>OU745265.1:12502500-13752500 GCA_916618015.1 Xestia c-nigrum | reverse complement strand
CGTACATTTTGAAAGTATTTCTGCTTTTGTTTTGTAAATGATTTGTAAATTGTGGGTATTTGCCACAATTTACAAAAAACAAAAGCAGAAATACTTTAAAAACATACAGATCTTAAAATTGAAATCAGCCAAAGGTGGTGTCTGAGCAATGTCGCCATAGTCCCTATCAACAACAGGAGTTATTTCTAAATAACTCCACTATAGTCTCTAAAAGCTCTTGACTTGCCACCAAACACATACTAAAGTATTTAGATTGCTGCAATTCTTAATACGTGATGGATTGTCAGAAAATGTCACCACCACAAATACACAACCTCACACACAGACACATAGATACTCATCATCGCAAAATTCCATCATATCATCATCTCATCACATCACTACTTTCTTGGGGTAGTGCCTGGTTTTGGCCCCCACTATTCTATAAATCCGGCAATAAAGCCGAGATACGTTAAGTATATAAACAAAACAATATAATAACTAAACCTTTATTTTCAGGCTACTTTGGCCCATAGATAAATACACATTATGTGTTAGTGTTTAAACTTAAAACTATGTAAGTAAAACACACTTCACTCGAGCACTGTCTATGTGTGATCGTGTGGCACTTGTCCGCGGAAGCTACGGAACATTGTACTCGTAATATTCCGTCGCTTGCGCGGTCAAAAGTAAATAGTATCAGTTCCATTTGTTTTTAAATCAAGTAATCATGTCCATGTTATTGTTACGTGGGACGAAACTCAGTGGGCCGAACGATGAATAAATATCACTTCACTACAACATAATCCTGGTTTTTATCAAAACATCACATTAGCCCCTGCTCATCCCATAAAGGAAATAGAGCGTGAAGATAAGTAGAAACACAATGCTCAGCGGAGGTGTCAAATTAAGGTAGCCATTACACTGACAATGGGGTGTCATTGACGTTAATATATTGACATGACAGTGTTTGGCATCGGACATTCACACCGTAGAATATGGGTCGTTAGCAGCTCAAGATAAAACTTACTGACGTATAAGGATTGCTTTGAGATCTTGACAAGATGTTTAACAGTAAAAATGAAGAAATCATTGAAAAATGTATCGAAATTTAATTAAAATAGATGGTATTTTAGAAGTGAACAATTCTTTACGCACGTTGATCACTTTTAGAGTGAACAAAAGTGAACGTCACCTAATGCTTTGAAGCACTCGTAACCAATCCGCTACGGCGTAGCACCACTTAGGTGCTGGCTACAACCCGTAGCAGATATAGATTTCTTAGTTTTCACTTCTACCGACAGTCCCCCCGAAGACTGTTTTTTTTTTCTTCTTATGCCTAGAATGGGTACCCAGAAACAGTGAAACAGTATCACGGCAGACCGCGAAAGAGATGGCGGGACGAACTGGATTCCGTTGTGAATTGGAAAGAGATAGCACACAATCATAGACATGGGAAGAAGTAGAGGAAGGCCTTTGTTCAGCAGTGGTACAATTTGGGTTAACGATATATTTTTTACCAAACTTGTTTCTCAAGCTTAGACGTTTGTAAATAAAAATTGATGATTTATTTCGAAAGAGAAAATATGAATACATTACACTTCCTTGGGAGATGTGTAAAAAAATCTGCCCATTTTATTGTAAACTAGCCGACCCGACAGACGTTGTCCTGCCACCTCCTACTTACTACCTACCTACTCCTACCTACCTTCTACTACCTACCTACTGCTATCTACCTACACCTACTACTACCTACCTACTACTACCTACCTACTACTACCTACCAACTGCTACCGACCTACTACTACCTACCTACTACTACTAACCTACTACTACCTACCTACAACTACCTACCTACTACTACCTACCTACATTTTTTTTTCATAAGAACCTTCTCCTGACAATAACGTACAAACAAAAAAAGAATTTGTGAAATCGGTCCAACCTATGCCGTGACCAAGGAAAATAGGGATTCATTTTTATATAAATATAGATTTGGGTCAAGAATCATTAGCTTATATACCTCCTTGCGTTTAACCAGGATGCAAAGCGTCACTTTATACAACCTTATTTTTTGTTTATACTAAACCCGAAAAGGGGTCATTTTAAACACAAGAAACAACAAAAACACTATTCCAAAAATATTCAATTAAGGAAAGAACGTGTTTCTCTTGTTAATAGATTAAATAACTATCAAATTAAGTTAGAAGACAGTACAAGTATTTATGAAATAGACACTCAGCGCTTACAATCTGAAATTGAGGCACTGAATGAGTCACTAAAATCTTTATATAATAAATATGAAAGCTCTAAGAAACAAATTAAGGAGCATATTCTTGTCACAAATGAGTTGGTTGACAAAGTAGACTTGCTGACTCTCAGCAACACTCATTGTACTTGTCGGAGTGAACCCAGTCTTGATGCCCTCCAGCCTGAGGCAACGGAGGACCCGTCCCAAGCTGTGAGTGCTCAGAACTTCATCATCCATCAAAACCTTGATTCACAAGTAGTACAGCCTGAGATTAGTCATTTTGTATCACCTGATTGTAATGATTGTCATCATTCAGTTATGTTTTCTGATAGTATGGGTAGAGGGCTAGGTAAGTTGATCAGTAATAACCTGAGTTACTGTACCCAAAATTATTGCATGCCAGGCTCAAGCTACAAACAAGTAATGGCATCAGTAGTAAAAAATGATTGTTATCTTAACACTACCATTACTCTATGTGTTGGTAATAGTTTTAATGTAAAAAAGGAAGATATCACCGACTGTGTTTCTGAGTTGCTTAAATTAAGTTGTAATAAAATCATATTGTGTGCTTTTCCATATTTTGAAAATTTAAGTAGTAGGAAAAACGATTATATACATATGTTGAATAAACATGTACATTTTTTAGTAGGTCACTATAGTGACAGGCTTATGTATCTGGATATCAACACTATAGTTGGTAATCTTAAGTCATCACGGGGTAAGGTGTATCTACCTATTGTATGTAGACACAAAATAGCTCGGCTATTAGCTTATAGTATTCACACAGACATAAATAGTATGTCTAAGTTTAGTTATATTATTAACACTGCGACAATTAGTAATTCTACTAATGTACAGGTGACTGGCACAAATGTATATAGCACTAGTGCTATAAATGTTTACACACATTTTACTGGGGAGGATCCATCTGTCACCATGGAAAATTCTCAATTAGGGTTTATTAGTGATAGGGTCTTGTTGTCTGAGGATGGCACGGGTGTCTCCGGCCTCACTCCAAATTTTAATATGAATTTAAACTAGTAAGTGAGACAACAGAAGATACCATTAACAATATTTTTGTTAATCCTACCAACAGCAAGGTATCTTCTTGCACTCCATTAGTTAGTAAAAAAGGGCCTCAGCAGAACACCTTAAAATTATTCCACCAAAATATCCAAGGCATTTCTTCCAAATTATTAGAAATTGAATTGTTTTTAGAAAATAGTAAGTTTGACATTATTTGTTTTACTGAACATTGGCTAAAGGATTACCAAATGCTTATTAATTATGAAAACTATATGGTGGGTAGCTGCTTTAACCGTAAAACTATGCTTCGTGGAGGTTCCCTAATATTAATAAAAAATAGTTTTAAATATAAGCAACGTAATGACATAGTAGGTCTCTCGGTTGAACATTGTGTCGAACTGTCCTGTGTTGAGCTAGATAAGCATATAATTGTGTGTGTGTACAGACCCCCAAACTATCAAAACTTTTCCATATTTGAATCTATAATGGAAGATGTCCTGGCAAAACTTGCAGCCAGTAATAAATATAAAATAATTTGTGGTGATTTCAATATCAATATTTTAGAAGAAAATTCAAATAGCAGTCGGTTATTAAATCTTTTTAAGTCATTTGACTTGACTAACGTGTTTATTGAACCCACTAGAATCACAACTTCTTCTGCTACTTGTATAGATAATGTTTTCTGCGATTGTGATTACTTAGATAAAGCCATAATAAATTGTTTGCCGTCTGACCATAGCGGACAAACTGTAACTTTTAGGTGTAAAACTCCAATGCAAAAAGTTCAGATTAAATTTAGACCTATAACTTCTTGCAAATTAAAGAGGTATAATACTTCCCTACAGAACAAGTTAAGTGTAATGAGCCAAGAGGATATTAATATAAATCAATTGTATGATCGTTTCTTTTCATTAGTTCACACGGAATTCAACAAAACTTTTGAAAAGAAGACAAAGAGTATTTGCCCTAAGTTTATATTTAGTGATTGGGCAACTAGAGGTATCAGAAAAAGTAGGGAAAGGCTATTTGAGCTTTACAGCCTTAAGCCTTTTATAAACACTGAAACTTTTAGCAAGTATGTTGCTACGTATTCAAAGATTTTTAGAAATACTTGCAAGGTTGCTAAAGCCCTGCACATTAGCAACAAGATCAATACAGCGGAAAATAAAATAAAGACCGTTTGGAAAGTTATAAATAACGAGACCAACAGAAAGAAAATACGTAATAATACTTTTACATTAGATACAGCATGTGGTCTTAAAAGCTCTAATCAGGAAGTAGCTCAAGAATTTGTTAATTTTTTTACCGAAATACCAATAAAAACTACGGAGGCTCTTAATTCCTCACCTGAAGCCTCAATTGGCTTATTAAAGGCGAATGTGTCTGGCTGCCTGGCTGAATTTAAATTTAAACACATTAACCCCATGACAGTTATTAAAGCTTTCCGGCAAATTAAAATCAAACTGACTGAAGATTTATGGGGAATGTCTATCAAAGTTTGCACATCTATACTTGAGACCATAGCCCCGTACTTAGCTTTAATTTTTAATTTATGTGTAGACCAAGGAGTTTTCCCTGATTTAATGAAATACAGTAAAGTCATACCCCTTTTCAAATCCGGGGACAGTAAAGATGCCAATAATTATAGACCTGTATCTGTGTTACCAGTTTTTAGCAAGGTTTTTGAAAAAGTAATGCTTAATCAAATGCTCTATCATTTTAACACCAACAGAATCTTCCATGATCAACAGTATGGTTTCACCAAGGGACGTTGTACAACTGACGCCGGTGTAACCCTATTAAAGCACATATTTGCTGCGTGGGAAGAGTCCCAAGACGCATTAGGAATTTTCTGTGACCTCTCCAAAGCTTTCGATTGCGTAAATCACGACACATTGCTTTTGAAACTGGAGCATTACGGACTGGGTAAACTTGCACTTAGCCTGCTAAAATCTTATTTGAGCGATAGAAAACAACATGTTCAAATAAACGGTGTTAATTCAAAGGGTTTGAATGTAAAAATGGGGGTTCCGCAAGGCTCAATATTGGGTCCTTTCCTTTTTCTAGTCTATATAAATGATCTACCCTATTTGTTGAAACACCAATCTCAAAATATGGTGTTGTTTGCTGATGACACTTCTCTAATTTTTAAGATAAATAGACGGGCCAACAATCTAGATGACGTGAATGATGCCCTACTTCTGGTCCAAAATTGGTTCACAGCAAACAATTTGGTATTAAATGAAAAAAAAACTAAATGCATAAGATTTTCATTACCGAATGTTAAAAGTAGTGATTGTGAGATAATATTGAATAAAGAGAAACTCGAATTCGTAGATAAAACGGTTTTCCTGGGGCTTACGCTTGATTCAAGGCTACAATGGGGTTCTCATTTAACATCTCTTGCGGGGCGCTTAAGTTCAGCAGCATATGCCATTAGAAAAATCCGTCAATTCACTGATGTGGATACCGCTAGACTGGTCTATTTTAGTTACTTCCATAGTATAATGTCTTACGGTATTTTGCTATGGGGACGGGCTGCTGATATTGAGTCTATATTTATTCTGCAGAAAAGAGCCATCAGAGCCATATACAATCTTCGTAGGCGCGATTCTCTAAGGGAACTATTTAAGGATATTGGCATCATGACGGTTCATTGCCAATACATCTACGAAAACATAATGTACGTCAGAAAAAATCTGCATCTTTTCGGTAAAAGAGGCGACAGACACAATTACAGTACTAGAAATAGGGACCAACTAGTTCAGCCAGGCTTTAGACTCGCTAAAGTAGACTCATCTTTCATGGGGTACTGTTTGAGATGCTATAATAAAATTCCACAAAGTATTCTTGAACTGAATGAGACGAAATTTAAAACATGTATTAAACGCACATTATGTAAGCAAGCATATTACAAGTTGAGCGATTATATCGCTGATAAAAATGCTTGGCTCAATGCTGGTCCTGCTCCACAAGGACAGGGGCGCAAAACTTGATAGCATTAAATGGTATTGTTGGAGCTGCTGAAGATTGTACAACTATCTTTGCATTGTATAGATTCAATGTTAGTATTATATAATAGCATATCCCATATTGTGTGAGTACTATGTACTAGAAAGCTATCATTCACTGGAAACCTACTTTAGTTTTGACTTGAATGTGCCCTGGCGGTTGAGAGTATGTCATGCTCACTCAAATGTCTCGCTGATGGTGGCGCGTGTGTCGGATCATTTAGCTCCCTTCAAAGTGGTTGAGCTGAATGGTGCTGATCCATGCGTCATGTTCGTGAACGGGTGCTGTCAGTTGTGACTGGTCATCTCTTAGTTGCCATGGCTTATTTGAATGAATTATTTTGTTTTTACTATGGACACTTTTAACATGCACATCTTGCTACATTGTTCTCACATAATCTACCATCTCAAAATGAATGATGTAACCAAGATTTTGTAACAATATTTTGATTTAAAAGAGTGTCCATGGAGTTTCTTGCCCGTTCTTCTCCATAGAGATCTACGCTAGGGAATGGGCAACTACAGTACTTTCACAGTTTTTATGTCTTGTGACTGGGACTGTAGCTACTTTAAATGTTCATCTTTGTTTCGACAATTCAAAAGTGCCTGTTATTGGCCTACTTGAAATAAATGCTTTGATTTTGATTTTGATTTTGTACTCATCATTTTGAACAACTTTTTCTATGGGACGAACCCTGAAATCGCGAAAAAAAAATCAGCTGTTCCCTACATTTATGTTCGCATAACTCGTCAAAATGTAGGGAACAGCTGATTTTTTTTTCGCGATTTCAGGGTTCGTCCCATAGAAAAAGTTGTTCAAAATGATGAGTACAATGACCCCTTTTCGGGTTTAGTATAAACAAAAAATAACCCTGTATAGACACGCACTTACTCTATATACAATCTCAATAAGTATATTCCAATCAAATACATTCTGGTCAAAACAAAATTGATTAAATATAAATGGACTAATAAAGGACTTAAAAAAAGGGGTAATTATTTCAAATCTAGGCCTACCAACATTTTTAATGAACAACTCAAAATACTCTATGAAATAAAATACCGCAAATATAACTCTTGCAACCAAATCGAGAGAGAGTACAGCGAGTAATCCACAAAGCCGAAAACTTGCATTGGCGGCCATGATTGAAATATTTTCCACTTATTGTAAAATTAAAATTTCAACAAGGTTAAAAGCAAATAAATGTCATTAAAATGTTTCGGTCGTTGACAATAAATTGGGGCGAACGCTTGGAATATTGAAATCGTTCACATTAATATTTCTGTAGAAAATTTTCACGTCTATACATTATAAAATCAGTTAGATTTTCAGGTTTCGTTAATTTTTGGTTTTTGAAATAGTTTTTACATTAATTTATGTATTCATCTAAATAATAATAACGTTCATTTCGGGCTACGCCCAGAGTGTTAGTAACAATGGTCTTAAATACTAGTGTTAGTAGACATACAAAAGGTTAAATTATGTGTGGAGTTTCATCCAATGTCGCAGCATTGGAGACTCCCATCTATCTACGAATAAACTCAAGATGCTGTTGGTACTGCCACGAAGACGAGCGAGCAGAAAAGCGCTTCTCTTTCGCATGATGGCTGCAAAACCATCAAAATGACTCTCCGCAAACATTGTTGACGCGCTACATCGAAATAAAAGGTGTAAAACACCTCTTCATGAAAAGCACTTGTTCTCCCCATCATTGCAATATTTTTTTTTGTTCTACACCATACCTGGGAACCTTCTAGTTACGGAGATATGGGGGGTCAAAGTTACAAGTTTTTGATAACTTTTGTTTTTAAATACATATTTTTTTGTAAGATTTTGACTTTTAACACCTCCACCACCCCCGTACTATCCAATCCATCCACCAGCACAATGTTTTAAGTGCGGTTCATTGAGTTCTACCACAAAACATGATTTATAACCTCAAAAAAAAAAAATTGTTTCCTAGCATACATTTTTGCGTAAAGTTACTTAGTTTGATGTACAGAATACTTAGTTAACGGCTTTGTGATTAGGTGGTTTACCCCTGTATGTTATAATTAATAACCCACAAAAAAACATGCGTGGCGGTCTAAAGACTGCCGAAAGAAGTGAAAATACGTAGCCAATCCGCTACGAAGCGTTAGGTGACGATCACGCGAGTTCCATTTCCAGATTTTTGTACACACAAAAAGTGTTCAACGCGCCTAATGAAGTTTTCACTTACAAAAAATGTGACCTATGTTTGATTCATTTACTTCCTTAGTTTTTTTGTCACCGACTTCTGAAGCTAAAGTAATTTTTCAGATTTTTATTTTTTTTGAAGTCGGTTTTATTTTTTGCAGAAAAGTTTTTATATTTCACTTTTTAGTCCTTATGAACTGTTATAAACAATAGACAGACATGAGATTTCAGTAAACCCAGTCCATTTGCTATCATTTATTGCGGAGTTCCGATGCTTATCTCCGAAATTCTTCATCAGATCTTCAACAAATTGAAATGGGTGGTCCCATTTCAATTTGAGAAAGTACTCTTCTTAAAACTACCCAAATCGCACCAAGTGTGCCTATAAAATTTGAGGATTCCATCATCAGATCCCGACTTTATGATAATGGGACCGCTTGGGAAGTATACCCTTTCAAACAAAATAATAATAATTCGAATCGGTCCAACCATCTTCGAGTAATCGGGGAACATTCATAAAAAAAAAGAAAAAAAAGGTTCCGTCGAATTGAGAACCTCTTCCTTTTTGGAGTCGGTTACAAGTTATCAAATCGGTATGCCACGGATATTCACTTATTAATGACCGACCTTGGACCACGAACTTCTCCACATTATCACGGTTTTCTAGTAGTGCAATGTCTGGGGCATGTACATTTCTAATGCAAAAAGTTAATAAAAGTAAAATATAACATTAACAATCATCATCATCAGCCTATAATGTTCCCACTGCTGGGACACGGCCTCCTCTCAATGAGAGGGAATGGGCTATAATCTACCACGCGGGCCCAGTGCTGATTGGTAGATGTCACATGTCTTCGAATTTTTGATTCTAGGTCATGCCGGTTTCCTCACGATGTTTTCCTTCACCGTTTTGAGAGCAGTGGTGATGAAATAAATTACACAAAGTAATGCGCCTGTCTGTTTGTACGACTTACTGTTTGTAAATCGGGGCCGCCACCACTGGGCCACCGCTGCTCGTACATTTCTAATGCACAAAGTTAATAAAAGCAAAACATAACACTAAAAATACGGCTTCTTTTCTAGTCTCATCAGATGCAGTTGGCTCATTTTAATTAATTCCTCTTACCCGTTAACAAAGCAAATATACCCTGTTATAATGTACTCCAGGTAGGCTAGTTTATGCTAATAAAACTCACGGAAAGTCCAGAACAACAGGTAATATCCGGGTACCTTAAAACCTCTTTTATAACCGGACTCGTCTAAATTAGTTTCTAGCGTCCTATTAAAAATTGCTAAAACCGGGAATACTACGGTAGAGGTAAGGTCAACGCACCAGTCTAAGGTTTGTTTGGGATCAGCATTACGTTATCCGGTTCGTTTCGAGAAAAAAAATAAAACCCTCGACATTTAATACAATATTCTACAGACACTCCCGACTCATTTTATTTGGTTCATCTGTTCAGGAGTTTCGATGCCACAGACACACACACAGAAACGAGTTAAACTAACACCCCGTCGTTTTTGCGTTGGGGGTTAAAAAATTAGGCGAACGCTTTTGCCAAGTAGGAAAAATGAACTGCAACAACACAAGCAACAGATACTGATAGACTATCGTCTTGAGACGATAATATGTATGTAATATTCGGGGATTCATATAACCCATAATATGAATCCCCGAATTGTATCAGTTTATTTTTGATTGACGTAGGTTTGTCCTTACGATTATCGCAGTATAGGCACGTGATGCGGAGGAATGAGGAAAATAAATATCGTGAGGAAAATTTAAGTATAAATGAAGCTTTAAGAGTAGATTAAGACCAAAGGAATGATGGACGCACTGTGGGAAGGATGATAATTAGCTAGTAAGGAGATGACTGAGACCAAAACTGTTGCAATTTCTCGAAGTAAACGCTTACTCTGAATGCTATGTAAATCAGATGCAGTGATTTCGTTCCTAGCAGTGTCTTAAATTACAGCCTGGGATACTTGCCCATTAATACAACTTTGTAACAAAAATAAACTTTAACCTGTCTCTCAAACCATCCCTAACAAAATCACGCACACTGAAAAACGGAAACATGTGTTTGTATGTTTAATAGCGTTCGCGGAAACAGGGAGAATAACGGAAAAAACAAACGCGTTTGCTATTTTAAAAGTAATTGAACTTCAACAAGGAATGGGTTTGTTTAGTTATATGGAAACGTTAAACTCAAGGTGAGAATAAGAATTTGATCTTGTCGGTTATCGACACAAGTCTTTTTATTCCAAAAATCATTCTAGATGCCGATTTTATTAGTCTTTCAGGCTTCATCCTATCAATTAGAATTTATAATGGAGAAGGCAATGCTCAGAGTTTCCTTGCGTGATCGAATCAGAAACGAAATCATCCGCAAGAGAACCAAGGTCAACGACGTAGCCTGAAGAATTGCCAAAGTTAAAGTGGCAGTGGGGAGGGCACATTGCTTGGAGAACGGATGGCCAATGGGGCCGAAAAGTTCTGGAGTGGCGACCACGAACCGTAAGACGATGCGTTGGAAGGCCTCCCACTAGGTGGACCAAAGGTTGCGGGAATCCGTTTGATGAGAGTCGCAGAACCACCAGACCAGTCAATGTGGCGACAGTTTGGGGAGGCCTATGTCCAGCAGTGAACATCTTTCGCCTGTAATTAATACTATGATATCTACGTGCTGACCCTCGATTGACCAGTACGGCTGTTATAATTTAACCGCAACGCCCGAATTGCAACTAAAGGTACGCGCATTAATCGTGTATTTTTGACCCCACTATCCCGGGAAACCTCAATATCCTTATAACTCGTTATTAAAACGTTACCAAGGTGACACAGTCATTACTCTCTTTGTATATTTTTTTTCATTTCTCGACTTAGAACATTGAATTGCAATCAAAAAGATCTGGAAACTATTTTCAGATTTTACTAGACTGTGATTATTTTGTTTGTGCGTTGGACGATGAACCCAAAAATAATCTTTTCCAGATTCTAGATTAAAAATAACACCGCCTACAGTTTAGGTGCGTTTGTCCTTTTAAAACATCCATACTTTGACCGTGTGGAAAGCAATATACAGAGGTCACCTGAAGGTAAGCTTTCAATGGTGTCAAAATAAATCTTATCTAATCACTATGATAAATGAGAAAGTTTGTAAGGCTGAATGCATGGTTGTTACTCTTTCACGCACAAACTGCTTGACAGATTTTGATTAAATTTGGCACTCAAATAGCCTAGAATAATACATAGCATAACATTTTGTTTCGATTGTGCAATCTCGTGGGACAACTATGGAATACTACGCGGGGCAACCAACGGGACTAACTGAAAAACATAATTAGAATGTTTTTTTTTTTCAAAACTTGCGATGCAGAATCAAGTTAATTTGATCGACATGTAAATGGAAATAAATATGTCATAGTAATTATATAATAAATTATGACTAGGTACTTTCGTTTTGTGTGCGAATTATATTTTCACGTAGTTTCGTGATATAATTGAATTTAATTTAATGATATAATTTAATAAATCATATTCTCTTGAAAGCAAATATAATTTCAAGAGCTGGAATATAATTTCAAAAGATTAATAATTTAGTCACAATTTAAGGTGTACGTTGAATTAATATTAAACATATTGTATATTCCTAAGATGGAAGTGATAATGGGGGATCCATTAGGGAATTCTATGAAGCAATCCGGATTTGTAGGTCCCATTTAATGGCTTTATTATTATTATTTTTTTTTGTGTAGGGCATCTCGCAGTTCAGTCTGTGAAGACTGGGTTCTGCTTAACCGAGCAAGTCCTGTGGATGCCTTGAATTTAAAGCCTCCATCCAGGCCGAAAATGACTATAAACTAAGCGACAGCGCTCTAAGGGCACCCCCTGTGGGGTACGGACCTCGGCTTAGGGCGTAGCTGGGGGCAGCAAAGGGACAGGCTGGATCTGGTTCACCATTTAATGGCAATAGGTTTACGGTCTAATGTATAACATGGAACTAACAACAGAACTGGTGAAACTTGAGGACCTTGTGTGACGTATATTAAGTGACGTTCTATCAGAATATATAACAATTTCGATAACATTAAGAGGCCTGCGGAGCATGCGAATTTCAAACAAACGTAATACCAAAATAATTTGTAAATCAAACATTTTCTTAAGGTAGTGTGTATTTATTGTGATTAGATTACAGAACATAGGGTGACTGATAATAAGAGTACGAAAATTAAACAGGTGACCAAAGTGGAAATCGCGGAAAATATAACAGCTGTTCAGTACATTAGGCGAAGATAAATGTACTGAACAGCTGATTTTTTTTTCGCGATTTCAGGTTTTTCCCATAGTAAAAGTTGTTTGTTATCATGAGCCGGTCACGTGTAAAAGTTTCATACACTAATTACCAGTCACCCTATATAGGTTCCCAAATACATAGGTATTGAATGTACACCGATTTAAACAAGAATTATGAGAGAAATTAATTTTCTATAGTTTTAAAATCCTCATATCTTGCTTTTATATTAATGTCCTTTCAAAATATTTATTTGGGAACATAAATATTATGTAATTCAATCGAAATATAAATATACATACTACTTTAAGAATATGTTTGATTTTCATACCTATTATTTTGGTATTACGTTTGTATGAAAAACGCATGCTCCGCCGGCCTCTTAAGTGACGTTCTATTGGATATAACAATTTTGAAAACATTAAATACAGGGTGTATTGTATGGTTTATATAATTATAACACTTTGTATTTCATAATGATGAAATACAGAGTGTATACAGTGTACGAAGCCGTCAACCAAGCATTCTGTACATCAAACTAAGTAACTTTACGCAATAATTATTGCTGGGCAGGGACTTTTTTTTGTGATGAATAATCATGTTTTGTTTTGATCTCAATGTAACGTACTCAAAACATTGTGCTGATTAATGAAATGAATATTAAAGAGATCGTAGAGCTGTAAAAATCTTACAATAAAAACATGTACTTATTAAAAAAAAAAAAAAAATGTCATGAAGTTGGAACTTTGCCCCCCAATAATAGAAGGTTCCCGTATGGTGTAGAACAAAAAAATGAGCGCAATGACGGGAAAACAAGTGCCTTTCGGCTTCGTTAAGAGGTTTCTTAAACCCGAGCCGAGTAGCCGAGTACAATAGGGAATTTGCAAGAACTACAAAACTCTTCTTATTTATTAAAAATGCAAAACATTATGGTTACACACTTGTTTAAGTTTCTAAAACATCACTTTTTTTTTCAATTTACATATTGTTTTATATGACTACTTTACATGTTTTTGGTCAAACACGGCGTCCTCGATAACGGTGGTAGTGACATCAAAATCCATATATTACTAGCTGACACACGCAACTTCGTCTGCGTCACATAAGAGAGAAAAAAAACTCAGTTTTTGAAACATTTTCATTCCTGCTCCGCTCCTAATGGTCGTAGCGTAATGTTATATAGCCTAAAGCCTTTCTCGATAAATGGACTATCAAACACAAAAAAAAAAACAATTCGAGCCGGTAGTTCCAGAGATTAGCGCGTTCAACCAAACAAACAAACAAACTCTTCTGCTTTATAATATTAGTATAGATGTAGGTAAAGTTTAACTACAATTTTATTATTATAACGTTATCGCAAGTTTTGCTTGAATAAAGCACATACAATTAGTCAAATTGCTTTATTAAGGCCAAACAAATAGATATAAACAAAATAGATTGTGATAAATGACGTCACATTATGGCCGCGACAATTACGGACGTTTGAACTGTCATTGAAAATTGCAGGAGTCAAAATTATTAATTTTAAGCGACAAACAGTACTTGACAATAAACTTTGAACACTATTCTTGGGTTCACAATAGTGTATTCAATTGATTTAAGTGAAGAAAAAATTACATGCATATTTCCTATTATACTTAAATATATTTAAAAAGTTGAACGAAGTTTTAAAGTGATCTGTTTTTTTTTTAATGAAAAAAAAAATTCGCCAATTACGGCAATTTTCTTTTTCATTTCTAAATAACTTGAAATTCAAAGAATTTATAATGCGGGAGTAATAATGTGAATTTTTGTTGTGTGTGTTGTCAGCTTTTTTATACCGCACATAGGCCTCTGATTTTACATTAAATGCCAAGAAAATTAAACCAGGCATGCTGTTTACCTCACAATGTTTTCACAGAGGCTTTATATATTTAGCAGGGTTCCTGTTTGTTAATTGTTGTCGATGAAATGGGTATTTCAGAAAAGAGATTTAAAAAAAACATTAAATTATTAATGCTATTTACAACAATAAAACAAATAAACAACCGAACTCTGGCAACAAAAAAAAAATAAAATAAATAAAATAAAATGAAATAAAATCATTTTAATTCGAGTATCACAGACTCATAGATAATCACAGAAATTCATACAGTCACATTACATAATTACACAATATTTTCAATTTATAACAATTTCATCCATTAGATTCAATCAAATTAAATACACATTAAAAATTAAAGAAAAATACAAATAAAAAATAATCATAATCAATTTAAAAATAAAATTACATATTAAAATCAGGTCCAGTTAGTCGCATCAGCCTACCACATGTCGCATGCAACAGTGGGAGATAATGGAACAATCAAGCCTTCCCGCGAGCGCGGCCAGCATACTGTTAGCGCTCCCCCGCACTCGCCTCACCAGTGACGTGCTTCTCTTGCGCATAGTGGCGTGGAAGCAATCCACGCGCGCTTCTGCAAACATAGTCGAAGCACTGCAATAGCGGGGGAGCGCCAACATCATCCTGAACGCGTTGAAAAACAAAAGGTTTCCTTGTATCTTTGAGAGCTGACAGTATTTAACAAAAGACAGTTGTTTAATGGTTGACGAATATAAATAGAAGAATATAAGATAGAGATAATTAGAAGAATATAAAACAACGTATGAAGATCTAAATAGTTACGACACTTTTTCACTTTGTTTTGGACGTGTCATTTGTTTGGTAGTCGAAACGGGAAAGTTACGAGATGGGACGTAACCCCCTTGCGTACTACCTGGGGCCTAATTCTGCTATTTTAATAAATTCGTCACTCCAACACGATTCCATTCTCATCCCATTGTCATTTTGCTTAAAGTTCGTAATCTGCTAAATTCACAATGGTCGGTCAATGGTCTCGTAATAAAATTGTGTTTTAATGGCATTGTCGTATTGTCATTATTATAAAACCCTTAGTACAAATGGTTTTCGAAATCTACTACTAAATGCGAACATTTATTCATGCCAGATTTCATGTACGAGATTAATATTCTATGACATTTCTTTCAATGGAGTGTCAGTGGTTGTTCATTGAGAAGTCATAATGGCGCCATTATGATAGTAGAATTAACAAACTTGTCAAAATTTGACCGACCTTGATCATTATGAAATCAATGGTCAAATACTACCATTCGACCGCGAACCGTCGACAAGTTAACGTCAGCTCCGTAATTTTTATTTTATTTATATGTAAACAATCAGTATTTCGTGAAAAAATAAGTGCATTAGTGACAGGACACACCAATAATTATGTGACAATGTTATCTCAGGAAAACATTAACGACAAGTGAAGTTTTTTTTTTTAGACAATGTAATTACAGTGTTAAAAGTGTGAACTCATAATAAATAATACATTTATCACATAAACTATTGAACGGTGCACATAATAACAGTGTTTTGACAAATTTTATGACCACCTGACCATATTCGGCTAAAAACAGTGATCAAAATACGACGGAAAAAACCCAGAATTTCAAATCACAACCGTACTAGTTCCTACGCTCGTCAAACAAAGAACTGGACTTTGGACTTCCCCGACGTCGAACAGCTGATGACATCTAATTAGATATAATAAGAAGTAACCATTCACTATTTTCAACTAGACGTAGCATGGTACGTTTGGCGCAGTGGCTATCATATTAGCATCCGACGAGCGGGTTGTACTCGAGTTCGAATCCCACTATTCACATCTTGATTTTTAACATTGTTTACGATTTATAATTTTTCTACAAAAACTTTATAACAAAATGAGTTACTTTGAGAACGTTACTCTGCGCACTCGGCGAATTTCCGAACCTGCAATAGAAACATTCGAGGAATGCAGTAATTCAACAATAGAGGGCGACACAAATGATAGCGTACCTAATATTGTTATGGATGACGAGAATGAAGAACTCAAACGGCAAATCTGTGAACTTAATATCCAGTTACAGGCGGCACATGAGGAGATAAATAATCTTTCCATTGAGAACACAGATTTAAGGAAGACGATGGAAGTAATGAATGGTAAATATAAAATTTTAGAAAAAGCGACTAAGAAATTAGCTAGCGAGACAGTAACACCAAATAGGAAAACGAAACTGCACACACCTCTCAAACGGACAATACAAAAATCACTCAACTACGGATCTCCCGAGCTCTTCACCTCCACTCAAGTCACCACTCAAGTTACTCCTAAGAATAAACCGGAACAATCAATGATACAAAGGAGAACGATAACGACCGTTCAGGAAAAGAGCAAGCTCTGCATTATAAGTAGCAACCGAACGAATAAAATATTACCAATTGCGGAAAATACTTTTCCATGTCACCAAACATGTCATTTTCTTTTACCAAATTGTGGCATAAAAAGCTTATTATGTAACATTAGCACTAAACTATCTGGTTATACTATGAAGGACAATTGCATTATATTTATTGGTGAAGATGATTTCCTAAAAACGAATAATTATTTTGAACTAATAACGATAATACGTGAAAGTTTATCAGCTATAAAGCATACAAATATAATATTATGTTTACCTACTTATAAATTTGGTTATTACTGCGGAATGTATAATTTTAGAATAGAAATGTTTAATAATTTATTATATCAAGACACACAAATTGACAATTATGTTACATTATTTGATTCTAATTTAGACTTACTATGCGACTATTCAATGTTTCAAAGAAAAAGTTGTCGAATTAACAATTATGCCGTTTCAAATATTTTTTCAAATCTTAAATATTATATTTCAACTGATAGTAATTTAAATATTCAGAAACCAGCGAACGAGCCAGCGTCACAAAAAGATCTTTTGTATTGCGACTCACCTCTTTCCTTTAATTCTTGTACTACTGATGTTCTCGACCAAAACTTTTTTCGTGTATAATTCATTATGTGTATTGCATCAAAACATTAATGGGCTGTTACATAAGGCTGATGTAATGACAGAACACTTAGATACGCTCTTAAAGAATGGGAAATGTGTAAATATTTTATGCTTTACGGAACACAATATGAAGCAAGGTGACCTTGACCTTCTGAATATACCAAATTTTGTTTTGGCTGCAAGCTTCACTAGACTAAAGCGAAATGGTGGCTCATGCATATTAGTATATATATATATATAATAACCACATTCATTTCAAAGAAGTAGAATCTGTAAAAAAGTTAAACATTCCCAATGTGTTTGAATGCTGTGCAGTGGAATTAACTGACGATAACATTATAATTTTGTGTATTTACCGAGTTCCAAACCCAACTAAGGTACACCTTTTCTTTGAGAACTTTGCGAACATATTGCAACAGTTTTGTTATAAAAGTAACCAAAAAATAATAGTCTGCGGCGACTTCAATATTGATGTTCTTCAAAATAACAAAAAATCTACAATGTTTAAGCAACTTTTGAAGGAATTTAATCTGAAACTAGAAATAAATGAACCTACGCGTCCCAGTAGTGGTACATGCCTAGACAATTTCCTCCACAACTTAACAGGATGCAAAAGTGAGGTTTTGGAGCTGGGTGTGTCTGACCACACAGCCCAACTTATGAAATTTCCGGTACAACAAAAGTGTATTTTACCATATTTCTATGTATATAAACGGGATTACAGCATGGAAAATATAAACCTTTTTAGGAAACATATCGCCAGTCTAAGTTTCTCCGAAGCTTATGAATCTGATGACGTCAACAAATGTTTTAATTCTTTTTTTGAACTGTTTAAATTAATATATGATCTCTGTTTCCCAATTGTCAGACGCAAAATTTCTACAGTTACTAAGCCTAAGTCGATCACACGCGGAGTCAAGCGTTGCAGTAGAACTAGACGATCTTTATTGTGGAAATATAGACTGTCTCGAGACAGTGATTCAAAAATGGCATTCAAAACTTTCTCGAAAAGATATCAAAATGTTATTAAACAAACACAGAAAGCACAGAATTCTTATTTTATTAGAACAAGCACCAACAAGTCAAAGGCAATTTGGAAGGTTATTAAATCAATAAAACCTAACATTCCAAAAAATAGCATAAATGCCATTAATGTAAATGGCAATCTCATTACAAAACCCAAAGAGATAGCACAACAATTTAATGACTATTTCGTATCCTCAGTCCAACCGAATACTCAACATTCAAAATCAAATGTTTTTAGCACACCAGGACCGGTTAAATCCATGTTTATGTCACCAACGGTACCAAGTGACATTATTACAATTATAAATTCTCTTAAAAACACAAACAGTACAGGCTATGACGATATTAAAACCAAAGTGGTCAAATCAGTTGCTCTTTTAATAGCCCCCATATTAAGTGACATTATAAATAAAAGTATTCAAAAAGGCATTTTTCCCGATAAATTAAAGATTTCAATAATAAAGCCATTACACAAAAAAGACGACAAAACAAAAGTTACCAATTATAGGCCAGTTGCACTGATACCAATATTTTCTAAAATTTTTGAGAAAGTATTTTATAACAGCATTAATAGTTATTTAGAGGCGAATTATATTTTTTGTAATGAACAAATGGGCTTTCGGAAAAATAGAACCATTAATATGGCTATTTATAGGTTTTTGGAAAGAATACATCATAACATGGATAACAGAAAACCTGTAATGGCGATGTTTATGGATATGACCAGGGCATTTGACTATGTAGACCATAAAATGCTATTAACAAAGCTCGAAAGATATGGCATCAGAGGTAACGTGCTTAATCTGATAAAATCTTATTTGGAGAATAGAAGTCAGATTACACAAATTAGCAAAATAAATATGAAGACCAAAACTGAGGTAGTCTACTCATCTAGCTCTAGATTATTGTCATGTGGTGTGCCGCAGGGTTCTGTGCTGGGACCATTACTTTTTATCTGCTATATTAATGACTTTCCCCAAGTAATCGAAAATCAAATGTCACTATTTGCCGACGACAGCACTGTTATTTATGATTCTGGCACTACGAAAGAAATCGAAGAACATGTAAACAATAGCCTTATTCCAATTATCGACTGGTTAAATGCTAATAATCTTAAAATAAATCTAGCCAAAACTAAAGTTATGAATTTTAAAATAAGACATAAAGAACAATCACAGTTACAAGTAAACTATAAGGGGAGTGAAATACTTGAGTCTAGTGTTACAAAATTTCTTGGACTGCATATTGACAATGACATGACATGGAGGACTCAAATTGAAAGTATTTGTGGAAAGCTGAGGAGTTTTTCATATGCTCTTTATATGCTGGGTAAAGTTGCCAATAAGACTGCTCTACTAGCAGCCTATCATGGTTATGTCGCCTCAGCTCTGCGGTATGGCCTCATATTCTGGGGTAATGCCCCTAAGGTTCAAGAAGTACTTGTGGCACAGAAAAAATGTATCCGAGCTATTTGTAAAATAAAACAAACTGAGTCGTGTAAGCCACATTTTCGTGAGCTAAAAATATTAACTTTACGGTCACTGTATATTTATGAAGCCTGTATTTTTATAAAACACAACACTAATTTATATAGATTTGTAGAAAGTAAACGCCGTTCAAAAAAGCTGCAGGTATTAGCAACAAAAACACAATTTTATAGCAAAAGCTTTTATGCAATGGCTCAAAAACTGTATAATAAGTTACCAGGACAAGTTGTCTCAAGTGTGAACATTAACGAATTTAAAAGAAATTTATTCAAATTGTTAAATGACAAGGTGTATTATTCTGTTGACGATTATTTAAATGACAAATTTTAATTATTTCCAAAGTTAATCAATTTTTTTTTTTTTTGCTATGTGAAAATGATAAATTATTTTGTTATTCTTATTTTTGTATTAATTCATTTTTGGCATTGACATTTTTATTTGTATTTTTTGTTCCTTTTACTTTATTTAATTTGACATCTTATCTAATTTGATCTATAATTATTTGTGATTGAACTTTTGAAAAGTTAATGTAATGTTGTTTTTTTTTTGTATGATGATCCTTTGATATTTTGTATTTTGTATGCCTTTTGGCGGGACACAGCTCGGATCTTATTTATTATAACATCTTCTATATGTACCCTGTGTTCACGAAATAAATGAATTTGAATTTGAATTTGATACTCTGACACTATTGTAATAGCAGAATCGAGGCCCTGTTCTTTTAGTGGAAAATTCAATAAACAACATTTTCAAGGTTAAACAACAAGAAAACCAATTCATGCTCTTCAAAGAAACCTTGAAAATTACTCATAACACTTTAATCCTATGTTTTACTTCAAAAGTCAAGATCAATGTGTTTCCAACGATCTCGAGTTCAAATTGTGAAGAATACTAAACAGATCCGAGTCATATCCATATAAACATAAAACAGCGTTTGATGTTGTAGATGTACGAAATTATGGACACGAATGGCTGAAATGTTCCAGATAAGATCGGCTGATTATTTCTACTGACCCCGTATTCACAAACGTTCAACTCGTTTTTGATTCGACAACTCGTATATCTGTCTTCTTCTGGCGTTACGAAAACGGCCGAGATAGACATACGACTTCCCGAATCGGAAGCGAATCGAAGCGTTGTGAATACGGGGGCTGGTCTGCCTCGTTAGTCGAGTGGCGAGCTTAAGGTCCTGTTCGATTCCCAGGCAAAGTGTTATTGGGTTTTTCCATCAGGAATTGCTCCACCACGGAGATGGATGCCGGATGCTCGGAGTTTCCTTGCGTGATTGCATCAGAAATGAAGACATCCGCAAGAGAACCAAGATCACCGACGTAGCCCAAAGAATTGCCAAACTTAAGCGGCAGTGGGCAGGGCACATTGCTCGCAAAACGGATGGCCGATGTGGCCGAAAAGTTCTGGGGTGGCGATCACGAACCGGAAGACGATGCGGGAATCCGTTGGATACAACTCGTGCGGGACCGGTAAATGTGGCGGCACTTGGGGGAGGCCTATGTCCAGCAGTGGACGTCTTTCGGCTGAAATAATGATGACGAACCACGGAGTCAGTATTTGTGGTCGATTTGGCATTATTCGCTATCATAGTCTCACTCCTACTATATGGGCCATAGGGTGTTCAGTCTAAATGGACCACTGTCAATTAATTTTGGTCCGTTCAGACGTAGACATAAAATGTTTACGTCCGAACGGACCGGTGTAAAAAAAACAAATGAATAAACAATAATAAGTTTAAAGGGCCAGTCGCATACATTGTTGTTATTGTCATTGCTCACACATGTTGAAGATCATGCAACTGTTATTATAGTGAAAACTTCATAAGCGCGATGGGCACTTTTTGAGTGATCAAAAATCATGGAACTCGCTTGATCGTCACCAAAAGCTGGACGGATCTATCCGCGTCTCTCACACGCACTCGTCTGCAGACGTGCGCGATAGAGATGGATAGATCCGTCCGTATGGACGAAACGTTCGGGAGTAGGGCCTCCGATCCGCAACGAATTTTTACTACCATCGGTAGTCCCCATAAGACTGCCCCGTATGTTATTTTTTTTTATTTAGTCCCAAATGTATAGGACAGAAAAAAACAAAAGTTTATCTTAAAATCCTCCTCTTATTTCTTTAGATTCTATACTCCATGTTGCAATAATTTACGATAATCCTCACAGCTGTAACAACATGGCGGATTGTGGAGAATGAGTGCTGATAAGCTGATTTGTAAGTGAACTTGTTTGATGTCGGCTTTTAAAGGAAGTTCGTTAATTAAGGCGACTGCTTGAGCTAAATTAGCAACTCTATTTGTGGTAGTTCAAATTTCGTCTGAAATATTAAGTGAATAAATTTCTAAACAGCTTGCACTATAAAGTGGTTGTTATGTCAGTCACCGTGGGCCGAATAGTGCGATGTGAATAGTTTCGATCAATTTACAAAAAAATCTTTGGATTGGACAAAAGAAATAATAACACTACGATGCTTATAATTATGTTGCTTGTAGAATTATTTTTCAAAAAATCTGAAGTATGTATTTTAATATCGTAGACTTATTAAAATATTTTTGAAGAGATAAGTTCGTAATTTTTTTATCAATGAAAATTAATTGTATTATGTTTTCAAAACACTATCATACTAGCATATATCCTGAAGAATATCATATATTTTTCTGGTTTTGTTTATTGCAGTGAATCATATACTTTTCATCAAAACACAAAAATGCAAAAAGTACCTATTTATGTAGTATATCAACTATCCAGTGACCACGACACAAGTCTTGGTGCTTAGTGTGGCACTAGATGGCGCTGCGTGTAATATCCAGTGACATTTATTTGAATATTATTTATTAATGATTTTTATGGGTAGGTTGCAGCTTGAAAGATAGTATATAGTTTTATAATCATGGGTTTATTTTTGTATATAACGGGAACAAAACTGTGAACAAAGCTAGTAACGTATATAAAATCTTGCTTCTTAATTAAAGAACTAGTGGAATTTGTGCGCTCCAAACTAATCTATCTAAACTATCCCTCGATCAGTTGAATTGCATTTCTCAAACGGTTAGCTAGAGTATGCATATCTATTGCTCGTCCCAATTCCGATTCAAGCACTAAATGGAGGGGCAAGGATCTCAGAGTTCATCTCTATAATTTCCATACTGGAAAAAATAAAGCCCCCGTTTTGAAATAAATTGACAATAACTTTTTAAGATAAAAACCCCAATTTCTCGTACTTATAGTTTAGCTTATCTTCTTATCTGTACCAGGATGACCACCGTGGTGGTTCTGTCGACGGAAGAATCGACAAAATGGTAGATCGTAGAGAATTTTTTCAGTCGACAAAAGTCTACAATGTCAAGCATGACGACAATATTTTTTTCCTCTACTTTTGACAATTTTAGGAGTAGAAAAATTTCTTCTCAGTGGAATTTCAAATATTGGACCTAGATTAGATGCATTTTAAGTAACACTAAATAACACCTAACTCAATTTCTACTCAATAAGTATCGCTTAACATCATACTATTAATCCTAGAAGGGTTAGACAGAAGTGGACCCACATTTCGCCAATAATGTTTAAGTCCCATGTCAGTGTAAGCATTAACTTCATCTACATAAATGAAAATGAAACGTTGAAATGTGTAGTTGTAGTTTTTGTAGTAGTTATTGCAGTTTCAGTTGCAGTTGTAATTGTTATTGATTCTGAAGCGTTACGAATTTCGCCGAGGGTAGCTTCCTCCCTAGTGTATACATAAAAGAAACTAAATTGAAATAATAAAAGCTATTGATATGAAAAAAAAACTGGCCAAGTGCGAGTCGGGCTCGCCCGTGAAGGGTTCCATAGCAGATTGAATGAAGAGTAAATTGCTGTTTACGATTTAAGACATATTAAAAAAAAAACTAATAACTAGATCTCGTTCAAACCAATTTTTGATGGAAGTTTACATGGTAGTGTACCTACATCTTATATATTTTTTTAGTTTTATAATTCTCTTATTTTAGAAGTTACAGGGCAGGGGACACATACGAGTACCTAGTTTACCATTTTGGAAGTGTCTTTTGCGCAAACTATTCAGTTTAGAAAAAAATGATGTTAGAAACATCAATATCATTTTTGAAGACCTGCTATCCATAGATACCCCACACGTATGGGTCTGACAAAAAAAAAATGTGGACTTTCAGTTCTAAGTATGGGGAACCCCCAAAATTTATTGTTTTTTTTTCTATGTTTGTGTGAAAATCTTAATGCGGTTAATCATAAAACAATTCAACAGCATAGTTCTTATGGTTTCGGAAAAAAGTGGCTGTGACATACGGACGGACAGACAGACAGACAGACAGACAGACATGACGAATCTATAAGGGTTCCGTTTTTGCTATTTGGCTACGGAACCCAAAAAAAGAACTAAAACCATTTAATGGGTGTTTATTATTGTATAAAGAATGGAAAAGAAACGAACAACAAGCTAGTGAAACAAACAGAGAAAAAGAAAAACGCAACTAAGACAAAGAAAACCAGAGAATGACAATTACGAAGACAGAGCAAACTGTAGGTTTTATAATGGCATACAATATAAATGTGGTGGGTAGAAAGTTTAAGATTAGGGAAAAGAAGTTTCAGGATAATAATTGTAATTTATATGTTGAAAACTAATTTTTTTTTGTTGTTATTGTTTATTGCACACAAAACTAAAAGATATATACACAAAATTACACTTTATAGCTTGTATAAACAACGGCGAGTTTAACCCAACATTGGGTTTTGCTTACAGCCAACCTTGCTTGATTTTTAGAAAAAGAAATACCTTTTTTTTTTTTTTTTTTTTTTTAGGATGGGAAATCATCAAATGACTTCTCCCACTCTGGGCGGAGCGGGAGGGAGTGTCAGACTCTTACTGACTAAAACCCATCCATGTTCCTTCCTCGCCCTTTATGTTCCGGGGCCGCGGTATCTCTTTCGAACAGGCCCGCAACCCCGGCAGGCTTCGGCCCTTGCGGGCCCCTCTCCTTTTGCTGACATCTCTTTGAGGCGCGCGTGGAACACGAACGCGCCGTCGACACGGCCTGTCGTCGTCGTTAGACGGCCGGACGGCCAGCTATTGCCCATAGCCAGCCGTCCACAGGCCCGCATCTACGGTGGCCGGTAGCCACCACGTGGCCCCCGACGCCCGTTGCGTCTCCCGCGGCGGCCGGGAAGAGAGGATCTCTCCCTCTCTCGTTCCGCCACCTCCTTCGCTAGCATGACTGCTTCGCAGAAGGAGGCGACGGCTTCCCATTCCGTCTCGCTCCGGACCATGGATTGAACCAGGGCCGGACGCGAGAGGTCGCCGCCGCCGATCGCCGCCACGAGGACACGGCGGAGCTCCGCCCACGCAGGGCAGACTTCCACCGTGTGCTCCACCGTGTCCTCCGGTCGATCCTCGCAGTGGAGACACCCGGGCGATTCCTCCCGCCCGATTCGGTGCAGGTACCTCCCGAAACATCCGTGTCCGGTGAGGACCTGCGTCAGGCGGAAGGTGAGGACGCCGTGGCGCCTCTCCAGCCACTCCTCAAAGAGGGGACTTACCGCCACTATCGTGGCGTGCCCAAAAAGAAATACCTACGTGTACATTTAAAAACTTAAATAAACATAAACATTAACAACACAAAAACAACATAAATTACTAAACTATTACATGCGACTACAATCCTCAAGCAGCGAAAAGACGGTAACGTTATCGGTAACTACAGTTTTGAGCCCTTTGTGGTCGAAATGCTTGGGTCTTGAGGCCCGACTGACTGGTCGACGCGAGGGCTGGTTCTTTCTTTGGCCAAAAAATTAGCATTGCCATTCAACGTGGCAATGCTGCCAATCTTCGGGGTTCGGGGGGTGGGGTTAAGAAACTGGCTTCCAACATACTGATCTCTGAGCTCTTATGCTCTTATTTCTAATGAATTAACGTAAATTAAAAACCACTACACAGTAGGTACTCCACCAATTCTTCTCATCTCGACTTTCGAGTCCTGTGATTGTTGAATCCGTGCTTTATATTCACTCCATATTTCCCGATTACTCTTCACACAAACAATAAAAACGTCCATTAGTATTGTATTAGTGTAAAATAATAGCGTTAGTAGAACTTGCACTATTTCGTGGAAAGGGCCATTCGCAATATATAAAATGTGAATGAAATATCTTAATAATAACAAAGAATCGGTCAGTATGAATATTAAAGTGGCTATATAGAAACGACGCCTATTTTTAGCACCAGTTTTTTGCCGTCCTAAACTGCTACGACAAATACATACTAGAACAATAACGTATATGATAAAATTTACAACTAAAGGGATAAAAACTATTAATGCTGTCATTATTAAAACATAAACAACAATTTCCATACCGTACTGTTTAATATTAAGTACATCGAGATAATAATAATACAAATATTTATAGGGATAAAAGGGATTCCCCAACCAAACAGACAATTTTTTAAATATATTCTTCTGGTATTCCCATTAAAAACTTTGACAATATCCACGTAAAACATATGGCTAATGATTAATAACCAGCAGTGCTTTGCTGTACTTAAGAACATGAATAGAAGAAATGTAATAACATTGAGAATTGAATCCAATTCCATTGGCAATTATCATCGCGTCTTACGAGGAACAGTGCATCCAGTAAGAAGTTGACGAAAATCATATTAAGGCACACAAAGTTTCTGTTATTCCGGAACTTAATTAGGACGCACCATGATGTCACTCCGTATATTAACGCAGCTATTGATAGCCCAAGCACAATAATTAAAACAGTTAACACCAAATTTTGATTAAAATTAAACACATCTTCACGGCTTTTTTTCACTTTTTTTAAAACAAAATCAAGGTCGAATGTGTCATTGTATTCATAATTAAATTGCTCAAAATCACTGGAAAAGTTGCTCTTCGTGACGTATTGTATTGTGTTGTTTTGAATAAATGGTTCGCCACTCCACGTCCATAGCGCGTATTTTGCGTTGCCCGTTATGACGTTGTCACTTTTACAATGAAGGAATGTAACTGGCACAATTTTGATCGATTTCAATTATTTTTGTCCGAAAAAGTATTTAAATCACTGCTATGTACGAGTAACAAGAGGCGTTGCTTTGACATCAATAACAATTAGAACGAAAATGTGATATTACGGATCCAAACGCTACAAGACGGATATACGAACTGGTATATTTTATTGGAAAACCTACATATTTAAAATTAAAGATCGTTCTTCGGCGACATGAAACTGGTTAATTTAATAATGTTAATTTTATGAATACTTAAAATAACAAGGAAATAACAGGAAATGTTAAGTTTGATTTTTTTTTGGATTTAATCAAGTTTTGGATTTTTCGGTTACTCATCACAGCATTTAACAGACACATCATCTGCCTAGACTTTTCCCAAATTTGTTGGCGTAGGCTTCCAGTCTTACCGGTTGCAGGTGTATGAACTAGGTCTATTCGATGTTGGAACATACAAACCATTCGAGAAATGTTTCAACCTATCTGTAGTTTGCCAGTCAGAAACGTCAGAACATTTATTGTTTTACTAGCTTCTGCCCGCGACTTCGTCCGCGTGAAGTTTTGATATCGCAACGCATCGTCTGCTCAACGGAAGCTTTTTTCCCGTTAGCAACATTTCTTATTGCTGCTCCTCTCCTATTGGTTATAGCGTGGTGTTATATAACCTATAGCCTTCCTCGATAAACGGACTATCCAACGCAAAAAGATTTCATCAATTCGAGCCGGTGGTTCCTGAGATTAGCGCGTTCAACCAAACAAACTATTTTGCTTTATAATATATTATAATATTAATAAAGATAGGGTGCATCAAACGCTTTTTAGTTCATTCACAAATTTAAACACACTCCGCCAATAATTATAAGATGTTTACTGTTAGTCTATGTTGTTCAATTTGTAGTGTCATTATTTTGTTTGTTGTTCGTCTATTTATATTTCGCGTGGGTATGCACTGGTTATTGTTCTCAAGTTGATTTCGATGAAGTCTGCTTTCGAAAGCTTAGTTTAATTTCGTTATTATGCTTGTTTATAACTATATTATTATAAGTTGACTAGTATTCAGATTGATTGACTATTCATTTCAGACACAATTAATTTTTGTAATTGTTCAAGGGATTTTATTGGTTCACTTAAATACTGACCCCCCAAGGACGCAACCGACCGTTATAAAAAAAATGATGTAACCAAAAACGATATGTGACAATCTATTCTTATATTATAAAGCAGAAGAGTTTGTTTGTTTGTTTGGTTGAACGCGCTAATCTCAGGAACTACCGGCTCGAATTGCAAAATTCTTTTTGCGTTGAATAGTCCATTTATTGAGAAAGGCTATAGACTATATAACATCACGCTATGATTAATAGGAGCGGAGCAGCAATAAGAAATGTTGCAAGCGGGAAAAAAGATTCCGTTGAGCAGGCGATGCGTTGCGATATCAAAACTTTACGCGAACGAAGTCGCGGGCAGAAGCAAAATCTTTAAAAGACAAAAACAGCAAAGCAAATTCTTTTTTTATGAACCACCCGTTAGGCTACGACTCGAGTTGAGGAACGTGGCCATCTTTTTTTGAGAAAAAAGCACAACACCCACAGGCAGTGGGACTAGCTGTACTCTTCCATTATGGGCCACTCCGGGCATGTGCCCAGAACCCCGCGATCTTTGAGGACCCAAGCTTTTGTAAGGATAATACCAGAGAAAACTCACTAACTTATCCAAGGTGATAAAAATTCGATCTCACTTCGCCCGTTCTTGTATCCTTCATGGACCCTTTTATCTTAAAGTGCCCTGGTGCCAAAAATGGTCCTGGTTGCAAGTCGGGTGCAAGTCGCGTGCGGGTCGAGAAAAATACATGACCCAACCCGCACCAAACCCGTCCCACTCCTTGTGTGTGTTGTGCTTTATTGTAGACATAAAGTCTAGTCTACACACAATCTAAATTAACGATATATACAAGGTGCTAAGCTGCTGGATATTATGCAAACGGCTGATGTAGTGGAAAGGTCAAGTATTTGTAGTGGTCGTTCAGACTAGCATAGACTTGGCACAACTTGTTGGTTATAAACATATAAAATCTGATTTGTGAGTTATAGTTGATCGTAGTTGAGAGAATGTGGTGCATATTGAATGGACAGTCCAATGATGTGGCACTGGATGACCACTCATCGTGCGTCATTTAGATATTTAAAATGAAATTCTCATTATAATGTACGTGTGTATCTTTTCATTTTTTGTACCTATGTTTTTGTGTTCTTTCATGTGTGTGTTTTATGTATGAACGATAAAAATTGTAATGTTTTAAATATGGATTCGTTGGTCTGAAATAAATTTTATTATTATTATATTGGAATACTAGCGCGTCGCGTTGCCTGCGACTTCGTGAAAATATTGATGGGTCATGTGTGAGACTGCATCATTGGTCAAGTTGTCGCAAGCGCTACTGAGCATGAGGTCCTGGGTTCGATTTCCGGGACGGGCAAAGTGTTATTTTATTATTTGTGCCCGGTTGATAGAAATAAGCTAAATGTGCGAAATGTGGGTGTAAGATTAGATACGCCTCTACCTAACAGTGGCGATGGAAAAAATACTGCCAGGGGAAGCCGAAGAAAATAAAGGAGTTTTGTTTTTTTTTTGCTTCTCTTAACTTTTTTCCCATATTAATTTTGACCTCATTTTCATTATCAGTGACACCAAAAAACACGGAAACGACACCCATGATGAAAAATCCAAAAATTTTCGTCGGCGCCATTTTGGATTTTCTATTTGACCTCATCTTCATTTTTAGAGACCCCAAAAAGTAATAAAATGCAAAAAAAATAAAATTCCGTCGACTACGCTTTTAAGGGGAATATAAAGTGTTTTAAGGTTAGGCTGTATTAATCGGTATTTCTCAAAAATGGTACATTATTATTTTCATGAGAGTGGTACCATTGGGCAAAGGGGACCCCTCTTTCCCTCCACACCGCGTGAGTTGACTACCATCACATGCATTTCACGAAAAATAATGCGTTATAATGTAAGCAGTATGTTTGTTTGACAATATTTCGAGAGTTTACAATATCGCTAGAGAGATTACAATCTAACGTGTTTGACAATTTTACGGTGACACTAACATGTAACTTGATTTTATTTTTATGAAATCTCATAGATGGCGCTGCTTTAAAATTGTCTTTATACTACTAACATTCTTTAAACTATGTTTCTCTGCCCAAGTTAGGTACTTAAATGGCGTAGTTTTATAGCGTATAGCTAGATAATAGCATAGCAAAGACACCATTTAAATATGCGTCGTTAGATTACACGCTGTCGCAGAATGTGTAAGAAAAATAAAGATTCACAGCTCCTCCCCCGTAGGTGATAGTATGATAATATGTAGCCTATATGTTGACCCGACCTCTTAGTAATATTCATGCCAAATTTGAAGTAAATCCATGCAGTACTTTTTGAGTTTATCCCGGACAGACAAACAGACAAACAGACAAACAGACAAACAGACAAACAGACAAACAGACAAACAGACAAACAGACAAACAGACAAACAGACAAACAGACAAACAGACAAACAGACAAACAGACAAACAGACAAACAGACAAACAGACAAACAGACAAACAGACAAACAGACAAACAGACAAACAGACAAACAGACAAACAGACAAACAGACAAACAGACAAACAGACAAACAGACAAACAGACAAACAGACAAACAGACAAACAGACAATCAGACAAACAGACAAACAGACAAACAGACAAACAGACAAACAGACAAACAGACAAACAGACAAACAGACAAACAGACAAACAGACAAACAGACAAACAGACAAACAGACAAACAGACAAACAGACAAACAGACAAACAGACAAACAGACAAACAGACAAACAGACAAACAGACAAACAGACAAACAGACAAACAGACAAACAGACAAACAGACAAACAGACAAACAGACAAACAGACAAACAGACAAACAGACAAACAGACAAACAGACAAACAGACAAACAGACAAACAGACAAACAGACAACCAGACAAACAGACAAACAGACAAACAGACAAACAAAAACTATAATTTTGGCTTCGATATCGATTGTAGATGGGACGTGATCTACCATCGATATCGAAGCCAAAAACATAGTTTTTATAATTTTTAAAAATAAGTTTTTTTTTAAAGCATTCTTTAAAAAAAAATTCAATGTACAGTTTTGACTTTCCTACGATTTCATTATACAGGGTGAAATTGAATAGATGCGACAAATTTAAATATACAATAATACGTGTTGTCAAGAAAATGTATAAAATATAAAATTAAAAAATAATTGATCAGTGTTACAAAAACCGTTTAAATAATAAAAGTATCAAAAATCTTTCCGACTCATCGCAGTGCTCAATATAGCCGTCATTTACCTAATTTTGCCTTAATTTTTCTTATTTATTTTGCATGTTACTGGAATACCGATAATTCGTACTTAAATAAAGATAATAACATCAATTGACCTTTTGAAAACGATAATCGCATATTTTTTTTTAACGATTTAGATTGTAGAAAAAACAGTTTATAGTGACTATGTTACTGTAACTGAAGCTCCAATTCATTTTGTCGCATTAATTAAAATTCACCCTGTATGACTTATTGTTCGATCAAAGTACGCTTGGGTTATTTTTTGCTGATATCAAAACGAAACAACGGAAGTAATTTTGTATTCTGCAGAATACCTATTAAAAAAAAATCTGCTCTCATTCAGGCAGTCTACCGCTACCGCTACCGCTGTGCTCTGCCGCCCTTGAATATGGTCGTCCATCTATCTAGCTTGAATAGGGTGGACGACTAAAAAATAATATTTAGTCCGTTACTTACCTACATTGTCAACAAAGATTTTTCCCAATTTTTTTCTTTTGTGACATAAATCAAAGTTCACGAAGATACGACGCTTTTTAAATTCTCAATACCGCCCTAGGTACATTTTATAGCGAGTTCTGACGTCACGAGTTGTCAATGTTCATTGATTTGCAAAAAAAAAATACGTGTCCATTATTTTTCAATACTTTAACTGACGGACTAAGGTCCATGTTCACCAAAAAGATGACGGTCTGATTTTTTAAAAACAGCTGTTTAAAACACATTTTCGTAGGGTAACTTGTCGCTTAAACAGCTGCAGCACTTAAACAGCTGCAAAATAAAATAGATTTGCATTTTTTTGGTCGTCATGCCTATTAGAATATCATCACATCATCAGCATTCATCATTCTTCTGCGCTATACTAAGTAACTTGAGGTCGACGCAGCATGTTTCTTCTTCTCCATTACTCATCATTTCATAAGACACTTTCCTCCTTGACGTACCATCACTGCAAATTAGGTAAAAGTGACAAAGAAATGTAATACAGCATACATTGTGTTCTAAGTAGCACCGTACTACGACGCTGGCGTCAGCGGCAACGGACAGTCGTATTTTGTTCTCGCTTGCGTCACCACCAACCGTAGCCGACCGACCGTCAGCGCTACAAGAATTCAGGCCGAAAGAGCACAAAAACAAATGAATTATAAGGATGTTCTTTATTATGGGCCCTCATAAGTAATTCATTTTGTTTGGTGACAAGGGGTCTGCCTTGCTGAAAGCTTGGGTAAATCTTTTAGGATTACCTTCCGTTGTACTTACATAGAACACCTTTCCTGACCTTCTATTTATATCTTACCTGAAAAGGTATAAATAATAGGCTTTCCACGTTATTTTCGGGTATTGATCATACTTAATCTTTCCATCTTGATAAAACGCTGGCAAGCCTAAAATACACTTACTTACAAATAGTAAGCCTATTGACCAACTGAATTTGGTAAAGCAGTATTTTAGTACTTGGAGTTATTAGAGATTTGAAGATACAAAGAATTTTCAATATGAATAGTGTAGACAATCATCAATCAAGTGTAAACATCTCTGACTTTGTTTATTTGCTAGTAAGTCAAGGCTGTGCAACATGGTAAAGATTAGTTGACACCAAATGACCCGAAGCGGAGCGGAAGGGAGTGTCAGACCTTTACTGACTAAACCCCATCTATGTTCCTTCTCAGCCCTTTGTGCTTGCCAGCGGGATATCTTTCAAATACTCGCAGCCCCGGCAGGCAGTAGCTCTTGCGGGCACCTTCTTTTTTGCTGACATCTCTTTGAGAGGCGCGTGGAACGCGAACCCGCCATCGACACAGCCTGTCGTCATAAGACGGATGGACAGCGAGCTAGCCCAATACTTACTGTTCACAGACCCGCGTCTACGGTGGCCTCCACGAGTAGCCCCAAATGCCCAAGGCGTCTTCCGCGGTGACTGGGACGTGAGCCTCTCTCCCTCCCACGTTCCACCACAACTTTCACTGGCACGACTGCTTTGTATCAGGAGGTGACGGCTTATCATTCCCTCTCGGACCATGAACCGGACCATGGATTGAACTAGGGCCGGACGCCAGAGGTCGCCACCACTCCGCCACTATTATAACACGCAGTGCTCCACCTAAGTAGAGCAAATCCGCTCCGATCACTCAACCCTCCTCCTCCGATATGGAGATTGTTGAGTCCGCTCCCTCTGCCGCTGAGAGCTCCCCTGACTCCCCCAGCACCAACTCCTCGTCCTCTGAATCGGAGGACTTTCAGCTGGTGCAAAAGGGCAAGAGAAGGCTGTTACAGCCCTCAATGCGCCTCCCCTTGTTCCTCAAGCCTCCCCGTCCCCGTCAGTCCCCATCGCTCCTCAAGCTGCCCCCCAGGGCAGTCGCCCGCCTAGCCCTATGGCTACCTTGCAACCGCAAGGTGCGGCTCCTGTCAGCCGCCCTGCAAGCCCCATGGCTGCTTCACAGCCAGCCCCCTCCTCAGCTGCTCCTTCTTCAAAGAAGCAGCTGAAGCCACCCGCTCTGTACATCCAGGAGAAATCCAGGTGGACAGAGATTTCCAAAATGTGTGTGGATCGCAAGATCCAATACACTAACGCCACTTCTACCCTCCAGGGTATCAAAGTTAAGACCCCCACTTCTACGGATTTCCGTAATTTGGTTCACGCGCTTCGTGGAAGGAACGTCGCCTTCCACACCTATAGCCTCCCTGAGGAGAAGCCGACCCGTGTGGTCATCAAGCGGATCCACAAGGAGATTCCCTCCTCCGACATCCTGGACGATCTTACATCCCAGGGTATCCCCGTTTCGGCGGTACACCGCCTCCACAAGAATAGGTCCCAAGGGGGTGACGAGTACGATATGGTGCTCGTAATATGTGACCCAGTTGAAGGGCACCACCCTATTTTCAAGGTCCGATCGGTATGCTCGCTATCGGGCATCATCATCGAGAGGCCCAAGAAACTCAAGATAGTAGGGCAGTGTCATCGCTGCCAACTCTATGGCCACAGCCAGAAGTACTGTTACGCACCGCATAGGTGTGTAAAGTGCCTCGGCGACCACGCCACGGCAGACTGCACCCGTCCCAAGGACAGGAGTCTCTGCACAGAGCCGCCTAGTTGCGTGCTATGCGGACAGTCTGGCCACCCGGCTAACTACAGGGGCTGCCCCAAAGCCCCGAAACAGTCCACTGGCAAGTTGGCAAATCGCGCCAACCAACGCCAGCAGAGGGAAGCTCCCTCTTCTTTCAAAGTCCCGTCAAAGGTCCATCAGAGCGTCTCAGCCCGCAGAGGCCTTCTCCTTGGAACATGCTGAACCATCAGCAAGCGTTCCCTACCCTCGCGAAGGCAAAACCCAACCCCCCCATGCCCGGTCTTTTGGACAACCCTGTCCCAGCGCCCACTCCTGTGGCCGCCCCTCAGGTCCCTCCGCAAACCCGAGCTCCCGCTGCTCCAACCCGCGCTCCTGCTTCACAGGAATCTAATATGAAATACTTGATGAGGTTCCAACCTCTTTGCACCGCTGAGGCCGACCGCATGGTCGCTGAGCTCAGAGCTGCAACGGACCTTCAGCAAGTCGTCGACATTATTGATGCCTACCCAGACATCAAGTTAGCCCTACGTAACCTCAACTTCGCGCCGTAATGGATATCACACCAAATCCCTCTTGCACCCAACCCCGGTCCCTTAGATTAGGTTATTTTAACGCCAATGGCATGAGAGGACAGCGCGACGAGATCGCCGCCTTCCTCCGTGACCATAACGTTGACGTTCTCCTCATCCAGGAGACGTTCCTCAAACCCAGCCACCGCGACCCCAAGATTGCCAACTACCGCATAGTTCGCAATGATAGGCTACGTTGTCACAAGGGTGGCACCCTCATTTACTTTCGCAAGGAATTGCATTGTATTCCCATCGATCCCCCTCCTTTAAAGTCCCTACTTGAGGTTTCAATCTGTCGGCTTGCTATGACCGGTCATCAACCGGTACATTTAGTTTCTGCTTATTTGGCCCCCACTAATACATGGGAAGATCATAACCTCCTGGTTAGCGATCTCACCCTTCTTTTCGGCTTGAGTGACTCCGTGATCATCGCGGGCGATCTCAATGCCAAACACCCGGCCTGGAACAGTAGAACGACGAACCCGAGAGGGAAAGTCCTCTACGATCTAGGCCAAACTCTTAGTTTCGACGCGGTCGCTCCTATGGAGCACACGCACTATCCTGACACTGTCAGTCATCTTCCCGACGTTCTCGATATAGCGCTGCTCAAGAATGTGAACCTTCGGTTACACATGATTGAGACGTTACACGAGCTCCACTCCGATCACCGTCCAGTGCTCATGCACTTAATTCCTCGCTCGGGTATCATTGACCCCAGCCAGCCCGTTCCCACTATTCTCACTACCGACTGGAGGAAAGTAAGCGATATGCTGAAATCCGAAACGTCACCACTTCTAGATGGTATTCCCGACCATATCGTCTCAGTCGCAGACACCGAGGCTGCAATCGACTCGTTTACAGGACACGTACAATCCATACTGAAGGATTGTTCTCGTGAAGTACCAGCGATGAGCGATCACCGCTGGATACTTCCCGACGATATCCGTGCACTGATAACCGAGAAGAACGCGGCCATACGTGCCTATAGCTCTTGGCCCTGCGATGCGAACAAGGCTCACATGCGTTCCTTACAGCGTGCTGTAAAGAAACGCACTAGTGAGCTTCGCTCAAATCAATGGGACAAAACGCTTAGCGAACTCGAGCCCACTCATCAAGCCTTCTGGCAGCTCCAAAGGAAGTTGCGCACCTCGGAAGAGGTCTCTTCTCCACCCCTCATCCGTCCCGATAAGAGCATCGCTTTTGACGACTCTGAAAAAGCAGAATGCCTAGCCGACAGCTTGGAATCTCAATGTTCGCCAAGCCTCTACCAGTAGACAAGCAGCACCTCGATGAGGTGGATGCAGAAGTTGAACGTAGAGCATCGCTTCCCCCTTTTGAAGATCCCGATGACCCCCTCCCCGCCATCACCCCGGAATAGGTCAAGGATATTATAGATAAGTTAAAGCCTCGGAAAGCCCCAGGCGCCGACGGTTTCACAAATATAATTTTTAAAGCCCTCCCCGCTAGGCTCATAGTCCTTTTGGCTGCCATCTTCAATGGCGCCCTGAGCAATAATATTTTCCCCCAAACGTGGAAAGAGGCCACTGTTATAGGTATTCCCAAACCTGGGAAACCGAAAGCCCAGCCCTCCAGCTACAGGCCGATCAGTCTCCTGAGTGCTCTCGGCAAAATCTATGAAAGGCTTATTTATAAGCGTCTCAGAGATTATGCCGAGACAAAGGGCCTCATCCCGAAAGAACAGTTCGGCTTCAGGACCGAACATTCTTGCATACATCAAGTCCACCGCATCGTCGAACACGTTAGCGCTGGTTTCCAGCATGGAGCGATGACGGGGGTGATGTATTTCGATATCGCGAAAGCCTTTGACAAGGTCTGGCACAACGGGCTGATATACAAGCTATACCAGCTCGGTGTGCCCGACCGTCTCGTGCTCATCTTACGAGACTTTTTGTCAAACCGTACCTTCCGCTACCGTGTGGGTAAGACGTTATCCTCTCCCCATCCGATTCGCGCCGGAGTCCCTCAGGGCTCCGTTATCTCTCCCCTCGCGTTCACGCTGTACACCAGCGACATTCCGAGGAACCAGAAGGTTCAAACAGCCCTATTCGCTGACGACACCGCGATCTATTACACTGGTCGTTCTCCGGATAACATCCGCCGCATTCTCCAGAAAGCTGCCGACTCGCTCGGCGCTTGGTTCCGTAAGTGGAGAATAGAAGTTAATCCCGAAAAAAGCCAGGCAGTTTTGTACTATAAGGCACGCCTTAAGCGTTCGCCAGGTCCCCCCATCACTATGTTCGGTAAGCCTATCCCCTGGGAGAGGCAAGCCAAGTATCTCGGAGTTATTCTGGACGACCATCTGTCGTTCAAGGCCCACATCAAAGCAGCTCGTGACCGGGCTGCCTTTGCTATGGGCCGGCTCCACTTCATGATCACTAGGAAGAGCAAATTGTCACTCAAGTGCAAATTGCGTCTTTTCACCGCAGTCATCCGTCCCATCATGACCTATGCTTGCATAGTAATCGCGCATGCCCACCCGCGTCATATCCACATCCCCCCTTACGTCCGTAACGATAGTCTTCACGTAGACCTTAGAATCCCCACCGTTAAGCAGTTCATGAAACGCCTTTCCAAGCGTTACTTCGACACTGCTATTAAGCATAGGAATCCCCTAATCGCATCGGCCGCCCGGTACGACCCATCGCGTATTAGCTCCGTCCAACGTCCGCGTCACACCCTAGTCGCCCCCGACGATCCGATCACTATCTTGCAAGAGAGTAGGAAAGATACCAGTACAGTTCGTAGAGCATACAGATACAAACCGAAAACCTACCGACCTCGCCGCAGAGGTCCGGCGCGAAATCCCCGTTCAATCCCTCCCCGACCCTTGCTCGAGCCAGCCCGCGATGCTGAGCCTGTAGTGATAAACCAGTCCCTAAATAATGACAATCAGATCCAGCCTGTCCCTTTGCTGCCCCCAGCGACGCCCTAAGCCGAGGTTCGTACCCCACAGGGGGTGCCCTTAGAGCGCTGTCGCTTAGTTTTTAGTTATTTTCGCCCTGGCTGGAGGCCTTAAATTCAAGGCATCCACAGGACTTGCCTGGTTAAGCAGAAGCCAGTCTTCTCAGACTGAACTGCAAGATGCCCATACCAAAAAAAAAAAAAAAAAAAAAATAAGTAGAGCAAACCTCCACGGTAGGCTCCAGTTGTTTGGTGTTTCATTTCACAAATAAAAAAACCGAGTTGAGACAGGTCATTTAAAAACTGAGTAATACCATTACTATTTAATTATCCAGAGACTGGCGTATGTCAGTTAGTAACATACGTGGAAACGCGTTTGAAAATAAAAAGCTTTGACGTTGGTGTGAAAATTGAAAAATATTATCTAAAGCTGGATGGATTTGTTTTGAAATATACACGTGCTAGTGACACAAGCACAAAGGGTTGTGTAAACGTGGTTTCTACACGTGCCGGGATTTGGCATATATATTGGCATTCCTCTTTTTACTATTGCAGAAGCTTAGGAGAAGGTTCTTGTGGCGAAATAATGGCTGTTCTATTCTATGTATTATGGGGTTTAGTTTTCCGCAGTTAATCTCTAGAGTAGACCATTGTGCGTGGCCATGTGGCTGTTGTTATGGGTCGATCTTCAAAGCTAAGCTGTGCATGCCAATGTCAGTCCTTATGTGTTCGATCATCAATTTATTATTGATTTCCCGTCGTGCTTCGGAAAGCAAGTAAAGACGTTGGTCCAAGCTATAACAGTAGATTTCCGACCTCGGAATTGGGTAGATGACAAAAAAGTCGAATTAGTTTGTAAGTTCAATCATAAAAAAAAATTACCCGTACCAAAGTTGACGAAAACAGACGCTTTTAAAATTCTTAATACGTCACGACGTGGTATCATTTTTGATGCGTTTTATTTTTGTCAATATTCATTAATTTACAAAAACAAAAGGTACGTTTCGTTTATTTTCCAATGGGTGTTTAGTCTGAACGAACCAAAGTAAATGATGGACCGTAGTCCATTAAGCCGTAGACTAAAAAAAATTACGTCCGAATGGACCGGTGTCAAAAAAAAATCAAATGAAAAAACAAAAGGCAAAAGTTAAAACGCAAACTTTCGCCTTTTTAACATTAGTTTGAAAAATATTTTACGAACCAAAGTCACTAAAACTCACTCCTTTCATACAGAAAGGCAAAACTACAGAATTCACAACTAAAAAAAACATGCGGTGCAGTTTTTGGGAGTGCCTATAGAAGTTCTTCTTTCTTTATCGTGTGGTTAGTTGCCTAACCTGGTGTCAGAGTTTTTATACCGCCCATGGGCGTAAAGAACTGACTTGGCATAAAGAAGTGAAAACGAAGTAATCCAAAATAAACTTTATCTTAATTGAATAAGGTTTGTTTTAATTTACCGTTCACCCTCCGTCTTACGAATTTTCGATCAGGTCAAGTGTCCTGACGCGAGTTTAAGATTTTTTACAATCCCAAAAATTGCACAATGCCGCTAAAGAAGTTTTCAATTCAAAAATTGTCAACACAATTTCCGTGAAGTCATAAACAGTTACACAGATTGTAGACTCCACACTGATTGTCTCATTTCTGCATTGTCAGAATTCTTAATTCCCAAATCTGAGTGGAAAATAACTTTAAGACGTGTTCGTATTACATTTTATTACATCATGAAGCTAAAACGTGCATACCTATGTCCCCGTGAGCGTTACATTGTCATCAGTTTTTATAACCTTCTCCTTCTTCTTCTTTCTTTATAACCTTCTATCCTACAAATATTTGAATCGTTCGATTGCCGTTTACGTCAAAAACTTATGTAGATTAAAATTTGTTCTTAGTTGACATTTGCACGTATTGTCTCACTCACTCATTCTGTAAATCGTTTCATGTGATGTACGAGCTTTTTTATGTACGAAGATCCGTGTAAAGTTTCTCATCCCTCGCTGAAAAGAGAGAATACTGCGACCAGATGGGTGTTGTGTCTGGTGGGCTAAGGCCTTTTTATTTTTTTATTTTTTTTGGGATGGGAAATCATCAAATGACTTCTCCCACTCTGGGCGGAGCGGGAGGGAGTGTCAGACTCTTATTGACTAAAACCCATCCATGTTCCTTCCTTGCCCTTTATGTTCCGGGGCCGCGGTATCTCTTTCGAACAGGCCCGCAACCCCGGCAGGCTTCGGCCCTTGCGGGCCCCTCCCCTTATGCTGACATCTCTTTGAGGCGCGCGTGGAACACGAACGCGCCGTCGACACGGCCTGTCGTCATTAGACGGACGGACAGTAAGCTAGCCCATAGCTAACCGTCCACAGGCCCGCATCTGCGTTGGGTGGGCTAAGGCCAGACAGATGTTATCGGATGTTTCAAAGGTTTTATTGCACAAAGAACTGGTATACCATGATGCGAGAATTTTATCATCAGTACTTGTTGCATGTTTTATCTAAGCCGCTACAAGTTTGTTCTTCTCAGTGGAAAACCTTTTTCGAGCGACCTACTAACAGTGAGGGACTTCATACGATTTAAATATTTGCAATCCTGTGCTTTTCGTCACCAGTTATAGTGATAAAACTTAATACTCATTTATGTCTTGTTGTGATTTGATCTTGAACATTATCATTGTCAGCTAGATTATTTTAACTTCCTTACTGTAATGTTTTTCTATAGAAAACTATTTTTTTCTTCAGTTCCTGTACCAAACATACATCATTGCATTCTTTTTAGGGTATCTTAACTATATTGCAAACACGGAACCATTTGTCCATCTTCTCTTTTCTTCTTTTCCAGATGCCACACTGCAATTTTATTCCTAGATTGACGCATCATTCTTCCTTTTACTGTTCTTCCTGCCCTTTTCCCATGTTGCTCGGGGTCGACGCAACACGGTTTTTTTCTTCCATTCTGCTCTGTCAACCGTCGTGCTATCATTTACTCCATTTTCTTTCTTACCATTCCTCATACAATCCTTCCATCGATTTTTCGGTCTTCCTCTTCCCCTCTTTTTTTTTTTTGGGATGGGAAATCATCAAATGACTTCTCCCACTCTGGGCGGAGCGGGAGGGAGTGTCAGACTCTTACTGACTAAAACCCATCCATGTTCCTTCCTCGCCCTTTATGTTCCGGGGCCGCGGTATCTCTTTCGAACAGGCCCGCATCCTCTTCCCCTCCATCCATTAACATTTATATTTATCCCTCTCATGTGCATCTATCTCATCACATGTGCATACTACGACAGTCGACTCCCTGTCAACTTTTCTGTAACTGGTGCAAATTTAAAGCTTCCTCTAACAAATTCGTTCCTTACCTTATCCATTCTTGTTGCTACATGCAATCTTTTTTCATTCATCTTTTTTACAGCCCAGCATTCTGATCCACACAAGGTCTAATCACACATTTCTACAGGGTGAATTTTAATTAATGCGACAAAATGAAATTGGAGCTTCAGTTACAGTAACATAGTAATTATAAACTGTTTTTTCTACAATCTAAATCGTTAAAAAAAATTACGCGATTATCGTTTTCAAAAGGTCCATTGATGTTATTATCGTTATTTAAGTACGAATTATCGGTATTCCAGTAATATGCAAAATAAATTAGCAAAATTAGGTAAATGACCGCTATATTGAGCACTGCGATGACTCGGACGAGATTTTTTGATACTTTTATTATTTTAACGGTTTTCACGGTAACACTGATCAATTATTTATTAATTTTTCATTTGATATTTTATACATTTTCTTGACAACACGTATTATTGTATATTTAAATTTGTCGCATCTATTCAATTTCACCCTGTATATTTTCTTATTTTAATTTGAGGGGCCTCCGTGGGTCGCAACTTGTTACCTTTCACCATTTCATCCATCTTGAGTTGATCCGGTGCGTTACGTCTTGGTCTACTTCGCCATTCACTTGAACAAGCGACCTGAGATCCCGAAATTTAAAACAGATTGGTATAGGCTTTCCGGCAAGAGTTATGGTCACAAGACTGGAGAGACTGCCGAAATCACAAAATAAGTATTTTGTTTTGGTTCTACTCACTTTCAGGCCAATTTTTTCCAGCCTTTATCCAGGCTTACTTATTTCTCTTTAAATTGTGAGCTGACTGTTTTTCAACCGACTTCCAAAAAGAGGAGGTTATCAATTCGTCTGTATTTTTTTTTTTTTTTTTTTTTTTTTTTTTTTTGTGTTTGTTACCTCAGAACTTTCGACTGGGTGAACCGATTTTAATGATTCTTTTTTTGTTTGAAAGCTGGTGCTTGTCGATTGGTCCCATTTTAATTTGTTGAAGATCTGATGCTGATCTTCCGAGATACACAATGGAACTCTTCAAAAATAGACGGCAAATCTGCAGTAATTGCTGCAATCGCTTGTAGGTTCATTCTTCATACTATATCATGACGTAACATCACGCCTGTATGCTCTGAGGGGGTACCTAGATGTGTACAAAACTCCCAGATTTCGACAATGTTTGTTGCCTCTGAACTTTCGACTGGGTTAACCGATTTTGATGATTCTTGTTTTATTTGAAAGCTGGTGCTTTTCGTATGGTTCCATTTTAATTTGGTTAAGATTTGATGCTGATCTTCGGAGATATAAATGGAACTTTTCAAAAATACACGGCAAAGCTGCAGTAATTGCTGCAATCGTTTGGTTGTTTATTGTTTATGTAACATAGTGACGTAACATTACGCCTGTTTGCTCTGAGGGAGTGCGCAGAAGAGTACAATACACCCAGATTTCGACAGTTAGATATGTTAAGTTCTATTTAATGGGATTCTGGAAAAATAGGCACACCAGAAGCGATTTGGGTAATTTTAGGAAGAGTACGTTCTTGGAGTGATCCCATTTCAATTTGATAAAGATCTGATGAAGAACTTCGGAAGATAGGCGACGGGAACTCCTCAATAAATGATAGCAAATGTACTGGGATCGCTGAAATCTCATACCTGTCTATTGTTTACACCAGTTCATAAAAGAAAATCACGCCGGTACGCTGTGAAGGGGTAAGTACATGTGAACCACTAAAAAATGAAAAATAAAAACTTTTTTACAAAAAATAAAACCGACTTCAGAGAAAACAAAAAAGTGAAAAATAACTTTAGCTTCAGAAGTCGGTGACAAAAAAACTAAATCAATCAAACAAAGGTCACCGACTTCTGAAGCTAAAGTTATTTTTCACTTTTTTGTTTTCTCTGAAGTCGGTTTTTCAGTATAAACACGAAAGTTGGACACTAGTTGAGGAAGGTAAGGGATCTAAGGATTTTAATCTTTAGGTATTGCAACTTGCAGTTGTTTCGTAGCACACTTTTGTAAGTGCACGTTTATGAAATTGCCATATCCCATTCACAACGACACTCGCGGTTAACCTTAGTCGTCATAACAATAGACTATGCAATAAAACGGTTTGAGCATTACAGAGCAATGCTATAAAACCAACTGTAACGAGTAAACATGTTTGAAGTTTACTTGTAAGGTTAACGCACAGTTAGAAGATTGTTTAAGAGCAAATTTATTTATTTAAACTTTATGCACAAGTTAAAACTGTACAAAGACGGACTTAATGTCTTGGACATTTTCTACCAGTCTACCTTGGGGTGATAACTAAAATACACTAATAAATACCTAATATAAACATACATAAAACAAATTATAAAAAAAGTTATAAGTGATAACAAGAAAAACTACAAGTTCGGTATGGCCAGCCATAAAAGGGCACATGCAAGGAAATAGCCGGAAAAGTTCACCGTTATTGAAACCGAGAAGGACAGTTAGAACCACTACTAGCAATCAAAAGCTCTTCTTATCAAACTCCTAGCAGCGACACACACTTAACTAAAAGAGGGATGGACATAAATGTTGTCGGATGGAGAAGGAGAGAAAGGCCAAAGAAAATATTGATGGATTGTGTGAAGAATGACTATATGATGGAGAAAGGAGTAAATAATGCCAGGCAGGGGAGAACGGAAGAACAAAACGTATTACAATAGCAATGCATAAACATGTTGGAAGCTGACGTTCAATCAGTTGTGTTTATTGTTGTGGTCTCAGCTAAATGGTTTCCACAGATTGTGCCAGCATTGTGTGGTGTTTAGTAATTTGGGTAATTTACATATGCATTGAGATTTGATATTATCTAAACCAGTTTATGTTACTACTAACATAATGTAACATCATTTTTATTACACCCTTTTGGGTATATGGTGTATGGTGTTTTTTTTTGCAAATCGTTTATTTTCTCGATTTTATCGTATATAACACCTAAATATGAGGCTAAAAGTGTTTGGATGTTTTTGTCTCCAAGTAACCGTTTGACGTAAAAATGATGACAAAGGGATCCATAGGTTAGGTTAGGTTAGAACTGTGACCAACTACCTCGAAATTGGTCTCAAATTTCGAGGTAGTTGGTCATTTTTCATTGGTGGTTATTTTTCGTTATGTCTTTTTTTTCATACTGACCTTAAAGGTCTTCCTCCTTGTCCTTCAAAGTATGCTGTTCTCACGCCGCGCGCTGCGCCTCTGCTCCACCGAACCTCTACACAGTTAGCGTCTAAGTCATTGTGTCACCAGTTTGGAGTGAAGTTCGGAGAGAGGTTGCCTGGTTTGAAGCCCGCAAAAAGCTGTGGCTCCTTAAATATCCCCCTCCGGCTCACTATGTTGAGCCTGCAGAAAAGCTCCCTACGGCTCACCAACTGCCATGGCCCACCTGGAAGACTCTAAACCGACTTAGAAGCCAAGTGGGCCGCTGCAGGTTCAACTTGGTCTGGTGGGGGTTTTCTGATAGAGCTGAGTGCGACTGCGGAGCCTTGTCTCAAACCATGGCCCACCTCCTGACATGCTCTTTGTGCAAATCCACCTGTACTCTAAGGGACCTGTCCAAAGCCACCACCAGCGCGGTAGACGTGGCCGAGATCTGGTCGAAACAAATTTAACAAAACAACAACGGGAATCATCGACACAAAGAAGAAGAAGAAGAAGAACCAGTTTGGAGATATTGTTTGAAATAAGAACCACATTATAAAACATATGAAAACGGGTATTTACCTTTAATTTAAGCCTGACGTTTCGACCGGATTACACCAGCCTTGGTCATGGGGAGACTAAAGTATTGGACCATTAGATGGAGTTACACAACCCAAAAATCCTTGTCAATGAGAAGACGATAACGACTATAAATGAATAGTTCGGGAAGGGATTAAGAGCAAGAAGTACCCTAATTTCAATCGCGAAGACGGCTTCAAACTCTCTTCCGCTTAGAATCCAGTGATCACTAAGTGTACTCGTCAAGTGAAATCGCCTGAATATACGGACACTGTAGTGTAGTATGGAGGTCAGATAGGCAGTCGCTCCATGTAAAATACTGGTATTCAGCTGCATCCAGGTAGACTGGAAGCTTACCCCAACATAGTTGGGAAAAGGCTAGGCAGATGATGAGACAAGGCTTACATAATTTAACCACTGTAATCGAGAGGTTATAAGGAAAAAATCAATGTACGTTTTATTATTAAATGCTACAATTTATGTGGGTGGCCTACGCTCCAAGCAAAAAAAATGCTCACCTTTAATTTACGCTAACCGTATTTATTTTAAATTCACGAGCAAGCATGCTTCAAAGTGTCTTGTTCTACCAACCTGAAAACAATATACAACTTATTTGGTCCACCTAAAATACACAGTACCAACCGACTGAACCGAAGCAATTTTTACACGAGCACAGTAAGTAAAACCCAGTAATTTACCACGAAAGTGATAACAGAAGCTGTGATTAAATGATTTTACGACGCACTGACTTAGGCCTGTTTTATTGAACTGCAATGTAAATGGACATAGAAGGTTCAGCCCAAATAGTGCTCGCAGAAATGCGTTGGTGGGTGGGAATATAACCGTACTCAGTTCTGGAGGTCAAATAGGCGGCTGCTCTAAGCTAAATTCTGGTATTCAGCGGGGTCCAGTTTGACTGGAAGCTGACAAATTCAAAAGTAGAACGACGATGGACGCAAATGTGGATCACGCTACGATAATGAAATCAAAAATCAAAATCGGAGCATTTATTTCAAGTAGGCCAGTTACAGGCACTTTTGAATTGTCGAATCAAAGATGAACATTAAATGTTGTTACATTTAATGTTCATTTTTGATTCCGGTCATAAGACATAGAAACTGTGAAAGTACTGTTATGTAGTTGCCCATTCCCTAGCGTAGATCTCTGTGGAGAAGAACAGGCAAGAAACACCATGGACATTTTTAAATCAAAATATTGTTACAAAATCTTGGTTACGTCATTCATGTTGAGAGGATATCATTATTTAGGAAAACAATGGAATAGTGCTGGATCAATAATATCGTTGAAGTAATAACTTGCCACAGTTATTTCCAAAAGTTGACTGAGAGTCTATTTGTGAAAGCCGAGTTTAAACATCGATTCATTCGATGATCTAAACATAATATAAAAGTTTACGAAGTCTACTTGGACGAATGAAATGGCGAACATTTGTAATGTATTCATTTAAAAATAAACACTTACAGGATAATATGTGTGGTCTTATTTTGTTTCGAGCACCCGATATTTCGACGCTGTTGCAAGCATCATGATCGCGGGTAATGCTTGCAACAGCGCTGCAGCGTCGAAATATCGGATGCTCGAAACAAAAGAAGATCACAGAGATAATCCCGTAAGTACTGGAGGATGCCGTTATTAAAGAGCCCGAGAGAAAAAGAAAAACATTTTTTGGGTCCACGTGATTAACTCGCGTAACCTTTTTTTTTTCTACTATAAACTTTGGACATTTTACATTGACCTTTTGTTTCTTTTACAGACTGGCACCCTACAAAGGTTTAATTAAAAACTGTTTTTTTTTTACAACTGGACCGCCGTTGGCCGTTTAGGCTTTTGGTTTATTGTTTACTTTCATTGTCTGCGGGTTTGTTTGGATAGTTTTTCAGAATTTGGTTCTTCATGAAGAACGTAGGCGTAGTTAAACGAAGTGTTATTTGAGTGAGAATTTAAGCTAAAGTGCCTTTGTAAGTTTCTCACTTAGAAAATACCTGGAATACTAGGCATTTATGTTTTTCTTAGCTTTCTGGAAGGGAACGTTGAAGGTTTTACAATTTACAGTAAGTTTCGTGAGTAGCTTTGACTTAAAACTTCGAACAATAACTTCAAAGTTACCGGGAAAATAAACAAACATAGACTGATGTTGATGGATAATACACAACTTATATAAAATAAATGTAATAAATAATATCGCTGGATATTACACAGTGCCATCTAGTGCCGCACTAAGTAACGAGGCTTGTGTCGTAGACACCAGATAGTTAATATACTTCAAAGATACAGCTGCAGCTGTATCATCCACAATTGAGATAAGGTCAGGACATGGTGATGAGTGATAAGGTCATCATCTTTTCTCATTATTCTTCATTTGATATCTATTATCCTTTTTTTTTCCTTTAAAAGAGTCCTCTCCGGAGTTTTTTAGCCATATTAAAAATAAGTTATTGGTGTCGATTCTGTTGTGCACAAACTTAACTTAATTTAGGCTATTGCTATCTTTTACTAAAAGGCAGTGCGAGAAAAGGACGGCAATAGCTATCAACTAAGTTAGAAATGTCCAACTAGTTTATGCTTTGCGCTTCACCGTGTTTTTAGTCGACATGTTTTTACGTGCACCCTTCATTTGTATGGAAATACTAGCTTCTGCCAGCGGCTTCGCCCGCGTGAAGTTTGAAATTATCCCACGGGATCTTGTTACCGGGATAAAAATTATCCTATGTGTTAATCCAGGTAATAAACTATCTGTGTGCTAAATTTGATCCAAATCCGTTCAGTAGTTTTTGCGTGAAAGAGTAACAAACATCCATACATCCATACATCCATACTTACAAACTTTCGCATTTATAATATTAGTAGGATTAGTTCCAATTAAATTTGACAGCTCTAAATTACGTCCGTCTCTTTCTCGTTCTATTAAACAGAAAAAGATAGAAATAGCCTAAATTAAGTTAAGTTTGTGCACAACAGAATCGACACCAATATGTCTTTCAAGAGTGGAAAAGAGACCGCTCGCCACTAAAAACGACATTTACCTAATACTACAATGCTAAAACAGTGTCCAAGTCATACAACATCAATTTTTATTTAATGTTTTTCACAGTTAATGCTTTTACACATTTAATCAATTACCAAGAGCAGAAATTTTATGTCTACCGTCCCTCTTATATCAAGAAGCGTGAACCAGCGGACAAGAACAAATATAAAAGTTTTATGTTCCGACCAAAATTCAATAAAAATGTTTTCAGTGACTTTTGCATGAGCAAATGGATTGGTCTAGGAGTTTTTTAAGATAAAGTCCGTTTACGCTAAGTAAATAGTGCGATGCAACTCCGACGTTAAAGCCTAACGCAAATTAAAATTGTATTATAAACCCCGCACGCAAATACAACAGTGTTATAAGTTTTATGTTTGACGTGTCTGTGCGTGTGTTGCGTGTGTCTGTCTGTGCGTGTGTTGCGTGTGTCTGTCTGTGGCACCAAAGCGCCCGAACGGATAAACCTATTTGGAGTTTGTTTTTTTTTTGTTTGAAAGGTAAATAAGTGTGTTCTTAGCTATGTTTGATAAAAATCAGTCCAAGATGGCCGCCGCCTGAAAATGGCGGATTACATTTATTTATTCAACAACTCCCTCAATATGTGTATCAAATTAAAGGGTTTGATTCGTAAAATACTATACACTATGATACATTAAAAATCCAAAATGGTGAATTAATCAAAGGTATTAAATAACTAAATATCGCTGGACATTACACACAGCGCCATCTAGTGCCACACTAAGCAAGGTTTGTGTCGTAGACACCAGATAGTTGATATACTACATAATTTCAATGAGAGACTGGCAAAAAATCATTCGACGCTCGGCCGCCGTAGCGTGCCGACGTGCGCTCCGCCCCGCTCCGTCGACTCTCCGCGCCCCACCGCGCCTCCCGTCCTGTTCGTCGCAGCTTCGCCGCTTCGCCGAGCATCAAGGCCCAGTGCCTACCGTCCCGTAGTGCATCGTTAGTTTGTGTCTGATACTTGTATTAGTACACATTCTAACCGGTGTTACTCAGTGGCAAAAAAACAGCCTCTTTCGAGGCTATATTTCCTTATCGTCCGCGTTTTTGTTGCCCCTTCAGGGAAAAGCCACGGTTTTGTGGTTCTTGACGGGAAACCTAACGGTGTTAACGAAGTCAAGAGGGTGGTGACCCAATCCTACCCGCCGGACCCCTTCAGGGCGAGGCATCCCATTGGCATCGGGAGCTAGGACCTTGGCCTTGGGGGCTTCCCTCGTCAAACCTAGTCTTCGACTTCGTTCACAGCTACACACCTAGTGTCGATTGGGAGTGTCTACCCCTTCGCACTAGAGCCCCTTGCGGGACTAGGGCCCTGTCGCACAATAAGACTGGCGACAGGTTTACAAGCTTAGGGCACACCTTAGGTACTCACCTCACTGTTCGCACAAGTTCAAGAGAGGCCACACATCCCCGGGCGCACCTACCCGGGGACCTAGGTACTGGTATCGTTAGATAGGAATTCAGATTAGGCCCTTCAGGCAATTCTCAGACATTCGTGTCGCTGGCAAGTTTGTTTGTGTTTTTCTTCTTGCCAGTTAGCACTACGAAAAACACAAGGGTGGGTTCGTTTTTAACGGGGAACTGTCTGCCCGGGGAGCTCACGTTTTACGTGTCTCCTCGGGACTAGGTAGTTAGCTCCTAGTTAGGCTACCAAAATTAGGTTTTTAGGGTTAGGTTCCCCATGCCAAGATGGCGAAGGAACGTAATGCTATATTAAATAGGCAGTTCGATCAGCTAATAGCGCAGCTATTAACTGACGACAGCGACTACATGAAGGAGAAGTACGCCGATCTCCTTACTCCTTTTAAGGAGGATAGATTTAGGGCCCTCCTCAAGGCCATTCGTACCCCTCCGAGGGAAAGTCCGTCGCGTTCGCCCTCCCCCGCTCCGATCACTCAACCCTCCTCCTCCGATATGGAGATTGTTGAGTCCGCGCCCTCTGCCGCTGAGAGCTCCCCTGACTCCCCCAGCACCAACTCCTCGTCCTCTGAATCGGAGGACTTTCAGCTGGTGCAAAAGGGCAAGAGGAAGAAGGGAAGGAAAGCTAAGGCCAATAAGGCCAAGAAGGCTGTTACAGCCCTCAACGCGCCTCCCCTTGCTCCTCTAGCCTCCCCGTCCCCGTTAGCCCCCATCGCTCCTCAAGCTGCCCCCCAGGGCAGTCGCAAGCCCGCTGTCCCAGCGCCCACTCCTGTAGCCGCCCCTCAGGCCCCTCAGGCCCCTCCGCAAACCCGAGCTCCCGTTGCTCCCTCCCGCGCTCCTGCTTCACAGGAATCTAATTTGAATTACTTGATGAGGTTCCAACCTCTTTGCACCGCTGAGGCCGACCGCATGGTCGCTGAGCTCAGAGCTGCAACGGACCTTCAGCAAGTCGTCGACATTATTGATGCCTACCCAGTCATCAAGTCAACCCTTCGCAACCTCAACTTTGCGCCGTAATGGATATCACACCAAATCCCTCTTGCACCCAACCCCGGTCCCTTAGATTAGGTTATTTTAACGCCAATGGCATGAGAGGACAGCGCGACGAGATCGCCGCCTTCCTCCGTGACCATAACGTTGACGTTCTCCTCATCCAGGAGACGTTCCTCAAACCCAGCCACCGCGACCCCAAGATTGCCAACTACCGCATAGTTCGCAATGATAGGCTACGTTGTCACAAGGGTGGCACCCTCATTTACTTTCGCAAGGAATTGCATTGTATTCCCATCGATCCCCCTCCTTTAAAGTCCCTACTTGAGGTTTCAATCTGTCGGCTTGCTATGACCGGTCATCAACCGGTACATTTAGTTTCTGCCTATTTGGCCCCCACTAATACACGGGAAGATCACAACCTCCTGGTTAGCGATCTCACCCTTCTTTTCGGCTTAAGTGACTCCGTGATCATCGCGGGCGATCTCAACGCCAAACACCCGGCCTGGAACAGTAGAACGACGAACCCGAGAGGGAAAGTCCTCTACGATCTAGGCCAATCTCTTAGTTTCGACGCGGTCGCTCCTATGGAGCACACGCACTATCCTGACACTGTCAGTCATCTTCCCGACGTTCTCGATATAGCGCTGCTCAAGAATGTGAACCTTCGGTTACATATGATTGAGACGTTACACGAGCTCCACTCCGATCACCGTCCAGTGCTCATGCACTTAATTCCTCGCTCGGGTATCATTGAACCCAGCCAGCCCCTTCCCACTATTCTCACTACCGACTGGAGGAAAGTAAGCGATATGCTGAAATCCGAAACGTCACCACTTCTAGATGGTATTCCCGACCATATCGTCTCAGTCGCAGACACCGAGGCTGCAATCGATTCGTTTACAGAACACGTACAATCCGTACTGAAGGATTGTTCTCGTGAAGTACCAGCGGTGAGTGATCGCCGCTGGATACTTCCCGACGACATACGTGAACTGATAACCGAGAAGAACGCGGCCATACGTGCCTACAGCTCTTGGCCCTGCGATGCGAACAAAGCTCACATGCGTTCCTTACAGCGTGCTGTAAAGAAACGCACTAGTGAGTTTCGCTCGAATCAATGGGACAAGACGCTTAGCGAACTCGAGCCCACTCATCAAGCCTTCTGGCAGCTTCAAAGGAAGTTGCGCACCTCGGAAGAGGTCTCTTCTCCACCCCTCATACGTCCCGACAAGAGCGTCGCTTTTGACGACTTTGAAAAAGCAGAATGCCTAGCCGACAGCTTGGAATCTCAATGTTCGCCAAGCACTCTACCAGTAGACAAGCAGCACCTCGATGAGGTGGATGCAGAAGTTGAACGTAGAGCATCGCTTCCCCCTTTTGAAGATCCCGATGACCCCCTCCCCGCCATCACCCCGGAAGAGGTCAAGGATATTATAGATAAGCTAAAGCCTCGGAAAGCCCCAGGCGCCGATGGTTTCACAAATAGAGTTTTTAAAGCCCTCCCCGCTAGGCTCATAGTCCTACTGGCTGCCATCTTCAATGGCGCCCTGAGCAATAATATTTTCCCCCAAACGTGGAAAGAGGCCACTGTTATAGGTATTCCCAAACCTGGGAAACCGAAAGCCCAGCCCTCCAGCTACAGGCCGATCAGTCTCCTGAGTGCTCTCGGCAAAATCTATGAAAGGCTTATTTATAAGCGTCTCAGAGATTATGCCGAGACAAAGGGCCTCATCCCGAAAGAACAGTTCGGCTTCAGGACCGAACATTCTTGTATACATCAAGTCCACCGCATCGTCGAACACGTTAGCGCTGGTTTCCAGCGTAGTGCGTGGTGCGATGACGGGGGTGATGTATTTCGATATCGCGAAAGCTTTTGACAAGGTCTGGCACAACGGGCTGATATACAAGCTATACCAGCTCGGTGTGCCCTACCGTCTCGTGCTCATCTTACGAGACTTTTTGTCAAACCGTACCTTCCGCTACCGTGTGGGTAAGACGTTATCCTCCCCCCATCCGATTCGCGCCGGAGTCCCACAGGGCTCCGTTATCTCTCCCCTCGCGTTCACGCTGTACACCAGCGACATTCCGAGGAACCAGAAGGTTCAAACAGCACTATTCGCTGACGACACCGCGATCTACTACACCGGCCGTTCTCCGGATAACATCCGCCGCATTCTCCAGAAAGCCGCCGACTCGCTCGGCGCTTGGTTCCGTAAGTGGAGAATAGAAGTTAATCCCGAAAAAAGCCAGGCAGTTTTATACTATAAGGCACGCCTTAAGCGCTCGCCAGGTCCCCCCATCACTATGTTCGGTAAGCCTATCCCTTGGGAGAGGCAAGCCAAGTATCTCGGAGTTATTCTGGACGACCATCTGTCGTTCAAGGCCCACATCAAAGCAGCTCGTGACCGGGCTGCCTTTGCTATGGGCCGGCTCCACTTCATGATCACTAGGAAGAGCAAATTGTCACTCAAGTGCAAATTGCGTCTTTTCACCGCAGTCATCCGCCCCATCATGACCTATGCTTGCATAGTATTCGCGCATGCCCACCCGCGTCATATCCACACGATGCAGACCTTGCAGAACCGATATCTCCGTAAGATCACCGGTGCCCCCCCTTACGTCCGTAACGATAGTCTTCACGTAGACCTCAGAATCCCCACCGTTAAGCAGTTCATGAAACGCCTTTCCAAGCGTTACTTCGACTCTGCTATTAAGCATAGGAATCCCCTAATCGCATCGGCCGCCCGGTACGACCCATCGCGTATTAGCTCCGTCCAACGTCCGCGTCACACCCTAGTCGCCCCCGACGATCCGATCACTATCTTGCAAGAGAGTAGGAAAGATACCAGTACAGTTCGTAGAGCTTACAAATACAGACCGAAAACCTACCGACCTCGCCGCAGAGGTCCGGCGCGAAATCCCCGTTCAATTCCTCCCCGACCCTTACTCGAGCCAGCCCGCGATGCTGAGCCTGTGGTAATAAATCAGTCCCTAAATAATGACTATCAGATCCAGCCTGTCCCTTTGCTGCCCCCAGCGACGCCCTAAGCCGAGGTTCGTACCCCACAGGGGGTGCCCTTAGAGCTCTGTCGCTTAGTTTATAGTTATTTTCGCCCTGGCTGGAGGCCTTAAATTCAAGGCATCCACAGGACATTGCCCGGTTAAGCAGAAGCCAGTCTTCTCAGACTGAACTGCGAGATGCCCATTCCAAAAAAAAAAAAAAAAAAAAAAAATGAGAGACTGGACTTCTGAGTGTGTTCTGACTGTTTTTTCTCAGTGTTGCCTACACTGAGAACGAAACACTGGCTCCAACTAATTTTAAAAAATGACAAAAATGACTTGGTGAGGACTGCGGGAATCCGCTGTATGCGAATAGAAAGGGACCGGTCAATGTGGTGACACTTGGGGGAGGCCTATGTCCAGCAGTGAACGTGTTCGGGCTGAAATGATGATGATTATGATGATGACGTGTAAAAGTATTTGTAAAAACCTACTTGCGTAACAAACATCATTTTTCAAAAGCAAAGAAGCAGGTTCAGTGAGTATAGTTCAGTACATTTCACTAAATATACAGGGTGTAAACCACCTCAGCGCAAATCCGTTAACCAAGCATTCTTACTGTACAACAAAGTAAGTAACTTTACGCAAAAATTATTGCTGGGAAACAACTTTTTTTTTTAGGTTATAAATCATGTTTTGTGGTTGAACTCAATGAATGCACTTTAAACATTGTGCTGATGGATGGATTGAACAATAGGGGGGGGGGGGGTCGTGGAGGTGTTAGAAGTGAAAATCTTACAAAAAAACTTGTCAAAAAGTTGTAATTTTGACCCCCCATATCTCCGTAACTAGAAGGTTCCCAGGTATGGTGTAGAACAGAAAAAAATGATCTCAATGATGGGGAGAACAAGTGCCTTTCGGCTTCGTGAAGAGGTGTTTTACACCCTTTATTGTGTGTTGTGAATGTTTCATTTTTTTTTTGTTCAATTTGTAAAGTACTAATAGGGGTTCCATTAAAATCATAAATTCAGCTACATTGGTGCCCTAAAAGAAAATCGTATGTCAAAAGGAGATTTGACCTCTGAGGTCGTTTTCTTTTAAAGTCCGGGGTTCCAGACATATAATTTATGGACCTATAAAAATGAGCAAACGATGTAAAGTAACGGTCTAGACTAGCCTTTTAATGGAAAGATTTAGTACCATACCACTTTACAATGTTTTACTTTGACAGATCGTAAAAGGCAGTAAGTAACTCAATAAGGTTATGAAGATATCTACTGTACCATCCATTTTTGCGATATAGGTATTGTACTGGAAACAACTTTTTTTTAATTTCTATGAATAAAGGGTATAAAACACCTCTTTACGAAGCCGAAAGGCACTTGTTCTCCCGATCATTGCGATAATTTTTTCGTTCTGCACCATACCTGGGACCTTCTAGTTACGGAGATATGGGGGGTCAAAGTTACAACATTTTGACAAGTTTTTTTTCAAATACAAGTTTTTTGTAAGATTTTGACTTTTTACACCTCCACGACTCCCGTACTATTCAATCCATCCATCAGCTCAATGTTTTAAGCGCGTTACATCGAGTTCTACCACAAAACATGATCTATAACCTCAAAAAACAAAAATGTTTCCCAGATTTTTTTGCGTAAGGTTACTTAGTTTGATGTACAGAATGCTTGGTTAACGGCTTTGTGATGAGGTGGTTTACACCCTGTATATCTATGCTTTGATATATTTAACATGTGGTAACTGTTTGTCCATCAATGTTCGTTCTACCTTGTTTTATGATAACCACTGTGGGTGGGAGTGGACGAAACGGAACACCAAATTTTAGATTGTATAAACATTTATAAAACGATTCAAAGATGAAGAAAGACAGTCAGTTTATGGTAAGAGGTAATGATTTTTATTTTATTATTATTTATTGTATATTGTTCCACTGTTCGGCTAAGGCCTCCCCAATTCCTTCCATTTGCTATTATCCCTGCCCTTCTAAATCGTATATAATTATTTAGTTTGAAAAAGTATACATTATGTCACCGTAAAATTGTAACACCCGTTAGATTGTAATCTATATATAAACTCTCGAAAGATTGTCAAACGAACATACTGCTTACAATATAGGGCATTATTTTTCGGTATATTATAATCTAACGATGTGAAACCGTAATATTGTGGAATATGACGCGGGTATAAAGGGTGTAAAACACCCTCTTAACGAAGCTAAAAGGCACTTATTCCCCCCGTCATTGCGATCATTTTTTTGTTCTACACCATACCTGGGAACCTTTTAGTTACGGAGATATGGGGGGTCAAACTTTCAACTTTTCAAGAACTTCTTTTTTTCATATTTTTTTTTGTTGTCACACCTCTTCGACCCCCCTACTATTTAATTCATCTATCAGCACAATGCTTTGAGTGCGTTACATTCAGTTATACAAGTAAACGTGATTTTTCAACTCAAAATAAAAAAGATGTTGTTTCCTTGCTATCATTTTTGAGTAACGTTACTAAGTTTGATGTCGAGAATGGTTAACGGCTTCGTGATGAGGTAGTTTACACCCTGTATAATACTGTGCAACACATCAAGCTATAGGTACATTTCCTGGAGAATGTAGGCTCTTTTTGTTCAGTTTGTCAGCTTGACTGGTCACCATAAAAACCCATCAAGGTCCTAAAGAGGCAAGCAAAGTCCGTCTCAAAAAAAAATCCGCAACACAGCTCAAATGACAGGTACATCATAAATCAATTTACGTAAATCGTTCCTGCCGAAGGCACTTTGTAAAATCATAGGACTGGCATTTCGCCTAGTCAGCCTGAAATAGGTAGACTCAGATATTATTAAAAAGAAAAATCTAAGTAAGAATGTGTGTTATCATCTGAATATTTAGGCAAAAAATAGCATTTACGCTAGAAAATTATTTGTCATGGTTTTGCCATTAAATTCTGGGGGGAAAAATAAACGAGCGCGTATGAGAGACCATGAATTTATCATACCCCTCTCTTTTTTATCATGTTTGGTTGCGCTCTGAGGAATAAACATCTGTGTTTTAGATTATTGTACTGTGATGGCTTTTGGTGCAATAAAGAATTTATTTATTATTTATTTATTTATTTATCTAAAACTTCAAATTTAAATTTTTGAGCGCAACTAATGGTTGCTCTCCGAGGAGTGATTTAGTTGCGCTTAGATGGTTGCGCTTAGAAATAGGTGCGCTCTGAGGAATACCTCCCATAGACGGTTAGTATAGTTTTTTTACTACATACGTTATTTTTAAGCCCCGACGCAAAATCGACGGGGTGTTTTATTGTATTGTACAACGCCAAAGCGCGTATTTTGCGTATGTATACTAGGATATGCCGGTTTGCTCACGATGTTCTTCACCGTTTTGAGAGCAGTGGTGATAATAGTTATTTTAAAAACTTTTTTGCAAAAAATAAAACCGACTTCAAAAAATCAAAAAAGTGAAAAATAACTTTAGCTTCTGAAGTCGGTGACCTTTGTTTGATTGCTTTAGTTTTTTTGTCACCGACTTCAGAAGCTAAAGTTATTTTTCACTTTTTTGTTTTTTTGAAGTCGGTTTTATTTTTTGCAAAAAAGTTTTTATTTTTCACTTTTTAGTGGTTCACATGTGCTTGATATACATGGAAAGTGCATACCGTTACAATTACAACAAGCCCAAACACGACTAAGGTACATTGTCTCATTACAGAGTTCCGGGACTCTTGGCTTCATCATCAGATCTGATGGTAGAATGGTTCATATCGAACGCAAATGCTTCACTTGTTGTAGAAAATACTAAAATAGCAACATGTTTTCATATAAAATTTGAAGAGTTCCCTCGCTTTCGCCAAGATTCCATCATCAGATCCAGACTTGGTGGCTATGGGACCATTTGGAAAGAATACCCTTTCCAACAAAACAAGAATTTTCCAAATCGGTTGGCAAGCGACGTAGTTATACCCGAACAAACATAAAAAAAAAAAAAAAATAGATACATCCGAATTGAGAACCTCCTCCTTTTTTAGAAGTCGGTTAAAAAGAGACGAAGTCGAGGGCTTACCGTAGTCACCAGTTTGTAAATACCAATTTTTGCACGTGTGTCATGCAACTTTTTCGACACAATTGCGAGAAAATTATTCATTGTATTAACCACGCTATTAATTAATTTTTATTAAAGACAAAAAAGACGCAAAAAAATAGACAGACATGAGATTTCAGCAATCCCAGTCCATTTGATATCATTTATTGAGGAGTTCCGTTGCCTATCTCCGAAGTTCTTCGTCAGATCTTCACCAAATTGAAATGGGACCACTTTAAGAAAATATTCTTCCAAAAACTACCCAAATCGCATCAAGTGTGCTTTAGATAAGTTCTCTCTATTTCTCCAGGATCCCATCATCAGATCCTGATTTGATGATTATGGGACCATCCGGGAAGTATATCTTTAAAAAAAAAACAGTAATTCAAATCGGTCCAGCCATCTTCGAGTAATCAGGGAACATACATAAAAAAAAGGTTCCGATGAATTGAGAACCTCCTCCTAAAAAGAACAATCACCGCTGACTATAGTATATAATAGGAATTGAACAATTCTTAATTGTTATCTGTGGGAAAAGAACACTTGCAGATGTAAAATTATTAAAAATAGTTGAACAAGTTTAAAATAGTCAGTAAAATTTTATTTATATTTATTCATACCACTATTTTCACCGGCGTATTTAATTAAAGTATTGAAAGTTTATAAAGGGGTCGTTTAGCAAATTAGATTAATTTCTATGGACTCGCAATTTGACGACTTTGTCTCCGTTAACGGTAATCTCTAATTACTTATTTCCGAACTTGGTACAACAAACACATTTTACTTAGAAAGTTGTTAACAGTATACAACAAAACAGCTTTTAGTTATATAATTCAAGTAAAACAAGAGTTTTAGAACAGTTAAGAATATCTCCTTAAACTTAAATAACTACCTTATTAAGACAACACTTTTCCTTGCTCTTCGTGTCGATGGTAAACTAAATTATAAAAGGCCAGAAGCCAGACCTAAATTATGAATCTGTTACCTTCAGTAGAGTCTCTTTGTTATTCAGTAGAGTATATTGTCATTTTGAATACTTAGATATTATTTTCATTATTATATTTTAAATATTGGCAAAATATTTTACCTGAACAAAATAAAATGACAATAAGTAGGTGTTAGCCAGTGAAATTCAGAAATGTGTTAATATATTTCTGTTAAATTTGATGAAATAGCGACAGGTCACTGGAACAACTTGCGACCCACGAATGCCCCTCAAGTGAAAAGGGGAAAATATACAAGTCCGTGATAAGACTTGTCGTACTGTACGGATCAGAATGGGATGTGAAGAAGATGGATGAAAAACGATTGCATGTAGCGGAGATGACAATGTTGAGATAGATGTGTGGAGTGACAAGAATGGAAAACTTAAGGAATGAGTACCAATATTAGAAGAAGTTTGAAAGTGGCACCTGTTACTGAAAAATTGAAAGGAAGTCGTTTTCCTTGGTATAGACATGTAATGAAACGCATGTGACTAAAAGAGTGATGGACATGAATGTTGATGGACGGAGAGGGAGAGGAAAGAAAAGATGGATGGATTGTGTGAAACTGATATGAAAGAGAAAGGAGTAAATGATGCCGTGACGTGTAACAGGGGACAATGGAAGAAGAAAACGTGTTGCGCCGACCCCAAATAAAATGGGACAAGTTCCCTTCCTGCCGGAAGATGATGATATTTACAACATCTTCGGTAACAGAAAAAACATTATACTTTAGCATCACAATTTCACACCAGTCTTCCCCAAAAATTTGGCAATGGTATTTATTACCTGTTATTATAAAGTATAGACCTATACTTTATAATATTTTGCGAGTAATGTCCCTCATTACTCGCAAAACGGATGATAGATGGGGCCGAAAAGTTCTGGAGTGGCGCTCGCGGACCGGAAGACGTTGCATTGGAGGACCTCCCACCACCACCACTAGATGGACCGATGACCTGGTGAAGTTTGCAGGAATCCGCTGAATGCAAGTCGCATGGGACTGGTCAATGTGGCAATACTTGGGGGACGCCTGTGTTTAGCAGTGGACATTTTTCATCTGAAATGGTGATGATGATAACGATAAAAGTATATTCGCGTTTTGCCAGTTTTCTTTTAATCCTATGTATTACAGAGGGATCCTACTATCGCAAGTTCATACTCTAAGCTGCTACCAAATTCCTGATGAATGGATGGATAACATTGGAGTTTTGGGAATTACCGAAAACTCCAGAATATTTCTGCTACAAACCAGTGTCCGAAATAACCGGATTGAGGAGTGTAAAGCGGCATATAACTACAACATGACATCAATACGGGACGTGAAGCCCACTATATACGTGACGAGTGTGCAAGCGTTCACATTCAAAAACTGCACATGCTCCGAATTTATTAGCAGCACGTGTTCTAGCGAGAAATCTCTTTATTTGAAGTAGGAAAAAGTACATTTTTGCAGCAGAAATAAATGTTTTTAAATGGGTTTGAAATATGATTTTCTGCTACAAATGGCTTTTTGCTAAAACTTTTTTGTAAATGCTATTGAAAATCAGTATCATTAGTCCTTAAAAATCTTTAACTAAAAATAAATGTGAAGAGTTGTGAGGATGTCTGTGACTCGTTCAAGCAAAAGCTTCAACAGGGATTTGGATGGAACCCATACCGGATTCATACGGGTGGACATTTATTTTACTGTAATCCTCCCCACTTATTTTTTCTGGTGATAAATTATAAATATAATAATAATAAGACAATTATTGAACCTTATGTGGGCGATACCGCGGCGGTGGATTCTGCAACCAGGTAACGTTAACACACAGCTTCTTCTGCGAGTGAACATAGTTGCAGAGGCGCGGGTGCGTCGTATCCGCAGTGTTAGTGTTCAAACACAGTGGAAGCGGCGCAGGCGGTGGAATCCGTAAGCGGGTGCTGTTAACTCACAGCTTGTACTGTGCGTGAAAATAGTTACAGAGGCGCGGGTGAGCGGTATTCACAGTGTTAGTATTCAAACACAGTGGAAGCGGCGCGGGTGGTGGGATCCGCAAGCTGGTGTCGTAAACACACAGCTACTTCTGCGTGTGAAATTAATATGTTCATATGTTTGTATGTGTTCTTTCAACCGACTTCCAAAAAGAGGAGGTTCTCAATTCGCCTTTTTTTTTTTTTTTGTGTTTGTTACCTCAGAACTTTCGACTGGGTGAACCGATTTGATGATTCTTGTTTTTTTTTAAAGCTGGTGCTTCTCGTTTGGTCCCATTTTAATTTGCTGTAGAACTGATGCCGATCTTCCGAGATATACAATGGAACTCTTCAAAAATAGTCGGAAAATCTGCAGTCATTGCTGCAATCGCTTGTAGGTTTATTGTTCATACCACATTATGACGTAACGTCACGCCTGTATGCTCTGAAGGGGTACGCAGATGTGTACAATACTCCCAGATTTCGACAATGTTTGTTGCCTCTGAACTTTCGACTGGGTTAACCGATTTTGATGATTCTTTTTTTATTTGAAAGCTGGTGCTTTCCGTGTGGTTTCATTTCAATTTGGTTAAGATTTGACGCTGATCTTCGGAGATATACATGGAACTCTTCAAAAATACACGGCAAAGCTGCAGTAATTGCTGCAATCGCTTGGTTGTTTATTGTTTATGTAACATAGTGACGTAACATCACGCCTGTATGCTCTGAGGGAGTACGCAGAAGTGTACAATAGACCCAGATTTCGACAGTTAGATGTGTTAAGTTCCATTTAATGGGATCCTGGAGAAATTGAGGGAATCCCTTAAATTTTGTGTCATGCTCCGCAGCAGAACCACTTTGACTACATTATGTATATCATTATGCATATATCGTCGCAATGCACGGTCGAGTACGGACGTGTTAGCGCAGCTCGATACGAATAATATATTCACGAGTCGCACGGCTTTAGCCGTTGCCCAGTTTGCGTCGCTATGAGTTCTCAACCGCTCATAGCCAACGAGGTCTTGGCATTTATCAAACATGCCATCGACTACATGGACGAAGTCAGCATCTTGCAGATCTGCAAGTCCAGCTTCAAGGAGGAGGAGATCAGCGGTGCCAAGTTGCTTCTGTTCCAGTCGCTCGGCAAAGTCGAGCAGATGCAGTCCCGCCGGAGGGATGGTGGCCAGAAGTGTTTGCAGGACATCATCACGTTGATGAAGAGCACCGACCCGGACGACGTGCCCGCTTTTGTGGCGAAGGAGCTTCATAAGCTGCCACCAGTCACGTTTGACCACGTCGACGTCACCAGGTTGCTGAAGGACATCACGACTCTCAAGGCAAGCCTGGTCGAGGTACATTCCAAGTTGGAGGCGTCGGATAACGTCATTGGTGATCTACGTGCCGAAGTGGAGTTGTTGCGCAACGCTATAAAGGTAAATAGGTCGCCTGATGCCTCCAACGTGAGCACACGTTGCGGAGCGAGAAACGCTAGCGTCGGCAGTTTTGAGTCAGCGAGCTCCGCTGCGTCACCGGCTGCTATCGCACGCGTTGCTACATGCGCCGTAGTTGCTGACTCGGTGCCGGTCGAGGCCGTGACTTGTGTAGGTACGTCGACCCCTAAACGTGCCTACGCTGCGATTGTCGCCACGCCTGTATCGCAGGTGAAGAAGGGGAAGAAAAATAAGAGCGGCTGTGAAACTTCCAACAAGGGTTCGAAACAGCAAGGCCCAGCAACGGCCTCGTGTGACAAGGATGGCTTTGTGATGGTGGAGAAAAAGAAGAGGAAGAAGCCACCTAGTCGGAACCAGTGCGGGACCGCGCTGGCAGGACCCAATATGCTGCTGCGTCCGGCGATACCGACGACGCAGCTCTATGTGTCCCGGCTACATCACACCACGAAGGTTGAGGAGATCGTGGAGTATGTCCGAGTGAAGACCAGCTGGACCTTGAGGGTTGAGAAATTGGAGTCGCGCCACAACACGAATTTTAAGTCGTTCGTGGTGCGAGTTCCGACTCATCATATTGAGACCTTCCTCAAAGAAGAGTTTTGGCCGAAGGGTGTCATATATCGGCGATTCCGCGGAAGGCTACGCGACACCACGCAGCGCAGCATGACGCCGTCTCTTCGTGTGCAATAGTTTATTTATGTTTAGTGGTTTTTATTAATATGTATGTTAGTCTGTAAGGTATATGTGATATGGGTCTTTTGTTACCTGAATTAAATGATATATTATTATTATTATTATGTACAAATTACAAGATAAAATGTAGATAATGTCTATATTTTTGTAGCTTAATATCAAAAATTGTATATTGTTAGTTTCTTGGAAAATATCAATCAAAAGTGGTCATGCTACAGAGCATACTCTCCAGCAGGATACACAATTTTTTATATTAAGCTACAAAAATATAGACATTATCTACATTTTATCCTGTAATTTATACATAATGTAGTCAAAGTGGTTCTGCTGCGGAGCATGACACTAAATTTTATAGGCACACCAGAAGCGATTTGGGTAGTTTTAGTAAGAATACGTTCTTGGAGTGATCCCATTTCGATTTGGTAAAGATCTGATGAAGAACTTCGGAAGATAGGCGACGGGAACTCCTCAATATATGATAGCAAATATACTGGGATCGCTGAAATCTCATGTCTCTCTATTGTTTACACCAGTTCATAACAAAAAATCACACCGTTACGCTGTGAAAGGGTAAGCACATATGAACCACTAAAAAGTGAAAAATAAAAAAAATTTGCAAAAAATATAACCGACTTCTCACAAAAAAGTGAAAAATAACTTTTGCTTCAGAAGTCGGTGACAAAAAAACTAAATCAATCAAACAAAGGTCACCGACTTCTGAAGCTACAGTTATTTTTCACTTTTTTGTGTGAAGTCGGTTATGTTTTTTGCAAAAAAGTTTTTCTGTCAATACAGAAGCTCGGTAAGGCGGTATTCGCAGTGTTAACGACACCCGCATTCTGCCGCCCGCGCCGCTCCCACTGTGTTTCTCCACAGTTAGGTTTTATAGCACTTTATATTAGAACTGAAGCACAACAGTAAATAAAACGCCAGTTTAAATAGTTCTTCTTTTATTCATTTCATCAATTAATTAACATCTTTCTCGTTTAAACACGTGCCAGTCTGGAATGAAAGGAAATATTTTTATTAGTACTCTTACAATATAACAGGAAAGGTCGTCATTTTAATTGATAAATAATCCTGAAAACCTTGTTGGTCTAGTGGTCGTAGGTGCAACTACTGAGCATGATGTCCTGGATTCAATTCCTAGGTGTGGTGAAGTGTTAATGGGATCTCCCATCAGAAATTTCTCAGTAGCAGCCACGGAGTCTGGTTTAGCAACCGTTTGATGGCAATAGGCTCGTCCCCTATTACATGGGACTTAAACACAACTGGCGAAATGACGATGTAGGTACTATCAGGTATACCTCTGTTCAAACCATTCGGGTGTGACAGGCGTAATGTTATGTTAGGTACGTGCCAAAAATCTTGTAACGCACTCGATTTATTGCTTAATACAGTGCAATGTTACCCAGTATTAACTGGGTTGTGGAGGTCAGATAGGCAGTCGCTCCATGTGAAATACTGGTATTCAGCTGCAGCCGGTTAGACTGGAAGCCAACCCCAACATAGTTGGGAAAAGGCTAGGCTAATGATGATGACAACGCAATGTTAGCATGAATGATTATGAGGTACTTTTCTATAACCAAATTATCAAAAATGTTGGTGTGGTATTACACCAAAATTTTTGCAACAGCAATGACATAATAAATTATACTACTACTAATTTAGAAGAAATGTTTATGTAAATGCCATTCAGTTGTATAACAAGTTACCTAACTCTTTTAAGGAACTTCCCTTCCCCATGTTCAAGAAAAAGCTGACAAATTGGTTATAAGATAATTGTTTTCACGACATTGGCGAATATATGGAATATTGTAGTAATTCAAGATGACATGTACTTAATTTGGACATTGGGACATTTGGCTAAATCGATTTATAATTGTATTAGGTAATTCATGCTGGACCTATTGTATAAAAAATATTGACATTTATTGTACTTAGTTATAAGAATGACATCGTATTATTTAATTATTTAATATTTGTACACCACAGGTTGTGGTAGAGTGTATAGAACTTAAAAAATATTAACATCATACCATGTAAAACTACATTCTTGTAAATAAATGAATTCTATTCTACAGGAGGTCGTGGCTAAATACACAGCCGATCAGGTAAATCTTTATGTTAAGCCGCGATTACCTAGGTCGGTCCATGGATGGGCGACCACCGTTACAAGAACAGAAGAGAACAAAGCACCAGTATAGAAGTAGGTATACCAGGGGTGCAATTCTGTAACTTAACGTTGAACAACACGCTATTGATTTATCGACACACTACAGACATTATTGTGCCACTGTTTTAAATTTGGTATTCTGCAAAAACTTCAATGACGTTTCAGCGGTGTCTCAGTAGTGTGTCGATAGTGTGGCAGTTCGATAGACACAACTGTCAAATACACTTAAAATATTTACCGACTACCGTAACTTAATTGGCCATCATGATGACATTGACAGATTATAGTGAGAGCAGAACAACAATAATTATTACAATAGTCTTTCAATGGCACTACAGTCGTAAGTCAGTGACCATAAAAAAAATATAAAATACCAAATCTCAATTATTAACCTATTGAGACACTACTGACACACTACCAACACACTATTGACAAGTTGGTTATTTTACAGAATTGCCAATTTCCCAGGACATGAGTTACTATTGCATTCATCAATAGTTCAAAGACAGAGAGAAAACAACTGACAAAAAGTCATAATTCTCTTTGTTGAATCTTCTTATTTTCTTTGGCACAGAGCCAGGCAGAAAGGTAGGCTGAAACATAGCTCTCCTTGACTGTGAAATTATGTAAAACTGCCAGATTAGTACTTAATCCTAACATTTTTCTGGCTTTCTGCCAGCAGCGTAGCATTCACTTTAGTTACTAGCATTACGAAACGGATTTAACTTCATATATTATTTGATTTCAGCCACCAATCATTTAAATAGGAGTATTAGTTTAGCTTAAAATATCTTCAATTTTATTATTTTATTATAATACATTTTTGGAAAGACTACCTATACACTATTTAGTGCCCTTATTTTTCGTTATGGGTTTATAATCTATAGATCTTTAACAGATGGCATGTCTGTGACACTGTCTGTCAGTCTCGATGTTATTATTATTAAGATAAGTTATTTAGAAAAACGTGAAACAGTAAATAGATTTCTATATATTTAAAAGGACATTTAAAGACAAAAAATAACAGGTATGTTAGTGCTTTAAGTGTGTTATGTTATTTCAGGTAAGTTACTCAAAACACAGAGTTCACAGAGTTTTAACACAAATTACACATTCTTATCAAAGAATGTGTAATTTGTGTTAAAACTCTGTGTTTGAATCCTTCCTACTAATATTATAAATGTGAAAGTTTGTAAGTATGGATGTATGTATGGATGTTTGTTACTCTTTCACGCAAAAACTACTGAACGGATTTGGATGAAATTTTGCACACAGATGGTTTATAACCTGGATTAACACATAGGATACTTTTTATCCCGGTAGTAAGATCCCGTGGGACAATTTCAAACATCACGCGGGCGAAGCCGCTGGCAGAAGCTAGTTATGAATAAAAGTATTTTTTATTTTAGAAAACGCAATAATCTTTATTTCATAAAAGCATTTTTTTTACATATTTTTGTTTATTTCAGACATAAGCCCTTAGAACTCGGTACATAATAATTATTACATTAATAACTTTTAACTTAGATCACATTATATTATAAAAAAAAGTCAATTAATGTTCGACTTCAGAAAAGAACGCAAAACATGGAACCTTACAATTGTAAGGTTCCATGTTTTACGTTCTTTTCTGAAGTTCGTTTTTTTTCCGTGATTTTTAAACATACGTTTAAATTTCCATATGGTGGCGGCCACAGACTTCGTGGTATACTACAAAGAAATTCAGGACGTTTAAAAATCCATACGAATATTATGACCGAACGAAGCCACGCTATAAGCTTGTCGGTTTTCAGAAAAATGAAATTAATTTGTCTTTATCATTTATCAAACTCTTAAAAACCCTTTTTATCTTCGCAGTCTATTCACCAAGCTTCCTATTAGAATTAAACGTAATTAACTTCGAAGGAAGCACTTTAAATTATAATTTGTCCTATATAAAATATAATATAATTAAAACGGTGTCCCCTTTTCGGGACTTCTCTTTATATTTCACTTGTAATTAATTTGAAATTTGGTTCAGTAAAGTTGAACTTGCACGTGCGTGTGTAAAATGTTTTAATGAAACTGTGCTTTATTTAAAAAGCATCAGCATTTCTAATTGCATAATCATTCTCTTGCACTTGTCTCATTATGTTAAGCGTCGGCGCAGCATGTTTTCTTCTTCTATACTTCTATTTTATTCGTCAGCTCAGCAGACACACCACTTTATTCTCCTTGGTTATTCTCCACATTTTTACTCAAACTTTCCTCTTGACGGTTTCTTCTATATGTCCTGTATCTATCCTAACACGAAGACAACCGATTACCACAAATCTTTTTAGTCACCGGCAATACTTTTGTATTTCCTTTTATACTCATTTTATGCACTCATTTCTTATTGTATAATTTAGACCAACTTTATAGAAAAAAATAAAAAAAAATATGAAAAACATTTAATTCGCTTTTTACATCAAACTATAAATTTATCAATGGAGTTACTAATTGGTTGTCTATAAATTTGTATTTTTGTATAGTTGTAACATCAAACCGTAATATAATACAATAAAACTCAATTTATGAATAACATGGCCGCCTGAGGCTGCGGCTTCATTTCAAACAAGTTAAAAGTATACTGAAATGTAATTTTTACGTTACTGTGTAATTATTGTGTATTAATTTGTAATTTTACAGATAAATAAATACCTTCGGGTTGAGAGTTTTAGAAATATATCCCGGATTGGTTAGTAGAATTAAGTGTATCTCTAGCACACCATTGCACTGTATATGATTATATGTATATCCTGAGACATACGGATTTATTTCGGCTGTTTTAAATTGTAATCGAGTGGTGTATGTTTTTATTTTTTTATACAACGTATAAGGTTAAATGCGCCAAACCTCAGACACCCCAAATGATTTTTAATTCAATTGACCCAATTCTGAGAGAAGAAAACACATTAAAAAAAAAGTTTTATCTTGTGCTATTTTAGTTCTACTGGCAATTCGATTTACTAGCAAGGACTATTATTATCCCGCGTATGAGAAAATTTTAATTGGATGACATCCATTTAGTGTTTGTTTGTACCTACTTTGGCGGGTTTGCGCTAGTGAGGGCTTGACCTATTAATAAATAGACAGCGCAATATTTTTATGAAGTTTTTTAGAAAAATGACACCTATGTTAAAAAAAGATTCAATTGATTCTGCTTGTGATTTTGATCAAACTATTTTCAGGTCTTGCGCATTTAATGTTACACTTTTGAATCAGGTAAGCAGGTAAAAAAGCAGCTGTGGGACTCTATAGCACAGCACCATGCTGAGTAGTAACCTGCTTATCGCAGTTACGACGTGAAAACTGTTAACTTTTTTTATCCGTCCTATATACATATTTTACCTACACTATAATATTGAAAATAATATAAAGAGAAAAGATTTGATTTTTCTTTCATTTCTTTTGTCTTTATTTTTTTATTAAAACATACATTTAGCCCAATCTAGTCGTTACCACTTAATACTAGCACTTCTTTAGTAATTTTTATCGTCGTTTTATAAGCAATATTGGGCCATTATTCCACACTATTGTCCATTTTGTCTAGACACGACCATTTGGTTTTATTGTTATGACTATTGAAATAACTGAATTGTCACTTTCATCATATTCGTCGGAGGACTGATGTTCTTTTTATGGCAATTTACAGAAAATCGCTTTAAGTGTCTTATGAATCAACACGTATGAAATCTGTATTAATTTTATCTCTTATTAATTTTATTACTCTTTAATAATATTATACCTTTTGATTTCCAACCCTGATTGTGACGTGTTTGCGGATGAATGGAGTAAGGTTATGCGGATATGCCTGATGTTCTATGAGAGAAAGTATGCAAGAGTGTCAACTGTTCCATGCTAGTTTTAGTAAATCATTTAATTCAAACTATTGAAAGCCATCAACCGATATTCCTTATTTTTACTCATGTTATGTATATAATTGCAATGCCTCCATGTTAATTATTGTAATTGGTTTTTACCGTTATAATTAACTATAAATAAATAAATGCATCAGACATACGTAACATAATATCACGGCTCTAATCTCCAAATGATATGGTAGCGTAATAGAAAAGATAGTGTACCAGGTAATGCCTAATAGTGACCCCACATGTCGCCAATTACATTAAAGTCACATGTAATAGGGAGAGAGCCTATTACTATCAATTGGGCACAGAATATGACACCGTGGCTTCTACTGAGGTTAAGCCGTACTTGCAGAGGTTGGTCTATGGATGGGTGACCACCCTTACTACATACCAAGTTTTCTCCGTACCTCGGAAAGCACGTTAAGCTGTTGGTCCCGGCCTGTCACTTGTCTATCTATAACAGTCGTTACAGGTAGTCAGTGGCCCAAAAAGTCTGACAACCAGTCTTACCAAGTGGTATGGTATTACCCAGTATTAACTGGGTTGTGGACGTCAGAAAGGCAGTCGCTCCATGTAAAATACTGGTATTCAGCTGCATCAGAATCTGGAAACCGACCCAAACTTACTTGGGAAAGGCTAGGCAGATGATGATGATGTGTGTGTAATGATGTGTGTGTAGGGGGCGTGCCTATTGATATCAATCAGGCACAGAACACGACTCCGTGGCTGCTACTGAGCAATCTGATGAAAAACCCAAAAACACCGATTCCGTCGAACTCAAGATCTTCTACTCATTAGTCACGTTTGCGTCCATTAAATTAACGAAGCAGTTAGTTCTCAGGTTTCTCAGTGAAAATGGGCATAAATCTTTAATACGAGTAAACCGATAAGATCTAATTTACTAAGTCCTGGTTTATAATAACTATCTGAATAACCAATTATTTAAATGGCTTTCTCAACTAAATTGATCTAACCGCTAAGAGGTTCCTAACACCAATATTATTCTTCAATTTTCTAATATTAATACTAAAATCTTAATCTGAAATCCCCGACAGATTTCAACTCCAGTTTCAGAATTTCTAAAGAGCATTGCTATTGATTTTATATTTCTTGGAAGTCGAGAATCAATTTGTCGGCTTTCAAAATTCGTCATTATTTGTGATTGTACTTTTGAATTGTTAAATGTAATGTTTTTTTTTTTAATTTTTTTTTGTATGATGATCCTGATCCTTTGATATTTTGTATACCTTTTGGCGGGGCACAACTCGGATCTTATTTATTACTAGCTGACCCATGCAACTTCGTCTGCGTCACAGAGAGAAAAACGAAAGGAAAAAAAAAACCCCGTTTTTGCAACATTTTTATTCCTGCTCCGCTCCTAATGGCCGTAGCGTGATGTTATATAGCCTTAAGCCTTCCTCGATAAATGGACTATCCAACACCAAAAGAATTTTTCAATTTGAACCAGTAGTTCCTGAGATTAGCGCGTTCAACCAAACAAACAAACAAACAAACTCTTCTGCTTTATAATATTAGTATAGATAGTATAGATAACATCCTCTGAATGTATTGATAATTGGTCGTCGATGGTCAATCTTTGAAATAACTGGTCTAGAGTAGCAAGGGATTTCAATAAAATAAGACGTTGCGTGTTGGAAGGCCTCCCACTAGGTGGACCGATGACCTGGTGAAGGTTGTGCGGGTCCCACTGGATGCGAGTCACATGGAGACCGGTCAATATGGGGAGGCCTACATCCAGCAGTCGACGTCTTTCGGCAGAAATAGGCATAACGACAGTATCAAAAAAATACAAATCTATTTAGTCTGTTAGTTAGAGTTTTAGAAAATAATGGACACGTACTTTTTGTTTTTGTCAATCAATGAATCTTGACAAAAATAAAACGCATCAAAACTCAAGAGTGGGGGCTCGTGACGTCAGAACTCGCTAAAAATCGTCAACGCGTTCCGTATTGAGATTTTTTAAAGCGTCGTATCATCGTCAATTTTGATTTACGCAACAAAAGAAAAAATACGGGTCAAATATTTTTAGATAATCAACTGACGGACTTATTAGATTTGTCGTCTACCCTATTATGATGATGATGATGAAGAAGCCAGCTTTATTTTTTCACAGTAACAGAGCTACGAAGTCTGAATTAGTGCCCGGTTGATGGAAATTGGTTCGCCCCTATTACATGGAACTTAAGAGGCCCGCGGAGCATGCGTTTTTCATACAAACGTAATACCAAAATAATTTGTAAATCAAACATATTCTTAAGGTACTGTGTATTTACTTCGATTAGATTACAGAATTCAGAGGTTCCCAAATACATACTTAGAATGGACATTGATTTAAACAAGTCATGAGAAAAATACATTTTATCTCGCCTTTATATTATTGTCCTTTCAAAATATTTATTTGGGAACATAGATAAAGTTTCGATTTTTGGCTAAGGTAAAAACCTGTGCTTCAAAAAGAGACTTCTTTTTTCCTTTTTTTATGCTTATTGTGTGATATACCTTGAAAATAACTCATGAAAACAACAGCTCATTTACACATTACGACCACAAATCTCGTATCGTATCCGTATCACACAGTGTAAATCCACTGTAATGTTTACTTCCTGCTCCAATTTCAAGTAAATTCATATTTATTTGAAGGGTTTATCATTGTTACTAATGGAAAATTATTTTTATTTTGAAAATCTCTGAAAATGGAGCATGGCATGGCTTGAATGGGGTTCGTTATTAAGATTTATGGTGTTTTTTTTGGGTTAAACAACGGTCATACAAGTTTATATGGCAGCAGAAATTGCCTCAGCATCATATGAGACACTGAGTTGTTTCAATAACGACCCATCCACAAAGTAACCGCGGTAATTACTACTGCTGTTCATCCTTACAGATTGATGACTATAGTCCTAGTCCGGTATTGTATAGAAAATATTAATATTTAAACTTACTCTTCCAAGTATTACAATTTTCGTACTGCATTTCACAGTAATTTGCAAAGTTTTTGAAATCCCCACTATAGCTACGGGCGCAGATAACTTGTATTCTGAAACAAACAGTAGATTCAGACATAGGTGAATAAATAAATTAAATTCATCACCACTGTTCTGAAAAGGCAGGTGTATGATGATGATGATGATGATATTCTCAAAAAGGAGAAGGAAAAAAAGGGGACTGCCGAATGAACTGAAAGCTTTAAGTGACGGTCACGTGAATTCTATGATTTCTGTTCACTCAAAAAGTGCTTTTTGAAGTATTCACTTCTAAAATAATTCCCGAAGAATTGTTAAACTTAAGTGGCAGTGGGCAGGGCACATTGCTCGCAGAACGGATGGCCGATGGGGCCGAAAAGTTCTGGAGTGGCGACCGCGAACCGGAAGACGATGCGTTGGAAGACCTCCCACTAGGTGGACCGATGACCTGGTGAAGGTTGCGGGGATCCGGTGGATGCGAGTAGCAAGGGACCGGTCAATGTGGCGACACTTGGGGGAGGCCTATGTCCAGCAGTGGACGTCTTTCGGCTGAGATGATGATGACTTCTAAAATGCTAGGGTCGATGAAGTTCGATGACACTCAATCTCCATAGGAAGCCTATTTTGCTGTAGGATCATAATTCAGAAGGTTCGGAATTATTTAATGAGTCTGTGAGAACCGTTCGTGCGTTGATATTTTTTTCACCCTGTATACGTTTAGTGCGCGCGCGAGCTCCGAGGAATTAGTGCCTTACATATTTCATCGGTGGTTTTAATTCAAGTACATAATACCATCATAGAAATATTTCTTTAGTATTCCTCGCGAACTAAATTATGGGATTAGGAAGAGGTGATAACTGTGAAACTGAACATATTTTTCAATGGGACATCCATCGTTCCGTGCAGAAACTTATTCAGCATAAAAACACTGAAGTTAAATTGCAACATACAGGATATCTTCCGTGATTTTTTATTGTTTTGGGCTCCCGAATGTTCCACGCCGTAGCAAGTTTCATGACTGCGGGTGGGTGGAGTCAAACCCCGATCATCAGTAGCTCAAAACAATAAAAAATCACGGAAGATATTCCGTAAGTTACTGTGTAAGTTCCGTTTTAAACCATGAAACCTTAAAACAGTGTATGATAATCTGTAACATCCTTAAATATGACCACACACAAACTGTATATGTATTTTCACAGAACCTCGTAAATAGAAAAATATTGAACCAACGTACTTGTAAGCCTTAGGGCATTTGTCTAGAAAGGTCTTGCAACCTTCGACAAAGAAGTCTGTCGCAAAAAACTGTGTATCTTGAGGATAGTGGATGATTTCTTTCCTGTACTTCCTTTTTGCCTCAATACTGGGTAGCAAGACGAAGGTACCAAAGGCAAAACCTGAAGAAGAAAAGGCCACAATTTAATAACTGACATCAGAAACGGGACAATATTATTATAAGAAAACTACTATACACACACACTACTCACGCACTACACACACACACACTACACACACACCTATTACCCTAGGGTTATTTATTTAGCATCTGGCATCTGTAGCCCACTGCAAGGCAAAGACTCATACCTTTTATGTGCCATTAGTTTGTCGATCTTAAAGAATAAGGGGAATTAGGAGGAGATGGTGGGGCGAACTCGAATTCGCTCCACCATCTACTCCTGGGTATGCCCTTAGCGTTTCCGTCAGGGTTAATACAATACTATTGTATTGTTTTTGTTTTGTACAAAACTTTGCTCCTCACTCTAGGATTTTTTCCTGTATCGTAGTTGCCTCTAATAGATGTTTAAACACATATACATACACAAACAGTCAGACCCGAAACAACTTGGCAGCAGTAACTAAAAAGTAGTTGCTGATACGCAGCACAGCGGCCAACCGGTAAGCCACTGCGCCAACCTTGCTATGAATGTATTTTTACTGTTGTTGGGCTCAAAAATCTGTGGTTTTAGAATCCATTAATGCGGTAGTAAGAAAATCGAAGACGTTGCATTGGTAGGCCTCCCACTAGGCGGTCTGATGACTTGGTGAAAGTTGCGGGAATCCGCTGGATGCGCGTCGCACGGGACCGGTCAATGTGGCAACACTTGGGGGAGACCCATGTCCAGCAGTGGACGTCTTTCGGTTGAAATGATGATGATGTTAAATGCAATAATTAACCCATTAAGGGTTAATTATTGCATTTATCATCATCATCATCAAAGTGTGGTGAGGTATCTATCATTTTTTGTCAAGCTCTCGTCTGTATGAGTTTTATCAACAGTTATGTAGATAGATAGTTGGAATTTTCACAGAATACGTGTGACGCACTAACTTGCGTATGCATTTTCACTCACATCTTTTTATTTGAAACCATAAAAGATATCGGTATTGGCATGAAAACTTAGTAGTTTTATACTGAGCCGCGAAATCGAAATTGTTTTTGTGTAATAAAAAACGATTGCAAGTAGAACAAAATGAGATCTATGAAAATGTACGAGGTTGTGTTCTTGGGTTCCGTTCACAAAAAGTGACAAAAAGCGGTCTCTGTCTTTGTAACCCTTGGTAATTTGAAAATGAATACATACATTATTTGAATGTATGTTGATGGGAAACCCTTGTGTGCGAGATTGAATTGCACTTGACCTGTTTTTCATCTGATTTTCTTTCAAAATGAAAACATGTCAGATGTTTCCCACATTAACAATAATCAAATCAAAATGAATGTCAATTACAATAACACAGATCATTAAGGTGAAAGCGTCAACATATCCCGCGAAATAAAATAAAAAATACGTTTTTGAAATTTGCAGGTCAGTGTTAGGTTGTATGTTGATGAAAATATCGTTCGCGACTGTAAGACGTATGTAGTTAAAGAATTACAACCATTAAAATCATTAATACAACCCTCCCAGTTCATAAAAATCGAGGAACGAAGAGATTATTTTTATTTTCAGTTTTTTTTTGCGAAGATTGCTTCAATTACTTTAAATAAACACGATGTGGAGCCCTGAGAGCAGCGGTGGCCCGGTGGTGGCGGCCCCGACTTACGAGCAGTATGTCGTGGGTTCGAACCCAGACAGGCGCACTACTTTGTGTAATTTATTTCATCACGGCTGCTCTCAAACCGATGAAGGAAAACATCGTGAGGAAACCGGCATGTCCTAGAACCAAATTTCGAAGATATGGGACATCTACCAATCCGCACAGCCCGCGTGGTAGATTATAGCCCATTCCCTCTCATTGAGAGGAGGCCGTGTCCCAGCAGTGGGAACATTATAAGCTGATGATGATGATGATGATGAAAATGTGGAGCCCTGACATAGCCGGAAAGCGACACGGTAGTCGTTGCAGGACATGGATTAAACCAACGATCTGTGGTCCAAGTTGGCCCTACATCGAAGAATAAAGAAGGATGACATATAGGGTGGAATTTTTCCATGCCACCTGGAGAGAAAGTACTCGAAATATTGGAGATAGCAAAATTTTACACAAAGGAAACATACCTTCATTAAAAAAAAAATTGCTTTCACAAATTTTCGAAAATTATCTTTGCCACACCTGGGCAACGAATCCGGGATGGATCGACTAAAGTTCGACAAAATAACATTCTGTACCTTTTTGACATCAATCGATAGGGTCCATCATATGGATCAAATATCTCTAACAAACATAATAAATTAAATTAAAGGAAAACCATGAATAAATGTGCTCTATCTAGTTGAATTTATCCCATTTAATTTATTATGTTTGTTAGAAAGATTCGATTCATACGATTGACCCTATCGATTGATGTAAAAAAGTGCAGAATGTTATATTTTCGAACTTCAGTCGGTTTGACTCCCAAGGCAAACGAATTTTAGAAAACTGTGAATGAGATTTTTTTCCTAAAATAAAAAAATACAGAAATGTTTCCTGTGATTATAATTTGCTATCTCCAGTATTTTGAGTACTTTCCCTGTGGCATTAAAAATCCACCCTGTATAGGCTTACAGTAACAGTAACATTGTTTCGAAAAATTAAATTGTTGTTTCGTTAACTTTCAAAAGTATGTGTTAATACATTACCCACCACCCAGCCAAACATTGTGTATTGAGTACTGTAGACTGTTAGAAGGGAAACATAAATTTTACTAAGCTTGTTTTTAAATTGGTGTACCAATGTTAGGTATGTGATGTAATGGTAAGCGGAGCGATGAAATTTTATCGCCTTTATTAGTTTTAGTGTAGTGAGGGTGTTTTTTGATGACCCTGTACAAATGTAAATTTTGATAGAAAACTTTTTAAGCCCCGACGCAAAAACGACAGAGTGTTATTTGTTTGATGTGTCTGTGTGTGTGTGTTTGTAGGATCGTACAACAAACGGATAAACCGAATAAGATTTTGTTGTTTTTTGTTTGAAAGGTAAATTGATCGGGAGCGTTCTTAGTTATGTTTGATAAAAATCATTTCAAGATGGCCGCTTCCACAAAATGGCGGATCACATATTTATTCAATAACTCCTTCACTATGATAAATTATAAATCCATGATGGCCGCCACCACAAAATGGCGAATTATCGAATTATTTTCTATTTAACTTTTAGTACATTGTATCGGGGGTTCTTATTTAACTTGTTGTGTGGTTAATAATTGGCTGTCGTGGTATGCGCATGTAATATGGAGGAATGAGGAAGATGTCGTGAAGACAGTTTTGAGTATGAATGTGGATAGGTATAAGAATAAAGGAAGACCAAAGAAACGAGGAAGCATGATATGGCACGATAGAAAGTGTCTGATGAGAAGATTTGTAAAAGAAAAGATTGGAAGAAGAAAACAGACATGTAGAGCTGACCCCAAATGAATAGGAGAAGGGCAAGGGAATGGTGATAGATTTTTCCTGTTCTTCTTTTCATATTTTTTTTTCTTTTTGTTTTTACTTTTATCGAAAGATAAAGACATTAATAATCACTGTTTTAGGCTTTCACGGTTTAAAACTAAACTTATATTGTCACTTACGGGATATCTTCCGTGATTATTTGTTATGTTGAGCTCCCGATATTTCGACGCTGTTGCAAGCGCCATGATCGCGGGTTGACTGGAGTATGCGGGTGGATGGAAATTAAATTGTTACGAGCAGACAAATCTGTCTACCCTCTTTCTTTGTCTTTTGCTACGCGCACTATTGGAACTCGACACTAAGTCACGACAAAACGCACTCACAGTATCACCAAGTTTTGTGGAGTTTTTTATGATGCCGGCTGCTACTTTTAAGCATACTTAAGACTGGATTCCACGTACTCGACAATTTGAAGCCATCCTCTCGATTGAAATTTTCGCCGTCGAAATATCGGGAGCTCAACATAACAAATAATCACGGAAGATATCCCGTAAGTGACAATATAAGTTTTGACATTAATAATGGCTATTATGTACAAAATGCCCATTTTCCAGTATACTTGATGCATGTCTGTATATTTTTATTCATAGCGAGAAAGAGCGATAGTTATCGCTACGCGCCACAGTATGCCACCCACCTAAACCTCAAAGCTATAAATTTTACTATTTTAATAAAATAAACCTAGATCTAAATCAAATTCGCCAGTTTATCGAAATAATATTTCATAATCAAACGAGAAATAACAAACCAGAATATATTTTAGGCATATAAAATTCTATTGGTAATGCCTATTTTAGTTTTATGAAATTGTTTAACTTACTCACCTACATTTTTCCATGAATAACATGTAATGTAAAATATGGAAAGTTTTGGGGATAAAGTTTTAAGAATGAATGTGGAGAAGCCAGTGGCGATGCGGTAGACGTAAACCACATGCGACAATGCGGTACTTGTAAGTCTGAAAGTGACGTCACAAATCTGAGAGCATTGGTATTTAGCATTTCTCTTATTGAAACCAACTTAGACGTTTACAAGCCACCATACTCTCTTGTAAGGTCCAGACATAAGCTAGGTCAACTCACATGAGGACCATGCAGATTGGTTTCTAAAGTGGTCTTCTAAAGAAAAGGAGTACATGACATTTGAGTGGACCTGTCCGGTCAGTGTGAGCATTTGATATTTATCATGCAGCTCCCTCTCATTGAGGGGAGGCCGTGTCCTAGCAGTGGGAACATTATAGGCTGATGATGATGATGCAGCTTGATCTATAACTCAAGGAGCTCAACGACACGACGAACAATACCAAGTAGGTAGTTATAAACATAGAGGAAGATATACTCACAGAAATACAGGATAACAGACAGATAAGGAGACAGAAAGAATGAGCTTTCGCCTTTGTATTCATCATCAGCAGCATTTATGTTCCCACTGTTGGGACAGGCCTCCTCTCTATGAGAGGGAATGGGCTATGAGCCACTACGCGGTGCGGGCCCAGTGCGGTTTGGTAGATCATATCACATTTCTTCAAATTTTTGGTTCTAGGACATGCCGGTTTTCTCACGATGTTTTCCTTCACCGTTTTGAGAGCAGTGGCGATGGAATAAATTACACAAAATACTGCGTGCCTGCCTGGGTTCGAGCCCACGACTTACTGCTCGTTAGTCGGTTCTGCCACCACTGGGCCACCGCTGCTCTCACTTTGTAATAATAATATGGAAATATGCTAAAAGATTACTTTTACGAAAGTAATCTTTCATAAGAAAGTAATGATTATTGAAATCCGACTCCACCATGACCAACAAAAATGTCAACCATACATAGAAAACGAAACCTATAGTTTTCTAAACTCCCCCATTACTCACGCAGATAAGCGATTATCGACGAAATTGCTGTATTTACGTATCTCAGGCGATACGTGATCTGCAGCCATTTGATGAAACCTAAGATACAGAGTAATACAAACCTACAGAAGGTTGACAGTAAAAACCTTTGTCCAGCTTCGTTTTGTACGTTTTGTATGAAGTTTTTTCAGTGTGACATTCCCTACTTTAGTCACATTATCGTCTGGCTAATATTTTCCCACGTATGTTGGGGTCGGTTTGTAGTTTAATCGGACGCAGCTGAATACTAGTATTTTAAATGGAGCAAATACCTGACCTCCACAACTCACGCGATACTCCTTAGTAAGACTGGTTGTCAGACTATAGGGCCACTCACTACTTGTAAAAAATATCAAAGACCAGCAAACTTTTAGAATTTTATCACACAAGCGAGTTGCGAGCGAAATGAAAGCAGGGCGAGTGCGCAGCAAGCTCGCCGCGAGTTTGCAACGTGTGCCCGGCGAACACGCCGCGCCGCGAAGAAAAACAAAATTCGTTAATGATTGAATAATACACGGATCGCACATGGCGAACTCACTGCCCACCCGCAGCGTGTTCGCCGCGCACACGTTGCGAACTTGCGGCAAACTCGCTGCGCACTCGCCCCGCTTTCTATTCGCTCGCAAGTCGCTAGTGTGATAAGGCCCTAAAGCATTCGTATTTTAGATAGACAATGATGTTTCCTTGATAATTTGTATTTTGTTTGTAAATAAATTACGCGGCAATCATATACAAATGACAGTCCCGAGTCTTTGTTGAAACCAGTCCTTCTGTATCAGCTACGCTGTGTTCGTTTCTTGCTAGAGACAGTAAGTAGAAAGTTAGGGAGAAAAGTGGGAGAAATTTTTAAGTTATAGATTATGATGAATTGCTTTTCTATATTGATCTTAGGTTGGTACCTAAAGTGGGGCGATGTTGTTTTTAACCGACTTCTAAAAAAGGAGGAGGTTCTCAATTCGGATGTTTCTATTTTTTTTATGTTTGTTCGGGCATAACTCCGTCGCTTACCAACCGATTTGGAAAATTCTTTTTTTGTTGGAAAGGGTATTCTTTTCAAATGGTCCCATAGCCACCAAGTCGGGATCTGATGATGGGATCTTGGCGAAATCGAGGGAACTCTTCAAATTTTATATGAAAACGTGTTGCGATTTTGGTATTTTCTACAACAAGTGAAGCATTTGCGTTTGATAAGAACCATTCTACCATCAGATCTGATGATGAAGCCAAGAGTCACGGAACTCCATAATGAGACAATGTACCCTAGTCGTGTTTGGGCTTGTTGTAATTGTAACGGTATGCACTTTCCATGTATATCAAGCACATGTGAACCACTAAAAAGTGAAAAATAAAAACTTTTTTTGCAAAAAATAAAACCGACTTCAAAAAAAAATAACAAAAACGTGAAAAATAACTTTAGCTTCTGAAGTCGGTGACAAAAGAACTAAAGCAATCAAACAAAGGTCACCGACTTCAGAAGCTAAAGTTATTTTTCACGTTTTTGTTATTTTTTTTGAAGTCGGTTTTATTTTTTATTAAGTGCCCTGCGGTTTTGAGCATCGATTGCGGATTTGGTTTGTAAGGAAAGTTGTCACGTCAAATTGTTGCCCTTTTTCGGTTTAGTGATTTAAAGAAAATTCGATATTATTTTGATAATTGTGCTATAAGAAAGTCAAAGAAAAATGATAAAGATAATAAATACATAAATATTCTAGATCTATGTTATGCACAAGTAAACTGTGATTTTATTTTGCTACATCTAATGTCTCGTCTTAAAGACTGATAAGATATTGATGAAATTTGGTAAACATGTTAGACCAGGACGTGGATTACGGCAAGGAATATTTCTTATCTCGATATTATGATCCAACGCAAGCGAAGCTGCTGGTGAAAAGTGGTCTGTTATAATTTTCCTTTCCAAAACAAATCAAAGCTACCTCATTCGTCACAATAAAATGCAAATCCTAACCATTTGTTAGGAAAATACCTACGCTTTATATCAGTTATCATGCAAATAGAACATTTCTCAAATAAATGTGCTTACTGTATCCGGAATAACATGCGAGTGCTACATCAGTGTAAACGTGTTATAAATATTTGTGATTTATGTTGTTTTTATCTCTTTTTTTGGGTAAAGGAGCTTGGCAACCATATTGGTTTCCATAGGAGCGATTCCATGGTTACTGAAATTGTTGCCAAGCCTTTCCACTTATTATTGTGCCAGTTATTGTTAAGTACAGGTACATATCATTTTCAGCAACACGTACCCAAAACGAACTCAAAACGTAAGTATATTGAAATAATTTCACTAATTACTTTCTTTTTTTATATGCCTCCATCCGCGGGCCCATGAATACCTCAGTCAAAAAAAAAACACTGCCTAGTCTTCGTAAGGTATTGCAGGTTAATATACAGTCGCCTCAGAAATACGCGACTACTCGTATGTGGACTAACTAACACCATTACTTTTTTTTTTAGGATGGGAAATCATCGAATAACTTCTCCCACTCTGGGGGGAGCGGGAGGGAGTGTCATGCTTTTACTGACTAAAATCCATCCATGTTCCTTCCTCGCCCTTTATGTTCCGGGGCCGCGGTATTTGTTTCAAACAGGCCCGCAGCCCCGAACTTACACTTACTGATTCCAAGTTTCTGAGCTCTTCAAATAAAAGCTATTATAATTCGGAAAAAATGTATTTTGTCGAGTATTTCCTGAACTCAGTCGTCGAAACGCAATGTCTGAAGACATTCAAACAGCAGCCCTTTTGATTAAAATAAAGTCTGGTAATGAATATCTCAATGGGCTCAGTCTATTGCTGTCGTTATTAAGACAAGATAATATTATAACAACAATCGAAACAAAAGTACTAGGCTATCAGGAATCGAAGATGGTATTCCAATCACCAGTTATCTCTGAGATAATATTAAACAGTAGTACATACCTACTTACATACATATTCAGAATATAAAAAAATACAACTCCTTGAACTTCTGCTAGCCTAATACATTTTTATGGGTTATCCATGTTTTATTTAAAGTACGATTCCCGGATGAGCAAAATAACTTGGTCCTGATACCAACTCGAGGTGGAATGCCATCCGGGGTTGCGGGCCTGTTCGAAAGAGATACCGCGGCCCCGGAACATAAAGGGCGAGGAAGGAACATGGATGGGTTTTAGTCAGTTAGAGTCTGACACTCCCTCCCGCTCCGCCCAGAGTGAGAGAAGTCATTTGATGATTTCCCATCCCAAAAAAAAAAAAAAAAAAAAGGTGGAATGCCATAAATAACATCTTGGATTCATGCCCGCCTGGTACTTTTTCCTAACGAACACTAGACAATGTTGTGACGATTAAAGATTTCATAAGCAATTATTTATCCGCACTAACACTTTTACTACTGATTGTACCTTTTTTCATTTAGATAGTAACGTGGGACGAGTTGCAGAATGAAAATATTATTTATTTTGAGTTTCTCAACTCGCCCCAAATGGGCCATGGACATGTGGGACGAGTTGCTGAAATACTCACTTTCGCACTTTATTGTACAAACGGGCTGGTATTGGCAACTCCACGTTGAAGCGCGTATTTTGCGTAGGGCTATTATAAATCCACCACGCAGGCCCACTGCGGGTTGGTAGATGTCACATGTCTTCGAATTTTTGGTTTTAAGACATGCAAAGTTTTTGAGAGCAGTGGTGATGAAATAAATAACACAAAGTAATGCACCTACCTAGGTTCGAACCCACGACTTACTGTTCGTAAATCGGGGCCGCCACCACTGGGCCACCGCTGTTCTCGCACTTATAATATTAGTAGCATAGTAGAATAAAACGGGACCCACGTGCCAAAGTTCGTCCAGCTAATCAGGTCATCATGGCACAAAACCAACAATTTCTATGGCAAGGTCACGTGACAATGTCGGCCATTTTTCACGCACAGTTTATATTTAACTGTCAGTTATAAATGGCTAAACGGTTAATGTTCTAATCGCGTTTTGCATGCCATGCTTGACTATTACCTTGCCCTTTTGCACTTCGGAAGTAGAACTTTAATTTGTGTAAATGAAAATGTAATTGGGCTGACATTTTTGGTCCATTTTTGTAACAGAATATCTTGCAGTAGGCTGACAAGTGTGATATTAACATTCTTATTCACTGACTCAGCACAAATCAAGCTCAACATGCCCCTAAATCTCTATTGGATACTTTGACAGCTGTAGTTTATATAGTCACCGTAAAGAGCAGCGGTGGCCGAGTGGTGGCGGCCACGACTTACAAACAATAAGCCGTGGGTTCGAACCCAGGCAAGCGCATTACTTTGTGTAATTTATTTCATCACCACTGCCAAACGGTGAAGGAAAACATCGTGAGGAAACCGGTATGTCCTAGAACCAAAAATTCGAAGAGATGTGACATCTATCAAACCGCACTGGGCTCGCGTGGTGGATTACAGCTCATATGCCAAATACGCGCTTTGACGTGGAGTTGCGGACACCAGCCCGTTGTACAATGCAATACAATACAATATGTCACCGTAAAATTATAAACCTCTCGAAAGTTTGTCAAACGAACATACTCCTTATAATTATTTAACGCAAAACTTTTCGGTAGATTGTAATCTATCGAAGTGAAACCTAATATTGTGAAATGCATGCGACGGAAGAACACTGCAGACTGAAATTGGAGCCCCGCGTAGCAAGGCTCCGTCGACTACCCTTTTAGGGGAATCTAGTGTTTTGAGATTAGGTTATATTAATCGAATTTTCTCAGGAATGGGATGGTACGTGCGGTGATAGGGATTATGAGAGTGGTACCATAAGGCAAGGGGTAAACCCCTTTCTACCCCTCCCTCCACACCACGTGAGTTGACTTCTGTCGCATACATTTCACACTAGCTTCTGCCAGCGGCTTCGCCCGCGTGAAGTTTGAAATTATCCCACGGGATCTTATTACCGGGATAAAAAGTATCCTATGTGTTAATCCAGGTAATAAACTATCTGTGTGCTAAATTTGATCCAAATCCGTTCAGTAGTTTTTGCGTGAAAGAGTAACAAACATCCATACATCCATACTTACAAACTTTCGCATTTATAATATTAGTAGGACTATTACGGTTGCACTTCTTCTGAACCTAAAAATAATGCGTCATATTGTAAGCAGTATGTTTGTTTGGAAATATTTTGAGAGTTTACAATCTCGCTAGTTTTATTACAATCTAACGGTTTTCACAACGTAACGCTGAAATATATAAAAATGACATAAACGCCCACAATTAGACAGTTTTAATAATTAGTCTGCTGATTCGCTAATTACGATGATTTGGTGGGCGTTTTCAACAGTTGTCGGTGGGCCAAATTTTTATCACATTTATTTATTTATTTATTTATTTAACAATTTATGTACACACTTATTACAGAAAATAGAAAAGGAACAGAAAATAGCACAAAGGTGATGCTTATTTCTAATGAAATCTCTTCCAGCATACCTGCGAAAGGAGATACTAAATAAAGAGATGTAGACATAGTGTGTAAAAGAAGGAGAGAAAATGGAATACATAAAACAGATTAAATATCTTAAACACATTTGTCAATCATCCAAGGACATCGGGGAGTATCGTATAACCTAGTACTAACTGGGTTGTGGAGGTCACCTATGCAGTCGCTCTTTGTAAAATACAGGTATTCAGCTGTATCCGGTTAGACTGGAAGCCGACCCAAACGTAGTTGGGAAAAGACTAAGCAGATGACTAGCTTTTAATAAATTGTTCTCATTGATGAATTTTTAAGAGTATCCCAAAATAACACAATGGCAACCAGTTTGTGAAATTATATACCATAAACTGAAGTTTACTGAACTCTTTACCTTTAAATCATTGCTACAAACAAGTTCAGTTATACTCAGGCATAGAATCACACACACGTCGTCATAGTCTACGATCGTAGATCTTTATTAGGCTCGTAAAGGCTCTTAACTCTCATAAACACAAGGTATTTTGTTAGTGACTAGAATTTATAGTAATTAAAAACCTCAACTCAAGCAACACAGACAGATGATGATACCCAACCATGGACCGACTTCAGCCAGCACAGCTTAACCATCGTTTGACTCGTCTTACTTTACTTATTTGAAAGAAAGAAAAAAAGAAAACATATTTATTCGGCACATGCCATAAGTGCACACAACAAATAACCAGGCAACCAGTCGGCTCACATTTAAAAGGAAAGCTCGCGAGCACTTACATAAAAAGTTGGCAGACTTATCCCACATTTAATTTGTTTGTTTTCTTCATCAACCTTTTTTTTTAAATTGTTTTTTATCTTTCCTCACTTTTTGTAATTTATTGTATGTATGTATATATATGTATTTATTGTTATATTATAGTCTTCATAATTTTCTTTACTCTTGCACCTACAGTTTAATCTCTGCATCACCCGAAGGTAGACTGGTAGAAAATGCCCAAGGCATTAAGTCCGCCTTTGTACATTAAGTGCATAAAGTTTAAATAAATAAATAAATAAAAAATTAAATAAGTGAAAACAACATAAAAAACTTAAATGTATTCTGTAAAACTAAAAACTAAAAAAAATAAAATAAAATTGTACGTCTCACGGCTGTGCCAAATAGGCCCATTTCAGCAAAGTGCCGGGCAGACCTGTCATGGTGACGTTACGGATATAAAACAGTTTTGTACTTACTTTGTGTTACCGTTACTAGGTATGTGTAATTGAGCATGTAATGTATATATTTATAGATACTTAAATAAAATAAATTGGTGGCAAATATTTTGCCACTATCCCTACTAAAATGGGTTATCTATTACATGGCAACTGATTCCTGCACAGTTTTGGCTGAAATTGACGTGAAAGAAGTAATATTTACAAACAGTGCTGTCATGTTTTGAAAACATTCATCTGCTTTAAGTAATCAAGCTTTAATTAATGGCATCAACGATGATGAATGTTTGTATAACAGATGTTGGAAAATGGGAACTATTTTTTACATAGACATAACATCACGCCTGCAATCCCGGAGGAGTTAGGCAATGGTGTACCTAATACCAACCACATTAGGCCAGTTATGCTTCATCATCATCATCATCAGCCTATTAATTGTTCCCACTGCTGGGGCACAGGCTTCTATAAGAGTGGGCATGGGCTATAATCCACAACGCGGGCCCAGTGCGGATTGGTAGATAAAATAAAATAAATAAATAAATATAGCTTGACATTACACGCGCCATCTAGTGCCACAATAAGCAACGAGGCTTGTGTCGTGGACACCAGATAGTTGATATACTACATAGATACTTTTTTGTTCGTAAATACATACTTTTTATACATATAAACATCCATGACTTGGAAAAAAATGTCCATGCTCATCACACAAACATTTGCAACTACCGGAATTCGAACCCAGGACCCTAAGAACGTAAGGCAGCCTAACTACCATTGTGTTCCATTTTCTTTTGTTTTATGACATGCCGGTTTCCTGACGATGTTTTCCTTCACCGTTTTGAGAGCAGTGGTGATGAAATAAATTACACAAAGTACGCCAGTCTGGGTTTGAACTTACTTTTCGTAAGTCGGGCCTCTGGGCCACAGCTGCTCCAGTTATGTTTAATTCCTATGTTTTTTTTTATTTTTAGAAATGACCACTCGTAGTTGCATAAGGTTGCTTAACTACTTAACCAAACTATCCTGTGGGTGGCCAAAAATTACTTTAAGGCCCCCAGCCAGGGCTTACAAACTAAAAATATTTACATTTAAATGACGATCACTAAGGGTACCCCCTGTGGGGTTCGGGCCTCGACTTAGTGCGTCATTATCGGGAGGGCAGCAAGGGACAGGCTGGGTCGGAATATTATTTATCAACCGGACGCAAATCTAGACTCCAAGGTTGCTATTGAGAAATTCTTCATCGTCTGTCTAGCCTTTTCCTAACTATGTCGGGGCCACTTCCAGTCGAACCGAATGCATCTCAGTACCAGTGCTTACTTGCTTACCTGAGCTTCACAACCAATTTACTACTGGGTTATTACCCAGTATCTCCACCAGTATACCTCATGGTAACCAGCCTTTGATAATGAAGCTGGAAGGTGGTCATAGAATCTCGGTAATAAAACGACGTAATCGCATCAAATTCGGGCTCGTTTGAGTCGTCTTAATGAGTACTTTGGTCCTAAATGAGTTTAATAAATACTTTCTCCTTTCTTTAGATAACGTGTGCTCAAAACATCATATTGTGTGCATATATTCTGTGTACTGTTGGCAAGACTGAAAATAATCAGGAATTTCTGCTACTGACAAAATCTTGGTAGAAAAACCCAATAACAATTTGCCCGACCCGGAAATCGAACCAGGGACTTCATGCTCAGCAGTCGCCACCGCAAGACCAGCGAAGCAGTCTTCAAGACGTTCTTTTTGTCCACCATGAAAAAGGTATGATTACTAGTCTTTGTATTCTAGTTCATAATTATCATTTAAAGATAAAATGAAAAGACAATACCGTCATTAAAGTACAATGCAAAGACTCGATAAGTATCTACATTTATAAGTTTCATCTCTTTATTCCTTTTGATAAAGTTGGTAAGTATTAATTATTGTAAGATGTACACAATCAAATCTCTGCAGTCTTTACGTTTTCTAAGAAAAGAAAACTACCCAGTTATCTAAATCTCGGCAATGCTTGAGGTTTATGTCAATTTAATTCGCAGGAATTATTTTTTGACACGAGTCACGTCTTCTTGAAGCCCCAAGAACAACTCGCCACTAGCAGTGAGCTACGGTGGCCTATTTGGAAAGTTCTGAATCGATTGCGTAAGTAGGCCGCTGCAAACATAACCTGGCAGAATGTTTGTTGTAGCAGTTTTTCCAACACGGAGTGCAGCACGTGGCGGTCCGGATCAAACTATGCCCCATCTGCTGGAGTATCCCAGGTGTCCAATTACTCTGCACTATTGACAACCTGAATAACGCCTCTGCAGTGCAAGTACGTAGGATTCGATAGGACTTGATTAAATAAATTTGACAGTTATTCTGGATAAAATGAGTTTTTATGGAGTCAAAAACTCATTTTATCGCGAATAACTGTCAAATTTATCTGATCGAGTCCTATCGAATCCTACGTACTTGCACTGCTGTTGCTACAATAAACGTGGCCAAACTGTGGAATGTAGAAGCAACGTAAAACATATGACAGAAACCAAATCACAATTTACTGATGAAGAAAAATTTCGGTAGCAAAATGAAATGGTCCTAGAATCAAAAGTTCGACGACATGACTGTAACATCCAACCTGCACAGAAAGCGATCCCAGCAGTAGAAACATTGTTTTCTGATTGTTTCGTTAACCTACTAAATTATCTCATACTAAATGAATAAACCTCGCCCAGGTCTTTACTTTTTTTTGTCTACTACTTCATCATCATCTTCATTCTCTTCTCCAGATTAATCCATAAAGGCTAGTTTCCACCATCAATAAAATGCAAATCTATTTAGTTAGTCAGTTAGAGTATTGGAAAATAATGGACACGTATTTTTTGTTTTTGTAAATCAACGAATATTGCCAAAGATAAAACGCATCATTACTCGGGAGTGGGGGCTCGTGACTTCAGTACTCACAAAAAATGATACCAAACAGTGACGTATTGAGAATTTTAAAAGCGTCGTATCTTCGTCAATTTTGGTTTATGTAATAAAAGAAAAAATACGGGTGAAATATTTTTTGATAATCTAAGTGACGGACTAATTGGATTTTTTCAGTTAACAAGTCTATTGTCGTAACATGCCTTGTCCTTCCATTGTTTTCTATTACTCGTCTCATCAGACATATCATCCTTCAGAAAGACCATCCATCGTTTATTTGGTCTTTCCCTACTCTTATATCTGTCACCGTAAAATTGTCAAATACGTTATATTGTAATATCTCTAGCGGTATTGTAATGTCTCGAATTATTGTCAAATGAACATACTGCTTACAACAAAACGCATTATTTTTCGTGAAATACATGCGATGGTAGTCAACTTAACGGTGCGGAGGGAAGGAGGTGTCCCCCTTGCCCAGTGGCACAACTCTCATGAAAAGATAATGCACCATTCCTGAGAAATACCGATTAATATAACATAACCCTAAAACACTTTATATTCCCCCTAAAAAGCGTAGTCGACGGACCACCGCTTCGCGGGGCCCCTATTTCCGAGTGCAGGGTTTAAAGGAACCTAACTAACCTAACGGGGGGGTGCTCCAAGTCCCGATTATGGGGGCAGAGATACTTCCGTATGTTCAATTGACAATAATTCGAGACATTACAATATCGCGAGAAAAAACACGTTATATTGTAATATAACGTGTTTGACAATTTTACGGTGACATATCCATTCACATCCATACTCAAAACTTTTCTCACCACATTTCCCTCGTTCCTATAATATTTACAAATAGAGCATACCTAACATAATACTGTTTTTTAAAACTAACAACACCAGCAAGAACAAGGAAAATATAAATCATTTCCGGACGTCAGATCTAGACAATTTACTGTTATGAGATACTGCAAAACATTACCTAGATTTTTCTTATAAAAATATAACAAAATGTTAGAAAAAACTTGAACATTGAAGTAATACGCGATAATGCGATAACTAGTGATATGCTCAGTTTAATATCCGAAAACTATGTCATGTAAAATACCTGATACAGTTGCAAAGAAATTCGTTTAATTTCCGAAGCTCGTATATTTTGTAAATGTGGTATGGAAAATTGGATAAACAAATTGAAAAGAAAAGTGGTACATATGTATTATATGTACTTGCCATATTTGAATATTGAAAGTGTGTTCTGCTTTTATAGATAAACATTAAAAAGGCTGTTAAAAAACCTCGTAACAAAGCCAAAAGACACTTGTTTTTCCCGTTATTACGATAATATTTTGTTCTACACCACACATGGGAACCTTATAGTTACGGAGATATTGGGGGTCAAAGTTACAACTTTTCGACAAGCTTTTTTTAAATACAAGTTTTTATTGTAAGATTTTTACTTTAAACACCTCCACGACCCCTACTTTTCAGTCCATCCATCAGCACAATGCTCTGAGTACGTTACATTGAGTTCTATCACAAAACAAGTCATTTAATAGCAAACAGTTTTGCGTCAAGTTACTTAGTTCTATGTACAGAATAATTGGTTGACGGTTTCGTGATGAGGTGGTTGACACCCTGTTTGTTAGGAAGCTTATAAAAAAAAATAGTTAAAAAATTTCATTAAATTCAAGTTTGCTTCTTTTTATTGAGAATGTAATGAAAATAAAACGTCGTTATTTGACAATGATTTAAAACGTGACAAGTACCTAGTAGGGTATTGCAGTAATTTTTAATATCAAATTATACAAAAGTTCAGCACGTTTCCAATTTCTTACGATTGAGTAGTCAAATCATTTACATTAATCATTGTAGAGAGCTTAGAGAAAATCTAAAAAGTAATTTAATATTATTTACAAGAACGAGTACTTTTTTTAAAGCAGTGGAACGCCTGGATTAAACAGAACGGTTTTATAGTTCGAACTATTTAAAAACTGAAAATATTGCAAAAAAAAGAGATGTTTGAAGGGCGTACAGAAATGATTATTTTTAATAAGACTTCTACAGTTTTAAGAAGTGACGTCTTTGAGTTTGTCTTTGTTTTGAGTTTAGATTGGAAGTATTCTATCAAATGTCATTGTCAAAATGACATTATTCGCATACTGCTGCTCTGATCCACAATGTTTAATTTTATGTTGTGTTACTCTCCCTGACTAAGTTATTTATTTGAATATACATTCAAACGAAGTGAAATGAAAGAAAATTAACAACGAGAAACGGTTACTGTACTAAACACCGATCTTTACATATAGTATATATACATAGTGCTGGCCCAGGATGTATGTATTTCTGGAACATCTCCTTTAAATATTTTCTTAGTTTTAACTTTGTTCATATTTATGGGCTAGACTAATTGTTCACTACCCCAAAACTTACAGGGAAGATTTATAAAACCATGGTAAGACTTGCTGACTTCCATAGATCAGAATGTTCGGCCAGAAATGGAATAAACGCAGGCGATATAGAAATGCTTAGTACTTTCTATGGGGGCTGAAGAATTTCAAATTCAAATGCTTTTATTGACTTAAGTAGTTTATTAAATATTTTCACGCGCTCGCGTTCACATCCTATTTCTCATACACAAGTCATTTCCGGTAAATTGGATTAAAATTTGGTTCGATTTTACGTTTATGTCGCGCCTTTGTACTATCTTCTATCTATCGATCTTTAGAGCTAAGTAATGAGTCAAGACTTAAGTAATGTTAAATACACGGTGTAAACAATCTCATCACGAAGCCGTCAACCAAGCATTTTGTACATCAAACTAAGTAATTTACACAAAAAATATTGCTGTGTCGGTGAAAAATCATGTTTTGTGGTAAAACTCAATGTAACGTGCTCAAATCATTGCGCATAATGGATTGAATAGTACGGGGGTCGTGGAGGTGTTTAAAAAATTAACAATAAAAAGTTGTATGACATATATTGACAAAAAATTGGAACTTTTACCCCCAATATCTCCGTAAGTAGAAGGTTCCCAGGTATGGTGTAGGACAAAAAAAGATAGCAATGACGGGGAGAACAAGCTCCTTTCGGCTTGGATAAGAGGTTTTCTATACCCTTTATTACTTTAAATTTCTAGCGGAACATCGCCTGCGTCTCAGCATATCTTTGTAATTGTTTCCGTTCTCATTCCCCAGTTGACTTTTACAACGACATGGAAATTATACATATTTTATGTTTTATTTTCACTTTTGGAGTAATCGTAGATGGAAGAATGAATAATTGTTCTGGCTGATTGATTGTATAAGAAACATTTGTCGACGTAAGAGTATAATTAATACAGTAGATAAGACACAGTTGCCAAATACATTAGGGGAATACGTGAGATAATTATGTATAGAGCAAGTTTGAAAGTGGCGCCGGTGTCTGAAAAGCTGTATGGTAATCGGTTGTCTTGGTACGACATGTGATGCGAAGGAATGAGGAAAATATCGTGAGGAAAGTTCTGAGTATGAATATGGATCGGTATAAAAGAGAAAGACCGAAGAAATTATGGATGGACTGTTAAAAGACAATAATTATAGCAAAAATAGGAATCTGTCAACCAGTCTTACACAGGGGTATCATATTACCCAGTACTAACTGGATTGTGGAGGTCAGATAGTCGCTTCATGTAAGATACTGGTAAAAAGAAAAGAAAAAGCTAGGCAGATGATGATGATGATGACGATGATAACAAAAAAGGAGGTATGTAGAGAGATGATGAGTAACAGAGAAGTATGAAAGGAGAAGACATGCTGCGTTAACCCCAAATATATTGGGAAAAGGCTAGAGAATTATAAAGACAAGACAAGATATAACATAAACAGAACGCCTGTCATTCCTGAAAGGTTAGCCAGAGATTTCCTAACTGTACACCAACAGTTCGCTAATTGAGTTCGGCATTTACTTAATCATTATTTGTTTCGGCTCGGCAACTAATACTCCTAGATGTTTCCTGAGCATACATTATTTTTGTATCTATGTACGTAGATACGATTTTGCCACTTAGCGGTGTCGAATTATACCGATCCAACCAAGAGTGTAGCACCCTAAGGCCCATTTCAGAGTGAGACTGGCATGGCGACACGTGTCGGTCAGGCGTTTCGTTTCGTGCGATTTTAACGACTGGCGCACATTAGATGTACTTACTGTACACCAACAGTTCGCTGGTCAAAGAGTTCGGCATTTACTTAATCATGTTTGTTTCGGCTCGGCAACTAATACTCCTAGCTGTTTCCTGAGCATACATTATTTTTGTATCTATGTATGTGGATATGATTTTGCCACTTAGCGGTGTCGGTGAGACATTGAACAGTGAACGCTATCATACTTCTTCTTCACCGCGTCGATGATTCCCTTTTTTAATCATCATTTCAGTTGTGACCATAACTCTGCTACCTCAATGGCATTGGTGGTGGCCTCGGAAAGGTCTTTCATAGTGCACCGTATTCACATCATTCATCATCATCATTTCAACTGAAAGACGTCCACTGCTGTACATATTCCACCCCACCGCACCAGTTGTATCTACAGTGGCCCACCTGGCTTAGCAATCGGTTTCGGGTTTTCCAAATGGGACATGGCAGTAGGTGTCCCGCTGGGAGCTTTACTGCAACTTCGACATAATGTGTTTGAGGGGAAAGAGCAGCGGTGGCAGTCCCGACTTACGAGCAGTTGTTGGGGGTTCGAACCCAGACAGGCGCATTAAGTACTTTGTGCAATTTATACCATCACCACTGCTCTCAAAACGGTGAAAGAAAACATCGTGAGGAAACCGGCATGTCCTAGAACCAAAAATTCGAAGACATGTGACATCTACCAATCCGCACTGGGCCCGCGTGGTGGATTATAGCCCATTTCCTCTCATAGAGAAGAGGCCTGTCCCAGCAGTGGGAACATTAAAAGGCTGGTGATGATGTTTCTGAAAGGGGAGGGGGGGGGGAAGATATCAGAGGAGCCACAACTTTTTTGCTGTAATAAATGTCTATGGATATCAAAACGCCCGACCGGCACACACAAATGGCGCCGGTCTCACTCTGGAACAAGCCTTAAAAACACATTTTTCACTTACATGTACCGAATGTATAATTTAGTGGGACCATCTGAAGCCGGTATTATATTTAGATTTTGTTTACCATTTACCGCGTTTGGTTTACCTTTAAATTCAAGGTTAGCATTAAAACTGATTTGAAAGAAGCGTGGATAATTGGGGCAACTGTGTGAGTGGCGTAGTGTTGGAAGACTGAAAGATTTATTTAGTGTTGTTCCAGTAAATAATTACTTCTTAGGAAAGTGTGAATCAAAGATTTAATAGATTTGTTTCGTGTTTTGACGAAATACAGATGTTTTTGGAATGTCGGATGTAAGCTTTTAGTTAGTGGTTTACTAAGTAGGTAAATGAGAATAAATTTGCAGGTAGGCTCTCTAATTACTTTGTTTTTTTTTGTCTGTTTCATCATCAACATTGACAATAACAAAACATTCACGCCTATAATACCCGTAGGTTTACATGTTTCGGAGGACTTACGCCCAATGTAGGTAATAGGGGTGATCCTATTGCCACCAACTGGGCATAAATACAGGGTGTTTGGCAGAACGTTGAACATACGAAAATGGTGGATAGGTGGGGTCATCTGCTACTTACTGAGCCCTAATTTATTTGGCCCTGGCCCACCGGGTATTTAAAAAGATTTTTTTTTCTTTTTCGTTGTTTCACCACTTTCTTATCTTTAAAATGTATTTTTTATTAAAAATGGGTAAAACAGGCAATGTTTCGTTTTCTTAATTTTTTACACTTTAATTACACTTTAAAGTTAAGAAAGTGGTGAAACAAGAAAAAAGAAAAAAAAATCTTTTTAAATACCCGGTGGGCCAGGGCCAAATAAATTAGGGCTCAGTAAGTAGCAGATGACCCCACCTATCCACCATTTTCGTATGTTCAACGTTCTGCCAAACACCCTGTATAAACAACAATAGAAATTATCCATTAAAACATTGTCCAATCCGGGAATTGAACTCACCACCTTATTCTCAGCAGTCGCGCTTGCAATCTCTATACCAAAGACAATTGAGAAAACCAAGAATATTCTAAAGCAACACTATCTACTCTAATAGAGATGAAGTCTGAGTTCCAGTAGTGAGCACTTTACGAAACATTTCCGAAGACGTCGGCAGTGTTGTATGTCTTCATCAACTGCCTAGCCTTTTCTCAACTAGGTCAGCTTCCAACCTAACCGGATACAGCTGAATACCAGTATTACATGGAGCGACTGACTATCTGACCTCCACAGCCCAGTTAGTACTGGGGATACCCCTTGCTAAGAAATAGTTGTCAAACTTTTTCGGCCACTGACAACCTGTAACGATTGTATTTTATGTAATTCTATGAAAAAATCAACAAAAAATCTTCAGAGACAAACAATATGTTCATAAAGTTTCATAGAAAATTGTAATGTATCAAAGTCTTGACGTCGTTTTTGTAGAAACCATGGCAACTACAGAGGCAGATAATTATTTCTTGAAAGATGGTCCCTTGCAATTCAATATTCATAAAAAATATTACTTTCATAATACGGAAAAATGTGCAAATACACACGGAATATATTATTAGTAATAAAAAATGTACAGATTATATTACTTTTACCAATTAGAATATTTTCCTCTTCTTTTACTGCTTGTCCGCGAGCTAAACGCTCAAGCGACTTGCAGGGGTCATACTTACCTGCCGGGGTTGCGGGACTGTTCGAAAGAGATACCGTGGCCCCGGAACCTAAAGGGCGAGGAAGGAACATGGATGAGTTTTAGTCAGTAAAAGTCTGACACTCCCTCTTGCTCCGCCGAGAGTGGGAGAAGTCATTTGATGATTTCCCAACCGAAAAAAAAAGAATAAAATGGGGGTCACAGTTAGCACTGTCGTTAATTTTATATAGACGACAGCCACATCTGGAGTTTGGTATGCTAAAAAGAACTTGGCAGCCATCTTGTCAAATGTCATAGTCACTTTTCGGCTATGTCATAGTCGCTATTCGGCTATGTCATTGTCGATCAACTCCGGCTTTCCCGACGTTGATGCGATTACCGAGTTTCCCGATTTTTTAAATTCTTTCACAAATAATAAGCTACATTACCCCGAGTGCCATAGGCTGTATTTACTTTACAACGTACCCGTGGGATAATTCACGACCAAAACACGAGCGCAGCTGCAGGTAACAGCTACCTGCTAGTATAGACAAACAATGCAAACTTTGGTACTATACCAAAGTCTGCATTGTTTGCCTATACTATTCCTTCTGTTCTATTCTATAGATAGGAAAACTTAAGGTGGCAGAATATTCCATCCATGCAAATTTTACTACAGTTGTTACTCTTTCCCTATATAGTTTCCTTACTCTTTGGCTACTCGGGTATTGGCCGCGAAAACTGTAAAATAATAAATATTGTTCAGTAGCAGGGATTTGCACAATTAAATACGAAATATAATTCACACTCAGTCTGTATTTTTGGGCAGAGTAACGTCCTTATCACTAGTTCACAATATAATGTCCATTAAAATGATTTATTTTCAGACTGTTATCTTCTTGGTGAACATGGACCTAACTCAATACGCTAAGGTCCAAGTTCACCGAAAAGATAACCGCCTGATTATCTAAAAACAGCTGTCACTGTGACACGTTCCCATACAAAAATGTGTTTTTTAACAGCTGTTTTTAGATAATCAGACAGTCATCTATTTGGTGAACATCGACCTAAGAAATACTAAATTATTGTTTTAAAAAAATCAAGTAAATGACTAATGACAAAATAAATACAAAGACTATTATTTAGATATTAATGAGAACATTTAAAAGTATTTTAGGAATGATAATCAACTATGTACTACGTCATAACCGTCGCATACTATTTGGTACTTGTTAACACAAAAGAAATCAGTTATTAAAACATGCTATGCGCGGCCTTGACGCTATTTACGCAGAGGTACTCATGTTAAGAAAATAAGTTATTCGAGAGCGTTTTCTTTGATGCAAATCGTATTGCCCGAGGTTGTGAACAGAGTTTTAGTCAAATTGTTTTACTTTCATGTTTTTGATGAAAAATATTATTTCCATAATTAATCATGACACCTCATGACAGTTCGTTGCATACCTTAATTTGTACGGAAATGAGACTTCCAATTTTGTAATTAACTTTCTGAGAATTTGGAATTAGAATTTATTAATCTTTTCTCGCCGATGTTATAACTGAAAATGTTTTCTAAATTAGATGAGATATCCCAATGGAACAGAGTAAAATAAGTTGCAATATACGAAAGTTATAATAAATTGAGTTTTATCTGTGCCTCCAAATCAAAAATAAAATTGGGGTTTACAACTTGTGGGTCCACGAAAATTTATCAGGTTTCGATACTCAAGAACCAAAATGTTGGCTTAATCAATGTGTAGGCAGATAAAAAGCTTTAAAAATGTTAAATGGTGAATATGGTCGTATTGAGGCTTAAGAAGAAATGCATTTCGTACCTATATTCATTCTAATTTTCAGATTTTTCGCCATAAAAAATCTAGCTGCGGTCGTCTGTCAATCGTCGCGTCGGTCCACAGGCTTGAAAGAAAAGTTCACCGAAACCTGAAAATTTTAAAAGCGGTCTATCAGAAAAAAGAAGTATAGGAATTTCTGCTCTAGACGCTCAGCAAGTCAACTGTCAGTGCGTTCGTGGCCATAAGAAGTCTTGAGAATTACTTCGTTACCAGTCTGTCTAATTATGTTTGTATTATCAAGACCGTTTTGGTTTTACTTAAATAGTCACTGTTTATTATTTATTTATTATTATTTATTTATTTTATTTTAAAGAAAGCTTACAGACTAATAAAGAAAATGTAAGTGTAATATTGACATGGTCCCTTGGACCTGTAAAATCTTTTAAGTCAACGTAATCACAAGATAAAAGGGTTTTCGTGCCATTTATGCCGAATATTTTGACACATGCCAGTTAAAAAAAATAAAAATTTGGACATCACACACAGCGCCATCTAGTGCCATACCGAGGAACGAGCCTTTTGTCGTGGACACCAGATAGTTGATATACTACAACAAATCAGAACCACCCGTTCTTTTCGGGGACATAATGGATGGGAAAACTGGTATTTCAACTGCAAATGTAAGTTTTTTTTAATAAACTATTAAATTATTATTAATTATTATTCAAAGCGACTACGGAACTCTTCACTAATGTAATGAATAATGAAAAGGAGCAAAAGGCACTTAAAGGGTGATGCTTATTTGTAAAGTTACTTCCAGCGTACCTTTCCCTTTATATTAATGTTTATTTAAAGTAAAATATTTTAAATATTCCTATCTAGTGCAGCTATTCTACGATTCATTAAAACACGTGATTTGTTTGCCTGAAACTTGATCACTAAAGTATTATTTCATCTCATTTCTGTACCACCTAGTTTGCCCCCAATCCAAATTTTACGACTTCTCGGAACGACAACAAACTCGTATAAATTCCATTTCCATTTCTATCTAGAATTCTAGACCCAATTCTATCTCAGACTCAATACCTATGTAAAATAATTGCGTCTACAAATTCTACCCAATCTACTTTATGCCTGTGTCCCTGAAAGGTTAAGCAGAGGTGAACGTAATGGTACGCCCACATCATTAGCAAATAAAAAAACAAATCCCTAAGGCTAGGCTAAAACTCAAGGCAACTTTTCTTTTCATCATCATTATCATCATTTCAGCCGAAGGGCGTTCACTGCTGGACATAGACCTCCCCCAAGTGTCGCCACATTGATCGGTCTCGTGCGACTCGCATCCAACGGATTCCTGCAACCTTCACCAGGTCATCGGTCCATCTAGTGGGAGGTCTTCCAACGCATCGTCTTCCGGTTCGCGGTCGCCACTCTAGAACTTTTCGGCCCCATCGGCCATCCGTTCTGCGAGCAATGTGCCCTGCCCACTGCCTTAAGTTTGGCAATTCTTCGGGCTACGTCGGTGATCTTGGTTCTCTTGCGGATGTCTTCATTTCTGATTCGATCAAAAGGAAACTCAAACTCCGAGCATAGCCCATAACTTTTCTTTTACAACTACCAAAAAAGGGTCATAACCTTACCCTTACCTTTTTATACCCTCCTAGGTAACCGCTTAGGCCGCCAATGACCTCCGTACATTGACCCCTCGGTGCGTGTAACGTAGAAAATGCAAGTGTAACGCGATACGGGGAAAATCTCACGGATTATGTTGCAGTGGGTAAGTAAAAGTGTAGATTAAAGTTAGTATCGGATTTCAGAATAATCTTGGTTGCGCTTGAATAGACCTTTTACACCACAAAATTTTAATTATTACAAATACTTAAAGGGCTTGGTCAAAGACGGTCTTGTTTCTTATTATATATGTGAAGTCAAAATAAATAATATTGATAAACAGCAAAGTTATTAGCGATTGTATATGATTCATAAATGAAGCTCAATGTATGGAATATGGTCCAGGCCATTCTTAAATTCTTATTAGTATTCCTAAATCGTTTTTGGGACCATCATCCGCCATTTAGTAATTCATCCGATCATCGTAGCGTCATTCAGTTATGAGTTTACCAATTTATGACAAATTTTCCCCATTTTTTTGTACTAATTAAAAATTAGGGGTGTATAATCCATCCGACTGTCTTGGGTTCAAGTCCCTGGCCGTGAAAAATGTTGTTAGGTTATTACATCAGGAATTTTACAGTAGCAACCTAAAGACTAGGTTTTCGCCTAGTTGACGGCAATATGCTAACCCTTCACAAAGGACCTAAATGTACTACAACTTAAAAAGACAGATAGGTAAACTCACGACATTCAAATTAATGTTGTTTTTGTTAAATAGATATTATTCAATTGGATTTAATGAAGAGCTCGTGGCTATATAAAAACAGCCGCTCGGGTCGAACAATAAGTTCAGCTGTGCTTGGCTAGGTCGGTCTGTGGATGGGTGACCACCCTTACATACCAAGCTTCCTCCGTGACTCGGAAAGCACGTTAAGTTGGTCCCGGTTGTCAATTGTCTATCTTTGACAGTCGTTACAGGAAGTCAGTGGCCCTAAAAGTCTGACAGTCAGTCTTACCCAGTGGTATAATATTACCCAGTATTAACTAGGTTGTGGAGGTCAGATAGGCAGTCACTTCATATATAATACTGGTAACAAAAAAGAAAATAAAAGGCTAGGCAGGGGATGATTCAATTGGATTCAATGATCTGGGTATGACTTAGTGAAGCCATATTTTTTGCTTGTGAATCATATTTTTAATCAACATACAGCCTGAATTACCATCAAATAGCAAAATACGTAAGAAAAAAATAACATTTTCACGGGCTACCGTGTAAAATTTTAATTTCACCATAAACAGAGAGACGAATCTTTCAGGTGTTAGCAGCTTGTGCGAATAATTGCTACCAAATTCTGTGGTGCTTCTTGAAACTTCAACTTTAATACAGACTAAATCTATCATTTGAATTCAAAATTTTCGTTACTTGCAACTTTTAAATATATTAAACTTATATTGTCACTTACGGGATATCTTCCGTGATTATTTATTATGTTGAGCTCCCGATATTTCGACGCTATTGCAAGCGCCATGATCGCGGGTTGACTGGAGTATGCGGGTGGATGGAAATTAAATTGTTACGAGCAGAAAAATCTGTCTACCCTCTTTCTTTGTCTTTTGCTACGCGCACTATTGGAACTCGACACTAAGTCACGACAAAACGCACTCACAGTATCACCAAGTTTTGTGGAGTTTTTTGTGACAATATAAGTTTAGTTTTAAACCGTGAAAGCCGGAAATATTTTACTTACTAGCTCTAATCATACGATTGTTTCAGAAATAACACTACTGCACCTAAATGTACACTATTGTAATATCTCCTTTTAAATAAACTACTCATATTCTTATTTTTATTCTTAAATCAAAATTCTAGAATTAAGCAAAAATAATAATCTGATGGACTGAATTTGTTCGATTCCGGAAATAGCTCCTTTTGTCTGTAGAAAATTGGACCATCCGATCTTTCAAATCGAATCATTCAACATAGCTTCCGTTAGGTCGTCAACCTAATTTAGTTTTCTATCTATTGAGTAAATAGATAATATACCTATCACAAGATTTGACCTTTTTCTGTAGAGATACATGCCTTGTCGATATTCCAAATATTGACATGAAGCGATATTACATATTTTATTTAAATAATAGGGTAGATACCAAAAAAAAAACTGATAAGTTCGTCAGATACATTTCCAAAAAATATTGTCAATTTTTTTTTCTTTTTTCACGATAACAAAAAATGAAGACGATGGAAGTACGATAGAAGTAAAGACTTTTAGGTAAAATACCGAAAGTCTTTGACGCGTTTTATCTTCGTCAATTTTTATTCATTTTATAAAACAAAAACATTTGTCTGTTTGTCGTATTTTTTTTTTATCGATATTATATAACGACAAAAAGTCGTTTCCCAGTAATATATTTTACGTAAAGTTACTTAGTTGATGTACAGAATGCTTGGTTGACGGCTGCGTGATGTGGTTGTTAACACCTTGTATAATAAATCTGTTATATTTTATTTTATTTATTTATTTTTAAAGTAAATGTATTATTTTTACCTAATATTTTGTGAATATTTGAAGCGTCTGTTGCTGTTATTAATATGGGCAAAAAACTCATTTGTTGTTAACCCACTTAAATATTTATATTATTCTGTTTATAGTCTTTGTTTCCCGCAACCTTCACCAGGTCATCGGTCCACCTAGTGGGAGGTCTTCCAACGCATCGTCTTCCGGTTCGCGGTCGCTACTCCAGAACTTTTCGGCCCCATCGGCCATCCGTTCTGCGAGCAATGTGCCCTGCCCACTGCCACTTTAGTTTAGCAATTCTTCGGGCTACGTCGGTGACCTTGCGGGAATCCGGTGGATGCGAGTAGCAAGGGACCGGTCAATGTGGCGACACTTGGGGGAGGCCTATGTCCAGCAGTGGACGTCTTTCGGCTGAGATGATGATGATGATAGTCTTTGTTTTAATAGCGCCAACGGAAATAAATCATCCGTCAAAAATTCAACTGTATAGATATAGGGTCATGAGATACAGCCTCGTGACAGACAGAAAGACAGACAGACGGGCAAACGGACAGCGGGCATATAGTCTTAGTAATAGGCTCCCGTTTTTACCCTTTGGGTACGGAACTCTAATAACATATCACCACACCTTGTACTCGTGTAAGTAAAGAATAACTATTACTACTTTCCGTAAGAAAGTAAACAAGTCTATATGGCTTTGTTTTTTCTAAGAGTAGAAGGAGAGGACATATCTGTCATGTACATAAATATTTTATTAAAATACTGTAATTTGTCTGTAATGGGATTGGGCGGGTCACGTCACTCGCATGCGCGATGACCGCTGGGCAAAGGTCTCCACACAATGTTTGCCGGAAGACGGACAGCGCCGCCGAGGCCGACCCAGGAAAAGGTGGCGAGACGATTTGGACGCGCATCACGAGGGTTGGTTCGAGGCGGCACAGGAAATAAGCACATGGAAGGAATTGGGGGAGGCCTTTGTCCAGCAGTGGGACAGTACTGTAATTTGTCTAGTAAAAATATATGAGTAGAAACTGTATTGGCTCCTGCAACACATTTTCAACTAAGACAAGAGTCAGAGAATCACACATACCGTGTTCAATGTCATCTGCATAGCCTTTTCCCAACTATGTTGGGGTCGGCTTCCAGTCTAAACGGATGCACCAGAATACTAGTATTTTACATGGAGCGACTGCCTATCTGACCTCCACACACGACCTAGTTAGTACTGGGTAATACAATACCACTTGGTAAGACTGGTTGTCAGACTTTTTGGGCCAGTATGTGTAACGACTGCCAAAGATGGACAAATGACAGCCGGGACCAACAGCTTAACGTGCTTTCCGACGCACGGAGGAAACTCGGTATGTAAGGGTGGTCACCCATCTACAGACCAACCTTGGCAAGCATGGCTTACGCTAAGGATCGGCCTGAGCGGCTGTTATTATTTGGCCACGAACTCCTCCATCGATACGATACCGTGTTCAATGTGTTGATGTCAATTTTTTTTTAGAAAAAAAAAAAAAAAAACTTCTAAAGTCTTTGGGGACTGTTGATAGAAATGAATACTTGTAGCGTTTGATGACGGTCACGCGAGTTCGTGCCGAGATCATGCATATTATCCGAGCTTCCAGAATTTTCGCAGACGAAGTCGTGGGCAAATTGCTAGTGTTTCGATAAATCTATATAAATTTTTTTTTTAATACGAGTATTACGGTAAACCACAACCTTCATTCACTAGGCCGAAATGCTTCATTTCACATCCCATAAACTCACTTTTACTATCAATTCAAAGGGAAACCATCAATTTCAAACATTACACAATATTAATAAAATCAAAAGAAAAGTAAGGGAAACCACGAGCCTTTGATCTGTAAGTTATACGGCAGGGATGGTAAACCTTTTCACAAATTCGTCCATTAAAAGTAAATGGACAATTGATCTAATAAAAATTCTAACTAGCTATCAATGACGATGATTCATTCATTCATTCTTATTCTTTATTGCACACAAAAAATAATAATAAAGAAAACGAAAATGAAAAAAATGAAAAAGGATTATTTATAGTATCCTTTGATATACAAATAGATACTGGCGTATAAAATAAGATTTTGTTGTTACAAATGTATAAATAAATATTGCCAAAATAATAAGCTTCAAAAAGTGCAAACCAGATCTAGAAAATGAAACTAGAATTCATTGACTCACTGTTTTTTTACGATATTGTAACCATTGTAGCCGTTACTAAAAAAACTAATTCGTGGAACTCTTATTTCATTCTCAAAATTTAATACGTTCCACCGTAGAGACCGTATTTTTCACCGGACGCATAACGTGTATTTTTAACACTAACACATTTTTTTTTCATTTACTGCAACATGTTTTTTTTCTTTAAAAAAATATCGGAATCAATGCAGTGCTCAGAATTTTCTGTTCAAAGGTTTGCAATCCCTGGGAGTCAGTTTCAATTTGTCCGGATCGTATTATAGCTTCGATTCTAGATCACTTAAATAGCGAATCAGGAGCGTTCGGCTGACATTGATCTTGTGGCTACCGTCGCACGCGCAACTCATTTGACATCAATATTTATTTATTTATTTTATTTTCTATTATTTTAAATTTCATTAACTTTTTAACTTATTGTAAAAGTGAAGTGTTGTGTTGTAAGTGGTGTTTACGTGATTTCATAATTTAAAAGTAAGTATGTTTTTTTTTTATGTAATTTCTAATTAAATAATTTATATAATGAACTTCGTGCATTGGTAACACAAAAATAAACTTAATGCCTAAAAGCATTCTCTACCTATCAACCTTTGTGTTAAATTAAACAGGAAAAGATTTTGATAGGTTACAAAAAAACGTCATGTTGCTTGAAATAATTTTGGCATTTTAGCGAGAGACAAAAGGCTTTTTACATTAGGACGATGTCAATCTTGTTGAACAGAGGTTATTGAAAATTCTTTTATCCGCAGAGTCTGATTCTGCGCCCAGTTTTTGACAATAGGCTTGCCCATATTTCATGAAAGTTGTACGGTCACACAAGCTATTTGGTATACAGTTTAACCCACAAATTACATTGTAAAGTGTAAACCAAATAGCTTGTTCGACCGTACATAACAGGTGAGAAAAAGGTGTACTATTAGGTACATACTCTGTCCACCCTAACCTAAACGTTTGGGGATTACAAGTGTGATGTTATACAGGGGTATACAACCTCATCACCAAGCACCATGCACTCTGTACATCAAAGTAACTAATTCTACGCAAAAAATTGTTAAAAAATCATGTTTTGTGGTTGAACTCAATTTAACGCACTCAAAACATTGTGCTGATGGATGGATTTAATAGTACGGGGGTCGTGGAGGTGTTTTAAGTAACTTGTCAAAAAGTTGGAATTTTTAACCCCTAATATCTCCGTTAATAGAAGGTTCAGGTCAAAACAAAATGCGATGACGGGTAGAACAAGTGCCTTTCGGCTTCTATAAGAGGTTTTTTACACCCTTTTTTATCTTATTTTATCTTAAATAATAAAAAAGGCTATTTACAGGACTATAACAATTCTATTACATGAGGATTATTCAAATGATCCGTTTACCAATACACATTTTAATATCAGAATAGCTTATTTTGCAAATCGAATGAGAACATAAACAGCTTTCAACACATATTTGAAACGTAAAAAAATTTCAACATTCCTTTTGCGCCGAAATCGTTAAGTACCAGTAATCCTTAGAAAGAAGATATTCAAAATAATCCCTTTTCACACTTCCATTGAATTTGAGAATTCTAAGGGGTGATTCACACATGGTTTTAAGGACAGCCAGACGGCAAAACCAAAAATATTGGCTTATTTCGCGGTTTCTCTCGCAGCTTGTCCCACAGGTTCATACAAACGTGATAATCCATCTATGTACCATATTATGTCATCCAATTCTTTTCAGTTTTTCGTGAAGTAACAAACATACACCCATGCTCACATACATAGAATATTATGAAACACCGCTCAGCTTTGCTCTAGTAAGAATGATTCCTGACTTAAATTATCAAAAAATATTGGATACGCTTTTTTGTTTTATTAAAATAATAAAAATGAACGAAAATAAAACGCGTCAAAGATCGCGAGTGACTTGTGACTTCACTTTTTGGTAAAAAATGAACTCACATGAGTTTTCGATACACTGTATCATCTTCATTTATTGTTTACGTGAAAATAGAAAAACTGTGTCCAATATTTTTTGGAAATCTGTCTGTCCGACTAAGGTCCATGTCTACTAAAAAGATGTCGGACGATTATCTAAAAATAGCTGTTTAAAACACACTTTTGTATGGGAACATGTCACATTGACAGACGTTTTTAGATAATCAGACTGTTATCTTCTCGGTGCTGAACAGTGTTTGTCGATCCGGTAGCCTACTACGACGTCATTCCAGTGTGGGTAAGAGACAGAGCTATACGGGACGTCTAGACCTCTTTCCCACTCTACCACCAGCACGACAAAGCTGCTGTGTCGTAATTCAGTCAGCTTTGTCGCTAACCAAATACTGCCAAATTAAATGTGGAGCACCTCTTAGTTACTTACGTTGAAATAATTAAAGCCTTGGCATTTCTAACTGTGTGTCGTCTCGCTCGCGGTATTGCTGTATAAGCACAAATTGAATTTCAATCTGAGTGTGACTAAGGCGCCTCGTTGTGTCGTTGTTACAGGGCTGACATTAAACTCAAATACTTTTATGTACTAAAGCTAGCTGTTGCCCAAGACTTCGTTTGTGTGGAAATTGCGATGTGTTAGTGTGAGAAAGAATCGTATCTGCTATTCCCATTCCAGACTATAATCTGCCTTTGTGTCGAATTTCATTGAATAGATCTGTTTAGCCGTTCTGGCGTGATTGAGTTACAAACATCCTTCCAAACTTTCGCATTTATAATAATTAATATTTACAGACGATTTTTAAATGACAAAGATTGTTGACTTCTAATCAAAGTTGAGGTGGCTCATACCAAATGTGTCCACGGTGAAGAACAGGGAAGATAAGCCCGGATAACAATCAATGAAGTCAGTTTGATAGGATTGTAAATTGTTACCAACAAACTAAGATGCTGCTCTTGCACGTTCTAAAACTTAATAGAAAAATCCCTACTCTTCCTGAAGTGGTTTAACACACTCACCGACGAAATAAACATTTTTTTATATTTATTTTTTTTCACTCAAGTGATCGAAAGTGTTTATTCCAATATTCTCGCTAGAACTGAACAGCTGAACTGTTAGAGTAACAATAGTGTCTCACCAGGTTATTTCATTTATTTCCTGATCATACCGAGGTAATTATGGCCGCTGAGCTCAAATTGGTCTGTGGATGGATGAGCAGTGAGCACCCATTACATACCGCGTTTCCACAACCCAGTACTAACTAGGTTGTGGAGGTCAGATAGGCAGTCGCTCCATGTAAAATACTGGTATTCAGCTGCATCTGGTTATACTGGAAGCCGACCCCAACATAGTTGGGAAAAGGCTAGGCAGATGATGATGACCCTTTTGCTCATAACATTGTTCTTGTTCAAACTACGGAGACCTTTTCCATCAATTTAAATTATACAATTTTCACTAAGTACCAGCCCTAAGCACGTTGCACAGGAATATGATCGCACAATTTATATGCGACCCGTTCTGAAATACATCACATTCAAACTTGAGCAGATCCGGCTTATAACAGAACCAAGAATAGCTAGATGTTTGGTAATTTGTATGTAAAGGAATATTCGATATTGTTATCTAAACTCTAAGTAAACTAATAGTATAGTAGGAAGATTTTAAATGTTTTGGTTGTCTATTTGTTCATTAAAATTTAATTCAAGAACTGATCAACCGATTTTAAAAACTATTTCACCATTAGAAAGCTACATATTTGTCTAAATCAAGTAACATTGGCTTTAAATTATTTTGAAATTGGACGAGCTATCACAGTTTTCAGAAGTCGCTGGCGAAGTGCTAGTAAAAAATAAAACAAAGTCACTTCAAAAATATGGCTACACACCAAAAATACGTAGACAGTCGCATTTCTATTAGGCTACAGTTAGATTGATGACATCTGCACACACCATTGATTCTACTAACAGCTGTGGGCAGTCAAGCACGACCGATGACTTACTGACATGGCACATAGCAAAACTGTTTTTCTTTTGATTTTTGATCTAATGGTTAGATGGGTTTTTATAAATGTATTTTGTCACAATGATACAACGTATCTTATAAATAATAATTCATAAAACACGGAATTTTTGTTTGGTCCTCAGACTGGAGTAATTAGCTTATTGAATTGATTATTTAAAACAACAGTAGATTCGAACGATCAATTTGCGTTTTTGTGTAAACGTCTCAAGCGACATTTGACACCGAGGTTTTAGTATTACAGCACCATGCTGAGATGGGATAGAACACATTTTGTTTCTTTTGTCCTCTATATTTAATTTTAATTAGTTATACTGATAACTTAACTATTTAATTTTGTGTGTGTTGTGTGGGCTAATGTGCTAAAGTGCTTTTTTTTTAATCTTAGATGCCTTTTCATTTGTAAGAGAAACATATACTTTTAGTGCCGGTTGTTGTTCAACATAATTTAATAGTATAACAAGACGTCGTCACAAGATCAATCAAAAGATAAGCTATTTGAAGTTATAGAAGCAGATCGACATAATTTATTCAATATCCCATTTAATTGAATTAGAACTATTTTAGGAATTTTATTTATTCCTTATTCATTTTGATTAATCCCCAATCGACATTTCTATTTTTGAAAGCTTGAAAAAACTAAATAGATTATTGCGTGCCACAAAAACTAATCTCATTTACATTTCAAGCTCAAATAAAACTATAGGCCAACTACATCCAGCAGGGGCAATCGTGTACAGACGCGGCACTACGGTGTAAAGCGCTGATTACCATCAACGACCACATAATTACTAAATGCCTCGTTTCGCCGTGTGACAAGTTAAACTCCGTTTATTTTCACTGACTGCGGCGAAATGGCAATCTCTTTGTAATTAAGAAGACTAGCTTATCAGAATGATGGGGAAACTAGATTATGATATCTGTGTTGCTAAGTTTAGTTAATATGATTATGTTCTTTTAAAAGGACACACACGTGCAGATATTTTTAGTTACATAACATAGTATTTATGCCCGTAATCCCCAAAGAGGCAGAGTTGTATCTAATAGTGAACTCACATAGCGGCAGTTATGTTTAAGTCCGATGTAATCCCCTATTATGTGCGCCTATTCCCATGGACCATCAATCCATACTCCTTTTTGAATAGTCAAAGAGTTATAGGGCTGAGAAACTTGTGATTGTCACAAGTGTCACAACCCAGTAGCGCTATAGCTTATTTAGAGCAAAATCCATACTCCTTTTTTAATAGTCAAAGGGTTTTAGGGCTGAGAAACTTGTGATTGTCACAAGCGTCACAACCCAGTAGCGCTATAGCTTATTTAGAGCAAAATCCATACTCCTTTTTTAATAGTCAAAGGGTTATAGGGCTGAGAAACTTGTGATTGTCACAAGTGTCACAACCCAGTAGCGCTATAGCTTATTTAGAGCAAAATCCATACTCCTTTTTTAATAGTCAAAGGGTTTTAGGGCTGAGAAACTTGTGATTGTCACAAGCGTCACAACCCAGTAGCGCTATAGCTTATTTAGAGCAAAATCCATACTCCTTTTTTAATAGTCAAAGGGTTTTAGGGCTGAGAAACTTGTGACTGTCACAAGTGTCACAACCCAGTAGCGCTATAGCTTATTCAGATTTCGCTGGAACGTGGTTTCCTCAGATAATAAAGGGTATACAAAACTTAAAGGTTCTCCCGATCAATGCAATCAAGTTTATTTTGTTCTACACCATACCTAGAAGTTAGAGCTTTTTTTTAAATTCATTTTAACATCTCCACGACCCCCGCACTATTGAATCTATCCACCAGCACAATGTTTTGAGGGCATTATATTGAGTTCTACCACAAAACGTGTTCTCCCCAAAAAAAAAGTTGCTTACCAGCAATAATTTTTACGTAAATGTTCAGAATGCTTGGTTGATAACTTTGTAATGACTCTGTTTACATCCTCTAGTTTTCGTAATTAAAATAGTTAATACGAAAGTTTAAGGTACCCCACACATCAATAGTTAGATAGCTATTGCTATTGGCTACCAAGTAAATAAGCATTCAGCACACACCACAATTTTCTTGAAAGTACTCAAACTGCTCCCATACTTTCAACCGCAGTGCAAATTATAGAAATTATTTTTTACAAACACGCAAACTACACCATGCAATTTGAAAGAAAATCTTGCTTTGAAAGAAGTGAAATTATAATTATGTTGTGCGTTTTGCTAGTGGTCTAGAAATTAACATGAACTAGGGTAACAAGAACATGAAAATTGTGGCTAAATATTAACAGCCACTTGGGTCGATCTTTTAGTTAAACCAAGCTTTATTTTTTTATTTTTCGGATGTGAAATCATTGAACGACTCCTCCCGCTCTGGGCGGAGTGGAAGGGAGTGTCAGACTTTTACTGACTAAAAGCAATCCATGTTCCTTTTTAGCCCTATGTGTACGAGTCCTGCCTATGGCTCTTTAGTAAACTGATCCCACACAGGCGGGATTCGCGGGTCCACTCGACCTAGTGCATTTTTGAATTAGTCAACTGGACCCCTTGACTAATTTTGTGATTTGTTTAATCAAGTAGAAAATTAGTGAACGATATTTAAACACGTGATTATTCTCATGATAACAAACAACTTTTACTATGGTACCAAATCTGAAATTGCGACAAAACATCAGCTGTTCAATACATTTAACTGGTCAAAATATAGTGAACAGCAGATTTCTTTTTCGCGATTTCAGGTTTGGTCCCATCGCCCGTGTGGTCAGCGGGAATTGATTAAAATAATTACAAATTGTGAATGGGGTGACCAACCGTTACATACTTACGGAGCTTCCTCCGTGCCTCGGAAAGTACGAAAACATAACTGGTAAAACATAGGTGTACTTTTAGTACATTTCACCCTTTTTTTTAGGATGGGAAATCATCAAAGGATTTCTCCCACTCTGGGCGGAGCGGGAGGGAGTGTCAGACTTTTACTGACTAAAACCTATCCATGTTCCTTCCTCGCCCTTTATGTTCCGGGGCCGCGGTATCTCTTTTGAACCGGCCCGCAACCCCGGCAGGATGGACATCTCACCCTTAGGGGACAACAGGCGGGAAATCATTTAAAAATATGAAAACAACATTCATTTAATTTAACCCAATTTTCTGGTAAAACGTATTTGTTTTAAAAGCCGCCGTCTACCAACACCGTCATTTATTTTAAATGAGTTATTTACCCCAAACTTTTCCACAAGCTAATCTATGTCATTATAAAACATACGTTTCAACCGAAAGTTCCTAATTGATCGCCGGTTGACCCCACATAACGAGAGTTCTGTAAATTAGTGGTCAGACCAATATGGAGCTAGTTTTAATAAGTTTCTAGTTAGTTTAGATTGAAGAGTGCTGTTAGTATAAATGGCGAATAGAAATAGAGAATAGAATAGAGATTTTTTGAAAAGCAATGGTTATTTCGAACTTTTCTTTGATGCTGAACTTAGGTATGAACAGATTCAATAATTTTTTGTTAGTTCTAGTGCTTAGTTCGGTAATTATTCTAAAAAAAAATAAATGTATTGTGTAGTGTATGAAGGGGAATGCATTGAGCCTCTCCTTTTATCAAATTTTTATTGTTAACTTGCCCATGCGCGCGGCTTCGCCCGCGTAAATTTATATACTGAAACCTTCCTCTTCAATCATTCTATCTATTAGAAAAAAACCGCATCAAAATCCGTTGCGTTGTTTTAAATATCTAAGCGTAAATAGGGACAGACAGACACGGGGAGACTTTTTTCTAAAATATGTCGTGATCTTGCATTTACAAGTTGTAAAGTTTTATTATAAGTTTTTACTCGACGGACTCTTGCGCCGATTCTTGCGGATATCGTGCAGGGGGGTGAAACTTCCATACGTTGGCTTCAAACAAAATTTTCATAGAAAGTGCTGCCATCTGTGTGTTTAGGTACACCAGCTTTTCAACTGTCATAACGAGGACAGCTATTTTAGACTACTGGCTAGTGAAGTAGATAGCTTAGCGGTGTATGTAAGTTAGTTAGTTAAGTTCCTAAGTTCGAAGCCTTAGAATTTATTAATGTTATTATTTGGTTGAACAAAAACTAACAGTGCCATCTAACACTTTGGGTACACAGTTTTAAAAACGAAAACCAGAGTTGCGCATCGATCTTGTATTATAGTATAGTGTATTATCTATGATATCGTGTCTATGACGGGTGGCGCGCAATGTTGCCAGGTGAGTCGCTCCGCAGATAGTGATGCGCCACGTAAAGTATTATTTTCAGCGGGTGCACACTATGGCGTGCAAAGTGTATGTGTAAATCCGGTTTATAAACTAACTGTGGGCCAAATTTCATTCAAATCTGGCCAGTAGCTTTTGAGTGAAAGAGTTACAAGCATCCATACATCTATCATCACAAACTATCACGTATATAATAATAATTTAGTAATAGTAATAAGAATCGCAACAGGGGGAATATGCATGTAAGTTTTTCTTCACTTAAATCAATAAAATACACTATTAGCAAACCAAGAAAAGTATTAAACGATAATTCGACTACTACTAATTGTTGCTCAAAATAATATTAAACTCTTGCAATTTTCTATGACAGTTCAAACGTCCGTGATTGTCGCGGCCATAATGTGACGTCATTAAACACAATCTACCTTGTTAACATGATCAGTGTTTTTGGCCTTAATACAGCAATTTTACTTATTATATTATGCTTTATTTAAGCAAACTTGCGATAACGGCAATAAAACAAAATCGCAGTGAGACTACCTACATTTCAAATAAAAGTGTTTTTTTGACACATAGATTTTGATGTCACTACCGCTGTTATCGAGGACGGCGTGTTTTGAGAGTGCGTTCCGTTTCGCCAAAAACATGCTAATTACATAAAACAATGAATTGAAAAAAAGTGATGTTTTAGAAATTTAAACAAGTATTACATAATGTTTCTAAGAGCCAATACAAGGCATTTTTAATAAATAAAATGAGTTTTGTATTTCCACATTTTTTTGTACTAATTACTTAAACATTAGGGGTGTATTAAGATAAGTTGGCCCAGTCAATATTTACTTATATCATAAAACCTGTAAATCGTAGTTTATTAAAAAAAAACTGGCCAAGAGCGTGTCGGGCCACGCTCAGTGTAGGGTTCCGTAGTTTCCCGTCCGTCACAATAAGTGTTCAATCCAATACGATTTTAATAATTATTTTTTTGTTTGAAAAAAGATACGTTTAGGATAATAAAATATGTAAAAGAAGTTAAAAAAATGCTTGCATATACGTACGATTATACTACAAACTTAGTCCAGAAATTATTTTGTACAACTTTTTGTCTTTTTTGTACAAAATTCAAAAGGATTTTCCTAAAAAGTCCTTATAAAGTTCTACTTTTCAGATTGTTGTCATATTTTCTGAATTAATGGTTTAACAGTAAGAGGGGTCCCCCCCTCTAACTGTTGAACACATTGTTTTTTACTTTTGGAGCGATTATTTCCGAAATTATTGACATTATCAAAAAATAATTTAGTAAACCCCTATTCATTTTTAAATACATTTCCAACAATACACGAGTATCACACGTTAGGGTTGAAATTAAAGAAAAATCACTTCCCACTTTACATATGCTATGGCACGCTTTGCATATGGGGCTACCCTAATAAAACATTTTTTTCCAATTTTTATTTTACCACTTTGTCGGCGTGATTGATACACATATTGGTACCAAATTTGAGCTTTCTAGTGCTAACGGTCACAGAGGTTAAGCGAGGACGGACAGACGGAGACGGGTTTCTAGTTGACTACGGAACCCTAAAAAGATGTTTTTGTGTGAGTGTTTTGTAAAATTAAGATTGAACTGCTCGAGGCATTTTGTTAAACCCATCACAAGATAAGAAAATAATAGAGGTTAAGCGAGGACGGACAGACGGAGACGGGTTTCTAGTTGACTACGGAACCCTAAAAAGATGTTTTTGTGTGAGTGTTTTGTAAAATTAAGATTGAACTGCTCGAGGCATTTTGTTAAACCCATCACAAGATAAGAAAATAATAACAAAGCTAAGAAACTTTTAGTAGACAATAATAATAATTAAACTTAAATGTTCTGAAGTTTGGAATTCATTACTGAAACTGGTTTTTCAAGTCAAAACTCATGAAGTTATGATCAATTTGTTTGTTAAAATATTGCTTTCAATTTAAAATGCTAAATATTCGCCGAAAACAATTTCTTTTCATTTACAAAACCTTCTCCATTATTATAACATTTTAATGTTGCCATTATTGTCATAATTATAATAATGCATATTTGCCACACACAATGGTATAATAATATTTTTGTTAGTAATTGTAAATATATTTTAGCTTTATAAAAAACTAGATAAACACACTTCGCAAATTAATGTTTTTCGAAAACTATTCAACATTTTGACAACTTCCAGCGTTTTAAACACCTTTACCATTTTTATTTTTTTATTAAACACCTCACTCTGCCCCAATAGGACTTATTCCTTATATCGTGGGTGCGTTTTAAAAACCTTAAGGCGTAGATATACGTGAATTGGGCTTAATTTAGGATACGTTAGAACCTTTTTTTCCGTAACCCTTACAAGATTTATTTTCAAAATAATATATAATAATTACTCACATTCACAAATAGCCAATCCCGGAACTACCTTTAGGTCATAATTTTTTTTGTCATTTTAGCTCGATCGGCGACTAAGAAACCATAAACCGAGCATTCTATACATCAAACTAAGTAACTTTACGCAAAAAATATTGCTGAGAAATGTCTTTTTTTTTTGGAGTAAAAAAACATGTTTTATGGTAGAACTCAATGTAACACTCAAAACTTTTGGGAAATCATTGACACGACTAAAAAGAAGAAAACATTGAGCTGATGGAAGAATTGAATTGTACGAGGCTCGTGGAGGTGATTAAAAAAATCAAAACTACTTTATATAAATAAAGCTTGACAAAAAACGTTATTACTTTGACCCCCAATGCTACCGTAAGTAGAAGGTTACCTGTTGTATCATACCTGGTATGGTGTAAAAAAAATCGCAATCACAAGGGAACCTTTCGGAAGTGCCTTTTGGATTCGTGAAGAGTCTTTTTAAACCCTTTATTTATTTGGAAGAAATTGCAAAATATTCACCGACTATTTATTTTATCTTGACTAGCCTTTACTTTACTGAAGGTATGAAAACCACCTCTAAGGTTTCTCTCAGGTATTAAGAAAACAAAAAGAGATTTCAAGCTCATTAATAACGTTCAACAGACACTAATTAGAAGACTAACTAAGATTACTTACTTTTATTAACAGTAGGTGAACGTAAAAGTACATAATTATTAAATGTTTTTGTACTTTTAACATTTCTAGAGGAACTTATGACAAGAGTTATGATGACAATATCAGTAATTGTCCTTTCTCCAATAATTTCTTCGTACGAATCAAACCAAATGAACTATGTATCGTTTTTAACCCCCGACGCAAAAACGACGGGGTGTTATAAGTTTGACGTGTCTGTGTGTGTATGTCTGTATACCTCAATACCTCTTTCATTATGGGTATCAAATGAAAGGGCTTGACTAGTAGTATTTTATACACTATAATAAATAAAAAAACCAAGATGGCCGCAAAATGGCGAATTAACCTTATTTCCTATTTAACTTTAAGTAGTTACATTGTGTCGGGGGTTTTTAATTTTTTAATTACATTTTACTTGTTCATTAGACCAAAAAAATGATAAGATCAAGGTAGATGACAGGCTTATTTTTGGTTTTCAAATGTAAGAACTTGAATAAATGTAGGTGGGTCAATGACCGCTATTGTCATTTAAGCTGGCAGCAACTATAATTTTTCTATTTTCTTCCTGACTTTCTCGATGAAAACACAACAACAACTTAACTTTTTATTTTTATTCAATAAATACTTCAGTATAGGTATCAAATAAAAGGGCTTGACTATTTATAGTATACTATACACTATTATAAATAAAAAATCCAAGATGGCCGTCACGACAAAATGGCGAATTAACCTTATTTTCTATTTAACTTTTAGTGCATTGTGTCGGGGGGTTTTTTTTTTTTAACTTGTTCCTTAAAAAAAATGTAGAGATCACGATAGATGACGATTCAAGACTTGAGAAAAGATATAAAGAAAGAAAAAGCATTTATTAGCCCGACAGGACAAAACATAAAATAAAAAAATGGTAAAATTGTGATTACAACACTAGTTAAAAGTAAACATAATGAGTTAATAAAAAAAAATATAAAAGTAACGATATCATAAGAAAAAAAACAAACAAAATACGAAACAGAATTTGTCCTGTACAAGACCAAAAGGCTCCTATCTCAGCATGGTGCTCTAACATTTAAAATAAAACGTCACAGCGCAGCAGGTTTAGGTTGAGCAGGCTTAGTTTTGGTTTTCAAAGTTAAGAACATGAATAATTGTGGGGGGTTAAAGACCGTTATCGTCATTTAAGCTGGCAGCAACTATAACTTTTCTATTTTCTTCCTGACATTCTCGATGAAAACACAACAACAACTTAACTTTGTATGAAAAGAACAGTAAACACACATTAAATTTCGCTTATCGCTTAACTTTAAAATAGCTGAAACTTTCAGTCTGCTTAATGGTCTATAAATAATCAGAAACAGAAACTTTCTGCCTTTGTCGACAACAAGGAAATCTTATTTCATGACAAACTAAGGTAAACGCGAATAAGCAGATAACGTTTACTTTGTAACTCGTTATGATAACTCTTAACGAGTTATAAACGTTATCTGTTTGAATTCTTATTACTAAGGTAGATACTGTTTAGTTATGGCTTACAATGGTGTCGATTCTGCTAAGCACAAACTAAACTTAATTTAGGCTATTGCTATCTTTTTCTAGAAGGCAGTGCGCGACAAGGACGGCTATAGCTATGCACTAAGTTAAAAAGGTCAAACTAGTTTAATTGTGCCTTGCGCTTCATCGAGTTTTTAGTTGACATGTTTTTACGTGCACCCTTCATTTGTATGGAAATACGAAACAGCTCTAAATTACGTCAGTCTCTATATCGTTTAATAACAGAGAAAAAGATAGCAATAGCCTAAATTAAGTTTAGTTTGTGCACAACAGAATCGACACCAACGTCCTGGAAAACTAAAGTACGAAAAAAATCTTACTGGTTTTGTTTTTCTAGGTTAACGTTTATTTTTTTAGAAAATCGTAAACAATTATTCGAATATTTTAGAATATGCATGAATTTTTTTTGTAGGTTATTTATAAAAAAAAAAATCAAGCAATGCAGGTAATCTAAGACCATGAATGGGCATTTTGACCATTTGTACATTCACTGTTTTGTATGACACAACAAACAGTTGATTATTTCATGATAACTGGCAAATTGTTTTACGTCGCGGAGATAAGATTCACGTGCTAAAACAGAAGGAAAAAAAGAAAGAATGGAAGCAAAGGAAATGTTAGCCAGAAAACAAATAACGTGGGTCAAGGGCACAAATACGAAGATATTGTTCGATTCAACACAACTAACTTTTCTTACAAACTTAATTTAAAAATAAAACATAAAGGTCTTTTATCATTTCCTCGAGTATTTTTATCTGTTTTTCTCTTTTCAGATATCACGATGACATCAATCAAGCCATCATTTCTTCTTCACAGCTTCCTCCTACTAGCCACGTTACAAAACATCAACGCATTAGAAGACGGCTACCTCCGCTATGTCAAAGATGGCTGCTTCCTAAGAGGCGAAGCCCTATCCTGTGTCAAATACAAAGCAGTCAAAATAGCTAAAAAAGCTATATTCGGAGACATTTTAAACAAAAACGAGACTATTAAAGCTAACAATATAGTAAGCTTAGTCCCGCTAGATGATGAGACGATAGAACAACTAGGAATAAAGGAGAACAAAGAAGTGAATGTAGTAAAAACAAATGAAGCGAGGGGTTTCTTGTCGGAGTGGGCGGAGTTGGCCAAGTACTTTATGAAGCTGGTGCAAGAGTTCTTCAGGGTTAAGGGACTGAAAGTGAACCTGCCTGATGGTGCAAGAACTGTTGAGGTAGAAGAGGAGGATGATAACGGTAAGTTGGAAGTTTGTCTGTTTTAGGTAAAAACGCCTCTGATTTCGATGTAACTTTATCTTTATAGAACTTTGTACTGAAGAATTTTGGTTGAAGACACATTTTCGTCATTTCTTAAATAATGAGAGACAATGTACTTCAAACACGTATTTATCACGGTTTTTGCAAAGAACTCAATGTGTGTTATGAACTTTTCTCAATAATTTAAGTTGCAGCACAGTTTAATCTGTCTTGTTTTGATTAAACGTTGTTGATCGATCGTTTTATCTTAAATTCTAAATGGTTATTTATCTTTATTCCCCTGCTGTTATCTTAATATATTTCAAATCGGGGCAGCATGTCTTGTTATTCCATTATTTTCGTTTACCAGACATCCCATCACTTACCTTCTTTCGAGCCATCTAATATATTTTTTTATAGTCATAGCCCATCCAACCATGGATTAATAGTTAGCTCAAGAAACATTCGTATATTTGTATCAAAATTACTTCCATTTATTTATGTCACAAAGATTTGATGGACAGCCTAAATAACCTTCTTTGTCCTGTCCAAAGTCAAACCTAATGACCTTAACTGAATGGGTAACTACAAAGAAAATTATACCTCATTATTTGTGGAAATGAGTAGGTTATCAACATTGTAGGTTATTACAAGGTTTGGTACTTTCTTTGAATTATGGTTCTGTTGATTTAAATCAGAGTTAATTTGTGTTGAGAATTAGGTAGGTTGCACGGAAAGATTAAACTTGGAGATTTTGTTTGATACTGCTTATTTACTGCTTATTAATTTATAGAATTGATTTCAAGATAAAGGTCAAAGCACATGTAAAATCTCTAACTACATCAGGAAGGACATAAACCGAACCGATTTTTTGCAAAATTCAAATTCAAAATTTTTATTTGAAAGGCCATCCATTTATTGTTAGTATGAACTTATCCTATGTTAGTTAATAACAAATTAAAATAACTTAAAAATATACTAATTAGCTACATGAACATGTGCACGCACCAGTCTACCAGCCCAGAGTCTAATGAAAATAAACCGTGTGTTTTATTCCATAATGTCGCTATTTCAGATTTTACATTCCAATTCAGTACTTATGTGTACTCAATTAGGTATGTTTCTATACCGCAGCATCTCTTTATCATGTTACATTCAAATCGCATGTCAGCAACGCTCAACTTACCCAATTAAAAAGTCTTACCGAAGGCTAACTACATAAACCCCTAAATATCGAACCGAATACCAATATCAAAACTACTGTAACGGCAATAAATCAAATATTTAGCAAAGAGAACGTTTTGGGAACAAAATTGAGCTTGTTACAGACTGATGCACAAACTAATGGAGTGAACCAATTTATAAGGGTTCGCGGCTATTTACTAAGGGTTCCCTAATAAAAAGTTAGCCGACGTGATCCAACGACTTGCGGTTTGATACTTTTTTTTTTTTTTTTTTTAAGGATGGGAAATCATCAAATGACCCCCCCCCCACTCTGGGCAGAGCGGGAGGGAGTGTCAGACTCTTACAGACTAAAAACCATCCATGTTCCTTCCTCACCTTTTACGTTCCGGGGCCGCGGTATCTCTTTCGAACAGGCCTGCAACACGGTTTGATACTTGAACCACATGTTAGTAGAATGCAGAAAATTCACTGAGTGTGATAGGTTAGGGGTCTATCTTTATCAATTGTCTATTTTTGACAGTCGTTACAGGTAGACAGTGGCCCAAAAAGTCAGACAACCAGTCTTACCAAGTGGTATCGCATGTCCCAGTCTTAACTGGATTCTGGAGGTTAGATAGGCAGTCGCTCCATGTAAAATACTGGTATTCAGCTGCAACCGGTTATACTGGAAGTTGACCCCAACATGTCTGCCTAGCATCTTCCCAACTTTGTTAGGGTCGGTTTCCAGTCTAACCGGATGCAGCTGAATACCAGTATTTTCCATGAAGCGACTGCCTATCTGACCTCTACAACCCAATTAGTACTGAGTTATACGATACCCCTTGGTAAGACTGGTTGTCTGAGTTTTTGTGCAACTGACTACCTGTAACAACTGTCAAAGATCTACAAGTGACAGCTGGGACTTATTGCTCGGTATGGGTGGTCACCCATCCACAGACCAACCTAGGCAAGCACGGGTTAACCTAAAGATCAACCCAAGTGGCTGATTTTATTAAGCCACGAGCTCCAAATAAAGAACTATCTTCATTTTGCCTTCTGCCAGATTTCGTGTTTGAACTCTTCCACATTCGTTGTGGGAAAATCCCAATATTGAAAACCCGAAATAAATGGCGGATATGCTCGTTGGCTCATCCTAAAATAAATGTAAATTATTACTGCCTTTACCATCCATCCACGGCAAGCAATACCTAGCGGTCATTCACCCACCTTCTTTTATTTAAGTTCGTAACCTAAACCTGTACTATTTAGATATCAGGGAAAGGGCAATGACCGCTATTGCGATCTTAACTGGCAGCATTTATAGTTACTTCAAAATTAATTCTTCTTCTCTTTTTACTACAGTCCCATTTTAAATGGCGATTCTATTGACTTTTTATAGCTACTATTATATCATTATTTCAATCAACGACTCTGTGGCAATTAAAGTTTGTTAAAATAATTATATAGTTTGAGAATAGCAAACCCAAGAATAATTTTTCGTAACTTTACATAAAGTGACTATCTGACCTCCAAAATCCAGTTACAACTGCTCTCTTAATGATCTCCCAATAGGTTACAATCGTCCCAAATGGGCCATCGAAATGTGAGACAGGTTCCTGAATTACTCAAGCAGTTACCCATCCTCGGCCCGTCGTGGTCGTCGACAAACCTAGTTCATCCTTGAAGACTAACCCGTGCGGCTGATATGCTTTAGCCAAGAGCCATCTAGCGTCTTTATCGAACAATATACGACGACCCAAATGGCGTAGCGGTAGTGAGGCTTACGTTCTTTGGGTCCCCGGTTCGAATCCCGTTAGGAGCAAATGTTTGTGTGATGAGCATGGACATTTGTTTCCGAGTCATGGATGTTTAATGTAAAATAATTTTAATAAGTATGTATTTACAAACAAAAAGTATATATGTAGTATATCAACTGTCTGGTGACCACGACACAAGGCTTGCTTAGTGTGGCACTAGATGGTGCTGTGTGTAATGTCCAGCGATATTTCTATATTTATGTACCTATATTTTAATATTCTCGTAATATCTTTCTTAGAAAAGCAGCCTAAGATAAAATATATCGGAAATTAAATCCCTTTAAAACAAAGTATGATACATGGAACTTTTCTCTCAGTTCCTCGTTGCTTTGTGTTTCACTAGATGGCGCTGTGTGTAAAATGTCCAGCGATATTGATTTACTTTGAAAGCGATGACTAGTTAATAAAATATGAACGAAAGTGTCTAGTTGGCCCTGAGTCACGACAAAAAATCCAGACACATGTTGTTTTTATTTCCGCCGAATTAGTAATTGTAACTCGATTTTATAACTTATACCTAATAAAACATTTAAATAAATAATTTACTAATTTTCTTTCTCCTTCAAATATTTCATGTAAACCTCACTTAATAGAAAAATACTTGTGACCACTATCAGTAGGTAAAGAGGTCATTGTACGAAATTCTTCGTGCTCCGCGTCCGGACTTTAGCAACGTTTGTTATATCGGTTTTGTCACCGGAAAACGTCTTGCAAACGTCGAAATACACCGACTAACCACTAACCGGGATTTTAAACAAAAAGGTTGTTAGAAAACAGTAGATTAGCATGTCTAATCGGTTGATTTAAATAGGTGACAGTGAAAATTAGTTTTAAACTGCTGTTTTTTGATAATCATCTTTTGGTGAACATGGACCTTAATGGGGAACGAATTACCAGAAATCGAGCACAAATTCAAACTTCGAATTGCAAAGAACAACAACAAACAAACTAGTATTTCCTTGTATTGTTTTCCTTTAGTTCTACATTCAAAGACAATTTCTTGGTACTCTTTCTACTCTGACAACTTGAGGTTGTTATCCAACTTTACAAAGTTTTGTTCAATCTTCTCCATTAAACTATGAAGTTGTGTTCAGAAATTGATTTGGGATTAAAGTGGCTTTAAAAACTTAGGCAGACTGGTTTTAATTCGGGTTTGCTTAAAGCGGCTAGAGCATTAGAAAAGGGCACTTTAAGATTTTCAACTTTCAGTATTAAGCCGTGAGTTAAAAATAAAATGCAACATTAAAAACAATCCCATGCGGACGTGGGCTTACCATTGTACTATGAGCTAAACGAACACAAAAATCACGCTTTAGTATCGTAAAGCGTGATTTTTGTGTTCGACTGCGGGAAAACCAATAAAGAAACTTGAGTAAAGCGCCAAAACCACACTCAAAGCGGGTGTGGGTCGGGTCCGGTTTGGGTCATGTCCGTCACGTGAGACGTGCTGTTCATCGCCTTCCCACACAACGTAGGCACGTGTCGGCAATGGGTCGAGCGATGACGTCCATTTAAATACACTAACACTACACACTGGCCTTTGTCCGTAAATATTGAGATAACTTAGCAATATCATGATAATATGAAGCTTTCGGCCAGTGTCTTACAATTTTAGAATTGAATCATTTGTTCCAAATTAGCTCCTGCATACAAACTCACATAAAAAATATTTTTTATCTCTGTATAATACTTATGGTAGTGTACATGAAATTACACTCACCGTTACTCGACTTGTCCCGCGCCAAACCCGCGCCCGATCCGCGCCCGACCCGCGCCCGATACGCGCCCGACCCGCACCCGACCCGCGCCTGCTCCCTATGTGTTGCGCTTAAATCTCACAGGAATCACCGTGACGAGACGGATATTGCATGAAATAAACAAGTAAAGTACGCGCATGTTGCTTGACGCAAGTTGCAAGTGGAACGTAGCTGTGAGGTGTCAGAAATAGATGCATTATTACCGCTTGGCATTTCTTTACAGAACTTTCTAAGAGTAAGTTGTTTGTTACAAGCACTTTGAAGTTTTACAACCCACGCTTCTTGTCAAGCGTTATAAAGTCCAGCATCCTTATTCTGAATAATGTACTTAACAATTTCCGCACTTTTCTAGTCTGCTTGAAATGTTTCATGGCTGTGATACAATTTTTCATTCATCATTTTGTTTTTCAAAGTACTATCTTATTACAAATTAAGAAACACCGTTTTGATTGTGCCACTTCTGCTAAATATAACATCAATTGGCATCGTTTTAGTGAAAATATTATATTGGTTACATAGACTTTACTAAAAAAGACACTAATGATGATCTCACTCAAACTTGGTATCCAAAAACATGGATTTGTGTTGAGATAATAATTTGCAAATAACTCATCCTTTTTACGCTTTTACTGATGGATTGATTTCGATGTTAGCTAAAAAGGCAGGTTTTTTTTTAAATATTTTATTATCTCTCTGTTACTCGGTGAAGATGTAGCTATCTCAAGGATTTTTTAAATCGGTTGAGGAGTTCTTGAGTTAAATCGTTACAAACAAACAAAAATTAAAATCTTTCCTATTTACTGTGCGCGTGTGTGTGTCTATGGCATCGTAGCTCTCGAACGAATGTACCGATTTTGATTTTGTTTCCTTTGTTTGAAAGGTGAATTAGTTACTTAAGTTTTATAAAAATCAGTTCAATGGCCGCCGCCACAAAATGGCGGATTCAATATTTGTTTAACAACTCCCTCAATATGAGTATCAAATAAAAGGACTTGACTAGTAGTATGTAATACGCTATAATAAATTCTAATCCAAGATGGGCGCCACCACAAAATGGTGAATTTTATTTTTTTCACAACTCCCTCAATATGGGTATCAAATGACTGACTGGTTTGACTAGTAGAATAATGTACACTATATTGAAAGGGAATGAGGAACATTATATTATGATACTTCACCAACACAATATACGTCATTTCGTCACGATTTCTACTAAATTGCACTCTCGTAAGTCGCGATAAGAATCTTCTTTAAAAAAAATACCTGTAAATTATTGTCGCATGTGTCGGGGGTATTTTTTAATTATTAATTTAATGTAATTTATTATAATATGAGGTATAGATTCACAAATCTCTACGCCGTCAAATGTCTTATCAAATACAAGTAAGTCCTCTCTCATTCATGTTTGCGCGTTTTACATAATAGTCCCGTTTTAAACTATTATCATTAAATTGTAACTTAATCCGGAGAAAAGCTTGTGTAAAAACGGGCGTTGTTTGTTGCAAAGGCATATTTTTAATAACTGCGAGTTGGTCATGCATCTAAAATTGTTATAAGTTTAAAAAAGACAAAAGATTATTATTTTTTTATTGCGCCTGTTTTTATATGAATGGAATTCTTTCACTGTTATATCTAGCTAGATAATGAATAGAGTTTCTCAATTTTATCATAATATAATCATGTTGAATTTGTTAATCCATTGCCACGTTAATTACCACATCAATGACAACGCAATTCTGTGAAACTGTCAAAGACATTCAAATATAATGACGAGCTAAAAGTCTTTTAGATCTCTTTGGAAACTGTCAAAATTAATTTTATTCCTTGTTTCCATTCAAGCACTTGATCGGCGCATTTTTACTGCATCTGTGTGTGGATGTTCACGTAGCTGAATTTCGGACCAAACATGTTGGAATTGCTTGCCATCTATTTGTAACAAGAAGAAGATTTATTGCTTTAGAGGAGAGTAGATACCGTTATTATGTTCAAAGTCCGCCGGCTCGAGGACCAAGCGCAGACTGATCTGAATGTTCAGGCTCGGCTTCCCATCACGATGAAATTACGAGTTTTATATGTATGTGTGTGTGAAACCATCATTATAAAATTCATAATTTCATCGTGATGGGATGCCGAGCCTGGACATTCAGTCTGCGTTTGGTCCTCGAGCCGGCAACAAGTGGAAAAATAAAATACATAAATAATTATAATTGCATAAGTTGATAAAAAATGGTTAGAAAGAAGGTCTGACATCAAATGTATACAACCTACAAGTCCTAGTTACGGCAATATATATTAAAAAGAAAACTAGCTTTGATTTGACATTATCTGACATGGGGTGACATGGGGCGTTAGGTTATTTTCGTTACGGAATTTCTGGATTCGGTCTCCACGCTCAAGGCCCGCGATAGAAGCTATGCAATAGCATAACAACAACGCGCACGGTAAAATGTCAGACTGGTTTAGAATTTATATCACTTTTTATTTATAAAGGTCAAATAATTTCCCACTTCCAACGATATAGGGTGAAAGCACCACTTGCGGTCGCCCACAAAGACAAACAGAGCACAGTAACCATGCCGATAATGATGTACCTCACCCTACTTGGCAGTGTTTAGATTTGGCGTTGGTATATTGTTTGTGTTTAACCGATTGTGGTTGTTAAGGAGGATAATGTTGTTTACGTAGTGGGTTGGGCACGTAATTTGTTTTGATTGTTTTGTTACTGTGGGTTTCTAGATGATTTTGAAATGTTAGATTTTGTCTTGTTGCTTTAGATATTATTAGCGGCTTCGCCCGTGTACAAATGATAACTATACTAAAACCTTTGTCAACTACCTGAAACAATAAAAAAAGAAGAGAAATTAAACATATTTATAAAAAAACTAAAACAATTTTTAACAGAAAAATGCTATTATAATATAAATGAATATTTAAACGATAAAATATAATTTAATAATGTATAAAAATTTATATGTACCTATATAAAGAATTCCTATTATTGTTTTATTGGATTTATTTTAGATATTATATATATTTTTTGTATTTTTAAAGCTTCCTCTCTCCTACTATGTCTTTGTCTTTTGCTGTGTCCGACAGGGTCCATAATGATCTCATTTTTAATTTACCACCTAAGTACACATTGTGGAATGCAAATAAAGTATTGTGTATTGAGTATTGAGTCAAAGACCAGTCTATTAATTGGTAAAAACCACATGAAAATCAGTGCGGTAGGTTTTCAGTTTATCGCGACCAGACAGGCAGACAGACACGGCGGACTTTGTTTTACAATATGTAGTGAAATGATGTGTTTTGCTTTAAAAACTCATCACATGGCAGAACTACAAACAAAATATGAGCAGATGCTCTTATTTTTTATCGCAGGGTTAGTACCTCAAAAAGTCTCGAACGGTATAAAAGTAACTTTTTATTGTAAAATGCAGTCACCTCGTCAATGAAATTCAGAAATTTTGTGAAATTTCCAAATAAATAATGCATTATTTATTGAACCTTCTAGCCTGACTAATAAATATCATCAAATACATTTTTTTTGTCACCAAAAATATGAATTAAAAAAAAACAAAGAACAACATATAAAATTTATTTTTTTCTTTAATTCCCAGATATCGAAAACAATGGGGGTGATAACCGTAAGGCTAAAAGTATCCAGAAACGCGAAATCAATTCTAAATCAGGTGTGTACTAACCATTCTTTAAAAAGCAGGAGAAAGTAAATAAATAACGTGCGTAGATTTATTTCCAACGTTCAGCTAAGTGCCGATAGTCGAAAATCCAACGGCATGCTCACGTTACTTACGACATTTCAACTAAAAATAAATAAGAATGCACCAACTACAAACTTGAAACATAAATCACTAATACAATTGTTTCAACTTCAATTGCTGTCGCTTTTATTGCTAACTTGAATAACTTGTTATAGTTTTGGTAATTATTACAAAGTTTATCGCAAGCAAAGTTTAAAGTACCTGGAAAACATGTAAAGTGGCAGCCCCCACTGTCAGTGGTAAAATTGGTACAGGAAAATTGAGAGCCCGAATGTCTGACGACTTCTTGTTAAGGCGATTACATGAGCTAAACGCCTAAACACGTGTTTTATAATGTACATGATTCACGGCAATAATCAAAACCAGAAAAATACATGATATTCTTCAGGATATATGCTAGTATGATAGTGTTTTAAAAACATAATAAAAATTAATTTGACTTGCGCGATGGTACAAAAACTGTTGTTTCCATCCAAGTTCAAAATGATTTTCCTAGCAAGTCCTTATAAAGTTCCACTTTTCAGATTTTTTTCATATTTTCTAAACTTATGGTTCAAAAGTTAGAGCCCCCCCCCTCTAACTTTTGAACCATAAGTTTGGGGGACACATTGTTTAAATTACTTTTGGAGAAATTATTTCCGAAATTATCGACATTATCAAAAAATGATTTTAGTAAACCCCTATTTATTTTTAAATACCTTTCCAACAATATGTCACACGTTAGTGTTGAAATAAAAAAAACACTTCCCACTTTACATAATAGAGGGGCTACCCTAATAAAACATTTTTTTCCAATTTTTATTTTACCACTTTGTCGGCGTGATTGATACACATATTGGTACCAAATTTCAGCTTTCTAGTGCTAACGGTCACAGAGATTAAGCGAGGACAGACAGACGGACAGACAGACATGGCGAAACTATAAGGGTTCCTAGTTGACTACGGAACCCTAAAAAGGCTAACATTACAACAGCAATTATATTTTAAAACAGAGATTTTTCATCATATTTTGGCACGTTGTTCCGTTGTATCTCAGCCAAGTAGGTGTCAGCTATTTCTTAACTTTATTTCTGCGGCAAACACAAGAATTCTCATGTTTGTAGATACTGCAAAACTGTTGGCAAGGAATTTTGTTTTTAGTAATTCAGCAGAATGTAGGTTGTAAAAGTATTGATAAATAATACAACATAGTTTTAGGCGCTCACTTAAGTCACTGACACAGGTAATTGCTTGTTTATATTTATGTCTTATCCATTATCCTGCCCCATGAGCCACATCTCATTTATGGTTCAGAGCGATTGTTTAACTATTGTCTCTTTTCGTGGACAGTGAATGTGTTAAACTCACCAAGACCGGTCATGGTCACCTTAACGTCCTTATAGTCCAACAGACTGACTACGAAATACGAATTGCGCCATTTGCGAATTTGTCAGTTTGAATGAGGTCTCACCTAAAGAGTTATACGAGGTAACACAGTTTTGTTTTTGTTTTATATTTGATGTTATCTTGCTAATTGATTTTAATTTAATTTTATGTTTTAATTATTTATGTAATTTTACTAATTCAATTTCCATTTAATTTTATGTGATTTATGTTTTACTTATTTTGTTCTTTTACTCAATGATTTAAATTGTTTTTTTTGTAATGTGCATGTATTTTATCGATTTGAATAATCTGAAATAAATGAATTACTTCATAAATAAATCTCAATACTTTTAGGGGTAAAAAGACCCCATTTTGAAATCGTAAATTGTGACGTATGAACCGGTTTACCTGGTATTAGTTACTGCACTGCCATACTGACTGCAATCGCGGCTGCTGAGCAAGAGGACCTGGGTTTAATTCCCGGGTCAGGCAAAATGTGGGTTTACGATTAGGTACGGTCGAACAAGCTATTTGGTTTACAGTTTAACCCACAAATTACATTGAAAAGTGTAAACCAAATAGTTTGTTCGACCGTAAACATCTGCTCAACCCTTTTGGGGAAAAACAAGCGATATTTTATGAATGAAATGGCAATAAGAGATGAATGTCGATGGATAAGAGTAGGAACAATAAATAAATAAATATCGCTGGACATTACACACAGCGCCATCTAGTGCCACACTAAGCAAGGCTTTTTCGTGGTCACCAGACAGTTGATATACTACATATATACTTTTGTTTGTAAATACATACTTATTATACATATAAACATCCATGACTCGGAAACAAATGTCCATGCTCATCACAAACATTTGCTCCTACCGGGATTCGAACCCAGGACCCTAAGAACGTAAGGCAGTCTCACTACCACTACGCCATTCGGGTCGTCAAACGATAAGTAAATGGGTCTCATGTGGCGTAACCTACCCATTGTCTTAAAAATAATTCGTACTTGCCTACAACTCACGGACACCAAATTGGCATAATAATTTTAAAAGCAAGCAAAGGAGATAGTTTTTTTTGGGCCCACCTGGTCGTTGCATTTACTATTCATAATAACACCAAAAAAAAGTAACCATTTTACTATGGTTTTAAAGGAAATATTACGTAGAAATGAAAACGGAATCTTAAAATCATAATAAATAAACTATGTTATGATATTTTTTTGCGAGTCAAATCATTCCTGTTGTGGTCAATGTCATTTGACAGCAAATACTTACGTGAATAGGGGCGTTTTTCTGTTTACTAAAAAAAGTACGGTACCTATCCGTTGGAAATCATATGTGCTATATAATTATTATAGAATCAGAAAGAATATAAAAATAAATATTATTAAACTATGAGCATTTTTAATGCCATTTTTATAGGTTTACACTAAAATCGCATAGGTGGTTTAAACAATCAACGTGGCATGAAACGTTATAAACCCACTTTTTTTTGTGATTGACAGACAACTTCATTATTTTGACATTTACTTTTTCTGTTTATTTTGGTTTTCGTAAGTGTTTTTGCAGATTTTTCGCATTTATTCCGGTTAGACAATGCTAAGCTAATTAAACCACTGGAATCTAGAGGTTATAAGGAAGAAATCAATGTAAGTTTCATTATTATATGCTAGAATTTATGTGGGAAACTAATCCTCGAACAAAAAAAATTGTCTCCTTTGGACAGTTAAGAAAAAAATAAGTACCTAAATGTTTTTTCACAGGCATAATCTACATCTACACTAATATTATAAAGAGGAAAACTTTGTTTGTTTGTTTGTTTGGTTGTAATGAATAGGCTTAAAAACTACTGGACCGTTTTTAAAAATTCTTCCACCATTCGAAAGCTACATTATCCACGAGTAACATAGGATATATTTTATCCCCGTACTCCCACGGGAACGGGAATTACGCGTGTGAAACCGCGTGACGTCCGATAGTAATCTATAAAAATACACCTTTGCCTAAGCAACCTAGCCATATTATATTAACGACTACAGAGTTTGTTCTCCAATGGGTAAATTAATCGTCCTTTCGCCCCATAGCACTAATAGTTATCACCCCCAAAACAATGAAAACCCATTTCCATGACACAAAATGGACCTGTCTATCAAACTAGACCATAAAAACGGCAATTATCAATCGTAAATAACGACCATATCATCGTAATTACTTTAGATCGTCCGGGTCATAAGTATTGAGGTCAAAACGTGGGATTTGACCCGTTCCGACAGATGTTTCGACCCGAACTAAGTGACTGTGTAATTGAATTTAGTAGAATTTGGGGCGTGAAGTTTAAATATTCAAATGTTAAGCGATTAGTAGTTTAGTTGTTAAATGTTTGGTTTTCATAATTATTTGATTTGAGTCGCACGATTGTGATTGTGAGCGTAATGAATTAGATAGTTTTTTGGATCAATGGTAAATTCGCACCGATCAGAATAATAAAGTAATGAAAGTGTTAGTAATTAAATGTGCGTTAGCTTACAGTCTAAACCAGGTATACTCAACCTGCGGCCCAAGTGTCGCATGCGGCCCGCTGGGTCTAAAAAACAAACAAAATTCGAAAAAGGCTCCAAGATCTAAGGAAAAAAAAAATTGTTACTTATAGAAAATCCACAGCATTTATAAACAACAACTCACTCAGAGTTGGCTTCCGTTTTAAATTGTAATTACTCAGTGTTGTTTGGTGAGTTCATCGATTACTAACGATAACAATCCAGAAGTTTTGTTTAAAGAAAAAGGATAAACAGAGAATTTTGGAGTATAAAAGCGACCAAAGATGTGCCCAAATCCTACTAACATTCTTTGGGTCTATGTATACGTGCAAATCGTCATTTTCAAAAATAAAATACACAAAGAGCGTTTACAGAAACAAACTTACAGATTCTCATCTGGATGATGTCATAAGTATAGCATGTAGCGACAAATCAAACCTTGAAAAAATTTGGAAACAGTGTTCACAGTGTCAAAAATCGCATTAAAACATATAAACATTTACACTTCACTTCTTCACTTTCATCTTCTTTGTCATACTAATGAAAAAAAAAATTATTTTTATCATTAATAAAGTAACTACATCATTAACTTGGAATTACGTTTTAAGACCAGTCAGACTGAAACGCCTGGAAAAAAAAGGTTGAGTAACAATGGCTGGTCTAAACTTTGATATACAGGGTTAGTTTTGAAAGACAGCCTATTTTCAGACGATAAAATAAAAGATTCAATTTGTGAGAGAATAAAAATGTTTTTGTTAACAATTTTTATGGAAATCGTCAATACAATACTGTTTATCAACCTATACTGAACATAAAAATATAATTAGTTTCAAACATAAAAGGTTATAAAAAGACTTAAAACAGCCAAAAAGGCACTTGTCCATAAACACCCCCGTCGTCGTGGCAATCACTTTTATATTGGAACCATAAAAAGGTATGGTTTCAATATAAATTCGACAAATGTTTTAAATATTAGATTTTTACTTTAAACACCTTCACGACCCCCGTACTATTCCGTTTGTTAATCAGCACAATGTTTTGAGTGCTTTACATTGAGTTTGACCACACATTTTTGACACCATAAATAATTCGTTTCCCAGCAATAATTTTTGTGTAAAGTTACTCATTTTGATGTACAGAATGCTTTGTTGACAACTTTGTGATGAGTTTATTTACACCCTGTATTAATTGAATTGATTTTTGTAATAACCTTGTAAAACTTTTTATTTTGATTAAGTTAGACACATTTAACTCACCAGCCATCTTTTAATTTCCAGCCCGAGGCAAGAAGAAGAAGTTAGCAGTGATCGTGCCCCTGCTAACCCTGTTTGCAGTACTCAAGTTAAAACTGCTACTGATTCCCATCCTGCTGTCAGTGCTGCTGATCAAGAAGCTGCTGCTAATTGCTGCCTTGTTGCTGCCAAGTGTGCTCAGCACTTTGAAGGCTTGCAAGGTATGAAGGCTTTGAAGTTATAAAAAAACAGAAAACATATGTTAAAAATGATTCAAGCATATATTTTGCCGCTTATTTTATGACCGTACCCGGCACAGAATACCTAAAAACAAATTAGAAACTGGGTGGCAAAAATAATCAGGGCTACAGGAAGTAATTGCCTATTGGAGAAATAAAAAAAACAGTCTATTTCCTACCAATATTTTTGACGTGAGTAAAAAGAAAACATAATCACTTCCCTAGCCTTTTCCAAACTATGTTCGGGTCGCCTTCCAGTCGAACTGGATGCAGCTGAATATCAGTATATTACATGGAGCGCCTGTCTATCTGACCTCCACAATCCATAGTTAGTTCTGTTCTTAATACGAAACCCCTTGGTAAGACTGGTTGTCAGATTTTCGGGCCACTGACTATCTGTAACGATTGTCAAAGATCTTAAAAATGACAGCCGGGCCCAACGGCTTAACGTGTTTTGCGAGGCACGGAGGAAAATTTGGTATGTAATGAAGGTTCACTCGTTAACCCACGGACCAACCTAGGCAAGCACAGCTTAACCTTAAGATCGACCCGAGTGGCTGTTGTTAATTAGCCACGAAAATAGTAGTAACTTAAACTTTTATTACCTACTTTGGTTTCGTCATGCAATGCGCAGGGAGTAGCGGTGGCCCAGTGGATGCGGCCCCGACTTACGAACAGTAAGTCGTGGGTTCGAACCCAGACAGGCGCATTACTTTGTGTAATTTATTTCATCACCGCTGCTCTCAAAACGGTGAAGGAAAACATCGTGAGGAAACCGGCATGTCCTAGAACCAAAAATTCGAAGACATGTGACATCTACCAATCCGCACGGGGTGGTAGATTATAGCCCATTCCCTCTCATTGAGAGGAGGCCGTGTCCCAGCAGTGGGAACATTATAGGCTGATGATGATGATGATGCAATGGGGCGGTAGCCCCAAACGGGATGAAATCGAACGTGGTCTAAAATGGCCGCTTTATATTATGAATCACGTAAAAATTCCTAAAATTTATTTTATGGTTGACCTTCTATATGGCGTCACTATTAAGTCCATTTTAAGAATGGCATGGACATGGCACTGGTATGTTTCTCCACCAACTGTCAGCTTCTAATGGAAAAACCATTTATTAATTTAGCCAGATCATACATTATCAGTTTTCAGCATCCACGCCTACGTTAAAAACAGTAAAAATAAACCAAAGTTAAAATCTGATTAAACTGTAAGCTACAGCAGTGCAATATTCACAACACCAGAAAATATGAAACCCATTATTTTAATACCGGCCGTCGACCAAAAATTCGTTTAGTCCGAAATCAATTTAAGCGAAATGTGTTTGGTTTTCAACGCTGATTCGTTTATTGGGGTTCGTAGGTCCAAAAATGTTGTTTCATTACGGGTTTAAACTGTTGGGTCCGAAGCAATTAGTAGTGATAGAGTATATATTGATGATTACTATTATAACCAGCTTTGTAATGAAAGGGATTATGAATACTGTTTCGGTTGAAATCAAATTGAAGATCAAAGTTATTATTGTAATAGGATTGGTTTGTTTAGCTGTTCCAATTTTCTCCTTTTGATCTTATTGATGAATATTGTATCGGTTGAAATAGGATTGAGAAGCAAAGCTATTATTATGATAGAATTGCTTTGTTTAGCAGTTTCAGTTTTCTCTCTTTGATCTAATCGAATATTGAAGTAAGATCTACGTTAATTTCTTTAGTCGAAAAACTTTGCATGTCTGCCTTTATATAATAAACTAGCCGATGCCTGCGGCTTCGCCCGCGTAAAATTATTTACAAAAACTTTCCTCTTAAATCACTCTATCTATTAAAATAACTCGCATCAAAATCCGTTGCGTAGTTTTAAAGATCTAAGCATACATAGGGACACACAGACGCGGCGGGAGACTGTTTTATAATATGTAGTGATATCATCCTTATCATTATCAGTCTTTTTCCAACCATTTCTGAGTTAAGGCCTTCTTCTTGTTTTTTGCTTCATGGTTTCCACCCAAGATCTTCTGAATATCAGCCGCCTATCGGTCTTTGATCTTAATTTTTTTCAGTTTATTTTGCTACAAAATGCGTGACTTACTCTTTAACTTTTGCTCAATATTTGACTCTTCTTTTTCCTTAATTAACAGTTGTCTTTAAAACATCGATTTTAACGATAATAGTATATTTTATATAACTAGCGATACTCCTAAAAGATCTTAACACAATCCTAGTTCGTTATGGACCACTACCGTAGCCCAATCTTTTGCCTTCTTCTACACACACAATGCCAAGTTAAATTCTGCTCAATTAATGTTTATCATTTTTATTTTGCCTAATCATTGCCCAATAATTACTTTCTGCCTTGTATTTGTTTCTTACTGTCTTCTTCTTCATTCTCTGTACTTACAGTCCATATCTCCTGTAGTATCGTTATTGTTTTTCTGCGCAATCAATACTCAATAATCTTCTACCTTGGCATTGTTTCTCCCTTCTCCTTCTTATATTCCATAGTTCCCTATCTTCAAATGATCGACTTGTTTATGTTTAAAGTCTCTATCTCCTAAACCCTTAGTGTTTTCCGTGTATCCACTGTTACTCATAGAGGATCTAAACGCAATCCCAGCTCCTTATCATCCACTTGCGGCACAAACGCATCAAAATAAATAAATTTATCTGTATCCACTTGATAAGAGCTTTTACTGATACCAATGTCCTTGGTACGAAATTGTTTATGAAGTACCGCTAATGTGTAGGTGTGTGTTTGTTTGTAAGCTGAATGGCAAGTAAAATCTCAGAAACGGTTTCGGATAATGAGCTGGTCCCTTGTGATCGAGTCTAGACCTTAGCAGTCTAAAGCCTGAATTGTTGTTGTGCTGACGGTCGGTCGCGCACGGTCGGTCGCGTACGAGTACATATTGTGTTGACCCGAGCGCCTGTTTTTAATAAGCCACGAAAATAGTAGTAACTTAAACTTTTATTACTTTGGTGTAGTCATGCAATGGGGCGGCAGCCCCAAACGGGAAGTAATCGAACGTGGTCTAAATGGCCGCTTTATATGAATCACGTAAAAATATTAAAATTCTTAGAAATGGACTTTATGGTTAACCTTCTCTATGGCATAACCATTAAGTCCATTTTAAGAATGGCATGGACATGGTACGGGGATGTCTCCACACGTGAAGTTGACGTCAGCGGCGTCCGACTGCTGATGCCGTATTTATATACGGCATCGGTCGCTTACGGACGGTCGTAGCGGGAAATCGTTCCGGCTGACGTCATGACCGTCCGTACGCGACCGACCGTCAGCGAAACAACAATTCAGGCCTTAGATGAAAAAAGGAACATGATAGTATAAGTTTTCCCTGCAGCAGTGCGACAGCAAAAACTATGAATAATGAATGTAGGTGATGTACCAAGACTGTAATTCCCAAAGTGTTAGACAGAGGTTTCCTTGATTGACTCCCACATGTCGCCAGTTATGTTTAACCCTTAAATGCATAGTGATGTAACTTTCCATCGTAATAGGGCCTATGGCCATTAATCAAAAACAGTTAATCCAGACACCGTGGCTGCTACTGAAAAATGCCAAATACTAAAACCCAATAACACTTTGCTTGACCCAAAAATCGATCGATTTGAAGATGGGTCTCCCAAAAAACAAGGTAATGAACTAATAAGTCTGTAATTTTGTGTTTGTCAAAATGATTGGTTGTTAAAACAGTGCAAGGACTGGAAATATTTTTTTTATGCACTTCTTTGTTATTGCAGTTGTCGGCTGAATATAAACCTCGCCTGCGGCTCGGTTGTAAATTCCACCTCGGATGCAATAACAGTTTCCTTACTTTTATCAAAATTTGCTATTTTTTATTACATTCTACGTTAGGGGCAATGCCATCAAATCTAAAAAAGTAATGTTGTAATTTCTAAGGTCTATGTTTAGTTCTACCCTTTTGTGAAATATGATTCAATTTTCGATAATGTAACAGTGGAGCAAAATAAATGCACTCTATTAGAGCAAAGTCACGTAACATCGATAGTTTCACATAAAACTTTATTCTATTGAGCTCAGCACTTGTCAATTCAATGATAAGCAACTTATTTAATGTTTTACATATATCCAAGTAGTTTGTATGCATTGTGCAACTATGATTTGTCATTATTATGATTCATCATTACTGTAAGCCTGGTTATTCAAGTCAATGTTTTTAAATATTCATCTTTTTTTTTACGTAGGGCATCTCGCAGTTCAGTCTGAGAAGACTGGCTTCTGCTTAACCGGGCAAGTCCTGTGGATGCCTTCAATTTAAGGCCTCCAGCCAGGGCAAAAATGACTACAAACTAAGCGACAGCGCTCTAAGGGCACCCCCTGTGGGGTACGGACCTCGGCTTAGGGCGTCGCTGGGGGCAGCAAAGGGACAGGCTGGATCTGGTTTTCTTTATTTAGGGACTGTTTTATTACTACAGGCTCAGCATCACGGGCTGGCACGAGCAAGGGTCGGGGGGAGATTGAACGGGGTAAAATATTCATCATTGTTTATGAAACTTTTTTAGCGATAAATCAGTATTTACCAAGGAATGCCTCGATTGGTCTAGTGGTCGTAAACGCGACTGATAAACATGGGGTGGCATGGGGATGGCATTCCCAGGTCGAGCAAAGTGTTACTGGGTTTTCCTTCAAGCATTTCTCAGTGTCAGCCTCAGAGTTTGGATTTGCGCCCCGTTGATAACAATAAGCTCACCACCTATTGTAACACGTTTAATTTTTTTCCGTTTTGGACGTCTGTTTGTTAATATGCGTCACGCGGTGTCAAAATTAATTGCTTTGATGTTGCTTACTCCTATGTATAAAAAAAGATACGCGATCGTTGCATTGATTTTGTTTAGTGAACACAAAACACGTCACCATGCCGGCAGAGTATTGTGTTTTCCGAACAAATGAGTGACAAATGACTGCTTATTCACACGTCGTTCACTTGTTATAGGTCATGGCGTATGGTATTTATTTTTAACCTCCGACGCAAAAACGACGGGTTGCTATAAGTTTGACGTGTCTCTGTATGTGTGTGTGTGTGTGTGTGTGTGTGTGTGTGTGTGTGTCTGCTTGTCTGTCTGTGGCAGCTCCCCAACGGATAAAACGATTCTGATTTTGTTTTTTTGTTTATGTTATAATACCTTATGCCCGCGGGTTCAAGTTCGATATTGTCCCACGGGATCTTACAACTGGGATAAAATCTTATTTGTAAATCCATGTTACAAAGACGATATACGGTTATCAGAATGTTCTTGCGTGAAAGAGTAACAAACGTCCATTCATACTCATGAACTTTCGCATTTATGAGATTTGTAAAAAGTAAGATAGCGTAAAAACGTATCCCACGCCCGAACTCGATTGATATCTCTTGGGACATAATATTAATCTAAAAGGGCATTGATAAAATTATTTTGATTGTTTCTACCGAATTAAAATGATCAACTATTTATTATTAGGTAATTACTTGTTCAAATATTGGTAGTTTAATATTAGTCGCACATATTTTTGATTGTTTACATTGAATTTCCCTTTGTTTGGCCTCATTATACTCGTCTACTGCGCTGGTTTTGACAAGCACGCCCGGTTGGCAGCCACTTCTACTTGCTATAGTTCTGGAAGCTACGTCTGTGACACCTGCTGTCACTGCTAATCCTGTTTTGTCACCTGGGCAATAGCCTCCTTTTCCCTTTTCCGTACGCTTCTGTCCTCTGCCTTTGTAGGACACTAATTTTGATAGGTCCTTAATCAAAGTTGCCGCAGTGTGACCTAGTATTCAATGGGACTCAATCACAAGGTTCTTTAGCTTACGATGCTCAACGCACTCGTGGAGATAAATTCTGGATTTGATTTGTTTGCTGTTGATTAGTAGACGATAATTTTATTTTTTTTGTGGTTTTGCTTTGAGTAAAAGGGCTTCGGGTGTAAAATCACGTTTTACGGTATTGCTCAATGTAACACGCTTAAAACGTTGTGCTGGTGGATGATGTCAATAATAAACGGGGCACGGAGTTAATTAAAGTATTTAAAGGTAATATTACCTTAAAAACAATAATTTAATAAACCAGCAAATAATTTAAATTTTGACCTCCAAAAGTGCATTTTGGCTTGGCTAAGGAATTTCTTACATAAAACTGTACCTAACAGAAAATAATGTTCTTCTTTTTAGGGATCCGTTATCTCAAACGGTAAAAAAAGAACCCTTATAATAAGATCACTTTCTTGCCCGTCTGTCCGTCTGTCACCACAATTTTTTTCAGGAACGGGTGGACCTAGCAAGTTAAAATTTTTGACAGATTTTAGAATCTGTCAAAAAGTCCCTATGAGGGGTATAAAAATAAAGGTTTTCGCGAAAACTGACAAGTACCAAAATTTACTTTGTTTATCCACTTTTTTTTCTGTCTTTACAGCAACACCATCACCCGATGTCCTACTCGTACTTCGGCGCCAGTGACTCCAGCGACTATTCACAAGACTATAACAATAATTACGCGTATTCAGCCAGCGGGGGCTACGGCAAGGACTGGGCCTCCAACCGGGCTTATAACCTGATGAAGCACAGACCTACTCCATCAACCAGTTATATCACTGCACCAGGTGCTGTGGCGTAGAGGCCATAAGATTGATAGGTGATAAGAGTGTATTTATTTATTTGTATTTAAGAATGTTTATTAATGATTTTTGAAAAAAGTGGCTGACATTGATTTTATAGTCTCGTGGAAAAAATTGGGGTGAATAAAATTGGCCCTATTTTTATTTAATAAAAACAAATAATACTATACAAACAAAAAGTATCTGTGTAGTACCTCAATTCTCTGGTGTCCGCGACACAAGCCTCAATGCTTAATGTGGCACTAGATGGCGGTGTGTGTAATTTACTGCAATATTTATTTATTTATTTTTACTTGAAAATGATTTGTATTCAACGTTTTATTCCGTTCACAGTATCGTCCCAATTTACCCCTGTAGTCTTATTCATCCCGTTTCGTGGTATTTTGTAACTTAAAACTATCTTGCCTTTTACGTTAAAACTGGGATACAAAATAAAAAAAATTGGTATCTCAAATGGGAATAAAATCCGACAGTGAACTTATATATCTACGACCTATGTATCTACGATCGATCAGTTCATGGACGTGTTCAGTTCATTGCAATGGATGACCGATTGACTTAACATAGTGCAATCGTCAATCGGTCATCCACTACGTTAAAACAGCTATTCATTGTGTGGCTGGCTGCCATTGGTGTCGATTCTGTTGGGCACAAACTAAACTTAATTTAGGCTATTACTATCTTTTTCTCACTAATAAAACCAGAAAGAGGCGGACGTAATTTAGAGCTGTCAAATTTAATTCGAACTAATATTTCCATACAAATGAAGGGTGCACGTAAAAACATGTCGACTAAAAACACGGTGAAGCGCAAGGCATAAACTAGTTTGACATCTCTAACTTAGTGCATAGCTATAGCTGTCCTTTTCGCGCACTGCCATTTAGTAAAAGATAGCAATAGTCTAAATTAAGTTTAGTTTGTGCACAACAGAATCAACACCATTTTGTCTCCATTCTCTTCTCAGTACATCATTCTAAACCTAAAAGTACCGATGAAAAGTTTCCTAAAAAAAATGAAAACAGCTATTTCATACATTTTGACAGCGTAGCTTTTGGACTTTTGTAGTAAACAGCTGTTTTTTTAAACCTATAAAATTGTCAATGTGCGTGCCCCCCCCCCCCGCACATCGACATTTTTATCGGTTTCAGAATGATGAACTGAGTATGTGGTAATGTTTTCGCATCGCTGTTTCTTTCACCCTGTATTTATTTTGCACGTTTTCATGATTATATCATTGATTGCTTTTACACGTGCGCGTCAACCATGTTATTCAATCATGTACCCTTGTCGTGTCGGAAAATGTATTTTTTGTTTATTTTTAAATACCATTAAAGGTATTTTTCAACCCATCAGAACGGATGCTGTACATAGCACTGGATATCGGGTTTTGATATAATATACTAGAATATTAATTTATCATTATGTAAATTGTTGTATAAACAAGTTACATTTATAAAGAAACATAATACATTATGGGGTGATAATAGTGAGCAGTCTTATTGCTTACAGGGTAGCCCGCGAAAGTCAAATTTTCTTCCGTTTAGGTCAATGTTCACCAAAAAGATGACGATCTAATTATCTAAAAACAGCTGTCACTGTGACATGTTCTTATACAAAAATGTGTTTTAAACAGCTGTTTTTGTGTCGGGCTGTTGAACAAAATAGGATCGCTGCCGTAATATGTATTTACAGAATTATAATCTTTGAATTGTCTATGATTACAGATATACCATGTTTGTTATATATTTTATTCGACATATAACTGAAACAGACCTACAAATTACAGAAGACGTGAGAAAATTTGACTTTTACTGGCTGATCTGACCCCATATTCACAGCGCTTCGATTCGATTTCGATTCGGTAAGACGTATGTCTATCTCGCTCGCTTTCGTTATGCCAAAAAGGGATAGACGCACGACTTGCCGAATCGAAATTCATTCCGAGCGTATTTGAATACGGGGACTGGCGCTTTCATTTTAAAGCCAACAACACACAGAAAAAAAATTTACTGAAATGCATCATGGATAGATTTGTAAGCAAATTGTCTAATTTGTAATCCAGTCCGATTGGTCTGGCTGCTCCGTCATGAATTTAGTTCATTATGCAAAGAAAAATATTTTTAATTTGTTCAAATTATATAATTTTTCAAAATAGTGTAACGTCATTCATGCCTATTGTCTGATTGGTTTAAAATTGTATGTCTTAAAGTAATAATTTAAAGTAACTTAATTTTTAGTATATTTAAGCACTGTCTTATACTGCATTTATTTGTTATAGATTTTACGACTGTTTATTTTAGTTCCATTTAATAATTTATTTTAATATTAAGATTAGAATTAATGAAATATTTATTGATTTATGACAAAATAATGTACAAAGATTTTTATTATTAAAGATTTTTAAAACAAACACTATCTTTCTTCCATTTGTGTTCATGAAATTAAATAGGCAGTCGCTACATGTAGAATACTGGTATCCAGCTGCAACTGGTTAGGCTGGAAGCCGACCTAATCTTAGTTTGAAAGAGGCTAGGCAGATGATAATGTCATTGTTTGGCAGGAAAATGCAAAGAAAAAGTTTTTGGTAGGTCTGTCTCTTACAGACCTACCCTATTTTTTTATTTTTTTTTAGGATGGGAAATCATCAAATGACTTCTCTCACTCTGGGCGGGGCGGGAGGGAGTGTCAGACTTTTACTGACTAAAACCCATCCATGTTCCTTCCTCGCCCTTTATGTTCCAGGGCCGCGGTATCTCTTTTGAACAGGCCCGCAACCCCGGTACAGACCTACCCTAAAGAAGACCAATACAGATAAACGATGAAAGGACTGTGTGAAGGATAACCTTGCTAGAAAGATAAGAATTCAGGAAAAAGATGAACATAAATACGAATAAGGGACACTGAAATTAAATTAAAATAAGGGGCAGCCATGGAAGGGGGAAAAACGTCGACGACATTTTTCGGTTAAAATGATGATAATGAAGGAAAGCATCAATGTAGTCCGTGAAAGGAGACAATTTTTTTTGTTCGAGGATTAGTTTCCCACATAAATTCTAGCATATAATAATGAAACTTACATTGATTTCTTCCTTATAACCTCTAGATTCCAGTGGTTTAATTAGCTTTGCATTGTCTAACCGGAATAAATGCGAAAAATCTGCAAAAACACTTACGAAAACCAAAATAAACAGAAAAAGTAAATGTCAAAATAATGAAGTTGTCTGTCAATCACAAAAAAAGTGGGTTTATAACGTTTCATGCCACGTTGATTGTTTAAACCACCTATGCGATTTTAGTGTAAACCTATAAAAATGGCATTAAAAATGCTCATAGTTTAATAATATTTATTTTTATATTCTTTCTGATTCTATAATAATTATATAGCACATATGATTTCCAACGGATAGGTACCGTACTTTTTTTAGTAAACAGAAAAACGCCCCTATTCACGTAAGTATTTGCTGTCAAATGACATTGACAACAACAGGAATGATTTGACTCGCAAAAAAATATCATAACATAGCTTATTTATTATGATTTTAAGATTCCGTTTTCATTTCTACGTAATATTTCCTTTAAAACCATAGTAAAATGGTTACTTTTTTTTGGTGTTATTATGAATAATAAATGCAACGACCAGGTGGGCCCAAAAAAAACTATCTCCTTTAAATAGTACGTGGTTTTGCAATTTGCAGGTCTAGCCGAGCGCTTGTACATTAATGGTAAGGTAATGCTGTAAATTACTGTCCCGAATGGCGTAGTGGTAGTGGGGCGCCTTACGTTTTTTGGGTCCTGGTTTTGAATCCCGGTTGGAGCAAATATTTGTGTGATGAGCATGGACATTTGTTTCCTTGCTTAGTGTGTCACTAGATGGCGCTGTGTGTTAATGTCCAGCGATATTTATTTATTTTATTGATTTATTTAATGCTGATATCACTTCATGAAATAAGAAGAAGAAGATGAGATTGAGATTAAGTTCAGATAACTTTTCAGTATACAGCTTTACAATCATAGTTCTTGATAGTTTTGAAAGCAAATAACACGAAAACTTTTCCAGTTATCAAACTACAGGAAACCGGGAAACCATGAAGGTTTGACCCAAAGCGTTTACTGGTACAGTAAAAAGTTTTATTGCTACTTGAAATTGACCCTTTGGATCTTTGAAACTGATTTGATACGTTTCCAAACTATTGTGCTCGTATTGTTAGATTGTGGATATCTTGTTTCTAATAATAGTTCTACCAAAGCCGAGCCCAATTAAGTTCTCAGTGGTAATAATTTTACTGCCCCGTTGATCTAAAGGTCGCAACCACGGCCGCTGAGTATGAGATCCTGAGTTCGTATCCCAGGTCGGGCAAAGTGTTAGAAGGTTTTTAGAAGCAGCCACGCAGTCAGGACTTATGCACAATTGATGACAATAAGATCACCCCCTATTACATGGGACTTAAACGTAACTAGTGAAATATGGTTGAAATAATGGTGTCGATTTTGTTGTGCACAAACTTAACTTAATTTAGGCTATTGCTATCTTTTACTAAAAGGCAGTGCGAGAAAAGGACGGCAATAGCTATCAACTAAGTTAGAAATGTCAAACTAGTTTATGCTTTGCGATTCACCGTGTATTTAGTCGACATGTTTTTACGTGCACCCTTCATTTGTATGGAAATATTAGTTACAATTAAATTTAAGAGCTCTAAATTACGTCCGTCTCTTTCTCGTTTTATTAGACAGAAAAAGATAGCAATAGCCTAAATTAAGTTTAGTTTGTCCACAACAGAATCGACACCACTGTCATTCCCACTATTTTGGCTTCCTTTACGTCAACTCGTGATAACAGTTTATGAGGATGGATAATGCTAGTTACCTCTTTACGTAAAATAACACTGAATAGATTTGGATGAAAGGCATACATTGTTTGTAACCTGAATTATCACATAGGATACTTTTTTTATCCCGTGTAACAGTCACGAAACACCACGCAAAGCCGCGGGAATAAGCTACTATCTAAATAACTTAGTTGCTGTCATCAATAATTATTTTTGAATGTAATGAATTAACTTAGAAACTACTGGACCAATTTGAAAAATCCTTTCAGCAATGGATAGCTACATTATCAGCGAGTAATATGGGCTATGTTTTAACTCCGTACTCATACGGGAACGGGAACTATGCGGGTGAAACCGCGTGACATCCACTAGTCTGAAATAAAGAGTAGAGACACAACTTGTCTTACTTAGGTCCACGTTCACCAAAAAAATGACGCTCTGATTGTCTAAAATCAGCTGTTTAAAACACATTTTTGTACGGGAACACGTCACAGTGACAGCTGTTTTTAGATAATCACACGGTTATCTTTTCGGTGAACATGGACCTTAAAACTGTTGATCACTAATGCTCTACACTTCAACGACAACCAATAACTTAACACAGAAGTACCAGGAACACATAAACGCGCTGTATGCATCACAACTCCCGTCTCGCCTCATAAACATTTACTGCAGTTTCTCAACCTCTTTATTGACAACCTATAAATGGAATGAAGTGTCCTTAACTTTAGCACCACTTGGTATTTTATGAACACCTGGTAGCTTTTGAATAGGCATCATTGGGAACGTTCACGTCGTGCAGTTCTATATTCCTTAGGCCTGAACTCTCGTTGCACTGACGGTCGGTCGTGACGTCAGCGAAAACAAAACACGGCTGTCGGTTGACGCTGACGTCAGCGTCGCAGTGTGGTACTTTGTAAAACACAAGTATACTCGTACGCGACACCGTCAGCGTGAAAATCATTCAGGCCTTAGGGGGGACCAGTTATACAAAGTGGACAGGGCGCGCGCCCGGTTCGCTGTAGATAAAATGTATGGCGCTTTGTAAAGAAATGGCCGCGCGCCCGCACCTCTTTGTATATTTCGTTCCAGAGAACGAAATGGCTGCATTTTTTATTTCGTTTCAGAGCGCCATTACATTTTATCTAAAGGCGCGCGCCCTGTCTGCTTTGTATAAGTTCTACGGTCCTCACACACTGACGAACAAGATAATTATCATGATCATCTATATCTGACCTTTTCCCAACTGTGTTGGGGATCAGCTACAGCCACATTTCGTCAAATTTGTTTAAGTCCCATGTATTAGGAGGGCAGCTTATAGCCATCTTCCAAGCACGAATCCAGAGTCCGAGATGCTACTGATAAACTGGTGATAAAAAAAAAACAAAAAACATTGCTCAACTCGAGAATCGAACACGGGACCTTACGTTCGACTAATACGCCTATGCTTACACATTATTATATACAAACCACGTCCTGAACTCACGTTTTTTTACCAAGAGGTAGCTAGAACTCCCAGAATGCCTGCTACGGTAATTACATGAGCTAAATATCCCGATTCTACACCGAGAGCGCCAAAACAAGCAAATAAAGAATTTTCCCCAAGTGTAAATAATAAATAAACAGTACTAAAAGGGACATAAATAAACATTTTACTTCGAGTGTTGGAGTGACATAGGTATAAAGAACCTTTCGAGAAGGTTCGGAACAAACATTTGATCGCTCTTGGCGAAACGGAACAAATAATTTGTTTCTTGGTCCGGATGCAGACGCGACATTCTATATAAAAGCTCATATTGGGTATCCAATGTCCCCACGCGGGCAACAGCTAGTTCTAAGTACTCTTAATGAAGCCGAAAGGCACTTGCTTTCTCGTCATTGCGATCATTTATTTGTTCTAAACCATACCTCGTAACAATCCAGTTACGAAGATAATATCGGGATTTAAAGTTCCAACTTATCCTTTTTTAAATACTAGTTTTTAATATTATGTCTTTGAATTCGTGCGACCCCTTATTTTTCGGTTGTTTAATCATCAAATGACTCCTCCCACTCTGAGCGGAGCGGGAGAGAGTGTCAGACTTTTACTGACTAAAAACCATCCATGTTCTTTCCTCGCCCTTTACGTTTCGGGGCCGCGGTATCTCTTTCGAACAGTCCCACAGCCCCGGCAGGGCGACCCCTGTACTATTCGCAGTACGCACAATGTCTTGAGCAGCGCTGGCCCAGTGGTGGGAGCAGCGGTGGCCCAGTGGTGGCGGTCCCGACTTACGAGCAGTAAGTCGTGGGTTCAGACCCAGGCAGGCTGATTACTTTGTGTAATTTATTTCATCACCGCTGCTCTCAAAACGGTGAAGGAAAACATCGTGAGGAAACCGGCATGTCCTAGAACCATAAATTCGAAGACTTGTGACATCTACCAATCCGCACTGGGCCCGCGTGGTAGATTATAGCCCATTCCCTCTCATTGAGAGGAGGCCGTGTCCCAGCAGTGGGAACATTATAGGCTGATGATGATGATGATGATGACAATGTCTTGGGTGTGTTACATCGAGTCGGTAGGACTTAAGTGATTTTTTCAAACAAAAATAAACTTGCGTGCGTGTCTATTTTGCTTAGAGTTACTTAGTTTGATGTACAAAATGCTTGGTTGTCCGCTTAAATCCTGTATAGCAACTGAGGTTGGTCTAGTAGTTGCGAGTGACTATTAAGGATGAAGTTCTTTTTTTTTTGGATGGGAATTCATCAATGACTTCTCCACTCTGGGCGGAGCAGGAGGCTTTAATTGACTACAACCCATCCATGCTCCTTCCTCGCCCTTTACATTCCGGGGCCGTGGTATCTCTTTCGAACAGCCCCGCGGCCCCGGAAGGATGAGGCCCTGTATTAGATTATTGGGGTTTTCGATCAAGAATATCTCAGAAGCAGTCGGGTTGTGCACCCCGTTGATGGCAATATACTCGATCTACTAAATGGACGTCCCATGAGACAGGTGAATTAAAGGGGTACTCTGTCTATTCCTGTGGGGATTACAAACAACTGAACTGCACTGACTGTTTTTACACAAGTGCGGAACATGGCTGTAGGTTGGTCACTGTGTTGCCCAATTTCTCAAATAGTCCGGTCAAATAAGACTAAAAAATAGGGGTGAGGTTAAAAAAATCCGACTTTGCTGAAAATTTGTAGGATGGTTCAATACACTACCATAAAGGAAACGTGAATAGTAGGCGCCATGAAGTTCATCTTCCGAAAATTTGTTGAAACTTTTCTTTCGAAAAATAAGAAAACTTTTAAGAAATTTTCAGAAGATTACCTTTATGGCACCTATTTTCCAAAGGCAGATGTACTGTTTTGATAAATTGGTTTTCGGAGGATACATTCGTTCATGAGCTATCAGAAAAGTTTAATATCCTGATTTGCGTAGATTTCTCAAAATCGGCACTTTATAATGTAAAGGTGGAACATTTCAAGGAAAACTTTACAAGTTCGATTTCTCAAAAACCACCCAGTTTGGATTTCAAGGTATCGGGATCTAAATTGTTGCAAATACGGTCTAGTATCCCCCATTTCAAGGCCTGCCACCCAATTACCAATCACCCTGTATACGTAGTGTACTTTTACACATTATGACGATTACAACTCATTCAACTTTTTGAATCCTTATATCTCAAAACCGGTGGCTCTCAGGAAAAAGTGTTGGAATTTTTTAATGGACAATAATCGAAGCATTGGGTGCAACAACGGCGTTACACCAAAAAGTGACTTTTGAGATAATTGAAGTTAAAGTTTTTGATGTGTTATAAATTCTAAATGAATTAATATAAATCTCTAGAACTTTCAAAATTAACGGTAACAATTAGTAAGTTATAAGATTCTAGTATTATTATTATTTTCAAATAGTTAGAATTTTCAAAATAACATATTTTTTTAGTACATGTTATCCGCCCTTGTTGCATCCAACCCGTAAATTAATTGGGCGTTCATATTTTAAAAGGTTTTGAAAGGATAAATAATCGCTTTAGGTGCTTTAAACAATCATCTTTATTTAAAAGTAAATCTCAACAATCGTTTACTTTCATTATTTAAAAGTTTAAATAATATCTATGGGCTTGTTTTCTTCCATAACTTCTCTTTTCCTTTATTTTTTGGGGGAACATAATCAGTCTGGTCAACATCTGCACTAAAATCACTGATTTCACTAATTTCAGCCATTTTTTTACATTAAAATAAACTTTCGCAGACTGCGGGTCGTAATAGCGTAGCGAAATCCTCTCAATTATTTTCTATCACGCCATCTAGGACCACTGAATCAAAATAAGTTTTTGCCATATGATACTAGATAGCTCAATGCTTAATTTGGTGCAATAATATTAAAATGGGCTTTAGGTCCCGAACGCCCTTGTTGCTCCCATTGCTTCTCTGATCTACAATTTTTGTTTGAGCAAATTTTATGATGAAACTTACCGTTTTGCTGAAAATCGTGAAAAATACGTTTTTGTGACCTTTGACCCCGAGTAATTTTTTATTGCACGTCGATCGATGAAGACTTTTCACATTTCCTTTCTTTTTTTTTCCTAGCCTATCGTGTGTCCCACTGCTGGGTAAAGGCCTCCCCTTTTTCCTTCCAAACCTCTCTATCTTGTGCGGTATCTGGCCATGTTCGCCCCGCAAACAGGATCAGATCATCACACCACCTTCGCCGCGGTCTACCTCGACGGCGATTCACTCCGTCAGACGTCCAGTGAGTGACGAACTTTGCCCATCTCTCCGGGTGCATTCTAACTACGTGGCCAGCCTCACTCCCACTTCAGCTTGGCTGTTTATTCTCCGACATTTCCTTTATAATAGTGTATTATAATTCAATTGTTTATTTAAGTATAGTAACTCATAGTGTTTGTTAGTAACAATTTCACTTACATCTATATTAGTAAACTTAATTAAACACAAAAGTTAAAATAACCTAAAAATTGGACACATATAAATTTTGCAAAAAAATAAAAAAAAGGTCCAGCAGCAATTTTGCAGCACCGCCACCGGTTAACGATCGCGCAATCCAGTCGGCCCGAAATCATTTTTAGGATGCTGTTGGAGCTTCCCCACACCCTGCGTACCAGGGATGCGCACCTCTTTCTTACGCATCACTGTATAAAAGCAATCTACGCGGGCTTCAGCAAACATCCCTGAAGAACTACAGAAGCGCGGCAACCCCATCAGCACCCTAAAAGCCTTGTTATACTAGACGCGAAGAGCGCTGTATGCCTTTAGCGTAAAATACGCCCACAAGCTACACGCGTAGAATGAAGTACAATATGCACGGAATAACGCGACTTTGACTTCACTCGAACAGCGTGCAAACCTGCGGGCTATCATGTTAATATCACTATTGAACAGTCCTGCCAATTTCCAAGTCGGAATGTTTGTTACCTTGGATGTCTAAATTGACCGGACTACACAGGTCATTGTAACTTTAAGAGTAATTTATTTTCCTTCAAGCTTGTTGACTCGCGTTTTGGTCAATGTTCCACATCTGACTGCGAATATGAACAATCTGTACATCACATTTTACGGGAGTGCAGTCTTTGGCAAAATGAACGCAATATTATGTTGGATAGTATACAGGTTACATCCGGAGTTATTTACTTGAATTTACTCGAACCTTGTAGAAACTAGAACAAATTTACATGCGTTCAAGCATTTTTGTCATATCTATTATTAGAATCACTTATACCAGCTCACAACTTAGGACCCTTTAATGTTAATATTTATCCGTGGTGCTAGGCAACTGGGCCTATCCCAGTTGTAAACGTCCCTTTGTGCCTATTGGCCTTGTTTCGTTGTCTCCTGCTGATTTGGAGGGTAGTGGAAATTACAGTTTTTTCCTACTCCGCTATACTTTCTGATTAATTTCGTTGCGGGATTCAAGACAGTTAAATTCGGTCTCTGGGACTTCGTCAAGCTTCATTGTCTCGGCGCTTTTCAGGTGCTGGTCGCCACTGTTGATTCTGGCTTTCACGAGTTACAGTGGTTTGGGAATAGTGTGGCGGGCTTGGCCCAACAAAGTATGGGATTTACATTAGAATCTGTAGAAAATGTTTAAAACAAATATTTGTCAAGGATCGCGAAGGGGAGACGGAGTCAACAATTTGTTTGTTTCGGATACAGACGCGACTTTCTAGGAAAAGTGACTCATAATTATTAGAAATTGAGTGATTGAGAAGATACACCTACGAGTGAAATAGAAAAGTAGAAAAGAGAAAGTGAAATAGAGAAGAAGAAGACTGCATGCTGCATAGATTCCAATCAAGCATAATCTGCCTAGTCTTGTCTCAACTATGTTGAGGTCGGCTCCAACTCTAACAGGACGCAGCTGAGTACCAGTATTTTACACGGAGCGACTAGGATATGACCTCGACAACCCAGTTAGTACTGCGTAATACGACACCCCTTGGCAAGCCTGGTTGTAAGACGATAACTTCTACAAATACTTAAACAAGAAACTAGCTGGAAGTTCATGATTTATGCGTAATGGAAGTTCATGATTTACGCGTCATGTTTTATGCGTAAACTAACCCAACCCAAGTAGAAAGATATTTTTTGCGTAAATTGTCAATATTGTGTTACCAAAACTTTCCAAGAGAGAGTTATTTACTCAAATTAACTTTTACAAGCTGCATTCTGTTTTTCTTTAATTTCAACAAAGTAAAGTCGTGGAAGGCCGAAGGGCCTGAAAAAGGTCGGAGAAATGAGTTATTGTTCTTTTTACTGCCTCAAATTGAAGCGGAAGTGATTGTTTGAAGTAAAGCCTTCCGTGTTTTATGTTGAGTCTTTAATTATGGGAGAAAAGAGTTTGAATTAATTTCACAGTTCGGTATTTTTAGAAAGATTTATTGAAAGTGTATCAGAAACTTGGTTTACCTAATAGCAAACCGAAATTTCACCATTTATGTTTTAAGTCACATGTAATAGGATGAGCCAATTGCCATCAACCGGGCTCCGTCTCATCTCGTGGCTGCTATTGTAAAATATAATTTATAATAATAATACCAGCCCACTGTCCCACTGCTGGGCAAAGGCCTCTTCTCATACTGAGACGGCACGAGCATTGATCACCACGCTTGCTCAAGACGGGTTGGCGATTTCAGTCTTATATTGTTTGATTATAAAGTCCAGGTTTCCTCACGATGTTTTTCCGTCACTGATGTCTGTGATGTCCGAGGTATCTTGGACTTAGAAAACTACATATGAATTGAAAAAGTCACATTGGTCCTTTCCCGGATTTGATACCACAACCTCGGAGGTGAGACCTTAACCTCTGGGCCATCACGACATTGTGAAATGCCTGATAGAAAACTCACTAACACTTTTTCCGAACAATGAGCGCATCAAAACCTATATTGTCACTTACAGGAAATCTTCCGTGATTATTTATGGTTTTGAGCTCACGGAAATATTAAATAATCAAGGAACATATCCCGTAAGAGACAATATAAGTTTATTGTTAAACCGTGTAAGCTTAAAACAGTGAATGAGCATACACACAGTCACACAGTCGCGTTTTTGACCACTCGACTAATGAAACAGTCTATCTATCTATCATGAGTTTTAAGTTTCCGCACTTAGTCCTTAAAGTGGACCATTGTGCGTGAGCCATAGTGGCCGATTACTCCAAGCAGCCCACCAGCTCCAGAATGAGGCAGTCACGTACTACTGAAAAAGTGTACTAGAAAGCTAAAGCATTTATAACCCAAACGTAAAATAAAGTTATATAGAAGACTGACTTTATTAATTATGTGAGAAAACTTCATTTTAGCAGCACAGCTGCGAAAGACTTAAACATCTTGGAACACAAACTTAAAATTTTACACCCAAAGTGCTAAAGAAAATAAAGTTTGACGTAATAAAAATATAGTGATGTTTATCACCCTATCAGAACATCAAAATGTGTCTCAAGTGACCACTCCAGAGTACGTCTATTAATAGTGACGTGACACGAATTCCCGGGATGCGGGATTTCAGTAAACTCGAGAATTCATTTGTCGATGTAACATGGTAACGCTTGGTATGAATGCAGAGGATCTCGTAAAGTGAATTGTTAGACAAAATATAAATGGTTGTTTATGAAGATGATAAACTACTTTGCGCATTAAATTAAATATCCCAAAATTGGCAACTCTCGCAAATTATTATGAGCACGAAGTGACCGTGACATTGTTGTATGTGATGTAGATCATTTGGTTGTAATAAATTATACATGCGGATGCATAATTACGTTATGATTAAGTTATGCAATTAATGGGTTCATTACTTTGGTACAAACATGTACCCATAGTAGGAAAGGAAGAGTATTCTCTCTTTCAAACGAGAGCATGCAAAAACTGTTTGCAAATATCGAGGCACGTTGTACGAGTAGCTTTCAATAGTTTGAGCATTCGTGTCTTCATGGGAAAAAAATTACACTGAATAGAATATAATAGAATGAATGAATGAATGTTATTCACACGATTTTTTATTAACTATACGTTTGGGTAGGTATGTTTGGTAAGTGAATGGTAAACGGCCAAGAGGTAGCAGCCCTTTGCGATGGTCCAACGAAATTTCATGATGCGCTTCACTTGGCCAAGGAACATAGTTCATAGTTTAACATCATCAGGGAACAAAATATTTCAAGGGAGAATACCCTCATTAATAAGAAGCACGACTTGAGAAGTAGGATACGTTCAAGAGCATTATGTATAGAACTTAATTTTGTTGTGGTTGCACTACTTCCATGATATTACTCTTCTGGTCCATCATTTAGACTGATATCTTCAATTGGTTTTGAGCAAAACTTTGTGAATTGTATTAATATTGAGGAGCTTGTGACTGAATAATTATTGCCGCTTGGGTCGATCTTTAGGTTAAGCCGTGTTTACCTAGGTTGGCTGGGTGAACACACATTACATACCGAGTTTCCTCCAGCCGATCTTTGTAGATCTTTGACAGTCGTTACAGGTAGTCTGTGGCCCAAAAAGTTTGACAACCCTCTTATTAAGGGCTACTGTTGGCGACTGGCTGGATAAACTACTACCTTTTTTTGAATATACTTTTTATTGATTTGTTTGTTTTTTTTCATACTGAATTTGACGGCTGTCACTTTTGCTGTCCTTTGTGTTCGCTGTAATTTCTCTAGTTTTTCTAATTTAATTAAATGTTTATTCTAATAGTCACCATCACATCGTTTCATTCACATCCTTAAATACAGTCCACTCGCTCACCAACATTTTTTGGTCCATTCGTCGCCTAAATTTACCATCCCATTTAGTGTTCATTTTTTTCCATTACTTCCATTTCACACGATGGTGATTACACGTAGCCAAACTAGGTCAGTTGTGAACCCAACGGCACAAAATCCCGCTGAATCACATCGCGAAGAAAATACTCCGACCTCTCTCCGCGACTGTGCCCAGCCAACGCCGTGTGGGAGCGGAACTAATCGACCGGCCACCAGGACAAGGGACTCACAACCAGAGGGAAGTATTAGAAACATTGCACCCCAGCAAGAAACAATAGTACTCCCTACGAGCTCCGGTGTCAGAACCAAGCCAGTCGACAAAGGACAGTCAAGATACAGCGCTACACATTCGCGCACTTCTATACATGCACAAAAACTGGCCATTGAGGCCGAAATTCAGCAACGGCGTGTAGAGCGTGAACGTCAGCTATTTGAACGTGAACGAGAACTATCACGTCTCCAACAAGAAGCAGACGAGTTAAAGTTACGTGCGAAATTAGCCTCCCTGGAGGGACATTCTGATAAGTCGTACGGTAGCTATTCTCGTAGTTCACAAAAAGAACGTGTCAATGCATGGGTGGATAATCAAAAGACACCTAATCCTCAACTTGACAATCCCCCACAAGCGGCGACCTACAACGTTCACACACCAAAAGTTAGCAACCCGGCTTTTATGTCAGCTGTCATTCCAGCTGACCCTATTTCACAACTAGCGAAGGCCATTTCTTCACAAAACGACCGCAAGACAAGACTTCAGCTAGTTCCTTTTTCAGGAAACATTAATCAAAATCAAAAAAATCAAAATCAAAATATTTTATTTCACATAGGCCTGGATGGGCACTTATAAAACGTCGAAAAAGGTGCACGGTTCGCGTTGGTCGATTCCATGGAGAAGAACCGGCAAGAAACTCCATGGTTACTCTTTTCAAATCATTTGGTATTACAATATTATTGTTTCATTACAGCATTTAGTACTAAAGTATGGGGGGACAGCGTAGGCCCGACAATAGGTCGTTGCTTGCTATACAAAAAATGTAAAACAAAAGGAATATTTAACAAAAGTTAAACAGCATCCGGGAATCTAAAAGGCCTTCAATGTTCACTCATTCACAAATAATAGGTAAAAAAGCATCTATACAAAGGTAAGTAAATAAAAAAATAAAAAGAATATTTAATTAAAGAACTAAATTAAACAAGTGACACAAATATTGTCATCAGTGCTGTAACTATTCTGAGCAAAATATGATAAAAAATGATTTGAAAACTACTGTAATAATCTGAATCAAAAGAAAAAGAATAATGAGATTGAGAATAGTTAGAGACATCCACAAATCTGTGCCGTTTATGAGCTACCAGGGAAGCCGCATGCGCAGAAGGAATCATAGCCAAACTTCTTTGTCATCAACGTAGTCCTTGATTTTGTAATATGCTTTTTTCATAAGGACACGTTTAATATAGTTCTTGAACTTTCCGTCGGTCAGTTCTAGAACTGACTTTGGCAACTTGTTATAAAAGCGTATACTGTTTATAATAAAAGACTTGCTAGTTTTTGTTAATCTGAATTTAGGTATTACAATTTCATGTTTACTGCGTGTATTTTTATTGTGGAAGTCGCTTCTAATTTTGAAAAGCCCTCGATTTTTACGGACATATAAAATACATTCAAAGATATAAAGTGAAGGCAGAGTTAGTATATCGATCTCTTTGAATTTTTCTCTGAGTGACTCGCGAGGACCCATTTTATAAATCGCGCGGACTGCCCTTTTTTGTAGTATAAAAATGGAGTCAACGTCTGCTGCTGATCTCCACAGCAGGATGCCGTAAGACATAATACTGTGGAAATAAGCATAGTAAACTAACCTAGCTGTGGCTACATCCGTTAACTGCCTTATTTTCCTAACTGCATATGCAGCTGAGCTTAACCTACCTGAAAGAGTTCTAATGTGCGCGCCCCACTGTAATTTTGAATCTATAGTAATCCCTAAGAATACAGTTTCCGCTATAACATCAAGTTTATTGCCGTCAAGATTTAAATTAAGATCACGTTGTGGTACATTTGGTAAGGAGAATCTTAAACACTTAGTTTTGCTTGCATTCAATAAAAGATTATTAGCAGCGAACCATTTTGAGAGAACGGTTAGACTTTCGTTAACATGTTGGACAAGCGTATCCTTTCTATTTATTTTAAAAATTAGCGAGGTGTCATCAGCAAATAAAATTATGATATACACAAGAAATAGGAAAGGACCGAGAATTGAACCTTGGGGCACGCCTATCTTGACTAGAGACCCGGAGGACGTCGCCCCATTTACATTTACTTTTTGCTGCCTGTTTGATAGATAAGAAAGAACCAGATCAGCAGCTTGACCACGAATTCCGTAGTGGTGTAATTTACACATCAGTGTGTTGTGGTCCACGCAGTCAAACGCTTTAGAGAGATCACAGAAAATGCCTATGGCATCTTGGGACTTCTCCCAGGATTCCAAAATGTGAGTGATAAGTTTAACTCCCGCGTCCGTTGTCGATCTGCCCTTCGTGAATCCAAACTGCTGACTGTGCAAAATCCCATTTGAGTTAAAGTGAGATAACATCTGGTCCAGCATGATTTTTTCATATATTTTACTCAACGCTGGAAGCACAGATATAGGTCTATAATTAGAGGGATCACTCTTACAACCAGATTTAAAAATTGGTACTACTTTACTAAGTTTCATTAGATCAGGGAATTTACCGCTATCCAAACATTGATTGAATATGCCTGTTAGGATAGGGGCAATTGATTCGATAATATCTCCAAGAACCTTGACGGATATGCCCCATAAGTCTTCAGTATTCTTTACGTTGAGACTTTTGAACGCGTTTATAATAGTAGCAATACATATTGGTTTAAATTTAAAGTTTGGTATATCCGCAGTAAAATTTTCTTTAAGCAAATCTTCAGCTAATGTAGATGAAGAAGGGAGAGATTTTGTAACTTCTAGCGGAATATTAGTGAAGAAACTTTCTAGTGTCTCGGCTACTGCTAGCTTGTCAGAAATGGTCTGATTATCTATTTTCAAGGACAATTCGGTCTGATCACGTTGTTGTGACTTTCCAGTTTCTTTGTTAATGACCTGCCACACTGTTTTTATTTTATTATGAATGGTTAGCTTTTAAATGTTCTTATGAGCGAACTAAAACCTTTTTTTCCCCTTCAGAGAATTTAGCACGTCTTATCACTAATGTACGCGGTGCGGCGCAGGTTGCTATCTCATCTATTTTGTGGGAAGCACAAGACCCGGAGGAGATAATGTCTGCGTTGGAGCAGAACTACGCGCGGCCTGAGCTGTTGGTCGCACATGAGATTGCTGGACTTCGAAGCTTAAAGATAAGTAGCCCAGAACTTTTAAATACCCTGGCTAACAAACTCCGAAACTGTGTTGCTACCATTAAGTGGCTAAAGCAAACCGAGTACCTGTCCTCGATCGAGCTTCTTCGCACGGTGCTTTCAAAGCTTAGCGAGAACACTAGAGATCGTTTTACCGACTATGCTGCCACACACAAACCTTTCGAGCCTACACTGACTAAATTAGAGCTGCTTTCTAGGTTTTTAGTTATTGAAGCGGAACGACAACTAAACTTCAACTTCCTGATAGACGTAACAGCAAACTCTTCGCAGAGTAAGGCCCCAAGTCCTTTACACAGTAAGACCCAAAACTTTTTGAATGTTCATGTCACCGATTCCAAAGACAAAAATACTGAATGTACGTACTGTAAACAAGGTACACATGCAGTCAATAAATGTAAGGCGTTTTCATCTCTTACTGTTGACGATAGATGGCACTGGGTGCGAAAAACCAAAACTTGTTATAGGTGCTTAAAATCCAACCCACATACATGGAACAACTGCCGAGCTAAGCGTTGCGGTATTAATAATTGTACCAGGCGTCATCACGCCCTTCTGCATGGCGATTCATCATCGCAAAATAATACAAATAAAGTTTCCACTAATATTTCCAATTTAACACAGGACGCTTCCAATAATGTCGTTGAGCTTCATCAAGGTGGCGACGTCGTGGCCACTACATGCGGTGTACCTGCAACGGGCGTCCGAGGACTACTCAAAATCCTGCCAGTCACCTTAGAAGGACCGCGAGGCACTATCAATACCTTCGCGCTGCTTGATGAGGGCAGTACTGCTACTAACACTTATCGACGGTGACATAGCCACACGTATCGGGGCAGAGATCACCGACCGACAAAAACTACGTGTCACAGGTGTAGGTGGTATGTTCCTCGATACAGAGGTATGTTACGTGAACTTTCACATTAGGGGGCGGGGCTTACCTGAACAACATTTTATTCAGGGCGCACGCAGCATCACTCCTCTTCACCTTAGTCCGCAAACTATTGATATTGACGAAATATCAAAATACGACCATCTATTCGATCTGTCTAATATGCTAGTATACCAAAACGCTGTGCCAACCGTGCTTATTGGAGCCGCTGATTGGCCCCTGTCTTTAAGCCGTGAGATGCGCGTAGGGAGGAAGAACGAGCCTGTAGCGTCAAGAACGCTCTTGGGCTGGGTTCTGCATGGCGTTATTTCCACAGTTTCTAAGCCTGTAGATTTTATTCACGCTATTTCTGAATCCGATTACGCATCGCGAACTATTGATTCTCTTGAGGCTCTCGTAAAAAGACAGTACGAAATAGATTCTATAGGTATTCAAAAGCATGTGACCAGGCAAAACAGTGATGATGCACGGGCGGTTAGTTTAGTTGAGTCTTCAGCTCGGAGATTAAGTACAGGGCGTTTTGAGGTAGGATTGCCATGGAAAAATGAGGCAACAGATAACGTACCTGACAGTTATCCTCAAGCCTTATCTCGCCTTAAGTCTCTAGAGAAACAGATGGCTAAAGATGAAAATTTCGCATCAGCATATAAAGATTTTATAGACGGTGTCATTCAAAAAGGATTTGCGGAAGAGTGTAAATTGTCATCGTATCATCAAAATTATGTAAGGTCTTCAACCGACAAATCTATAAGGTGGTATTTACCACATTTTGGTGTGTACCATCCGCAGAAGCGCAAGTTGAGAGTTGTTCATGACGCTGCAGCCGCTACTAGGGGTGTCAGCTTAAACAATATGCTGCTGCAGGGCCCTGATTTACTGCAATCTTTGTTGAATATATTGTTTCGTTTTAGGGAGGGCCCAATAGCATTAAATGCTGACATTAGGGAAATGTTTCCCCAAATAAAAATACAAGAAAGTGATCGTGATGCGCTTAGGTTTTTATGGCGTGACGGCAACTCTCAAGATGTTGTCAAAGAGTATAGGATGTCGTCTTTAATTTTTGGTGCGGTCTCTAGTCCTTTTATAGCCGTTTTTATCAAAAACAAAAATGCCAAAGATTTTGAAAGCAAATATCCTGAGGCCACCCACTCCATTATCCATGATCATTATATGGATGACTTTATTGGAAGCGAGTTTCACCTCGGCGATGCCACTCGTTTGGCTTCCGAAATAGTCACAGTCCACAAATCGGGTGGTTTCGAAATGCGTTCCTGGACATCAAATGTACCAGAGGCACTTGCGTTGGTACCTAAAGAGCTGCATAACAATTCGGGATCCGATATCAATCTACCTCCAGATCGTGACGTAGGCGCATTAGGAGTAAAGTGGAATCCTTTTAATGACACCCTAGGTTTTCGCACAGACCACAAATTGATAGGCTCACATTCACCACTGACTAAACGAGGCTTACTCTCCAGTGTAATGAGTGTTTATGATCTTTTAGGCTTGCTTATGCCAGTAGTGATTCAGGGCAGGATTTTAATTCAAAAACTTTGGAGGGAGGGTACGGCCTGGGATTCACCAATTCCCGCAAAGTACGAAGCTGAATGTAAATCCTGGTTTGCACAACTTGCATCAGCAGCTAGTCTCCGTATTCCGCGGTGGTATATGGGCAGACCAGACCAGTGTGACACTCAACTGCATGTCATAGCAGATGGGGGGGAACAAGCCTATGCTTGTGTTGCGTATTGGCGCTACACTTTTATGAATGGCTCAGTCAGCCTTGCTTTAATAGGCAGCAAAGCGCGTGTTGCTCCCCTGAAGCCACTTTCAATTCCACGTCTCGAATTGCAAGGTGCTGTTATCGCGACGCGTTTTGCACAAAGTATTATTAGTGCACACCGGACACAACCTTCTGCCGTATTCTACTGGACTGATTCCACTACGGTTCTGAAATGGATCCGCAGCGACGCACGCACATTTAAAGCGTTTGTTGCTCACAGGTTAGGCGAAATTTTAGAATTTACAAATCCATCAAACTGGAGGTGGCTTCCAAGCGATCTCAATATTGCTGACGATGCTACGAAGCCAAAACGTATAGAACTCACGTCATCACACAGATGGTTTACTGGCCCTTCATTTTTACTTTACCCTTCTACAGAATGGCCATCCGAACCAGAATGTACCCATGAAGCTCCAGGAATTTCTGAGTTAAAATCAGAGTTCGTGGGCCTTCTAACGGACACTCCATTACTTGTACCACCGGTCCCAGATCCATCTCATTTTAGCAGTTGGCTGCGATTATTACGGGCATCGGCTCGCGTTTTCCAAGCAATAAGAATTTTTATGACTTTTTCTCGTTCACCACGTTTAATTGCAAAATTTTCAGACGATTCCACGTCACCTTCGCAAATTTCGACCGAGGATATATTCCGAGCAGAGAAGATGCTTTACCTTAGAGTTCAGATGGACAGTTTTGCGGAAGAACTGAAGACGCTGAGAGTCTCCCAGCCACTACCGAAGAGTAGCAGGATAGCCGCGCTTGCTCCGATCCTTCACGAGGATGGTTTGTTAAGATTAAATTCACGCATAAGATCCGTTCCTGGTGTGAGTGAGAGTATGAAGTCGCCCATCATCTTGGATGGCCATCATCGGATTGTACACCTTATGATCCTACACATGCACTGCGAAGCTGGCCATGGTAACCATGAGATGGTGCTGAACGAAATTCGTCAACAATTTTGGGTTTTGACAGCAAGAGCAACGACTCGCAGCGTTGTCAAGGGGTGTGTGCTATGCAGGAGACAGAAAGGCCGCCTTGTGACACCACCTACAGGGGATTTACCACTTGAGCGCCTCGATCACCATAAGAGGCCCTTTACGCATGTGGGCCTTGATTACTTCGGCCCCGTAGAAGTGGCAGTGGGTCGCCGACGAGAAAAACGATACGTAGCCCTATTTACCTGTCTAGTCACAAGAGCCATACATCTGGAAATAGCTGCATCGTTGACCTCAGATTCGGCGATCATGAGCCTCAGACGTTTGATAGCTCGGCGTGGGACTCCGTCAACAATATTTTCCGACAACGGAACCAACTTCGTTGGAGCTAGCCGCGAACTAGCATCACTCTACCATCAAGATGTCGAGATCTTTGCAACAAGCCGCAAAATATCGTGGCGGTTCATACCGCCCGCCTCTCCATTTATGGGAGGTGTGTGGGAGAGATTAGTGCGTTCAGTAAAAACAACCCTACGTGCTACATTAATAAACAAAGCCCCACGCGAAGAAGTTTTTAACACTTTGCTGATCGAAGCTGAATCCATTATTAATTCTCGACCGCTCACCTACGTTCCAAGTACACTAGACGCCCCCGAAGCTATAACTCCGTTTCATTTTATCCTTGGCTGTTCATCGGTGGCTCCATGGCCAGTTAAGCTCTCGGATGCAGACCTACTTCGAAAATCTAACTGGAGACACGCTCTCAGGCTGGCTGACCACTTCTGGCAAAGGTGGCTTACGGAATACCTGCCTACATTAATTCCACGTGGACGCTACGCTGGTAACGGAAACAATTTAAATGTAAGCGAAGGTGACGTGGTCGTGGTCGCGGACAATTCACTGCCTAGGGGTCTTTGGCTCCTAGGCAGGGTAACCAAAACTTTTACGGGACCTGACGGGCTGGTCCGTGTCGCAGACGTGGCCACAAAAGGAGGTACCTTGCGCCGACCAGTCCGCAAGCTCGTACCTCTAGTAGCTGAACCCCAGTCAGTTGCCACCACGGTTTAGTGTTCCACTAGGGGCCCGGAATGTTGGCGACTGGCTGGATAAACTACTACCTTTTTTTAAATATACTTTTTATTGATTTGTTTGTTCTTTTTCATACTGAATTTGACGGCTGTCACTTTTGCTGTCCTTTGTGTTCGCTGTAATTTCTCTAGTTTTTCTAATTTAATTAAATGTTTATTCTAATAGTCACCATCACATCGTTTCATTCACATCCTTAAGTACAGTCCACTCGCTCACCAACAGCTACAGTATTATCCAGTATTAACTGGGGTTATTGAAGTCAGATAGGCAGTCGCTCCATGTAAAATACTGGTTTTCAGCTGCACCCGGTTGGAAAGGAAACCAACTCCAAAGTGGTTGGAAAAAAGCTAGGCAGATTTTATTAATATCGCAGTCCAACTTAGTTTTGAAAACCGGGATAAAGTTTAACAGCACATCACTATTTCGATACTTCTGTAACTTTATGACTTCACTCAAGCGACCCATGACTTTTATACGATCTACAACGTGATTGTGCTTTGAGGAAACTCCAATTTTATATTTCGGTGCCTTTCATACTAAGGTTGTAATAAAATATTAAAGGAAATGGCTTTACGGTTTCAGATACATTAAAAATAAAATTATGGTCGTGAACTTTATTGTGACCCTTGCTTGCGCCTGTAGTTTTGAAATAGCAAATTTTTTTATTGCAACAACGTGCGTAAAGAAATTAAAATTTAAATAGATGTAGAAGTAGAAATATGTCAAATGTAGTTTTTGAGTACACAGTAAGAGAGACTCACCGATCCCACAGTCAAACCGATGCAACGGTTTTGTTGGGCTTTGTTTATAAGACTTCCTACTTTGGAATAAAATTAAATAAATAAAAATGACATGACTATGAATGTGGGCGATATGAAAGGAGTGTGTAAGGATCGTATCAGTTGGCGTTCTGTGTTTTCTGCCACGCCTGGAACGGGCTCCTTCATTTTGCTGACATCTCTTTGAGGCGCGCGTGGAACACAAACACGCCGTCGACACGGCCTGTCGTCATAAAACGGACGGATGGCAAGCTAGCCCATAGCTCACCGTACACAGGCCCGCGCCCGCGGTGGTGGTAAAAAAGTGAGATAATGTAATTTAAAGCAACATTTTGCATGTCTTACTTTGTCAGGCGCCTGTGACACTTCAAACGTCTTGTGCTTTTGTATAATCGACTTTTCAATTGCTTTACTACTTTACTACAATTCAAACTATCTAACAGCAACGCATATAAAACTAGTGTTTGGGAGCTACGATGCCACAGACACACACACACACGAGCAGTGGTGGCCCAGTAGTGGCCCCGTGGTGGCCCCGTGGGTTCAAACCCAGACAGGCGCATTACTTTGTGTATTTCATTTCATCACAACTGCTCTCAAAACTTCTAACATGTCCTCAGCCGGCGACTCTCATGCAATTGAGTTTTTGGAGTAAATTCAGGTCTTTTGGGACTAGCCGAGTGGTAACATGTTTCATACCCAAATGATTAGTTAAAATGATACGGATCGACTCGTGAGATACAGAAAGTTCGGCGGCTATCTCCCTCGAAGTTGAATGAAGATTCACTATTCCTCACTTTCTCATTCACTATCACTCATTACTTCCTTCACTTTTACGATATTAACTTCAGTTGCGTTGCAGACGTTGATGGCCTACCCGAGCGAGGCAAATCTTCCATCACATCTCGATCCCTTTTTAACGCTTTGCACCACTCATAAGCACGTGTTTGTGATCAAATCGGTTCACCGTAAACCTTGTTTTTTTTTTAGGATGGGAAATCATCAAATGACCTCTCCCACTCTGGGCGGAGCGGGAGGGAGTGTCAGACTTTTACTGACTAAAACCCATCCATGTTCCTTCCTCGCCCTTTATGTTCCGGAGCCGCGGTATCTATTTCCAACAGGCCCGCAACCCCGGCAGGCTTCGGCCCTTGCGAGCCCCTCCCCTTATGCTGACATCTCTTTGAGGCGTGCGTGGAACACGAACGCGCCGTCGACACGGCCTGTCGTCAACCGTCCACAGGCCCGCATCTACGGTGGCCGGTAGCCACCACGTGGCCCCCGACGCCCGGTGCGTCTCCCGCGGCGACAAACTCTTTGTTCAATATTTTTGTCCATACTGAAATTCCCTATATGTACACTAGAATTATGATATAACTAAAAACAGCACTGTTTTTAAAATAAATAACAGATGCAACTCAAATAAACTCCGCGTCAAAATGGAAAACAGTTGTGCCAATCTAACAACGACAAAAAAAAATAATTTGGTACCATAAACAAATGAACCATTCCCGATACTTTTTAACCGACTTCTTTGACTGAATGTAGGCCCATTCGAAAAATACGCGCTTTAACGTGGAGTTGCGGATACCAGCCCGTTGTACAATACAATACACACACACACAGACACATCAAACTTATGACACCCCGTCGTTTTTGCGTCAGGAGTTAAAAATAGTTTACATGCTACAGTATTACTATCTTATACAAATCGTTATCGTGTTCATAGTCCCGTGAAAATATTGTTATACAGAGATTTCCATCTCTAGTTTCCATTCCCATTCATATTGCTCGACGTCGAAATCTATCCTTTGGCGCAATAGGTAAAGACCAATATAGCTCTCCTTAATTATTGTAGTATGAGGCGCGTTACACACTTGCTCATGTGAGGATTCATTGAACATTTCGGTAAAATTGAATAAGTAGAAAATGTTTTCGAGAAAACGACCGCTGGTCGTGAAAAGCTCGTTGCTAAGTAATAATAACCACATCACGTCGCATGGATAAAATGCTGTCAAGCAGTGGTTGACAGCAAGTGAATGGAGCCGCTGCAGCTTTTTGTAGTTGCGATGTGGTACCGACAAAATGTCGATATGGTTGCGTTGTTGCCAGTAGTTGCGATGCGGTCACGGGGTGTGAAGACACAGTTCGACTCTGGTTTTCATAACGGATGGCACTGTCGTTGCGTCAACGCAACGTTGTGTTTGCGATGTGGTCGGCCACTACTTCGCAGTGTCGGTGGTGGTTGCGTTGTGGTTGCGATGCGGTCGGTATCACACACATGGTCGATAACGACTGCAAAACGTGGTATGTGTGAATATTCCTATTAATTTTCAATATGAAATATACGCCCGGCCACGTGGTGTGGGTTGAGATGTGGTTGTGATACGTTTAAAGAAGCCCTAAGGTTAAGCCGTGCTTGCCTTGGTTGTTCTGTGTGTGTTTTAAATTGTATATTTTAAATTGTTGATTTATTTTTTTACTCTGGACGCTCTTATTGTGCACGTCTTTCTACATCGTTCTCACATATATGTATAATCTCAACATGAAAGATGTAACAAAGATTTTGTAACAACATTTTTGATTGAAAAGAGTGTCCATGGAGTTTCTTGCTCGTTCTTCTCCATAGAGATCTACGCTAGGGAATGGGCAACTACAGTACTTTCTCAAGTTAATATGCCTTGTGTCTGTGACTGTAGCTTTGATTTTTCTTTAAATTTTTTGACATTCAAAAGTGCCGTCATGGTCTAGTTGAAATAAATGATTTGAGTTGGAGTTTGAGTTTGAGTTTGTGGATGGGTGACTACCCATTACATAGCCAGCCTCGTGCCTCGGAAAGCACTTTAAACTGTTGACAAATGACAGCCGGGACGCTGTCATTTGTGAGCGAATATCAGCAAAGTGCATTTTTTGTCAATTTTGGTAGCAAAATGTATTCTTCAGCTTTCGTGAAATATAAGTATCTGGTATAACAGTAGAAAGTTCAAGCTTAAAGAATCTTTAAGAGGCCCGGGCATATCTCGATAACTTTTTGAAATATTTAAGTTTAAAGTATGGTGTACCCGTCATCAAAAGAAAGAAAAAGCATTTATTAGCCCGACAGGACAACACATAAATAAAAAAGGGGTACAGTAACTTTATACAAACTGATTTTTTTAGTTTTGATCTGTATTTAATTCGATTTCGTCATCAATATCATGGAAATTTTCCATCCTTATTAGAAAATGTTTCTAGGAAAACGAATTCTGATTCTGAATGGTTTCTATGCACATTAGCTCTATGAAGTCTTCCGTAGTCAACAACAAAATGACACATGATGCCAAATGCAGCGAAGATGCTGATTGGAGTTTACCAATCGGCACAATTAGTGTTGAATGTAAGTCTTGTCTAAGCCGAAAGTAAGCTTTAGTTCGGCATTGTTATTCTACAAGTAAAACCGAAAGGAATAATCTTACCCAAGTGTGTAGCAGGCTTTATAACCTGTGAAGGTAGTACCACCATACCGTTCTTACAGTAACAAAGACACAATGTCGAGTTCCATCTAGACTCCAGATGAAATCATTTGTGCCTGTAGACTTTAGATTCTAGAGAGGATATTATGACTTTGAAACTGTGATTGCAAATTCCTTAAAATTTTGTTTCTTGTTTGAATGGGAGATTGTTCGGTACATACAAGCTCTTCGTTTGTTGAACATAATATATGGTTAGAAAATTTGCTATGGGAAAAAAAATAGGGAGTTTAAAGTTACAAAACGTGGACACTGACAGTTGGTATGTTCCACAAATTTAAGGGCGCTCAGTGCCGTATAGAACTTTCTATATCCAGAGTTTCTTTGAAGAATAAGATACGAGTAAACTTATCCCTAAATAACTGCGGGATCAATTTACTAAAGAGCCTTATGCGCATAGCTTTCAGAGGAGGCAATTTGAAGTGGCTATAGGTCGACCTGATGTCACATTACCGATGGCCGATCGAACAAATTAGGTCAACCTAATTAGGTAGCCTGTAATATACAGGGTGAAATTGAATAGATGCGACAAATTTAAATATACAATAATACGTGTTGTCAAGAAAATGTATAAAATATAAAATTAAAAAATAATTGATCAGTGTTACGAAAACCGTTAAAATAATAAAAGTATCAAAAATCTTGCCGACTCATCGCAGTGCTTAATATAGCGGTCATTTACGTAATTTTGCCTTAATTTTTCTTATTTATTTTGCATATTACTGGAATACCGATAACTCGTACTTAAATAAAGATAATAACATCGATGGACCTTTTGAAAACGATAATCGCGTAATTTTTTTTAACGATTTAGATTGTAGAAAAAACAGTTTATAATTACTATGTTACTGTAACTGAAGCTCCAATTTCATTTTGTCGCATTAATTTAAATTCACCCTGTATAGTATATAATTATATCTATATCAAACAATAAGCTGCAATCGACTAAGATGACTGATTTGAGTTAGATACTTAATTTAATATTTCAAGCTCAACCCCAAAATACTTCCAACTTTAACAATGGTTTATCTTAGATAAACAAGAACAAACTACAAAAACCTGCAAGTGCGAGTCGGACCTTTGCATGAAGAGTTCCGTTCCATTGTCACCCCCTTTAATTTAGAATTCATATTAAATATTTATTTTTAGAGCGGCAACAGTAATATATATTCTATGAAAATTCCAGCTGTTTTGTTATTATGGACCATGAGATACACAGCCCGTTGTCAAACAGACAGCCGCGGAGGCCTACTAATAGAGGTCGATTGGTTACCTTTTTTTTCTAATAGGCAATCATCAAATAACTTCTCCCACTCTGGTCAGAGCGGGAGGGAGTGTCAGACTTTTACTGACGGAACCCTTCCATGTTCTTTCCTCGCCTTTTATGCTCCGGGGCCACGGTATCTCTTTCGAACAGTCCGGCAGCCCCGGCAGGCTTCAAACCGAGCCCTTTCAACGTGCTGACATCTCTTTGAGGCGCGCGTGGAACACGTACGCGCCGTTGACACAGCCTGTCGTCATAAGACGGACGGACGGTGAGCTAGCCCATAGCTCACCGTCCACAGGCCGGTTGGTTACTCTTCAAAAAGACGGAGCAGTCAGTCAATTTGGATCGGCTACGAGTGCTACGAAAAGCGTACGTGACGGCCACGCGAGTTCCATGATTTTGATAAACTCAATAAAATGGGACCACACGTAAAGCACCAAATTTCAAATAAAAGAAGAATCATAAAAATCGGTTCACCCAGTGGATAGTTAAGAGGTAACAAACACAAAAAAAAAATACGAAGACGAATTGATAACCTCCTCTTGTTTGAAGTCTCTTGAAAAAAGGTTCAACACGCCTAACGAAGTTTTCACCTCAAAAAAGTTTGCCAACCATTGCACCCGTATACCAGCTCTCAGGTAGCGAGTGTAAAAGCTTTCAATGCGTACATTGTTCGGTTTCCATTGTCACTGAGCTCACCGCCGTAATAGCCTGCTATTGCGTGTTCTCTTGTTTTAACGGCCATTACACGTATACTCGGATTTCTGATGAGGCTACTTATTTTCATTGTAGGTAAATGGTAAGCAATTTTGACAATGTGCGGTGATTCCGAATCTTACCTCTAAGATGATATTTTTTTGTCTGTCTTAATACGGGGTATCGATTTCGTAAGCAATTCTTATAGTAAACGGATGGGTGATAGAATTAAATGGTTTCATTAGCACATAAGAAGACAGTTGAATTTTTACGTGAAAATGCTACTTAAAATTAACTAACTGCCTTGTTGGTCTAGTGAAAGAAAGAAAAAACATTTATTAGCCCGACAGGACAACACATAAAAAAAATGGTAAAATTTTGATTATAACACTAGTTTAAAGTAAACATAGTGCGAGAATAAAAAGAAATAACAAAATCATAAGCAAAAAACAAACAAAATACAAAACAGAATTTGTCCTGTACAAGACCAAATGGCTTCCATCTCAGCATGGTGATGTAACATTTAAAAAAAAACGTCACAGCGCTGATATTCTAATAGGGCCCAAAGTGATGCCACGGCCAGATACGGTTAATAATTAAAAATAAATAAAGTATAAAAAAAGTATAAACGAGCAAATATAAATATGTGATGTATAATAAATAAAAAATAAATAGAAAAGCAAAACAAAAATAATAATTACATCGACACCCCACGTAACCATAATGTTCGTCAATCTGTGCCATAACTTTTACTGGCAACACAGACAAACAGAGACGCGGGCGCACATACTTGTTTGGGTACAATGTCATCAAAGAGAATTCAAACGTATTATTAAATTTTAAACTCTGTGATTCAAAACACTACTCGTGTATTCTGTTACTGTAATCATAATCCCAGATGGTGTGCAGTGATTGTGTAAACTAGTATTATATACAAGTTGTAAACCACTTCATCACAAAGCCGTTGACCAAGCATTCTGTACATCAAACTAAGTAACTTTACGCAAAAATTATTGCTGGGAAACAACATTTTTTTTTGAGGTTATAAATCATGTTTTGGGGTAGAACTTAAAACATTGTGCTGATGGATGGATTGAATAGTACGGGGGTCATGGAGGTGTTAAACGTCAAAATCCTCAAAAAAAAACTTGTCAAAAAGTTGTAACTTTATTTATTTATTTATTTATTTATTTATTTACACTAAACATACAAATACCATTACAGGCTTGACCCAATGCGATATTGTAGCACATTTCAAATTCTGATAGTTTATCCGTGTATTTAATTATAGCAAATTCGAAATATAGCTATTCTTGTAAATTCACCCAAAGCACAACAGAATATATCTAACTCCTCAGCAATGTGGTTGAGAGTGCGGATCGCACTGGTGAGCGGCGCCTCACGCAGCAAGTTTGTTCGCGCGCGCGGTTCCACCAACAACCGTGGCTGACGACGACGACCTACATACCCGTCTGGCACGGCAATATATCCGCATTGTGTATCTTCCCTCTAATTACCTTGAAGATATAAGTCACTAGTGTGAGTTGCCTCCTGACCCTTAGTTCATTATATCCGACCATTCCCAAGACAAATAGAGTTGGATACATCAATGGATAAAATGGATATACCCCATATTCCCTCATATATTTGTATCTAATAAATTTATTTTGTACTCGCTCCAACATGAGACTATATTTAGTTTCATGTGGAGCCCAGATAACTGCATTACATTCTAGTTGGCTTCTTACTAAAGCATTATATAATGATGTTACAGCTTTAATATTTGTGAAGCCTTTAACCATTCTAAGCACAAAGCCTAGGTTTCTATATGCTTTTTTGCATACCTTAACTATATGATCACGAAATGTTAGTCCAGTGGTGAATAGAACTCCCAAGTCTTTCACTTCAGTGGTCCTATCCATCGGCACCCCGTCCACCGTATAAGCAAATGTGATGGGTGTGTGAGCACGCGAGAAACTTATGGTCACACACTTAGATGTATTAAATTGCAGGAGATTACTCTTGCTCCAAGCTACTAATCTGTCTATATCTCTCTGCAGTCTTTCACAATCATTCTCGTTTGTGATGGGGAGATAAAGCTTGAGGTCGTCGGCAAACAGTAAACACTTAGCATCTTGCACAACGTTTGGTAGGTCATTAATCATTAAGAGAAATTCCAGAGGCCCTAAATTCGTTCCCTGACTCACCCCAGATCTAGTATAGTATGTGTTCGACTGATATCCTGCATAGTCAACATACTGTTGCCTGTTACTCATATAGCTAGCAAAAAACGTAAGTAAATGCGGGGTGAAACCGACACCTGCTAACTTTTTCAGTAACACGTCATTATCGACTAAATCGAACGCTTTTTTAAAGTCGAAATATGCAGCATCGGCTTGTCCCCCACTATCTACTATCGGCACTACATCCGCCATGTAGCCGAGTAAGTTACTGGTAGTATTCCTAGTCGGCCTAAATCCATGCTGCGCGTCTGTGAGTTGCGAGCTAACTTGCTGGAAAACGCTCCTATGAATAGCAGATTCTAGTACTTTAGCCATTGCTGACAATACTGCAACCGGTCTGTATTCTTCCACTTTAGTTCCCGAACCTCCCTTCGGTACCGGTATGACCCGGGTAGTCTTCCACATCTCGGGAAACACAGCTGATTTAAGGCAAAGATTGTAGATGTGCAATAACGGTCTCGCTAATCCCATTCGACAGTCCCTAAAAATGTACGGCGGAATACCATCAGGCCCTATTGATTTTTTCGGCTTACGTTTCTGCAGGGCGCGTACCACGTCATGCAACTCCAAAGTGTCAAGGTGAACCCTCCCGGCTCCGTTCTTACTGCCCGCTTCGACTATCGCCGCGTCCACATCCAATCTAGGTTTATCTACATTGTACACTGAGTAAAAATATTCAGCAAATTCTTGAACTGTTTGTTCACATGTCAAGGCTTGTCCGTTCTTTAAAATCTTTTGACTGCTAGTGTTACCCCTTTTAGAATTAACATAAGCCCAAAAAGATTTAGGGTCACTCGACATTTGGTTTTGCATACGTTGGCGATATTGTTCCTGTGCTACTAAAATCTTTCCTTTTACTAGGGTCCTACACTGAGCAAACATTTCGTAATCATTCCCCAAACCACTACTTTTATATTTTTTATGAAGAGCAGCTTTGAGTTTTATGTCGCGAATTATCTCACCCGTATACCACTCGGGGTAAATGTACCTCGAGTGTACACGACTTCGCTTTTTCCTGGGAACACAGTCATCTATAATTGAATAAATTGTGTCATAAAAATACTTTAAACTCATGTCTAAATCTAAGTTATATAAAGGAGTCCAGTCAATGGATGCGATCCTTGAATATAATAGTATAAAATCGGCTTTATAAAAATTCCAACTGACATATTGTGTGCGCACTTCCGATGTCGATGTGCTCTTTGGCTCTAAGGAGGAATTTGCACGTAAGCCCGGGCTGACGGACACCTCAAGCGGCGGGTGATAACCGTCCACCGGCACGAGTGGTGCCGACGCCGTGCGTACACTCACACACTCCCCTTCCTCAAATGTACTCAACACTAAGTCCAGACATCGATAATTGCAATTAGTAACTCTGTTACTTTGGGTGAACCCACAATATGTCTTAAGATACTCATAATATGAATTAATGCTTGTAGAACACGAATATAAATTAAAATCTCCTATCACTACCACTTCACGATAGTTATTACAATATTGTTCAATGATTCTAAATAACAACTCATATTCATTATCACTACTATTCGGTGGGATATAAACAACACAGATAAAAAACAAAAACCTATTACGTAAATAAACAGTGGCACCTACTAGTTCAAAAACATGGTCATCAATGTTTACACCGCTTGGCACAGGTACTCGCCGCAGCTCGATTCGCGGTGTGGCCACGAGACACGCGCCGCCTTGTTTTCGCCCATCCGCTCGATCACATCGCATTATATTGAACCCAGGAGGGATTATTTTCGCCCATCCGCTCGATCACATCGCATTATATTGAACCCGGGAGGGATCTTTGACCCGCCATATCTCCGTAACTAGAAGGTTCCCAGGTATGGTGTAGAACAAAAAAATGATTGCAGTGACGGGGAGAATAAGTGCCTTTCGGCTTCGTGAAGAGGTGTTTTACACCCTATATTATTATAGTGGGGCTGTCAACACGTTCAAAACAAGAAATAATAACAGTGGTCGCAAGCTTGACTGCTGAGCACGAGGGCCTTCGATTCGATTCCCAATTTGCAAAAAATGCTATTGGTTTTTATTTAGTTAGAAGTTTCTCAGTACCAGGTTTTATTTTCGAAAGGGAAATCATCAAATGACTCCTCCCGCTTTAGGTGGCGTGGGAGGTATCAGACTTTTACTGACTAAAACCCATCCATGTCATCCCGAAAGGAGATCTATTTTACTCATTTTTTTTTCTGCTAGCCTACATAGTGTCTCACTGCTAGACATAAGCCTCCCTTTTGTCTTTCCATACCTTTCTATCTTATGCGATCTCCGACTACGTTAGCCCCGCAAAGATAATGAGATCTATTACATTTGAATAGTTTTTTTTTAGTCTCGGCAAGCCTACCAGAAATAACGAAGACAAGAATGACAGTGAAGCTTAACATGGATTTAGACAATTATTCAATCATAAAACAATTCTAAATTGACCACTTGACAGTGTTTATAACTTTTTGTAACTGAGCACAACCACGTTATAAACGTCATGCGCTTAATCGTTTTTTATTCACACCTACCGAAACTCGAGCAAAAACTGGCTAAGTGAGCACTTATCGCTCATTTTCAATCAATTATACTGAACGGCGAACACCCAATTAAAATAAATACACGTTCCAATTCAATTATGTCATAAACACTTCAATAAAGACGACATTTCCACGCATTGGTGAGAAAGAAATCGGCGTCGCTATTATAGAGAACGCGGTTGAGTCTTAATGGCTTTCTGAATATGTTTTCGAAATCCTATAATTATTATCTATTTTTTAATTATTGTGTCATTTTAATTTTAATTTATGTTTCTAATTTTATTAACAAATGTGTTATAATTTTAATTCTACTCTAATGTAATTTAATTTTCCAATTTTATTACTTAATCTGTGTTGATGTTAATTTTATTTTTTAAGTGCTACTATAATTTTGTTTTGTTTGCTTGGTTATACATTTCATTATGCATGCTGTGGTCTCCTGTAAGTGAAGGAGTACACCTACGTGCTACTTTTGTCGTCGATTCTTTTTTTCGTGTTTTGTGTATGTCACCGTAAAATTGTCAAACACGTTATATTACAATATAACGTGATTTTTCTCGCGATATTGTAATGTCTCGAATTATTGTCAACTGAACATATGGAAGTATCTCTGCCCCCATAATCGAGACTTGGGGCACCCCCCCGTTAGGTTAGTTAGGTTACTTTAAACCCTGCACTCGGAAATACCCGCGAAGCAGGGCTCCGTCGACTACGCTTTTTAGGGGGAATATAAAGTGTTTTAAGGTTATGTTACATTAATCGGTATTTCTCAGGAATGGTGCATTATCTTTTCATGAGAGTTGTGCCACTGGGCAAGGGGGACCCCTCCTTCCCTCCACACCGCGTAAGTTGACTACCATCGCATGCATTTCACGAAAAGTAATGCGTTTTGTTGTAAGCAGTATGTTCATTTGACAATAATTCGTGACTTTACAATATCGCTAGAGATATAACAATATAACGTATTTGACAATTTTACGGTGACATGTATATTCGTTGGAGATCCTAAATAATAAATATCCCAGTGCTGGGCAAATGACTACAATGTCTCCCTCCAAACCTGTTCTTTGCAACTTCTGGCCACGCTTGCACTGCAAACATGATCAGAACGTCACACTACCTTCGCCACGGCTGACTTATTGGAAAAATGTAACTAATAATAATAATAAATAATAAATAAATATCGCTGGACATTACACACAGCGCCGTCTAGTGCCACACTAAGCAAGGCTTGTGTCGTGGTCACCAGACAGTTGATATACTACATATATACTTTTTGTTTGTAAATACATACTTATTATACATATAAACATCCATGACTCGGAAACAAATGTCCATGCTCATCACATAAACATTTGCTCCTACCGGGATTCGAACCCGGGACCCTAAGAACGTAAGGCAGCCTCACTACTGCTGCGCCATTCGGGTCACCTAACTAACCCACATAACCTAACCCACATATAATGACCCACTTGATGCAGTCGTTGGTGAGATAGGAGTATATTGTATCATTGATAATATCATCTATACTAACATTATAAAGCTGAAGAGTTTGTTTGTTTGTTTGGTTGGTTGAACGCGCTAATTTCAGGAACTACTGGTTGGAATTGATACTATTACTGTGTTGGGCACACTACGGATAAATGTTGTAAAAATGGAGAAAATTGATTCCTTTTGTGAGATTTTTCTCTCTTATTTGACGCAGTCAATGTTGCATGGGTCAGTTAGTTATATAATATGTATGATTTTCTGTAAGCGTTATTATAATATTACACACTAACATAAATTTTAAGTTTTTTTTTGTAACTAATCCATGGATCATTGTTGTGTGAGCAAATTATAATATTAGAACCGTAGTAACATCTCAGAGGCTAAACTAATACGTACGACTGCAAAAAGTATCAACCGGGCGCGAATTCAAACTGCTATGGAAAAGTTTCAGTTGAAGGTATTTTACTCGTATGTACAAACACACTGCACTTAACAAATGACCGCTAACTAGGGAGCACTGGACGTCATAAAGCATTGTCATTTTCAACAGGTCACCAAAGTTCAAAATATTTGCTCACTGTAAGAATGTTGTCTTTATTTTCTCAATCCTAGCTACGGTTTGGCTACGATCCAATCCTTATACTTCGTTTCGATCGAAATGAAATGGGTGTTTTATAAAATCTGTATTTTTTTAAGAGAGTTATCCGTGATAACCTCTCAATCAATTTTATTTAAAAAAAACATTGTTATATTATTTTCAGTTACCGTATTGACAGTATTTTCCAGGTTACTTGGTGTCGACGCACTATGTTTGTTTTTTCATTTTCTCTGTCAACCTTTACGCAATCATTTGTTTGTTGATTTCTTTTACAAAAGTTTAATTTGTGTATTTGTGTGACTCCATTCAATGCATTTTATACTGTACAATTTAATTTTTTATAAACTCAAATTTTAATCTATTTTGTTCTCTCAATTATTATTATAATTGTAATTACTGTTATATGTCCTAATTTATTTGTTATTTTTGTAGTTTTAAGTTGTAATTGTTTTTCTAATCCAATTTTATCGATGTTTTTTTATTTTATTCAATAAACTGTTACTTAATTTAACTATTTGACATTTTAAATTCAATGTATACCTACTTTGTAAATTTTAATTTTGTTATTATCATATATTTCCATGTTAGTTTTTTTATTATATGGGGTCATTCTGTGGACGTGGCTAAATCTATTATAAACATTGTAGCTCCTTCTTTAGCAGTAATATTTAACGATTGTATTGACCGTGGTGAGTTTCCTGATCTAATGAAATATAGTAAAATAATACCATTATTTAAATCGGGTAGTACATCAGACCCCACAAATTATAGACCTATTTCAGTACTACCAACATTTAGTAAAATTTTTGAAAAATTAATTTTGGAACAAATGCAAAGTTTTTTTAATAAACATAAGTTATTGCATAAAAAACAGTTCGGTTTTACAAGGGGTCGTTCAACTACTGATGCGTGTTGAACTTTTAGGACACATTTATAATGCTTGGGAGGACAAATTCGATGCTTTGGGAATTTTTTGCGATTTATCCAAGGCTTTCGATTGCGTTCTTCATGAAACTTTAATCAGGAAACTACACCATTACGGAGTCCGTAACGCCTCTCTGGATCTTCTTACTTCATATTTGAGTGATAGGATTCAGAGAGTTGATGTTAACGGGAAAAGATCTCCCGGGTCCGTAGTAAGAATGGGGGTACCCCAGGGCTCAATTCTTGGTCCATTTTTGTTTCTCATTTATATAAATGACTTGCCTTACCTCATAAAGGATAATCATGATATAGTATTGTTTGCAGACGACACTTCACTTTTATTTAAACTTAAACGTCAGCAGTTAGTTACGGATGATGTTAATAGCGCCCTGGAAAAAGTCGTTAATTGGTTTAATGTTAACAATCTACTCCTGAATGAGAAAAAAACCAAATGTATTAAGTTTACGATACCCCATGTAAGACAAGTGGAAACTAGTGTAGTAATCAAGGATGAAGAGTTGAAACCGGAAGACAGCACAGTGTTCTTAGGCATAACTTTGGATGCCAAGCTTCAGTGGGGCCCGCATATACACAAATTGTCAAAAAAACTTAGCTCTGCAGCATACGCCGTTAGAAAAATTCGTGATTTAACTGATTTGGAAACAGCCCGTTTAGTTTATTTTAGTTATTTCCACAGCGTGATGTCGTACGGTATCCTCTTGTGGGGCAATGCCGCCGATATTCAGACTATATTTGTATTGCAAAAAAGGGCAATTCGTTCAATTTATAAATTAAGTCCCCGATACTCCCTCAGAGAAAAAATTAAAGAGATTAATATTCTTACTATGCCCTCTCAATATATTTATGAAAATCTTTTGTACGCACACAAAAATATTAATTTGTTTAAAAAATACAGTGATATCCACAACATAAATACGAGAAACAAACACAAATTTGTTATTCCTGCTACGAGGCTCAAGAAAATAGGGGGAACGTTCAGATGCCAATGTATACGCTTTTACAATAAACTTCCGAGCCATGTTCAAGCACTTAGTCTAAATAAATTCAAATCGTTTATAAAACGGAAGCTATGCCTGAAAGCCTACTATCATGTTAATCACTACCTCGATGATAAAAAGGCTTGGGATTAAGCTGCTCCAACGAAATTTGCTCTGCGAATATAGAAATTTCGGACTTCGTTTGTTTATTATTGATTCCTTTCTTTTATACACTTTGACATGAATGCATATTATTATTTTTTTTTTACTTTATTGTTTATTATTTTGTGTGTGTGTGTGTGTATTTGACATGAATATTTACTTGTGGTTTTTGACATTTAATGACTTGACATGAATACTTAGTTCAGTATTTTATTATTTTTTACATTTTTAGTTAATTTTTATTGTTTTATGTGTGTGTATTTTGACATATCGTATTTTTATTGACATTCATTTTGTAAATTATTATTAATTTTATTTTATTTTTTGCGCTTTTGTGAATGTGAGGACCATGTGGGTTACATTTCATTTTATTTTATTTTATTTTTTTTACCCCCCAACCGTCTGGCAGTTTGAGTCCTATAAGCGACCTACCCAAATGTCCTTTCTTTGGTATTGTTCGTCGTTTCGTTGAGCTCCTTGTGTTATAAGTCGAGCTACACGATAACTGACAAATGCTTGCACTGACTGGACAGGTTTACTCAAATCTGTATGGTTCTTTCTTCAAAAGACCATCTCAGACACTAACATCTACATGATCCTCATGTGAATTGAGCAAGATTATGTCTGGACTTCAAAAGAGACTATGACCTCTGAGTTTGTTTCGGCTGTTTCTTCTCAGAGTAGTCAGGTACGAAACACCGGCCCCATCTAGTTTAAAAAAAAAATTGACGTGTAAAAGTGTTTGTGAAAACCTACTTACAAAATAAAGATCATTTATCATTTATCATTATTGATTATACAAATGCTGTGCACGCCTACAAGTGACGAATTCACCGCAACGCTGTCAAAATAGAATACATTTATTGTAATGAGTTAGTGAATAAGTCGTTGGTGCGTCAATGAATAAATAAAAAAATAAAAAACATCTATACCTTTTTCCTTCATATCATTCCTCACACAATCCATTGGTTTACGTCTCCCTCTCCATCTATCAACATTTATATTCATCACTCTTTCAGTCATTCAATTTTTGAGAGCAGCCTCAATGTTTTGAGAGTAGTGGCGATAAAATAATTTACACAAAGTGATGGCCTGTTTAGGAACTGTCGAACAAACAACATACAGCTTGAATTTCGCGAGCGTATCCACTGGGCTGTCGGTCTCATAATAAATACTGGTTGTTGTTATTGGGTTTCTCGATCAGAAATGTCTCAGCAGCAGAGCGAAATTAAAATTTTTTGCCCGGTTGATGCAAATGCATATGTAATTTAAAAAAAATGGTGAAATATGGATGTTTTAGCGGCCAGATACATAAACATATACACACCTTTGAGCAGTAAGGTGTTTTGATATATACTGTCGAAATAAATACCCCTTTCTTTTCAATATATCTGTCAATTGGCAAATTCATCGGAATCCAATTATGATATCCATAAATAAACATAGGATTGTTGAAAAAGAATGAGAGTCCTCTACCGACAGCATGAATAATTAAGTCGACATTACATCGGGGAAAATCGTGTGAAAAACTGACCAGAACGATTTGATCATGCGTGGGTTCCGTTGCTTTTCTCTTTAGTTATTTTCGGTGAAAAAAAACGGTATGTTTTTGTTATTTTTCTGTTTTGATTTTTCTTTGTTTTGCGATGATAAGTACAATCGTGAGGAAAGTTTTGAGTATAAATGTGGATATATTGAGTATAAATATGAGTATAGTAGAAGAATACCAAAGAATGATGGATGGACTGTGTAAAGAATGAAATGGCAAAAAAAGAGGTGTCTGATGAGTTGACGACTAATAGAGAAGTATGAAGAAGAAAGAAACAAGAAGCACTTGCCCGCCAAGACAAAACACACAAAAACAAAATGGTCAAATAGCATTATATAAAAGTAAACTTAAAGAGACAAATATTAAAATAATTAATAAGAAAGAAACGAAATTGGTCTTAAACCAAACCAAAACGCTCCTATCTGATTAAGGTGCTGGAACACATATCGAAGGTATATTGCACCGACCTCAATGAATTGGGATAAGGGTGAGAGGGTTCAGGCAAAAAGAGAGACCTATAGAAGATTCGATTAATCATGCTAATAGAAGATATTCATTTATCAGAGTAAGCATACTCTTGCTCACAGCCTGTGTTCGTGTTTCTGAATGACGATGTTGTCTGTCTCAACTAAGTTGAAAGATTTACTCATGATCAGGCAAAAAGAGACACCATAGTAAAGTAAAATTATTAATTTTCTTTTTAATCTAAATTAAATCAAATCAAATCAAATAAATATTTATTGCAAACAACAAGGTCCATATGGGTTAATTAAAGAGTACTTAAGAACTATGTTGGCGATGAGAAATTGTTACATTATATTTTATTAAGGTGAAATAGTTACTTTTATTCAAATTCAGATCATTCTTTAAATAATAATAATAAATTAATTGACAAATAATTCCATCATTTCGTGTTTGTCAGCACCCTGGGATGGCACCAAATAGGGCAGTCAAACTTGCCCGTTATGACCGCCAGAATGCCATTGCCGCTAGCACGAACTCTGCTCAGTAACGAAGCGATTTTTTTGTGCAGTATAGCAACGAATCCATCCGTTCGAGCCTCCATGAACATGGCAGATGCGCTGCAGAAACGTGGAAGCCGAATAAGCATTCTGAAGGCATTATTATATTGAACGCGCAAGGTGTTAGAGTATTAAGAGAAAAATTTCCATAAGTTACTGTCATTTTAGTTTTGGCACTACGCCTTAAACTGGGAAATTTTAACTTCTTTTGAACAAGTCAAATCTTCTAAACCACAAATTTATGTTGCAACAACTAAAGGTATAACCTGGGCCTTTTTTACCAGTTATCCATGAGTGACGCAAAGATAAACCGCTGTAGGAAAAGTTCTGAAAATTAAGGAATTAATATTCGTTTGTAGTATGTACTTAAAACCTCTTTTTAGACAACCTAAAAAGGTCACCGATAAGAGGACTCCAATATCCATTTTCAGGCTAAAAAGGCCGTCCCAAAGACAAGATAGAATATTAAAAAGAAAGTACCTAACGTAACAGCTGGAGATTTTGTTCCATAAAAAGTTATTAAAGTGGAGTTTCAGAGGACACTGACACTGAATCAACTTTCAGGAGACGTTCAAAGATATTGTATTGTCGTACTCAAGTTTCAGTATAATCCCTAGATGGATCTTCGTCTTTTTATAGGAAATCTGACCTCGATTTCTAATTGAATCTTTTTGAGATTATCAAGTCAAGTTCAGGGAACCCAATTTTCGAAATGAACTGAGCAAGTTGTTTGTATAGAGATACTTGACTTTTGCACGTTAATTTGAAAATTTAGGAATATAGTACTGTATGGAAACGATTAAGCAAGCAATAACGCGGACAGAAAAGTTTGAAATGTCATCACCTGCCTAGCTTTTCCCCAACTATGTTGCAGTAGGCTTCCGGTCTAACCGGATGCAGCTAAATATCAATACTTTACATAGAGCGACTGATTATCTGACCTCCACAACCCAGTTCGTACTGGGTAATAAGATACTCCGTGGTAAGACTGGTTGTCAGACTTTTTGGGCCACTGCCTACCTGTAACGACTGTCATAGATCTACAAATGACTGCCGAGACCAACTGCTTAACGTGCTTTACGAGGGACGGAGGAAACTCGGTATGCAATGGGTAGTCACCCATCCACAGACCAATCTAGGCAAGTTTGAAATGTATTAGAATGTTGATGTTCTTCTTGTCGTCGTATTGATGTACTTCTATAAAGAAGACATAAGGTACAAAAAAGATTTTTCTATGTGCGTCAATATTACAACTTTTTCTCACGCAGTCAGTCATCATACCACTGAAACTATCCTTCATTTACCACTAACCTTGTACCACTAAGCCACCGAACAAAAACCAACAAGGAACTCTAAAAAAAATACTTTCGAGCTGCAATGATCTCGTAAATGACTCGCGTGGAAAGTACGTCACGACAGTCGCACACGCAACCGAATACCAGTATCTTGATTATCTATCTATTATGTATACAGAATAAACATGAGCGATGGAAAATGTTGGGAGATGCTATTTTTAGTTACGGGTTTGTTGATTTCCAATTTGAACCTCCAAAGTATCTGAACATTATCATTTCAGCAGAAAGACGTCCACTGCTGGACGTAGGCCTCCCCCAAGTGTCGCCTCATTGACCGGTACCATGCGACTTGCATCCATCAGATACCCGCGACCTTCACCAGGTCATTGGTCCACCTAGTGATAGGTCTGCCAACGCATCTTCTTCCAGTTTGCGGTCGTTACTCCGAAAAGGTTCGGCCCCATCGGCCATGCGTTCTGCAAGCAATGTGACCTGCCCACTGCCACATAAGTTTGACAATTCTTCGGGCTACGTCGGTGATCTTGGTTCTCTTGCTTGAAACTCCGAACACAGTATTTCCCTTTGGGTAACTTTAAGCCTTTTGATAAGGCCCCTTGTGAACGACCACGTTTCGCTCCCGTATGTAATCACTGGCAACACACACTGGTCTTAGACTTTCGTCTTGAGACACTGCGGTAAGTTGGACGAGAAGATACCGCGCAGCTTCCCGAACACTGGCCAATATGGTGACTACTAAGGTGGCTTTACTGAGGTAGAAATCCCACACTCCCCGGTCTCACCCCAAAAACCGGTCGCCTTTTAAATGTTTTCCCCGGTGAAAAAGAAGGATTGGTTTGTGGATGGGCGTCCCATTACATACCTATTGAGTTTTGCCATGTATAGGAAAGCACGGTACAGCAGTATTCACTCACTGTTAAAAATCATGTGTACCGTTTCTATTTAATAAGTTTAAATGCCCACACTGATTTATCGAGAGTACCAATTAAGCATAAACGGGTAACGATTAATTTTAATTAATTATATTTCGAACTCAATTCCAGCAGATAATAAAAAAGCATTCGTTTATCCAATTAATCTGCATTGTTATTATTTGCATGGAGAGAAACATGGTATGAAGAGCTCGTGGATAAATAATAACAGCCGCTCGGGTCGATCTTTAAGTTAAACTGTGCTTGCCTAGGTTGGTCGGTGGATGGGTGACCACCCAATGCATAGCAAGTTTCCTCCTTGCTTCGGAAAGCACGTTAAGCCGTTGGCCCGGCTCATTTGTAGTTCTTTGACAGTCGTTACAGGCCAGTGGCCCAAAAAGTCTGACAACCAGTCTAACAAAGGGGTGTCGTATTATTGGGTTGTGGAGGTCAGATAGGCAGTCACTAGTTGGGAGTAGGCTCGGCAGATGATGAGCGTAACTGTGGTAATCAATTCCAAACTGGCAGTAGTTTATTTTCGTCACTACTGCTCTCCAAACGGTGATGGAAAACATCGTTAGAAAGCCATCGTGTGGAAGCAATAATTCGACGACGAAAATAGGATCTACCAATCTCCACTGGGCCTGCGTGTGACCACTTCCAGCAGTGGGAATATAATAGGCTGATTGTGCTATACTTCGGAAATATAATTTCAACATTATTTTCGCTGAATTGAATAGAAATTCAGCGAAAATTGAAATGAGTACCCGATCATAAATTTTGTTCTGAATTCATTTTGTTCGCTTTGTGTTATTTATTTCATGGTTAAATGAAAATATAATTATTATAATTGTTTATATTGAATTTCAGACACAGAATACGTATGTAACAATCACAACTTTCTGCAATTATTTGTATCATTATTTTTGATTAGAAACTAAAGGATTTTCTTTTTTACATTTTCGTAAATTCATGATTTGAGACCAATGACTTTTTCCGTAGAACGTGACGAATGCCTATCATGAAAAATGAATTATTTATATTTTGAAGTAATTTTAGAACGATTCCAGTGAAAATATAGTCACTTGAAGAGAGCCTAAGGTACAGTACACCCACATTTTGCCAGTTATGTTTACGTCTTATCTAATAAGGAGCGAGCCTATTGCCATCAACCGAGCAGAAATCTAAACTCCGTGACTGTAACGAGACAGTCCAGTCCATTGATAAATCTATACTAATATTATAAAACAGAAGAGTTTGTTTGTTTGTTTGGTTGAACGCGCTAATCTCAGGAAATACCAGCTCGAATAGAAACATTATTTTTGTTTTGGATATTCCAATTATCGAGGAAGGCTTTAGGCTAACATCACGCTACGATTATTAGGAGCGGAGCAGGAATGAAAAATGTTGCAAAAACGAGGTTTTTTTTCCTTTCGTTTTTCTTTCTCATTGACGATGACGAAGTTGCGAGGCTCAGCTAGTAATTATATAAAGAGTCAAAAGAAAGTGGCAATTTCTAATCTAAGTATATGAATAATCTCATTCGTTCATCTATTGTTATTATTTTCTTGATTTATAATAAACAAATAATCTTCAATCTTAACAGTTAAATGCACTTTATGGCTCATAAAAAAGAAGAAACGATTAATTCATAACTTTTATAGATAACTTTCATTGATGTAGCACGGACAGAAAAATTTTCAATTTATAAAAATCTGTCCTATAAACTGTTAGGTACTATGTATTTTCCAATAGTTTCACTTCTTTTTTTAAATTTCGATGCATAAAGGGCTTGGCACATGTTTGCATGAAGCTTCTTTGAAAAAAAAATAAACATGCCGGAAAAAATCCGGCCAAAATGTTCAAATCCCTTTATCTGGTGGTTTAAAAATATTTCTATGAACTAGTATCACTTTCCTAAATTTATGATGTTGCCATCACCGAAGATGAACAAATGCTCCAAGACCTGAGCTGCAAGCCTTGAGGTTGGATTATAGATGAATTGGTCAATGACTAAAGCCATGAGCAATGCTGCTAAATATAGGGTCGAGGTTGATGGGCAGGAAATAAATGTCGACGAATATGTCTGCCTGGAAAAAACCTAATATTAAATGTGTCTTTTCTCACAATATCACAAAGGGCTGACTGACGATATCTAATTGTCGTTTAAGGCAACATTATTAGGGAGGACGAAGACACACATTATTTTGTCATCCATCTGAAATAATGAAAATTTTAACTTAATTTCCGAATAAGATATTTTATTAAAATGGTCAAAGATTTTAGAATCTTGAAATAAATTATTATTGAAGAGAGGAAAGCTTTCATGCTCTCGAATTGATTGCTATCTTTTTCTTATCGAAGGCTTCGTAACAGATGTTTGCATTTAGATTTTTAAGTACCATCTACTTAAGAAAGAAAAAGGAAAAAGTGAATTTACACCAACAGCCAAAAGGGTACTTAGTACCATACCACAGAATAGATAATAGTTCTAGCGTACATAAGTTGCACTCCTTTGATATTGAAAGCCGATATTTTAAATGCCTAAACTGGGCGCACTCGATCTAAATTGTGCCTTGATGACACGCGTTACCGTATCTTATTCGACGTCTCGCTGCTTGAGTGTCAATCGAAAGGGCTGCCACAAGTACTAAAAATAAAATTGTACTAACATTTTTGTATTTTAATGTATTATTATTTAATCAAATGTTAATTCAAACTTATATTATTATTATTGTTTTAATTAAATATGTATATTTCTTGCCTTCTCTAAGTTTTCTACATTTATTAAATGTATTTAAACATCCATACACGCAACCGTTAATCCAGCTGGACATTTTCACTAATAATTATTAATGATCCATAAATCAGTCATTTATCAAACAAGAAGTACGAGTAGGTACGCGACGCGCGATGCAAGCGAACAGTCGAAAGAGTGCAAAAAAATAAAGCGCCATACGAACGCACGCCTGGAGCGTGACAGCCCTACCGAACTTGCATATTCAATATGCGCGAAGCGGTAGGTTATTATCTCATGCTAACACACGGAGTGACAGAGCCCTGCTAGTATACTAACTGGATTATGGATGTGAGATAGGCAATTGTTTCATGTAAAACATGTACTTGTATTCACTTGCATTGTCATAACAATAGATGACTGCCGTTTGCGGTTGTGTTCTGTTGTACTTTTATTGGCATCGTTGGACCAAAGAGCAATTGTATTTCATTTGGGTATTTTATAAAATAAACGAGTAAGATGTCGTAAGGAAGCTTTTAGGTATGACTGTGGCGATGGATAAACTGTGTGAAAGAAGAGTCTGAGAGAAGGAGGAGTCTGATAAGATACCGAGTAATCCGAGTATAGTATGGACAAAGAAGACAGGCTGCGCCGATCTCAAATTAATTGGGACATCATCATCAGCATCATCATTTGAATGAAGTGAGTTGCAACTCACTTATTTTGAGGTCAGCTACCAGTCTATCTGGATGCAGCTGAATACCAGTATTTTACATGGAGTGACTGCCTATCTGACCTTCACAACTCAGTAAGTAATAAATACGATACACCTTGGTAAGACTGGTTTTCAGACTTTTTGATGTCCGTCAAAGATCTGCAAATGACAGCCGGGACCAATGGTTTAACGTGCTTTCCGAGGCACGGAGGAAACTCGAAGTGTAATGGGTGGTCACCCATCCACATACTAACCTAGGCAAGCGCGGTTTCACCTAAAGATCGACCCGAGCGGCTGCTATTATTTAGCTATAAACCTTGCTTAGCTATAACCTATACGGAACCTTACCAAGATAAACCTACCAGTCCAGTAACTAAAAATTTCGCCATAAAAACTTAACATCATTAAAGTCCGTCTGCAGTTCACGCGCGGTGAGGTAGTCAACCTTCGGTAACAAAAACAAATAATTTAAATCATTAATAACTTTATCACGCAATGCTGAAAAAAAGCGACGTCTTCTGACTTTTGCAGTTAAAATGCAATTTACTGTGAATTGTCACGCTTTAAGCGAGCTTCACTATTACTAAGTGGTTATGTAATATTTCATTTTGAACGTTCGTTGAAAAAACTCTTGATTGCATTGACGTGCGTTGGTGGCAATTAATTAGAAAACAGTTATTATTTTGGTGTGTTGCGCACATAATGTTGGAGAGATTTGCAGAGTAAATTGCAAAATTACATAAATGCTCATCAACGGAGCAAAAATCCAGATTCCAAACAGCTTACCAATAAATTCCTGGATAGTGAAAAATGTCACTGAGTTGACATAACTTCAAAAGATAAGTCTCCATGTCAACAACTTTTATAGAAAATGTTCTATCATAGGTACTTGCAGCTTAAAATATTTCCAATTCAGCTTAGAATTCCTCCAAAAGCCGTCCATCACGACTATTGTTGGCTGGTTTCCAGGAAACTTAGTTTTCGGTAACTCGGTATGTGGGATAGCCAATAAAATGTTATAACTAAAAGTCGTACCAAAACTTCGTCAGGCACATTTTCCAATACCAGCAATATATTGTACCTATAGTTCAGAAAACTATACACGTTCGGGAAAATAGTTTATATTAGTGTGTAAGTGTTCTTTGTGGTATTTCTCGGGCCATTGGAAAATTTATTCTGCTTTTGTTTTTAACCGACTTCTAAAAAAGGAGGAGGAGGAGTTTTTTTATATTTGTTCGGGCATATCCGTCGCTTGCCAACCGGTATTCTTTCCAAATGGTCCCATAGCCACCAAGTCGGGATCTGATGATGTAATCTTGGCGAAATCGAGGGAACTCTTCAAATTTTTTGAAGTTTGTTGTTTCGCCATTTCTTCTCAGGGTAGTCAGATACGAAATGTCGAACCCATCTAGCTTAAGTTTAAAATGTGATGACGTGTAAAAGTGATGCCTATATCCTATTTACTGAATAAACAATTTCATTTCATTTCATTTCATTTCATTTCATTTCATTTCATTTCATTTCATTTCATTTCATTTCATTTCATTTCATTTCATTTCAATTGTATATGAAAACGAGTAGTGATTTTGGTATTTTCTACAACAAGAAGTCATCGTTCTCGTACTCATTAAGTTATTTTTCACTTTTTTGTTTTTTTTTGAAGTCGGTTTTATTTTTTGCAAAAAAGTTTTTTATTACAAGTTGGTTGTTTCATATCGTATTACCCAGAGCAGCGACGGGCCAGTGGTGGCGGCCCGACTTACGAACAGTAAGTTGCGGGTTCAAACCCAGGCAGGCGTATTACTTTGTGTAATTTATTTCATCACCGCTGCTCTCAAAACAGGGAAGGAAAACATCGTGAGGAAACCAGCATGTCCTAAAACCAAAAAATTCGAAGACATGTGACATCTACCAAACCGCACTGGGCCCGTGTGGTAGATTTATAGCTCATACGCAAAATACGCGGTTTGACGTGGAGTTGCGGACACCAGCCCGTGATACAATACAATACAATCGTATTACCCAATAATTGGGTCGGATAAGAAGTCATCCTGCGTAAAGTATTGATGTCAGACTGCATTTTTAAGTCTGGAATTGGCTTCCAGACTTAAAAATGCAATCTGACATCAATACTTTACTTAATTTAGTTAGGAGAATGTATTGTCATGCAAAATGATGTTTATTTTTGAAAGTATGGGTTTTCATGACAACCAACAGATCTGAAGTCTTTTATACGATTTACTTTCATACAGCAGTAAAAGATGTACAAGACAAGTAAAATTAAATTAAACATTAAAAAAACCCCGACTTAATGTACTAAAAGTACAGAAATAATTCGTTAATTCGCCATTTTGTGGTGGCGGCCATCTTGGATTTTTTTAATTTCTCATAGTGTAGTGTAGTGTATTCTACTAGTCAAGCCCTTATTTATACCCATATTGAGGGAGTTGTTGAATAAATATGTAATCCACCATTTTCTGGCGGCGCGGCGGCCATCTTGAAGTGATTTTTAAAAAACAAAACATATACACACGCTCTCCCAACTAATTCACCTTTCAATAAAAAAAAAACAAAATCCAAATCGATTCATCCGTTTGGGCGCTACGATGCGACACACACACACACAGGCACGTCAAACTTATATCACCCCGTCGTTTTTGCGTCGGAGGTTAAAAATGAAATGTTAGGTTCGATTTATATTATACTCCGTTGGTTCTTTTATACCAATCGATCTCTCTCAGATTATCGCTGTCCATTGCTAATCACATGACAGCCTCTTCTAACTCGTGCCCTATTTATTTGGGGTCGGCGCAGCATAATTATCTACTTCTTTCGTATCTCTATTACTCGTCACCTCATTTTGATAATTACATTTGTTTTAGATATTCGATAAAATATGAACCACCTCTTTTACATTTAAATTGATTAAGTATTTTTCGATAAACACTTCTTAACATACACTTAAGCAATCATTGCTTAAGTGTATGTTAAGAAGTGTTTACGTTGTACAACCTATGGCTGTACTAGTGAAACATACTATAAGTACAAAGAGTTTGACAACTGAGATAACGGATTATTTCAACTAAAGTAGGGCCAAGATAATGGGTCACATTTGACACTTCATCAAAATCCATCAACGGACCCTTGTAACAGCTGGAATAAAATATTATTGATTTTTTCGAAATTAGAACTGCACAATTGCTTAACATTTTTCAATTACGATTACATATTATTTATTGTAATAATGGCAAAAAAAGGTAACCTTTACTTGGAACCGACTGTTATCAAATGTGATCTATTAAGGTCCATGTTCACCAAAATAATGACAGTCCGATTATCTAAAACAGCTGTTTAAAACACATTTTCGTATGGGAACATGTTACAGTGACAGCTGTTTTTAGAAAATCAGACCGTCATATTTTTAGTGAACATAGACCTAGACCTAAATTGGCCCTACTTTTCCAATGGAGAAGAAACAGAATCTAGACGTTCTGCGCCGCCCCAAAATAAAGGGTATAAAAAACCTCCTAGAGAAGCCGAAAAACTTCCCCGTCACTGCAATCATTTTATTGTTCTACAACAAAACACCTTGACGACCCCCGTACTATTCAATCCATCCATCAGCACAATGTTTTGCGTGAATTACATTGGGTTCTACCACAAAACATGATTTATCACCCCAAAAAAAATTCGTTTCCCAGCAATAATTTTGGCTTAAAGTTACTTGGTTTGATGTATATGTCACCGTAAAATTGTCAAACACGTTATATTACAATATAACGTGTTTTTTCTCGCGATATTGTAATGTCTTGAATTATTGTCAACTGAACATACGAAAGTATCTCTGCCCCCATAATCGGGACTTGGGGCACCCCCCCGTTAGGTTAGTTAGGTTCCTTTAAACCCTACACTCGGAAATAGGGGCCCCGCGAAGCGGGGCTCCGTCGACTACGCATTTTAGGGGGAATATAAAGTGTTTTAAGGTTATGTTATATTAATCGGTATTTCTCAGGAATGGTGCATTATCTTTTCATGAGAGTTGTGCCACTGGGCAAGGGGGACCCCTCCTTCCCTCCACATCGCGTAGGTTGACTACCATCGCATGCATCTCACGAAAAATAATGCGTTTTGTTGTAAGCAGTATGTTCATTTGACAATAATTCGAGACTTTACAATATCGCTACAGATAGAATAGAATAGAATAGAATAGAATACTCTTTATTATGTACACCATAAAAATATAAATACAAACATTTTAAACACTTTACAAGGGGTGACACAATGGGCGGTCTTATCGCTAAAAGCGATCTTTTAAAGACAACCTTTGGATGGATTTAAAGGGGAAGGAGAGACAATACTGCAGGTAGCCTGTGGTGTACCATTTACATATATACAATAAATAAATACATACATATACACACGTTAGACATATTACACTTATGTATATATTAAACATATATACATATATATACAAGTGCATATATATCATATATATATATAAATAATAATATATATAACATACATACTTTTAATTATCATAAAACAAGTGCGAACGAACTAAATCAAACATACCTAATAAAAAAATATAAAATTTGCTTATGGAGAGAGATACAGTTTTTTTATCATGCTTTTAAAAATTGTCAGAGATTGAGCACGCCTTATAGACACTGGCAAGGCATTCCATAACCGTACTGCTTGTACTGTAAAAGAGTTATCATAGAAACTGGTGGAATGCATCGGCATCTCTAGTCTTAAGTTTTCTGATGACCTCAGATATCTATTATGTGTGTCATGAAGGAACTTGAAACGTTCTTTAAGATAAGAGGGAGTTGTAGGATTAAACAGAATACTGTAAAGCTGAAACAGGATATGAGAATTCCGGCGAAGACGTATAGGAAGCCACTTGAGCTTTGTACGAAATTCAGATATGTGATCATATTTGCGCAAGCCAAATATAAATCTAATGCAACAGTTTTGAAGTCGCTCAAGTTTATCAAGCTGTGCCTCAGTGAGATCGAGATAACTGACATCAGCGTAGTCAAGAACGGGAAGTAAAAGAGATTGAGCCAGCGCAATTTTAGTGGCTGTTGGAAGAAAGTTTCGCAATCGTCTCAGGGACTTGGCAGATGCGAATATTTTGCGACTTACTTCCTGCAGCTGGGGACCCCATGAAAGATTCCTGTCAATCCAAACCCCAAGGTTTTTGACCTTCTCGCTTATGGGAATAGCAGTTCCATTAAATGTAACCTGGGGAAGCTGCGACCAGTTTATCTTGGAGATCATCCTTGAGCTACCAACAATAATGACCTGAGTCTTCAACGGGTTAACTTGTAACCCATGTGCCTCACTCCACTCGCAGATTGAAACCATGTCCTTGTTGATTATATCAATTGCATCAGCCAAATTTGAAGATGCTGCTTGCCGGTAAATTTGCAGATCATCTGCATAAAGGTGGTAAGAAGAAAGAAGTCTTGTGGAAATAGAATTTATAAAAATTGCGAAAAGTAAAGGAGATAAAACGCCACCCTGAGGTACACCCGCAGAAGTATAACACAGAGAAGAGCATGACCCTTCTATGCATACACGTTGCCGGCGCCCATACAGGTAACTACGAAACCAGTCAATCGCCGTTGGAGATATGTTAAGTGAGCGAAGTATGCCAAGCAGGATATCGAAATCTACAGTGTTGAACGCATTACTAAAATCCAGTAAGCAGAGAACTGTCAGATTTCCTTTCTCCATACCTAAGCGTATGTCATCGGTAACATTAACTAAAGCCGTAGTAGTGCTGTGACCAGGACGAAATCCAGACTGAAAAGGATTTAGCAGGCTATTCTTACACAGAAATGCACTGAGCTGATTGTGGACAAGGCGTTCTAGGACTTTGGAGAGGAAAGGCAGGATGGAGATAGGACGATATTCTGAAAAGGAAGTAGGATTCGATTTTTTGGGTAAAGGGGTGATTTTAGCCTCTTTCCACATCGAAGGAAAGACACCGTAGGATATAGAGTAGTTAAGGATATGCCATAGGATAGGAAGGATCTCGTCGAGGACAGGGAGTATCATTTTCCGACTTACACAGTCACTGCCAACTGCGTTTGACGTAATTGAAACTACACTCTTCTTAACATCACAATCAGAGAATTGACTAAAAACAAATGGGGGATGATCCGGAGTTGGAAGGTTAGAAAGATAGTTTACTGTGGCTGCCTTTATGGTCCCGTTACAGTTGGGCGAAGATGAGAAATGTCGGTTTAGTTGGTCAATATCTAAGTCTTTAGGAATCGATTCTTGGCGTGACTTTCCAACTCCCATGGATTTCAGAAAATTCCAAACTTTAGCTGGATCTCCGTTTTCAACTGAGGTGTGAATATGGCGTCGCTGGGCATCTCTACACACCTTATTGCAGCGATTGCGAGCATCAACAAAGATCTCACGGTTCCTCGACGTGGGCCGACACTTAAATTTAGTTTTTGTTACGGCTTTCCTGTGCATGATCTTTCTAATGTCATCTGTGATCCAAGGTGCCGGAAGATGTTTAATTTTAACAGCACGTATGGGAGCGTGAACATCGTACAGCTGCACAAGGTTATCTGTCAGCAGGTTGACTTTGTCATCAATCGAATTGACACTGAACAAAGGAGCCCAGTCAATACTGCTGGCATCTTTTCGTAGATCCTCTGTCCTCATTCCACTAAAATTGCGCTGCAATAGAATTTTAGGCTTTGCCTTAGGTGGGCGAATTTTGTAGGAGAGAAATATAAGGTCATGGTAAGAAAACATGTCAGCTGAGCATTGACCATGCTTGCTGGCATGTTGTGGAGAGGAAACAATGAGTAAGTCCAAAAGTGAGGGATTGCAGTTTGGGAAATGGTGTGTGGCACTCAAAGGGAGAATTGATAAATTAGACGACTGTATTATTGATCGAAGAGAAGAAGAACGGGAATCGATTTTTAATAAACAAGTGTTAAAATCGCCCATGATTATTGTATGACTGTAAGAAGGTGTAAGGTTTTCAAGGATCTTTTCAAAGGAGGAAAAGAAATTTATCCGTGACGAAGGGCTGTAGTAAACTCCTAGAAGGACTTTCACGTGATTCAGGTTTACTTCTACAAAGAGATGCTCGCCCGCGTTCTGCGGAGGCGGTTGAGCAGACATATCGACAATTTTAAAAGGAATGTGTGGGCGAAGGTATATGGCAACACCACCGCCACCGCCACGCGCGCGATCATTCCTTATGAGTTGAAAACCAGGCAAGGAATAGGAAGCTGAAGGGAGACATGGTTTCAACCAAGATTCCGAGACAAGGATAGCATGAATGTTCTTACAGTCAAGGTTAGCTAGCATGTCAGAAAAATGTGCCGGAATACTTTGGGCATTTATATGGACTACATTAAAATTCTTAGGTACATCAGAAAACTGAGATTCAAGCGTGTCAGCAAGGGACGGATTGACGGAGCTGTCATTGCTACAAGCCGACAAAAAGCTATTGGTGTCGCTGTCGTCACTGTTGTTTGGCATCGACACAAGATAATTCTAAAAATAAAAATAAAATATAAAAATAAAAAATAACAATAATAATAAACGTTAATACTAAATTAATATAAATCCAATTAAAAAAATAAGAAATAAAATTAAATAAAATTAAAAATTAAAAGACCAATCAATTTAAATCCACCCGCCAGTTGAGTGCTGATTAAAAAAGCTAAAACAAACAAAACAAAACGTGTAAAAGTTTCATCACCCGGGTAGCAGAAAGGTACTAATATATTTACGTCAAAGTAAATGAAGAAGAAAAGACGTAAGATAACATGCAAAACTAAATTACTTAAAATTATCATAAAAAAAAAATCATAAACATTATACCGAAAACGCACACTATCAGATGGTTTCTGAACGAAACTTTAATAAAAATCCAATGGTACATGCCATTATGTTGACACTGACTGACAGCTGACAGAAAGAAAGGAAAATAAAAATAAATAGACGGTATACAGTTTACAATGTGTGGAGTGATGAAGGGTAGAGGAATTATTGTAATATTTGAGAAAATTAGCAAAGTAGGTACGAAGTATAAACAAAAAGTGCTACCCGGACGGCGATACTACCTAAAAAGTGATACTTCCGAATTACTTCTTCTTTGCGGCAGCACGCCGGAACTTTTTCGGTGCTGGTGATGGAGACGGCGACGAAGACACTGCTGATGCGGTGGGAGACATGACCTTTTCACTGACCTGCTCGATATTATTGAGGTCATCCAGTGAGTAAACTCGATGCCGGGAGCCATCAGCGCGAAGAGCATATATCAGGCCCTGCTTAGTCCAGCAATTTGTTTCGCCAAGCCTCTCACGCACAGACATGAAGAGCTGATGCCGCGATTTCGTCAGGAACTCTGATACTGTGATACCGGTGCCCTTCAACTTAGTCTTTGCAAACCAGACACTGTCCCTGACACCAACGTCCCGCAGCTTGCAAAGAATGGGCCTGGGCTTGCTAGCACCTGTTTGTCTGCCCATCCGATGGCACCGCCTGATATCAGCAACTGCAAAGTCGGTCAGCTTCAGATGACATCGTACAACCTCAGCAACTACCTGTGCTGTATCTTCCTTGGCCTGCTCGGTGACACCATGCAACAACACCATCTTCCGGCGCCCACGCATTTCCAGGTTGTCGAGACTTTGGGCCAACGCCTCCAACTGCTTCTGAAGACAGCCCAGCGCATCTAATACAAATTTCTTAAACGAAGTGAAGTCTGCTACAGATATTACAATATAACGTATTTGACAATTTTACGGTGACATATATAATACTCGGTTGATGGCTTCGTGATGAGTTTGTTTACACCCTGTAAATTGAGATAAGGGCAGGAGAATGCTTACAAGACAATCACCTCAAGTTCTCTCTTGAACTGATTACTATATCCGTATAAATCAGCTGACTTTTACAAAATGGCGTCTCGGATAAGAAACAGCTGATGCATTCTGTTACACCAATACGTGGAATACTTAATTACATACCTCTACGCATGCGTTAAGTCTATCCTGCGGTTTTGTCTGTTTAGATTAATATTTTAGAGACATACTTCGGTTTCTGAGCTTTGATTAATAAAGGTTCGTTCTATTTATAATGCTTAGTATTAATCTTAATTGTATGCATAAGATAAAGATAAATTAAACCTGTATGAATTTCGCAAGGGATAAAAAGAAAAAGCGAGATAAAGCAAAACATTTTTAACACCCTAGTCACAGATCAAATACGCAGCTCCACACAATACGCTCAAAGACAGGCATCCCCAAAGTTGGTGATAGGTCAGCGAGGTTAAAATGGAAAGGATAAAGACAAGCTTATACCTAGTAGTCGGATCGAATAGTGTAAAAAGTGAAAAATTCGTTTATCACTGTAAATTAAGCTCAAGTTGTTTTCGTTCCTGCCGGGGTTGCGGGCCTGTTCGAAAGAGATACCGCGACCCCGGAACATAAAGGGCGAGGAAGGAACATGGATGGGTTTTAGTCAGTAAGAGTCTGACACTCCCTCCCGCTCCGCCCAGAGTGGGAGAAGTCATTTGATGATTTCCCATCCTAAAAAAAAAGCTAAAAGCTGTTTTTGTTTGAGAAGTACTACAATTTTGTGTTTGTGTTAAACAATTTTTCTATAAATATAGACTCTAAAATTTAAACATTACATACCTACAGTTTCTCTCTTAGTAGTTCTACTACAGTTCTACGGTTGCGCAACTAAATTATCTTACACTTCATAATAACAATTATTAATACCTAGTTCTAGCTAAGCCCGCTCTTAACGTTCTGTGATCGAAAACCAATTACGGAGGACGTCTCAATTTGAAGGGCTTCTAATAGATCAGTCTTCTACATTACTTGTCAAATTGGGTAATGGAACTATTTCATTACTTGTAAATAGGTCATACTTTTAGATAAGGTATTCTTTTTCCACTAGGTATGTGGTAAAATTATGATTTCCACTAGCAAAATTATAAATCATAGCCTATAGAAATCAGTGGTAGTATTTTTAGCGGGTAGTCAGAGTTTTTTTGCCGCCCAGGGGCTTTTGACTTCAGTTTACATGCTGTCGCAAATTGCATTTTCTCAGGCATTCTAGTTTCCCTACGATATATTCCTTCACCGAAGCTAGTAGCTAGAGTTGGGTTGGAATTTGAGAGTTCCCCCAAACACAACAAGAAAAACAAAAAAAAACACAAAAGTGATCTTTATGCACATTTGAACAAGATATTTATTAGGTCACCGTTAAGAGACATTATCTGTGAAAGAAATATGAAATACAACCCTCCTTGTTTTCACACGTTTGTCATCTAAAAAGAAATCCACATCCACAACGCATATTGAAGTAACATTCTCTAACAATGTTATTAATTGTTACCACCTGTTGACTGAAAGTTACGTAACATTACTTAACATAATATACTAACATGGCAACATATCATCATCATCATCATCCTCATTTCACCTGAAAGGCGTCCACTGATGGACAAAGGCCTCCCCCAAGTGTCGCCACATCGCGTCCAGCGGATTCTCAAAATAAAAATAATGACACTTTGAAACGTTGCTCTACAAAAAGTAACTGCAGTGCGGATAAATAAATACGATCCGATCACTATCTTGCAAGAGAGTAGTAAAGATACCAGTACAGTTCGTAGAATGTACAAATACAAACCGAAGACATTCCGACCTCGCCGCAGAGGTCTGGCGCGTAAGTAATCCCCGTTCAATCCCTCACCGACCCTTGCTCGAGCCAGCCCGCGATGCTGAGCCTGTAGTAATAAAACAGTCCCTAAATAAAGACAACCAGATCCAGCCTGTCCCTTTGTTGCCCCCAGCGACGCCCTACGCCGAGGTCCGTACCCCACAGGGGGTGCCCTTAGAGCGCTGTCGCTTAGTTTATAGTCATTTTTGGCTGGAGGCCTTAAATTCAAGGCATCCACAGGACTTGCCCGGTTAAGCAGAAGCCAGTCTTCTCAGACTGAACTACGAGATGCCCTACATAAAAAAAAAAAGGATAAATAAATAAATATCGCAGGACATTTCACACAGCGCCATCTAGTGGATGCACCCATAAAGTCATTCATGCAAACGTTCGTCTAAGTTCCGTACCTAGAACGATCACTTAGTGCTTTTGTCCTCCATGATTAATCAAATTAATTGGGAAGTCGGCGGTTTTAATGTTATTTCCTTACGGAGGAGGAACTTCCTATATACACTTCGGTGACACGTGAGACGGATAAGGCAGTAGGTACTGAAAATAGAACTTTGATTGAAACGGAATTAGGTCGACAACTGTTATTAAAAAAGCTGGGGTTTCATGTGGGTATTATAATAACGTCTATTGAATTTCTAGATTTCATTGATTTTATTAATGCTGAAATGAATTTAGACTAAGTAGATTACTGCAGACTACATTGTTTCAGTAATTATTGGTACTATTGATTTATCTGAATGGCGTAGTGAGGTTAAGTGGGTAGGTGGGTGGGTGGGTGGGGGGTGGGTGTATGTAGTGAGGCTGCCTTACTTTGGGTCACGGTAAATCCCGGTAGGAGCAAATGTTTGTGTGATGAGCAATGGTCATTTTGTTTCCGAGTCATGGATGTTTATATGTGTAATAAGTAAAGTATATATTTACAATCAAAAAGTATACATGTAGTATATCAACTATCTGGTATCCACGACACAAGCGTTGCTCAGTCTGGCACTAGATGGCGCTGTGTGTAATGTCCAGCGATATTTATTTATTTTTATTTATAAATAATCATTCTGTTGCCCTTATCCGAATTTATTTGGAGTCGGCAAAGCATATCTTCTCCTACTATACTTCACTATTACTCGTTTTCTCATCAGATAGATCCTTTCCTGCGATCATCCTTCACCCAGGCATTCTATTTATTTAAGTAGGTACTATTGAAAACAAGAGCACATATTCGTTTCAATGTTTGGATACTAAATTGTGGATTATTTTTATTATTTTAACAATCAGTTTCAAATTATACTTTGCTGGTTTATTTAAAGACGAGAAAAGAAAACTGTCAAAAATAATTTTCGCACTTGGACAAATTATAACATCTTCATAATTTGCAGAATTTCAACTGAAACTTTATAGTCTTCGTGTTTTCAGACGGACAGTTTATATCTTTTTGAACAATATAAAAATACTCGTTACATATTTTATTAAAAACTAGTGACAAACACACAAACAAGAGTGCACAATTTCTTCCTAGTGCACTAAACCCCACTGCATGGAATCAGTGAAGCGTCTTCATATATAAAACTATACTATAGCACTTTCAAGCATTTGGTTTACACGCGTCAGCCAATAGAACCATCGACTGAATTTGTGTTAGTGAAGTGAAAAGACAATAATATCGATAAAAATGAAGAGCGCGTACCTATTAGCGGTCCTGATTTTCGGTATCGTGAGAGCGAGTGAAATCGATAAGGAGGTGAGAGAATTGTTTTTCTTTTCTTTGGTTTTAGTGATGTGATGCGTTGCCGTTCTTCGTTCTTATATATTTTCTATTTATGAGTGTAAAAAATACTACGGTAAGGAAATATTATTATGGAGACTAACAAATAAAGGTTGTAAAACACCTCAAAATGAAGCCGAAAGGTTTTTGCTCTCCCCGTCAATGCGATTTTTGTTTTGCTCTACACCTTACCTAGGTTATTAGTTACAAGTTTTTGACAAGTTTTTTTTTTAATGCAATTTTTTGTTTACCCGATAAAATTTTTACTTTGAACGTTTGTACGATTCCCGTACTATTCAATCCATCCATCAGCACAATGTTTTAAGTGCGTCACATTTTCTACCACATACCATGATTCTTCACCCCAAAAAAAAGTCGTTTCCCAGCAAAATTTTTTGCATAAAGTTACTTAGTTTTATATGAGAATGCTCGGTGGCAACCAAAATTTGTGATGAGGTGGTTGACGCCTTGTATTTATTTGTTATTTGATTTGTATTTCTTTAGATCAAAGTCCAACGATTTCTGTCAATTAGGTCACTTCTGAACGTCAAACATCACAGGAGAGAAGAACAAAGTTCTAGATCATAGTTAATAATGTATTTTTATTTCAAATTAAGGTTAATTAGAATTCAAAAAGGAACAAAATAATTTACTTTAGTTAATTTTCTTTGAACAGTACTGTAATTTTATTTAACTTTAGATCAAAACCTAAATTTATTAATTAGATATCAACGTCTCAAATGTAAATAATAACTGCCTAAGTTTTTCTTTGATTAAATATTCCGAATCATTTTGAAGAACTCTTATTTTAAGTGAAGAATCTAATTAATTAAAATGTCAATCAAAACTGATTCCGAATGCTAGAAACAAAATTGAAATTGTATTAATTAACCGACATTTCTTAAGTATTGACGGTGATATTTTTCCTTTTCATTAGCAAAACGATATTTTTATATGAAAAGGAGACTGAGTAAAAATTGCTCATGAACGAATGAGCTAAAAGCTAAACTAAGCGACACTGTTGTGGTACTTACATGCTAAAGGGCATCAAAATTTGATCCGGCAGTTTTCAAAAAACATTGTACCTATTTTAGAATTCCTGTTTTTGATTTTTTTTTTTTTTTTGTTTAAGAAGTGTTTTATTTTTTGTTAGCCTGTATTGACCCACAGCCAGGCAGAGGCCTCCCCCAATACCTTTCATGTGCTCTGTTCCATGCTTCCTCGGACCAACCTTGCGGTACGCGTCCAAATCGTCTCGCCACCTTTTTAGACCACTTCCCATAAAAATGTGCCCAGTCTCTTTTAGGTGTCATTAAATACTACAGCTTTGTTGGGCTTTGAGTGAAATCAATAATAAAAAACGTACTAAAATCAAAATGGTAGCACTGATTGTTGCTTTGAGACACGCGTCAAAAGATCCTTGTAAAATAAATTGTCTGAAAACAGTTGCAATTTCGATCAAAATGTATAATGTTAAAACGTATAAAAGTCGTTCGAAACGTACAATGTCATAAGTTGCACGTGCAATTTTAGGCCTTTTCTACAGTCTAGATTATCAGATAATTTTATCAGATTCTCTATTACCCACAAAACAAGTGAAATTAAACAAAAAGAACACCGATACATAATCATGTAGTTCATAATGTAGGTACTTAAAGTTCAATGAAAAAAAATTCAGTAGGTCCTAAGTACCAGTTATCACTCCACTTTCCTCATCTCACTTCGTTGGTCAATATTCTTCATTCCCTTTCAATATACTTAGTGTACATTCGTCTACTAGTCAAGCCTTTTGACACCCATATTGAAGAAGTTGTGAAAAATAAATGTAGGTAATTCACTATTTTGTGGTGGCGGTCTTGGATTTGAAATTTATCATAGTGCATAGTATTTCCCGATACACTTCCTCGAAAACTTATCGCACAACAATAAGTTTCAACATGCAATGTATTTCATGTATTTTGCGTATTACCACAGAAACTGAACTATGCTTATTAGTACAAATTGGTTCAATGCCTTCAGTCAGAAGTGAATGTCATTTTTACTTCAGCAAAGCAATTTGCGTCTTTAAACATTTATTTGTGTTCTTAATTCAAAAATGTAAAAAAAATAAAAACAATTGATCCGTTTAACAGTAATAAACTGCGATCAATCGACCTCATTGAGGCCATAAATCTCTTAAACAGCCGTTTATTAAAACCAGTTCACATAATACATTCTCCTATTTTATCTAATTTTTTCCATCACTCACACGAATAATCCCTTCGTCGGTATCGGAAAAAAAAGGTTTTTTTTCTCAAGCGGGGATAATATTCGATTATTGAAAAGATTATCGAGGAATATGTGCTTTTGTTCAAGTTTAGGATCGGCATAATCACCTCTTTATATGAATTTTCTTGGTATTGAAGAGTTTTTATCCGTGAACGAAGAAAGATTGTTACATTTAGAAGATTTTGACGGTTTGATATTAAAGACGTGCGAAGAATTTTTTTTTTTCTTCCGGGTATATTGAAAACTTTAAGGGCGGAATCGGGAAACTTAAATAAATGAGGCTAAGAAAATTAACATAACATCACGCTTAGCAGGGTTTTACCTATTACTAAACCCGCATTTTACCAGTTATAACTCAGGTATTTACAAAAAAATAAACTGACAATAAACTATACGGTCCATTTTTAATCAATGACGTGTAAAAGTGTTTGTACCTATAAAAATTCTTGCTAAATAAAAATCATTTATGATTTATAAAAATGCCTCAAAAAACTCCTCAACGCTGTCCGCTGGAAATATGACGACACTTTAGCCTCTGGCCAAAGCAAAATCAGCCATTACACGCGACGGGAAGCGTCAACTAGGCGTTTCTAAATTTATTTCTTCTCCATAGAGATCTACGCTAGGGAATGGGCAAACACAGTACTTTCACAGTTTTTATATCTTATGACTGGGACTGTAGCTTTATTTAATGTTCATCTTTGATTCAACAATTCAAAAGTACCTGTAACTGGCCTACTTGAAATAAATGCTTTGTTTTTGATTTTTTTTAAAAGGCTTTTGAGTACTTGGATCCCACCACACCGACAGAGTTTCAATCCCAAACGACAAAGTAGTAAGTACCAAAAATTTAAAGACTAGAATCGACAACAGACATAAATAATCATTAAAACACAACAATCTCATTAAGACAAAGCGTGGAAAGCTAACAGCCGTCTAATTACCACGTTAGCGAATGCCACAGATCACGATTATCGGTATTTGACTGAAAGCGGTTCTCTGTTACACCTGAGCGCGTTCACGCAACGCGCCAACTAATGAATTTTCTTTGAATTGTTATGCTGCATTATCTTGGGACATACGGGTGGTTAGATTGGTGAATATTTTGATGTTCTATTTAATCTACACTAATAAATCAATAAGAGGAAACATTTATACCCCAAGAACTCCTCAACTGATTTAAAAAATTCTTTTCAATACACTTCCTCGAAAACTAGTTCTTTTCGCACTACGATTAGGTTATTTCACACACGTGAGATTTTGATATTTTTTCTACACGTGTGCAGAAAGTAAAATTGCCTCAGATAATACTTAAACTTAGTCCAACTTGGTTCAATGCCTATAGTCAGAGGTGAATGTTTTTTTTAATTTTGGCAAAGCGATCTACGTCTTTACGGCGTAGACATTTTTTTTTAATTCAATTTGTGTTTATTAATTCAATGTCATAGATAAACATGATTATTTAAAGTAATATTTACTTAAAAAAAAAAAACATTTATTTGTGTTCTAAACTCAAAAACATATAAAAAAATATTTTTATATTAGGCTGTATTATCGGCTTCATACCTTTGCTTTTCCTTCAACGTGGCGAAAGCAAAGCGCAGAAAAAAAATAAGATTTAAATCATAGTCTCGTAATAATTCATGGAACAGATATTTTCCATTCTTTTATTTAATTTCTTCATAAGTGTATTGAACAACGTCGTTTGATACACGTGGATATTTGTTATTGCAGTTCTCGGCTCAGAAACACTACTCGCCTACGGCTCGTATATTAATACCGCCTCGAACGGCAATAATAAACTTTCTCCACTTATATCAAAATGTACCATTCACCATTAGAAAGCTATATTTTTACCAATTTGCATACATAGGCTTTAATCTATATTGATCATGCCAATTAGTTGAGTCACAATTTTCGCGGCTGAAATCGCGGGTGAAGTGCTAGTGTTTTTTTTATGTATGGCCGATTTCTGTTGGATGGCTAACTAAGCCCGTCCTGCGTCGGCTGCCTCGCCATCACAGCACAAAAGCTTTTATTTTGCGACAACTCCTGAGATATTCAACAAATTAATAAAGTGTAAATGCACAATTTTACGGTGACATATATAATTAATTAGGGTCGAGCATCAATAAAATATTGTTTTATTTCATGCTTTTTTACCAACTTTAAATGCTTTGGGAATAAATCACTATCTTCTTCTTGAACATTTTCACGTCCGTTAGCCGGAACTCTTAGTCTTAAAACTAGTAAGAGTAAAAAACTAAAAAATAAGTTTTCGAGATACAATCATTTTCCTCCACTCCTCTAGAAACTAAATAAAAAGTTCCTTGAAAATCCAATAGCTATATACTTTGTTCCATCTTTTGAGTATTTTTTTGTTTAATATTACACTCAGCTAAATATAGCTTGCTGGAACGACCTCGTAATGTGAAAAGAGTCGTGTTCCAATAAAAAAGCTTAAAAACCTCGTCTGTAGAGTTTTCCTAGTAAAATTATGTTATTTTCAGACTGCTACAAATACATTCGTTCTACGAGTATCAAAGCGAGTTATAGCGGAAAATATATTGCTTTGACTATGTATGTCAAAACGTTTTGGTACATTTTGACATCAAAATATGGCTGTGTAATATGAAGCCAATTGAATAGTGCTTATTTTCATACATGTCGATTTTAGTCTCTGGAATATTTATATGTCAATATGTTTTTGTGTAATATCTGAAAATAAATAATTTATTTAAATTTGTTTTTGGATTTTGTAATAAAACAAGCAAGGAATTAATTATAGTTCTGTTTGCTCCAAAGCTGTTGCTGCTTTAAGTTTCAAGTAAGTTAGATCAAGTTTAAAGTTGAATGAACTTTTATGGAGACTCGTGAATACTGTTACAGTTGCGGAACTGAACTTCAGGTTAAAATTTTCCAGTCGGTGGATTCAGCGCTTTAAAACAATTTTCATTTTCTGACAAAAATGTTACTTGTCCAGGGTGACTAGACAAGTCGCAATAGCTTCCAAATCATTCCGTATTTCTTTACGATTTCCAGGATTGGAATAGCTTTTGGTATATTAACACGATTTCTTATATTTTTGGTTTCATCGTTTTTCACCACCCCTAGGCCAAAGCTTTGCTCCATTGGCCACCTGGCCGAAACTTTGCTCCATTGGCCACCTGGCCGAAGCTTTGCTCCATTGGCCAAATGGCCACCTGGTCAAAGCTTTGCTCCATTGGCCAAATGGCCACCTGGTCAAAGCTTTGCTCCATTGGCCAAATGGCCACCTGGTCAAAGCTTTGCTCCATTGACCACCTGGCCAAAACTTTGCTCCATTGACCACCTGGCCAAAGCTTTGCTCCATTGGCCACCTCCGTGTCTAACCAGATGTCCGGTTCAAATCCACTTGAGGTTTTTCGCCCCGTTTCTGACATCGTCGCAGACTTTCATCCAATTTCGATTTCGGTGTTACGCACTCGATCTAGAATGGTTATGCCGATGGCTGGGTTGTTCTCGCTGGACATTCCACTTTGTGGATGTCCAAGTATCGGCATCGTGGGTTTTTGTTGGCAAGATCAGTTGGTTGAAAATGTCGGTTTTTAGGCACTGATGCAACAAGTATGGAACTATCATCCAATCCTTTTGGGTCAAAAAAACATGTTCTTGTTTAACTTTTTAAATAACATCAGCCAACCACAACAGCCGTGTGTATCATAACGGACACATCCAAGCGATAGCAAGCAATGCGTATCTTAATTAAATATTACAGTTAAAACTAATTAATAATGTATCACGGCCATTGCATTGGAGGGACCCGTGGCTGAATAATAATAATCACACAGGTGGAATATCAAGGTCAAATTAAAAGAAAGAAAAAGTATGTATAAAAGTCACACAAGACATAACAAAAAAAAAAGAAATAAACAATTAGGAAAAAAATAATAAGAAAAAAAAAACAAATAAATTGGTCTCGTGCGAGGCCATAAGGCTCCTATTTTGGCATGATGCGGTGACATAAAAAAAAACACAGCGCTGGTATTCTGATGCCAAAAGTAATGCCACGGTCAGATATATACAAATACAAATTTTTACTCAAAATAAAAACGTAATTATAATTTGTAGTAAATACAAATTGAGAAACAAAGATCCAATAATGGGGATGGTAACTGTGGAACTAATGGCGCTAGAGCTGGTTCCAAGCATCGTCGTTGGTTGAAAATCAAGGAATGTTATTTCATATTTCAAAATACCTTGACCTCATTGGTCAGATTGTGACCTAACTATGATAGCGCTATATACAATTAGCTTTTATAGGTCTTTCCCATTCTACAGTAACGGCAACTACACTGCCGTGCAGACCCTAAAACGCAGTAACAGGTTTTTTGTCATTTTTTTGTTCAATATTGAACCTTAATGGACACGTTATAAGGAACATGCAGATCTAATCAGGTTTTTGTTAGGATGTCTTAAACGGTAAAAAAAAACAAATTTGTGAAAGCAGTAACTTAACTTTGCATGTCTAAATATATTACAAAACCAACTAAAATACAGTTATAGCAGTTACGTCTACCACGATCCATCACTTTACCAAGTTAAACGCAGTAAATATCTATATTACCACAAAAAATCTTTATTTTACACCCAAAAATATACTGAGGGATATAAATTAAAACGCAGTAAGTAGTTTTTGTACCAACCGTGTTAATACTGCATGGTTGATCAGTAGTTTATTTCACATGAACTACAGGTTAAAATGCAGCTAAGTACTGAAATGTGGTATTTTATTTAGTGTTATTCAAGTACGTTCATATCGTGAAAACCAACTAAAGTGCAGCACAATCAAAACTTCTTTCTTTTACTTTTATCATAATATGACTTTTAAGTGTGAAGATACTATATAAATTGCAGTATGTCCATTATTTACTGCAGTATAGTCGGTATGTTTCAAAAGATGAAAATAACTTAAATGCTTATTAAAACGCAGGATGACACTCTGTTACTGCATTATAATTGGTAACTTGAACGATTTTACTAATTTCACTGCAGTACAGATCATATTTTTGTTCGTCCGCATGATGCCGGACGTAAAGAATAACACCATCCCATATCTTCCCGTGGGTGTCGTAAGAGGCGACTAAGGGACTTACCAGAGAATGGGCAGCAGCGTTCTCTGTTCTTTTGTGACAACCGTACTGCGATCGCCAACCCGCCTGCCAAGCGTAGCGATTATGGCAAAAACCCCAAATGAACACCGCATTAAATAAATGACCCCTAGTGCCTGGCAGCCCGTCTACCCTCGACTACGGCAGCGGTCGAGGTTATGGCGTGGCAAGGGGTGCGAAGAATCCCCGGATGGGATCCGGCTGCCAACACCAACGACTGGACTTGGCAACTTACAACACGCGCACACTCCGGACTGACGAGAAGATAGCGGAGCTCGAAGAGGAATTGAGCAGGCTGCGATGGAGTATTGTGAGATTATCTGAAGTCCGAAGAGAGGGGGAAGACACGATAATCCTAAAATCCGGCAACCTGCTTTATTTCCGAGAGGGTGACCGCCAGTCCCAGGGTGGTTTTGGGTTTATCGTCCACAAGTCTCTTATGAACAACGTGGTGAAGATCGAGAGTGTGTCGACCAGGGTGGCGTACCTTATACTCAGAATATCCACAAGATATTCACTGAAGGTCATACAGGTCTACGCCCCGACCTCGGCACATCCCGACGACGAAGTGGAAACCATGTATGAGGATATCTCTAAAGCCATACATGGTTTCAAAACTCACTTCACCGTTGTCGTAGGGGACTTCAACGCGAAACTGGGCAAACGAGACGGGGATGAGCTGCAGGTGGGGCAATTTGGAATTGGACGTCGGAACCACCGGGGCCACCAACTGGCTAGTTTTAGGGACAAGGAGGGCCTCTATATGATGAACTCCTTCTTCAAAAAGCGTGAGCACAGGAAGTGGACCTGGCAGAGCCCAGATGGTGCAACAAAAAACGAGATCGACTTCATCATGTCAACCAAGAAGCAAATGTTCAATGATGTCTCTGTGATCAATTCGGTAAAAACCGGGAGCGATCACCGCATGGTAAGAGGCACATTGAACATCAATATCAAGCTAGAAAAGTCTCGACTGATGAAGTCTACGCTCCGTCCAGCACAGATCCAAATCCAAAACCCCGAGAGCTTTCAGCTCGAACTCCGGAATCGTTTCGAGTGCCTAGGCGGCTCAGTGGACGAATACAACGATGGGTTCGTGGAAACTGTCCATACGACCGGGTCTAAGTTCTTCAAGACACGTCGTACAGATCAGAAAAAGAGGTTCTCCGATCAAACTCTCGAGCTCATGAAGGAGCGGGGTGAGATGATTCAGATGAGGCGTCGAAATACCGGCAGCTCAATAGACGGATCTCTAAATCCTTAAAGAGCGACCTCCGCCGCTTTAATACCGAGCGTATTAAAGACGCGATCGAGCGGAACAAAGGCTCCAAAGTATTTTCAAGAGATCTGGCTATTGGGCAGAGCCAGCTCACGAAACTGAAGACCGACGACGGCAGGATCTTATCCGCCAAACCGGAGCTACTAAGGGAGATCGAGAGCTTCTATGGACAGTTGTACACGTCAACCAGCAAACCCATTGTCGACCTAGCAAACGACCCAACGACCCAAGAGCTAGACTAACCCGACACTATACCGAAGACATCCCGGACGTCAGCCTATAATTATAAAAAAGATCTAAGATATCGTGGAATTAATGGTAAATAGAGGAAGCTAGTGCCTATATTATAAAAAAGATTTTGATGTTGAACAATACAGTCAAATAAATTGCTTAAAATCAAAAAAACTTCCCAGGCCTGATATAAATAACGTATTTTTTTCTGTAAATTCCTGCATAAAACATACTCGTAAGTTGGAAGAAATTGTTATATACTACATGTGCAATTAGTTCAAGGCACAAATTAAAATGCAGTAAAGAAAGCCTTATGCTGCAAATTAGTCTGCAAAGTAGCAAAAAAATCATAGTTTATGTAGTATCAAGTATTTTTACCGCATTTTAATCTGCATACGTGTAACTTTTTGCGTGCAGTAACCGGTAAGATTAAAAGAAACCCGATTTTAATTAAAATCTAACAAACTAAATTAACATTTGTTTTTGTAAATACCATATTTGTTGTCACTTAGTCCTCGTAGCAATAAAAATATGCACCATACACATTAATAATATAAAAAAAAACAGTGTTAAAAAGTTTTTCGCGGTTTTCTCGAAACCGCTTTTTTCCTCATACTGCACTTTAGGGCTTGCACGGCAGTACAGTACTTTCTCAAGTTATTATGCCTTGTGACTGTGACTGTAGCTTTGATTTAGTTTTGTTTTTTTGACATTCAAAAGTGCCGTAATGGTCTAATTGAAATAAATGAATTGAGTTTTGAGTTTGAGTCTATCAACGCCGAACGTCACCACAAAACTTAACATACCAAATTACACACTACAGTTCCCCAATTCCTAGTATTTTAGCTGGAGAGAGCTATTGGTAGAACATGCTCCAAGGCTTTATTTACGTAGAATATCTAATCTAGTATTTGTATTATTACATAGTGTTTGACATCAAACGTCAGACCGTTTGATACCACAGACGATGTACCTACTGACTACTATATTACTAGTTCCAAGGTCAATTGCTATGCTTTCTTGGAAACTTGACTGGATATATTATGCTCAAGTGTACGACTGTGATTCGCTCTGTGTTCTTGTAGTGGCTTGTGGCTCATTTGTAGATGAGGTATGTGTCCCAGCTGTGGGAAAGTTATGGGGTTATTGATTATGCTAAGTCTGCGTTTTGGTACGTGAGGGTTTTTTTTTGTAGAACAACTATTTACTGTCTCATAACTGTAGAGGAAAGTCACCAAATATGGAATAGTATCCTAATATGGAATACCTTCATTTCTCTAAGACTATAAGTATGAAACGCAACACTCGACCATCTTCTGTTTCATTCGGTCTACTAACTATCGCACCCACACCATCGAGTCAGTTGCGCGAATGCTTCACGTTTGGCAGGCGTGTTTTGTTTTCTATAGAACTTTATATAGAACTGGAAGCAGAACGCAAATAAGGACAGAGCAGGCTAGTAAAAAAATAAAAATAAGGTGTTTGGTAATTATTAGTGACCGATACCTAAAGACGTGATTGTAAAAAACAACTTTTACTATGGGACCAAACCTGAAATCGCGAAAACAAATCTGCTGTTCAGTACTTTTAAACCAGTTAGGCGAACATACATTACTGAGCAGCAGATATTTATCGCGATTTCAAATCAGTCTTAGTAATAAACTAGCTAACCCACGCAACTTCGTCTGCGTCATATAAGAGAGAAAAACTAAAGAAAAATAAAATCCCGCTTTTGCAACATTTTTCATTCCTGCTCCGCTTCTTATGATCGTAGCGTGATGTTGTATAGCCTATAGTCTTCCTCGATAAATGAATTATCTAACACAAAAAGTTTTTTTCAATCCGAACCAGTAGATCCTGAGATTAGCTCGTTCAACCAAACAAACAAACTCTTCTGCTTTATAATATTAGTATAGATTTGTCTTATACGAAATTTTAGTACTGAACTCCAAAAAATCCGCAGGAACGATAATGATAACATTCCAGTCGTAATTACTGAATTAGGCGACATGAATTGCATTACACGTCAATTTCAGCAGTACGTAATACAAATTAATGTTGATGAGAAATTGCTCTTAATGTAATGACTTGGTAATTACCGGTATTTTATTATTGTCACTAAAAGTATTCAGTGTTATTATTTTAGCGATAATTTGTTATGTACTTTTATGGCACTAAGAATTTGTATCATGAAATTACTTAATGTGGATTTCATTGGAGCAATTTAGGTATATATTTTATGGGCATGGAGTGTTGTACTGTCGTAAACAGAAATAGTTAATAATGAAGATTAAACAGTCACTAAGGTTGATGTCGAAAAATTATCATAATTATTTTATCTTCTATTTCATATCCCATCTGGTATTTTGGGATATCGCCAAACGGTTGACCGACTCTTCGAGTAACCAGAAGACTGGCCTATTTCTAATAAATAAAAATAAATAAAATAAATTTCTTGGCAAAAGAATCAGTATTTAGTAGTACTATCAGCCTTCAGGACTCTGTGCATGTGTGTTGACAGCGATGCAGACGATTTTTTTGACGCCCTTTAATTTCATTCAGTTTTTGATACAGGCACATCGTTTTTCATCAGTCTAAGTCGGTACAGTAAATAATTAGGTACATTTTATGAGAAAGTTCAATTTCTTCTATTCTCATTACGTAATAATTTTTAAACAAAAGAATGTAAGTAGTGTCTTAAAAGTGTGACACCATACTTTACCGAAGTAAACATTAAGACAGTTGCAACGCAAATCATTTAATTATTTTATTATGGCGGTATCTACAAGAGATATTCTCGAAATTGCACTATTTTCTCCCTATTATCAAAAACCCTTTTCTTAATTGAGTCACAAACTAACAAGACTCATCACACAGGAGTGTACCACATTATAATAATCTGCTGACTCCTCAAATACCTTATTAATTACATACTCAGGCAAACTCATTAAACAAAGGAAATAGGGAGGGATAAGAGACCTCATCCCTCCCATAATCCTCGTTGATTTCGTGGATGAATGCGTTAAGTGGATGGGCGAATGTAAGTCAGGTCGGGGACTTGAGTATTCTGTTTATTCTCGTGAAATTAATCTTAAACGTAAATAAATGAAAAAAAGTTACTTCAACAATAATTTAAACGAATTTTTAAGAAAAAAAGGGACTTTACTTATCATCATCTGCCTAGCCTTTTCTAAACTACGTTGGGGTCGGCTTCTAGTCTAACCAGATGCAGCTGAATACCAGTATTTTACATGGAGCGAGTGCCTATTTGACCTCCACAACCCAGTTGGTACTGGGTAATACTATTACCCCTTGGTAAGACTGGTAGTCAGAGTTTTTGGGGCCACTGACTGTACCTATAACGACTGTCAAACACGACTACAGAGTGAAGGACCAACCTAGGCAAGCAAAGCAGGTTTAACCTAAACAGCGACCCGTGTGGCTGTTATTATCTAGCCACGAGACAAACAAGGATAAGAAAAACTAGAACAAAGGACTAAACTAACTAACTAAATTAACAACTGGGCAGTAAGGTGTCTAAGTCTTAAATATTCCTTAACATCGCTGAAGTAAGGCTTGTGTCGTGGTCACCAGACAGTTGATATACTACATATATAATTTTTGTTTGTAAATACATACTTATTATACATATAAACATCCATGACTCGGAAACAAATGTCCATGCTCAACACACAAACATTTGCTCTTACCGGGGTTCGAACCCGGGACCCTAAGAACGTAAGGCAGCCTCACTACCGCTGCGCTATTCGGGTTGTCAAATTGTGTTATGGAGGTCATATAGGCAGTCTCTCCAAGTTAAATACCGGTACGTGAACTGATATGAACTGCATCCAGTTAGACTGAAAGGCTCCAACTAAGTTCGCAAAAGGCTTGACAGATGATGATTATGATTGACGCATTGTGTGAGTAGATCAAGCGGACCTTAGTACTTAAAAATCCAATATCACTTCGCCCGGGAATCGAACCCTTGTGCTCAACAGTCGTGCTTGCGACCACTAGATGACTAGACAAGACAAAATCAAAATCAAAATCAAATCACTAGATGACTAGACAAGACAATATTTGAATTGAAATATTAATCCGTACTTAAAACCAAAACCCAACATAAAAGCCTATGATTTATTAATATTAATAAGCTTCCTTTGTGCGGGAAGAACCGTATCAATAATCTTAATTTAACAGTAATTATTAATATAATAATTAACTATCTAATAATATAATGGCTCAGTTATTTAGTTTGCTACTTAAAATTTAAGCAATTTAGAAGGCACGTGTAAGGAAATTGGAACTTGGTTTAAGTATCATTTTTTAGATGAGAAGGCGCCTACAAAGTTCACTAAACAGTTTATTAATGAATATTAAATAGTTATTGTCAGATTCTCGTAAAATATGCGCCATCCATTTTATTGTCTACCAACCCGCATTAAGATTAGATGGATTAGAAGATTATGATACACTTTTTTCTGAAAGAATAAAATAAAAGAAAGACAAGAAAGAAAAGAAAGAAAAGAAAGAAAGGAAAGAAAAGAAAGAAAAGAAAGAAAGGAAAGAAAAGAAAGAAAAGAAAGAAAAGAAAGAAAAGAAAGAAAAGAAAGAAAAGAAAGAAAAGAAAGAAAAGAAAGAAAAGAAAGAAAAGAAAGAAAAGAAAGAAAAGAAAGAAAAGAAAGAAAAGAAAGAAAAGAAAGAAAAGAAAGTCAGAAAAGAAAAGAGAGGGCTTTTTCAGCAGAAATATCTCAGTAGCAGCCATGGATGTGCCTGATTGGTGGTATAGGCTCGCCCTCCGTTGAGACTTAAGGAATTAAACACAACTGGTGAAATGTGTGAAGTAGGTATATCTCTGCCCATCCCTTCGGGGATTAAAAGCGTGATGTTTTGTTATGGCATGTCTGAAAAACAAATCAATGACTTACAATAATTACTCGATAGCGATTGACTACGTCCCAAATGGGCCATGGACATGTGGGACGAGTTGCTGAATTACTCAAAGATCATAACTTCGTGTTGAGGATTATTGCGCTATAAATACCGTTCCCTGTTAATATTTACACGGCTACCTTAGGCCATAACTGGGAGTTTATCACTGACCGCTCGTACTTAGACATGTTACAATGTTTTATTCACCGGAAAGCCTTAGGCCTGCTGTCTTAAGGGGAGTGCTCCAAGGTAGCCCGCGATATTCAATTTTTTTTAACGTTTTTCGCAATTTATAGGGCATTGCTAAGTTGTATGTTGATAAACGTATCGGTCGCTACTGTAAGACGTATTAAGTTACAGAATTATCGTCATCAAAATCATCAATACAACCCTCCAAGTTCATGAGAGTCGATGAACGAAGTTTTCACGGTCAAAGTCCTGCTTCGACTCTTATGAACTGGGAGGGTTGTCAACATAAAACCTAGCACAGCGCCAGGGCGCAAAGCGCGGGGCGGGGGGTGATAGCGTCAGGACGCTTTCACCTTAAATAAGTCAAATCTTAGGGTCAACTCAGACCGAAAGAGCGGCGAAGGGCAGCGCAGTTTCAGTGTCATATGAATTTTATCTTAAATTCATTACTATAATACTTATTATCGCATGAGAAACTCCGGCGCCGTGGGAATTCCGGCGAATTCCATAAACGGCGCCGTGCGACTGACTCGCTTCTGTGCCCTTCGCCGCTCTTTCGGTGTGAGTTGACCCTTAGAGACCAGGAGTCGGCCGGATGCAGATTAATACCAGTATTTTACGTAGACCGACTGTCTATCTGACCTCCACAACCCAGTTAGCACTCAGTAACACGAAACTCCTTGGTAAGACTACCCTTTATGGGCGAACCAATTGAGCGAGTGTATGAGGCGCGAAATCTTGGTCTAACGATGGACAAAGACCTTCGTTTTGAAAAACACGTAGCAGACTCGATACGAAACTGTTTTTATCGCCTGAAGGTTTTGTACAAGATGAGACCTTATTTATCCGAAACGCTACGGGAACAACTTGTGGAAACCTTAGTCTTGTCTCGGTTGAACTACGCCGACACTGTGTACGGCCCACGCCTTTTAGCTCGTACGGATCAGCTTATACAAAGGGTACAAAACGCGTGCGCTCGATTTTGTTATAACATACCTCGCAGAAATCATGTTACACCATTTCTTAACAAGCATTTATCGCTAAAAATGAAGTCCAGACGCAAACTACACCTGGCTTGCCTTTTATTTGGTGTGGTGAAATACCAAAAACCGGACTACTTGTATAACAAACTAAGTTGGATAACAAGTAGGCGGGAATGTGGTAGAAGACAATGTTCACAACAACTCTCGGGTCAGTCTCATAATACAGCTGCTTTTAGAGGCACTTTTCGTTATGCGGCATCCAAAGTATGGAATAACCTGCCTCCACCGATAAGACAGATCAACACGATAGGCACTTTCAGAATTCGTTTACGGCAGTTTCTCATAGAAGCGCAACGTAAGCTAGATATGGTTGTCTTAAATGAATCCATAATATGATGAACGTCCCTACCTTCCTACCTAATTAAATGTTTTCATTATTGTTATTATTTTTTATGAACACTGCAATTATTTAATAATCCTAGTCACTTTTATTTTTTTTATTGATTTTTTTTTTATTAATGCAGTCACACCTCAATTATTTAATAATTCCGGACATTTTTTATTTTTATTTAATTTTATGCAAAACTAGTTGTTGTCAAGCGCTTACCTCGCAACTACCTCCTTTTCCTTCATCTATTTTCACTTTCACTTTCGCTTCAACATGCTTCAATGAACTATTTACGTACGTAAATAAATAGGACATCATATTAACTAGTCACACCAACCTACAGTTAGGGAAAAATGTTTCCGTTTGTTTTAAATGAGTCCACCGCGCTCCGCGGCAAGCGGTATATTGTGACCGAAAGGCAATAAATTATTATTAACAATGAGCGTAAAAAAGTCATCGTGCAAAACAGATTCTTTTATAATGCGACCGTCCCATTCATGTATCTCCCCGTTTTTTCTTAGATGTATATTTCTGATTTGTTTTTCACTTTCGCTTATTCACTCTAATTTATTTATTATTTGTTTGTGTTTATTACATATTATTTATTTTTATTTGTTTTTTTTCTATACATATAGATCATAATTATATCATATATTTAAGAACATACTCACCACCACCACTGACACAAAATATAAAGTTGCTTCACATCCGTAACCTCACTAATCCAGGTCCAGTTGAAAACCAGCGTCGGGCACTAGTTGTCCGGCATTTTGCTGAACTGGGCCTATTTGGCGCAGCCGTGAGGCACACAGCGTCACAATATACTTACTTTTTTGTTTTGTTTTTGTTTAGATTTAAGTTTTATTTTGTTTTACAAGTAAGGTTTTATAACACTTAAGCTTTTTTTTTTTTTTTCTTATTATTATTATTTTTATAGCGTGTGCACTTGTGGCGTGTGCCAAATAAATGTTTTTTCTTTCTTTCTTTCTTCTTTCTTTATCAAAAACATTTATTTAAATTCTTTTAGCATCATAATTATGCACACATTCGATTTAAATTAACTATAACAAAATTAAAATACAGCAGTCAAAGATCTACAAATGACCGCCGGGAACTGCCTTACGTGCTTTCCGAGGCACGGTGGAACTTCAGTATGTAATTAATGTCGCCCGTCTACGATCCAACCTAGGCAAGCGCTTAACCTAAAGATGGATTCAAGCGGCTGTTATTTAGGCACGATCTTCTCTCCAATATTTGTAGAATATTTTAAAGAACTACTACTACTAGCTACCAATAAATGATAAATGCTAATTAAATGTAATATGTACTAGTTATCAATTTAATAATCATAATAATAATAATACATATCGCTGGACATTAACACACAGCGCCATCTAGTGCCACACCAAGCAAGGCTTGTGTCGTGGACACCAGAAAGCTGATATATTACATATGTACTTTTTTTTTTGTAAATACATACTTATTATACATATAAACATCCATGACTCTGAAACAAAATGTCCATGCTCATCACACAAACATTTGCTCCTACCGGGATTCGAACCCAGGACCCTAAGAACGTAAGGCAGTCTCACTACCACTACGCCATTCGAGTCGTCAAAAAAATGTATGAGTTGCATGAAAAACTAATCTAATAAAACTAGCTTAAACGCAGTTTCAACCAAGATTACTAACTTATTATATTACAAGGTCGATTCAATCAATAATGTTGCAGAATAGGAATCTTTATGAAATTCAAGCTTCTTCGACCAATTGATGGTGATGATGCTGTCATCTAGCTGATTTCCGCCACAGCACCCTATATTCCGACCTACATTTTGGCAAATTAATTTATTTCATTTCGATGGCTACTTAGTGTGGTTGTTAAAAGCTTTTCTGTGCTGCTTTCGAGTGGTTAGCAAATCCAACTTTGGCCAAAAACCTCCGAGCACAAAGGGAACATATAATTATATGTAAACCATTAACGATCCTGAAGGGTATAACTGCAGATGGTCTAGCTTTAAGATCATCACACTTTTAATCTAACTGATACATTCTTCTTACCGATTGATAGAAGAGAAGTAAAAACCAAACTCCACCGATTCCCAGATGCTGTTTAACTTTTGTTAAATATTTATCTTGATTTACATTTTTTGTATATTGTTGGGGCCTACGCTGTCCTCCCATACTTACTAATGCTGTATGTAACATAATATTATTGTAACACCAAATGATTTGAAAAGAGTAACCATGAATTTTCTTGCTGGTTCTTCTCCATGGAATCGACCAACGCGAACCGTGCACCTTTTCGAGGTTTTATAAGTGCCCATCTAGGCCTATGTGAAATGAAATATTTTAATTTTGATTTTTTCAAATGCAAAATATCACGTAATACAAGATTTTCTGAAAGGCTACTTGTTTGTAGTCAACAAGATATGCTAATCAAATCAAGGAACGTCTGAAATGTAACACCCTTGGCTTAAATGTACCTAAGTTTGTCTGAAGTTTATAACTTCAGTCTCCTAAGTTTAGTGAAAGATAAACTCCATTACTTAGTTTAGTCAAGTTAGTGTAGGCTCTTGATAGTGCGTATTCATTGCCTGATTGTGACATTTGTACTGAATATCAGATTCCTGACTACTACAAAAGACGTTGTAAATAACAGGCGTTTTTGGCTCTTAAATTCATGATACGCAAAATCTGTTTGTGTTCATGACTTCTTACTATACAATAAATGTAATGTATGTGTCCTTGTAATTACAATATTATTATGCCAGTATATTTTTGAATACTCGCAGAGGTTACGTTTCTACACTACATCTGTACACTAACTTAACTAAAGACAGCAAATGAAAGAGTTTAGCAGTCGATCATTTTAGGAAAGAAAGACTCTCCTTCTTCCAAAGTTAGTATAAAGTATATAGCCGTATGTAGCAGTATATATATAGCCTAAAGATGTCCATTGCTGGACATAGGCCTACCTCAAGTGTCACCATACTTGCCGATCCCGTACGCCTTATACCGCTGGCCGTGTGAAGCGCTTCGTCGATTGTATACTAAGAACCTACTTTCTAAATTAACCTACATATTTTTTATAGTCTGTTTAAAAGCAGAACGAAAAACAAATTGACAGCTGTTAAAACCTATGTACTACATAGGTATGTGAAACTTTAGCGCGCAGCTGAAGTATCGCCTGAACTCGTGTTCAACTTCCAGTTCAACCTAGTTTTAAAGTTCCTTATTTTCTACTCCATCTTACTTCTAAGTTGTTTGTACGTGCAAAAGAGAAACGTAGTTGAAGTTCTGTTTGGTAAATGTGACTGTCTAAAAACCTAAGCTTTCTGGAAAAGCTTTAGGAAACAGAAAATTCTTTAAAATGTTGTAAGTCCTATTCGGCGTTAATTCTGCTATATTTTAAACAATAATATTTAGTTCACTTATCTTTTATTTCATGAGGACATGAAATAAAAGATAAACCATCATCATCATATTTCTACCCTTATCCCATATAACTTGGAGTAATAGCCTCTATGAGATAAGAACGTATCGATAAAAAAGCAAAATAAAGGGTGTAAAACACCTCTTCACATAGCCGTAAGGCACTTGTTTTCCCTATCATTGCGATTTTTTTTTTGTTCTGCACCATACCTTGGAACCTTCTAGTTACGGAGATATAGGGAGTCAAACTTACAACTATTTGACAAAATTTTTTATAAATACAAGTTTTTTTTTGTAAAATGTAGACTTTAACACCTCCACGACCCCGGTACAATTCAATCTATCCATCAGCACAATATTTTAAGTGCGTTACATTGAGTTCTACCACAAATTGGGATTTATAACCTCAAAAAAACCACACAGCAACAATTTTTGCGTAAAGTTACTTATTTTGATGAACAGAATGATCGATTAACGGCTTTGTGATGAGGTGGTTTACACCCTGTATAATATTTTAAGCAACATTTCAAAGTATATCATCCGTCTAGCCTATTCGCTAGAAACTATGCTAGAGTCAACTTGTAGGTTACCCGAACGCAGCTGTATAGGCAAACCATTATTTATCATGTAGCATCTGTCCATCTGATCTTCAATTCCCAGTCACTGGGTACCACAATACCCAGAGGTACCACTAGAATATTTAAAGATGAAATAATTGTGAAAGAGCCAAAATAGAATAGGCATGACGACTGACGACAGTATAAAAAAATGCAAATATATTAGTCCGTTAGAGTATTAGAAAATAATGGATACAAAGATAAAACGCATCAAAACTCGGTAGTGGGGGCTCGTGACGTCAGAAATAGCTAGGCGTGACGTATTGAGAATTTTAAAAGCGTCGTATCTTCGTCAATATTGATTTATACGAGTATGACCAAAGAAAAATATTAAATCAAATATTTGTTGATGATCTGATTGACGGACTAATTATTGGGAGTGTGTGTATTTTTGTGATGAGGACGGCTTCACCTTCAGAAGAAGAAGAAGAAGCCTACTTGTCGCAATCAATGCGGTACTGGACTGTCAGGACCAAATATGCTTCTACGTCCAGGGACACCAACGACGTTGCTGTATGTGTCCCGACTGCATCACTCCACGAAGGTTAAGGAGATTGTTGAGTACTTGAAGGTGAAGACTAGCTAGACCTTGAGGGTCAAGAGGTTGGAGCCGCGTCACAACACCAACTTCAAGTCGATTGTGGTGCTTGTTCCGACACAATATCTCGACAAGTTTAGCAAGGAAAAGTTTTGGCTGAAGGGTACACCCTTCAGCCAAAACTTTTCCTTGAACGTCGGTAGACTACAGTCTACCGACGTTTTCGCGGCAGGCTACATGACACCGCACAGCGTAACACTACGCCGACACTTTGTATGTGATAGTTCAGCTTATAAGTTAGATTTTTTATGTGTTAGTATATTTTTATGTTGTTATTTTGTGTATTTTATCTATGGGCCTTAAGATGCCTGATTATAAAATTATTGATTGATTGATTGATTTATTATTTTTCTGTCGTCTATTGAGATTTACTCTTCGACCTCGTGCCTTAGAAGAGATCATCATTCGCCTCCCCTCTTTCTAATTTATTAGAAGTCGTCGCAGCATGTCCTCATCTTCCATACTTCCTGATTAATCGCAATCTCAGCAATCACTTCCCAGAAGAGATGAGGGATGATAATCACTATCACTACATATTATAAAACAAAGTCTCCCGCCGCGTCTGTCTGTCCCTATGTATGCTTAGACATTTAAAACTACGTAACGGATTTTGATGCGGGTTTTTTTTTTTATAGATAGAGTGATTCAAGAGGAAGGCTTTTGTATATAATTTTACGCGTGCGAAGCCGCGGGCATCGGCTAGTTTTCAATAAAATAATTCAATAGTATGTTTTTATTACGGTTTGCATTATAGTGACGAAATGTCGACTGTTTAGTGAGATGGGTTTTAGACTCACCGTCTAGCTATATGACGTAGAAAAATCAACTTTCAAGAATCCCCGACCCTTGCTCGAGCCAGCCCACGATGCTGAGCCTGTAGTAATAAAACTGTCCCTAAATAAAGACAACCAGATCCAGCCTGTCCCTTTGCTGCCCCCAGCGACGCCCTAAGCCGAGGTCCGTACCCCACAGGAGGTGCCCTTAGAGCGCTGTCGCTTAGTTTATAGCCATTTTTGCCTTGGCTGGAGGCCTTAAATTCATGGCATCCACAGGATTTGCCCGGTTAAGCAGAAGCCAGTCTTCTCAGACTGAACTGCGAGATGCCTTACATAATAAAAAAAACTTTCAAGAAACAAAAAAAACAAAAAAAAAAACAAAATCCCGTAAAGTGAAACCAAGGCGTACAGTTCCATCCAGTTCTCATTAGCTCAACCCTCGCTAATTGTTTGTAAGTGTTCACGGTGACTCGTTGTAACTCGTGGCTAAACATCGGAACTTTATAATTAGGTTTTCACTTGTCGCTATAATTATCAACGACTCCAGTCGATACTAAAGTTTCATTAACATTGTTGGGTTGGTAACAAGTTAGAAGCGATGAGCGATTTGTTAATATTGCTTTTGCAATATAAACAAAACTCTTTACAATTTTGGCTTGTGATAATCAACATTGTTTTTGTTATTTAGGTTTTGATAGCCAGACAGACAGTCAGACAGATGTTTTGACAGTCATTCAAAATTGAAATTAAAAAACTGGTGGTTTTATTATATTTTTCATTTTAAAGTACGAAAAACGAGTATTTTCAATCTGGTGCAAAAAATTTGGCAACACCGTAGTAGATTAAAAAATACAAGTGATAAAAAACAAGTAATCAATTTAATTAGCTTATAATTTCCACTAACTCCCACAAATTATCACATTACAAACAATAACTTCACAAAAACGATCACAACATGTTTTGCATGACGCTCTATTAATCAGCCTCCTCTGCAATTAGAACAAAATCTCTCTCTTTATGAAAGCGATCGCTTTCGCTCATGACTTGGACGTTGTCACTCAATATGAGGTATCAATTGTCTGGAAAGTGGGGCAGTGGGATGTGTAGCGTGTGAATTATATCGTCAGTGTTAACGGTACACCCTACACGTGTCTATTTGTTAATTAGTTTTTTTTCTTCTATAATTTTATTGGTTTTTGGTAAACGTTATTTGTTCAGTTTTTGTTTCGTTAATACCTTCAAAACAGCAAATTAAAATGGTATTTTTGTTTTTCAGCCTTTGATAAAATTGTAATGTTTTTCATAATTATCATTGATCCATTAAATGGTCTATCACTATTTTTGATTATTTTTGGAAATTTATTTTAAGCATGTTTACACCGTAGACACGATGAAGAATAGTGTTAACCGAATTCGCACAGTGGGTTTTCCCATTTCTTACCAAAGAGTATCGTATTACCCGGTATCAGTTGGGTTGTGGAGAGCTGATAGGTAGTCCCTCCATGTGCAATACTGGTATTGAGCTGCATCCGGTAAGACTGGAAGCCGACCCCAACATAGTTTGGAAAAGGCTATGCAGATTTAGACACGACGAAGAATAGTAATAGCCGAATTCACACAGTGGGTTTTCCCATTTCTTACCAAAGAGTATCGTATTACCCGGTATCAGTTGGGTTTTGGAGGACTGATAGATAGGCAGTCGCTCCATGTGAAATACTGGTATTCAGTTGCATCCGGTAAGACTGGAAGCCGACTCCAACGTAGATTGGAAAAGGCTATGCAGATGATGATGATGGGTTTGATTTTTATCTCAGTAACAGCCAAGGTGTGTAGTGCCCAATTGATGAACAATAGGCTCGCCCCCTATAATATGAAATTTAAAGTAACTTGCAAAATGTGGGTAACTCTTTTAGAAACTGAGTTAAGTCAAAACTTGAGCTTAAAACCTTACAGTAAAGAAATATAAATTATGTAAACCGTTGCACTCCTACCGTTTAATTAGTATAACTTGAATTACAAGAGGGCCATAAAAAACAGGCAAAAGATATTATTTTGGACCCCGAACCGTAATTTTCTTGGCGAAGTACTATAATGCTACATTTGACTAAAGGCACGCCTGTTTCAGGTTACTGTAGACTTTTCTTACAATTTAAGGCCTTTTCACTGAAGCTAGGAAGCCTCTTAACCCTTAAAAAAAGATGTATTTTCAACCTTTGGCTAAGCAATTAGAGTTGAAATTATGTCCCGAATAAAAAAGCCTATTTTAACTTTCAAATGACAGTGACATGTTTTAAATTATTCTTTACAAAAATGGAGTTTTTCTTTTTGCAACATTGGCTGTAAATTAATGGTAATTCTTTTGATAAATATTTTTAATCCTACAAATAAAATAACAATTAATATTCTAGCCACATTGGCGGATAAAATTGGTGAGCTATTATCAGGCATATGGCAGGTGACTGTGTGCGCAAAAGCGTTGATGTCGGCAATAACATGTCTTTTTTAGGGTTCCGTAGCCAAATATTTTTTGCCCTAACCTGTCTGTTCTGTCTGTCTGTCCGTCCGTATATCACAGCCACTTTATTCCGAAACTATACAAGCTATGCTGTTGAAACTTGGTAAGTAAATGTATTCTGTGAGCCGCATTAATATTTTCAAAAATAGCAAAAAAAAAAAATTGGGGCTTATTTAGAACTGAAATTCAACAAAAAAATTTTATCATCCCATACGTGTATTTTGGGTATCTGTGGATAGGTCTTTTAAAATGATATTGAGGTTACATATTTTTTTTCTAAACTGAATAGTTTGCGCGAGAGACACTTCCAAAGTGGTAAAATGTGTGTCCCCCTGTAACTTCTAAAATAAGAGAATGATAAAACTAAAAAAGAACATAATTATGATGTACATTACTATGTAAACTTCCACCGAAAATCCGAAAATTTGTTTGAACGAGATCTAGTAAGTTTAGTGAGTCTAGTGAGTTTTTTTAAATACGTCATTTTTTATATTATGTTACTTGCTACTACGGAACCCTTATGGGCGAGTCCGAGTCACACTTTTTCTTGTTATAATTATAACAATAACGGGTTACAATTAAACTAACACTTGATGGACCTATGGTATAATTTAAGTCCCACTGCTGGGCAAAGACCTCCACTTTCTCCTTCCATACATCTCTATCAATACCTGGTTATGTTAGCCTCTCTAACATGATCAGATCCATACACCACAAATCTTAACTAGTGTTATAAAGAGAAAAGATTAGATTTTTTGTTTTATTGTTACGATTTAGCTCAACTACCCAACTGATTTAAAAATATATTTTATCATTATAAAGTTACATTTAAAAAAGTAACATAGGCTATAACTAACTTTAGCTAGTAGTCCCCTTAAAATAGCAAATTAATTTGAACTACAACAAACAACTGGCTCTTTGCCGTCAATACTAACAGAAGTCTAGCTAGTTTATGTGTGAGTATATTTTTATGTTGTTATTTTGTGTATGTCTATCGGTGTTAAGATGCCTGGTAATAAAATTATTTAATTGACTTGAATTGAGATCAATCATTAGCAGCTTTCATAGTTGCCTGGAAGGTTAATAGATGATCACGGATCACACCTAAGTATTTAGATTGCTTCTCCCAAGGAAAATGCTTGCCATACATAGTGATCGGGCTGGGTGAATTACTAGATGACTAAATTGTCTCCATATTATATTAGATATAATGTAGAGGCATTGGTAAAAGGCAGTGCGAAAAACGGAGGGCTATAGGTATGAACTAAGTTAGAGATGTCAAACTAGTTTATGCCTTGCGCTTCACCGTATTTTTAGTCAACATGTTTTTTACGAATACTTCCATACAAATGAAGGGTGTAGGCCCTTCATTTGTATCTATGGAAGTATTCGTTCCAATTAAATTTGACAGCTCTAAATTACGTCCGTCTTTTTCTCGTTTTATTAGCAGAGAAAAAAATAGCAATTGCCTAAAATAAGTTTAGTTTCGAACAACAGAATCGACACCATTGTTTCTTTGGGCAAAATAAATAAATGTCACACAACAAATTCAGTGACAGAAACGAATCGCTGTAAATCTGACTCCACGTAGTCTTGTCTGCCCCACTCCAAGAGTATTATTTAACATTGCGTATTTTACTTCGTTACTGTCATTTTTATTTCGTTTCTGGCACTAACTTTGTAGTGCAATCGCAAAATTTAATAACTCCAATTTGATTCGTTATTTCTATTAATTTTATGTCAAAATAGTACTATGCTAATAGTGATTATGCTTAGTAACATTATGCGAATTAAATTTATGACAAAACAAATTAGACTTCAAGATAATTATGCAATAAGAAGGGATCCCGTCACATTGACGTTATTAATTTGATTCTAAAACCTAATATTTCCTCATTCCAGACGAAAGCCCCCGAAGAAATCCTCAAGCGAGGGCTGACCAACAAATGCGTGCAGCGGGAGACATCGTCATGCATCGCCATCGAGCTGGTGGGCTACGTCGACCGGATGCTCCGGACAGCATCCTTCCAGCTGGGCGAAGATGTCATGATTGTTGATGAGAGGTAATTAATTTTTAAAGTACTTCTTTGGGCACGTCGAGCACTTTTTGAATGAACAAAAATCATTGAACTCCCGTGACCATTAGCTAACTCTTCGTAGCACTTGTAGTCAATCCGCTACGGCGTAGCACCACTTAGGCGTGCGCGAGGCACAATCCGTGGCAGATAGATCACTTAGTTTTCACTTCTTTTGGCAGACTCCAAAAACTGCTCTGCATCTTTTTTAATATCTTGGACACCCCTAACATTGTTAAAAGAAAACATCGTGAACCTAGACATAGGTGTCTAGGTTCACGATGTTTAAATTCATGAATCGATCTTAAACTAACGTGATAATCAGTGCATTTACTGTACGAAAAGAGACCTTAACCCTACTGTGGGTTAGTAATAGGCTGGTATTACTACTACTAAAATAAGTTGGTTGCATTACGTATAACATTATTATTAATCATATCATCATGCCTGTTGCAATCCCCAAAGGGTTAGGCAGAATAGTACCTACACCCATTTATGTTTAGAGCCCCGTTTATAGAGGTGACCCTATTCCCATCAAAATCTAAACTTCGAGGCTGGTACGAAGAAATTCCTGATGAAAATACCCAATAAAACTTCACTCGGCTCTGGAGTCACACCACTCGACCGACGAGGCATTAGGATGCATTAGTTACTGTACTTTAAAACGATCCCCAAGGCCTATAGCCCAGACTGTGTTGTGATTTTGATATTTTATCGAAATTTCAAAGACAAATAAAATATCTCAGCATATTTGCGGTTCGTTGATAAGCACGAACTGTTGTAAAAAATAATAACTCATAGTTTTTCTTTTCATCGTGCCTTTATTCCATTTGAATACCTAGACAAAACTGATGATAAATCAATCCCGTTTTATAAGAAATCTGCTCGAAACGACTGTTTTTTTGGAAACAAACATCTTGACCGGGAAACTCTATGAAAGAGTAAACAAGGAAAAAGATTCGAATATCTCATAAATTAAGAGGGAAGTCGAACAAAAGTAGAAAAGGGACCTACGCAAAACGTCTCCACCCCCTAATCCTTTGGGGTACTTCCTTGAAAAGGTCCTAATTCTAAAGCAAACAACCCTGAATTATACCGTCATTAATAAAAAACTTTTATCTTCAACTCCATCAAACTGTTTCGAATTCACAGAATTCTTTTCAAAGATTTTTTCGGGAATAAAGGATTTATATTGGGATCTGAAGTTTCTTGCTGTACAAGACTTGTTACATACTGGTTCTTCAATGATTTATATTTTTCATTGTTATGGTTTTGTAGCTTTGTAATGATAGTATTTAATTCGTTATTTAACTTTTAATATTTATGTGAAAAATCATAACCCTGGGCAGATAAAAAAATGTACCTACTCATAAAATTGTAACAGTCTAAAAACTATATTCCAGCCATGGCACTGCAGCAGAAATCCCAGTGAAATCAGAAACCCTGGCGAGAGCCGGTACGTCCCTCGAAGATCAGGCACAACAGCTGATCATGGACAAGCTCTGGCACTTCGTCAGCTCCAGGTCCCTTAGGTACAGGCTGCTCAATGATGCAGACCTTGTCATCTCTGGCAAGCAGGAGAAGGACGGAAGCCTTGGTGTTGGTGAGTGTGATTGAGAAATACTTATTTTATCGATTAAGAGACAACGAAAAATATTGATATGCTAGGGGAAGTCATGCGGTTTCACTCGCGTAGTACCCGTTCCCATGAGAGTACTGGAATGAAATATAGCCTATCTTACTCGCTGATAATGTAGCTATGCTTAGCTGAAAGATTTTTTCAAATCGATTCATTAGTTTTTAAGTTTATTCGTTATTTACATACAAAAATACAAAATACAAACACACAAATCATTCCTCTTTATAATAATTATTATAAAGGGTGTAAAACACCTCTTAACTAAGCCGAAAGACACTTGTTCTCCCCGTCACATGGTAGGCTGAAAATCGGCTTCGGATTTCAATTTGAAAGTCTCTTTATTGTCAATCCTGTGAAAATCGTGATACACCGAACACGTTTATCCCGTCTCGCAAAGCGTAATTATCGATTCGATCTACATAAGGCGATTCAGTAACCGACTAATACGACTGAGGGATAACAACATCCTTAGGGATGTGCTCCAGACTGTTTGGTCCTAAGGATTAATTATGGAGATAAACCTGTGGTCATAATTAGATCTATTTTGGTGTCGTAGAGAGAGTCCAGATTATTCTGGTAACTTGAGCATAAAGAGAATTTTTATTTTCGTATATACACAATTTATGAAAAATGTAAAAGATCAAAGTTAATCCAAGCTAGTATTCCTTTAAAAACGCGATATAAAATAAAACATTACCAAATTATGTAATTAATTATCTTGCAGCAACCAACGGGGCAACAGGATTTTTCTAAAATGATGTATGGTCAACAAAAGCGATAGTCGTTTCAAATTCATCGGCTTTTAAATTTTTTTAACGTTCATTTAAATGTTTAGTCGCAGAAATAAGAGTCACATCACGCATATATTACGAAAATACCAAGTATAATATAATAGCCCATTATTAAACTACTTTTTTACATTCCAGGTGTATCAATGAAGCCACCAAAAGTATACGAAAGCGGCAGAGGCCGTCAGAAGCCGTTTGGACCCGTTCTGGCTCTAGCCGCGTTGAAGTTTGGCCTGTTCGGGGCCCTCACGTTTAAAGTCCTGGCCCTTATGGTCGGGAAGGCCCTTCTGATCTCCAAGATAGCCCTGTTATTGTCAACCATCATTGGACTGAAGAAGCTTTTCTCTTCTCAGGTGAACGACTGATTCTGATTAGCATGTTGCATGAATTGATTAAATATTGAAAACGTGTCTCTTTTGTTTTTCTTGATTTTGCTCACGTTCTTGACTTTTCTGACTTTTTTTCTTTAACTGGGGACGAGTTTTGGTGACTTTGAATTGGTTTCTTTTTTCAAAACTTAATGGGGCTGTTAAACTGATTATAACCGAATGAATTGTGGACGCAGTTCAGAGACTGGACTCTAACAGAAAATGCAGCTAATCCTCAATCTGTCCATACCGGTTTTACTGCACCGTTGACTGTGATGTTTCTGTCGATAATTTAATGCATTCTTGTTTGGGGTATTCACCTGTTTTCACTGCATGTGCATTTTCGCATGTTTTATTCATTTAAATTGCATGAATGTCGAACAAAAAGCAAGTTTTTTAGATATCGTTTTATTAATTTAGGTAGGCCCCTACCATGTTTTTTTTAATAATTGTGTTCTGAAAATAGGGGTTTAAGATGTATCCAGTTTGACTGGAAACCAACTCTAGCATAGTTGAGAAAAAGGTGTTTTAAATGTTGATAAATGCAATAGATCACTAGCTAATTACGTAATAATTACGGTTATTTTCTCATCCTCCGCTATACTCTTCTGATTAATTTTGTTGCGGGATCCAAGACAGTTCAATTCATTCTCGCTTTTCTGGTGATCGCCACTGTTCTGATTCTAGCTTTCAGTCCCAAAATAAGACACTATAGATAGGTACAAGGGATTTGCAAAATCGGTTCCAATTTGTATCTTATAAATAATGGAAACTTCCATTGTCCATGTACAACTTAGGCAGTTGTACATGGACAATGGAAGTTTCCACTTACCTAAATACTAAAGTATACTTTATTTAAAGCCAACAAAGTTATGCAAAGATTGGATTTTGCAGGAAATTCTTGCGGATTTTCATATTTGTACCGATATTATTCACTAGAAAAATAGTATTGTGCAGTTTTCTCGGTACCGACAAGAAATTCAATCATATTTTGCATGCGTTGTTTTTGAGAGGTGAATATTTCTGTGGAAATTGGCTTCTGCTGGTGAGAAACTATAGAAAAATGGTGATTTGATATATGTACCACATTTTCGAATGAATTCTTCCCGGGAATGGGAAACTTGAAAGAAGAAAAATCGATAAAGTTTCCTTGTTTTATATTTTTATATGAGTTAAACCAATAGTTGAAAGAAAATAGTAACTACTTACTAACCAACTGTAAGTAAACATATGGCCGTTATAAATTACCTAATGTACGCCAAAAGAAAATAACTTTTTTATGTTATCCCGAAATACCATCAGATTTTCACTATGCAACTACAAGTTGAATTTTCATTTTCGTTTTTAATGCTGTATTTGCGTGTGTTAATGAACTTTAGGACTAAATTTCTGTCACGCTGGTCGCGTACGTCAGCGAGAAAAACAGTAGCAAATTCGCGCCGCTAACGTCAGCGTCACAGAATAATGCTATATAGAACACATTGTCACATTGTATACTCGTGCCCGCGACCGACGTAAGCGCGACAGGAAATCAGACCTAACAGTTAAAAAATTGTACGGATTGGCGAAAGGGTTTTGTTACTTTAGACTTATCTATCGGTTGCTTGTTAGTTTTTTTAGCACCACATATTTTTTGAGACACATGTGATACAAAAATAGTAGGTAGTTTACGCCATAATATGTAAGTGACATATTTTGGATTTTACATAGTTTAGAAGGAAATGGGTGAAAACAGTAAGCATAATGTGGACACAATATGGAGCTCTCAGTCAGCAAATATAATCGCCTAATTTAAATAATTTACCATATGTTACAGACGAAACGTGACCGCAAACAAAGATAAATGAAGCCATTTTTAATTTCTCGTCAAAAAGGGGAGCTTGATGTATTTTTAAATATTAAACGGATTATACTAAGCTCGGTAAACGTAATTTAACGGGAGTCAGGAAGCAGAAAAAGTGAAATTTAGAAATTAAAACATCGTCCGTTTTTATATTTTGCTTAAAATTAGGGTGCGTGACTTTTAAAAGGAATAAACAGACGTTAGGCGGATGTCAACGGCTTTTAATGCCAGGGTTTTGTCGTAATCTCTTTAGGGTTCCGTCTGTCTACCAGTTGGCTGTATCTCACGATACATAGGTAATATAGGTGGACAGTTGAAATTTTCACAGAACGAGTATTTCCATTGCCGCTATAACAACAAAAAATCTAAATATACCCTACTGTAATGGTATGAACTCTACACGTGCAAGCCCGACTCGCACTTGGCCTTGGGTCATCTGGGCCGTGGTTAAATAATGTGGATCGAAGTTTAAACTGCGCCTCGCTGAGATCAGTTGTAACCATCCGTTTAATATCGAGACCTCTCCTTGCCTCGAGGTCAGATTGGCAGTCGCTCCATGTAAAATAGGTAACGATTTGACTAGTGGCCGATGGCTTATTCCACTAATCCCCCTTAAGGAAATCCCCCTTAGGGAGGGGGGGACTGAATCCTAATGTAAGACTAATCCAGAAAGTCCCCTTTTCATTTTGAGGTATTCCACTATTCCCCCCTGAGAGAATCTTCCTCAGACTTAGCTGGGAAAAGATTGAGCAAATAGTGATAACGTACAATCTGAATCAAATCTACATCTACATTATTCTACACTAATATTAAAAAGAGGAAACATTTCAATTTTTGTCTGTATGTTACGATTTACCTTAACAACTACGCAACCGATTTGAATATAATATCTTTCACCATTACAAAGATATATCTTTAGCAAGTAACATAGAATTTTTAATTATATTAATATCATGGAAATTAGCCGAGTTATCGCAGTTTTTGCGAACAAAGTCGTGGAAGAAGTGCTAGTAACTTATAAATAACTAGCGAACGTCATGCGGTTTCGCCCGGTTAGTTCCCGTTCCCGTGGGAGTACGGGGATAAAATGTAGCCTATATTACTCAGGGTGAATGTAGCTTTCCAATGATGAAAAAAAAATGAATGTTTTCAAATCGTCATAATATTTCTTTTTATTTTTTTTTTATTTAAACTTTATGCACTTAATGTGCAAAGGCAGACTTAATGCCTTGGGCATTTTCTACCAGTCTACCTTAGGGTGATGCAGAGATTAAACTGTAGGTGCAAGAGTAAATAAAATTATGAAGACTATAATATAACAATAAATACATATATACTAACATACAATAAATTATAAAAAGTGTGGAAAGACAAAAAACAAAAAAAAAAGAATGTTGATGAAGAAAACAAACAAATTAAATGTGGGATAAGTCTGCCAACTTTTTATGTAAGTGCTCGCGAGCTTTCATTTAATAATAGTATATAGTAGTTGAGTTTATTCATTACAAGCATACACACACATACAAAAACAAAAAAAAAATCCTCTTTCAAATATGAGTGTAGATGTAAACTACATACAATAATTCAGAACAGCCACCTCTTATTACAGATTTTATCTCGTTATGGTAAAAGGTCTGCATTCTTCGCCTACGAAATTATCTGTGAAAATAAAGCAAGAATTTAAATTGAATTTAGAGAGAATCCAGACTTCAACGTTAAAGTAATTTTTTAAACTTGGACGTGACTGAGCATTTAGTAGCTCTGAACTAGGAATGCAGTGTCCGATACAGGGTATAAAATGGAGTATAGGATGGAGCAGTGAATAAAGTACTAACATTCCGAAAACTACAGAATGTAGAGACATTTTTTTTTTTCAAAAAAGGATTTTAGATAAAAAGTTGTTTATGGATTCTTAAAACTTTTTAATTAAACCGAAAAATAAGAAGAACTGTAAACTTATTTGTATACTAAATAAGTATTTAATAATTTGCTCCTGTTCAGCCTGGGCATAGGCAAAGAAACTTTGCAGTTAACAGACTGTTTCTCGATTTATTTAACACAGTTTCAAACAAATTTTTATTCAAACTACTGCTCAAAAATCATCATCTGCCTAGCTTTTTTGCAACTATTTTGGGGTCGGTTTCCAGACTAACCGGATGCAGCTGAATACTAGTATTTACATGGAGCGACTGCCTATCTGACCTCCACAACCCAGTTAATACTGAGAAATACGATACCACTTGGTAAGACTGATATCAGGCTTTATGGGCTACTGACTACCTGTAACGACTGTCAAAGATGGTCAAATTACAGCCGGGACTAAACAGCTTAACGTGTTTTCCGAGACACGGAGGAAACTCAATATGTAAGGGTGGTCACCCATCCACAGACCAACCTAGGCAAGCATGGCTTAATCTAAAGATCGACCCGAGCGGCTGATATTATTTAGCAAACGAGCTCCTCCTAACTACTGCTAAAAAATATGGCTGGAATTAAAACGCACAAGTTTTCTGACCTTAGGTTCATATGAGTAAATGCAATGACAAGTTATATTCCATCAAATTATAAGTTTAAAGGCGATTGATAACTTTTCTTTCAAACAAAAAGGACTCTCGTTTAAACAAGTTTCCCGTTTCAACACACAAGCGAAGTTTTAGTGGTTAAATAAATACCTAAACTATATTTGACCCAACTAAAACTGTTCCCGCAAAGAGGTACTTTGGAAAAAAAGTACTTATAACTTTTGAAAAAGGTACGAAATACTTATCACTATTCAGGTGGGTCTCTGTGAAGTTTTATTAGCATAAGTAAAAGGCCTTAAAGCTAAAAACCCTATTCATAATATCCGTAATATTTTAGCCTGAACATACAAGTTATAAGGGTAGGCATAAATCTGAAGGGTAAGAAGGTCTCACGGGCAGCCGGTCTTTTGATAAATTAAAATGGTCGACGGATGTGCCTACTTTTTTAAGGATTTTAAAACATATAACTCATAAATTAAAAAAATAATGTTATTTGCATTATAAGCAGTTATACGATTAATGGCAAATCTATTTAGCTGGTTCAGTACGAGAATGGAATTTTTCTTGTACAATCGAGCAGAGCAGTGCTTGTCGAAAAAATGACTTAAGACTACTCTTTAATGAGTATTTTTCCTGGTAATTTAACTCGTTTTTATTAATTTGTTTGGACTACGTTTTGTTTTCGAAGTAAATTTCTGGGCAAATTAACCGTTTCCCTCGGGCAACGATTTTACCAAAATTTTGGAGTAGGGTTTCATTGCAAATAATATGTTATTAAATACTTTGTTTGAGTACCGGGAATTTAAAACCCACATTAGCATCCAAATTAAGAGTTTGTTTGATCTGAATATTTTAATTTTAAATGATCATTACCCATTTCAATTAATTTTCTTGACTTAACAGTTAATTACGAGATGCCTACGGCTATTTTTATTACTTCGCTGGTTGGCATTATAAAAGGTTAGGACTAATTGTACAAAGGCAAGGTGTCAGCACAAGTATGGCAATTTGTTAACTAAGAACAAAGGAAGAACGATTGTATTAAACGGTGTTTAAAAAAGATTTAAATCCTTAAACGTACTTAGGTCGCTTGTGTGTTAATACAGGCAAGAGTGGACTTAAACAAGCCATGTCGAAGATACAATTGTCAGTACTAGTGTTTATTTGTTTAGCTTTCTCTGTTACTCTCTTCGGCTGCCCCATTTCAAAACCTAGTAAAGGACAATTTTTCCAAAAATCGTTTTATTGCATAAACTTCCTTACCTAGTAAGTCCCTACCGAATACAAAAACACCAGCGTTAAAAACTCACTTAAAAGCAGATTTATTTAAGCATCGATACCTAGTAAGTGCCCTATCCACTCCCTCGTGTCCAGTTTAAAACCTAGTAAGTCACTTCAACCATTTCAAAACCTAGTAAGTCTCTCTAGACTTACTAGGTTTTTACCAATAGTATTTTTTTTACTTAACATAAATACTTTTTAAAGGCTGACCTATATTACGTTTATGCGCTCTCCTGTAAAATTTTGTTTTAGGTCCTTACTAGGTTTTGAAATGGGGCAGCCGTCTTGGTCAAAGGCCTTTTCCCACTCTTTTAATTTTTTTACAAACCCGCGCATGTTTCTAGTTCTGACAAAGTTCAGTTCTTTTTGTTATCTCCCTAAAAGTGATTAAAACGAATTATTAAAATGTAAACAAATCCCGGTGATCATATGAATCGTTACTTATAAGAAATAAGATTTCATCGTATGAATCACATTTTACATAACTTTAAGCCTCTAAGAAACAATTATCACAAGTTAATGGTCTGACAGAAAACCATAAAATTGTGTCAAAACGATTATTCACGATATAAACGATTATTTTGAATGTCAAAAATATAAAAAGCAAAGCTACAGTCACAGTCACAAGGCATATTAACTTGAGAAAGTACTGTTGTTGCCCATTCCCTAGCGTAGATCTCTATGGAGAAGAACGAGCAAAAAACTCTGTGGACACTCTTTTAAATAAAAATATTGTTAAAAAATCTTGGATACATTATTTATTTTGTGATTATACATATATGTGAGAACGACGTAGAAAAGCTTACACATTAAGAGCGTCCAGAGAAAAGATTAAATCAACAATTTAAAATAAAGTAATAAAAATTAACCGTAGCAGCTAAGAGATGACCAGTCCAAGACAAAACAGTCTCAAACACAGTTCCTTGATGTTTTTCAGTAAGACAAATACGGGCACTTGGCATTTCATTATGATCGTTCAACGAAACCATCCGTCTTGTTACACGTTATTACGAACGGTTAATAGATCATTTCCAGGGGTTTTAATGAAAAACTTGTCTGAAATGCGATATTACACATCCTTTTTTTTCGGATTGGAAATCATCAAATGATTTCGCGGCGCGGCGCGGCGCGACGGAGCGGGGGTGTCAGACTTTTACTGACTAAAAACCGTCCATGTTCCTTCCTCGCCCTTTACGTTCCAGGCCGCGGTATCGCTTTTGAACAGTCCCGCAGCCCCGGCAAGCTCCGGCCCTTGCGGGCCCCTCCCTTTTTTGTCTTTATGTTCCGGGGCCGCGGTATCTCTTTCGAACAGGCCCGCAACCCCGGCAGGCGGGCCCCTCCCTTCACGATGACTATAGTAATACATCCTAAATTATATTTCACTGACATATTTTGAGGTTAACAATGAATTTGACTACTTTTATTGGTCCATTAGTCGAAAACACGACTCATCATTTCGATTTCTAGATTGGGAAAGGTGTTATTGAGTTTTTCTATTAAAAATTTCTGAGTACCGGAGAGGTTGATTACAATAGGATTGTCCTTTTAATGTGATTTTAAAATAATTGGTGAAATGTGGGAGTACTGTCGGTTCATTTCAATGTATTTCTTTTTGCAAAATGCTCTACACTTTACTTATGACACGATATTTATGCATATTACAAACACCTGGCACTTTTAAACGAATTAGAAATTTATTTGCTTTGCTTTTGTAGTGTAATTTTGATAGTTTCTTTTATTTAGTATGCATGTCTTTTAAGTTGGTTCTTCTCTTAGTGCCAATATCAGGATTTTATACATATTATTTTGTGGTTCTTTTTCTGTTTAGTAAGGCTAAATTTTTTTTTAACTTCCATATTATTTTGACGAATGGTATTGGCGCTATAAAATAACTATTATTATATTTGTTTCCTATATTACCTACGAGACGATCAACTTTTTTTTGTTTTTGCAGGCTGTTTCTAAATTTGTTGGTTCTTAGATTGTTTGATGGAATAAAATTGATACTAAAGATATTTTTTTGAAACCATGCCACACTATCACGAATCTAAAAACAGCCCGTATATTTAATGTTTTAATTTAATGTTCCTTCTTTCATTATGTGATCAGTATTTTCTAACCAGGCCCAAATTAACTTTTGTAAATATTTCATAACTAATAATATCAATGTACTCTTTCTTTTCTTTTCAGTCAATCGATTCAAGACAATCGTTTGGAACTGAGTAAACCAATCTTTTAATGAAAGTACATTAAACTTAAATTAAAAGAAATTAAAGTACGAATACTTTTCAGGCTATTGTCAAAAAGGACTAAGTCAATTGGATCAATGACACTGAATGGAGTTAACGGCGATACTTACCTCAATAAATAACCATAAAATGAGACTTATTACACAATTTATTTGCTAGGATAAGATAAAAGATGACTTTGCAAATATGGGAAATAAATGGAGGTACAACAAAAAAAAACGTCTAAAAACTTGTGTGTATGACTGTACCAGATAAAATTTCAATGGAAAAGAATACATGTGTTGGTTCCGCAGCTAAATACACCAAAAATACAAGAAGCAAACATTTATTTTGAAATCTTGTGTAACATCTACCATAAATAGCAATGTTTTTAGTTGTTGTTGTATGTAATTATTAGATTTTTGGTACTCGAGTCAAAATAAAAAGTACCAAAATGTGACCGAAATGGGAATAATACTAACCCACCAAAAATCGCAGTGAAGCTTAAGAAAAGTGTAATAGGTTTTATTTCTGTAAAAGTTGACAAAAAGTACCAAAGAAACTGAAAAAGAAATAATTATGACTTATCAAAAAAGTAAAAAAAAAGAATTAGCAAAATAAGTCAAACATGATGAGCTAAAAAGTTTCAGTCTACATATATTTTTTGATAGATTAAATACAGCTCGTTTTTTGTCAACTTTTACTATATTATTTTTCAATTAATTAAGAATATACGTATTATTAATGTAAATAACACTATTTATTTATTTATAACATGTTAACTTTAGATGTACTTACTAACTTGTACAATGATGCTAATTTCGCATTTAAATAACTAAGCATTTGCCTTAATTAAAATATTAATTTATTATATTGCATTAATTGTACTAATTTATTAAATATGGAATAAACGAAATGAATACTAACACTTTTGTTTTTATCTGTACCTAATAACCTAACCATACTGACATCATGGTATTCCGGAAATTAACATGGTTGAAACTAATAAGAATAGCATATGACTGTACTACATCGTCTTGGTCTATGAACTAAATCATCAAATAGTAAATACAATTGTCTAATAAACAGAGGACCCTGAGGCATATAATTGGTCAAAATCGAATACGCAAAGACGGTTCTCTTGACCATGACTAGTTTTTACACCCATATTTATGTCATGTTCCAAAGAGTTCAAAGTAGCATTAAAGAGGACGAAAAATGTGATTCGCGTGTTCATCTACTACGTCTAACTCTTTTGACCATCGAATCAAATTGAAAAAGTCATACCCTATAAGCACAAAGCAATGCTGCTTCAAGTGATTTTGGAAAAAAAACCTCTGTCCTACAAGATTGGATTGTGAATTTACGACAATCGTATCATTTTGACACAAAATTCTGCAGCAAAATCCAATTTGAGTCCCATAATGCAGCGGACCAAATGATTTTTGGGAATGAGAAGCAATCTTTTCAGGTTTCCAAGTAGTGTTGATAGTTCTTATTGAACACAGATATTAGCGCACTTTAAAAAAGAAACTTATAAAATGGTATCTAAATTATTTGTATAACGCAACTACTAGTAGAAAAATTGATTTCGTGTCCATTTGGCCGGTGATTTGGCTACAGTTTTTGGGTACAATGTAAAAAGTCCTATTTATACAGGGTAAAAGGTCCCTTTTAATGAACTTTACGATGTCTAGACCAAATTCCTATGGCTTCCTCAGTTAAATTACACCAAAATTTTAAATAAAACTTTTGAAACAATTTTGAATTTAGTCGAATTGAAAAATCAAAAATCAAAATCAAAGCATTTATTTCAAGTAGGCCAGTTACAGGCACTTTTGAATTGTCGAAACAAAATTGAACATTTAAAGTAGCTACAGTCCCAGTCACAAGACATAAAAACTGTGAAAGTACTGTAGGTGCCCATTAATCATCCCATCAATTACATGAAACTTATCTATTCTACAGATTCTTTTACAAGATAATTGAATTAAAATGGAGTACACTGTAATCGCGTAGAATATTCAGTGAAATATTTAGGTACTGTTTACTTTGTACGTGTAGATCTAGTTAACCGCAGTTGGCTGTTATATCAGCCAAACCAAGCAAAAATGGTGCAATTTTTTAATGCCACCTGTAGGGAAAGACTGTAAAGACTGGCCGGAAGACCATGCGTAAGAAGACCTCCCACTAGGTGGACCGATAAGCTGGTGAAGGTTGCGGGAATCCGTTGGATGCAAGTCGCACGGGACCGGTCAATGGCGACACTTGGGGGAGGCCTATGTCCAGCTGCAGTCGACGTCTTTCGGCTGAAATGATGATGATGATGGAGGGAAAGAACTCTAAATACTGGAGATAGCAAATTTTACGCGAAGGAAACATTCCTTTATTTTTAAAAAGAAACAAATCTCCATTCACAGATTTTCGATAACTCGGGCATCGAACCCGAAATGGATCGACTAAAGATTGAAAAAATAACATTCTGTACCTTTTTGACATCAATCTACAGGGTGAATCATATGGATCACATCTCTCTAACAAACATGATGAATTAAATTAAAGGAAAACTGTGAATAAAAGTGCTAATTCTTGTTGAATTTATCTCATTGAATTTATTAATTTATTAACTGTTCTTTAGATTTAATGGTTTTCCCTTCATTTAATTTATCACGTTTGTTAGGGAGATTTAATCCATATGATTGCTCTTACGATTGATGTAAAAAATGCGGGATGTTATTTTTTCTTAAATGAAATAATGAAGAGACTAAAGTCATACGAGAGTTTAATATGGTTTATAATGGTCCGTTGTAGCAATCAGTTTAGTATTTGCAAAATACAATCATGTATGAGTTTAAATCAGCTCAGGCAATCGGTAGAAGGTATCTTGTAATCTGTATATCTGTAAAAAAAATGGAAAAGCATGTAATCCGTCATTTTATAGAATTTCTAGGAAATGTGTGCTATTCCTTAAAAAATAGGAAATATAATTATGATAAATTTTGTAAAATGCACTTTTCCTAGGAAATCCTTACATTAGCTAAATATGATCGGAAATGTATGACATTCTTGATGTTCTAAGTACAACGGGGATAGCGGTGCTAGGGGTGACTGCACATAGTCGAGAGCGTCTTTATTACTCTTATTTTTGATATTACATTAATACACTACACACCACCAGAGCGAGAGAAGCGAATTCGGGACTTAGGGCACCCTGACTCCGGACAGGTTAGGTTCGAAGGGTATGGCAGTAGAGCGAGCGAATCGAACGTGCTATGATGACCCTGCCCGTCCCCTTCATGTTACGTCAAACCCTGGAGACAGAAATAGGAGCCCCAGAGCATTCATCTTTACTACCTCGGAATTGAATACAGTTTCTAAGAAAAACAAACATTTCATAGGAAATGTGTGTATCAAAGAATCATTGAAACATTATTTGAAGTAGGTTCGGCATTGTATATTTTTTCCAGGAATTGTACACAATTCCTAGGTTTCATACATTTCAAGTTACATTATTTCTACTCAGTCACTGTGTTACAATTACAGTTCTTAGCAGATGGCCTAGAAAACTTTCTTCCTTATTTAATTAGTTATACTTCCATCAAGGGATACTACAAGCAATACATATAACCTAGAAGATTGTCCTTAACGCTACATTACAAGCTACCTACTCTGAAGTATCCGGCTCAAAGGCCGTGTCCTTCTCTGCACTAAATATGATTAGTAAACTGAAGGCCACGTTAGCGCTAGACGTGGGTGTAACAATAACACTGGACTATGTCCTTTATGGTTTATTCACGCAACCTTATATTTTCTTGCTAGGCTAACGGTTGCGCTCAGAAAATCATTTGAGTCTTCAAGTACACACCAGTGCTGTAGGTATTGCTTTTAGAAATATAATATCACTGAAACTATGGTCGTCTTTACTGCAATTCGTTGAGTTAAATAAGGCTGCTAATATACTTCATCACCACGTTTTTTTCGGATGGGATATCATAAAATTGGGCTCTGGGCGAAGCGGAAGGAGTGTCAGACTCATCCATGTTCCTTCTTAGCCTTTTGTGTTCCAGGGCCGTGCTAGCTCTTTCGAACAGTCCCACGGCCCCGTTCATCGACGAGAACATCGTGATGAGACCAGCATGTCCAAAAATACGATACTATTATTTGACGTCCATTAACGAAATCCGGGCTCGCTTTATTATGGTCCACTCATTCTCACATAAGAGAGACTTAAGCCGCTGAAGTTATAATTATTTATTTATTTATTTGTTTATTCATTTGTGTATTTATTTATTTATTTATTTATTTATTTATTTATTTATTTATTTATTTATTTATTTATTTATTTATTTATTTATTTATTTATTTATTTATTTATTTATTTATTTATTTATTTATTTATTTATTTATTTATTTATTTATTTATTTATTTATTTATTTATTTATTTATTTATTTATTTATTTATTTATTTATTTATTTATTTATTTATTTATTTATTTATTTATTTCAATTTTAGGAAAACTTACAGCTAAACAGACAGCGAGTTAAACAAAATATGGCCAATTACAAGTTTCCACATGTAGTATAAAAATAATATGACATGCAAAAAAAACACTTAACACCAAACAGAAGAGTCACTAAATATGAGTACGCTCGAAGAAGATATTGGTTATAGTTTTCTTCAATTTAGCGGTACTAGTATTAAAAATGTCAATCTCAGGTTCCTGGCAGGTTGTGTTGTACACACGACTCGCTCTCACCCTGTATGGGTTCCGTCTATACGTCGTAGTTACCACTAGGGTGGATAACAAATGAGATCTACGCAAGAACACAGATGGCACTCGCAGCCCCATTTTGTGCAGCAACTCGGTAATACCACTCTTGCTATGACATAAAAGCAAGAGGGATATAATTATTGCTATTTACCAGTTAGTTCTACTGTCATCTGTGACCGGCATAGTTGCCTCAATGACTGAACGATTGGCTGCTTCGCGTATCGTGAGTCTGATCCCCGAACGGAATAAATATCTTTATGACCTACAGATAGTTGATCCGGGACTAGCTGTTTGTGTGTGTGAGTTTTAATGTTTGTAAACGAACCCACGATACAGGAAAAAATCCTAGAGTATTATTTCCATATTATTTCCATATTATATTTCGCAGCAATAAGTGATTTCATTGAACAATACAATCCCACGTATACCCTAGTTCAAGGGTTCACAACATACAAGTCAAAAACATACTTAACAGGATTCCCTTAGGTTCGAAACCTATTGTTTCAAAAAGGGTTGCCCATTGTCCCATGTCAGGTCATTTTAATGGAAGATAGGAGAACACTCAATTAAAATAGGATATTCAGGTAGCAGACTCTGTTTGAGCTAGACTTTGATGGGTTTTAATTTAGGCAACATAGTATGGTTTTACTAGGGTATAAATTGATTACAATGAAATTAAATTTCAATATTAGCGAACAAATGTTACTCAGAGATACAGAACACGGAATCAACGCGCTCCGGCAACATTAAGAGACAGCTCTTTGTATTAAACTTATGAATTTATTCCCTGCTGGTGTACTTTGAGCATTTGCAATGGACTGGTTTTAAATTCCACTCGTGATTGTGTCGTAGACGTTGACAAACTTGGTTTGTATGTGACGCCTGCTATGTGAAGACCATGCAAATTAACAATTTCAGCTTGAAGCGTTTTCGTGGATCAATATATGGTCAACTTATGGTAAATGGAGGTGCAGTCAACAATCCAACAATTAACGATAGTAGAGGTCCTACGGTTACCTGGAAATGACCTAGATAGAAATATATTCTAGAACAAACCCCTCACTGGAGGCCTTAAATTCAAGGCATCCACAGGACTTGTCCGGTTAAGCAGAAGCCAGCTCCTCACTGCGAGATGCCCTACACAAAAACTCATAAGTTATAGTTGTTTGGGAAAATACTGACTCTGCGAGCAATGGTGCTCAAAAGATTCTAGTAGATACAAACACCGCTTTGAAATTACGCAAACGAAGTCTCTTCAAATCCGCATAAAACAAATCTCCATATTTTATTCCAGCCAGATATTATTCTGCAGCATGTTTTGTAAAATTTGGTTGTACCTTCGAAGATTTTACAATAATATGTTGGTACAATATTTTTTCTTTTTCCATCTAATATGGATTTGGAATCTTGAACCATAAAGCAATGGTAGGAGAGAAATCTTTGAGACACTGTTAGTATTCAGTACACGAAAGATCTGTGATGGTCTAAATAGACTTACACGCAGTGGGTTAGTATGGAGATTCTCTCTCATTCCTTCTCGATATGAGAACTGAGTGTATGGTGCTTTATCGGACGTAAATAATAGCACCATCCCATATCTTCCCATGGGTCTCATAAGAGGCGACTATGGGACTGACCAGAGAATGGGCAGCAGCGTTCTCTGTGCTTTTGTAGTAACCGTACTGCAATCGCCAACCCGCCTGCCAAGCGCGGCGATTATGGCAAAACTCCCTTTTCGGAGAGGCCAGCAGTGAAAGTCTTTCGGCTGAAATGATAATGAATGATAAGAACCGAGAGGCCTTAACCCTCCAGTGGAGAACACGATGATTATAAATTATTATTCATCGTTTATGATGCGTGTCCGCGCATTACAATTACTTCTTTGTATTAATTAATCTGGATTTTGTATGCACGTCACACACAACACAAGTACATTTTGGTTGAACTGTGTTATGGGACTTTTCTAATTCTGTATCATCTACCCTCATCTACCACTAGCTGACCCACGCAACTTCGTCTGCGTCACATATGAGAGAAAAACGAAATTAAAAAATATCCCCGTTTTGCAACATTTTTCATTCCTGCTCCGCTCCTAGTGGTCGTAGCGTGATGTTTTATAGCCTATAGCCTTCCTCGATAAATGGACTATCCAACACAAAAAGATTTTTTCTTGAGATTAGCGCGTTCAACCAAACAAAGAAACAAACAAACAAACTCTTCTGCTTTATAATATTAGTATAGATAATGTTCTTCTATCAACCTAGATTCCCGGATGCTGTTTAACTTTTGTTAAATATTCCTTTTGTTTTACATTTTTTGTATAGCAAGCAACGACCTATTGTCGGGCCTACGCTGTCCCCCCATACTTTAGTACTAATGCTGTAATGAAACAATAATATTGTAATACCAAATGATTTGAAAAGAGTAACCATGGAGTTTCTTGCCGGTTCTTCTCCATGGAATCGACCAACGCGAACCGTGCACCTTTTTCGACGTTTTATAAGTGCCCATCCAGGCCTATGTGAAATAAAATATTTTGATTTTGATTTTGATTTTGATTTTGAACCAACATTGCTATGTCATCGACAACAGGCACTTAAAAGTTGAAAACTGAATTGTCTCCTCGATTATGTATAACGTCTGCACGTAGGACTAATCTAAAATGAGATATTGACTGTTGTCTATATTGTTAATCTGAAAGCGCAACTGGGTCTCTCAATATAATCAAAGCTCAATATATTATAGAAGGGGCTGAGCAACCAGGAAGATAGTTTATTGGAGAGCAGGAATAAAAACTATGAAACGTACTGCAAACTTTTACATGAAATTTTTTGTATAATTTATAAATTTTACAACAATATTTCATCACAGAAATTATCAAGATATGCATGATATAATGCAACATCATCTGCCTAGCCTTTTCCCAACTACGTTGGGGTCGGCTTCCAGTCTTACCGGATGCAGCTGAATATCAGTATTTTACATGAAGCGACTGCCTATCTGACCTCCACAACCCAGTTAATACTGGGAAATACGATACCCCTTGCTAAGACTGGTTGTCAGACTCTTTGGGCCACTGACTACCAGTAACGACTGCCAAAGATGGACAAATGACAGCCGGGACCAACAGCTTAACGTGCTTTCCGAGGCACGGAGGAAACTCGGTATGTAAGGGTGGTCACCCATCCACAGACCAACCTAGGCAAGCACAGCTTAACCTAAAGATCAGCCCGAGCGGCTGTTACTATTTAGCCACGAGCTCCTCATGATATAATGCAACATGAAAAAAAATCTTAGGCAAGAAGTGACAGACCATGTCAAATAAAAAAAAAAAATTGAGTGCCGCAGTACCGGCCAGTGACATACGTACGGCTGGCGGCGGACGTATATGCCGCGTCTTTGGTCGCGGCCTCGCGGCGTTTATAGTAATAAGTAGGTAGTGCTTAAGCGGTTCACCGCCGATATCGCATCATCATCTACCTAGCCTTTTCCCAATTATGTTGGGGTCGGCTTCCAGTCTAACCAGATGCAGCTGAATACCACACTAATTTACATGGAGCGAATGCCTATCTGACAGATTGTCAGATTTTTTGGGCCACGGACTATCTGTAACGACAGACAAATATCTATAAATGTCAGCCGAGACCAACAGCTAAACGTGCTTTCAGAGGCACGGAGAAAACTCGGCATGTAAATGGTCGCCCGTCCACAGACCAACCTAGGCAAGCACGGCTTAACCTACAGATCGACCCGAGTGGCTGTTATTATTAAGACATACCGTATACATTTCTATATTTCTTCCAATACACAATAACAAAGACAATAGCGCGAAGGTTTGATTGAAAATAAATTGAATTTCGTTTCGCCACGGTTCAATGTGTCAAAACGATTTATTGGATTCTTGGTGAAATGTGAGACCAATGTACTGGAAAAGGCTCAGCTTGTAAGCGACTTTGATATGAAACATAATACTAGTTGTGATGTTATTAGACTCCTATTTGATTGACAGGTGACAAATAGGATTCTTCGATTAAACTTTAGGAATTTTATTTGCTTAATTAAATGTGAGTTACCTTTGTACTAATATTCTATATAATACTTTTAAGACTAAATTGGTGCTTCACACAATACCGGGTCTGATTGGGTCCTGGTCAGTTTTGGAGAAACTCAGCTCTAACCGAATAAATTACCTTAATCAAAAATCTTTTTTTATCTCGACACCAGAAATTACAGGCACTGGTATATTCATGTACAGTATTCATAAATACTGTGGTATAGATCACCTCTCCGGCTATAGCCTAAGACATGGAGCTGACCAGATACACAAGATATTACTTCAGACACTTTTTCCTATTTAAAATTTGTATATGTGCAGGTACCTTATTTTATTTGTACTTCATCGCTAGCAAGGGTCACTCGTCAACTGGCGACTGTGAAACTCGCGAGTGCGCGCGAGTTGTCACCTTTCTACCTTATTTTTTTTTGTTGTCGTCAACCGTAAATCTGACGTGAAATACGTCAGATGTTCTGTCAACTACGTAAACTTAAAAAAATGTACAATGTAATAATATCTTTAAACGAGCAAAGCTTGTTTTTTTTTAGGAATTTATTCCAATCCCTTTTTCATTTGACTGTACTTCATTATGTGAGAGGAGATGACGACAAAAAAATAAAATAAAATTGGAAGGTGCCCACTGGCGTGCACTCGCGAGTTTCACAGTCACCGGTTGACGAATGACAAAATTAAGGACGATTAAATTATGAAATAATATCCAAAATGTTGCCCGCATAAAAAGCGAATCAATTTGACAACGAAGTTAACGCCAAGCGCCTGCCATTTTACCTCCGCAACAGCTGTTGGACAAAAGAAAAACATCTTTCTATAATATTGTATAACAAAATCACTGCCACTGTTTTTACGCTTAGGTTTTTAAATTATGCAACGGATTTCAATGCAATTTTTAGCAATAGATACAGTAATTTAAGAGGAAGGTGTGATGTTCGAGGATTCTCAGTAAAAGTCCGGGATTCCATTTACAGAGTTATAAAGGGTGTAAAACACCTCTTAACGAAAACCGAAGGCACTTGTTCCCCTCATCATTCTGATATTTTTTTTGTTCTACACTATACCTGGGAACCTTCTAGTTACGGAGATATTGAGGGTCAAAGTTTCAAGATTTTGACAAGTTTTTTTTTTTAATCCCACTTTTTATCGCATTATTTTTACTTTAAATATCTCTACGACCCCCGTCCTATTCAATCCATCCATTTGCACAATATTTAGAGTACGTTACATTGAGTTATACCACAAAACAAGATTTATAACCTCAAAAAAAAGTTGTTTCCCAGCAATATTTTTTGCGAAAAGTTACTTAGTTTTAAATACAGAATGCTTGGTTAACGGCTTTGTGATGAGGTGAAATACACCCTGTATTTTGACTAACATCCATAGTGTACAATCTACCAACTTAAGAACTAAAATTTTGACATTTGAGATTTTTTTTAAATTGCATCCATGCGAAAACGGGGCGGGTCACTAGTTGGTCTATAAAATGATTAATGCCTTAAACGGTCTGGCTAATCTACTAACATAACTATGAACTCAGCTACTAACACCAACTCAGTAGTAGGTACAATAATTTTTGGTCTTTATCTTCTTTTTTTTATTCTTTGTAAATAGGCCTTTTATCCATACGGATATGCCAACCCTAGCGCGTACCTTATCACCTGTGTTTATTTGGAATACTTACTTACTATGTCTTCGCCCAAGCCACACAACCTCTTTGAAATCGTTGATGTAGGGTTGCCTAAAAATTTTTGAATTCGCCAATGTTCCTGTTCCCCAAGTCATCTTTTTCTTATTCGACAGTATTTAAAATCATGTTAACCAAAATTCTTCATTTGTGGCAACGAAGAGGAATCAATTCGGACATGGATAAATGTGTGCCAAATTTGCCAGTTGGCCCAAAATATCTTGGATAATATTATGAATTCCTAACATAGCCAGAAGGTATCGTGGCCGAACTTGTAGAAGACAGAAAAGTGCCCAACATTAGGTCTGAATCAGCAAAACTGTTAGTCCAACTGATGATGGTGGTTCTTGCGCTGTGAACATTTACAGTAACACTATACTCTTACACGTCCTTGAGTGTACCTGTACAGTCTCAATATGTAAACAATTTAGATTTTTTTAAATTGTGTTTCTCCTAATGTACTGATTAAAATTTAATGTAATTACGTACATAGTATTATAAAACTTAAGAAGACGGGTATTTATCGCGAATTTACCTTTAATTTAATCCCGACACTGATCGGACACTGTTAGTGTAGTGTGCTGTCCTAGTGTGAACCGGCCCTAATTAACATTTATGAAGATGAGTGAGGGTAGTTGAATAAACGCCTTCACTTTGCTGTCGCAGTACCTCCAATACTTCAGTCTCCCCGCGACCACGGCTGGTGCCATCCGGTCGAAACGTCGGGATTAAATTAAAGGTAAATTTGCGATAAATACCCGTCTTCTTAAGTTTTATAATGTGTTCTGATCGTGAAAGTTTAAAAAAGACAATTACGTACATAGTATTCTGGGACTCATATTTTTATGAAAAAGATCCAATTTCTTAGTTGTTTTTCGCGAAAATAGCTATAATATTAAGGAAAGTGTATACATATTATTAGACGTGACTGTACAGTGTATACTCTCGCCGAAACACTTGGTAGAAGGGCAAGCGTGAGAGTGTATACAGGAGCGCTCGTCTGGACTTGATGTTCCTTACTTGGCATTACACTCTCGCACTCACCATGTAACCAACCCACCAATGTACAGCCACCATTACAATAATACTCTGTTGAGAATCTGGTTGGTTTGGTGAAAGAGTGTTATTCTTAGTTTATTTGAATGTTGCTACTTTTTACAGAAAAAGGACGTAACTTATGAAGTATTCACGGATCCGAGTTTATACTACGACTGGAGCAACTGGAAAAGAAACATCGTGAAACGCCTACGACTTCCAGATAGCTTACGAGGAGCATGAAAAGCATAAAAATACAGTTTCTACTTTTTATTTGTATATTGGTGTAACGTACAGTACAAAATAAGCCATCGCATTACATATTTTATTTTTAAATAAAAGACAAAGTTAATAAATAAAACAGCCTTTCTTTAATCTGACTGCACACACAATATTGGAACCTTGGAAAAATTAAATATAGTAGGTATAAAAGGAACTACACGTTTTTTTTCTACATCAAAGGTTAAATTTTAACTTTAACCAAACCTTAATTACAACTTTACTAAAACAGTCAATTAACAAACCTTTTAACAAACCTTAAATTATACATATTTCCCTTTTATTTGTTTGTCTTATCAGCTACCAGGACAGGCTGTCCAAAAAAAATTTAATTCCCAAATAATTCCGTATGTCGTTTTCTTTCGATACTATCAAACACTCACATGGAATGAATGTGGAAAAAATTCTTATCCGTTTCCTTATCCTCATTTCACATACTCCTATACTCCTACATATTTCCGAGACAAGCCATTGAAATCGGGGGTATTTCTGGAGTGCAGTCATGCGCCACGGATTCCAAGACTTTTCTTATTACACGAGCAAGTTTCGTATTTACTCACAATCCATATACACTATCCGTTAAAAATAATCCTCTTATTAAGAAACGATTGAAGGATCACCAAGGAGGTAAGTACTATATTATACTAGCAGTAATATCCTTTAAAGTGTCAGAAAAGTGAGAAAAGAATAATTATAATCTCGTTTACTTTAGTAACTGAGTACACTTGTAGCGGCACTACAAAAAGCACTTCAGCTACATTGAACAAAAAGTACTACAGCGCCATCTATGAGAAAGATGATGAACTAACAAGCAAAATACGTCAGAATTCCTACATCGCGCAAGCAACATTCTCCGCGACTTAAGAGCGTATACGAGCACCCGACTACAACCGTCGGGCAGTAGCCCACCAGACAACACCCGTCTGATCGGAGGATCCTCTCTTTTCTATGGGCGATGAAGAGCTTTATACCCTGTTCTTCATACCCCCAAACACTTATTTATAACTGTATCATGCCTGAGAGATATTCCTCGATGGCATATGAGCCAAGTCTGAGGCCCATGGGCGGCATAAAAACTCTGTCACCAGTAGGTAACTAACCACACGATAAAGAAAAGAAGATATCATGCGATTCTTTTATAACTATTAATGTAGTAATTAAATAGTACTTAACAGATGTAGTTGTTTTCTTTGAAGGGACCCCAATATTATATAACAGGTGTAAAAAACCTCTTATCGAAGCCGAAAGGCACTTGTTTTCCTCGCCATTTGCGATCATTTTATTGTTAAACACCATAGCTGTGAACCTTCTAGTTACGGAGATATTGGGGGTCAAAGTTCAAACTTTTTGATAAGCTATTTTTTAAATACAACAATTCATTGTGAGAGTTTTACTTTAAACACCTCTGCGACCCTCTCACTACTCAACCCATCCACCAGCACAATGTTTTAAGTGCGTTACACTGAATTCTTCCACAAAACATGATATTTCACCCAAAAAAAACAAAGTTGTTTCCCAGCAATCATTTTTGCGTAAAGTTACTAAGTTCGATGCACAGAATGCTAGGTTGATGGCTTCGTGATGAGGTGGTTTACACCCTGTACCTTTATGTGTTAATAATTACTTCCTAAGATCGCCAGACCAACAAAGTCAGATGATTTAGGAAATTGGAAATGCTTATTTTACCAACATTCTTTTTAACGTATTCTGTGGTATTGTTGGCAAAACGTTCAATATGTTTAGCATCACTTGCACAGATGAGTATGCCGTAAATTTTTGACATTAGATGTTCACATGTTCAATGCAATTGCAGTACGTTTCAGGGTCTTTGATAAATTTCTGAAATGCAGTTTTAAAACAAATTGCTTTAAAATAACACTTGCAAGCAAGGAAAGCAAGCAGTTTAATTAGCTGACGCAGCGATTGCATGTTTAAAGTAAACTCGACAACAGACCGTAATTAGTCTGAAGCAATTACTACTCAAAGCAACACTGGATGTTGAATTTTCATAATTATTTAATGTTTGCGTAAAATGACCTAGTTTTAACGTAACCGTGAGTTTTGAAATGGGTGTACTGCTAGGTACCCCTCGGCCTAACTCTTCTGGGTTTACAAACAGCTCTCGCTATACATACCGAGGAAAAACAATTGTTCAGTTCGTAATGTCTCAATTTTACTCCTTTGTTTTCTTCAAGAATACAACAAAATCGCCCCTTACTGTAACTAACACCAAGCATTACAGTTCAATCCTTTCAAACACCACTTGGAAGCTCTTCAACAAATTCCAATCTAATCTTGATTGCCTCAGAACTGACAAATGGCTATCCCTTTTATCCCAACATCAGTTTCTACTAAGTATTCTTTGAGTAGTTTCTTGCCTCAACGGAAGTAGATAATACGTTTCAAAACTTGTCATTCCCTGGAGAAAAACTTCTCTTTTCTCAAAGAAAACTTTCAAGTAACTTCAGTATGATATTTTTTACCGTGAACTTTTCCGTCTTTATCAGCTGATGAGGGTAAATTTACTTGGAAAGCTTCGTTACTACTTTTACTAATGTTACTAACAAAATAATCTTAGCTTAAGCTCCTATTGGTAGTATTGTTATTTTGTTTGCGTGAATTTGCTAGATAGTAGAAAAACTAGAATGAGGATGTATGTCAATCTTGCATTCGGTTAGATTGACATACATACAGATAGACAGCCGATCAGCAGTAAGACCTGTATTTTAAATGAAGTAACTTCCTCCTGTACAACTCTGTTACCGTTACTAGCTTCATCTTTAGGTTTTAATTTAGCAATCTTCGGTTCGTGTAAATCCCGGTGACTTCTTCTCTGAGGTAAAATAAAATCAAACAAGCAATGACTTTGTTAACATTATTTTATTTAACTAAGTGCTGAATAAATAAGTCTTAACAACTTAAATTAAAATAAATTACAATACAAATAATTAAAATAAAGTCGACGGGCTCGCGCATTTCAAAAAATTAGTATTCAGTCTTAAGGGTGGGAGTTGCAATGTCTTAAAATCTGGACAAGATAATGACCAAATGGAAGCAAAAAGAAAATTTTAAGGTCCAAGAGAATAAGACACTGCTGTTGTATTCAAGCTAAATGCCAGACTGCCACGTTTATCACAAAAATCGGATCAAGCCACGTGACAGGCTGGCATTTAGCTTGGCAATTTGCTTGGCATTAAATTATCGCCACTTGATCCATGGGTGTCCAATTTTGTTTACTGAGACATTGGCGGCGGCATTGTGATGGGGGGACCATACATCTGTGGCATTACGTACATTGGCATAGTCATGGTCTGGGCTGGATTCAATGGCGGTGCCGGAAGGCCGAATAGGATTCTGAAGTAGCGCGCGACTGTCCATAAAACATTGGACGTCTCCGGAAGCCTATAACATAATGATCATGATTATATATTACAGTACAGTGCAAATATCAATTCAAATTTTGGTTGTGTCGTGTTTTTGGGTGCCCAATTTCTGAAATTATGGTAAATACAGCAAGGTTGAAGTTAAAGATAAATATAACAAAATTATCAGCGTTCTAAAAATACCAGAAACTGAGCATTGCCAGAAAATTAACTCTACATTTAAAATACATCAATCTTTAGCAGAATATTGTTTCATTCATATGCACGTGATAATGAGTCAAATTCCATTTACAAGAATTAAAATTCTCATTGATATTTACAAAACAAAAAACCAACCCTCTTACAATCTAAATATCAGTGGGACATTACTATCGTATGAATATCCTGAAATAAAAACCATCACCAACAAATACATTGTAATTACAATAAATGCTTCTATAAATGCAAATAATATGACTATTGAAAGTTTTATATATTTTCAAATTGCAGGCTTTACTTCTTCAGTAGCTAAAGGAGTTGTTGATTCAATTAAGTTTTCTTTTGTGTTTTCAGTAGTAGTTTCTACATTACGTGTACAATTTGATACAACGTTGACATTAGCTTTATCCATTTTCTTTTTATACTTTCTCCTTCTACGTCTTCTCATTTTAAGATCATCTTCAAAAATATGATTTTCTAAAGCTTCGTTTACATTGAGAAGACCTTCAAAAACATCTAGGGTCATCATGACCATATTATAAGCTGCTGTGTAGTAACCCGGTTCTTTAGATTTCAATGATTGTTTAAGAACTGATTTAGCATATTCATTAGACTGTTGAATAAGTTGTCCTATTGGATCTGTCGCGAAAAAGAATTGTAGGAAATCAAAAAATCCTCTACCAGTACTGTTTGAGTCACTTTCGTCGTAAGATCTTGCAGTGAAGTTACGGTATTCTGAACTAAAATTTAAACTTCTTTTTGACCTAACTCGTCGTTTCTTACCCTGTTTTCTACGAAATCTTCTTCTATGTGGAGTTTTAGTTTCATCTTCTGGGTAGGTATTGATATGAGTACTGGTATTATTCAGTACAACTATGGGTTTCCAGTCAGAATCTTTAAGAATTGTAGCGGTTACAACTTCAGAAGCTTCCTTTCTGTATGGCATAAGTCTACTGTTATTCGGTTTATAAAAAGTATTAGGGTTCACAAAGTATTTAACCCTGGGATAAAAATAAGTGTTAGGATAGTTATATTTATACTTTTTAGTTTTGACATAATCGTACAAATCCTTATTCTGTTTCAACCTGTCTAAACTAACTTTTAAATCCGCGAATTTCTTGGGCCTATTCCTATTCTTTCTATGTGTCATTTTCCTCTGAGCTATGTTCCTAGGTTGTGGGACCAGTATCTGTCTAGGTTTTTTCACAATCTCCAACTCATCGAGATCATCGTCGACTGTTTCTACGCTGTTCGCTTTCGGGACATCAGAGTTTAGACCACGGAAGGTAGCGGGCATGGCTCCATAGAAAACATTTGCTATCGGGTCTATTATAGTCTTGACGCCGTCAATGATCGGTTCGAGGAATTTGAGTAGTTTCGACTTACCATCCCATCTTTCCGCCGCTCTCGTTGAATTTACGAGCAACGTGGGCGCCTGTTGCGACTGCTGAGCTGTCGCGTCGCTTTGGTGTATGATCTCATTGTTCTGCCCGTGTGCTCCCATCGCGGTGGGGCTATACATTTCCGGGGACGCGAATTGTGGGCTCACTCCGCTAACGGAGTATGCGTGCGAGGAGGCGCTCGGAAAATCGATCGGATATTGCGAGTATAGATACGGGTGGTTTTGTAAACCGACGCTGGAATAAACAATTTTGTATTGTTATCTTCAGTTGACTCACCTCATTCAATTTCGTCAAAGTCAGAAGCATAGTCTGAGTCATTTTGAGTCTCTCTTTCATTTTTGTCTTCAATACTTATTTCTTCGTACACATTATTGTCTACGTCAAGTCTTGTTCGTAAGCCTGTCTCGTCATTTTGTGGAGTTAAAAACTGTTTCCAAATAATACGTCATTCATTTTAAGTTACCTTGACTGACATGCGTTGAAATCTACCCACGCATCGGTCTTTATTATATCGCTTGCTTTTATTAAAATTATTTGAATCGTTCCAACTTTACTTTAGTTAAATCAAAATATGGCTACGTTTACGCCAGACTTAATTTGTAAGTCTAAAGCAAAACAAATTATGGCTATAACAAGAGCTTGAGGTATAAGTTTTTTGACTTCAAATTATTTGGTTTTCTAATATTAAAACATAAAAAGTAATATCAAACTTTGGTCTTTCATTGGAATTGCTGTAAAGAGATTCTATTTTTTCTGTATAATCAGTTAACATTTTTAATTTTGCTCTAAAATTCCAGTCAACAGCGATGTTTTGATTTAAGTGTTATTTTTATATTCTTGTGGCTTATCCCTTAGTGTTTTTAACCAAAAAAGATTTAAGAAAAACGAAAATATTTTTAATGAAAATAAAACCACTTCTGGTGAAAATATTCAATAGTATTGAATTATTTAAACCTATGTCAATCCATGCAATTACGGTTTATAAGACACAATAAATTCAAAATTATTGGAATTTATTTGTCATATTCCAGCAACGGTTCAGTAATTTCCATAAGAGTTTTTAATTTTGTTAACATTAAGGTATACCGGTCTCTACGTCTTTGTCATAATTACAAGTCATTTTTGTCATTTAGTCGATTCTATGTATATATCTTTTCAGCAGGGCTAGCATGGGCAGGGGATAAAACTTTTCTCCACCGGTTATATCCACTGACTTGTCCCTTGTCAGTGGAAATAACCGGTGGAGAAAAGTTTTATCCCCTGCCCATGCTAGCCCTGCTGGAAAAAGCATAATATTCAGTGTCATTTCATCATGTCCGTGCATTTTCTCTACAGTGCTCAATTTGCATCGAGATGGTTCATTTAAATTATTTTTGTTTTTTACTGCAGTAACTACTGCACTCCAAAGAAAATAGCGTGTGTGAAAAATATTGTAGAATCGTAACACTTTTTAAAATTAATCTCGTTTCGCTTAAATGTTGCAATAAATAATATTTTTTAATAAAAAATGAACCATTTTAATCGAATAATTATTGTGAAAATTATACTAGAAGCAAGTTCCATCATAATAATCTTAAAGTCCCCATTGTTGAGGAGAAATAAGCCTATTGCAAAATGCATGTTGGTGGAATCGAATTGCGTCACAATTGAATCCAATATTTGTTACCACTTCGATCAAAATACAGTTACATATTTCATGGTGACTGAATTTCGCAAAGAAACAGACAGATATAAAAGATATCCAGTCTGAATCGTTTTAAAAGAATAATGAACAGACGATCAATTTTATGTTGCTAGAGCGGGCAGCAATAAAAATCAAAATTAGTCTGACATATGAATTAAAAAGCGGTGCTCAGCTCAATTAGTTGATGTCATTGGGTGTGATACATATCAGGTCTATTGGCATTCATCTAATTTAAACCATCAATGATAAAATGTTTACAACATCCGACATTTTAATAAGCCTACTGCCTACTCTTTTCCCAACTATGTTGGGGTAAGCTTCTAGATGCAGCTGAACACCAGTATTTTATATGAAGCGACTAGTTATTTGACTTCTACAACCCAGTTAGTAGGGTAAATACGATACGATTGGCCAAAACATTGTTTTTTTTTTTTTTCAAAGCTTCTAAAAAGAAACAACACTAACAGGAACTCGCTCGTCTGCCCAAATCTAAGTCCAATACGAAGAAAAAGAACGCCCATGTATTGCCTGGATTCTATTTTTACTCCAGCCAATATTTGATTCCAATAACGTTATAGAAGGTTTATTCTCGTCAAATATGACGCTTTCCACCCAATATAAAGGGTGTCAAAAACTTCTTAACGAAGCCGATGGCAAGGCACTGATTCTCCCCGTCATTTTAATCACTTTTTTGTTCTACGCCATATCGGTACTCGGTAACTAGAAGGTTCCCACCTTCTAGTTACCGAGATATTGGGGGCCAAAGTTCCAACTTCTTAAACAAGTTTAGTTTTTTTTATACAAGTTTTCAGGTCATAACTTTAGTAACTAAATAACTCCAAAAACACAATTGTTTTGAATGCGTTTCATTGAGTTTTACTGTTAAACGTGATTTTTCACCGAAAAAAAAGTTGTTTCCCAGCAATATTTTTTGCGTAGTGGTAATTAGTTTGATGTAGGTACAGAATGCTTGGTTAACGGCTTAGTGAAGAGTCTGTTTTTACCCTGTATAACATTTAATAAAAGATCGTAATGGAATTAATAGGAAACATGTGTAAGGTGTAGGTGGGCACATTAAAGGGCTGTAAATAGAATTCCTGATATTAACAAGGAAAGAGATAATGTTGTTCCGTAATTAATTTAAGCAGATATATTTAGGTTGTACAATCACGCGAGCCCAGAACCAAAAATTAAAGTTCTTTAAAAAAAAATACTTTGCAATCTTATGGGGTTCCTCATAATATTAAAGGATCTTAGGCACCACCTTTTTATGAATTAGATCTTAACTCAAAGTTTAATTTTACTTTATTTTGGTATGTTTGTGACCACATCGTATACAAGTTGTGGTGGAGGAGGTGGAATATTGAAAGATGTTGCCTAATTAATCATTAATCCATCGATTGCTGACTCCTATGTCAACCTACAAACAGTAAGCCATTCTGATAACCAATGACATAAATCACACAAATGCTACCTTTTCTATTAGAACAACGATATCTATCCTTTTAGAGAACTCATTAGCATGCCCTTCATTTAAATAAACCAGTGTTCCAATTTAGAAATTCTGGTACTTATCGTGTTTGTATCTGCATTGATAGCTAACAGTTTGTGTTTATTACTTCCCAAATACCCTACAAACACCTGCAATTCAATCGTCACGCTAGACGTAACGTTGTACAGTACATTGCAACAAGAGCAACAATTTCATCTCATGTATCACAAATAACGATGCCAGCTACAACGGAACTTTCTTCAAGCAATATATCTTAGTGTGCAAGTCAGTCAGCAGTCATTCCAGTCATGCTTCGTAGATCTTATTATCATCATTTAACACTAATACATAACAAAATAGAAACGTACATATCATACAGTTGTTCAAGAAAAGTATACGCTTCGGAAATCGTCGGAAAGTAACGCAAAAGATACAAAGTTTGACACGACCAAAACTGAAAATTAACGAAGTGCATACATTTCCTGAATTAACTGTACATTGAAATGAGAATATTTTTCAAGGACATGAACGCAATATTGTAAAGAAGTTGCTTCGGATTCAATTGAATCCACGAGGAATTATATAATGCAATGAATATTCCGTGAAAACATTTTCATTTCAATAAAAAAAAATTGGAGAGCAACCTTGAAATCAATTTGTGTTCGATTCACAATTAAGTTAATTATTGAACAAGGAAGGTAGTTTTAATGGAGGTATTAAAAGCTTCGCAAATAATTTTATTACATTAAAAATAAACGATTATTAAGAGACTTAAGTGGCAGTGGGCAGGGCACATTGCTCGCAGAACGGATGGCCGATGGGGCCGAAAAGTTATGGAGTGGCGGCCGCGAACCGGAAGACGATGCGTTGGAAGACCTCTCACTAGGTGCACCGATGACCTGGTGAAGGTTGCGGGAATCCAGTGGATGCGAGTAGCAAGGGACCGGTCAATGTGGTGACACTTGGGGGAGGCCTATGTCCAACAGTGGATCTCTTTCGGCTGAGATGATGATGATGATTAAAAAGATTAAAAAAATTGGCTGAGAAGAGGGAGATAAAAGAGATCAACAGTGATGGACTTTTAAGAGTTGAGTAAATATTCTTGAGATTCACTTGCTAAGGAGAGTAATACTGAATACATAGAAGACAACGTGTTTTAACCTTGACTTAAAACACTCGTATTGTGTGCGATAGATAGCCATTAAATTTTCGTAAAACAATTTCAATAATTACAATCCGAAGAATTTTCTAACGATATTCTTCATTAAACATAGTGACAGTCCTTGAATTTATCGAATATAAATTAAACTATCATAAATTATGTCTGTAATATAATAACCCTTAGATTGCTAGAAAATGTCAAAAGTAGGTATATAGTTTTTTAATGGAATAGTGTCACCTATTATGTACATGATTCTTGTAAATAATTTGCAAAGTGGGATACCCTCTGCCTTATCTTTAGAGAAATGCGGGGGTGATGATATTTTTTTTTAATATCGCTGGACATTGTCACACAGCACCATCTAATGCCACGAGGCGCTAAGCAACGAGGCTTGTGTCGTGGACACCAGATAGTTGATATACTACCTACTTAAATACTTTTTGTTAGTAAATAAAACGTATTTTACATTATAAACATCCATGACTCGGAAACAAATGTCCATGCTCATCAGACAAACATGTGCTCCTACCGGTATTCGAACCTGGAACCCCAAGAACGTAAGGCAGTTTCACTACCGTTGCGCCATTCGGGTCGTCAAAGTGATATGTAATGTTATAGAAATAATTTCACAACCTACGTTTTGCAATCAGTGATTAGACGAATCTATACTAATATTATAAAGCAGAAGAGTTTGTTTGTTTGTTTGTTTGGTTGAACGCGCTAATCTCAGGAATTACTGGTTCGAATTGAAAAATTATTTTTGTGTTGGATAGTCCGTTTGTCCTGGAAAGCTTTAGGCTATATAACATCACGCTACGACCATTAGGAGCGGTGTAGGAATGAAAAATGTTGCAAAAACGGGGATGTTTTTTCCTTTCGTTTCTTTTTCTCTTATGTGACGCCGACGAAGTTGCAAGGGTCAGCTAGTTATTCATAAATTAAACTAATTGACGTCATTTTAATCTAATTCTAACTAAATTGAATTGAAACCAATCAATTTGTAACTAGAAACCCTGATTTAATTGCTTGTCCTTTTCCTGGTCCTTATTGGGGATAACTTGACGGACCGTGAAAAAGGTGTCCAGTGACAGCTCCTATAAAGCCCATGGATGTGTGGACTAATTCCAATCAAAGTGTCCGAGTTAGGGTGAATGAGGAAATTGGAAATTGCGCCATTTTCTACAAGTCTTGTGTCCAAACCATGTTTGATTTGAAGCTCTATTTTTAGTTGTTATATTTCAGGGATATCTTGTTAAACAAGATATAGTTTTATTTAAGTTACTTTTTTAATACAAAATTGGCTTGCTTAAGGCGGTAACTGGCCAGATGTGAAACATGATGCGGCTTAGGATGAAACACGCTTGCTAAAAACAATTTACTCGGACTTTGAATATATATAGATACAGATTATAATGATCTAGGAACAGAGACGCCGCGCGCCAGTGGTAAATTCTGCAGACTGGCGGTGAATAGAATGGGAATGGGGGATTGATCCTTCGAAAACAACCTTATGGCCACAAGTATAAAGATCAATGAGCCAAATCACTGTTTGAGTACCTACACCTGTGAATGGACTAACATAGAGAACTTTAAAGCTATTTCTCTTGAATTTAGGGTAACTTCTTGTACGAGAGCCACTCAATGAATTGAAATTGAAGTTAGTTAGAGCATAAAGATATGACTAACAATGTAGAAAACAAGAAGCAGATAGACAAACGAACACAAAATAAAACAAATCCAAAGGTACGTTGTTCAAGTAAAATAAAAGAATTGATTTCAAAGTTGTTCAGTAAAAGGTTTTATATGCCAAGCAATTTCTCAGTTTTATACTTTCTATTGGTATTATTAGAATTCTCTATACACGTGGATTTTTCTCTCGTACCTTGTATACAATTATCTAGGTCAAACCACAGTAACTCGGAGATGCCACGTGCTAACTACTTTCGTATTATCCACAAGTTTGAAACGGGATAAGTAGTTTTAATTGCATCCTAAGATGTTTGAAATTTTTACTGCGAGTTCTTTTTATGATTCAGTTTTATTGTAAGGTTGAGATTAGAAGCTGTTCAAAGAGGTTGTCTTTTTAGATTTTATGACATTATTAATTAACATCAGAAGCGGACAATAATTTCAGTTTCAAGAAATAGTTGTATGGCACCATCTCCAGTACTTTCATTCTTCCTTTCTTCGTAAGAAAATTAATCAAATTAATCTGTGTATCTATGTGACATCAGATTTTTCCAGTTTATGAGTCTTTTTTATGATTTTGCATGGCTATTTTCATTAATTCAGCACAAATCCAAATTCCGGGAATTCTTTTAAATGTTATCATTAGATTTGTTTTTATTCATTTTATTAATATACAACCTCTTTTCCTATTTTCTTTAGGCCTTAATTCTTGTCGCGCTGAGGGTCGGTCGTGACGTCAGCGAGAACAAAACACGGCTGTAGGTCGCCGCAATATGGTGCTATTTATAAAACAATGTACACTCGTACGCGGCCGACCATCAGCGCAACAAGAATTCAGGCCTAACACTTGGCATACAAAATCTCAAACCCAAAAAAAAAACGATGAGTTTATTAAAAAATAGTACAAAACACCCTCTACTCACCCACTTCCATAAGTTTCATACAGCTTTTTGGCAGCCATGCCGGCTGTCACTAAAAGTGCCACTTTGCTCGCAAAGAATGCCTTCAACGTGAGCGTAGTAACTATTGCCATGGCAAACATTGCCATTCCTGCTGACTTCATGCCGAAAAGCAGCGGGATTATCACTTGCATCACCTTCTTCTTTTGTCTTCGGCCTGAAATTAGAGAAAGACAAAATTGAAAATAACATAACATAACAAAACGCCTGTAATCCTTGAAGGGGTAGGCAGCGGTGTACCTAATAGTAGGTGTACCTAATTAGGTACAACTACCCATTTCACCAGTTATGTTTAAGTTAATAGGGGGCTAGCCTTTTGTTGGGACAAGCCCGCCACACTATAACTCCAGAAAGCCACAATCAACAGTGGCAACCACCAGAAAAGCGCCGAGACAATGAAGCTCAACGAAGTCCTAGGTACAAGCCCGCCAAATACGCCCAAACCACTGTAACTACTGAAAGACACAATCAACAGTGGCAACCACCAGAAAAGCGCCGAGACAATGAAGCTCAACGAAGGCCCAGTTACAAGCCCGCCAAACACGCCCAAATCACTGTAACTCCTGAAAGCCACAATCAACAGTGGCAACCACTAGAAAAGCGCCGACTCAATGAAGCTCGACGAAGTCCCAGAGAATGAATCTAACTGTCTTTGATCCCGCAACGAAATTAATCAGAAAGTATAGCGGAGGAGTACGCAAAAACCGTAATTTCCAGTTCCCTCCATATCAGCAGGAGACAGAAAGATACATGGCAAATAGATACAAAGTGACGTTTACAGTTTTGATAGGCCCTGCCTATGGCCAGCTTGGTGGCCATAGGCAGGGCCTCAACCATCAACCCAGCACGAATTCAGACTCCGTGGCAGCTACTGAGAAATTCCTGATAGAATGACCGAATAACCCGACCCGGGAATCAATCCCAGGACTTCATGCTCAGCAGTCACGCTTGCGACGACTACTCGGACCACGAGGCAATCAAACTGATTGTTTTTTTTAAAGCTGTTTTCACCACTCAACTAATGCTGACCCTTCAATATTCCTTGTTGGAAATAGGCCTCCAATCTGTGAGAGCGAGTGAGCCAAAATCCACCACGCATGCCTTATGTGTTTTTATAGATGTCGGATGAAGAAACGAAAGAAGATGTCTTTAAAGTTTTAGTTCTAGAACATTGACACACACTGTTTGCAAACGATGTTTCCGTTGCCGTTTTGACAAGCCTGAGTCAAGTTGTGATCAAGTAATTTTCAAATAATTATATTAATTTCGGTTTCGACTTCAGTATCCCACAACCAACAGTCCATATAAAATGCCAAACAGTTCAGTGCAAAGATGTAATTTGAGGAAGTAGATTTCGCGCCCCAGTAAATGAAGGTATGGATCTATTTCATTTGATTTTGAAAGGGTATTGTTTGAGGATTTTAAACCCTATTCTACGCATCATGAAATAGAAGGCTTCCGGTCAATTACACATTGAATCTCGGTTCTCTGTTTACATTTAGACATGAAGTTATTGAATGGGATACATTCAATAACTTATCCACTACTATGTCTTTTCAAAATATATATTTGGGAACCAAGATATTATGTAATCCAATCGAAATAAATACACACTACCTTAAGAATATGTATGATTTACAAAATATTTTGGTATTACGTTTGTATGAAATACACTCCGCCGCCCCCTTAATTAAAGAGCAACTTTGTTTTATTTCCGTTAACATTCAGAACATAACATCATAACGTCATGCTTGTAATCGCAGAAAGGTTAGGCGGAAGTTTAGAGTTTAGTTTCGAGCCAAACGCGAGTTTTATAATGCCTAAAAGTATATGATTCACTACAATAAACAAAACCAGAAAAATACGTAATATTCTTTAGGATATAATTAAGCTAGTATGATAGTGTTTTGAAAACATGATACAATTACTGTAAAAAAATCACGAATGTATCTCTAAAAATTTCTTTTAACGAGTAAAAACCATACTCAGATCAAATCAGGATCCAATGAGAAAATCAATTCTCATAAGATCCATCATGGATCTAGTCAATGGATCTTTTGAGAATGATCCAGAATACGTTTTATTTACAAGTTATTTTGATATTACGTTTGTTTCAAAATTTGCATGCTCCGCAAGCCTCTTAATATGGTGATGATGACGTCACCCAGCCGATTTCAGCCACAGCGACTACATTCGATGGATTTCTAGACTGTTTGTCGAGAGCTTTGATGTGCTGCTACACACAAATGCCACATACAAAGGTGGCTAGCATATCCAACTTTCTTCAAATATAACAAGAAACACAAGAGAATACTTATGATTAAACCTTTGGACCAGTACTTTACATAATTTCCTACACTAAGAAAGTTATCTAACGTTGTAGCTGTAGTACTATGAGATAGCACAGTTGTAACTTGAATATACACCTCAGAAATTCCTTTAGTTATGTTAATAAGTTCAGTGAAATTATTTGCACATTCGTAGTTGTTATTATATTTTATACTAGCTTCTGCCAGCGGCTTCGCCCGCGTGAAGTTTCAAAATTGGGGTTGAGTGAGAATATTATAAACGTAAGAGTAAACAAATATAATAATAACAAATCTCCGAACTGCTAAGCTATCGGGAGTTACACGTGTTATTGTGAGTCAACTATAAAAGATAGACATATGCTGTCTTGGGATATTTTTTATATAATTTTATGTGGAATATTTCCGTCATACATGATTTCTATGTAGCTTTAACCATTAAGGCTGCACACGCGACGGAAGCTAAAAAAACCAAGTAACTTCTCCCGTTTTCCCAACATTTCCTTTCACTGCTCTGCTCCTATTAATGGTAGCGTGATGAAAAGTATACTATTACCTGCTCAGGAGTATGTAGAATAATTGTACCAAGTTTCGTTAAAATCCGTCGAGTAGTTTTTTTTTCTATAAATAACATACAGACAGACAGACAGACAAAAATTTTACTGATTGCATTTTTGGCATCAGTATCGATCACTAATCACCCCCCGATAGTTATTTTGTAAATATATTTCATGTACAGAATTGACCTCTCTACAGATTTATTATAAGTATAGATTATATTTTAGCTCTGTTACGGACCTTTTTTTTAGGAATAATCATGGACACGTATTTTTTGTTTCTGCGAATCAATGAATATTTACAAAGATAAATCGCATCAAAATTGGGAGTGGGGGCTTATGACGTCAGGAAGCAATAAAAATATACCACGGGGTGACGAATTAAGAATTTTAAAAACGTCTTCGTCAGTTTTGGTTTACGTAACAAAAAAAATACAGGTCTAATATTTATTGATAGGTAATCAGATTTTTTGAGGAGCTCGAGGCTAAATAATACCTACCTACCTAGGTTGGTCTGTGGATGTGTTACCCCCCTTACATACCAATTTCCCTCCGTGCCTCGGAAAACACGTTAAATAGTTGGTCTCGGCTGTCATTTGTCCATCTTTGGCAGTCGAGGCCAAGAAGTCTGATAACCAGTTCACCAAGTGATATACTATTATCCAGTACTACCTGGGTTGTGGAGGTCAGTTATGCAGTCGCTCCATGTAAAATACTGGTATTCTGCTGCATCCGGTTAGACTGGAAGCCGAGCCAACATAGTTGGAAAAAGGTTAAGCAGATGATGAATCTAAATTACTAACTATTATTTGTTTTATCACCCACCCTATTATTTGTGCTGCCTACATGATAACATTCCCAAAACTTCTTTAATACAGAGTCTAATTAAATTAACTAGCAAAATTGTTTCTCCTCCTATCCAAAACCTCTCTTTAATACACTTTATGATTGCTTACGTGGTGTTATAATCATTCTCCCGCCCTTGTTATAATTTATTTTCGGTCGGTAAAGCATGACTTCTTCTTCCTTAATTCTCCATTACTCGTCATTTTATTAGTCATCTCCTTTCATGCCATAATCATCCTTAACACAGTCCATCCATCGTTTCTTTTGTCTTCTTTAACTCTTATACGTGCAGTGCAATAAAATATTCCATGTGGACTCGGCTCTTTACACGGTGTTATTTTTCTGCAAACATACTATCACGTTATTGCCACCAAGTTTTCCAAACATTTTCCCCAACACACATTCCTCGGCCTTCAAAAACTTATCTCCGAATCAATTTCACAAAAAAATACACCAGCCTAAACCGACAAACGAAACCCCACTTTATGACAAGCACATACAGTTAAATATCAAACCATACAATTCTCACCAACGTTGATTTGTAGTGTAGTTAGTGCTGCTCGGATTGCGATCAGTGTCAAATCGATTCGTGTCCGGCTATAAAGAAAGTTGAATCCGTATCGATTCGGAGAACAATCGAGCAATTTTCTAATATCTCAAGTGATGTGTCCGTGTCTATGTGTGTGTGTGTGTCTTAAGTGACGTGATGTGCGAAATGCATGTTAAGAAGATGAACAGACTATTAACATAAAAAAGATAATTGCAAAGAAGCTGTTAGCAATATCTATTAACGTTTTTTTTTACGATAACGTTTTACTACTAGTACCGTTTAGATTTGAGCACTATCGAGCAAAGTTGCTCATTTTATAAAATAATGTCGATAATTTAACCCACAGTTGCAAGTGACAAATTATGCGATGTGACGTGGAGAAATGAGAGGCGAATGAAACGGCTTTAATTATCTGTGGGGTAAATAAATGATGGATGAACTGTATGAAGGATGGTATGACTAGAAATGAGGTGACTACTGAGACAACGAGTATTATAGAATTATGGAAGAAGAAGTTATGCGACTTCAAATAAATTGGGTTATGGGCAGGAGAATAATAATGACGATGATGAGTCACCATCTACCTAGTCTTTTCCTTTTCTATGTTGGGGTCGGCTTCCAGTCTAACCAGATGCCTTCGAATATCAGTATTTTACACGGAACGACTACCTACCTGACCTCCACAGCTCAGTTAACACTAGGAAATACGATACCACTTGGTAAGACTAGTTGTCAGACTTTTTGGGCCACTGACTACCTGTAACGACTGTCATAGATGGACAAATGACAGCCGAGACCAACAGTTTAAAGTGTTTTCAAAGGCACAGAGGAAGCTCGGTATGAAAGGGTGGTTACCCATCCACAGACCAACCTAGGCAAGCACGGCTTAACCTAAAAATCGGACCGAGCGGCTGTTATTATTTAGCCACGAGGTCGTGGAAATATTTTATGAATGTATTTTCGAGGAGGTCCTCGAAAATACATTTATAAATTACAGAATACATTGACGGTTGGTACCGTAGTAATAATCAATGGTGGCTGCCTATTTCAGACTTATCATAAAGGCAAAACAAGTAGGCACTCAGTAATCGAACACAATTCCGTATTTACGACGGCAACAAATATTTATACGTTTACGATCAGCGATCGAAACGAATCGTAAAACAATGAAATATCGATGTTTGTTTACTTCAACCTGAATATTTATTAACTGTCGAATTTATTGGTACACCCCGTATAGCTGTGAATTATTTGGAATGATAAGTGTTTTCACTTCATCGTTATTTAATGGTTTTTATTTTTTCGAAGTGACTTATTATGGGCTGGTCGTATTTTATTAGCCGAAAGATCTATGACAGTTGGGGTAGACGTGTTCTTGAGCCACCATAATAGTCTTTACTAATAATGTACATCTTTACTATCTACACTAATATTTTAGAGAGGAAAAATTATATTTTCGTGTGTGTGTGTATGTTTGTAATGAATAAACTTAAAAACTTTTTGATTCTTATACTCCCCGCCATGAGAAGCTACAAATTTCGTAAACACACTTTCGGGTTCTCAATCTTTGGTTCAAATAAAAAAATTACAGCGTGATCTTACTTCAAAATGGCGGCCAAAATGTTTACGTTCCGTGATGTCAAATGCGTTCTAGTACCACAAAACATAAGACGACAGCGCTTTGTATCGCCAAAATATAGGGTGTAAATAGGGTTGCCAACTTTTTTTACAAGAAATAAAGCATATTCAGGTCTATATAGAATATTAAACAGTATTTTAGAAAAATGTATTCTATTTAATTATTTTTTTAAATACATATGGTTTAGCTCTTCTCGCACAACTTATTAATTTAAAATCTTTTTAAAAAACTTCATAGGTACTTACGTCTCACAACAGAAATTGAAATAAATGAGGAGCTTATTTTTTATTAAATTTTATAGATGCTCTCTTTCTATTCTCCCGCCACTTAGCATTCATTACTGAAAAACTCTTTCAGTAAATGCTGAGGTGGCGAAATATGAGTGAGCTTCTAAGTTTATCACAAAATAATGTGTTTGCATTTTGATGCTGAAAACAGTATTTTGTATACTTTATTTTTGTTCAACAGTAAAAAGTATAATTTAGTTAAAAACAGTATAATACTGTTTAAAACAGTATAGTTGGCAACCCTAGGTGTAAACCACCTCATCACAAAGCCGTTAACCAAGCATTCTGTACATCAAACTAAGTAAATTTAAGCAAAAATTATTGCTGGGAAACCACTTATTTTTTTGAGGTTATAAATTATGTTTTATGGTGGAACTCAATGTAACGCACTTGAAACATTGTGCTGATGGATGGATTGATAGTACGAGGGTCATAGAGGTGTTAAAAGTTAAAAGCTTCCAAAAAAAACTTATATTCAAAAAAATACTTGTCAAAAAGTTGTAACTTTGACCCCCAATATCTCCGTAACTAGAAGGTTCCCAGGTATGGTGTGAACAAAAAAATGATCGCAATGATTGGCAGAACAAGTGCCTTTCGGCTTCGTGAAGAGGTGTTTTACACCCTTTATAACCCGACCAAGTGAAATTGCTCATTTATTTCGTATTACAAGTATCATAATTTGAGTTGACTGAATTTGGGATTATTTGTTATTGATTGAATTGTCGCTACGTAACTTGTTGGAATTTTTTTTTTTACAAAAAATATAGCTTCTCGTTGCGCACACTGTATTCAAAAATACTAAGTGACAAGAGCAAAGTCAAACACACAAACGCTGCTGCCAAAATACTGGAAAAATATTTCAGACACACGGTACACGGTTCGAAGATTTATGACCAACCCCAATCTGATTGAATGCCAGCATGAAAATATAAATTTTACCTTAATGAATTTATGATGTTTAAAAATATCCGAGCATTCGCCACTGCAGGTGGTATAAACATTTTTTACTTTCACGAAAGGAAAAAATGTTTATACCACCTTCAGACTAAGTTTTCAGGCACCCTGAATTCGACAGCATTAAATGGAAAGAGGTTGTAAATATTTCTGTAAATCAAGGCATAAATAAATTTTGTTGAAGGTAAATAAGACTTATCGTTTTACAATCAAGAAATATAAAGGAATCGGTGTACCACATAACATTTGTTATTTATGATGTTGTAAATTTTACCTTTTTGTCCCGCAAAACAAGTTTGATTTTCATGCTGGATTTGACGTGAAAAATAATGGAAAATCAAACGAAAATACACGAAAAGGTCTCTGTTTTATTACGTGGGGGAGGTTTTAGAATAAAGTGGCTAAAGCGGCTAGAATAAAGAGTTATTTATAAGTCTCTTGAGTATTAGAAAAAAATATAGGCACAAAACTTGAATAGGTAAAAATGAGTTCGTCTTACAATTACTTGTCTAAAGACTGAATTAGTTTTCTATGCTTATGTATTATTTATGTGAAGACAAAACAACCTAACTGTTAAAGTAGGCCAATTAAGGTCCATGTTCACCAAAAAGGTGACAGTCTGATTATCTAAAACAGCTGTTTAAAACACATTTTTGTATGGTAATATGTCACAGTGACAGCTGTTTTTAGTTAATCAGACTGTTATCTTTTCGGTGAACATGGACCTTAATAGATCACATTTGATATCTGTCAGTTCAAATAAACGTTGCCTTCTTTTGCCATTATTACAGCAAATGTGTAAGCGTAATTGAACAAAAGTTAAGCATTTGTGCAGTCCTAACTTCGAAAAAAAAAATGTATGCCAACCGTTATAAGGTTACGTTGTTGTATTTTGATGAAGTGTCAAATGTGATGTATTCATATAATTATAATAAAGAAGGAGAATGCCCGTTAGACGATAATGTATCAGAACCCTTTGTCTCCGCTTTGCCCCTATCACACATCAACTACTACAGTTGCAGTTCAGTAAATACGCAGCAATAGATACGCAGTCACGCACACACCCGCACAAAAACATCGGTACACAAGCACATTACTAACTTGTCGTTAGAAGCAGCGGCCGCACTACGCGATGCATCCGCTTATCAAACTATCGTATGGTGATTTTTTCATTGCTTGTCCAGTCACTTAGCAATAAACTTAGGTAATGGTTGAGAAGCAATGTATTTATTGAATAACAGTACAGCAATTTGCTTATGACTGGGTCTCTTGTGCCAGCCGCGCGGACATTGACACGTCCCCTTACCATTTCTCCTGTTTTTTTATGTTTATTTCTATGGATGTATTCAATTGACCCTACTGTAATGTCAACTTAATGATATTTTTGGATTAATCAGAGTAAAGTTGGAGTTATATCAGTTTTCACAAAATGTATCAAGACTACATCTGCCGTCATTTCTGTAAGAAAGGATTTTTTTTTTAAAGCAGTACACAGCACAAGACAAGGTGACGGTATGAGGTTAGTAAAAATAGTGCATCACAAGAGAGAACATCGCCATACAGCCCACAAAACGATTTTGATAACCGCATTAGTAATTTTTTAGTAGCTTACTATCTGGTTTCGGTGAATTGTGACTTAACATCATCATCATCATCATAATCATCAGCCTATAATGTTCCCACTGCTGGGACACGACCTCCTCTCAATGAGAGGGAATGGGCTATGGAGAATATGTATTAGTTTATTGTTTTTGTTGTTTTGTTATTTGTGTATTTTATCTATGGGCCTTAGTTGCCTGATAATAAAATGATATTATTATTATTATTATTATTTATAATCTACCATGCGGGCCCAGTGCGGATTGGTAGATGTCACATGTCTTCGAATTTTTGGTTCTAGGAAATGCCGGTTTCCTCACGATGTTTTCCTTCACCGTTTTGAGAGCAGCCTGTGCCTGTGCTGACTGAACACAACTAGTTTTCTATTTATAGGGCTATTTGGAGTAAAAGGAACAACCAACCGTGCATTGAAAGAAGAGATTCAAAACTGCACCAACGAAATTCAGACACATTTTTATGCAAAATGTCCATGGAAAACAACAAAGTAGTGGGTTTGTGCTTGCGAAACCGCGTAGATCATATGCCCCGATGCCCGATGTTTTATTTTATTTATAACCCTGGTCTGTGTACCTTTTGATATAATTTAAAAAAAGACACAGTTTTCTATTTAATTTAAATCTTGTGTAAATTCTGGGACACCCTTTGTTTACCGTTCCTTGTCTTATTGAGTTGATTAATCTTTTTTAATTATGTAGGTAACTTTGAACGTGAAAGTTTTTGTTCACGAAGAACCTACGCTGAAAAAAATCTCTCACAGAAAAAGAACTTGAAAAGACATAAATAAACACTCAAGTTATAAATCATGATCAAGTTTGGTTAATTTGAAAATTCGCCAGTAAAAATATGAGACATGACTACAGACTGTGCCTGAGTTATTTATGCTTTCCGCCGTACAATGTTGAAAAGTTTCTTTTATTTTCAACTCTTTTTTGCTTGCATTAAAGTTCCGAGGTTATTTCAGCTGAAGCCTTTCTTGATTTTGTGAAGGCTAAAGAAATGTAATGGGTTTCGTCTGATTACGTCAGTAGGTATCCTTAGTAACAGTTCAATACAAAACTTAGAATAAATCGACATAAAGTGTAAGAACAAGAAGGACCTTTATGCTTTCTTATAGATCAATTAAATTGGTTGATGGTTACAATCAACCTATTTGATTAATCAATGAGAAATCCAAAAAGTAGGAATACTCTTATGGTGACAATTTCAACTTCAACTAAGTTGAAGACTGGCAGAGATGTCTGTAGGTACATCTCTGCTAGTCTCCTCGTTTATATTCGGGAATAAGTGCCCATGTGGAGAAATCTCACCGTGCTCTTCATTATTATTATTTCTAGTCAATAACCTATGACTAGAAATAATAATAATGAAAAGCACGGTGAGATTTCTCCACATGGGCACTGTGTTTGGTAAAGGTTGATGATACCCCATTTGGCCAGATTTTATCTAAGCTAACTTGGACCCGGAAGTATTAGAATTAGGTACTAACTTCCAGTTTCTGAAATTAGTAAAAGTGAGCATCAGTGAAAATATTACCACTCAGATTTAAAGATCTGTGTTGTTTTACCTATAAATAGGATGACTGGCAATTAGTGTACGATACTTTAACACGTGATTGTGCTTATGATAACAAACAACTTTCACTATGGCACTAAAGCCGAAATCGCGAAAAAAATATCAGCTGTTTAGTACATTAAGCGAACGTAAATGTACTGAACAGCAGTTTTTTTTCATGATTTCATGGTTCGTCCCATAGTAAAAGTTGTTTTTTATCATGAGCACAATCACGTGTTAAAGTATCGCACACTAATTACCAGTCCTCCTGTATAATAATATAATAGTTCCATAATATTTAATTAAATAAGCAAACCTCATTATTAAAGGATCATTAATAACACGTCAGTGCTTGTAAAATCGAACCGGTTTTAAATTGCAATTATAATTTATTTTACGTTTCCTGAATAGTAGAGTGTTGACATATTCTGTCGGATAAAATAATGCGACGTGATAAACTGCAACAAAATAGTTGATGGCTGCTTATTTCATCCATCATTTTACCAAACATAGTTCCTGTTTGGTCAAATGATGTAAGGAATGTAACCAAACTATTTCCTTGCGTGTCTAGAAAAATAGACTAAGTAAACATCCGACTTTCTTTTGCCGATCGGCAATTAATTTTATGTAAATATACGACAAAGTCAGCGTACATATACATGCAACCTTCTTGCTCGAATGATCGCATGACCGGACGTCTGAATATGGAACAGCAGAATTTGTTAATACTGAATGGAAATTTAAAAAAAATGGAGGAAAGTCTGTACTAGTCATCCGAGACGAAGAAACAAAGATACATATTGAAATATCGTGTGACATACCATAAAAGTACGTCAAATCGTTTGAGAGAAAAGTAAAATGCTCTAATTAAAATAACTGCACGCCTTCTTCTACTAACACGCTATATTAGAAACTAATTCAATGAAAACTTGGCTGCATATGAAGATTCCTTTGCTCGATTTTTTTTTAAACATTCCTGTTCGCTGATTGGTTGGGTAATGACAGTTGTGTGTCATTCCTTTTTTTAAGATTGGCCGTTATTTTGACATTGATGTGTTGTAAATGGGATTTATTGGTGTGCTATTACACTTTGATTGAGAACAATTATTGTAATTTCATTGATTTTATTGGCTGCGAGACTTCATTTTATTAGTGCTTAAGGATCACTTTAATTGCTCGTAAATAATACAAAGACGGTAACGTTTCGGAGTCTTTGAAGGTGGAAGTGTATTTTATACGATTTATTAAAATTACGCAATGTCATAAATAAGTTTGAAGGCAGTGAAATAATTAGATTGAAGCCAAATGATTCGCAGTTGTTTATCACTTTGACACTGTTTTCTATATTAATTATTATTTCTGTGTAATAAATTATAAAAGGTAAAAATATTAAGTTTGGATAATGTGTCTAATCTTCGTAAATACTGATACAATTAAAAAAAATTGCAATAATGGAAACCTTCATTATCCCTGCTTGTCAAAGACTATTATTTGATACGTTTTGTGAGAAAATTTCCGACCATAACGCGAGTGAAGACGGGGCTCAAGGCTAGTTGATTTATTACGAGTAACAATATAAATAACAAAATAATTTATATTTCTTTTTGTTTTGTATAAATGTCTTTTTTTAAGCTATTGCATAGCTTCTATCGCGGGTCTTGAGCGTGGAGACCGAATCCAGAAATTCCGTAACGAAAATAACCTAACACCCCATGTCACTCCATGTCAGATAATGACAATGACGTTGAATGAGTTGTAGGTTGTATACATTTGATGTTAGACCTTCCTTGTAACCATTTTTTATGAACTTATGCAATTATAATTATTTAATTTATGTATTTTATTTTTCCGCTTGTTGCCGGCTCGAGAAAATAAACAAATACCTAATTATAATTGGATAAGTTGATAAAAAATGCTATGCAATAGCTTAACCGCGGCAGTCCCCGAGTGCCACACGACTTTTTTTTTTATTACTGCCACTCACTAGCACAAAGCGATTAAGATGTCCAACCTTTCAACAGCGTATCATCATTTCAGCTGAAAGTTCCACTGCTGGACATAGGCCTCCCCCAAGTGTCACCACCATCATCGGTGTCATGCGAGACACATCCAGCGGATCAAGCCCTTTACTTATCGGGCCACCTACTGGGAGGCCTTCCAACTCATAGACTTTCGCCAAGAAACAAATTACTTTTGTTCAAGTTATAAAACATATGAATACGGGTATTTATCGCGAATTTATAAAGAAAAACCCGTATTCATAGGTATGTTTTATAATGTGTTCTGATCGTGAAAGTTTGTTCAAGTTGAGTTTGAGAGTCTGTGCTTGATAATTACTACGGCAATTCGAAATGTAAAACGTCAAATAGGACAATTTTATATCTACCGATTGAAATTGCTAAATAATTTGTTTCTCAGAATATCATGAAATAATCCTTAAACGTTGATCGTCCACGCATAAAATAGCTAATAGAGCATAAAACCATATTTATTGCCACATTTTGGCGAAATAAAATTTTCGTGAAGATATTTCTAAATCTTTTTCTGTAACACGTGATAAGTGTATAAAAAACATTTTTATTTCTTTATATTCTACCGCATAAAATATCTTGGTTTTTCTTTTATTTATTTTTTTGTGTGATGATTATAATGATTAAAATTTCGTTTGAATTTCACGTGCTTTCGGTTTTTGATAAACTTTTATGAATTTTATAACTCATAGCTTTCATTGTTGATTATTTTTCAGAAGAAAAATACGTTCTTCGATTTACTTTTAAAACCAAGTTTGAACACAAAATTAAGCAAACGACTTTTCAGGTATTTTCAATAAAAAAAACTGGCAAATTTGAAGAACTTGAAAATTTTCTAACAGCTATGCGTTATTTAAGCAGTGGTTCTATCCAATCGATCGTGTTATAAACTATTTTCGGGTGTTCTGAATGCGATGTATATATGCATCAATTTCAGGGATATTCCATCTGACGTAAGCTTTGTCTATATCAATCTATATCTATAGTAATATTATAAAAAGGAAAGATATTTTATTTTTGTTTGTAACGAATAAACTTAAATATTACTGTATTATCAACAAGTAACAAAATCTGTATTTACTCTCTTCGAAACCACGTGGCGTCCGCAAGTATTTAATACAGGTAAAGTAATCTTCTGGGACTGTGGGACTGTTCGAAAGAGGTATCAGGGCCTCGGAACATAATAGGCGAGGAAGGAACCTGGATGTGTTTAAGTCAATAAAAGTCTGACACTCCCTCCCGCTCCGCTCAAAGTGGGAGAAGTTTTTTGATGATATCCTATCCAAAATAAAAAAGGGTAATCTTTGGAACTACTAATTCGATTCTGAAAGTTCTTACACTAATAGGAACTTATATCATCCATCATCATTGGAAATAATATTTAAAATCCGCACTATAAATTCATACCATTACGGGAGCGAAGCCACTGATAATGCAAGTATTTTGATTTGATAAAATGTTAAACACTTACGTAGACCCAACTTATTGTGTGGCGCCTTCTTGTCATCTACTTTCTCTTCTTCGTTTTTACTGCTTGATGTTTTCGCATTCGGATCCGAAACGTCTGAAAAAAACATTGGTTTAAGTTAGAAAATCATCGTTCTTATAATATAAACAAAACATATAATCACGTACAGCCGTGACGTATCCTCGTATTCTATCAATTCTAGATGGATACAGCCTAGTTACAATTTGTCTGATCTCGGAACCCAGAAGTTCCAGAAAATCAAGTTTAGCAGTCACACCTGTGGCCTACCTATCCAAACTTTAACATTATAAATGCAAAAGTATGTTCGTTTGTTTGTTACCCTTTCTCGCTTAAACCACGGAACCGATCATGCTGAAATTTTGTCGGGTTTACAGAAAAGTACACGGGGTTCCATCCCTTTTAACGAGAACGAAGCCTTGAGTAAAATCTAGTATAAGATGTTTGGTGGTGGTGAGGTTACTGGTAAAGTTTGCTCATAAGAGCAAACTTCACCAATGAAACGGAACGATCCTCATATCTAAACCACGGTCACCAGCTGTCAATGTCAGTGTCATCATCAATTACTGTCCACTGTCTTTTGAATAAAATCGAAACTAACTAGAAGATAAACAAATGAGTTATTCAAGACAAAAATAACTTGGATAAATTTTTTTTGGCACACAAATTACTCAATATCAATTCATTGTCAAAGAAATAAATTCAACGTTTATTTTTAGCTAGAAACAATATCAAACGTGGGTGGAACAGTGAAAGCACCGTAACTTACTATAAATCTCTATTTGGACAGACTAAGGCCGAAATTCTTGTTGTGCTGATAGCCGGTCGCGTATGGACGTTCGTGACGTAAACGAGAACAAAATACGGCTGTCGATCGCCGATTACGTGAGCGTTACAGTATGGTGCTATATAGAATGAATCACGGTGCTGATTCACAACATGGTAACGCTGCAATGGATGAGAGGTCACAGTGGATCACTCGGCAACGATGCGGCTGACGAACTTGCCAGAAGAGGATCAAGCACAAAACCCTTCGAACCCGAACCCATTGTGCCCATTCCCTTCAAGCAGCTAAGAAACTGGTTAAAGGATCACACTCGAATAAAAGCGGAAAAATGGTGGACCTCGACATCGGGTTGCAGGCTATCCAAGGAAGCTATGCTATGCTATGCTATCTCTGTTCAGGCGCAAAAAGACGCCTGGACAGAGATAGTCTGCGTCTGGTGGCGGGGACCATCACTGGACACTGCTCACTGAATAAACAATTCCACACCCTAGAAATCACTGACAGTCCCCTGTGCAGAGCGTGCATGGAGGCGAAGGAGACGGTGGCGCATGTGCTCCTCGAGTGCACAGGCGTTACCAAGATTCGCGAGGAGATCCTGGGAACGCCAAGACCACTTGCGGATGTCCTGAGGAGACCGGGAAGTTTAATCTGCTTCTGGAGGAAGGTGGGCTCGTTGGAGTAACTGGCCACCATGGCTCACGCACAATGGTCCACCTTAAGCACTAAGTGCGACAACCTAAACCCCATGATAGATTGGTGGTGCTATTATAGAATACAACGTATACTCGTACGCGCCATACCGTCAGCGCGACAAGAATTTAGGTCTAAACAAACTTTTTGATAACAGAAAAAAAAATACAAGCAGACGCGCTATACAGTTTTCCCAGCAAATTGAACTAAGGATACGTAAACCAAAAAATATTTATCATAAAGCAATACTTTTATATCTCCAAGGGATGTCACAGACTACTGAGGACAATGACAAATTGTTCCATTTGTAAAAATCACAATTGCTCAAACACAACGTTTTCTTAGTGAACTGTCACAGTGATTAATGTGACCTTCTGGAAGAACATATAATAATTTGTACACGCAATAAAATATATACTAATATAATCTTATATATATAAAAATAAATCTGTATGTTACTTTTTGATGGATTTATAACAGAACGGATTCAAGCTCATCTCAAACCCTAAAAAAACATATAGTCTAGTATAAAAATATTCAAAATATTTAAAACTTTACTAAATATTTTACTTTTCTTTGCTCAGCTGTTTTGAATGTAAGCTACGTTCTGGTTAGTACCACTGCGCCAATACTGCTACTACTGTGTGGGTAATAACTCCTGGTGGATGTCGGTGGTACCCCAGCATGGAGGTTTTAGGCTGAGTTCTAATCAGCTGGTACGGTGGTTCCAGGTTTTATACCCAAGGTTTTACACTTCGAGTTTTACGCTCCGGGCCTACATTACGGGTTTACTAATTCTCCAAACGACCACGCTTGTGTACCCCGGCTTAGCAGAGACCTCCTGGAAAATTTCACGGCACATCGTCGCCGGCGCGCCGTGTACTCCAGGCTCCTTATTCACAACCATTCGACTCGCTTCCGATTCGGAAAGTCGTATATCTGTCTTCTTCTGGCATTACGAAAACGACCGAGATAGACAGACGACTTTCCGAATCGGAAGCGAGTCGAATGGTTGTGAATAAGGGGCAGATACCGTCGTGCGACATCACCGTACCGCGCTACACAGTTCTTTAGCCTTCTACCATCTCCGGCTAGCTACGGGATTTCGCCTGCAACGACAGGGGAGTACTTATCCCTGCAGCAGTGACTATAGACAAATTGTAACCTACGACCCTACAAATTTGTGTGCCTTCGGCTCTGCTTGCCTGTATTATACTTTTAAACGGTACACACCCGACTTTCATTTCTCTGCCGTTTACTAGGTAAGAATTAAATGGGTGGAGGCTACACTGGCATAAGAACCGTGCAAGTGTTCTCCACTCAAAAGCTTAGATTTCTATAAACAAGAACGGGTATGAAATACCATGGGCACACTTTTTACTTTGGCCTTGGACCTTGTTGTTCACAATAAATTATTATTTGATTTGATTTTGAATCAAAAATGTTGTAATGTTGTCAAAATTTTGATGGTATCCGATAACCCAGGTCCACCTGGACCTGGATCATGGAACCACTTGGTGGTAGTGGTGGTGGTGATCCCATGTTACGTCAAACCATGGTGGATGGGACATGGGATCATTTTAATCCCGGTAGTATAGGTACGCTCCCGAGTATTAATTTAATTTCAAAACTATACACGGGCGAAGCTGAGTGACTGAAATAATGAATGTTTTTCAGAACTTGTGTACGAATGACATTTTCAAAATTACGTTCAGCCAACTTTATTTTTCTAAATACACAGCTATTTCATTTTCTGCCTACTGTTCAGAGATTTTCAGCTTTCACATGTAAAGCATAAATCATGCCAAAAACATAATTTGAAAGTAAATAAATTATGTTCAAATAGTCATTAACTTCTTGAAAGGAAATTGCTTACGGAACACGTTTGAACCGCAACTTCGAAGTAATATTCTCACACATTACCCTCTTTTACGATATTACATAGAATATAAAAACATGGCAGACATAGCAATTTTGAAAAAGATTCAACATCTGCCAGCCTCTTCCCAACTACGTTGGGGGCTTTCAGTCTAACCGGATGCAGCTAGTATTTTACATGGAGCGACTGCCTATCTAACTTCCACAACCCAGTTATTACTGAATAATACGATACCCCTTGACATCAGTCTTACCAAGGGGTATCGTATTATTCAGACTTTTTGGTACGGAGGCCTAACCACCTATAACGACTGACGATCTACAAATGACAGCCGGGACCAACAACATAATATACTTTCCGAGGCACGGAGGAAATTCGGTATGTAAGGCTGGTCAGGGTCACCCATCTATACAGGGTGTATTTCACCTCATCACAAAGCCGTTAACCAAGCATTCTGTATATCAAACTAAGTAACTTAACGCAAAAAATATTGCTGGGAAACAATTTTTTTTTTGAGGTTTGTGGTATAATATATAATCATGTTTTGTGGTATAACTCAATGTAACGCACTCAAAACATTGTGCGGATGGATGGATTGAATAGTACGGGGGTCGTAGAGATATTTAAAGTAAAAATCGTGTGATAAAAAGTGGTATTTAAAAAAAAAAACTTGTCAAAATCTTGCAACTTTGACCCCCAATATTTCCGTAACTAGGAGGTTCCCAGGTATAGTGTAGAACAAAAAAAATATCAGAATGACGAGCAGAACAAGTGCCTTCCGTATTCGTTAAGAGGTGTTTTACACCCTTTAGACTAACCTAACCACCAACCAACCTAAACAAGCACGACTTAACCTAAAGATCGACCAAAGTGGCTGTTATTATCTAGCCATTAGTTGAAAAAGATGGAAAATGATAGAAGGGAAATAGAAAAGAGACAGAAGATAGATACTAATGAAAATATTACAGATAGAACAATACCGCCTAAGCCTATTGTTAACTCATAGGTACATTCGATATTGAGTTTATTCGGAAGAATAATACGACCAAAAGAATGGAAGAAAACAACGAAATGAGGGCAAGATGATGAATTATTTAAAAGTATTTGTATTATTTAATTTGTCAAGCAAATTAATTTTCAATCAAATAAAACAATTAATAATGCCAGAGTAGATGTAAACTTTTAACTGTGTCTTAACCAAAGCGATCGCATAGTAATTTATATGGCACTCATTTGTTCAATAACCGGGAGGCATCCTCAGCAACGCTCCCTCGGCAGAAACATTAGCGTTTAATGAAACCATTTTGTAAGGAAAAAGTGAATCTGAATTGTTACATTACTGGCAAATCATCATTTGCCTAGCCTTGTCCCAACTACGTAGGTATGTGTTGTATGTGTATGGCTTCCAGGACCAGTCTAACCGTATGCAGCTGAAAACCAGTATTTAAAATTAACTGCCTAGCTGACCTCCACAACCCATTTAGTACTGGATAATACGATATGCCTTGGTAAGACTGGTTACACTGTATCATTACTGACAAATAAATATACTAAATCATCTTAGTTTTCAAATATTAAACTTCACTTTGGTTAGGACTCGACCTCAGTATTATTGAATTCCTTGCCTTTACAACAAAACATGAAATTAATAAATTTTAATGCTTAAATTGTTTAAGGGCCTTTATAATCCTTACCTGACCGAAATCCGAAATAAACACAAATCTGAGAATGACAGTGGTATTATTATAATAAAGAAAACCTGTTGAATTGAACAAATTATACCGTGGAATGAAAATTAAATTGTATTCTAGGCGACAATTTTTTTTTGCTAATGGAAATTAATTTCAGGGTTTAGAAAGATCTTCAAAGAATATGCATAACGACAGTATCAAAAAATTACAAATATATTTAGTCCGTCAGTTAGAGAATTCAAAACTGATGGACACGTATTTTTGTTTTTGTAAATCAATGAATATTGACCAAGATAAATTGCATCAAAACTCGGGAGTGGGGACTCGTGACGTCAGAACTAGCTACAAATGATACCTAGGCGTGACGTATTGAGAATTTTAAAAGTGTCGTAATATCTTCGTCAATTTCGATTTATGTAACGAAAAAAATACGGGTTTTTTTTTAAATAATCTACCTTACGAACTAATAATTAGTTTTTTTTGTCGTCTCCCCATTGTAAGTGATGTACCGCAAAATAAACTTTATATGTAGGGTTTCAAGCTATTTTGGTCTAAACAAACCCCAAGTAGTATTGAAACTTGGAAACATTGTTTCAAAACATGAATAGAAAACAATGCGATACAACCTTTGACCCTTTGGTTCAAAATAATTAATATTTCGTTCAAATCAATAGACAGTTTAATGATTAATTATAAAGTTTGATACACGGCCTGAAACCAATTCAAACTAAGATGTTGAGATATCTTTAGGTTGGTTTTCATTTTTAAACTGTTTTGTTATCGACTTCTGGCTAAATTAAATAATGTGGAATTACGCATTTAGGGTTCGGTCAACAAAACAAAAAAAAGTGGCCACGTGCGGATTGAACTCGCGCATAAAGTTCCGTACTATCGTAGTAGGGGAAATCGTGAGAGTAATTCAAATATTCTTACGTTTTTGCAATTTGCAGGCCAGTGCTAGGTTGTATGTTGATTAAGATATTGTTCGTGACTGCAAGACGTATGTAGTTACAGAATTATAATTATCAAAATACGTATACATACGTCTTACAGTAAATTTGAATTTCGCGGGTGTGGTGTTCTCTCGTAGACTAGTTAGGCTTTAGAGTAAAACTACCATATCTCAGTGTGGTGTCTTTGTTCAGGGCTGAACAATAAAACACTGTTTCTAATATTACTGGGGCAGTCCTGCTGTCGCGAAGGCTGCTCGGATTAGACTGAGCGCGGCGTATCGCCTCGCGCTCCCTCCAACATGCATCCCTCTCCACAGCACGCATAACTCATTTATTAAACGCCACAGCAGGCTACCCTGGAGTATCAGCCTTAAAGCGGCAACAAAATAAACATTCTGGGATAACTTCAACTGTCTACCTAGTACGGATCATCAGATACAGACAACTGACAGACAGACGAACGGACAGAAAGCGGAGATTTAGCAATAGGGTCCTGTTGCTTTCCTTTTGGGTACGGAACAAGATCTATCTTTGTCTAAAATATATCCAATATACTAACAGTAGCGTAGCCATGGTAATGCACCTTAGTGTAATGGATACTGTCAAAACCATAATAATAACAACGAATTTGAAATAAATTTTGATAAAAATTCACGCAAAAAAAAGACATTACAAGAAAAACCCAATCACAACATAAACCAGTATGTGTATAACACGAGAAATACCATCAAGTATCGTGTGTTTAGCATCGGTGGCCCAGTGATGGCGGCCCCGACTTACGAACAGTAAGTCGTGGGTTCAAACCCAGACAGGCGCATTACTTTGTGTAATTTATTTCATCACCACTGCTATTTCTATTTTTTTATTTATTTTACACTTTTATTTCTCAAAACGGTGAAGGAAAACATCGTGAGGAAACCGGCATGTCCTAGAATCAAAAATTCGAAGTCATGTGACATCTACCAATCGGCACTGGGCCGGCGTGGTAGATTATAGCCCATTCCCTCTCATTGAGAAGAGGCCGTGTCCCAACAGTGGGAACATTATTCCAGCTTTCTCAAATCAAAAATGAAAGTCAGAAAGGTCAAACGTCGTTTAACCTTGAACTCGCCAAGGTCAAGGTCAAAATTCCGGAACTTGATCCTTCATAGAGAAAATTGCGATGTTACTCACGTAATTCAGCGATACTGCGGTAAAATCTCGCACGTACGCACTCAGTCATAATACCGTTTCTTTATTGAGTTAGTGGCCGTCGCGATATTATTTAGACAATGAATTTTTATGTTTTTCTTTATTATTTTTCTGAATTAGGTTTTTCGACAGTGTTTATTGTGGTCGTTTCGTTTCAATAAGGCCACGGCTCTTGAGAGAGAACCTGCTCCCTATTCGTATCGTGTTCAGTATAACGGTTTTCTGAATCTGGCCCCAATCACAGTGTTTTGTTTTATGATATTGAGTTTTAATTTGAAACTGCTATGTTCGCAGCCAAATTAAAAAGGTTCTGGCATATTATTTTTACCAGTAAAGGTAAAACCTGGTTAAAAATATAGGCTAAGGCCGATGACTGACTTCAGTTAAGTACACCATCTGTCATTGACTGGTGTCCGTAACCGCATGGATGATTTGCCCGCTCCGTTTTAAACGGTATTTAAATCAGTGGTTGGTATAAACGTACGAATACGTTGAAAAAGCTATTTGGTTTACATTTTGAAAATCATATATTTGGTGGGTTAAACTGTGTACTAAATGCTTGTTAGACCTAACGTAAAAACGTTGATTTTTACTCAAAAATATAATTATACTATCGAATTTTATTTATAATATTTGCAACAAGCACGAAAAGTTTCATCCATTCATACGAATAAGTTCTTAAAATGATATAAATTTTGTATCTGAAACGAATATTTTAATTTTAAATGACGATGAATTATTGAATAACATTACGTTTACACAGTGCGTTTGTGCTTAATCCTCAGGTTCCTTATTATTCTAACCATAACCATGGAAAAAGCCGTTCAGCAGTGTTTTTTTTTTAAACTTTCACTTTGGGACGTAATTAGGTATGTTTGCCGAATTCACACTTAGATTATACAAGAGTAACAAATTGGCTTGCGCAAATATTACTTAACACGACTTGGCTCGAGAGCAAATGTACACATTGTACTGAGAATCTGGATGAATAGCCTTAAGCTCTACTTAAGATATTTATCTGCTATACGGTATAGGATCCTTAGGGTATACTCTATCTCTATGCCTATACTTTAGGGATGAGCTTAAAAGATCTCTACCATCCATTAGCCTGGAATAGTACTAAATTGTAACCGATGTTTAAATATTCAGAAAATGCGGTGGACTAGAAATCTCTTGAGGGCTAGCCAACGGTTAGTTTGACTTTGTTCACGTATTCGAGCGATGCGATTTTGTGGCGATCGATCGCGCGTTTTCATGTCCAGTCATGACGGGTCGTGTGAGTAATAGGTACATACTCGTAGTATCAAGTATCTTCTTGTTATGGCTACAAATGCGGTCAAAAAATTACTGTTAGGCATTTCCTGACGGTGTTTTCCTGCTTCAAAGCAAGTGATAATTATAAAAACGCACATGATGCGATAACATGAGCTAAACGCAAGTTTTGTAATTACTAAAAGTATATGATTCGCTGCTATAGATATATCTACAGGGTGTAAACCACCTCATCACAAATCCGTTAACCAAGCATTCTGTACATCAAACTAAGTAACTTGACGCAAAAATGATTGCTGGGAAACAAACTTTTTTTTTTGAGGTTAGAATAAATCATGTTTTGTGGTAGAACTCAATGTAACGCACTTAAAACATTGTGCTGATGGATGGATTGAATAGTACGGGCGTCGTGGAGGTGTTAAAAGTCAAAATCTTGCAAAAAAAACTTGTATTTAAAAAAAAATTGTCCAATGGTTGTAACTTTGACCCCCCATTTCTCCATAACTAGAAGGTTCCCAGGTATGGTGTAGAAAAAAAAATATCACAATGATGGGGAGAATTTATTTCTAAAAATATCGTTTTTTGGCAAATAATTCTACAAGCAATATATTAGCACGATAGTGTTTTAGTTTTATAATTCAATCAATTGTTTTTTTTGTAAATCTATCGAAACCACTCATTTCGCGCTATTTGGCCCGCAGTGGCTGACGTAACAACTACTTTGTAGTGCAAGCTGATTAGAACTTTATTCTAACAGCATTTCAAACGAAGTTTTGAACCACCACAAATAGAGTCGCTAATTTAGCTCGTCTAATCGCCTTAAGTCCCACATAATAGGGGGCGAGACTATTGCCATCAATTGGGCAGAAATCTAAGCCCCATAATTTTTAATGGAAAAACCCGACTCCCCGTCCTGGTAATCGAACCCAGAACCTCACGCTCAGCAGTCACGCTTGCGATTACTAGACTATCACCTTTCCTACGACGCGGGCCGCTCGAGTGATTAACTTATGGCCAAGGGCTTAAGGTTCAGGTTCCTTTAACGAGAAAAACCAGAAACGATTGGTTTCTGGAATAATTTACTTGATAGGTACATTTGAAGTGTCTCTAAGGGATTGATTCCGAATCGAGTTAATCTGGTGGAGAATCAGACAAGTCGATATAGCCCTTACAATAAGCAAGATTAAGTGGGAATGGACCTGTGGGAATATATTACATTCGAGGAAGCTATAACGCTTATACATTAGAAATGTTTTTGCACTGAAATGATTTCCACTTATAATGTAAAAAAGAGTGGGCCCGCAAGGGCCGAAGCCTGCCGGGGTTGCGGGCCTGTTCGAAAGAGATACCGCGGCCCCGGAACGTAAAAGGCGAGGAAGGAACATGGATGGTTTTTAGTCAGTAAGAGTCTGACACTCCCTCTCGCTCCGCCCAGAGTGGGGGGGGTCATTTGATGATTTCCCATCCTCAAAAAAAAAAAAAGGTAAAAAAGAGTACCTACATACACGGCAAAAATTACTTTCGGTATTAAAAATATCAATTGAAATATATGTCTCACCGTAAAATTGACAAACACGTTAGATTGTAATCTCTCTAGCGATATTGTGAACTCTCGAAATATTGTCAAACGAACATACTGCTAACAATAAAACGCTGTTTTTTTTCGTGAAATGCATGCGATGGTAGTCAACTCACGCGGTGTGGACGGAAGGAAGGGTCCTCCTTGTCCAATGGTACCACTCTCACGAAAAGAAAATGTACTATTCCTGAGAAATACCGATGAATACGACCCAACCTTAAAACACTTTATGTTCCCCTAAAATTCCCGAGTGGGTTTAAAGGAACCTAACCAACTTACCGCGGGGGTGCCCCAAGTCCCGATTATGAGGGCAGAGATACTTCCGTATGTTCAGTTGACAATATTTCGAGAGTTTACAATATCGCTAGAGAGATTACAATGTAACGTGTTTGACAATTTAACGGTAACATAATAATATAGACCACCACTAGATCAAGTCGAGTACGATACTGATCGAAATATCTAGTTAAGCACCACTAAGTCTCACCTACTAAGTTTAATTCTACATGTTATAAGTTTTACTTAAAATTATACTATTATAATATAGTTATATCGTTTCCCAAAGCCTTTCCCAAACTATGTCGGGGTTGATTACCGGTGAAACCAGATGCGACCAAATATTATGCGACCCAATAATTTACACTGAATGCGTGCCATCTGATCTCTACTACCCAATTACTGGCAACTATCGATATTATAAGTTTAGAATATCCGTGATTTTCGGGCTTCGTAGCCCGAGAGTGAAGGTTTCTTTATATAGTATACTAGTTTATGCCCACGTCTTCACACGAGTGGAGTCGGTTCGATATACTAGCGGGATAAAAAGTATCATATGTGTTAATGCAGGTTATAAACTAACTGTGTGCAAAAGGGGTTTGAACTTTTTGGGCCGGGTTTTTTCCACCGAGATTTATGAGCCATTAAAGTTAAATTACATTCAAGATGCTAGTATCTTCAGTACAACTTTGACTTGATTGAACACGCATAAAACGTATATCAATCAATTTTTTTCTGAAACAAAGTGTTAAGTGACAATAGCCACCACGTGGCCCCCGACGCCCGGTGCGTCTCCCGCGGCGGCCGGGAAGAGAGGATCTCTCTCTCTCTCGTTCCGCCACCTTCTTCGCTAGCATGACTGCTTCGCAGAAGGAGGTGACGGCTTCCCATTCCGTCTCGCTCCGGACCATGGATTGAACCAGGGCCGGACGCGAGAGGTCGCCGCCGCCGATCGCCGCTACGAGGACACGGTGGTGCTCCGCCCACGCAGGGCAGACTTCCACCGTGTGCTCGACCGTGTCCTCCGGTCAATCCTCGCAGTGGAGACACCCGGGCGTTTCCTCCCGCCCGATTCGGTACTGGTACCTCCCGAAACATCCGTGTCCGGTGAGGACCTGCGTCAGGCGGAAGGTGAGGACGCTGTGGCGCCTCTCCAGCCACTCCTCAAAGAGAGGACTTACCGCCACTATCGTGGCGTGCCCAACTATCGTGGCGTACCCGTAACAAACATCTTTACATCCATACTCACAAACTTTCGCATTTTTATTATTTAGGATAACTCACATACGTCCAGAAACACTCGGCTTAGTGAGCTTTTCTTGTCATCAGGGGGTTTTTAGTGGTTTTCTTTCTACCTAGTCGTCTATAGCGCATGGTCAGTGCTTAACCTGCTGTCAGAGATTTTATGCCGCCTAAAGGGCCTATAACTCAGTTTTACATGCCATCCAGAAATATTTATTTATTTATTTACTAAATATCTCTCCATCATAGTGTTTCTTTACGTTGTTTTCCTCTACTGAACTGTCACACCACTGAGCTACCACTTTGAACTAAAACTGTTGTCACATCAGTGTAAAAATATGCTACAAGCTGGTTTGGTCATGTGTTGCACTTGCTCTATTTGTTTTTCAATGATTGACGCATGACTTTATTTTTGGAGTATTTGAAACATATATACTGAATCTTTGGTAAAAGTTTGTGCCACGCATAAACCGTCCATTTGATTAAATCGACTAGAATGCAGTTTGTGTCACGTCACAATTTCCCATACACCGTCCATTTGATTAAATCGACTACAATGCAGTTTGTGTCACGTCAAAATTTCCCATAAACCGTCCATTTGATTAAATCGACTACAATGCAGTTTGTGTCACGTCACCATTTCCCATAAACCGTCCATTTGATGAAATGGACTACAATACAGTTTGTATCATGTTACTATGTAGCATAAACCGTCTACTTGCTGAAATCAATAATAATGCAGTTTCTTCGTAATGTCTACATGGCACACACACTGATTACGCCCTTGCTGATTAAAAGCTACAGGATCATAAAATTACAATCAAAATAACTAAATCTTCAACTCATGAAATAGTTGGCTGAGGTAAGTTTCCAAAGACCAGTTTCAGCTAATGACATTTCAAACTACACCAGGGAGTGTCGGCCATTTTGGATTAGATTTAATGTAGCACCCGTTGCTAAGTGCTTTACGATACTCTTCGGTATAATGCGAAACTAACGAGGTGCTGTTTGACCAGATCTATGTAGTAGTTAGGTTTGATATAGTGGAGTCTGGAATAGGATATCAAGCATTTGGTTTGGTCTATTTTTAAACCCCGACGCAAAAACGACGAAATTTGACGTCTCTGTGTGTGTGTGTGTCTGTGGCAACATAGCACCCAAACGGATGAACTGATTTTGATTTCGTTTTTCTTTGTTTGAAAGATGAATGAGTCAAAAGTGTTTTTATCACTATAGCTATGTATATAGCTATTATTATGTTTGATAAAACTCAGTCCAAGATGGCCGCCGCCACATAATGGAGGGTTATACATATGTATGTATGTATGTATGAAAAGAAAGGGCTTGACTACTAGAATATTGTACACTATAATTATTGAAAGGCAATGACGAACATTCGCCATTTCATTACGTGACGATTTCTACTAAAACGCACTACCTAAGAGCCTCGTTAAGTTATGCTTGAGATTGTGATACTATGTGTTGGGGGTTTTAAAGAAAATTATTTAATGTAACTTAACAACGTAACAACTTTACATAATTATTTGTACTTTATGTACGAGAGTGCATGTGAAAAGGCAGGTGAAAACTAGTGTGTAGGTAGAATGTTGCAATGGGAGTAAAAAGATTGATTAAATCAAGAAATGAGCATTTGATAGTAACTTTGAAAGTTGCACTTGTTACAGAAAAATAGAAAAGGATTCGTCTGTCTTGATACGGACATGTGATGAGGAGAGATGAAACGTATGTATGTAACTGAAAAAGTGACAAATATGAATGTTGGTGGATAAAGAGGAGAGCCAAATAATCGATTGATAGGTTGTGTAAGGAATTCTTGGTATATCTATGGAAGTTTATATCTAAGGAACTAAATAAATTGTATTTTGCTGTGGAAGAGCGGAGTCTCCTAACATAGGCATTACTTGCTTAAAAGGAGGCTCCAATCACCAACTAATGTTTTTTTTTTTTTTTTAGGAATGACCACTCGTAGTTGCAACTCGATAAGGTTGCTTGACTACTTAACCGAACTATCCTGTGGGTAGCCAAAAATTACTTTAAGGCCCCCAGCCAGGGCTTACAAACTAAAAATATTTACATTTAAATGACGATCACTAAGGGCACCCCCTGTGGGGTTCGGGCCTCGACTTAGTGCGTCATTATCGGGAGGGCGGCAAGGGACAGGCTGGGTCGGACCAACTAATGTAAAACTTTTTAGTTATAAAATAAAGATTTGTATTTGTATTTGTTGGTGCAGGACGAAGATAATGATGAGTTGTCTTCGACAAATGAAATGGCCTTGTAAATTGGCAATTTTAACCGAACAGTTTCCTCGCAAGTCAGTTCCAGTTTTTATCAAAACAAAAGCCTAATAAACGGCGATATTTTGAAGTGCCTGACGAGCAAATGCGTGGAAAATGGACAGATGTTTTTGCTACCCAGCTGAAACACTAGGAAGTTATAAAGGGCAGACCTTTTGGATGGCTTTTGGCTTTAATTATTGTAAGCCTAATAAATAAATAAATATCGCTGGACATTACACACAGCGCCATCCAGTGCCACACTAAGCAAGGCTTGTGTCGTGGTCACCAGACAGTTAATAAACTACATAATTATATGCTTTTCGTTTGTAAATACATACTTATAAGCATCCATGACTCGTATGACATGAATAAAAATAATTATTTGTTCCGTTTAATGAATCACTAATTAATTTCCTCGATATTATGTGGTTGGACGCCATTCTGTGCTAACCTAAGATAAGTAACCTTTATCATTCAGTATAACTTACTAACAGTACATTTTAATTATTTAAGTACATCAGTTCCAAAATATGATTACGTATTCATAAGCGTGAGATTGAAGCGTTTGTGTAGATTAAATGGTTTATCTGCATGAACAATGTGGAATATTAAGAGCTGCCTTATTTGCGATTATAATAATTATGTTTAACATTGAGATGAAGAACCTTGACGGTGACAAAATGGTTCTGAAGCTGGAGCTGGAATTTAAATAATAGGAAGATAGGTTGAGATATTGCAATGTGATGGGCTTAGTAATGATACCTGAAAAAGTACTGTTAATGAAGTTGCCAGTGTGAGTAAACTTAATAAAAACCGTCAATTTAACAGATACAATCTATACTTAATATTATAAAGCAGAAGAGTGTGTTTGTTTGTTTGGTTGAACGCGCTAATCTCAGGAGTTACTAGCTAAAATTGAAAAATTATTTTTGCGTTGGATAGTCCATTTATCGAGGAAGGCTATAAGTTATATAACATCACGCTATAACCAATAGGAGCGGAGCAGTAATAAGAAATGTTGCAAGCGGGAAATTCACGCGAACGAAGTCGCGGGCGGGCAGAAGCTAGTATAGGTACTTGTACAACTTGAAATCAAAACGCAAAAGAAAATATTGTGAGGAAACCGGCAAGTTCGATATTCAAAATTTGAAGACATGTGAATGTTACCAACCAGCACGAGGTTGCTGTTCTCAGAAAAAGCAGACTTAAGTCCCAGAAATGGGAACATTTTAGGCTGATTGTGATTACTGTGGTTAAGCCGCGCTTGTTGAGGTTGGTCTGTAGATGGTGGGTGTCGATCCATTACATACCGAGCTCCCTCCGTGCCTCGGAAAGCACGTTAAGCCATTAAACTCGGCTGCCAGTGGCCCAAAAATCTGACAACCAGTCTTACCAAGGAGTATTGTATTACCCAGTTCTGACTGGGTTGTGGTTTGGTAGTCAGTCACTTCATGAAAATACTGGTATGTACCTGCATACGGTTAAACGAGAAGCCGACTGTATATTTGGGCATACTAAGATGATTCCACAGTATATTATACGAAAAAACCACCAGTGAAATTCTAAAATGCGCTATTTTTGCAGTGTTGATGCTCCCAGAATAAATTTCTTACTTCCTTCGAATCTAAATACTTGATGCAAAGTTCTCTATAAATGCACTATTATGATTTAAATCAAAGTAAACTTGCCATGAATATGCTAATAGAAATACTTGTTCTGAACGGTCAATACGAGTACGTGGCACGAACAGAGGAATCTACATTATTATGTAGAAAAGGGAATATTTAAAGTGAGTGTTCAGAGATTCATATTATCATGTAAATTCCTAGAATAGAAAAGTATGTTAAATTTATACTTATAACATGTATTAAAACGGGTCTAAAAGCAGTCCTAACTAAGCCAAGAGGGTTTACTTGTACTCCCTGTCATTCCGATCTTTTTTCTAAGTAATCTATGTATATCTGCTACGGGTTGTGCTCCGCAGACGCCTAAGTGGTGCTATGTCGTAGTGGATTGGCTACGAGTGCTACGCAGCGTTAGGTGACGTCACGCCAGTTCCAGGATTTTTGTTCACTCAAAAAGTTCTCAACGCGCCTAAAGAAGTTTACACACGTTTCTTTTTTTTTTTTTAAAAGACCTAAGACTGCAATCAGAACATTCTTCTATGCAAAGTTGTACGGTAATATAAACAATGTAAAACAATGGCGTCAGACCAATACGGTCAGGCTTCACAGATCAATATTCAATCAATCAATAATTCCCCAACCTTAGCTTTATTATTTTCCATTGCCCATATTGTCGGCCAGTTTTATTACGGTGGTAAAATAAAAACAAGCAAAAACAAACGTCCGGATTTGTTTTAAAAAAAAACTGGTTTTATCTACCTATAAAACAAAACATTTTGATTTCACTGAAGCTATACGATTGCATACAGGTAGAAATAACTGAAATATGAAGTCCAACAACACAATTGTATTGTTCAATCAGGTTTTAGTTATTCGTTGTCTGATTATGTTAAAATCAATCAATATTTGTTCAGGCAATGGCCAAGCGATTGCCTGAACAAATATTGATTGATATAATTATGTATACCTAGTTTTAATTGAATGAAAATTGGAACAATAAACGAAATTAGGTGACCCTGGTACATTTTCATAGTTTATTTTATTTTGACACAAAACGGCTCTCGTCCAATGGATAGAAGATACGAGTATAGTCAGTACAAAATTACACTTAAAGTACTTACGGGATTATATCCGTGATTTTCTCTTTTGAAAGTCACGGATATAATCCCATAAGTACTTTAAGTTAAGTGAAAAACCGTGAAAGTCTAAAACAGTACAAAATTGTTTATTATGACCATGCTTTCAAATAACATGAAAGAAGACCTTTTACGTAGGGTGGCACAATGAACAGCCTTATGGACAACAAGTGCGAGTCGGACTCACCCATGAAGGGTTCCGTAGTAGATTGACTGAAAGGTAAATTATTGCTGTTTACGATTTATGACGTTTTAAAAAAAACTACTTACTAGATCTCGTTCAAACCAATTTTTGGTGGAAATGTACAACACATATTTTTTTAGTTTTATAACTCTCTTATTTTAGAAGTTTTTCCACTTTAGAAGTGTCTCTTGCAAACTATTTGACGACTTGAATGGCGTAGTGGTAGTAAAGCTGCCTTGCGTTCATAGGGTCCTGGGTTCGAATCCCGGTAGGAGCAAATGTTTGTGTGATGAGTATGGACATTTGTTTCCGAGTCATGGATGTTTATATAATAAGTATGTATTTACGAACAAAAAGTATATATGTAGTATATCAACTATCTGGTGTCCACAACACAAGCCTTGCTTAGTGTGGCACTATATGGCGCTGTGTGTTAATGTCCAACGATATTTATTTAATTATCCAGCAGAAAAAAAAAATTAGAAACCTCAATATCATTTTTGAAGATCTATCCATAGATACCCACACGTATGGGTTTGATGAATCATTTTTTTTAGTTTCAGTTCTACGACTTATAGGGAACCTCCAAAATTTATTGCTTTTTTTTCTATTTTTGTGTAAAAATCTTAATGTGGTTCACAGAATACATCTATTTACCAAGTTTCAACAGCATAGTTCTTTTTGTTTCGGAAAAAAGTGGCTGTGACATACGGACGGACAGACAGACAGACACACATGACGAACCTGTAAGGTTTCCGTTTTTGGCATTTGGCTACGGAACCCTAAAAAGGGATCTCTTAAAGACAATCCTTTGATGGATTAGAGGAAGAGGGAGTAACAATACTGCAGGCAATCAAAATTGATTGCCTGCAGTATTAAATTTAAATATATATATATATATTTATTTGACAAATCTTTAGGTACCAAAACTAGGCCAAGAATCCTCACTATCAACATCATCTTTACATCAGCCCAAAGACGGTCTCTCCTAGATGTTATTCATTTGTACCCAACATCTCTGGCAATAGCTTTAGAGAATATTCCAGCTACAGTTTTAGTACCTTTTGTTTACCTACTGACAGCAATCCTGCTTAAGACAATAAAAAGTACAGTTTCTATGTTCAAATTTGCTACTCTCAACCGTTCTATCGTCAACGGTTTACTTGTGATGTTATTCGCCTACCTTCTTTGAGAGCGTTCTACTCTGCGCTTGATGGTTTCTGATCTCCTCTTAATAAAGTCTCTCCTAAAAATCTAGTCCTATGACTAATTTAATCCGTGTTACTACTGTTTTAAGCATTACGTTTTTGTTTTAATTCAAGAGGGCCAAATTAATGTCTTGATTCTACTTAAATAAATTACGACACGGAAGAAAACAACCTCTAAATATTCAAAAAACGCTCAAGATGGTCAATTATAAATTAAACACCAAAAAAACACAGATTAAAGAATGTTATGAATTATGCATTGAACATCTAACGAGTAGCGTGAAAGAAAAATCTCAAACTGAATTCTTGTTAGGAAAAGCCGGAACACGATTTTGTAGAACTAACGAGATAATTACCGTGCATCATGACAATGAGGTGGAGTAAGGCTTTGTGCACACAGTTAATAGGTCTGAAATATATTTCATGCATGCTGATACCAGTCGGGGTTTCCGCGAATACACTTTGTATCTCTGGGGCCCACGATGTATGGTCAGCCAGGTTCTAGCCGGTAAGATCACGACATGACCCACGATTCTTCCCTGACCGGAGGGTAATCGTGAGGATTTCCAAAACACAAAAAGGTATTTTTAAGATATTTATTCAATTGCGACAAGCAGTCAATTCATGTAAAGTATGGGTATTTAACAGCATCCAGTTAGACTGGAAGCCGACACCAACACAGCTGGGGAAAGTCAAGTAGATGATGATAATTAAAACATCATGGCGATATTATTTTACTGGTACAAAATTGTGCTGATAGCATTTAAAACCTCCAAGTTAAAAACCGATTCTTACATTTACACTACATACTTATAAACTGCCATGTAAGAAGTGAATAATCAGCAATGGAATAAACTAGAATGTTGATTCCATTACTATAATCGATTTCGTAGTAATTCATTACAGTACAGTAATTCATTCATTGATAATATAATGTGTATAATTTGTGTGCAATAGTATTGTATAATCTTGACAAAGATACTAATAACTATAACAAAACTGTAAAAACTGAAGTCAGAAATGAAAAGGTAGAAAGGGTAGATGCAAAAACCGTTGGCAATACCAATGTAACCACTTCTGTATTACTTTCTCTTGTTACAGTAATTAACGCTACTACCTACTTAGCGATAACAGTACATGTACGTACGTGACGTAGGAGTCATAAAACCTAATCATAAATTAAAAGTTAAACTAACGGTAGCTAAAACAATTTTATAAGGCCCACGTCTGCACATTGCCTTAAATGGTAACGCTTTGATGCATCGAAGCATGCTTACAGATGTGAATTAGCACTTTGTTAACGCTTATTTGATTGCACATGATAATTCATTGGTTGTTTCTAACTTTCTTTTTGATATAATGGTTGATTATTTTGTTGTTACTGATGAAATTATAGGAAAACATGATGATGACGTTATAGATGCATAAAAGATTTTTTAACAGTTGCAATACACGGAAACCCGATTAGATTATAATTGGATTTCTTGAGATTTTGCACTTAATTTGATAAATTTTAGCAATAAAACTAACTTACGAAACATGAAACAAAGAAATTATGTTTAGAATATTGAACGTTTGTGTCTAAGCAAATCTTAAGAAACGAAAGAACTGAACAAATATTTAAAAACTGTGAGCGCCTTACATTAATTTTAATAAAGAATTCTGCCAATGTAGCTTTTTTAATCACGTCTTTACTAAAAATGGTAATTATAAGGCTGAGGTTAATTAAGTTTTTGAAAGTACTTTTGTTCACGTAATAACATTAAATTAAGAAGCTTTTTTATTTCGTCGAGATTAAAAAACAAAATTTGAATCATTTTAATGTAAAATATTCTGCTCAAACTTTTTAATGCGTTCTAAACTAATGGTCATTAATGTTCTTTTTTAAGGTTTCAACCATTTTTATGTTTTATTTAATCTAAAACCTACCTTTAGCAGTTCTTCCGTCATATATCTCCAAATCCAAGGCGTCGTTTCCGTCAGCCTGTGAGAGCTTGAAGGTGTAGTCATTCCAATCAAAGCTGAATGCGTGGCTGTCCAGGAAGTTCGTCAGCCACCAGTCCTTCGACCTCGCCTGCCTCGTCTTCAACGGTTCTATCGTTAGCACATTGAACACCTTCACAGATTTCTGCTGCTTCAAACTCCTCAAGATCTCCTTCGCCATATGATCGATGCACGTAGCATTATCACTACAGTTAAGTTCTACAATCGCCCTAACATCCCCCATCAGCATAAAAGCGACCAAAAGGGCAAGGGGATTCATTTTCACCTATGTCTTTTTCACAAACACTGTGTCACAGGTCTTCACCAATCCATTTGTGGGTCACGCCTTTCCGAACCATCTACATCGATGGCTACTTGGTTAATGAGTCCCTCTATGCCTGCCTGATCATTTTTATCTGGCGTCACGCTGCACTGACCACCGCGGACGGCGTGTGCATTATTTTTTTCATTGAGTTCTTCACTTGCATGTATACGCTACACCACTTTTCTTTCCACTGCTCACGTTTTTATTCAAGAATTTTCCGTGATCCGCACATTTAAGGTGCTTTATCGCGAATTATTGGTGTGTGACATAAAAAATGTTTTCGTTTCGCTTTGGTATACGTCGCTAATAGGTATAGTGAATCAATATTTTACTTTCTTATGTATGGTCGGCAAATTCATTTGGAATTTAAGTTTTATACAATGCTGCTGAAATAATACAGGGTTATTTTTTGTTTACACTAAACCCGAAAAGGGGTCATTGTACTCATCATTTTGAACAACTTTTTCTATGGGACGAACCGTGAAATCGCGAAAAAAAAATCAGCTGTTCCCTACATTTATGTTCGCATAACTCGTCAAAATGTAGGGAACAGCTGATTTTTTTTTCGCGATTTCAAGGTTCGTCCCATAGAAAAAGTTGTTCAAAATTATGAGTACAATGACCCCTTTTCGGGTTTAGTATAAACAAAAAATAATGTTGTATATCATACCTACTTGGAAATACATTTTTATTGTTTTAGTTTGACATCATTTACATCATTTACATTAACAGTAAGTTTAAGTATTTAAAAGAAAGACTTAATAGAATTCGTGTATTGTGCCCAGTGTTCTACGAGTAAATTGCGTAACAATATGGAAATTCATCAGAAAAGCTCATTAAAGTTTTCTGTTTTCTTTTCCATGAACCAAAAATTGTTCAATATCGTGGATTCATTTTAATATCAAAATGCAAAACAAAGAGGGTTTAATTGAAAACTTCAGAGGTTCTCTGTTGCAAAATGATAATAGAATGATTTTATTTGCAAAATATAAGCGATGATTCTGTCAAAGAAGCATTTTTACTGAACATATTTTTGCAAGAAATTTAACAGGAATAACACCGATTAAAAATACAGTGTATAATAATTTGATTAAAATTTTCATCTATTTTGATAGAGTGGTTAATTAATTTGAGACTCGCGCATAACAGATCAATTGGGTCAAACTGGAAGAGATTGGAGACATTAGCAAAATGATTCTTAACGAAGCTGTAAAGCATTTTTCTCCTCGTAACTGCGATTTTTTTTTTTGTTTTAAACCATACTTGGGAACTTTATAGTTACGGGGAATTGGGAGTCAAAGTTCCAACTAAAATATTTGCGCAGAGTTACTCAGTTTGATGAACAGAATGCTTGGTTGACGGCTTCGTGAAGAGTCTGTTTACACTCTGTATTCTCAGCAGTGGCTGGAATAAGGCTGCTAACAATGATGACGATGGTACATTAATTTAAAGTTTTAGTTATTAAAGCAAATATGGGAGAAAGATCATAGAAGGTAGTTCTATATTTTAATCACATAAAATATTTTAGGTGGTATCTTTATTATGTAGCATTGTAGACACTTTTTATTTAATTTGAAGCAAGTCAGCGGGCCCACGGACAGCATAAAATCTCTGAGGTTAGGTACTTATCACACGAAAAAGAAAGAAGTTATAGTTTGTTTTATTTTGTGTTTCTTTTTAACCGACTTCAAAAACGATTTTCGATTCGATTGTATTTTTTTTGTAAGTATAACCCAAAAGTAATCTCTTCAAAATTCAGTCTCCTTTACCTTAATTATTGTAGTAAAATACCTATCACTATTTACACAATCCTAACCAACACCAAAAAGTCCCTAGTGTCACAAAATTCACTTTAAAATCAGAATCTCAACACGATTAGTGTACCGACATCTGCCACGAGTTTGTAACTCTAAACTTTAGTCTATAAAGTTTTAGTAATTACGCATATCATTACCAAGGCGTGACGGTAGTTGGTAAGTGTTAGTAGTTAAAGTTCTGTTTTAAATAGATTTTGCGATGGCTGATGGTTGAATAATTGACTAAACGAAGTTTGGAATGTTTGGCTGTTATAGTTTAGTGTGGTAGTAATCTCAAGATGTTGTGCTTCTTCTAATAGGTTGTCTTCTTTTGGATTTCCTGTTTTTATTCAAAGCCTTTGATTTCTTTTTGTTCTTATTTTTTCCTTTGTTTCTTTTGTCTTCCGACGACCTCGTCAGCTTCTGTAATGCTTCTGTCGCTGTCACATCACGCGTATGGCTTGAGTTTGCGGCCATGCAATTAGACCAACAGTAGTTTGCAGTTTAAAATTATAAGACTTTTGGACTTCAATATGATAATTATCTCGTATTTCAACCACTCAGATGCACTGGTTTTTCAAATCGATGCGCCAAATAAAGGAGATGGAAATTGGTTGGCCAAAATGTAACAAGTTGAGGTATGGTCTAAAAATATTGTTATACTTTTCTATTTTAAAATATGAAAAATCTGCTCAATTCTCAATGGAAGAGGAAAAAAATGAGAACGTTAGTTTTCATAACATTACCGATTGAATTAATCGATTACAGAATTGCAAAAAGAAAAGGATTGCTACTAGGTAATTAACTCAAAACTATTTAAATGCACAGTGAATTTTTGTTAACAATTTAGTGCATTTTATTACTAAAGAAAATGTAAATTTATAGTTGACAAACTCAAATGGTTATTGATTTCGTATCGAATAAGATCAATCATAGTTTCAATAAGAGTATTACTAGGTACTAAATTATCTGTGATATCATTGATAGCGGACCGACATTGACACTTGCCAACTCCTTCTGCTTGTTCCGTTTTTCCGATAAGTTTTGAGTGAATTCCCGATTATTTTATACAACACCCACTGCTTTGTTTATTACGTATCTGTCTATCTTATACGACACTTGCTTCCATACTGGACACACCGAAGATCGCTCACAAGTTTAAAATTGGATCGCTGTGTGAATAATTGCGGGATTGCAACTAATCACTGCAATACCCTAGGCCGAGGACCCGATGGGAAATCATCAAATGACTTCTCCCACTCTGGGCGGAGCGGGAGGGAGTGTCAGACTCTTACTGACTAAAACCCATCCATGTTCCATCCTCGCCCTTTATGTTCCGGGGCCGCGGTATCTTTCGAACAGGCCCGCAACCCCGGCAGGAGGCCGAGGACCCTCGGATGTAAAACAATTCCGTCAGTGATTGAGCAGTGGCTTGCCCCTAACCCTGAAAGTAAATATAACCTAGCTAGACTAGGTACCAATATCTATATAGTTCCACCTGCACAATTTCTAGACGACATTTTAATAAAAATATAAGATGAACTAACCATTCACTACATTCAATGTGTTTTTATTTATTCTGGACGCCTTTTCAATAAATCCATTTGTGTCATCTACATATTTAATGCTTCAAATAATTTATATTCATCCATAATTTATGACTTCTTATTTTCCACTAAATATGACATGCATTAGTGTTTAAAAAACTTATAAGCAATCAGATTTTTTACAAAGACTGAAACAAAACCTCACTTTTACTAACCCTCAAATAACTCGGCTCTCAGATTGTCAAAACTTATAGAATTTTAGCGAGGGATTGACAGGTCTGTATCTACTAATTCATACCATTTTTACCTCGTTTCATCCAGGCCCAAGAATGTATGTAATCATTTCTGTCTCCTTGTACCGTTTTATACCCATTGTGAAACAAACGACGAAAGATGATACGGACAAAAACAAAAGAAGACTACAAGAACTAAGCAATATAGTGAAAAGACAATTGAATACGTGCACAACTGGAAAAGAAGTTACGCTTCAACAAAAAATATGGCTCTCCAGACTAAACGTTACTGACCGGAATAAAAATATATCCTCGCAAATGAGTTTTCTGACCACGAACGTAGAAAATTTCTTGAACTTACAGAACGAATAATTTAACATGTAAAGCAGCTGCAGAGAAGGCGATAGAATTATTTTTCAAGAAAGTAGTTTTTCTTCATTTCGAGAATAGTCTGGTAACTAGCTGGAATATGGAATTAAGAAGCCAATGCGGGACACTTCAGTTGTGAGAATATAATGAATGCCAAACTGCGCCGTGGAATTCAAGATGACATTCTTCCATGCTTAGGAGTTATTTAACTCCTTCACAAAAAGCTCTCTCTTTGAAAGCCTCTTTTGAAGTCCAGACAATCTTGCTCAATTCACAGAACTATGCAGATTAGTGTCTGAGATGGTCTTCTGAAAAAAGAACTACACAGATTTGAGGGGACCTGTCCATTCAGTGCAAATATTTGTCAGTTATCGTGTAGCTCGACTAACTTATAACTCAAGGAGCTCAACGAAACGACGAGCAATGCCAAAGAAAGGACATTTGGGTAGGTCGCTCTTGCTTATAGTACAACCTGCCAAATAGTCGTGAGCAAAAAAATAAAATGTGACCCACATGATCCTCACATTCACAATTCACAATAAGGATAGGTACAAAATTTATAATAATTTACAATACAAATGTCAATATAAATACAATATGTCAAATATTAAAATACTGAATTAAGTATTCATGTCAACTAAGTATTCAATCATTCAATGTCACAGTGTATAAAAGAAAGGAATTTATAATAAACAAGCGAAATCCGAAATTTCGACATTCACAGAGCAAATTTCATTGGAGCAGCTTAAGCCTAGGCCTTTTTATCTTCGAGATAATTGTTTAATTATAATTATTATTTTTCTGCTTTAATCAAAATGCTCTTCACCCAGTTATTCTACCTTCTAGCAGCTCTTACGCTAAATAAGTTATGAACTGAAACACTGGATCTACAGTCTACACTTTATTTGCCAACGGTACTTACAAATGAAACTTATTTTGTTTAATCGTCAGCGTATCGCACGCGATTACTGCTCTACTAACAAAAAACGATATATCACATTTTGTGTCCGGAACCTCACACTGCTGTCTATTTTCGGCAGCCCTTGTTAGTTATAACTTTATTATTTTCATAATTAACACATGTGGAAATCAAGTTTGAATCAATTTGAAATGATACGTAATAAAGACCAGCTAGAAAAAAAATAAAGGAAGTCGTTTGTCTTGATAAAGACGTGGTAATGAGCAAGGATGAAACGCATGTGACTAAATGAATTACTCCCGCTGTCCACCGCCTGCTTACCCACCCTAAGTGGTCAGTGTCACAACTAGCCACTCGGGTCGAATGCCACTGCCACTCGCCACTGTGGATGGGCGACCGTACGTACCGAGTTTCCTCAGTCTACGGAAAGTACGTTAAGCTGTAGGTTCCGGCTGTGTGTGTGTATTTGTAGATCTTTGGCAGTCGTTACAGGTACTCGTAGTGCCCTGAAAGTCTAACAACTAGTTTTATCAAGGGGTATCGTATTACCCAGTATTAACTGGGTTGTGGAGGTCAGATAAGCAGTCGCCCCATGTAAAATACTGGTATTCAACTGCATCCGCTAGACTGGAAGCTAACCCCAACATAGTTGGCTAGGTAGTTGATGTCCCCGGGGTGTGGCCAGTGAGATTCATTAATAAAATAATTCACTGTAGCCACAACGCAGCACCCAATGATTTTCGGACAATTGGACATAAAATTGATTTTATTTATTTATTATACGAGTAATTATGGCTTCTCAACAATGAGTATACTGTTACAATATCATTTGTACATTACAAACTTAAGTCCAAGCGCCTCATCACTTATAGAAAAACACAGCACGCACTACATTATGCGGAGATAAATATACAATTAAATCATTAATTAATCAACAATGAATACATAGTTTGGAAAGATATGCAGGTAACACTCAATAACTTAACTTAAAATAAATAACATAGATTAAAATTAATTTAAAAAAAAATGGAATAAATTAAATTAGAGCAAAAAAAATGAATTTGAATTGATATATTTTTTAACCGACTTCTAAAAAAGGAGGAGGTTCTCAATTCGGATGTTTCAATTTTTTTTTTTTTTTCGGGCATAACTCCGTCGCTTGCCAACCGATTTGGAAAATTCTTTTTTTGTTGGAAAGGGTATTTTTTTCAAATGGTCCCATAGCCACCAAGTCGGGATCTGATGATGGAATCTTGGCGAAATCGAGGGAACTTTTCAAATTTTATATGAAAACGTGTTGCGATTTTGCTATTTTCTACAACAAATGAAGCATTTGCGTTTGATAAGAACCATTCTACCATCAGATCTGATGATGAAGTCAAGAGTCACGGAACTCCATAATGAGACAATGTACCTTAGTCGTGTTTGGGCTTGTTGTAATTGTAACGGTACGCACTTTCCATGTATCAAGCACATGTGAACCACTAAAAAGTGAAAAATAAAAACTTTTTTGCAAAAAATAAAACCGACTTCAAACAAAAACAAAAAAGTGAAAAATAACTTTAGCTTCTGAAGTCGGTGACAAGAAAAAACTAAAGCAATCAAACACTTCAGAAGCTAAAGTTATTTTTCACTTTTTTGATTTTTTTTTAAGTTGGATTCATTTTTTGCAGAAAAGTTTTTTTTTATTATAGACTACATTATTTTAGTATAGGATACGAGTAAACTATTTTATTATGGATAAAAATTGTACCGGACGGGCGTGATCGCTAGACGCGGGGATGTCAAGTGGCTTTCCTGAAGTGCTAAGTTAATACCAAAGAACTATATCCAGGCCTAGGTCGCAACACTAGGCTACCTGGATCTCAACAATTACTAAGTTAAGCTAAATAAAATGCCACTTTCGAGCCGATATAAGTTTAACGCTTACTGTTCGGTGTATTTACTAAATCTAATCACTGACGCACTTGTTTATTTCATCACTGTTATTGCCCATGTATCACTGACTCTACACTATCGTTGCAAAGAAACTATTTACTCTTATTTTAGTGACGTTCGTCGCGAACAAAAATGTTGAATTAAATGTTGACTAGATATTGACTTGTTTGTTGTTGTTGGCTGTTGTTGTGTGTAGTGTTATGTTGTTGAATTTAATTTTGACTAGAGTAGATGGTGGATGAAGAGATATAGGAAGGTCAAACAAATGGATGGGTTGTGTGGCGAATGATATTAAAAAGAAAGGAGTAAACGATGCTGTGTCGTCTGACAGGGGAGAATAAAAGACGAAATCGTGTTGCGTCGACTCAAATAGAATGAGAGAAGGACAGCAGGAAGATGATGATTATGATCAAAACCATCTTAAGCTTAAAGTTTCTCATGGCTCGGTTGTTATACTTTCCTTAGGAGAAGGCCTCCATTCTTGCATTCAACGGATTCCCGTGACTTTCAGTAGATCATCAGTTTATCCTGTAGGAGGCCTTCTAATCCCGCGGCGATATTATGAACGTCACTCCCAGACATTTTATAGTTCACTTTATTCCGCGCTTCCTTGTCTTTGTCTTTACCCATGAGTGGTCGCTATTCTCGACTGAAATTTTTAGAGTTCCTTACCAAACATCATGTCCACTTATTTTTCAATGAAAATAAGGATTAAGATTGAAAAGAGACAGCGATAAACTGTGGCTACTAAGCCTCCTTTCAATCCTAATTAAATTAAAATGACAGCAAGATTTATCGAACGTTTAAAGACATCCAGTCCATATTATACAGTGTGTTTCTTCGTGCTGATCAACGTTGATAAAACCCATCAATGTTCAATTAATAATAATGCTGATACTAATGCTGATAATTTATAAATTACTCGTTGACTAGTTGATTGGACGAATGACGCCTCTTGAAATATTATAAATAAAATCTTGAAATCATCAGGCTTATCGATCTGTTATTATTATATCAGTGTCTATTTTACTGGGAAATAGAATACTTTCTGAAAACGGACAATCAAATTCAATTAATTAATTATATTTGTTGTTCGTTTTAGATTAGTGCGCAAAATTAATGAATATGGTTTATTTGTTGCTAGTGAGGTGGTTAGTGTGGTTCATTTATTTTTAAAAGCAGAACCAACAGTTAACATAAGTTAGTAACAATTGAATAAGTGACAGAAAGCCAATTACAGATTCAAGTAGACACAGATATGATAGTAGAAAACTTAGGATCACCAAATAGCAAGCACGATAGTAATACAAACAAAAGGAATTAAAAATAAGCAATAAGCACTATATACACTCAGGCATTAAGTTTAGCATTGTGAAGAGAAAAAATGAAGATATTGTATTGTATTGTATTGTTGAAATCGAGAAAAAAAATAAGATAAAGCACTACGCACTTTCAAAAAAATTTGCATTTAACCGAGTCCGTACAGAAAAGGCTTTAATAGAAAATGGGTCAAAAGAGAACTCCTTACAAAGAACATTAAAGTCCTTATTCGCTCAATCAGATTATAATGGCTCAATGTCAGTGTTACTTTATCAGAGTAATGTATGTTGGTACAATTCATTCGGTAAAATAGTAGCGTTCATTACTTATAAATCCCATAATGAATCCATTTGTAACCGACTTCAAAAATCACAAAAAAAATAAAAAATAACTTTTGCTTCTGAAGTCGGTGAACTTTTTGCGATAGATTTAGTTTTTTTGTCACCGACATGGCTTGGTTAGTTGGGTTTTTTTTTTGCTAATATGTTTTATTTTAAAATATAATGAAACAGTCTTCTTAGTATACGTCACTGGTGGTGTCGGTATCGTTTACTTTGCTCTTCCAAACGGCGGCGTCCTTTGACGTTCAGCGGCACGTGCCTTGCAATAATAAAACGAATACATTTTATCTATAGAATATTAAAAAAAAAAAACGGAAACTGTTAAACAAAACGATTATGTAAGTATTTTGTACTTCGGAAAAAATAATAATAATGAGTTTAAACTGTTTAAACTATTGAATCTAGAGTTCTGACCTTATTTTCTTTTCTTGTAATAGTTTGTATTTTTTTTCGTTTGGTAACAAAACGTTGCCGCAGACTAGGAATTTTTCCTGTATCGTGGGTACGTTTACAGACATGTAAACTCAGATAACCAATGATAAGACCCATAACAACTACCTGTAGGCCATACGACGACCGACGACTAATGTCCATGCTCATCACACAAAAATTTGCTTGGGTTTGAATCCTAGTAATAACAAATGTTTGTGTGATGAGCATGGACATTTGTTTCAGAGTCATGGATGTCCATGTGTGTAATAAGTATGTTCAAACAAAAAAGTATAAATGTAGTATATCAACTATCTGGTATCTACGACACAAGCCTTGCTTAGTGTAGCACTAGATGGCGCTGTGTGTTAATGTCCAGCGATATTATTATTATTATACAACTACTTGTTCCGATCGGGAATCGAATCCGTGACACGTAGCGCAAGACAAACGTCAAATTAAAATAGCGGTATTTTAGAAGTGTTTGGCCAAAGTTAACCATGTTTGGCCATTATAAATCGTATATTTTAATAAGTAGTTCTACACGTCACTTACCACGCAATCCACCAATCAACATCAACTAATCATGCTAAAAGTGTATTATTACTTATGTATATTGAAATTACAGTTTTACATGATTTATGTAAAATTAAAACTCAATTTAACTGTATTTAACAAAAAAAAATTAAAGATCAGAAAGTTTAACAACATGGAAAGTCTTTTTTTATGATGTCGTCACAAGATGTTTTAACCCCCGTGTCTGTGTGTGTGTCTGTCTGTGGCATCGTGGCTCTCGAACGGATGGACCGATTTTCATTTTGTTTTTTTTTTGTTTGATAGGTGAATTAGTCGGGAGTGTTTTTAGCGATATTTGATAAAAATCTATTCAAGATGGCCGCTGCCACAAAATGGCGTATTACATATTTGTTCATCAACTCCCTCGATATGGGTACTTAATATGAAATGAAAGGGCTTGACTAGTAGAATACTATACCCTATAATAAATTTCAAATACAAGATGGCCGCCACCACCAAATGGTGAATTAAATTTTATTTCACAACTTTTTTAATTTTCTAATTAGAGTCAGAGTTTCATACCCCCAATAGGCTTCTGACTTGTCATAATACATCATACTTTTTCTGCCCTTGTGCTATGTAACTTGAGGTCTACAGCCACGCTAACATTAACTCCTATCTCTTTCATAGAAATCCTCACACAATCCATCCATCGTCTCTTTGGTCTTCCTCTCCCTCTCTATTGTATTACAACAGGCTGGTCTCCGCAACTCCACATCAAATCGCGTATTTTGCGTATGGGCTTTTATAATCCACCACGCGGGCCCAGTGCGGGTTGGTAGATGTTACATGTCTTCGAATTTTTGGTTCTAGGACATGCCGGTTTCCTCACGATGTTTTCTTTCACCGTTTAGAGAGCAGTGGTGATGAAATAAATTACACAAAGTAATGCGCTTGCCTGGGTTCGAACCCACGACTTACTGTTCGTAAGTCGGGGCCGCTACCCCACCAACTTATACTTATCACTCGTTTAGTCACAAGCGACTGACTAACATTTACATACATTTAGCCGTGAAATATTTTACAGGCAGTATGGTTTCTTCACGATGTTTTCCTAAACCGAAACAAGTGATAATTATGCAATACGATCATGAATCCAAAAAAATTGAGGTGCATCTCGTGATTTGGTAGTCTAATGGTGTCATCAGCTATCTCTGCTTCTAAATGGAAAGTGACTACATGCGGGCAATACATAGAGAACGACCTTATCCCAAAATCATTGTGGTCGGCTTCCAAACTAATCGTATGCAGCTGAATACCAGTATATTACGTGGAGCGTCTGCCTTTTTGATCTCCTCAACAAAGTTAGTACCGAGTAATACGGTCATCATCATCATCTGCCTAGCCTTTTCCCAACTATGTTTGGGTCGGCTTCCAGTCTAACCGAATGCAGCTCAATACCAGTATTTTACATGGAGCGACTGCCTATCTGACCTCCACAACCCAGTTAATACTGGGAAATACGATACCACTTGGGAAGACTGGTGTCAGGCTTTTTGGGTCACTGACTGCCTGTTACGACTGTCAAAGATCTACAAATGACAACCGGGACAAACAGCTCAACGTGCTTTCCGAGCAAACACAAAATAAAAAGGACACACAATTTGACATACCTACTCGGAAAAAATACAACAATTATTACGTCGTACAGTTTTTTTTCTTCAGTCGTATTATTGGCATATTATGATTTAAGGTGTGAATTCGCCAGTAATTAGGAAGTGCTCAATGTATGAAGAATAGGAATAACATTAACACACGCATGGACAGAGTCCATGCATAATGATTAATTTGCTTTGCACAAAGATTATGAAAAATGGAGAATGGTACGATGGTGCTGGGTAAGATTCTGCCTACAGCTACATATACCTAATTCACAATCTGATTTTGACATGTGAGTGACATCCACCCTTTTTTTTTTTTTTTTTTTTTTAAGAATGATCATTTTTAGAAAGACAAGTACCTAGCACAATCATAAGAAAGCAAATACATCATTATTATTGGCTGGTATTGCTGGCTGTTGTTAACAGTTAAGGCCAACGCATTCATAAGCTTTATAAGCGCTAGATAAGTATCGCTTCAAATCGTTCTGTTCGGTATTCTGTCTATCTGTCTAACTTTATACTACAACTAATTTATAACACTTACACATATTAACACTTATTAACACATACACAGTTTGATTCGGTAACGTTATTTACATCTAAAAGTGTTTTTCTGTTGAAACTGTTTTAAAAACACATTATTACGGTTACAGTTTGAGTCCCTGCAACAGTCTGACAATCAAACAAGGTACTAGGTTATTACTGCTTTACTAGACCTTGATGAAGATCCGCCTCTGTATCTCAGCTACTCTGCGTCGCAGTCGGTAACGGTCGACATGTGGCACGAGCAGCTTATAATTGCGCCGACTGTCCGAACGTTTCCGTTATCATCAGGAAATTATTTGCTGTTTAAATTCTAAGTTTTATCGGCGCTTGAATTCGTGTTTTATGATAAAAATGTTAGTGAATACTCTAGGGATATAATTGTTGGTATTTCTGAAGGGTAATATTTAAGTAATAACTCGGATTATCTCGAGCATTTAAGTAGTAGTCTAGTGGTGGTGACCTAACGAGCGATAAGTCATTGATTTGAAACCCAGGAGTGCGGCATAACTTTGTGTAAATTATTTTATTACCATTGCTTTGAAAAACGGTGAAGGAAAACATCATCAGGAATGTTCTAGAACCAAAAATCGAAGACATGTGCCATCTACCACCAGGACTGGGCCCGCGTAGTCTATGTATTGTACTTCATAGCTCGTTTCTTCTCTTTGAGAGGAGCCCTGTCTCCCAGCAGTGGGAGTATAATAGGCTGGTTTTGCATGAATTATCTAAACAAGATCTAATGAATTCTGCGCTTTCATGCTTTTTATTTATAATATTGATAAAAGTAAAATAATTTATTTCAGGTCCGAGACCCCCATAAAGCAAACATAAAAATCACATAAATTATAAAAATGTCACACAAAATACAAACGAAAATTATTGTAAAGTCAAAATTACATTATTTAGAAACATTATTGAATTAAACTAGAATTAAATTAATAAGTAAAATGTAAAAATACACAATAAATTCAGAAAAATAGTAAAATAAATAATAAATAAAATGTAAAAATAATTATTTATACAATTCACGCATGGCTTCTTTTTTATTGTGTGGTTAGTGGCTAACCTGCCTCCGTATTCATAAACGCTCGGAATGAATTTCGATTCGACAAGTCGTATGTCTATCCTTTTTTGGCATAACGAAAACGAGCGAGGTAGACATACGAGTTCCCGAACCGAATCGAAGCGTTGTGAATATGGGGTCTGGTGTCAGTTTTTGTGCCGCCCATATGCCTCTGACTTGGCTAGTATAATTCGATTAAAATCGCAGGCGTAGGCCACATTCACCTAATTAGGCAAGTTATGACGAATTAGAATCGGGGAAAAGTTGGCGTAAATTGGGTTCCGAATAACATTTCTTCCACTTTGGTCACAGCCGCTTATAAAACCAAAAATAAAAGACATGGTATGTACCGTGTGTCTTTTATTTTCATCAACACCTTCATTACCTCCCACAATCTCACATGCTTTACAATGAAAATCACACCGAATCATCGCATAGATAAAAGCGTAAAACTACTACCTAGCGTGAAACAACTAGGTGTATCGAATCGTTCAGGAACGCGATGTCGTGATGAACCTCCTTCCTTCCTTCTTTACATTGTGTTTCTAAGCTATCTACATAATTTATTGATGCATTTATCTTTGTACCTACACTTTGCTTATGTAAAGTCAGGAAAACTAATGACTTGGCAAACTGTTGGGCAAAATAACATGAAACTGGTGCACTGACACATTGAGGCTGGGTCGTGGTGGGCCAGAGAGGAGATAGTGGGCCGAACTGGACAGATTCCGTCAGAACTGGTAGGAAGACGTGGCCACGCGAGAAATGGGAACAGTGGAAGGAGACTGAAAACTTGTACAGGGTGTAAACCACCTCATCACAAAGCCGTTAACCAAGCGTTCTGTACATCAAACTATGCAAATTTACGCAAAAAAAATTTTTGAGGTTAAAAATCATGTTTTGTGGTAGAACTCAATGTAACGCACTTAAAACATTGTGCTGATGGATGGATTGAATGGTACGGGGGTCATGGAGGTATTAAAATTTAAAATCTTACAAAAAAAAATATATCCCCCATATCTCCGTAACTAGAAGGTTCCCAGGTATAGTGTAGAACAAAAAAATGATTGCAAGGATGGAGAGAGCATGTGCCTTACGGCTTCGTGAAGAGGTGTTTTATACCCTTTATAATGTAGAAGCGAAATAGTTAAATTAGCCTTTACTTTAAAGAAACCTTAATAAGCTAACGTCGGGGTGACCTATCCTCAAAACAATTTATTTTCGCCTAAAAAGCGTAGTCGGCGTAGCCTTGCCCCGCCGCGGGGCTCCTATTTCTGTCCACAGAGCTAAAAAAATAAAAAAGTTTTTGCAAAGTTTTACTTGCACCTATATAACCTAACATCGTGTTGCCCTAAGTCCAGAACTTAAATGTTGTTTTTTTTTCAGGCCGCTAGTTAAACGGCCGCTATTTAATAAAGCGGCTAGGTCGTTAACTGAACGGCTAATTTAACCATTTGACTGCGACATATACAATTTATTTCAAATCAGTTTTGATGGCTATTAATAACGTGGGAAATTGGTGGAGGTTGGCGATCCGTGTAACGATTAACTTCCTTAATAATTTATCTTCTAAAGAAAAAGATGATAGGTAATAAAGAATCAAAATACAAGATTTCATTGACAGGTAATGCCACGGCTTCGTAAGATATAATTTAAGTTAGTGTGTACTTATTTTGTTGGTAATAATTATTTTGCAATTTTTTATTTTGGATGAGTGAAAGGAGTCTTGTCATCTGCCAAACCTTTTTCCAACTACGGTAAGGTCGTCTTCCAGTATTTCACATGGAGCGACTGCCTATCTGACCTCCACAACCCAATCAGTACCGGGTAATACGATACCTCTTGGTAAGACTGGTTGCCAGACTTTTTGAGCCAGTGACCATCTGTTACGACTGTCAATGATCTTCAATTAATTTCCTTGATAATTTATCTTCTAAAGAAAGAAATATTACTTGGTTTTGGTAAATCCGTATCATCATCTGCCTAGCATTTTCGGAATCCGCATGATGACAGGTAATAAAGAATCAAAATACAAAAGGTTTTTTCACTTTTTTGTGTTTTATGAAGTCGGGTTTATTTAAAGCAAAAAAGTTTTTATTTTTTTTCTTTTTAGTTATTCACATGTGCTTACCCCTTCACAGCGTGTCGGCGTAATTTTTGTTATGAACTGGTGTAAGCAATAACACAAGAGATTTCAGCAATCCCCGTAAAGGAGATTTTTTTTTGTCGGAGATTAGGCCACCCACATAAATTGTAGCATTTAATAATTAAACGTACGTTGATTTCTTCCACATAACCTCTACAGTGGTTAAATTAGCTAAGCCATGTCTAACCGGAATAAATGCGAAAAATCTGCAAAAACACTTACGAAAACCAAAATAAACAGTAAAAGTAAATGTCAAAATAATGAAGTTGTCTGTCAACCACTAAAACAGTGGATTTATAACGTTCCGTGCCACGTTGATTATTTAAACCGTCATTGCAATTTTAGTGTAAACCTTTGAAAATGGCATTAAAAATACTTACAGCTTAATCATATTTTATTTTAATATTCTGTTTTGATTCTGTTATAATGATTCTACTTTTTTTAGTAAATGTGACATCTATTTTTGAAGAGTTCAATTTATATTTTCGATGCATCAGATCTTAACCAAATTGAAATGGGACCACACGGGAAGCACCAGCTTTCAAATAAAAAAAAAAGAATAATCAAAATATTCCGCGTCAGTCACGGACGTTCGAACTGTCATATAAAATTGCAAGAGTTTAATATTATGTATGAGCGACAAGCAGTTGACCAGTGATCTGTTGAACTTAACTTTTAATATTTTTATTGGGTTGATAAATAGTGTATTTTATTGATTTATGTGCAGAAAAAGTTACATGCATATTCCTTATTGTAAATAGACTGTAGTTGAGTTGCCCATTGCAAAATTCTATCTCATCATCTCATGGAGAAGAATGGACAAGAAAATCCATGATCACTCTTTGATTGTAATCCTGGGTACACTATTGTATGAGGGCACAAGTAGTACAATCCATGCCTTGAAAGATGAGACCTGTCACACCACTTGAAACGAGTGAAACTTTGTGAAATCTTGATTATACCTTGAGGTAAAACGTTAAGAAGACAAAGTAGGAAGATGATTTACGACGTGTACAACTATATGTCAAAAGAAATATTTTGTTACACAATTAACTCGCATACAAGTAGTGTGACAGGTCTCTTCTTTCGTAGCACGGTCTGTACAAAGTAGAAGTACCTAGACATAGACAAAATAGTCATAATCTTCAAGCTATAATAAGCCTTAGTAACGATAGGGAAGCTCGTGGCTAAATAAAAGCAGCCACTTGGGCCTATCTTTAGGCCGTGCTTCATTGTATTCAGCCGCTGTCATTTGTAGATCTTTGACAGCCGTTACAAATAGTCAGAGTGGCTCAAAAAGTCTGAAAATCAGTCTTATTTATTTATTATTTATTTTACAATTTATGTACACACTTATTACAGAAAATAAAAAAGGAACAGAAAATAGTACAAAGGTGATGCTTATTTCTAATGAAATCTCTTCCAGCATACCTGCGAAAGGAGATACTAAATAAAGAGATGTAGACATAGTGTGTTAAAGAAGGAGAGAAAATGGAATACATAAAACAGATTAATTATCCTAAATATATACAATAATACTTATGAGAAAAACGTGCAATCGACTGGCGCTGCCAAGGAATTCTGTTCTTTATATTATCTAGCTATGCAACTTCAGAAACCTAAATCATCGTCTTTCTGCCCAAAACCCATTTTACTTGTGGTCAGCGCAATAAATTTCATTCTTTCATTCACACGTATATGTTTAGTATAAGGCCGTCTCTTTCCTGTTCTAAATTAAGATTAAAGTAATAAAGAACTGCTTCGAAAGGTCTTACGTCTTTTTTTGCTTATCTCCAATCGATGATATTTTTTAACGTAAAATTTTGTTTTAGATAAAAACAAAATTTTACGTAAAAAAATATCATTTTATAACTAACTAGCGGACGTCACGCGGTTTCACCCGCGTAATTCCCGTTCCCGTGGGAGTACGGGGATAAAATATATCCCATGTTACTCGTGGATAATGTAGCTTTCGAATGGTGGAAGAATTTTTAAAAACGGTCCAGTAGTTTTTAAGCCTATTCATTACAACCAAACAAACAAACAAACAAAGTTTTCCTCTTTATAATATTAGTGTAGAAAATACTCTAGACTCACGAATCAACCCCAACCGAGAGTTGCCACGAGGCTCGATAGATGGCGTTGTCCTTACCGGGTGAATTCCTGAATCGCGCTATGGTTTCGTTACACGGCGGAGTACTAGTATCGGGGAACGTTTTGACACCGGGTACACTAAATGTAAACCGTTCTTATCGGTGTCAATGTCGTTGACTCGTAAGTGATGTAAATTGTTCTACACGTCGCGGTCGGCGTGCGACGCCCCTCCGGGTCGCCGTGGGGTCAGCGAAGAAGCAATTACATCATTTACAATTTTTGACAAGTCAGCCTTAGAGCATCATGTAAAAGGCTGACTTTATAAGTAACCAGCTGCACGGTTTGACGTCAACGTTAAGCGGCACTGGCCGAGGTTAGTCCGTGATGGGTGACCTTCCATCACATACCAAGATTTTCGTCTTGCAATGCACGTTAAGTAATAGGCAAGTAATAGCTGCATGGGTTGACTTCAAGGTTAAGCAGCACTGGCCGAGGTTAGTCCGTGATGGGTGACCTTCCATCACATACCAAGATTTTCGTCTTGCAATGCACGTTAAGTAATAGGCAAGTAATAGCTGCATGGGTTGACTTCAAGGTTAAGCAGCACTGGCCGAGGTTAATCCGTGATGGGTGACCTTCCATCACATACCAAGATTTTCGTCTTGCAATGCACGTTAAGTAATAGGCAAGTAATAGCTGCATGGGTTGACTTCAAGGTTAATCAGCACTGGCCGAGGTTAGTCCGTGATGGGTGACCTTCCATCACATACCAAAATTTTCGTCTAGCAATGCGCATTAAGTAATAAGCAAGTAATAGCTGCATTGGTTGACTTCAATGTTAAGCAGCACTGGCCGAGGTTAGTCCGTGATGGGTGACCTTCCACCACATACCAAGTTTTTCGTCTTGGAATGCACGTTAAGTAATAGACAGTCAGTGGCTTAAAAGTCCGACAATCAGTCTTACTAGGATCTTATTACCCAGTATCAACTGAGTTGTGTATCGGTCAGTTAGATTGCATCCGATTTGACTGGAAGCAACTAGGCAGGTGTTGGAGATCCTTTTCAAATCGGTCTCATATCCAATACATTAAAAAAAAAATTAAGACCATAAAAATAATATCTGTCCTACAAACATCAAAACCTACTGATATTAATACATATTTTAACGAACTAACATAATTAGCAATTCATGCCAAGAATCAACAACGAAAGAAAAACGTCACTTGTGATACAATAGAAAACCTATCTAAGCGAAAAAGAGACAGCAATACAAATAGAACGTGTAAGACAAAGATAAAAGTATCTTTCTCAGTGTCGCGTTTGACAGTGAAAGTGTAATCAACTCAAGCGCATGTAGAAAGCCTACAATAGTTTAATTTTCTTCTTTTTTCCTTATTTTGGCAGCACAATAGTAGCAATGATTGGGTTTTTTTAGTTTATTTATCGAAAACGAAAGTTATTATCGATCTGTTACGTCGGTTGAGACAGATTTGAAATAATATTGTGGCGTGAATCACAAGCTTGTAAACACTATTTCATTTGGATTGTAACGTGCAGTGACGTATTAGGCCATTTAAGGTTTCGTAGCTCTATCCAACATTTTTCATGATGAGGGGATGAGATATAACATGTTTAATAACCAATAAGAACAAGATAAAGAATGGTTTCCAATAGACTTTCGCAAGTTACATAGTGTGGTCCGATGGCTTACCCCGCTCCAGGGCGACTCCATGTCTCCGTTACTCTCCTGGCCGCTGAGCTCGACAGAACCTGAAAATCTGGCAGAAGAAAGTTGAAGCCTATACTCAGTGACTGATATGATGACAAGTTTTGGACATATCGTCAATTATGGTTTTCGCTGGACACTAGACATAATTATTATAAAACATAGTAAGAGGATCTTCTTCTTTACATATTGATGAACTGAAATTGTGTAAGACCAGTATACAGGGTGTAAACCACCTCATCACAAAACCGTTAACCAAGCATTCTGTACATCAAACTAAGTAACTTTACGCAAAAATTATTGCTGGGAAACAACTTTTTTTTTTGAGGTTTGAATCATGTTTTATTGTAGAACTCAATGTAAGGCACTTAAAATATTGTGCTGATGGATGGATTGAGTAGTATGGGGGTCGTGGAGGTAATTAAAAATCTTACAAAAACAACTTGTATTTAAAAAAAAAACTTGTCAAAACTTTGACCCCCGATATCTCCGTAACTAGAAGATTTCCAGGTATAGTGTAAAACAAAAAAAATGATCGCAATGATGGGGAAAACGTACCTTTCGGCTTCGTGAAGAAATGTTTTACACCCTTTATATCCACCTGCACAGCTATAAAGGGTGTAAACCCTTTTAACGAATACGAAAGGCACTTGTTCTCCTCGTAATTCTGATCATTTTTTTGTTCTACACTATACCTTCTAGTTACGGAGATATTGGGGGTCAAAGTTGCAAGATTTTGACAAGTTTTTTTTTAAACACCACTTTTTATAGCATTATTTTTACTTTAAATATCTCTACGAGCCCCGTACTATTCAATCCATCCATCCGCACAATGTCTGGAGTGCGTTACATTGAATTATACCACAAAACATGATTTATAACCTCAAAAAAAAAAAAGTAGTTTCCCAGCAATATTTTTTGCGTAAAGTTACTTAGTTTGAAATACAGAATGCTTGGTTAACGGCTTTGTGATGAGGTGAAATACATATATCATTAGCTTCGATCTTGAAAGGTGCAAGTAGATGTGCAGGATGGACAATCGGTTTGGGATGAATCGAGGATGCATTTGGCCAGATTATAACTACAGCAGCCAACCTGAGGTTACCTGGTTAGGAGCTAATTAAATTGTGACTCCCGTGTGTCACCAGTGCGGTTGCAGCGAAGAAACGGCCCTTCACACCCTCGAGCCTTGTCCAGTCTGAGTGGTGCAGCGCCGTGCTCCTGCAGCAACAAGGCCATATTCGACAGTAGGGAGGCATGGAGGCAGTATCATTCTTCTGCGAGGACGTCATCTCGCAGATAGAGGTGGCAGAGTGCGTCAGGGAGGAGGGCTTCCTTGCTGACGCGATTCGTCGCAGGAGGACAGGGCGGCGGAGGAGGTGCCAAGTCGACCTGATGCCACCCTAGGAGGTGCCAGCGGGTGATAGATCGGGGAGTCTATCTTCGTTGCATTACACGAATCATGAGTTGTGGCGATGTCTCAGGTAAGTCCGGACATCGCCATGGGAGTTTGGTGTCCGAAAGAGGGCTGCGCTAGTCGTAGCAGTTCTCGCGACCCATCCACAAAGGCGCCACATAACCAAACCGTCTCCCCGGACGCGACGGTGCGGGATGCGTTAGGCATTTTGTAATGTTTAAAAAAAAAGGAGATAATTAAATTAACACTTCATTTTGCAAAAGGTGAAGTATTTCAACAATATAAACCTAAACAAAGCAACGGTCCAAATGAAAAGCCGTCTGCATAAATAATCTTGTTGTGTTTAAGCCAAAGTAATAATTAAGGGTTTGAGCCTAAACCAGCGCCAGGAGGGTAGTTTATAATTAAATTGTACAACTATACAAGAAATTGATGAGTTTATTATTTATTTACTTAGGCAACGTAAATTAAGGCTGTGTTGTTTAACTTACAGAAATATAAACTGGAGTTGTTTGTGCGATTTTTCTTTTGGGATTTTTTTGTCTTAAATTAAATAAGTAAATTGGGTTTTAATTCAGGTAAAATACTCAATTACGACAAAAATAAATAAGTTCGTTAAAAATTGTACACTTCCAAAAATTTGATTAATTCAAATAGCATTGGAAACAGCAAGGTGATTGTGTGACAATTTCAATGCCCTTCTTGCTGACATTGTAGTGATCAGTGTCAGATTATAAAATAACTACGCATATATATCTTTTCTGTTCTTTTCGAAGGATTAAGCATGATCTCTGGCACACCCACAGTAATAGGAGGTAAGCCTTATGGCCATCAGTGGACACAGATCCAACCTAATACTGTTGCTGATGTATGTCTGCATAATTAATAATATTATCATGTTAAGTGTCGGTATGCCAAAAATAAAAAAGATGCCTATAGTTCGAATATGTAAATAGGAAGATTTGAACCAACCAAAGTAACCATCCCCTGGGGCGAAACACATTGAATGATCCCAAAACAAAAATACTTTACATATATTTTAGATTTACACAGACTATGAGAGCTTGGGCAAACACGATATACGAATATAAACAAAGGTTCTTGTTTGACTACAAATAACGATGAAATCTACACGAATTTCGGACAGGTGACGAATAATATATTTTTTTCAACTCATTTACACGAAAACGGCTGTTATGGCACTACCATTAGGTTCAGAATGCAGTGTTTTTCACACTCTTGTTTTATTTCCACACATGGAAATAAAACTTTTATGTACTTTATATTTTGTATGCGCTTGTACAGTGTGTTGTTAGTGTATTTATAGTTTTCAATAAATTATGTATATAGTCAGTTTATGATCATATTACCAAATATTTTTTTCGAGATAATTTCCACAGATTACCCTACAAATTAAGTACAACGTGGTTCAATTTCCGTCGTAGGCGGTGATTTTTAAAAATATCAATAAAGTGGCGTTTGCCTTTAAAGTACAAATACTTCATGTGGCTAGATAATTAGTTTCGTGCAATGAAAACACACTGGATGCGATATTTTATAACAAATTACTTGTAATTACAATTTAACACAAAAACACGGGGCACAATTGAACCGAGTACAGTTTTGGGATGTCTCAACTCCGCTGCGATCAGACACTCCATGCTGTGCTCTCTTTGAACATTGGAGCCTGCTCCAAAAGGAGATATTTTTTGGGCCCACCTGGTCATTGTATTTATTATTCATAATAACACCAAAAAAAAGTAACCGTTTACTATGGTATTAAACGAAATATTACGTAGAAATGAAAACGGAATCTTAAAATCATAATAAATAAGCCATGTTATGATATTGCTTTGCGAGTGAAATCATTCCTGTTGTGGTGAATGTCATTTGACAGCAAACACTTACGTGAATAGGGGCGTTTTTTCTGTTTACTAACGAAAAGTACGGTACTACCCGTTGGTAATCATATCTGCTATAATTATTATAGAATCAGAAAGAATATAAAAATAAATGTTATTAAACTGTAAGCATTTTTAATGCTACTTTTAAAGGTTTACACTAACATCGCATAGATGGTTTAAACAATCAACGTGGCACGGAACGTTATAAACCCACTTTTTTAGTGATTGACAGACAACTTCCTTATTTTGACATTTACTTTTTCTGTTTATTTTGGATTTCGTAAGTGTTTTTGCAGATATTTCACATGTATTCCGTTTAGGCAATGCTTCGCTAATTTAACTACTGGAATCTAGACGTTATAAGAAAGAAATCGATGTAAGTTTCATTATTAAATGTTACAATTTATATGGGTGGCCTAATCGCCGAACAAAAAAAAATGTCTCCATTTGTACGGAAACTAGCGGCAGCTATCCCTGATGGATCAAACTATTTACTGGTTGGGTTGCCACTTTATAACAGTGATAAGATTTAATTAAAAATAACTATTTGGATAAATAAATAGATAAAGAAACCATATTTATTTAATTTACACCAATGAAAGTAAATATAAAGAATTAAATCAATCAATGATAGAAACGTAGTTTATTCACGGTTACACTATCAACCATCTGTCACCAACTGACAACTATCATAACATGCAATAGAACAGCTTTTTTAGACAATTTGCCGTTAGAGCGTATAGCCCGATGAGGACTACCACTGACTTAGGAGCAGTAGGTCGTAAGATCAAATACTTACCCGTACCAATGTTTGTCTCTGCGTCACCCAAAGGTTGGCTGGTAGAATATGCCCATGGCATTATGTCCGCCTCTGTACTTTGTGCCTTAATGAATAAATAAATTAAAAAATAACTTATACCTAAAATAAAACTCGCACAATCGCGATTGTGACCTCTGACCAACTTAGCAAAGCAGTCAAAACTTTTAATAAGCAATGGAAAGTTCTTAATTAGCTACGTTTATAAGTCCTTTTTGTTTACTTCTTACGTTTTCACGAAAACATTACTTTGTAGCCCTTCTTAACTATAATCACTCTCACCGCCTCCAAAAATAGAAGAAGAAAATGGAAGTCACCGAAGAAAATGTAATGTTATTTCACTATCTATAACAAAGATGCACGGAGACTAGATGTGGCTCGAAAACATTCTTACGACTATTTTAGGTTATAACTGTAACGACCATAAATAAATAAATAAAATAATCAAAAATAGCATTTATTCCCTGTAATTAGCAATCAAATAAACTATCCTAATAACTTTACATTAAGGGGTCATCCATCTCTGGATGAAGGCCTCCTCCATCTGTTTCCATCTGTGTCTATCTTGGGCCGTTCTGGTCCATTCTATCCCAGCCAGTGCAATGGTCTGCCTCGGCGTCTGTTTCCGTTTCGTGGATACCAGTGCAGGACGCGCTCGCTCCACCTGTTGTCTGTGGTCCTCGCGATGTGGCCTGCCCAATTCCACTTCAGTTTCTCGGCCATATACAAAGCATCAGTGACTTTGGTCGTCGCTGTGATGTCGCTGCTCTTTATGCGGTCGCTTATTTTTAGGCCAAGCATGATTCTTTCTGCAGCCCTTTGAAATGACCTCAATTTCAACGAGTAACGACCATAGAAATATAAAAAAAAATAAACTGGAGAAGTGGCAAAGGGGCGTGTCGGTATCCACGTGACTGGCACAAGAGGCCCAGTCATAAGCAAAACTATTTTTGCAATAAATACATTGCTCCTCAACCACTACCGAAGTGATATGCTTGTGTATCGATGATTTTGTGTGGGTAGGTTATACGGTGCATGGTAAATACACGATGTGTTTGATGGTATAAGGTTTATAATTTATTGATTGTGTACTATGTTCTGTTTTAAGAAATGCGGGTGTGTGCGCGACTGCGTATCTATTGCTTTTACTGAACTACATGCCTTAGTAGCAATTGCCGTTGGCTTCTTTATACCAACAGTTGGGAATGTATTGGCAGACGGTTAGTTGTTCCGCCAACCTAAACTTAAAATAGGCCCATTGTCATAAACATGCACTATTTGCCCAACGAATAGCCAACAAAGGGCCTTCTGTTACTATTCCTACTCTTGGGTGATTTTTGCAGGGATTTCAGTTATTATAACAACATTGGGCCAACGAACGACGGGCCTGCTGCATCTATTCCTACTGTTGGGGTATTTAAGTTATGATAACAACTTACATCGGTCCAACTTAAACCTTTCAATGGGCCTGTTAGGGACGATACGTATAAATACTGGTACAGGTGTAATTACCCAGTATGAGTTTACTAGTACTCTCTTAACTCTTAGTAACTCTTAGATTTACGAAACATATTTTTTCTATTTTTGTTTATATTTAAGATTTATGGTTTATACTGTAAACAAAGTGCAAAATTGAAAATTAAGAATAATTTAAGAAGAACATTCCGTCACTAAATGTCCTTGGTGGGCGGTATATTCATGGCAAAACCGTAATGATAATATCGTAAAGGTTCAAAAGTTGTACCCCAACCTCTATTGATGGTGTTGTAGTCCAAATAGAATAGCTATCGTTGTGGTACCACGATTTGGTTGGGATCGAGTGAATTTGAGTAAATATATCACCAGCTTAAATCAGAACCCAGTTTGGATTTATCAACCGACTTCCTAAAAGAGGAGGTTCTACTGTTTTTTTTCGCAAGTTGGGCCTTCGTAGGCAAATCCACGTAGGCCATCAGTTTTTGGCCCAACCCGCAAACTGCCCGCCAATTGTATGCATTTGCCAACTAACCAGAGGTATGTAGCCCTACTAATTGCCAACAAAAAATGCTACTAGGGTGTGTAGTAGTTGATGTGTGGTAGGGGCGAAATGGAGACACAGGGTTCCGACACATTTTCGTGTAACGGGCATTCTTCTTCTTTATTATATCTAAGGTAACGTCAGTACAATATCTACACGTAAAAGATTTAATAACATAACAAATATAAAAGTTATTTTCCCTGGAAAAATCAGCTTTGTCTGTTCAGTATTAAAATATATAATGTTATTCTTTCTTTCGTGTGGTTAGTGCCTAACCTGGTTTTTAGTTTCAGTTTATATGCCGCCCATGAGCCTCTTAATTGACTTTAAGAAAGATCTCTCAGACATGGTGGTTTCCTCGCAATGTTTTCCTTCACCAAAACAAGAATAAAATTATATAATAAGTAAATGAAGCGGGAAATGAGCAGCGGTGGCCCAGTAGTGGCGGCCCCGATTTACGAACAGTAAGTCGTGGGTTCGAACCAAGACAGGCGCAGTACTTTGTGTAATTTATTTCATCACCGCTGCTCGAAAAACGGTGAAGGAAAACATCGTGAGGAAACCGGCATGTCCTAGACCCAGAAATTCGAAAATATGTGACATCTACCAATCCGCACTGGGCCCGCGTGGTAGTTTATAGCCCATTCCCTCTCATTGAGAGGAGGCCGTGTTCTGGCAGTGGGAACATTATAGGCTGATGATGATGATGAAGATGAAGTAACGGAATAAGAAAAATCAGAGGTTTGAACTCGCTATCACTGCTTTTTGCTTACAAACAATGATAAAACAAATACTCATTAATGAAAAACTGACTGAATGTTATTCAACTATCACATCTAGTATATCTACATCCCTATCGTAAAGTATAAACTATTGTTTTATTTTTATTCGACAACATTCAATGTCTCGCTCTTAATAATAGGGTTATTCTGAAATAATTCAAAAAGTATTCTGTTTCAGTGACTTTATTAAAACGCAAACTTTTAAATTTGAGTCTATTTAATTTAGTTTAAGTTTTAAGAAACACAAATACACTAGATTATTAAACACATAAATCTAGACCAACTAAAAACAATTTTAATATCTTTTAACTTATTAGTTACGGTCTGTTAAGTCTCAACAGTTCAGATCTTGTTTTAACAAAAAAGCAATTGAACTAATTCACTAAAAACTTAATAATTTCAAGCAACGCTATGTATATTTGCTTTGTTCAAAATAACATTATAATGGCATTGACTAAACAAAAGTTCTGAGTTTAATCTGAAATAAAATCATCTTGGCACTTTGAAAAGTGTCAAGTGCCACGCAATTTTACACCACGAGGGGCATGGTAATAACTATAATTTTATAAACAAACAGAGTGTGTAAGTTTTTGTACACTTGTGAAATGCACTGGCTTCACTTGTGTGTTTTTACGAGAAAATAATTCAAATTCAAATTTGATCATCGAAGTTGTTCCCGTGTGGTAAAATGTTTAAAAATAAACAAAAATAAAACATGAGGAATTTGTGGGTCACAAAACAATTAATGTGAACTGAAATTAAAAAAATAAGCGCTTAAAATAATGATGGAAATTATTCTTTGGTTTTTAAGATAAACAAGATCAATGTAAAATTCCATATTTCCAAAGTATTATGTAACCTTGCGTTATACTATAGAAAAAAAGAGTTACCCACTTATAACTACAAATTACAATCACACACCTTGCTAGTCACACAAAAAAAAAGCAACGAACACAAACAGTCAAACAAAACCAAAACTTTCTTACGAACAAATTGCAGAATCGCTACACTTTTTTTCCACTCACAGTGATAGCTTCAAAGAAATCGTTCGTTCATACTTCTTATTTTTTTTAACCAACTATATAAGAACTGGAGTCTCCCTTTCTTGCTTATTGCGCGAATCACCATCAGCGGGAAAATGTATAGAGAAGTGACGATTTTAGTCGCCCTATGTGGTGTTGCATTAGCTTCATTACTAGATGGTGATATCGACTTGATCGATGGGGTGCGGTTAGCAAAAATACCAGTGACGAACTCTTTGGAAGATGAAGGACGGTCCTTCGGGGAGAATTCTCCTCTGTTTAGGATGGCGAAGTTCTTGCAAGGACATGAGCTCCATGTGAAGTTACCAAATTTGATTGAAAAGGATCGTGTGACGCAGTTCTTGGCTGATTCGCTGAAGGTCGTCGATGAAAGCTATAAGGAGAATTCTGGTAAGTTCTGTGTTTAATTTGAAGTGATGTTTAGTGTTAAAGGCAGACAATCATTTTGATTATTGTTATAATGCTGTTATCAGAATTGAGTGATTAATTTGATGAAATAGTGTTACGTCATCATTATCGTTGGGAGCTTTGTTCAATCCACTGCTTTGAGTCGGCCATCTTGCTTACGTGCAATGATTCTCCGATATGCGTGATTCCCAGATAGATACCGTTACATTTAAAAAAATCATTTAAGTGACCCTCACATTTTTTTTAATACCAATGACAATCAAATTTTTACGAGCGACAAACGATAGACAAGACGAAATCGTATTCTAATACTTGTAACTACTTACTAACAAATCGTTCTGTCTAGCGCCATACGTCCATTTGTCAGGAAGCATTTGTGTGTCAATATACATATATGTAAGTGTTCGGGATAAAATTGTCCCAATGTCCGCTCTATAAGTCTTTTAAATCTCTAGGTTTAATACACTTGCTTGAGATAACAAGTCTCAGAGTAGTTCTAACATCTAATCTCAAAAAGATCATATACAAACGTGGAATCACAGTCATTATTTTGACCACTACAATTAACCAATGTTACTCATTGAGATCTTTGCTAGTCAGCAAAGGTCTTAAAAGAGCGTCTAAGTTTTACACTTATTAGATAACAGGGAAACCGTCAAACGCCTCATTGGTATACTAGTTCTGAGCATGAGGTCTGGGTTCAATCACCAGGTCAGCAAGGTGTTATAGAGATTTTCTGTCAAGATAATCTCAGTGGTAGCCGGTTTTTTGGTTCCCATCTTTGCACGATCGTTTACAATAGACCCAAATAGTTGCCCCAAGTAAATTGGGATTAGGGTCGGAGAATGATGCCTTGAACGTGACTGACATAATGTATGGGACCTGCTGTGTTGTATGGACTGTTGGGCCACAAAAGGGATGAATGAAAGACATCTGCATGTTGCGGAGATGAGAATGCTACGGGGGATGTGAAGTGTTACGCGAATGGATAAAGTAAAGAATGAGTAAATAAGAGGACGACTGAAAGTGGCCGGTGACTTAAAAGTTTTGTGGTAATCGGTTGTCGTGGTATGGGGGTATGTGATGCGGAGGAATGAGGAAGATGTCGTGAAAAAAGTTTTGAGTATGAATGTGGATGGGTATTTGAGTAGAGAAAGACCAAAGAAACGATGGATGGACTGTGTTAAGAAGGATATGGTAAGAAAAGAAATGTCTGATGAGATGACGAAAAATAGAGGAGTATTGAAGAAAGAGAAATGCTGCGCCGACCCCAAATCAAATAAATTGGGATAAGGGCAAGCAAATGATGATAATGTATGGGAAAACTTCTACGTAAGCCTTGGAGAAAATGAAAGCGTTATATAATGTTATGTGAATCTATCCACAAAATCTGACAATAAAATTGCAACACGTGTCCCACATCATTCTGTGACTAAAGATAAAATCCCCGTCCATTTCGCTTCATCACATATTTTCCCAAAGAACATAAAACTTCAAACAACAAACTGTCACTTGAAATGTCTGCAAAGTATGGCTGATCCAATTTCCTGTGGAACACAATTTCCGCTTTCCATCAACGTTCACTCAGCCGGGCTGACACTAAAGTGATTGTACTTTTATAATGGATAGATTGCGGTAGGGAAATATTGTTTCTGTTTTATTTGTTTATGAGAGATGACACGGCGATCGATGGGCCGAGCACGTGGAAATCTCTGTTTATAAGTGATCAAGTCATATTGATTGTGACATTTTATGATGGGATGATTGAAAAGCGTGCTTATGGCTGAAGTTGAGAATGCTTACATCCAGTAAGCATTCTCAACTGTACAGTACTGACGTTCTTAGGGTCCTGGGTTCGAATCCCGGTAGGAGCAAGTGTTTGTGTGATGAGCATGGACATTTGTTTCCGAGTCATGGATGTTTGTATGAATAATAAGTATGTATTTACAAACAAAAAAGGATATATGTAGTATATCAACTATCTGTTGTCCACGACACAAGCCTTGCTTAGTGTGGCACTAGATGGCGCTGTGTGTTTAATGTCCAGCGATATTATTTATGATTTATTTTATTTATGTGTGGTGTTCGCGAAAGGTCAATGGTTTAAATAAAAAAAATAAAATTTCCCGACACATAGTGTCATAAATTCAAGGTATTCCCGTTTTATGGTGTCGGGCATCTTGGATTTGAAATATGTTTTAACGTATTGTATTTTACTAGTCAAACCCTTTCTTTTGGTACCCATATTGAGGGAGTTATTGAATAAATATGTAATCTGCCAATTTGTGGCGGCAGCCATCTTAGACTGATTTTTATCAAAAATAGCTAAAAACACTCCCGACTAATCCACCTTTCAAACTAAAAAAAAAACAAAATCAAAATTGGTTCATCCGTTCGGGAGCTACGATGCCACCCACAGACACACACACAAACACCTGTGTGTGTGCAAGCTTGACGTGTCTGTACATGTCAAGCTTATAAAACCTCGTCGTTTTGACGTCGGGGGTTAAAAATAAGAAATGAGTACATAAGAGGAAGTCGGATAGTGGCACCGGTGACTAAAGTTGTGCGGGAATTGGTTGTCGTGGTACGGGGCATGTGAGGCAGAGTAATAAAGAAAATGTCGCGAGGGAGGAAAGTGTTGAGTCTGTATGTGGATGGATGTGAGACTAGAGGAAGACCAAAGAAACGATGGAGAGCTGTGTAGAGGATGATATGGCAAGAAAGGAGATGTCTGAGGGTGAAGATGAGGAGTAATAAATGTTACTGCTGACATTAGTTTTTTGTAATTCTAATGTTTTGACATCTAAATTTATTCGGTATCATTTCATTGATTTTAGAATTGAATATTATTTGCATGCTTATGCGACGGTAGAAAAGACATCTATGTACCAATTACCCATGTTTGCAAAGAAATATATGATTTGATTTGATTTGAATAAAGAAATAAGGAAGAAGAAGACATGCTGTGCTGACCCCAAATGAATTGGGATAAAATAAAAAAGAATGATGATCATATACCCCTCAGGGTAAAGGTCAATCATCAGTTTAAACAACTTGCCAAGAGGAAAAAACGTGTTGCGCCAACAACCCCAAGTAGAATTGGAAAAGGATGGGATGATGATTTTTTCAATAATCTCAAAAAAGTAACAAAAAAAACATGTTTCATGGAGTAACTCATCATCATCTGCTTAGCTTTCTCCCAACTACGTTGGGATCAGCTTCCAGTCTAACCAGATGCAGCTGAATACCAGTATTTTACATGGAGCAACTGCCTATCTGACCTCCACAACCCAGTTAATACTGGGTAATACGATACCCCTTGGTAAGACTGGTTGTCAGACTATTTGGGTCACTGACTACCTGTATAACGACTGCCAAAGATGGACAAATGACAGCCGGGGCCAACAGTTTAACGTGCTTTCCGAGGCACGGAGGAAACTCGGTATGTAAGGGTGGTCACCCATCCACAGACCAACCTAGGCAAGCCGTGCTTAACCTATAGATCGGCCCGAGTGGCTGTTATTATTTAGCTACGAGCTCCTCCTTTTATGGAGTCCTTTTATTTTAAAATAATTGGAGTTCTGTGTAATCCTTGATATTGTTAACTTAACTACCAACGCGGGAAAATATTAAATCGCGAGCTATTGCTTCGTGTATTGTTAGGCCTAAATTCTTGTCGCGCTGATGGTCGGTCGCGTACGGTCGGTCGTGACGTCAGCGAGCACAAAATACGGCTGTCGGTTGCCGCTGACGTCAACGTCGTAATGGTGCTAGATAGAATACAATGTATACTCGTACGTAATTCAGGGTTGTCTATTGTTTGCCCGAAGATTATATGCCATAATCATCATTTTCCCGAATTTCATTTACCCGAATTTCATTTGCCCGAATGTTTCATTTGCCCTAAAAGACATATGACATACTTTTAATTGCCCGAATTTTAGATACCATAAGATACGAATGCCATAAGTATAGTTTGCCATATTTTTATGTGCCATAATAATTATTAGACATAATATTTAAATGGCATAATATTTAAATGACATAACAAGTATTAGACAAACTTATTTATTCTGTGCATGGTTTTTTTTTCTGTGCATGGTTGATGGTGGGCTAGGTCGACGGAGCCCCGCTTCGCGGGGCTCCTACTTCTGTGTGGTTTATAAAAAAATAACCACGAAGGGGATGGCGGGGTCTATTCGCTCGCTTCGCTCGCTCACACGACCCCGCCATCCCCTTCTAACCTAACCTGTCCGAGTCGGGGTGCCCTAAAGTCCCAATTGCATCCAATTTCTCTTGATATAAACAACCGTTACACACCCGATGTCGATGGCAAATTATGTTATGGCATATCATAATTATGGCATGTGATAATTAGGGCATGTGATAATTAGGGCTTACAATGATTATGACAAATGATGTTATGGTAAGTGACTTTATGGGAAACAATGATTCTGGCACGTGACTAATATGGCAAATGAGAGTAGAGCAAATGAGTATTATGTCGTATGATATTATGGCTGTTGACTATTATGGCAAATGATATTAGGGCAAATAAAATTCGGGTAAACGGCGGTATACCGTAATTCAGACCTTAGATTTTGGTGGAAATAACTATCTATACTAATATTATAAAGCAGAAGAGTTTGTTTGTTTGTTTGTTTGGTTGATTGTTTGTTTGTTTGTTTGGTTGTTTGGTTGAATGCGCTAATCTCAGTAACTTCTGGTTCAAATTGAAAAAATATTTTTGTGTTGGATAGTCCATTTATCGAGGAAGGCTTTAGGCTACATAACATCACGCTACAGCCATGAGGAGCGGAGCAGGAATGAAAAATGTTGCAAAAACGGGGATTTCGTTTTTCTCTCTTTTGTGACGCAGACGAAGTTGCGTGGGTCAGCTAGTTCATAAATAAAGGTTTCGGTTATCGAAATTTCGCAACATAAACTTTGGAGCTTCAAGCTTGATGAGTGAAATAAGATACGGTTTAGCTTAACTGAATTTCGTAAATTTGCCTTAGTTTGGCGCTGAAATTCAGACGGAGTTTTATTTAATTAAGCTTGTTAATGTTTTAGTTATTACTCACCTACTTTCTTGTTAATGATTTTTATGTTCGTGTTGGTATTGGATTTGAATGGGTTTTAAAAACATCATATAATCTTAGTTATGTTGGGCTCTGCTTTCAGTGGTAAGGAAGAAAAAGTCCTAGGGCTGTGTTCTCTTCTTAATACTTTTACGGCGCTCTTTTGGCACATTTTGAAAATAAAGTACTCCGACGAGTTAAAGTTGTGACTGGTGCTGGCATTGGCTTCCCCGTGTGGATTTTGTTTTTTTTTTGTGTTTCTTCTTTTTCTTCTTTCTTGAATTTTGATTGTTTCTTCGGTCTTGATGTTCTTTTTCTTTTCTTCAATGTTGATTTTCTTGTGTTTCTTCTTAATTTTTGTTGTTCTTATATGGCAGGATTGCCATGAAGTATATCCATAAGGATAGGTGGATGATGGAAACGATTGGTCATTGCAAAGTTCCTTTTATTACTGTCCGACGACTAAATTACTTACTTACTAGAATATGAATGCTTAGCTTGCTAAACCTGACCTGTTGTTGGACCCACGACTGTCTTAATGGGGATCGGCAAAGGCATGTCCTTACAGTATATTGCCAACAAGGTACCTTAATAATCTATACTAATATTATAAAGCAGAAGAGTTTGTTTGTTTGTTTGGTTGAACGCGCTTATCTCAGGAACTATCAGCTCGAATTGAAAAATTCTTTTTGTGTTGGATAGTCCATTTATCGCGAAAGGTTATATAACATCACGCTACGCTTATTAGGAGCCGAGCAGGAACGAAAAATGTTACAAAAACGGGGATTTTTTATTCTTTCGTTTTTTCTCTTATGTGACGCAGACAAAGTTGCGTGGGTCAGCTAGTTAAGTATAATTCAGTTAACACAAGAGTTTACTTGTTGGTACCACAACATTTGTGATTTCAACTTTAAAATCCGTTCCAAAGTTTTGTTTCCATTCATCCTGGGTCTCTGTTTTTTCTTTTCAGTTTTTATTTGAAGTTATTAGTAACTTTAATTTTTTAATATTTTTTTTTCTTTTCCCCAGTAACTGGTAGAGGCAAGGGCGGTGGTGGTGGCGGTGGCGTGGCCCTGATTGGTCTCATGTTCGGCAAGGCGCTTGGAGCCATCGGTATCGGTGGACTGGGTCTTCTGACTATGAAGGTAAGTTGCTAGTGAGATACAATGGTGTACTAGTGCACGCTGTTAGCACATTGAACTGGCACTCAGCACAGGACGTTTGTTAACGGATCAACTGTTTTAGGTCCATGTTCACCAAAAAGATGACGGTCTGATTATCTAAAAACAGCTGTTTAAAATACATTTTTGTAAAGGAACATGTCCCTTAAACAGCTGTTTTTAGATAATCAGACCGTTTTCTTTTCGGTAAATATGGATCTTAGACTATATTTGCTGCCCGTTAAAGTCGTAATAGCGGTCATTGACCCACGTTCATTAAAGTTCTTAAGTTTAAATTAAAGGCCGAGGAACGACTTCTTCGAGGTCAAAGTCGTTCCTCGACCATTGTGAACTAGGAGGGTTGTATTGATGATTTTGATGATTACTACTCTGTGACTACATACGTCTTACAGTCTCGAGCAATATTTTAATCAACATACAACCTAGCACTGGCCTGCAAATTGCAACAAAAGGTATGAAAATTTTAATTTTGTGGGCTAGTCTGACGGTTTCGGTTTAACTTAGAAATCCCTTTTCATAAATAAGCCTATTCAAGTCGTTGAATCGTCATCTATCGTGATTTACAACATTAATTTTTCTAGTGAAAAACGTTGCGTGGTTCATTTGTTTTTGGTTTGTACGAAGGGCGAAAGGGGCAATGACATCTATTACGATCTTTAGCATTGTAGTTATAGCGGGTGTAAAAAGACGCTAAGGTCCATGTTCACCGAAAAGATAACGGTATGATTATCAAAAAACAGCTGTCACGGTGACAATGTTCACTTACAAATATGTTTTAAACAGCTGTTTTAGATAACCAGACCGTCATATTTTTGGTGAACATGGACCATAATTAATGGACGTATAATTGTGATATTTTTTTTGTTCGGAACCATACTTGGGAACATTAAAGTTACGGAGATTTTAAAGACCATAGTTACAACTTTCACACACGTTTTAGAAATACACAGAATGTTATTTATGGCTTTGATATAAAACCTCCATGTCCCTTAGACACTATTCAATGCATCTATCAGCACAATGTTTGAAGTGTGTTACATTAAGGTCATCGACGTAGCCCGAAGAATTGCCAAACTTAAGTGGCAGTGGGCAGGGTACAGGGCCGAAAACTTCTGGAGTGGCGACCGCAAACCGGAAGACGATGCGCTGGTAGACCTCCCACTAGGTGGACCGATGACCTGGTGAAGGTTACGGGAATCCATTTGATGCGAGTCGCACGAGACCGATCAATGTGGCTACACTTGGGGCAGGCCTATGCCCAGCAGTGGACGTCTGTCGGCTGAAATGATGATGATGATGACATTAAGACTTACTGTATAATGTGATAATTCACATTAAGTAAAGGAAAATAGTTTCTTTGCGGAGTGTTACTGGGTTTTGCGGACCCACAGAATGCTCGGTGGACAGCTTTGTGAAGGGCCTCTTTACAACCCTTATGAAATACATTTGAAACCTGTTAATTTATTTTATGTGAGTTAATAAAAATATTTTTTTTATTATTGGCCATTTGTTGATTTTTAATTTTATTTTAATATTTGCGCATAAACACACAACATAAAATAAAATAAATGATAGTGAAAATGCTGATGGATAATGTTAATGGGTTGGGTTGACCAACATGACAACCTCATTTTAAGCAATGGGTATTTTTTTTTCTTTTGCCAAAAACCGTATAATAGCGTAACATTCGAAATTCGAATACCAAAAGTATTCGAATTTCGAATGTTACGCAATTAGACTGCGGTCATCGATGCGACACTTTGCGGTTTTCCGATTTTATTTTGGTTCAAATAATCGCGGTCCTAAGGCAACCGTATTTTTAAATGTGTTCCAAACGACAATAGATCTAGTATACAGGGAACTGGGTACTTATTCGGAAAGCGTGAGGATAATACAAATAAAACACACGACAGGAGACAGGCGACAATCCGACAGTTTGATAATTTTACAAGTTTCGAACAAGCATTCTCTGCTTTATTAAGCAGCGCCTACCACGGAATTCCAACGAGGAATAATTGATAAAATTAACGGAATAAATTAAACACAAATATTTAATTATTTATTGTAAATTAGGGCCTTGTAAACTTCTGCGTGGGTGTGTTTTGTTGCTACCAAAGAGTAAAAAAGCAGAAAACATTATTTTCATAGAAGCTGTTCCTACTTACAAATGAGCTCACACTACTAATAGATCACAAGATGCAAGCCAAAGAGTAAATATCCTACAGAGGCACCAAACAATAAAAATGCAAAGAAAATTATGTCACATTGAATCATCATCGGAAACGTGGCAAAATAATCCTCATCACGTCATATCACACAAACACTCACGAACTTTAAACACCATCACCGTTATCTGCCTAGCCTTTCCCAGCCAAGAGTATGTTGGGCTACTTTAAAATATGGAAGGACTTCCTAACTGACCTCCAAACCAAGTTAGTACTGGGTATTACGATACCCCTTGGTAAGACTGGTTGCCAGTCTTTCTGGTCACTGACTACCTGTAGCAACTGTCAAAGATCCACAAATGACAGCCGGGACCAACGACGTAATGTGCTTATTAACTTATTAAACTCCATAATCTGCCAAAAACGTTTCGATTTGTGAACATAGGTCTCTGTTTGCTACCTCCTCTAGCCACACGAAGCACGTACAGTATCTAGCACACGGGTTGTCGGTTTTCTTCGTCACGCCGCGCGGGCTGGCCCGCTTATCCGTAGTAATTACACACTTTTCCCAATTAAAATCACTGTGCAATCATTGTATTTTGTTCGGTCTAAACACACGACATTTCCAAGAACACCTGTGAAGGTTTTTGATATTTAAAAGAGGTTTAGACTATGAATAATATGAATTTGGACTACTATGAATATTATTGTATTGTATTGTAGAACGGGCTGGTGTCCGCAACTCCACGTCAATGCGCGAATTTTGCGTATGGGCTAAATCTACATAGATGGCATATGTCTTCGAATTTTTGGTTCTAGGACACGCCGGTTTCCTCACAATGTGTTTCTTCGCCTTACAATGAATATGTAAATACATTTAACTAAATTATTTTTACACCAACTTTCCGACGGGCATAACATTGTTGACTTCTCAATACTTGTTGTAGGAGTTTGATGCCCAAAAAACGCATTTGGATGGGATGCTCATCAAATGACTCCTCCCACTCTGGGCGGTGTCAGACTTTTACTGACTAAAAACCACCCATGTTTCTTCCTCGTCCTTTACGTTCCGGGGCCGCGGTATCTCTTTCAAAAAGTCCCGCAGCCCCATGCCCAAAAAACGCTGGCGTGACAATTTGGACTGAGAAAGGCCCAAGAAACGTGTAACGATTCGGACTATTTTTTGACTGATTGCCCAGAGGAGGCAAAACACCGAGAGAGTGGCAAAGGAATGAGGCAAGCCTTTGCAGCAGTGGGACAGAATGGGCTAAAAAAAAACATTTCTATCGCTGAAACATTCCTCGCTCCTAAATTCCCTGCAGTATAGATAAGGTTATTCAAGAGCAACAGTTAAATGAATGTAACCAATTTTAAGGAACAAGTCTTAATCAAGAAAGCGTTTCATCAAATTCAAAATAGCTGGTATACTATTATCTTACGTCATAATCCGTCGTTCCATTAACTTTGCCAAGATTGCCATTTCCAACTATCTTGACGTATTTAGTCAAAGTTATTAAAGTCTCGTTTGTACTCTCTGTATCCGCAATATTCTTTCAACTTCGCGAAAAACAAAATGACATAACCTATGAAACTATGATCGTGAAAATCATTTTTACACGGTTTTTATGCCCCCGAAGGGTTAAGCAAAAGTGCAACCATAGAAACGAAAAAATAGGGTGTATCTGTATTACAACCAGATTTCATATCGTTTCATGTAACAGGAGGGGGGAGCCTATTGCCGGCAACCGGGCTATAATTCAGGCTGCTACTGAGACATTTCTGATGGGCAAATTATATAACACTAGCTGTGCCTGAGGCGCACCTATGGCTGGTTAATTACAGGAGACAGGTTAATAAAATTCAGTCTTGATATTTCAATTTCCGTGGGCTGGCTGGCTTGAGGCGATCGGGAGTCTTCTGATGGGCTGTATGCGCTAACTAATGCGATGCAACTAATGAACTACTGAGAATGAGAATGTATACAAGCTGACCCGCGCAACTTCGTCTGCGTCTCATAGATTGGGACGTAAGCTATCCTATCATTCAAGTTGTATCAGACTGCAACACGGTGTACAAATTTGATTAAAATCGGTTAAGTAATTTAGGAGTCCATCACGGACAAACAACGTGACACGTAATTTATATAATTATACCAGCTGACCAGCGCAACTTCGTCTGCATAAATTGAGATTTAAACTATCCTATCTCTCAAGTTGGATCGAACTGCACATGGTGTGCGAATTTTATTATAATCGGTTAAGTGGTTTAGGAGTCCATTGAGGACAAACATTGTGACACGAGATTTATATATATTAAGACTAGCTGACTCGCGCAACTTCGTCTGCGTCTCATAATTTGAGATTTAAACTATCCTATCTCTCAAGTTGGATCGAATTGCACATGGTGTGCAAATTTTATTATAATCGGTTAAGTGGTTTAGGAGTCCATTGAGGACAAACATTGTGACACGAGAATTATATATATTAAGAATTAAGATTTGATCCAACCAAAGCATCCCAGGAGTGGCAGAGAGCAACGAAGAAGTCATTATTCAGAATTCAAAAAGCCGTCAATTGTAATCAACATCATTCTCAGCCCGAATTCATCAACTTCTGGGTTTCATAGGCCTCTTATTAGAGGCTTTAGCTTGTGCCAAGCTCCATACTCTTGTACCAGCCTCATTCAGGATATTCCTGCGATGAAAACAATGTAGTCTTTCCATCTCACTGTCAGATGACAAAAACATCTCTTTCCATTCCTTCGGTCACAGCTTTACTCCACCTGCCATCACCGCGCCTTGCTAGGTGTTATGCCCAACTCCATTCAAAATCAAAATCTTTCTTTTTACGGTGCACGGTTCGCGTTGGTCGAATTCATGGAGAAGAACCGGCAAGAAACTCCATGGTTACTCTTTTCAAATAATTTTGTGTTATAATCATATTTTGTTACAGCATTATGGGAGGACAGCGTAGGCCCGACAATAGGCCGTTGCTTATTATACAACTACTATTTGAATTACATAACTCGGTTTCCAATATTGAAGACCATCGTACGTCTCGAGATTTCGACGTTTGGGATTCGGTCTAATATACAATTTATAACTAAAAGTTAATTAGGTCAAACTCCTCGTTAATAAAATTACAGGTTTATAAGTGCCATAAAAGGAAAATGTAATAGTTACTATGATTATAATAATATGAGCTTCTTTATGACTTAATTAAGTTTGGGTCGGTAATTAAGAGTGCATCAACTTGTTTGTGGTTGTTAGTTATGAGGGACTACAGTTATTTTAGTCTTGCCATGCCCAAAGCGTTTTTTTTTCTGTAGTGACTTACAACGGAATTAAAATTAGTTTTCCAGTAGCTTATTTTGGTTGGCATTAATGACTTACTAGCTTACGACTTCGTTCGCATAGATATTTAGATCTGTATGTGTGAGAGAAAACAAGGAGCCTGGGTTGAATCTCTGTTTCAAATTTCATCCAGATTCGTTCAGCCATTCTGGCGTGATGGAGTAATTATCTTTCAGTATTAATATACTAGAAATCCAATAGATTCGAATAGTTTCAAACAATAAAAAACATACTAATATGCATGCGATCATTCTGATTTTTTGGAAAATAATTTGACAAGCAATATATTAACATGATACTGTTTTAGTTTTATAATCCAATCAATAGCTTTTTTGTAAATCGATCGAAACCACTCATTTCGCGCTATGTGGCCCGCAGTGGCTGACGTAACAACCGTTTTTTAGTGCAAGCTAATTACAAATTTATTCTAACAGCATTTCAAACGAAGTTTGAACCAACACAAATAGAGTTACTAATTTAGCTCGTCTAAGCACCTTAAATATAAGAAACATCGTAATTTTGAAGATAACTCTATTCTCTCCATCTCCAGGCTCTAGCAGCATCAGCTCTCGCCCTCATGCTCGCAGCCATCGTCGGAGTCAAGAAGCTAACCTCCCACGAAGGCGGAGAAGACCACCAGGTCATCTACGCCGGCCACCACGGACATCACAGAAGAAGGAGGGATGTTCACGATGTCACACCCCTTCCCTATAGGGGGTGGAGGCAGTACGAGGGTAGTTCGTAACGTAGATAAGTTATTTATTTGTGGGTGTGTATAATTTATTGAATATTTATTAAATTATTTGTTTTTTTAAGGTTGGGTGTTTTATTTTTGTTAACAAGTTATTTTATTGAAGCAGAAAGATTCTTCAAGTACAACAGTGTACCGTTATGTGCAAATTATGAAGATCCTAGTAGACAATTATAATTATTGAAGGCCATACGATCTTTTAGGATACAAATTGTAACTTCAACACTGGTAACATACACGATTATGACCAAGACCCAAAAGGATATTCTGATATCTTTTGATCATCTAACTTCATGATTCTTGCTTATAAGGTATTCTATATACCATTAGATGAGACATATTTCATATTTGTAATAACGTTCCCGAACCGTCTCTAACGATTTCGATGAAAGTTGTAAAATGGCGGAAGCTCGCTCAAACTGTGTCTCATATCATGGAAAATTCGTTTTCTTGTTTTTTTTTATTGTCACTAGAGCAGAGTATGATCGCCCAGGTACTGAGCAATTAGTTTTCTTCACAAAACTTGATCAAAGCCTGCAAAGGAGAGTTTTCTGTTCTAAAACTATATCAACATACCAGAAAATATTACCTCCTATCCAGAACGAAGAACTGCCTTCATTTGCACCATTTTTCACACCATAAAAAGTTCTTCATTCAAGGCACGTAGCACCCACCTTTACCATGGAATGTAGTAACGATTGTCAACACCCATTGAGAGTGAATTGCTGTGGAGCGATAGCTGCGCTTGGGTTTACAAGTGGGGTGATGTTTTGATTCATTTTCACAGAAACATACATTCACACTCTTTTTTATGCCATTAGAGAAAGTCTGAAAGTGGCGCCTGTGACTGAAAAGTTGTGTGGTAATCGGTTATCGTGCTATGGGCATGTGATGCGGAGGAATGAGGAAAATGTCGTGAAAAAGTTTTGAGTATGAATGTGGATGGGTATTTGAGTAGAGGACGACCAAAGAAACGATGGATGGACTGTGTTAAGAAGGATGTGGTAAGAAAGGAAGTGTCTGATGAGATGACGAAAAATAGAGGAGTATGGAAGAAGAAGACATGCTGCGCCGACCCCAAATAAATTGGGATAAAGGCAAGAGAATGATGATGAATGATGATGGGAAGCAGGAACCATGATACGTCAACATCTACAATATACATATTTATTTCCTAAATTCCACCTTGTATAATCATACGTTCTATTGTAACGTCTACGTTACGAGATTCAAGAGAAATCTTACTTTTTTCCTCTAAGTAATCTCCCTTCTCATTTTGTATGCTTTTTTAAGATCCAAGCCAGTTTCTCCAATAGGACCTTTCTCCGAACCTATTAAGTCCTATTATTGTCATTCAGCCTTCTACGAATAATAAGGTTTATTATTCTTATAACAACTATTTTTCAGTCTCTTGGAAAACGGAAAATGATAATAATGAGAATATTATATTTAGTTATCCGGAGAATTCTATTTATTGTAGCATTAGCTGATGCTCGCGGCTTTGTGCGCCCGCTTTACGAATAAAACCTTCCTCAAAAATCACTCTATTCATTTCAGCTCACGCAAAAGAGCAAAAATAGGAGAAATAACTCGTGCAAAAACGACTTTTGGCATAATCGTAGGGAATGGTGTGTGAAGCAACATAGTAGGTGTAGCTAAAGGGTGGGGGGGGGGCTTATTGTCCCGTTTTGTAAGTTTTTCTTATATCTCTCGTAAGCGGTGACTCATAGCAAAAAAAAATCTTTTACTCAAGCAATCTAGAAAAAAGGCCCTATACACTTTTTTGCTGGGAACAATATTTAATGACGTGTGAAGGAAAGACTCGTGAAAAAGCGATTTTTGGCATAGTTATAGGGGAACTATGCCAAAAATCGCTTCTACACGTGTTATTTCTCCTATTTGGCAGTGTTTGGTCTTCGTTGATGGAGCTATTGGTGGAAACATTATGAAAATCGGTGCTGTTGTTTTGGAGTTTACCATGAACAGACAAACAGACAGACGCGGTAGTGATTAATGTGTGTATTTTATTTTTGAAATGTTAGAAAAGTGTAGGTAGATACGAGAACTGTTAATGCAAAAATGGTACATGTATCATTTGGCGCTTGACTGATAAGCAAGCGTACGAAATTCGGCGTTAATTCAAACTTTAACCAAAAACCAAAAGACTCTAAATTCAACTTTTAGTAGCACCTAATTAAATAACAGCTGAAACTGGCAGTCTGTAAAAAAAGACGTGTGGCACTCGGGGACTGCCGCGGTAAAGCTATTGCATTTGTTTTTTACGGGGGGTGTTAGGTTATTTTCGTAAACGGAATTTCTATATTCGGTATCCACGCTCAAGGCCCGCGATAGAAGCTATGCAATCGCTTAAAAACAAACAAAAAAAAAGAATAACAAACTACCAGTTACGAAGTAAAAATAATAAAAGACAACCTAGTTTCTCTTTGAAGAATTTTATAATAAGGCACACAAAAGAACTAAAACTAGACAAATAAAAAAAATACACTAAAACCACTTTTCTCTCGAACGAACCGATACACTTTCACTTGTTTTTAAGCGATTTGATTTTATTTTTAAAAGGCTTTCACCAGAAAATTGCTGCAAAATGAACAAAACTGTATTATGTCAACGTATTATAGTTGCGACATTTTTGAAAAGAGAATATAATTGATGCAATACTATTCTATTGTCACGATTATATTATGTACTTTTGCACGCTTGCTTGCTGATTGCAAGCTATTGCACATTGCATTTACTATGTTTTCTCCTGAATAATGGATTATTTAACAATACTTAGTTCGACTTCTCGTATCAGTCTGAGTGTCTATGTGAGAAAATTGTTCTTTTAAATATCATCATCTGCCTAGCCTTTTCCCAACTATGTTGGGATCAGCTTCCAGTCTAACCAGATGCAGCTGCATATCAGTATTTTACATGGAGCGACTGCCAATCTCACTTCCCCAACCCAGTTAATACTGGGTCATACGATACCACTTCTAAAGACTGGTTGTCAGACTTTTTGTGCCACTGACTGACCTGTAACGACTGTGAAAGATCTACAAACTGACAGCTGGGACCAACAGCTTTACGTGCCTTCCGACGGAGGAAACTCGGTATGTAAAGGTGGTCAGCCATCCACAGACTAACCTAGGCAAGCACTGCTTAACTTATAGATCGACCCGAACGGCTGGCTGTTTTAATTTAGCCACGAGCTGCTCCTTAACCCTAGAAAGATAATCATATTTTGTAGTACGGAAAAGATACTCATGCGTAAAATTGACGCATGTGTTTTATTTAGCTGTAGGTTGGTGTTTTTTAATTTATTTCAATAGAATTGTATGTTATATATATTAACACAATATATAAGAATAATTAAAACTGCAGTTAATATATTTATAATTTTTTTTATTTAACAAAAACAAAACCTATAAACTTCTGTCATAAATCAACATTTTTTTTTATCACTTACTTTTTTCTATTACAAATTGTTTTTAACTATAATAATCAGCCTTTTTGAGCTCGAACAATGTTTACTGCTGAGACTCTGCCACGCCTCGTTGCCTTTGACGTCGACCAACAGCGTCTGTTCTTACCTCTGATAGTCCTCTGTCGCAAGGTTACGATCCTTCGAGAGACTGATGTGAAGATTGGTTGTTCAGTGGTGCTTGGTCCATCTCGGATTATACTTTCACTTGACGTCGGCTGTTCCTCTTCTAACTCATCTATAAAAGCTTCTTCTGTGTCGCTCTGCACGTCATCTTCACTCTCATGGTCACTTACTTCACTGTCGGTATCCTCACAGGGAAGCTCGTCGTCACTTTGCATGAGACTGGCCAGGACACGGTCTTCGTCCAAGTTTCTACTACCCATTGTTGCTTCAATATCTATAAAAGAAACTGTTAATGTAAGTTATGATATATACAGTTATAATAACATAAAAAAATAAAAACAAATAATACAAGTCAAAATCATAAAAGTCACGTAAAAGATAATCATGCGTAATTTTAACGCACGCGGTCGTTATATTTCAAAATCGGTTACACTTACCTCGCGGACACGTGCGCCATATGGAAGCTCCCAGCGAAGAATGAGATGTCCTAAACGCGTACCTATGGATTCGCGCTATTAAGAAAGATACAGCTATATTTCGCAAACGCATGCGTCATTTTTACGCAGACTATCTTTCTAGGGTTAAAGTTGTTCTTTTCCATTACGCAAAAGATTTCGATGCGAATGTACCGTTGTTCCCGATTAAAGAATTTCGGTAAATATCCACTCACAACTAAAGCAATAGAGTTGGCAGTAAGAACTAAAGGCGTAAGGATAGGTGAGCTAAGGTCTCTGAATCGCTCTGGGAATCAAACTGCAGAAACACATTAACAGAACGAAATCATACACGATTTTTAGCAGCGCGGTTTCGGTATTTAGTTACAAACCGCGTAAAATTTACCTACCACAAAAACCAGTCTATTTATATTAACTAGTTTTTAACAAGGTCTTCCTGATCTTCCAATTATTACACGCAAAAAAGGATTTGCCAGCTTGTTTAAAGAATAATAACTAATAAACATAAAAAACCGGACAAGAGCGTGTCGGGACACGCAGTGTGGGGTTCCGAAGTAGCTCGAGACCACAATAAAGAAAGATTCTGCTGCTCTTAAAGTTCAGCTAATTTATTATGATTTGACCCATTATTAACAATCAACGACATCATCTTAGTCACATTAAAGGATTTTTAACGGGAGAACAGCAGATTCGACGACTTTTACTGCTAAACTAATTAAGTTATCTCAACCGCTATAATTTTCCTTTAAACATGAAATGCACTATCATTGTGAATCTTCCAGATTTTTCAATACAGCAGTTTAGTTTTTAGAGGGGGTACGTCCTACTGGAGAAAAGCACTTTAAAGATCAATATTTCGTAAATGGAGCATTATAACGAAAAGTAGTAGGTAAGTAAGTCTGTCAGTAGGGAAGTAGGCCTTAAGTAATTTTTAAAGACCTATTGAAAAATACCCCACACGATGGGGTAGACGATGAAAAAAAACTTCATCCCCACTTCGGATGAAGTTTTGTTTCGTCCTAAGCTACCGTAAGAAAAATTTCTATTGGCCGTCGTAATTAATGTACAAAATTACAACTTTCTTGTGTACTAACAGTATCTTAGTAAAATCTCGAACAAACGGACGGACAAACGGATACGGCGAAACCATAGGGGTTCCTTATTAGGACGGAACCCTAAAAACATGCTTTACCCAATAAAAATTGAAAGAAAAAAATTGGTTCATCTATACTCTTTAGTTTCAACTGAATGCGTAAACAAAGTTTCCTGTCCGTACTATTAACCATTTGTGGACTGCAGGATCAAGTCATGGTTTGTCATAAAAAAATATGTTCACCAGAACCAAAGATTTGATCAATACATACTAAAACAAACTAACGAGACAAGTTAATAAAAAAATGTGTAAAAAGTGTAATGGGCAATCAGAGGGCTATGCTCAAAGTTTTCTTGCGTGATCTAGTCGTTGTGTGACATCTGCAAAAGAACCAAACTTACCGACGTAACCTGCAGTGGGCGATGTCGGAAAGCTGAAAAGTTCTGGCCCTTTATTCACAACTATTCGATTCGTTTCCGATTCGGAAAGTCGTATGTCTATCTCGGTCGTTTTCGTAATGCCAGAAGAAGACAGATATACGACTTTCCGAATCGGAAGCGAGTCGAATGGTTATGAATAAGGGGCCTGGAGTGGTGACCGCAAACCGGAAGACGTTGCGTTGGAAGACCTGGCACTAGGTGGACCGCTGACGATGTACGTGGACTCAAATCCGTTGGATGTGAGTCCACGCACGGGACCCGTCACTGTCGCCACACGAAAGCCAAAAGACGCAAAGCAAAATGAAATTAAATGATGAATGATGATTATGGAAAGCTTAGTAAAATGCTTAGTAATATATCAAAAAAACAAATAAAACAAAGTCAGGTAAATAAAATAGAAAAACTACCATCTAGTGGCTTTTAAACGTACTACTAAAACTACTCTACACCGTAACTTTCTACTTATGTTGTTTCCAACTGGTCTCACTTTACGTAATAATATCATAGATGGCGTTATGTTAGCTTTCACTTGACTTTCTCCGTTTTATTTTACCTTTCACCTATTTCTTCACGTGCTTTCAAAATAATCACATAGAGAGCTCTGCAATTTTATTCGTTACATATTTTTACGTCTTCCCGAATCTAAATAACAAGGTAAGTTTAAATTTAGCTTATACATAGCGATGTTTAGCCCGCAAAGTGCTGTACTGCACTGTTTCTATATTTTCAACATGTGCCATGTGAAAGATAAAAAAAAATACAATAAACACCTCGAAAACTTCAAACAGAAAGTCGATTGACCAAAAAATTAAAAGCCACCTATTGGCGTTTAAATGGACTAAAACAACTGTCTTCCATACCTAACATTCTACCACTTTCCCTGAATCTAACTGGTCGCACTTTATATGTCATAGATGGCGCTGAGTTTCTTTCTCTTGACTTTCTCCGTTTGACCGTTATTGTAAACACTGCCATCTATACCATTTTGAGGGAACTGCAAGCTGTTAACTATACCTTTCACCTATCTCTTTACGTGCTTTCTAAATAATTACATAGAGGGTTCTGCAATATTGTTCATTTCATACTAGATACTTTCACGTCTTGAGCTTTATCCTCACATCAACCTGATGTTCTCGATGCTGCATTACGGCACGTCTTTGATTCATTAATCATGAATCTTCCTTTGATCAGCTTAGTACAATCTATAACACTACCTTTTTTAGATATAGGTCTACATCCTCGTGATGGAGATCATTGATCAAATCTGATGATTAGAGATTAGATAAGTCATCAGGAAAGTTCTGTTTGGAAAATCCAAAATGAATTCATATTTTTATTTTGTAAAAACAACAGCTGCAGATTGCCCAAGGCATAGGTATAGGTTCAGACGTAGAAAGAGGCAAAATCTGGACGCGCATCGCGAATCTGAAATCTGGACTGTGTGAAACAATGTATGCTAAATAGGTAGTTTTGTAGGCTTGATCTGGTTTTAAAATATAATATACTGTGACTTGAAAATATTCGGGTAACCAAGGGCCGGTTTTTTAATCACCAGGTAAATTTTATCTGACGAACTTTGTCAGTTTTTGTATGGACACTGCCGAGACGTCAGATTTATTCTTCAGATAAAAGTTATCTAATACATTAACAAAACAAGGAAAAAAAAACAAATACCCACATTAAATTTTATTCTAAAACAGCAAAGAGGAGGAATTTGTACACGTACAGCACGCGCGCAGCCTCACCCGATATCAAAAGTGAAGTCGACATTCATCCCACATACTGAGTATGGCGTAAAGCAGGTTACTCAAGTGTAGAGATGTGAATAAGTCGATAGCTCGACAAGTTTGGGTTGTGTGGGTCTAGAACGGCTAGCCTCTAGATAGACGAAACCATCGGTGACAAAAACATTGTTTTGTTGAGGTGCACTATCATCATGGTTTTTGTCCGGCAAAGACGACAGCATGTTTTAGTAGACACAAAGAGTTTTAAAAGAATTAGGTATAGAGCGGACAATGGAAATAATGTCATAGTTACAAAATTTTTGATCCTGAACATTTTCGATTTTGACACACAAATCCACCTGACATGTATACAGAACGTACGACATTTGACAAAACTATTAGTTACTAATAAACCAGTTTTTTACATCGTTCGTAAATATTTGAATGTCTGAGTAGAAACAATCAACTACAGAACCAATGTGAGTGTCTGCCTAACAAACATTTAGTGATGTGGCTTAATTAAAATAAGATCTTTTATAAAATATTTCCTGTCGTTGTAAAATAATAAACAGCCACATTATGTTTAAAATCTACGAGACAAAAGAAAGATATAAACAACAAAAATCTAGTATCGATTTTCCTCGAGTATCTTTCAACACATCACTAGACAAAACAGGAAGTAGATACAGGTACAATATGTAAAACTATGTCAGTGTCACAAGGTGACAACTGAGATCTGATGGTGGTGTCAACAAAAAATGTACATCATCTACATACATACCGATGTGAATTTCACTTGTATGTACATACAGTTACGTTCTTTACTGCTTTGGACCCACTACATAAAGGTTTATTCCTCATTTCCTCCTTTCCTCTATCTCACTGGTTCCCAACCTATGGTCCGCGGACCAGCAGTGGTCCGCAGAAGCTAAAATATGGTCTACGAAATGTTAAAATGTTATTCTTTTTGACTTGCGCGAAAGATGCAAGCTCAACCCAACCTAATTGAAAACCTATCAGAGAGGTGAGGTGCTGAATTATAAAGGTTTTCATCTCGGTTTCCAAACAGTCCTGTCGGAGCCCATGTGTATCTATGACCGAATGGTCCCTATTAACAATAAAGCCACCAAAGTGGTCCCTGGTCCAAGAAAGGTTGGGAACCACTGCTCTATCTTTACATTCAGCGGTATGTTCAGTGTAAGCTCACCAACTTGAAGTACATAGATGAAAATAATATACTTTACTAGCAGACGTCACGCGGTTTTACCCGCGTAGTTCCCGTTCCCGTGGAAGTCATCATCATCATCATCTCAGCCGAAAGACGTCCACTGCTGGACATAGGCCTTTCCCAAGTGTCGCCACATTGACCGGTCCCTTGCGACTCGCATCCACCGGATTACCGCAACCTCCACCAGGTCATCGGTCCACCTACTGGGAGGTCTTCCAACGCATCGTCTTCCGGTTTTTCGGCCCCAACGGCTATCCGTTCTGCGAGCAATGTGCCCTGCCTCGGGCTACGTCGGTGACCTTGGTTCTCTTGCTTGGACTGGATGTCTTCATTTCTGATTCGATCACGCAAGGAAACTCCGAGCATAGCCCTCTCAATTGCCCTTTGAGTGACTTTAAGCCTACCTACCCTCCCCCCCCTACCCTCTCCCTGTCCCTTCCTTATTGTTCCAATTGGTAGATTGACCCATATAGTTGTGAAGATTGATTGTTCTTGGTTTTTATACGATGGAAGGGGTATCGACGAATAATCGGTTACCTACCCCGTATTCGTTCCGAACCCTGGGGACATATATTTTTCCCCGATAATTAATAAAATTCGAGCTAAATTATATGTATACTTAAACCTTCCTCGACAACGACTCTATCCCATAGTGAAAACAGCATGAAAATCGGTACAGTATTTTTTGAGTTTATCGCAAACAGATAGACAGACGCGGCCGAGGACTTTCTTTGAAAATATGTAATGATCTGCTGTTCCATACATTTTAAGTTGTTAAGATTTTTGTACTAACTATGTAAGTAGATACTACACAAATATGTAAAAAAAAAATCTTCGTTTAGAAATTCCTTTTTCCGGATCAAATTTCACTTTTCCTAACCAAAGTAGGTCGCAATATTACCCATAGAAGGTGAGCTAAGATTTCCCGTCAGCGGACATCCCGAGGAGATGAGGAAGTGGTCATTATGTGAGAAGCGGCGCAAACAGCTGCGAGCGATCGGCTTGGTAGTACAGGCGACGAGAAAACTTACACAAACAAGAATAAAATATAATAGCAATAGTAGGTTCATGAGACACTAACATTTCATGAAAATCTATAATGAGGGAATTTGAATTTGATATTTTTTTCACGATAGTGTCGTTAGAAAATATGTATAATAATCATATAATACTAGCTGACCCGTGCCACTTTGTCTTCGTCACATGAGAGAGAAAAACAAAAGGGAAAAAAAACCCCGTTTTTGCAAAAACAAACATTCCTACTCCGCTCCTAATGGCCGTAGCGAAATGTTATATAGCCTAAGGCTGACCCCACATTTGGCGTGCGCGATCCTCGGGCGTGCGAGTAGCGCGAGCGCCGCGCGCGCGCTGCGTGAGCGTCGGGTGTTGCCGCCGTGTGACGTGCATGCAGCGTGCGCGCAACGCGCGCGCGGCGCGCTCGCGACGCTCGAGACAGACGGCGGCGGGGATAGCGGGCGAAGGGGTAAGAACGCGACTCGAGCGTCGCGAGCGCGCCGCGCGCGCGTTGCGCGCACGCTGCATGCACGTCACACGGCGGCAACACCCGACGCTCACGCAGCGCGCGCGCGGCGCTCGCGCTACTCGCACGCCCCAGGATCGCGCACGCCAAATGTGGGGTCAGCCTAAAGCCTTTCTCAATAAATGGACTATTCAACACAAAAATATTTTTTCAATTTGAACCAGTTCCTGAGATTAGCGCGTTCAACCAAACAAACTCTTCTGCTTCATAATATTAGTATATAGATACGAGTAGGTATATATTTAATTTTTTATTTATTATGTAGGTAGTAGAGCTAACGAGAAGAGTATTTGTTTATGAAAGAACTAAAACTGCATCAGGTTTGCGCTGTTTTATCCGCAAATGAGCAGGAGTCCGCAAGAGAACCAAGGTCACTGATGTAGCCCGAAGAACTGCCAAACTTAAGTGGCAGTGGGCAGGGCACATTGAACGGATGGCCGATGGGGCCGAATTCACGAACCGGAAGACGATGCGTTGGAAGACCTCCCACTAGGTGGACCGATGACCTGGTCAAGGTTGCTGGAATCCGTTGGATGCGAGTCTCACGGGACCGGTCAATGTGGCGACACTTGGGGTAGGCCTATGTCCAACAGTGGACGTCTTTTGGCTGAAATGATAGTAATGGCATGTAACAGTTGAGGTACACAGTTTTAAAAACGAAAACCAGAGTTGTGCATCTAACTTGTATTATAAAGTGCATTATGAGTATCTATGCGCCTAACTTGATTCTCGTAAACTCTCATCCAGTTGCTACCAGCTAGTCTGCGAAGATCATGGGTCACCGAGCCTGAATGCTTCCAATCAAACACTTACCGATTCGCGGTCTCTAATCAAGAACTTATCTACCCCAACGGTTATTGGTTTTGGGCTAATAGTGCCAATTTACTGTCTTAAGTACATATTTATGTGAAACAAATTGCTGAATAAACTTTTCTGTACTTTGCACTCGACTATACCAAGCTACAATCGCCTCTGGTCTTAGAAACCAACCTCTATATTTAGTCTGAGATACTACACAACTCGTAACAGTATTATACAGGGTGTAAACCACCTCATCACGAAGCCGTCAACGAAGCATTCTGTACATCAAACTAAGTAACTTTACGTAAAAAATTATTGCAGGGAAACAACTTTTTTTTGGGTTATTATGTTTTGTGGTATAACTCAATGTTATGCACTCAAAACATTGTGCTGATGGATTGAATATAACGGGTTTTTTGGAGGTATTTAAAGTAAAAATCTTACAATAAAAACTTGTACTTAAAAAAACTTGTGAAAATGTTGTAACTTTGACCCCCAATATCTCCGTAACTAGAAGGTTCCAGGTATGGTGTAGAACAAAAAAATGATCGCATTGATGGGCAGAATAAGTGCCTTTTAGCTTCGTAAAGAGGTGTGTTACACCCTTTATGTACGTACTACATAGTAGGTATGAACTTTGCTGGAATGCCGATTTCCTAGCCGGCAGGCTTTGCTGTTTTAATACTAGATAAGTGTTTGCACTACCACCTGAGTATTAAGTCCGTCAGTTAGAGTATTGAAAAATAATGGACTGCAAATGGATTTTTGTAAATAAATGAATATTGACAAAGGCAACGCATCAAAACTCGGGAGTAGGGGGGTTCTTGACGTCAGAACACACTTAAAATTATACCACGGCGTGAGGTATTGAGAATAATTTTTAAAGCGTAGGATTGTTGTCAATTTTAGTTTATACGGGGACTTTGTTTTATTATATTTAATGATAATTTGTGGATTACGGCGCAGTAAAAATAAAAGAAATTAACAGAGGTTGCACCAGTTACAGAAAAGTTGAAAGAGAATCGACTTGGTATGGACATGATGAAGAAAGACGAATCGGGTGTGACAATCATTTATGCCGGACGAATGTTGAAAGTAAAATATGTTAATGGTTTGAGAGGGAGACTAGAGGAAGTCCAAAGAAACGATGGATGGATTGTGCGAGGAATGATATTATAAGAAGGAAAAATTTATAAGTGACGATTGACAGAAGAGAATGGAAAAAGATAACGTGTTGCGCTGACCCCAAGTATGAAAAGAAAGAAAGCCAGGACGATCATCATCTGCCTAGCCTTTTCCCGAAGTTGAAATTTAGGGCTGCTTCCAGTCTGACCGAATGCAGCTGAATACCAGTATTTTACATGGGAGCGACTGCCTATCTGACCCCCACAACCCAGTTGGTACTGGGTAATAAGAAACCCTATGGTAAGACTGGTTGTCACTTTTTAGGCCAAGGACTATCTATAAGTGCTGTCAAAGATTTACAAATGACAGCTAGGACCAACGGCTGATGTGAAAATAAAGAAAAATAAACTATCCAATTCCTCCGAACCCTTTTATTGCTTGCACACAAATAAAAAACATTTGGCTCCGATTAACACTTTCCAAAAAACCGAAAATTAGAGTAAGACGAACTGAGTACGTAATAATTATTCTACAAACGTTTTCTGTTCAAACAAAATAGGTGCCGTTTAGTTCAATCTATTGAATCCAAATTGGCTAATATCCTAAAGCGAAATAACATCACATATCTACATAGAGATTTGAGGTTATCGGACGGAATATAATATGTTTTTCGTAAATAGGTTAACCTGCCCCTTTTTTTTTTTTTTTTTTTTTTTTTTTTTTTTTTTTTTTTTTAAGGATGGGAAATCATCAAATGACCCCCCCCACTCTGGGCGGAGCGGGAGGGAGTGTCAGACTCTTACTGACTAAAAACCATCCATGTTCCTTCCTCGCCTTTTACGTTCCGGGGCCGCGGTATCTCTTTCGAACAGGCCCGCAACCCCGGCAGGCTTCGGCCCTTGCGGGCCCCTCTCTTTTTGCTGACACTCTTTGAGGCGCGCGTGGAACACGAACGCGCCGTCGACACGGCCTGTCGTCGTCGTTAGACAGCCGGACGGCCAGCTATTGCCCATAGCCAGCCGTCCACAGGCCCGCATCTACGGTGGCCGGTAGCCACCACGTGGCCCCCGACGCCCGTTGCGTCTCCCGCGGCGGGTTAACCTGCCCCTGTATTCACAAACGCTTTGAGTGAATTTCGATTCGACAAGTCGTATGTCTATCCTTTTTTTTGGCATAACGAAAACGAGTGAAATAGACATACAACTTCCCGAATCGAAATCGAATCGAAGCGTTGTGAGTATCGGGTCAGAGGCCCTACTCCCCAACGTTCCGTCCGTATATTCAGATCTATCTGCGTCTCTCACTCGCACTTATCTGCAGACGTGCGCAAGCGAGACGGATAGATCCAAATAAACGGACGAAGCGTTAGGGAGTAGGGCCTCTGGTTTTGACTGTGTCATCATCATCGGTCGGCTTCCAGTCTAACCGGATGCAGCTGAATACCAATATTTTACATGGAGCGATTGCCTAACTGACCTGCACAACCCAGTTAGTAATGGGTAATACGATACCTTGGTAAATAAATATATCGCTGGACATTAACACACAGCGCCACCTAGTGCCACACTAAGCAAAGCTTGTGTCGTGGACACTAGATAGTTAATATACTACATATATACTTTTTTGTTTGTAAATACATACTTATTATACATATAAACATCCATGACTCGGAAACAAATGTCCATGCTCATCACACAAACATTTGCTCCTACCGGGATTCGAACCCAGGACCCTAAGAACGTAAGGCAGCGTCACTACCACTACGCCAATCGGGTCGTCAAAGACTGGTTGTCAGACTTTTTGAGCCACTAACTACCCGTAACGACTGTCAAAGATCTTCCAATGACAGCCAGGACCAACGGCTTAACGTGCCTTCCGAGGTACGGAGGAAACTCGATATGTGATGATTGGTCACCCATCCACAGATCTACCTAGGCAAACACGGCTTAACCTAAAGATCGACCTGAGCGGCTGTTATTATTATTAGATAGATAAATCATTTAGTGCACATACAAGACATAGCACAACACTCAATACTCAATACTCAATACTCAACACTTTATTGCACTTTATTGCTTTTTTACTCAGAAGGACAATGTGCCAATATACGAAAAGAAAAACTTATTTAAAAAATAAGTAAGTATAGTAATACTTCAAATTTTAATAAAAAAATAAAAAAGAAAACAACAATTAGGATATGCAAGATGCGGTGTGCGTCTCAAGGTTGCACCAAATGGGAGTCCAGTTCAGCATGTGTCAGGCATGCAGCAGACGCTGACGCTGATGTTCTGTTGGATCCCTGTAGTGGCGTACGTCTTGTCATGACTGTGTATGGAATCCAAACATGTCTATTTAGGTTATTAAAATAACCTAACATGGTAAAACGCCTGTAATCCCGAAGGGTTGGGCAGAGGGTGTTCCTAATGGTACACCCACATTTCGTCAGTAATGTTTAAGTCCTATGTAATAGGGGGCTCTCCTATTGCAGTCAACCGGGCACAAATCTAGACTTCGTGGCTGTTACTAAAAAATTTCGAATGGAAAAACCGGACAGAACTTTCAAAAATCATACCGGGAGTGATATGAAAGGAGATGGAAACGATTACATACATTTTTGGGCCTGGATGTAACGAGATAAAAATGGTATGAATTAATAGATGCAGACTTATCAGTCCCTCGCTAAAAATTCTGTAAATTTTGACAATCTGAGAACTGAGTTATTTGAGGTTTAGTAAAAGTGAGGGTTACAGTCTCTATAAAAGAGCTGATTTAGCAGAGAGCTGTTATTATTTAGCCACGAGCTAAATAATAACAGCTCTCAGCTAAATCAGCTCTGATAGATCAGCCGCTCGGGCCGATCTTTAGGTTAAGCCGTGCTTACCTAGGTTGGTCTGTGGATGGGTGACTACTCTTACATACCGAGTTTCCTCCGTGCCTCGGAAAGCACATTGAGCTGTTGGTCTCGGCTGTCATTTGTCCATCTTTGGCAGTCGTTACAGGTAGTCAGTGGCCCAAATAGCCTAACAACCAGTCTTACCAAGGGGTATCGTATTACCCAGTATTAACTGGGTTGTAGAGGTCAGATAGGCAGTCGCTCCATGTAATATACTGGTATTCAGCAGCATCTGGTTAGCCTGGAAGCCGACCCCAACGTAGTTTGGAAAAGGCTAGGCAGATGATGATAACGTACCTATATTGAAAAAAATTACAAGTGGTACGCCAGTTCGAAATCACGTTAGGTCAAATTCAGCGGTACCTACCGTACATCTATTTAATAACACCGTCTCACACACACAAGTAGTCAGATAGCTGTCTATGTTAAATGAAGAAAAAGAAGTGAATTTAAGCGTACTACCGTGGACGGAGACTTGGTTGTGCTAGTGAGCCGGTGATACAGTGAATACATAGTGTTATCAGCCCTGCTACCATACTGCAGGTACCATAAAAAAAATCAAAATAGCGTGACGTTATTCGAAATTTCATATCCCTCTACATATAACCTACTATTTATTTGTTTAGCTCATAATAAATGCTTGCTAACTTAAACGTTTTATTAAACATAACAACCATGAAGATTCCATCATACTTATTTACTTACAAAATTATAAGCGTAACAACCATGGAAGGTAACACAATGATAGACATTGTTTACGTTCATTAATTTTTAAAACAAATTCCAAAATATTTCTAACTGTACAAAGAACAATGAAAGCTGTTTATTTGTTGGTTACTCAAGAATGGCTGCCCTGATTTAGTTATATTATGTTCGATGTTTATGAAGGAGAAAACACGAGTGCCCAAATAACTAATATGCAGGAACTCGTTACTTGCTTCTTTTTTCGTATATTGTACTGTCCCACTGCAGGATAAAGGCCTCCTCCAATTTCTTCAAAGTGCTCTTTTACCGTGCCTCTTCGAACCAGCTCTCGCGGTACGCGTCTATATCATTTCGTCACTTCTTTCTGGACTGGCCTCAGCGGCGCCATCCGTCTTCCGGCCACCGTCGTGTGGAGTTTCCTGCCTTCGTCCCACCTTTGCATTAAAGTCACCAATAAAAAACTCGTATCAAAAAAAGAAATCAAAACGACATCTAACACTCATCACGCCACCCCATTTGATGCCCCATCACAGTCATAATATAAATGTCTAGGCAATTTACTTGGAAAGTGCGTCGCAGAGCGATTTACCTCGAAACATACAAACCGGACACAGAGCGGTCTCGCGCGTATTATACGAGTTTATGTATGGTGGCATTTGTAGGGTTAAACTTTTGAATTGGGAATGGAACGTTATATTTTGAACATTGTGAATCGATATTTATTTATTTTACAAGTGTTGAAGTTTAGTAAACTTGAGTTGAGATGGTTTTTTGTTTTTGAATAAATCACCCCAGCCGGGCTAGCATGGGCAGGGGATAAAATTTTCTCCACCTGTCATTTCTACTGACTTGTCCCTTGTCAGTGGAAATAACCGGTGGAGAAAAGTTTTATCCCCTGCCCATGCTAGCCCGGCAGTCTAGGAAAATAACAGAATTTTAATTTATTCCAAGGTGTACGACAGCCAAAATCAACAGCGGCGACTACTCGAAAAGCACCGATACAATGAAGCTCGATGAAGTCTCAGAGAAACAATTTAACTGTCTTTGATCCTGCAATGAAATTATCAGTAATAAATAGCGGAGGTGTATAAAGGACATAATTTGAACTCCAGACAGAGGTACCTAAACCCATTTCACCGAAAAAAAGATCATATCCAGATTCTGGCTACTATTCAAAAGCATCATCATCATCATCAGCCTATAAATGTTCCCACAGCTGGGACACAGCCCTCTCTATGAGTTGGAATGGCTAAAATCCACCACGCGGGCCCAGTGCGGAGTGGTAGATGCCACAATGTCCTCAATTTTTCTAGGACATGCCGGTTTCCTCACGATGTTTTCCTTCACCGTTTTGAGAGCAATGTAAATTAAAAATTTAGATGCAAAAATCAAATAACACTTTTCCTCACCTAGAAGTCGAACCCAGGATCCCCTCAGATAAGTTATTGCGTCTTTAGATCATACTCCGAGAGTGAACTTAAACTTTATACAAACAAACGACCAACGAAAGTGCAACAAACACAAATACTTTCAAAAACAAGTGAATGTAGCAGGCAAACACATTGTGATTCGGAAACACGCGTGACGACCATATCAAACAGAAGTCGGTAATTTGACATAGATTTTATTCCCTTCGTCGCTACGCTCGCGACCTCCGGTGATACGATTGCGATGCGACTTTCGTCTTGTGACACTTGCATGCGTGTGTATGCCCGTGTGTTGTGTGGGTTACGATTTCAGCTTCTGTTTTCGCGTAAGAACAGCTGCATCGCAAATCGCTTAGATTAAATCAAAGATGTGATTTTAAGGTCATTCAAAAGTCTCGAGAATAAGTTTCCACCGAGATGAGTAAAGTCGCATATCCAAAGTCGCACATCCCGCATACAACAACATATACAACAAACAGTATGGGTGAGAGAGATAATACTGTGTTGGATCGAAGACTGAGCGGCTGAGAAGAGGGAGACACAAGCACCAGTTAATCACCCTTGTATCTTCGCATGTTTTATGATTTTGTCAAAATAAAATATAAACGTCCATTTTGTAATAGTCCTTTTATTGCAGTAAAATATGACAGTTCCGTGCAGTGTTGCAAGCGTTTAAAAAATATAATATAAAAATGATACCAGAGTACATAATCTACAACATCCTCCCACCACCCAACAAAGGAACATTGATATATCAATATAAATAGGTATTAGTCATTCAATTTTACATTACAATAGGTACACATAAAAAACATTTCCATTTAATAAAATTCAATAATTATTCAAATTCACGCACCTACAAAGTCATGTATAAATTCAAATTGTGTAAAAAATACAATGTCACATCAAATATTACGTCAAAACAATCGGATTCATAAATTCGTTGTGTAAAAAAAAATACAAAGACACATAAAATATTATGTCCAAACAGTTACATTCATTCATAGGTACACATTCAACAATAAATTAAATGGTCATTAAAATTATAATAAGGTACTGCAATACTATGTGGACGTGTAACATAATATGCGTGATACAGCAAGAACAGAATCGGGGCCGACAAATTAATTTACTATTCTAAAAATCGTTTTGGCACTTTTATCTCTCTTCCGTGTCTAGTGACCACGGAGGGCGGTTGAGTCAAGTTGTCCAAGTCTGAGTTCGACGCCTCACCAGAGTTCAAATCCTCATTATGTAAACAAGTCTCAGGCTTACCTGTGTTGCTGCCTGTTCTACGCCACTCATCGGAAACAGCTGATAGTTCCAGGGGATAAAGCTTTTGGCAAGCTCGTATCCATTCACCATTCGCAGTCTGTACTCTTACGGCTCTGCTGTGTCCATCAGCACCTGTCAACAATTCTTTTACTATTCCTAAAGGCCAATATAATCTCTTGGAATCTGTCTCAATTAGAACAATGTCATTCACTTTAGGAAAATTTGGTATACACCTGTTTCTACTGCAAAGTAAAGCTAAGTATTCGTTTCTAAAACGTTGTCTATAATCGGCTCTTAATTTATCTAAATATTGATAACGAATATTAATATTATTTGAATCTATTTGATCCAAATCAGGTGTATCTGTAGAATGTAGAGGATGCAAAAACATCATAGGAGTGAGCGGTTTTAATGAGTAGTCGTCTGTTGCTACATATGTCAATGGACGGCTATTTATGACTGCTTCACATTCACAAAGTAAAGTCGACAACTCAATCCATGTTACAGTCTGTTTACCCAAAATTCTCCGTAACATATCCTTTACTACCCTAACAAGACGCTCCCACCATCCTCCCCACCAAGGTGCTCTGGGTGGTAAGAAACGCCATTTAATTGGCGGGGGAACGATCGCTGTCGCAGCCTCGATTTCACACCAATTTATTTCTTTCAATAAATTAGCTGAACCCTGAAAATTACTACCACAATCAGTGTAAATGACATTTATACGACCTCTTCGTGCTATAAAACGACGTAGAGCCATCAAAAAGCTGTTAGTAGATAAGGAATCTACCAATTCCAAATGTACTGCTCTGTAAGTAGCGCATGTAAATAGCACTATCCAGCATTTTTCTTGATTACGAAGATATAACGGTCCCGCAAGATCTATTCCTGTCACCTGAAAGACTGCGGATGCTTCAACTCTGCCTGCAGGCAACGGCGCTTCAGGAACTTCATAGTGTTTGCATTTGTCCCTTTTACATACTACGCATCGCGCCACGATCTTCTTGGCGAGACGTCTTATGTTCAAAATCCAGAAACAATTTCTGAGATTTGACATCAAGAGCTGTGTCCCTGCATGATTTAGTTTTTCGTGTCGCTGTCGTACTAGCCGTTGTATTATTTCATTTCTGCCAGGCAACAGTACTGGATTCACGAATTTCTTATCTTCATGACTCAACTCCAATCTTGTCTTTACTCTGATTACTCCTTCATCATCCATAAATGTGTTTAGATTCTTCGGTAAACATTTTTGAGTAAATTCTTCTTTTTGTAACAATCTTATCAATGAATTCTCTGCATTTATATATTCGTCATTTGTTATATCCGATCCATGTGCATTAAATTTCTTTCTTACTTTACAACTCATGCGTAAAATCCATGCTACAAGTCTGACCATACGGTTATACTTAGAAAAATACATTAACTTCCGACTAAATGGAACAGTTGTAACGTCGGTACAAATTACAGCATTCTTACTAATTTCAGCACGCACCAACTCTTCACACGCGTCACTCAAGTTACCCACCGATGATTTAGGCCAATCTTCGATATTGTCTTTGAGCCAAGTAGGGCCTTCCCACCACCGACTTTCTAATAATCTCTGTGCATTGCATCCTCGCGACGGCAAATCAGCCGGATTGTGTTCGCCTGGTAAATGGTGCCAATCATTGCGATTTGAAGTTGTGCATATTTCTTTGACTCTATTGGATACAAATAATTTCCATTGTGTTTGTCTTTTTATCCATGCATACACTACTGCTGAATCAGTCCAAAAATAGGTTTTGTATTTCTTACATTGAGCCAATATTCCAGACTCCATAACTTCTTTATACAACCGAGATGCGATAAGAGCACCCATAAGTTCCAATCTAGGTAATGACATTTTCTTGCTAGCTGGAGCCACTCTACTCTTTGCTAAAATGAGTTGTACATGTACATTTTTATCTTTTCGTGTTCTTAAGAACACACAGCCAGCATAGGATGTTTGGCATGCATCCCCAAATATGTGTAGACTGGTCACACATTCTTCTATAGGTGCAACTGATACACGTCTTGGAATACGACACTGATTGATTAAATGAGCTGTTTTCAACCAATTTTTAAATTCCTGAGCCAAATTGGAAGGTATTTCTTCATCCCAGTCAAGGTTCAGTTCCCAGATTTTTTGCATAATAAGCTTAGGTATTAAAGTTGTTGGACAAACTAATCCCAGTGGATCAAACACATGTTGAGCCACAGAGATCACATACCTCTTTGTTATATGTTCTGATGAAGAAACATTTATGCTCACATTACATCGTATGTCATCTTGCAATGTATTCCATGTCATTCCCAATACTGAAATTGAAACTGTGTCGTCTATTCTACGAGGAGCTGTTACCCATCCACGCAGATCAAACATACCACTTTTCATTATAGTTGCCGATTCTGTAATAAAGGTTTTTAGTTCCTCAATACTATCAAAACTCGTTACACAGTTGTCAACATAGAATGACTCTTTTAATTTAGTTGCTGTCTTCTTGTAGCCCTCTGTGCACAAATCCAAATGATAATTCAAAGTTGCACTTAATAAAAATGGACTACAAGTGATTCCAAAAACAACTCTCTTATGTCTGTATGTCACTATTTTATCACATGTCTCTATATTTTCCCACCAAAGGAACTTAAGATAATCTCTGTCTTGTTCTGTAACACATATTTGTAAAAACGCTTGCTTTATATCAGAGACAACTCCATAAGCACCTTTTCTAAATTGTATTAATAATTTCGGTAACAATTCTATCATATTAACACCTTTATCCAAGCAACTGTTCAGTGACCACCCATTTCGGTCCTTGGTGGACGCGTCGTACACAGGGCGCACTCGAGTTGAAGTATTATGTGGTTTTATGACACCGTGATGAGGTAAGTAGTGACCGTTTTCCATGTTATCATCTGTAACCTTCTCAATAATATCATCCTTCTCCCAAGTTTGTAGGACATGATTGTAAGTATTTAGGTTACCTGTCAACTTCAATTTCTTTGTAGTCGACTCCAGCCTCTTAGATGCCACTTCATAATTAGTGCTGAGCCTCGGACACCCATCCTTCCACAGCAGTGACACGTTGTAACGGCCTTCTGCATTCACTGAAATGTTGTTGTTAAAATTTTTAAGAACTTCAGTTTCAGTAACATTTTTGCACTGCTTTTCATAGGGGTCTTGAATACCTAATAACTCCACACTCCACAAATCAGAAAGATTTGTTTTCGAAAAGCATGAAACACTATTAGTGTTGACTGAATTTAAATTATTTATTGGGCCTTGTAATGTCCATCCTAAATTGGTTTTGACAGCCATCAAGTTGTCATCTAAATGTACCAATTCATTAGTAACTATGGACCCAAGATGATCAGACCCAATTAAGAGACCAATTTCAGTGTCTGCAAATTGAAAATCACTGATCTTAATGTTTAAGTCTCGCAACTTCTTAGACAATGCCACATTCTTAACTTTTGGTAGGTGCCCGCATAAATCAGCCTGTTGTAATGCATTGATCTCAGCATGAAATGAGTTGTCCAAACTACTCACCTTTAATTCAAAGCACTTATATACCTCAGCTGGTTGTTCTACACCTCCAAATAACATATGCCCTATCTTCTCTGTGCCAGTCTGCCGCAGCCCCAATTTCTTGACTACTGCAGCTTTCACATACGACCTTTGTGATCCGCTGTCTAATAATGCTCTCACCTTCTCATATTTACCATTATAGGCGACATTCACAATCAGCGTCTGTAATAAAGTTGTAGTGTTATTTCTGGCACATATAAGTACATTCTCAGATGTTCTATTATCACTGCTCTTATTATGTACATCAGGACACAAAATAACAAAATGACGCCTTCCACATGCTATACATTTGACAAAGTTTTTACATTTATTAGCCATATGTCCCTTTCTTAGACATATGTAGCAACAGCCTTTCTTCTTAATTGCCTCCTTTTTATCATCTAAAGACATCTTACTTGCTTTACTACATTCAAAGGTATTATGGCCACTTTTATCACAAAAATAACAATTACTATTAGGATTTGAAAACTCCTTACCAGGTTTTGTGTTGGACACCAGTGCTGCTGCTGTTGGTAGACTTGATTCACTGTTAAAAGAGGATTTAGAACCCACACAAGCATCAAACTCAGACCTAGCCAACTTCACACGCTCCTCCGTGTCCACTTCACATTTCAAAAAATTTAATAATTTGGTAAGTTGATTCGAAGACTTATTATCAACATTAATCCTATTCCAGGCAATTAAAATTGTTTCAGGTATGGCTGATTCAACTAAAGGATATAAAATTGTTTCATATTTTTGCTTTACAATGCCTAAAGTTTCTAAAGATAATAGATAAGTTGACAATTTATCATATAGATTCCTAATAGATTGTTGATTTTTGTTATGATTGAGAACTAAAGTTAATAACTGTCTAACATAAACCTGAATTAATAAATCTTCACAGCCAAACCTTGCCTTCAGTTGATCAATGGCTTTGGAGTAGTTGTCCACTGATGGGGGAAAACTTTCCACCAACGCTCGTGCATTGCTGCCCTCCTTCATTGACTGGATCAAATATTGAAATTTATCTTCATTGTTCATATTAGTATCCATGTGAATCTTTTTGAACTGACCCCAGAAACCTAACCAATTCTTTAGATCATCATCAAATTTCTTGAATTCAATTTTAGGTAGTTTGTAATTCTTAGCTGATTTCACCTCTTGAGATGTTACATCAGTGGTGGTGTTCTTGAAACTTGAACAGATTTCTTTAATGGTATACCATTTGTGAACAAATTCTTCAGCTTTATCAACTTCTTCTGTGTAGCTTGCTTCATTAAAATCTTCTAAGCTTAACATTCTTTCTCGAATCTGATTGTCTAATTTATTTAACTGTTGAATTTTTTCTTCCAAATAGGTTATTTCTATTGTTGCTTTCGAAAAATTCCGTTCTTTAATATGTGATTCTACTGCTGTTGCGCTCCTGTTAAATAGTCTTCGAAGTTGATCCCGCTCCCGGATATCTTTTAATGCTTGTGCAGCCATAGTGTGGTATGATCACGCTACACGTGGACAAGCCGGGTCGGTCGGACTTCTGTGCAAGTTCTTGATATTTCCCACGGTCGCCACTTTGTGTTGGATCGAAGACTGAGCGGCTGAGAAGAGGGAGACACAAGCACCAGTTAATCACCCTTGTATCTTCGCATGTTTTATGATTTTGTCAAAATAAAATATAAACGTCCATTTTGTAATAGTCCTTTTATTGCAGTAAAATATGACAGTTCCGTGCAGTGTTGCAAGCGTTTAAAAAATATAATATAAAAATGATACCAGAGTACATAATCTACAACAAATACCATTCAAATCTCATTGTTAGGGGTCTATTCAGACGGAACGGAAAAATCCTTGCAAATTGCACTGACTGCATTGAAAATAGGACCGTATCATAACGGCTTTAAGTCGAAAATTGAATGAATATCAACGCGGACATCAAACATCGCCTGCTCGCGCATATTTGGAAGACTTCTAGGATGCCCGAGACCGCGTGAGTAGTTATTCGAGTTGGTTTACGTGTCGCTTGAGTATGTAGAACGTGGCCAAGGGCTTCAGTAACATCGGTGTAGTGACAACGTATGGAGGAATGAAGGTCAAGTTCAAAGCAAAAGTAAGGAATGTTCACTTTACAGCAGGTTGAAGTGAACTGACCTATTTTGAGCATTTTGCTTTCACCGAGTGCAAATGTATGACATGTGTTATACCGTCTCTTCTGCGTACCCCAGGCCTCCGTAAAAAGCTGCATGCACTGTCATATTGAGTAGAAGAAACTTTCAGGTCATAATTTATTAAATGATTCCATTATATTATAAGTCATTGGTGTGTGAAATTCCGAAATTAATGTATTTTATAGAAGTGTTCTACACTGCATCAGCGATGATAATTATAAGAAAGAGGGTACCTAGAAGAGTAACTGATTTGCACTAAATATATGCAAATTGACAAACACTAAACAAAGAAACACTAAACTACTCTTCTCATCATATTATTAAAAATAAACTTTAGAGCAGACGAGACACCAAATGGATGTAGGAACACAGACTTGTTTTAACATCACACATTATGGTAGACGGCAAAAAAAATCGAATTAGTCCGTCGTCAGGTAGATTATTAAAAAACACTTGACCCGTATTTTTTCCTTTGTTACGTAAATCAAAATTGACGAAGAAACGACGCTTTTAAAATTCCTAACACGTCACGTCTAGGTATAATTTTTAGCTAGTTCTGACGTCCCGAGCCCCCACTACCGAGTTTTGATGCGTTTTATCTTTGTCAGCATTCATTGATTTACAAAAACAAAAAATACGTGTCCATTATTTTTCAATAATGTAACTGACGGACTAAATAGATTGGTAAATTTTTGATACTGTAGTCATGCTTATTCGACATGATACTGCAATGCGTATTTGTTTGCGTGTTAGCCATACAAACAGCCACACAAGATAAGTTCAAGAGAACACGATGCCATCGTTCTCATTTGAATGACGTATACCGCAGCGTCTATTGTTTTACTTTTTATCTGACCTGACAAGCTCGAAGGTGACCTAGGCACGATATATACTGTGGAATACTTAATTATTGAGAGCCGGGTTCCCGTACATGGTCTAGGTTAGTAGTACTTCATTGTGGGAAATTCTATGTGCATGCGTTGCTATGGGGAGTATTTCTTTACGTCCCAATTTAAACGTATGCCACATTGGGCACCCATTTTAACGGCACCTGAGTAAAAGCACCTGAGGTATTCCACATACGGCACCTATTGTTGCAGGTGCCTATAGGAAATGGGCGTGTAGAAAAACTGGAGCGGTTGGAAAATATACTAGACTTAGAAGATAGAAGTGAGAAATGACTAAAGGCAACCAACACTTTTATAACATTCGTTTAGTGAACGAATGACGGTGTTGCCAGTATAAAAATAAAAATAAAAGGGCTTTTATTTCCTATTTTTGCATTGTTTTAAGTTACAAATTAAACTATTATTAATGCACTTGTCTATACAGCTATACATAACTATATTTGTATTCCTTAATTATTAAATTTTTACTTATTAACTACTTTATTCTGCATAACAACTAATTTAACTTTACAGTTTATTTTAAATAGTATTTTCTGCTGGAACCCCATGTTGGGTAAAGGCCTCCTCCAAAGATGCTCAAACTTCCCTATCCTGTGCAATTCGTTTCCAGTTTGGCTCAGTTGTCTTTGTTATGTCATGCACGTATGTTGCCATTATAAAGAAGATTACAGATTAATTTTTGCTTTATTAAAATCGACTAAATACCAACAGTGCCATTAGTTTATTTGATCATTAATCATTTCTCAATGACATGTATTTACCGCCAGAAAAGACTGGACTGTGCCCGGTTACTGGCAATGAGATAACATGACATAACATAACAGGGACCCCTGTTACATGGGACTTAAACATAACTGGCTTTTTGGTTTACATTTTACAATATAATGTGCCTGTTAAAATGTATACCAAATAGCTTGGTCCACCAGTGGGTCCACATCAACTTGGCTTCTGCGCTCAGAACCTCTAGCCAGTAAAAAACGATTTGTTTGAACATCATACAAGTTTAAGATGCAAGATGCACACGCAATGGCAGAAATCACTTTGCTAAACAAAGCTAGGACTGTGACGTAACAAAATAACTGTTAGATTGTTTGTGGTTAGAAGTCTATCTTGGCCTTGGCATTCGTTATCTACAAAGTGTGCGTTTCATATCGTTGTGGTTTTCCTAAAGTGTTTAAATAATAAAAAACCGCCCGGATTATTCAGGTTATGCTGTCATTGCCTAGGTTGATCTGTGAATATCATCATCATCATCATTTCAGCCAAAAGACCACATTGACTGGCCCCGTGCGACTCAAATACAGCGGATTCCCGCAATCTTTGCCAGGTCATCGGTTTACCTAGTGGAAGGTCTTCCAACGCATCGTCTTCCGTTTCGCGGTCGCTACTCCAAAACTTTTCGGCCCCATCGGCCATCCGTTCTGCGACCAATGTGCCTTGCCCATAAAATCTCAGCTGCATCCATTTAAACCAGAAGCCGATTTCAACATAGTTGGGAAAAGGCTTGATGATGAAACGGTTTTTCTAATTCTTCGTGTTTAGTTTTTTGTAAAAAGTATACAGAATTTGATGATGCATATCAGCTGTGGAAACGTTACAACCATCTAGGTATCTATGATTGTATTTTTTTTTTAGAATGGGAAATCATCAAATAACTTGTCCCACTCTGGGCGGAACGGGAGGGAGTGTCAGCCTCTTACTGACTAAAACCCATCCGTGTTCCTTCGTCGCCCTTTATGTTCCTCTTTCGAACAGGCCCGTAACCCCGGCAGGTATGTTTGTATTTCATCATCATATTCTTGCTCTTATTCCAATTCATATGGGGTCGGTGCATCATGTCTTCTTATTCCATACTTCCCTATGATCAGACAACGCCTTTCTTGCTATAACATTCTTTATACATCTCTTGTTGTTCAGGTCTCCTTCTACTCTTTTTCATGGCTTAGTTATGATTACTATAATTATTTCCCAAGCTTTTTGTTACCCCAAATCATTACTTTACAACTCAACACTTTCACAAATACTTTTCCAGTTTCCATTTCGAGCGATTACTTTCAAGCAAAGATTATTAATTAAGAAGTGAAATACAATAATGAGCAAGAAAATGACATTACAATAGGTAACACTTTCGTTTGTGGAGACGGTACCTATGATGTATGGATGAAAAGTTTGTAGTCATCTGTATCTAACTTGTTATGTCGTTTTCTCAGTGTGTATTCTTTTTAGTATCCGTTTTTGTGGGGATATTGAACGATTGTATTGATGTCATTGTGTCTTTCTCGGTATCATCATTTATAGTAATTAAGTCTTTTTTTAAGAATCCATTGCGATCTTTTTTTCTTTCTTTATTGTTAGTGCCTAATATAGTGTCAGTTTTTATGCCGTCCATAAGCCTCTGACTTAGCTTTACATGCCGTTGAAAAATACATCTAAGACATGCTGATTTCTTCACAAATCAAAATTTATCAGTGAATGAAATTACTGTTAAGAATAGTATAGGTATTCATTAAGATTAATGAAAATCTAGAATGACTGACAAAACTTATATTTGAAAATCCAACAGTATTTATTGCGTTGACTGCCTCGTTGGTCTATTGGTCGCAAGCGCGACTACTGAGCATGAGGTCCTGGATTTGATTCCCAGGTCGAGCAAAGAGTGGTTGGGTCCATGTCCTAGATCGTGTCCTTTCACAGTAAGTATCATTATGCGCCTTTTCGAAATAAATCCAATTTCATAAGATACGCACAACAAAAAAAAATGAAAGTTAAAAAAACTGGGATGTTGGATGCCGATCCAATCTGTTCACAAAATAGCACTAAACAGTCTAGAACTGCCACATTTTTTGCTGTAAAAAGCTTAGAATTATCGAAAAAGGATGAGTTTTGTCTCTTCCTCTCTACAAAGCATGCAAGACCGGGCGGGTAACTTTATTTTAAAACACGCACTTTGGCACTTATCTACTGGATTCAAACGCGTGTCAAGTTTACCCGTCTCAGTTCAGTGCCCTTTTCATGGAAAGTGTTTCTTTCTGATGTTAACATACTCCCAGTGAATTTGGTTTTAAATTTGAAATAGGCATGAAGATGGTATAAAAAAATTGCAAATCCGTCAGTTAGAGTATAAGAAAAAAATGGACACGTATTTTTTGTTTTTGTTAATCAATGAATTTTGACAGAGATAAAACGCATCAAAACTCGAGAGTCGGCTCGTGACGTCAGAACGCAGTAATAATTTATACCAAGGCGTGACGTTTTGAAATTTTGAAGGCGTTGTATCTTCGTCAATATTGGTTTACGTATCAAAAGAAAAAATACGGGTTAAATGTTTTTTGACAATCTAACTGACGACGAATTAGATTTTTATTTGGCATCTATCTGCCCTATATTGAAAACTTGTAGAATTCTATGAATAAAGCGACATTGTCAGTCATGCAACAGAGTTTGACACCAGTAACAAGCTAGTTCTCTGCTATTATAAAAAAAATAATGAAAAAAACCTTTTTTATTTCTTTATAATTGGTGTCCACGGACCCTTCACAAAGCCTTTAAGAGCCCTCTTACAGTCCACTAGCGCCGCCAATCGAAAAAATGTCATAACTCGTAAATAGAATAAAAAATACAAAATATGTTCTATTATTACTGTGGAAAAGGCAATAACGCACTTGTATAACACCTTATCAACACTTGAAATATAGCTGTTTAGCTAAATCGTGCATTCAAAACATAAACGGCCGTTTTTGTTACAAATGCACGATTTAGCTAAACAGCTATATTTCAAGTGGTGACAATGTGTTATAAAATTACGTTATTGCCTTTTCTACAGTAATAATAGACCACATTTTGTATTTTTGATTCCATTTACGAGTTATGACATTTTTTCGATTGGCGGCGCTAGTGGACTGTAAGAGGGCTCTTAACCATGCTTTCTGTACATCATACTAAGTAACTTTACATAATAATTATTACTGGGAAATACGGGACTATGGTTTGGGTGGGTTGTGGGTTGGTATGGGGTTTATGGGGACTTTTAGGGTAAAAATTGAAAATCATCATTATTGTACAGTAACACTCAACGTAACGTACTCAAATCATTGTACTGATGGATTCGTTGAAGAGTACGTAGTTTTTTAGGTATTTGAAGAAAAACGATAACTTTACACAGTTTGTAAAGTTATCCTAGTTTTTATTAAAAAAATTAACTTGTGAAAAAGTGAAAAATTGGACACCCAATATCTCCGTAACTAGAAGGTTCTCAGATACGGCCTAGAACTCTAGAGTAAAATAATATCTCAATCATAGGGAAAACAAGTGCTTTTCGGGGTGTAAATTTAGGGTAAATTTAGACCCAATATTAAATTAAATGATCAACTGTCAGATCCCATAATAAAAGAAAACTGATCATATGCAAATTAGACACAATGTACGAAGAATGAAGTTCCTCCATTCATTTAAATCTAAAAAACAAAAACGAAACAGTACAATGCCTTGTAATTTCACGAACACCACAAAAAAATTCGCTTCCATGTCAAATCGCTATAATATCACGAAATTTCATCTACGAGTTGCAAAGAGAGATGAGTTTCAACATGTTGCGTGTGAATTTGTTTGTAAAATATAACTTTCTATTTCGTAATGTCACGTAATCTGCTTGATCGATGGGGCGTGAGCCAGTGAGAGCGGGGAGTGGAGTTCAACTGAGGTAAAAGGGCGTTCGCAATGGAGCCGGTTGGGTCATTCGTCAACTGGCGACTGTGAAAATCGCAAGTGCGTGCGAGTTTGCACCTCTTATTTTAATTTTTTTCGTTGTCAACTAGCTCGACCTGGTAAATCTGACGTAAAATACGTCTGATGTACACTCAGCTACGTAAACTTCTTACAAAATGTATAAGTAATCTAATAATATCTTTGAACGAGCAAAGCTTGTCAAGTAGAGTGACAAAAAACATATTAAAATTGGAAGGTGCCAACTCGCGTGCACTCGCGAGTTTCATAGTCACCAGTTGACGAATGACGCAGCCGGGTGTACTGTGTATTTGTGTAGGGCTGGGGAACTTAGTAATGGGTTGGGGACTAGTGCTTTTAATATTGTGCTAGCATTTATGTTGTCCCACTGCAGGGCATAGACCTCTATTCCCTCCTTCGACTTTTCACGATCTATTGCGATTGCAGGCCAATCCTTTATAAAATAAGTCGGTTCATCACACCATCTCCTTGTTGGCCTGCCGCGTTGTCGTTTCTTACTAATACACTGATTGATTTCTTTTCCAAAATGTATTGCTTTATTAATTTTGCAAAAAAATATGGTAGCATAATATTTGGAAACAGGATCCTACTAATAATGATGGAAAACAGTGTTTTAGACTTTCACGGTTTTTCACTACACTTGAAGTACTTACGGGAAAAAGGAAAAGAAAATCACAGACATTATCCCGTAATTACTTTAAGTATAATGGAAAACATTTTTAGCGAAAACTCAAGGATGATGAAATTATCACATAAAGAAAGACAAAGACGTGTAGATAACGACAAAAAACATATTAAAATTGGATGGTGCCAACTCGCGCTCGTGAATTTCACAGTCGCCAGTTGAATAGTCGTCGAAGAGCATAAGCGGTATTTTCTAATAAGGAAAGCGAAAAGCTAAAATAAATCTACTTGTCTGTCCATTCGCCTGCCTATCTTCTTGTTACTGTACTGCGATGTAATATGGGTAGGCTTTCTTTCGACATTACGCGAGTGTAATCACGGGTAATAGTTAGAATACAATAACTTAAAGTTCAGTACCAAAGTGATGACCATGCATTCATGCAACAAATAAGTTCTAACTCACGACCTTTCGCTCGGCCGCCGCATCCGGTTTAGTGGTTCATTATCTATACTTCTATACTATATATAATATTATAAAGCAGAAGAGTTTGTTTGGTTAAACGCGCTAATCTCAGAAACTACTGGTTCAATAGAAAAATTATTTTTGTGTTGGATAGTCCATTTATTGGGGAAGGCTATAGGCTATAAAACATTACACTACGCCCATTAGGAGCGTAGCAGGAATGACAAAAGTGGCAAAAACGGGGATATTTTTTCCTTTCGTTTTTCTCTCTCTTATGTGACGCAGACGAAGTTGCGTGGTTCAGCTAGTTGCCTATAATGTGAGGAGGTCGCGGCTACATAAACAGCCACCCAGGTCGATCTTTAGGTTAAACCGCGCTTACCTAGGCTGGTCCGTTGATGGATAACCACTCTTAACATAGCGAGTTTCCTCCGTGGTTTGGAAAACACGTTAACAAGTTTATCCGGGTGGTCATAAGTTGGTCTTTGACTATTGTTTCAGGTCCGGTTAAGTCAGAGAGAACCAGTCTTACCTAAGGGTATTTATTACCCAGTACTAAGTGAATAGTGGAGGTCAGTTAGGCAGAGTTCTATGTAAAATTCTAAATACGCAATAAATGCAAAAATGAATAGGTTTCTTCTGGGCACACTTATACCATAAGAGATCTCATTAATTGCTGCCATCAGGCGAGATTGAGGTCAAGAGCAGGATCATTAGGTCGAGCGAACAGCAGTCCTTTACTAGAAATTAGTTTCTCTAACTGCAGGTCATTGAACTTCATTCTAGGGGGTCTTGGCAATTCTCATATTTAATAATGATTGCCATATTTCTAAGTGTTTTCGGTGTTCTTCGCTTCACTGTACACTGTTGCACTTACCCTGCCACGGTTGCAGAGTGTCTCGGCGATAGTGTAGTATACTCATCATAATGAATAGTTATTTCATGAAATCGTGTCATTTGAGGCAATCACACCTTTTTTTTAGCCTTTTCTGTCCCACTTCTGGGCAAAGGCCTCCCTCCAGCCTTTCCCACTCTTCGCGAACCCACGCGTCCTCCTTCCAATTTGGACGGAACTTGTCCAGTTCGTCCCTGCATCTCCTTCGTAGCTAAGAGAGAATAAAAACTTTTTACAAAAAATAAAACCGACTTCAGAGAAAACAAAAAAGTGAAAAATAACTTCAGAAAAAACGCTTCAGAAGTCGGTGACCTTTTTTAGATTGATTTAGTTTTTTTGTCACCGACTTCTGAAGCGTTTTTTCTGAAGTTATTTTTCACTTTTTGGTTTTCTCTGAAGTCGGTTTTATTTTTTGTAAAAAAGTTTTTATTTTTCACTTTTTAGTGGTTCACATGTGCTTACCCCTTCACAGCGTACTGGCGTGATTTTAGGTGATGAACTGGTGTAAACAATAGACAGATATGAGATTTCGGCAATTCCAGTACATTTGCTATCATTTATTGAGGAGTTCCGTTGCTATCTCCGAAGTTCTTCATCAGATCTTCATCAAATTGAATTGGGATCACTTCGAGAAAGTACAATTCCTAAAACTACCCAAACCGCTTCTAGTGTGCCTATAAAATGTGAAGAATTCTCTCTATTTCTCCAGAATCCCATCATCAGCTACTGATTTGATGATTATAAGACCACACAGGAAGCACCAGCTTTCAAATGAAATAAGAACGATCAAAATCGGTTCACCCAGTAGAAAGTACTGAGGTAACAAATATTTTCGAAATCGGGTGTATTTTACACATGTGCGTACCCCCTCAGAGCATACAGGCGTGATGTTACGTCATAATATAGTATAAACAATGAACCTACAAGCGATGGCAGCAATCACTGCAGATTTGCTGTGTATTTTTGAAGAGTTCCGTTGTATATCTCCGAAGATCAGCATCAGGTCTTCAGCAAACTAAAATGGGACCAAACGGGAAGCACCAGCTTTCAAACAAAAAAAGAACCATCAAAATCGGTTCACCCAGTCGAGAGTACTGAGGTAACAAACACAAAAAAAAAAAAAAAAAAAAAAAAAATACAGACGAATTGATAACCTCCTCTTTTTGGAAGTCGGTTGAAAACGAAAGTAAAAAAAACCCCGTTTTTGCAACGTTTCTCATTCCTGCTCCGCTCCTAATAATCAGAGCGTGATGTTATATAGACTAAAGCCTTCCTCAATAAATGGACTACCCAACACAAAAATAATTTTTCAATTCGAACCAGCAGTTCCTGAGATTAGCGCGTTCAACCAAACAAATAAACAAACTCTTCTGCTTTATAATATTAAGTATAGATTCCACCAGTCATCATTATCATTTTCCAGCCCTCATCCCTGGTCGCCGCAGCATGTCTTTTTCTTCCATACTTTTCTACTCATCATCTCATCCGACACCTTCTTTCTTGCCATAACATTCTTTACACAGTCCATCCATCCATCGTTTATTATGGGTTAAATATGACAGCATTATGATAGGGTAAAAAAGAAAAGCGTTTATTTTTTGGTTTGCATATAAATTATTTATAAACTATGTATTTTGGTAGCGTTATTTCTTCGGTTTCTGCATCTAGCCCGCCAAGTTCAAAATACCATATTATTCCTTCTGCTTCAGACTTGACACGTTGTGCGTAATACAGACAGTCAAAGTCCAGTCCGTTGTGGTATATTTCTAATGCATCTTAAACAAAAAATATACACAACTCAACATCAACCTCCTAACTGTTTTACACGATTCATTTTCCATTGCTATTTGATGGGTGAATGAAAACAGCGTGAAGAAACCAGTATGCCACGGATATATTAATTATTTTTCGACAGCATGTAAAGTGAAGTCAGAAACCCGTGGGCAATATAAAAACTATAAAGTCACGTTCTCAAAGTCGACTCACGAGAAGAAGAAGAGGCCACTTTAAGAGCACGGAGTTTTTATACATCACGACAGCCCTAAAGTCTGTCTGTAACAAGAACTGTTTGCTTAATGCATTTTCAAGCAACGAATTTAATTATTAAATATACATTTAGTTTAGGATTGACAACAGATGTCAGATGCACTCTTATCCAAATTATTCAAATCATTTCCAGAAAATTTTCACTGTTGTCTTTTTAGTATGAAATTGTTTTTTTTAAGCAATATACGTACCTTGCCGAAAGTCAGAACTACCATGTAATTTCTTTTGGAGTGCTATTAAGCAATATTCGTATTTTATTGCACACAATCCATACATGTGAATCAGTCCCACTGTCTGTTTATAAACACATATTGACTTGGTTTCATCATTTCTGGAACAAAAAAATAAAGAATTAAGAAATATTAACGCAGCATGACGATACGACCTGCATGCGTACTGCAATGGGTAGTTCGAAGTGATGGACAAGAAGTTTTCTTGAAAAGATAAATGGAACATTGGTTCAACTATGGGATAACACGGTATGTATGGATGGGGCAATCCATAACATTAACGATATTTTTGTCTTCTTCTTCTGAAATGAAGGCTACGTAACACCTCAACTCGTTTAAAATAAAATTTTGTATTGCATCTATGGACCTTCGATGCCTGAAAATTAAAGTGATCTATCCATCTTGATTTATCGAAACTCATAAAAGCAGTTTCTTTAACCGTAATCGACAGGAAATCCACTTCTCTTTTGTTTGAAATTTCACTCAAGACATGGACATAGACATTCACCCTGGGAGGCCCAAAATCCATGACGCAAACCCTGTTGTGAGTGAATGTCGCAAGTCTTTGATTTTTAAGGACAGTGGGTTAAAAAAACGTGGTTTCTTCGATGCGTATCTGCCACGACCTATAATTTGTTAGACGGGATTGAAAACAATAAAAGGTGTTAAGAACCTCTTAACGAAGCCGAAAGGCACTTTTCATCCCTGTCATTGCGATCTTTTTTTTGTTTTACAACATACCTGGGAACCTTCTAGTTACGGAGATATTACAGGCTAAAGTTACAACTTTTTTGACAAGTTTTTTTTATTGTCTAGTTAAGTTTTTAGTGTAAGATTTTTGAACTGGTATAATGAATAGCTGTTTGTTTTTGCGATTTCAGGTTTGGTTCCATAGTAAAAGTTGTTTGTTACCATGAACACAACAATCACGTGTTTAAGTTTCGTATACTAATTACTAGTTACCCTATGGTAATATAAAAATCATACAAGTATTTTCCTTCACAGAGCTGAAGTTCTATGTAGCACTGTTTACGGTTCAAAGGTCCGTCCTTATCCTCCAAGGGGTCTGTTGTTTGTGCGACCAGATTTTGTAGATCCTCAGGTGTTTTCTCAGGCATTCCGACAACATTTTGTGACAGATACATCACTGAAACATAAAGTATTTGAAATCATATAATCTCTACTATATAAAAATAAGTCGGGTTTTCCTTCCTGACGCTATAACTCCAAAGCGCACGGACCGATTTCCACAGTTTCGCATTCGTTGGAAAGGTCTCGGGCTCCGTGAGGTTTATAGCAAAGAAAATTCAGGAAAAATGGTAGGTAGGTAGTAGTAGGTAGGTAGTAGTAGGTAGGTAGTAGTAGGTAGGTAGGTAGTAGTAGGTAGGTAGTAGTAGGTAAGTAGTAGTAGGTAGGTAGTAGTAGGTGGGTAGTAGTAGGTAGGTAGTAGTGGGTAGGTAGTAGTAGGTAGGTAGTAGTAGGTAGGTAGTAGTAGGTAGGTAGTAGTAGGTAGGTAGTAGTAGGTAGGTAGTAGTAGGTAAGTAGTAGTAGGTAGGTAGTAGTAGGTGGGTAGTAGTAGGTAGGTAGTAGTGGGTAGGTAGTAGTAGGTAGGTAGTAGTAGGTAGGTAGTAGTAGGTAGGTAGTAGTAGGTAGGTAGTAGGTAGGTAGTACTTTTGACGCAGACGAAGTTATTATATAGATTATTGCCAAACAGTTTTCGCACATTCAATTGAGAGAAATGTGGCAAAGACTTTTAAGGTACATAAAAAATGATGGAACGTTATCCGAAAGCACGAACATGTAAGCCCCTTCGTACCCAAGGCTACAAAAATCTTCGATACTTGATGATTTTAGTCTCTAAGCGACTGCCGCCATACAAATCTATTGACGTTCGTACACGAGTCGCGTCGCCGACATTATAAAATCGTCGAGTATCGAAGATTTTTGTAGCCTTGTGTACGAAAGGGCTATCTGACATTTAGCTTTACAAAACTTGAATTTATAAAACACAGCTAACATCACCAAAATTTTTTACAACCTAATTTGACTCATAGCCGAATGAAAAACAAATGAAGCACGGATTTAAAAGACACTCAAGGTGTTTCTTTTTTCAAAATATTTTTTGTTGTAAAGTTACGCACTGGCCATCTGATCGCCAGTGCGTAATGAGGTCATAATAATTATTTCATCTGTATTTTACGTCTCTCTAAATATGTCTATCAATTTAGATTGCAGTTCAAAGAGTAAAATTAAATGTAAAAAACTAATAAATTTATTAAAATATTGTTTCGTTTTTTTATTCTGCTGGCTGAAATGAACTGTATTCAGAATGTACGTGTAAAACAGCATCATATTGCGTGTTAAAAGCACACGGTGGTATTCTAGAAAGGCCATGTAAAACTGGTTATGGGACCTTTAGATATGGGTTGTTTAAGAATACAATGGTTTTAAATCTCAGAAGACTGAAGAAGTAAGACTGAAGAATTACTTGTTCAGTCTTCTGAGTTGCTCAATTTCAAGTCCCAGTGTAAACTGATGCTAATGTTTTAAGAGCCCTCTTACAGTCCACTAGCGCCGCCAATCGAAAAAATGTCATAACTCGTAAATAGAATCTAAAATACAAAATGTGGTCTATTATTACTGTAGAAAAGGCAATAACGTAATTTTATAACACATTGTCACCACTTGAAATATAGCTGTTTAGCTAAATCGTGCATTTGTAACAAAAACGGCCGTTTATGTTTTGAATGCACGATTTAGCTAAACAGCTATATTTCAAGTATTGATAAGGTAAACAAATTGAGGTAACGGTAAGAAAATTAAAATGATGTTTTTTATACAGATACAAAAATATATTCTTACCACATATTCCAATAATAAAAGTGGAACACAAAATTACTCTCATTGTTTCAAAGAATTTGTTGAATTTGTTTTTAAAGTCAATTCTGACGACCATTCAGTGTGACACAAAAGAGATTCTAATGAACGTGTAGGAGAAAAGCAAGTTGATAAGGATTAATCAGATCTTAATTAACATCGATCTTAATTAAGATAGTATAGTTTCCCGATGACAGCGATGCGGAGGAGTATTTTGACGCCTAAGTGTCCTATTGACATTGTTGTATATATATTGTGTACTAGTTTTATGTTTAGTTTTATTTTTGTATTTATATGTAGTTTTAGATGTAGTATGTTAATTTGATTAATTTAATAAAATTGGTAATAGATAGTATTAAGTGATAAGTATTAACATATGTTTTCTTCAAATGGGTAGACACAGGAGACAGCATTCATCGTGGGCTGGGGATGATTCTCGAAAAACTGAAAGTCGATGAAACAGAACAAGTCCAGAAGCAGATATTGAAAGGCGCAGAATAGGGGTAGTCATATCGATATCACGCAGCTAAATCATAACCTGGATAAGAAATTAATTTAATTTAATTTAATATAAAAAGTATGTTTGGGATATATTTTTTTAATCATGCAAGTTTCCCTCCCTCAAGCAGTTTTGTCTCTACTGAATCCAAAAAAACACGCCTGCCATGTCAAAAAATTAGCTAAAAAGTAAAAAATGAGTAAACAAAAATAGAAAACAAAGAAAAACAACATTGTAATTGCAGTCGGGGGACCTGTAAATAAATTTTCCACAGAACTGTCCCCCGACTGCAATTACAATGTTGTTTTTCTTTGTTTTCTATTTTTGTTTACTTATTTTTTACTTTTTAGTTAATTTTTTGACATGGCAGGCGTGTTTTTTAATCTTTTTAATTATTATTTTTTATTTCATACCTTTTAGTGACAAAATAACATGTTAACCAACAACCAATGCGAATCTAGATTTCCTTAGATATTTTATCTGACGCTAAGATTTCTGAGGTCATGAAGTTGTACTGGTATTCGGGTAGTGTCGTGAGGCGTTGTTTTTTTTATTATTAATTATATTTTTTAATGTTGGGTTATTATCGCCCTCAAATTTTTCAGTCTCTTTTCACGTGAATTCGGCGATTCTTTTTTAAGTTTATTCGCAAATCGACGAGCTTTCTTGGTTTTCTTTGAAAGAACCATTTGTCTAATAATACGACTGGTAAACAACGATAATAATAGAATTACTAAACAAACACTAAAATATACCGAATGTAATAATACCAAGTTGTGATAATACACTCGCGAGCATAAGTATGGAATCACTTTCTTGGAATTGATTTCGCGCAATCTTGAGTACTTAATAACTAGCTATGAATAATAATAAAAAAATGGTACCATTTTAAAGATATTACGTGAAGTAGTATGGAAAAAGATATGCTTCAATTGTTTGATACGTTGCGAGTGGCGGCCTATTTTGTTACCCCTATAGAAGAACGCAATGTCGGATTTTTTTATCAGTCGGCACACGTTGACTGGTACACATCTCCGCAAGTTTTGACCCTTGAACGTGCACGACAATAGACACTCCACCTACAGGAGCAGCACAAATTTTTATTTTATTTTATTTTATTTTTGTTTATTTGGGAAAACAAACGGTTACACATTACAGTATTACACAAAACTATATCTAAGGTGTGAGTAAATGTACAACCAACGACATTTTCCACATATTATAAAAACAATTAATTCTAAATCTAAACACAATGCGACTTGCGCTAACAATAAAATACGAACAAAAAAAAAATTACATAATGAGTTAGTGTTAAACAAAACAGGCATACAAAATAAAATAAAAAGCGAAATGAAAGAATACATGAAATGACATTAACATTAATCTGGTTTATGAGTTGTAAGAAAAACAAAGGATCAAAAAAAAAAAAAAACTTAGTCGATATTGATTTTACGAACAAGGCCTTTGAATTTTCCTAAAGAAACAGCAAAGATGTCAACATTCTCGAAGAGATTGTAATACTGACTAGTTAGGCGACGTAGGGGTGCTCGTAAGCCCGCGTTCGTACGACTAGAAGATACGGCAAATAGGGGTCGTGCGCGCACCCTACGGCCCATTATTGTTCTAGGTACTACGTAACTGATCTTATTAGCGATGTCCATACAATCACACACGTTATTACATAAATCATATAAAAACATTGTCTCTAAAATAATACGTCTGGCTTTAAGATTATGCAGTTTAAATTTATTCAACAGATCACTATAAGAAGCATACGTACGAAAACAACGGAAATGCATTGATTTTAGAAACTTGCTTTGAACTTTTTCGATCGCATCTGAGTATTTCTTATAGAAGGGATTCCATACCGCAACAGCATACTCTAACTGGGACCTGATTAATGATTTGTAAAGGTATAAATAAGTATATGGGCGGACAAATTCAACGGCTGACCTCATAACGAACCCGTACATTCGGAAAGCATTATTCACTATTCTACTAATATGAGCGTCAAGATGTAATTTATCGTCTAATAGAACTCCAAGATCACGCACCAACGTTTCTCTTGTTAATGTAACATTGTTTAAGGAGTACGGATGCATGATGGTGGTTTTGTTTTTAGTGAAACTTATGCAGCAACATTTATTTATGCTAAGTTGTAGCTTATTATTTGAACAGTATGCAGAGAACCTGTCCAGGTCTTCCTGTAAGAGTAGGCAATCTTGCAAACTCCTAACAGGCCTAAAAATTTTGAGATCGTCTGCATAAAGTAACAATTTTGAATGTTGAAAACACTTGTTTATGTCATTAATAAATATAACAAACAAAAGAGGTCCCAAAATGGAGCCTTGAGGTACTCCAGAGGTAACACTCAAAGTGCTGGAAATGAATCCATTAATGACAACCCTCTGAGTCCTATTAGATACGTAAGAAGAGAACCATCTCAGAAGGTCCCCACGTATACCATTGAAGGCAATCTTACTCATTAGCAGCTGATGGTCAACCTTGTCAAAAGCTTTGCGGAAATCAGTATATACAGTGTCAACTTGAATACGGGAGTCCATGTTATTGAACAAATAGTCCACAAAAGTCACCAGGTTGGTTGTAGTTGACCTTCTTTGGACGAATCCATGCTGTTGTTGAATGATTATATTGTGCAACAGAGGGTATATTTTATCATGAACTAATCTCTCGAAAACCTTTGACAAAGCTGACAGTATTGATACAGGACGGTAATTCTGCACGTCATCCTTGGGTCCCGACTTATGAACTGGTGTTATATTTGCAAGTTTCCAGGCTTGCGGAAAGCATCCTTGAGAGATAGAGAGGTTAAATATAATGTGCAGGGGTATACATAAATTAGCAGCTGTATGCTTTATAAAAAATACTGGTAGACCGTCCGACCCAGGCCCTTTAGCAGGATCCAATGCTTTGAGTGCGTTAAGTACTTCGTCGGTAGTAAACCGAATATCACTTAGCAGAGTGCAACTTTCGGAACAGTTGTTATCCGTGGATAGAATATTAGAAGAAGTGGAAGGTTCATAAACCGATTTAAAAAAGTCTGAGAAAAGATTACATATGTTTTCTGGGTCGCTAGTTGACTGATTGTTATAATTCATCGTGGACGGAATGCCAGCTACACATTTTTTCTTATTGGAAATGAAAGTCCAGAAATGCTTGACATTGTTTCGAATACCATCCTCAACACTGTTGATATATTTATTATAACAGTTCGTGCATTCGTCCTGGAATCTAGATCGGTAAAGTGCAAACTGCTCGTAATCCGAAACGTTGTGGTACATTTTCCACTTAACCCACGCTTTGGCCTTATTTTTATAAATGTGTATCAGAGGTTTTGAGAACCACACGGGGAACTTAGAGGATCTGCTGATAGTCAATGGTACATGTTTTTTAATAATACCGAATACAATATTATAAAACGTGTTGACTGATTCGTCAACTGATTGGTTGCTTAAGGCGTCTTTCCAATTTATTTCCTTTAAGTCGTCATTAATGTCGTCATAATTGGCCTTATAGTAATTATATTTTTTTATTGTTTTGCGTACCAATGAGCTGTGAGGTAAACGTTGGGCTATGAATACACAGAACGGGGGATGGTGGTTGTCAAGTTGTAGTAAGTAACTTGTGGGTGTGGAAACTGAGCAGTCATCATTACTTATGACCAAGTCCAGTATCTTCCCGTTCGGATTTTTTATCGGATTAAATTGGTAAGCATTTAAGAGGGACATAAATACACTTAAGTGACTACATACGGGAGAATTACCGGTACAGATCTGCGCAGCAAGTGAAGTACTGTCTGTACTAGCAACCCAGTCGACGTCTGGCAAATTATAGTCTCCAAACAAGTAAAATTTTTCGATATCGGTGTCATCAAGAAGTTTTTGTAATGAGTCGAAATATTCAACATAAACACACTCAGATGTCTTAGGTGGTATGTAAACTGCTGCAATCATTTGGCACTTACCTTTGGCTGAGCTCGGTAGTTGCAAAAGGATCTGTTCGATGTTTGTGTCCATAGATGCGCTTGGAATAATCCTAACTGAACGCAGTCCCTTCAGTGTTGCCACGAGAACACCACCTCCATCTTTCTTATTAGTATTGTTGCGATCACGGTCACAACGGTATACTTCATAACGATCGTCAATGAACTCATTGTTAAATATCTCGGGCGTTAACCAGGTCTCAGTCAGAATTATAATGTCGTAACAATTTGCTAAGATATTCATATAAAGAATATGTAATTTGGTACGGATTCCCCTGCAATTTTGGTAATATAATATGAGGTTATCAGTCATTATAGCGTGAAAATCTACAAGAAATAGCAATATAAGCATTATCCGTTATCGAAGCACACATAACAACTATCAGCATAAATGTTAAACTGCTAAATAAGAGGGCAACTAGAAACAGAAAAATATTAAAACAATATATCATATAGGACAACCATAATAAACGACATAACAACCAGCGCCTACAATGTTTGAACAAAACTTTAAATACGCATATTATACTCACGTTGGTGCCTGGCAAAAAACTCACAGCAATCGTATCCCCATAATTGTTTACATAGCCAATAATGACACAGGCAAAACAGTATTTCAAAAAAGTAAGTTCCGTCTTAGGTAAGGAACTATGATATATTAATGTATCACCAAACACTACAAATAGAGAAGCAACAACAAAGCTAAAATTGTAAAAAAAATAAGAAATAGAGTAAGAAAATTTCAAAAGCACTACGTGTTCAAAGGCATTAAATAAGCTATTGATTGACACGAGGGACACCCTGGTTGCCAGTCGGCGCCGCATAATCAGGCTTAATTTTAGCGATGTCTTGCGGCGATCGAATAGCAAAGGCCCTTGCCCCTTCTTTTTCTCGAACAAGGATGGTTCCATGCTTAACCCAGAGGAACTTATAACTGTGCTTCTTGGCAGCATCTTGACACTCACGAAATAATTGCTTGTTCTTCAAGGTCAGATGCTCATGCATGTATATTGGCAGTGATGTTCCTGATATGCCCAGTTGCTCAGTTACAAGTCCCTTACACAATCGATTGGCACTAAGGACGTTGTCGCGCAATATACGTGAAGACAATTTAAGTATTACATTTTTGGGCCTGTTGCTTTGTTGGTGTGCATGGGGCACACGGTGAACCGATATTATATCATTTTGTGCAATATTACACTTTATTGCGGACCCAATCGTTTTCACCAAAGAGAGAAGGTTTTCGTTACGCCTTTCCGGGATATTGCATATCTCGATGTTACAATTCCGTGCGTTCTGCTCTAAATTATCAATTTTCGACACAAGCTCGGCAACTACAGGCTTCAAATCAACGGTTTCACGAATATTTTCGCCGAGGCTACCGACTTTCTTCCTAAGATCGGTGTGCTCGTCACTAACAAACTGGACAGAGGTTTGGAGAGTGTCGACACGTTCCGTCATACCTTTATTCTTCACATCTAACTCCGAGATACGTTGTCGTAAAATTATTTGTTCTGATCGAAGAGAGTTGATATCACTTCTAATATCTGACGTTACTTGAGTTAGTGAAGCAAGTTCATTCTTCATCGATACTACATTCTCGGATATCTTATCTAAGCTAGTTTCCATGTCCCGTCGCCACTCATTTAGAGTATTCTTGAACTCCATGGTCAGCTTATTAATGGCCTGCGTCCAATCCAAATCCGGTTGTTTACGCTTGCGTCCTGCCACGTTTGTTTCGTCCCCATATTCGCCGCTCGTTCCCGCGCCTGATGTTAAGTCAGTATCGGAATGGAACTTTTTCTTATCTGGTGAATGAACCATTATAATCGTTTCGGCTAGCAATCTTTGTTCAAATAATGTTGATTTTAAATAGAAAAAGAATTGCGTTTGGTCGGATTCGAACCTGCGCCTCGTCGAGTGGCCGCCGTTGATAAAAGAAGCTCTCCTAATACCAATCGACCACGGTAACTTAGCGGTGAGTACCGAAATTTTAGACCATTACTTAAAGGTTTTGGGTGTCGATGACTTGCAATATACTCGTTACTAATGAGGTCCTTTGTTCGCACAATCACAGGGGTCACCTTGAGCACTTGGAACGACGAAGTTTTAAACTGTTTCTTGATAAATATTGTTATTACACAGCGTTTTTTTTTGCAGATTTTTGCAGATTAATGTTACACTAGAGTCACTGAACGTATCACAACAAAAATGTTACTGATATCTGCGGAATATTCCCACTTATGCTATTTTACTACGAGAACTAACATAAACACACTGTACTCAGAGCTACGTACACATCGTACAAATACAAATCGTCGCTCTATTGCAAGAAGGGGTCAGCCAGCGGGCTGTTGCAAGTCAGCTCTACAAAAGCCAGTCCTGTATTTCGAAACGCTTTCGGGAGACTGGTGGCTTTATCCCGAGACCAAGATCTGGACGGCGCCGGTGCACATCGGAGAGGGATGAACGTTTTATCATGTCAACCTCTCTCTGAAATCGACATTTGACTGGTGTCGACGTCCAACAGGAGCTCTGAAATGTTCGTGGGATAGATGCCAGCGAGTGGACAGTTCGTCGAAGACTTAAGCAAGCTAATTTGACTCCAAAAAGGCCTGCCACAGGCCCGAAACTAACGGCAGATCACCGACGAGCACGCCTTCAATTTGCTTGCTACCATCTTGATTGGGAGGTTGAGCAATAGAGGCGGGTCCTGTTCTCCGACGAGTGCAAAATATGTTTGCAAGGCTGCGACTGAAAAGTTGAGGCTACAGGCGGCCTGGGGAGCACTTTGCGTAGTGCTGTTTCACTGAGACAGTGGCTTATAATAATAGTAATAATTATAATGGGCCGGGATTTCCTTCGACGGTAAAACGGAGCTTCTTTTCGTGCCTGGAGGAGGACGAGGAGGTGGTCTAACGTCAAACTGCTACATTTCCGATATTCTGCTAGAACATGTTCCTTATGCGAGATATATCGGGGATGGCTTCCTCCTCATGCACGATAACGCTTGTTGTCACACTTCCCGTGCCACAACTGACTACCTCAAAGTTGTTGGTATCGCCACACTGAACGGCTAGCGCTCAGCCCGAACTTGAATCCCACAGGGCACGTGTGGGATGAACTGAAGAGGAGGGTTCGTTTAAGAAAACCTGCTCCTTCAAGTGTGAATGAGCTGAAATCGGCTTTGATAGAGAAGTGGGAAGGTATCCCGCAAGAATCGATTCAGAAGCTGATCAGGTTGTTACAATGAAGAACCGTCTTCGAGAAGTTATTAGGGCGAGGGAAGGGAATTGTACAAATTAAATTGTTGTGACGTCACGCGAGATTTCAACGTGCTGCAGCTGTATCGTCGTCACTTATCATTTATTTGACAAGAACATATACGTGTTCAATAAATTTTGATAATCTAACCATTAGTTAGATTATCAATTTTTTTTTTAATATACCCAAGAATATTAAAAAAAATAACAAATCCGCAATTCCACAACAAGATAATCTAACCACGTGTCCTAAGAAAAACAAATAACGACACCAACAGGGGTAGCATGTAGTACTAACAAGTTTTTTATTAAACATAATACTAAGTTGTCTAGGAAGGATTTTAATTGTTGAGGTATTGTTATAGAAACTAATGAAAAGCCGATACCGTATAGTTTCGCTATTTTTTTTTTATAATTAAACAAAATTATTTGTGAATGAACAAAAAAGAAATCTGTTCTACATTTTGTAATTTACTCAAAGAGTTCTGGATGATGGTTATATGCGTAAACGAATTTTCAACAATATTAAAAAAATAAGGTGATGTTTCCTCATTAATCATGGCAACCCTATTATTTTCAAAGTTTGTCTATAGCCTATGTTACCCGGGCTAACACAAGGATTCTAACAATACCACGCATAACGAAATCGGTTCAGGCGTTTAGAAGTTATGGTGGAATAAAGAAACTCACAAACATACATACATATGTATCAGGTGTTTTCAGGGTTCATGTATGTACATGAACCCTGAAAACATAACACTCTTTTTTTTGGGCAGTCGTGTAAAAACACTGTGAACAAGAAATTTTTCCTCATTAGTCTAACTTACATAATCTGTATCCTTCAAAGATACACAATACTTAAAAATCTGTTCAAGACATAACACGAAGTAAAGATTAGTTCATTGAGAAGATAATGAACTTCATGATAAGTTTTAATTACATCATGATAATGGAATACTTCATTCAAACTTCTACTCGCTCGGTTTTGCCATGCTGTCACATTTAATTTTCATCTCTTATACTGTTCCCTAAACTAAATTGAATTGGTGTCGATTCTGTTGTGCGCAAACTAAACTTAATTTAGGCTATTACTATCTTTTTCCCTCTAATAAAACGAGAAAGAGACGGACGTAATTTAGAGCTGTCAAATATAATTCGAACTAATATTTCCATACAAAAATGAAGGGTGCACGTAAAAACATGTCGACTAAAAACACGGTGAAGCGCAAGGCATAAACTAGTTTGACATCTCTAACTTTGCGCATAGCTATTGCCGTCCTTTTCGCGTACTGCCTTTTAGTAAAAGATAGCAATAGTCTAAATTAGGTTTAGTTTGTGCACAACAGAATCGACACCATTAACTTCCAGTCTAACTGGATACAGATGAATACCAGTTTTTACTTAGAACTTATTCTACTCTTTTACTAACCACCACAACCAAGTCGCTAGAAACGCGCTGGACTTTGATGATACTGATAGACCATCTTTTGAGTTTAGGGATGAATAGTCATTACGACGGTTTTTTGACTATTATACATCGAATTTTAGCCTGCTGTTATTTGTAGATCTTCGACAGTCATTACAGGTAGTCAAAAAGTCACAGTCGTTACCAAGGGGTATCGTATTTCCGAGGAAGGAACATGGATGGGTATTAGTCAGTAAAAGTCCCTCCCGCTACGCCCAGAGTGGGAGAAGTCATTTGATGATTTCCCATCCCAAAAAAAGGGGGTATCGTATTACTAACTGGGTTGTGGAGGTCAGATAGACAGTCGCTCCATGTAAAATACTGGTTTGAGGGAATGGGCTATAATCCACCACGTGGGCCCAGTGCGAATTGGTAGATGTCACATGTCTTCGAATGTTTTGGTTCGAGGATATGTCGGATTCCTCACGATGTTTTCCTTCACCGTTTTGAGAGCAGTGATGATGAAATAATTTTACACAATGTAATGTACCTGCACCGACTTACTGTTCGTAAGTCGGTAACGTTTTTCAGAAAATTGTTAAATTATTTTTACTCATTTATACGTATGTAAGTGTTCACACCTGCATTTTATATCGCTACACAACACCAAACCGCCATATTATCACAATACGATCCCTACGCTCATATTACTTAACCTGTGCGTGCTTTCACCCACTCTCGCTTCTTTGCTCTGCTGACCACCACTTAAAGTAATGCGTGGATCGAGGTGAGGGTTAAATGAATGTGGGAAATCAGATGAAGTTTCATGTATTGGTGATTATAATGATGTTTGTCGTAGATGTAATGATAGGTAAATGGGTTTATTGAAATGGTTTTTCGCACTGATGTTGGTGTAGTCCTGTAGTGTTTGCAAAATGTTGTTGTATTTTGACACTACGTAAGTTTATTTTTAGACGACCCTAATGGCGTAGAGATGGGTGAGGCTGCCTTACGTTCTTAGGGTTCTGGTTTCAAATCCCGCTAGGACCAAATGTTTGTGTGATGAGCATGAGCATTTGTTTCCGAGGCATGGATGTTCATATGTATAATATGTAGGTATATATTTACAAACAAAAAAGTAAATGTATATGTAGTATATCAGATTATAATAAAAATGAAAAATGCTGTCTAGTGACAAGCCAATCTTTGTTATTACCAATGACTTGACAGTTTTCTTGTTATTGATTACATTTTCCATCATACTTTTGCCAAGATGATTTGAGAGACATAAATAAATTGCCAACGTACGTCCAAACACATGCTACTGGCATTATCATCAACTTCACATAAACCACTAACCCTGCTGTATCACATACCTCATTACAAAGAAGTAGGTAAGCAGAGACTCTACCGTAAGCGCTCCACTAACATAGTGCACGTAATTATGATGGCACTTCATTGTTGTCGTGTGAACTCTGTAGTAGAGCAGACGATGGGGAATGGTAAGCATTTTTTTACTGATAAATTATAATTAATGGTTTGATATGAACTTTAGTCATACAATAAGCATTGCTTCAAAACCTCAAATTTAAAAATCTAATTTCTTTATTTCACATAATTATGATAGGCACTTAAGTTGGTCGTTTCTTTTCGAGATGATCGGAGGTCTTTTAAAATTATTTGGCTTTACAATATTATTGTTAAACTAGCTTCTACCAGCGGCTTCGCCCGCGTGTAGTTTGATAATTGTCCCATGGAATCTTACTACCGGAATAAAAAGTATTCTGATATTAATCCAGGTTATAAACTTTCCGCGTGCAAAATGTCATCCAAATTCGTTCAATAGTTTTTGCGTGAAAGAGTAACAAACTCAAATCATTTATTTCAACTAGACCATTACGGCACTTTTGAATGTCAAAAAATTGAAAGAAAAATCAAAGCTACAGTCACCGACACAAGAAACTGAGAAATAAAAAGACAGACATAAAAACTTGAGAAAGCACTGTAGTTGCCCATCAAACATACATACAACCACACTCACAAACTTTCGCATTTATAAAATTAGAAGGATTAAAGCTAGCCCATATTATCCCATGCTGGGCAAAGGCCTCCCTACATTCCTTCTGAACAACAGTCAAGATTCTTGCTACTTCGTCAGATACGAAGACCTCCAGTTTGTCGTCTATCTCTTTCGTATCTTACAATGTTCTTATGTTCTATGGCTCTCCTCCCATTAAATGAGACTGAAACATTAATGGCGAAATTTTTGTAGGTATACTATTAAAAACATCGTTTTAAGGTTTCATGGTTTAAGACAACATTTAATAATGGTGCCGATTCTGTTGTGCACAAACTAAACTTAATTTAGACTATTGCTCTCTTTTACTAAAAGGCAGTGCGAGAAAAGGACGGCTATAGCTATGCACTAAGTTAGAGATGTCAAACTAGTTTATGCCTTGCGCTTCACCGTGTTTTTAGTCGTGCCGTGATATGTCGCCCTTCATTTGTATGGAAATATTAGTTCGAATTAAATTTGACAGCTCTAAATTACGTCCGTCTCTTTCTCGTTTTATTTGTGAGAAAAAGATAGTAATAGCCTAAATTAAGTTTAGTTTGTGAACAACAGAATCGACACCAATGCCACTTATGGTTTAGGCTGTGAAAAATAAGGATGAGCAAAAATTTGCCATAACTGAGCCTCTACTGCAGTCAGGGCCCAATCACTGGATCGAATTACACGAGCCACGAATTATGTTTAAGGACAAACATTACCTACCAAGGCTGAAACGAGAAGCAACTAAAATAAAGAAACATAAAAACAAAAAAACAATCGAGAGGATGGCTTCAAATTGTCGAGTACGTGGAATCAAGTTTTGAGTATGCTCAAAAGTAGTAGCCGGCATCATACTAAAGTCTCCACAAAACCTGGTGACACTGTGAGTGCGTTTTGTCGTGACTTGGTCCCGAGTTCAGTAGCAAAAGACAAAAAAAGAGGGTAGACATATTTGTCTGCTCCTAACAATTTATTTTCCATACACCCGCATTCTCCAGTCAATATCGGAAACTCAAAATAATGAATAATCTCGGACGATATTCCGTAAGTTACAATGAAAGTTTAGTTAGAAGAAGTGTTAGAAGTAGTAGAAACATAATAATTGTGGGGTCTTTCTTACTTCTTCTTTCTTTATCGTGTACTAGCTTCTGCCAGCGGCTTCGCCCGCGTGAAGTTTCAAAATTGTCCCATGGGATCTTACTACCGGGATAAAAAGTATCCTATGTGCTAATCCAGGTTGTAAACCATCTGTGTGCAAAATTTCATCCAAATCCGTTCAGTAGTTTTTGCGTGAAAGAGTAACAAACATACATCCATCCTCACAAACTTTCGCATTTATAATATTAGTAGGATAGTAGGACTAAGTGCCTTACCTGATGTCAGAGTTTTACATGCCGTCAAGATATATATCTCTCAGGCATCGATGATTTCCTTCACCGAAGCTATACACCACACAAATACTTAAAAGGCTTGTTATTATACTAAATAGGTAATGTTCGGGTGTTCTTTTGGACAGCTACCCTCAAAACCTATCAATTCCCTCAACCATTAATTACCTACCCACCCGCCTTTTCCATACTATGTTGGGGGTGATTTTTAGTATAACTGGATGCAGCCAAGTACGAGTATTCTACATGAAGCGACTACCTATCTGACCTCCACAACCCAGTTCGAACTAGGTAAAACGAAACCCTTTGGTAAGACTGGTTGTCAGACTTTGCCTGTAAAGACTGTCAAAGCTCGACAAAAGACAGCCGGGACGAACAACTTAACGTGCTTACCGAGGCACGGGGGAAACTCGGTCAAAGCACACAGACCAATACTACCAAATAAACAAAAGACAACCGAATAAATCCGACACCACTCGTCACCAGCTGGTATGACGTACTTGTCAAACAGTAAAACCTGTCAAAACAAACCGTTAAGTATTACGTAGTTATGCGTAACCGTGAAGGTCAACGTCTATGCTAATCAGTTTGTGAGATTCTTATGTGTTAAGCTTTAAGTTGTTAATTTTGTATAGAGTGACGTGCTAGTTTTATTTGCAATGTGTCAAGTTCATGTTGAAGTTCAATCTGATTCATTTTTATCATCATCATCAGCTTTTAAAGTGCCCACTGCTGGGATAGGCCTCTTCTCTATTAGAGGGAATGGGCTATAATTCAGCAGATGTCTAGGACATGCCGGGATCCTCACAAAGTTTTCCTTCGCCGTTTTGAGAGCAGTGGCGATGGTATAAATTACAAAAAATAATGCGCGTGCTTGGGTTCGAACCCGTACTGCTCGTAGGTCGGGACCGCCAACACTCGGTCACCGCTGCTCATTTTTATGCTGTGGCTTTTTCATAAATGTGGATTTTCCCAACGGTAGGCACACAACCTCGTTCAAGCTTTTTCATTCTGTGACGTATTTTTAGAATAGAATAGAATTTTATTTTGCAAATATGGGTAATACATAATAGTTCTTAAGATTACATTTAGCTCAGCCACATTAAACAACATTTTAAACTATATATTTCTAGCTGGACTGCTCATATAGATAACATTCACATTTCACCTGTCATGTTTTAAATCATTATTATAGATGACTTGTTAACCCTGCGGGGATTACAAGCGTGATGATATATTAAGTACAGACTTCAAGTTAAACTGAGGAGTTGCAAATGGAAACCCTAACAACGTTTTCAACTTAGGGGTCTCTGGAAGGCTGCGGGACTGTTCGAAAGAGATACCGCGGCCCCGGAACGTAAAGGGTGAGGAAGGAACATGGATGGTTTTTAGTCAGTAAAAGTCTGACACTCCCTCCCGCTCCGCCCAGAGTGGGAGGGGTCATTTGATGATTTCCCATCTGAAAAAAAAAGCAGTCTCCGTTATCCTCGTGAATTTTAAGATCCAAGACAAGCCAATTATAGGCAGCAACAGGGGCACTTGCCCCGAGCCTCCACGAGGAAGGGCTAAGAGGCCTCCACAACTTGATTTATTATACATAAGAAAATAAAAAATTAAAAACGAGACACCACACGAGAGGTTGTACGGTTAAGTCTGTGTTACACCTTGTATATGTCACAGTAAAATTGTCGAACACGTTAGATTGTAATCTCTTGAGCGAGATTGTAAACTCTCGAAATATTGTCAACTGCTTACAATATAAAACGCATTATTTTTCGGTAGATTGTAATCTATCGAAGTGCAACCGTAATATTGTGAAATGCATGCCAGCTGTATGTCAGTTTTTCCAGAGTTTACATTCTCTCTAGTTATTTTACAATCTAACGTGTTTGAAAATTTTAGGGTGACATATACAAATTAATATTTTTGGTTTGTTCCAAAAAAGTCCGCGTCCACTTTTTGATTGCCTCCGCACCTTCAATTACAGCCCTGGCTATCGTTGATTTTTTGTCATGTTAAAAATGTTCAATTTCGGACATTTGGGTTAGCTCTTAAAACTGAGCAAATTCCCAACCATTGATTTCAGCTTGAAGAAAGCTGATACAAAAATCTTGAAAAAAAAATGAAAGTAAGTACTTCCGACACGAAATATCAATAAAATCGAGCATAACAGTTAGAAACGTAAAACACTTTAATGAAGGCAGTCGGATTTAATTGTTATTGACGCAATCATTACGAGGAGATGAATGTCATAAATATCTATGGTTTAGGACCTCAGGCCCCAGTGCCAGCGATAAGCGATTTGAAATATAGGTATGTCGCAATAATTTGGTTAGCGTTACTTACAGTTGCAGGGAATGTTTACTTTCAAACCAAAAATATTGAGTTTATTATCTCACAAAGAAAAGACTGATAAAAAAACAAGCGCATGTAGAAGCAGGCGGAAACCATATTTTCATGTTTTTTAATAATTTTATATTTCAATGGTCTCGCCGCGCGCCGACTTCCAATGATACGTTTTGTTTTTGAGAATTAAAAAAAAAATAGTTTCCATGTACTCGATAGATGGCGTGGATCCGACTACGTTAATAGGTGCCACAAAAACACATCACACATACGCTCGTTGACTGACACTTTCGTTTGCATAAGCTTCCGAATACAGGGTGTATTTCACCTCATCACAAAGCCGTTACCCAGCATTCTGTATTTCAAACTAAGTAACTTTCCGCAAAAAATATTGCTGGGAAACAACTTTTTCGTTTTGAGGTTATAAATCATGTTTTGTGGTATAACTCAATGTAACGCACTCAAAACATTGTGCGGATGGATGGGTTGAATAGTACGGAGGTCGTAGAGATATATAAAGTAAAAATCATGCGACAAAAGTGGTATTTAAAAAAAAACTTGTAAAAATCTTGCAACTTTGACCCCCTATATCTCCGTAACTAGGAGGTTCCCAGGTATAGTGTAGAACAAAAAAATGATCAGAATGACGAGGAGAACAAGTGCCTTCCGTATTCGTTAAGAGGTGTTTTACACCCTTTATAATCATTAGGTCCAAGTAAAATTATGTGAGGTTCTGTTCCTTGCAGTAACGTAGTCAGACCAACGCCATGTATTACTAGAGAAGATTTGAAAAAGAACATCCCTGATTGCGCTTGTTGTTTGTTGGGCAGTCGAGTTTTAAAATGGGTCGGGGACCACGGTCTCTGATGCCCCCTAAATATTTTTGAGTGGTTTTTTGGGACCACAAGAAAAAAAGTAAAAGTACATATAATCTTTTTGGTTTCTACCTTTTGTTTTTATCTGATTAGTTCGCAACCCGGTGTCAGAGTCATCTATGGGTCAATGACTTGGTTTTAAATGCCGTCGAATGTTCGTTACGTTCATCACACGCGTCCACGTCACGACGTTCATCACGGTGTTTTCCATCAACCAATCAAGTGATACGAGTAATTACACGAACATGTTATATCTGAAAAATCAGAGGTCTTTGGATCGAACATGAGTCCTATGATGGATGAACTTTTTGTTAGAGGTTACTTTATAAATAATCCTAATTCCTATTTAATACAATAATTGCGAAAGTTTCTGAGGATGTCTGGATGTATGAAGAAAGAAAGAAAGAAGAACTGAACGGATTTGGATAAGATGTTGTACACAGATAGTATATGTAACCTGGATTAATACGTTAGATACTTTTAATCCCGGTAGTACGACCTCGTGGGACCAAGCAGGCGAAGCCGCGGGCATAAACTAGTCACAAATATAAATAACGCTGGACATTAACACACAGCGCCACCTAGTATCACACTAAGCAAAGCTTGTGTCGTGGACACTAGATAGTTGATATACTACATATATACTTTTTTGTTTGTAAGTACATACTTATTATACATATGAACATCCATGACTCGGAAACAAATGTCCGTGCTCATCACACAAACATTTGCTCCTACCGGGATTCAAACCCCGGACCCTAAGAACGTAAGGCAGCGTCACTACCACTACGCCAATCGGGTCGTCAAATAAAACGTCCGCTAGATGTAAGACCGCATCTTATCTTTCACAATATTATTTTGACTATAGTTGTTTATCATACAAAAGGCTACACTTTCTCCCATACAATTTAATTAGTAAAGCATTCATATAGCGCTTGATGGTGGAGTAACGCACTGTTTAATTTTATTATCGCCATTAAGAGGTAACGTTAGTTACATCGAGTTTACTTCAGTTTACAACTACATTAATTTATTTTAAGGCAACTTAAGGCTACTACACTTTACTATCGGCCACTTTACTTTGTGCCTATGATAACAACCTCATCACGAAGCCGTCAACGAAGCATTCTGTGCACCAAACTAAAAAATAATGCAGGGACACGATTTTTTTTTCGGAGTGAAAAATTATTTGTTTTAGAACTCAATGTAACGCACTCAAAAAATTATGCCGATGGATGGATTAAAAAGTTCGGCAGTCGTAAAATTTACATTAAAAAAAAAACGTTGGAACTTTAACCCCCCAATATCTACGTAACTAGAAGGTTCCCAGGTATGGTGGAGGACAAAAAAGTGATCAGAGACAGGGAAAATACACACAGGACAGGACAGGGAGACAGGGTACCTTTCGGCTTCGTTAAGAGGTTTTTTACACGCAATGTAATAAAAAACACACAAAAAAGTGAAAAACAACTTTAGCTTCAGAAGTCGGTGACCTATGTTTGATTGTTTTAGTTTTTTCGCCACCGACTTCTGAAGCTAAAGTTGTTTTTTACTGTTTTATGTTTTTAGAAGGTGGTTTTATTTTTTGCAAAAAAGTTTATATTTTTCTTTATTTAGTGTTTCACATGCGCTTACCCCTTTACGGCGTACTGGCGTGATGTTATGTCATGGACTTGTGTAAATAATAGACAGACATGAGATTTCAGCAATCCCAGTCCAGTTGCTATTATTTATTGAGGAATTCCGTTACCTATCTCCGAAGTTATTGATCAGACCTTCTTCAAATTGAAGAGGGACCACTCCGAGAAAGTACTCTACCTTCTCCTTATGGTAGTTACCTTTCTTTTTCAAGATTGTTTTTTCATCGATTAGATTCTGTGAACAAATAATCTACAATATTAAACGAGTACATAAATAAAAAAAAGAACATACCTACTCATAAATTTACAGATTTGCAACTCACTTGTCACACGTAACAACCCGAAAAAGTTAGTAATAATAGAATGTCAAGCATATTATTAAAGCATTTCTCTTGTATGACCCTTAACATCATTATGACAAGCAATTTATACATCACACACATACTCATACATATTAGAAAAACAAATATTATACAGGCTGTTCAATTACGAGTACTTTGGGCAGTCAAAAAGGTTACAACTCACTGTTGCTTTCATCATAATCATCATCATCATTTCGGCCTCTCCCAAGTGTCGCCACATTGACCGGTCCCGTGCGACTCACATCCAGCGGATTCCCGCAACCTTCACCAGGTCATCGGTCCACCTAGTGAGAGGTCTTCCAACGCAAGGTCTTCCGGTGTGCTGTTGCTTTACTTTGGATGACCTTGGGCAGTCATAAAGGTTACAACTCACTGTTGCTTTCATCATAATCATCATCATCATTTCGGCCTCTCAAGTGTCGCCACATTGACCGGTCCCGTGCGACTCACATCTTGCGGATTCCCGCAACCTTCACCAGGTCATCGGTCCACCTAGAGAGAGGTCTTCCAACGCAAGGTCTTCCGGTGTTGCTGTTGCTTTACTTTGGATGACCTTGGGCAGTCATAAAGGTTACAACTCACTGTTACTTTCATCATAATCATCATCATCATTTCGGCCTTTCCCAAGTGTCGCCACATTGACCGGTCCCGAGCGACTCACATCCAGCGGATTCCCGCAACCTTCACCAGGTCATCGGTCCACCTAGTGAGAGGTCTTCCAACGCTAGGTCTTCCGGTGTTGCTGTTGCTTTACTTTGGATGAATTATTTCATCTCCTTCGCTGTCAATATGGTGAAGGAAAACATCGTCAGCAAACCGGAGGCATGTACTAGACCCAAAAATTTGAAGACATGTTATATCAACAACACGTGTGAAAGATTATGAGGCTCACAAATAGGAGCCTTGTGCCATATTGTGTCATAAATTATTTTCTTTATTTATTTTTTAACTTTTTTTTTTAAATTAATATATAAATAAAAAAAAAACCTTAATAAAATGTAACCTTCCGTATAGGGAACAGGGTCCAAGCTAACCTGATAATTATTATGCAATATAGGCTGCTCAATTTGGAATGAAGCCAAAATAAGCAAATACTGTTTCTGTTTTAAATCAAGTAGGTAGGGTTGCCAATTTAAATGTCTTGTTCCGTGAATTTATTGGCAAAGGAGAGGCAGTACGTGGTTAGTTAAAACGTGAATTTACCGTATAGCACACACGAACAGCAACGTCAACAACCAATTTGCCAACATTGCTTGTACTATTCTTATCTATACATTTTTACAAATTAATAATATTGAACTGTCTATTTGCAATTTTAAAATAATATATTTTACTGAATGCATTTGAAAGTAAATACGGTACTTAACATGTTTTTAAATATTTTTGTTTATCTGTCTGTCTGTTTATTCTAGCTAAGCTACTACTACTGAAGCGATTATGACGGAGCTTTTATAAGGAGGTTAACTTTTGCATCTTTTCTTTTGGACGACCATTTGTAGTAGTAAAGCTGAGACTAGTAGGGAATTTTTAGGATTGTTTTGCAATCCTAAAAATTCCCTACTTATAGAAAGAACATAACAGTAGGAGCACCATTTTAAAATCACAGACCAAAATTACTATCCATATGAAACAAAAAAACAACTTATTATAAACCTCCTGTATCCAAACGCGCCATCGCATACGTGAAGCATTATAATATCTGTGGTAAAGCATAATCATATTCACGTTCATTTCAAAAGCACTCTTACTTTACAAGATACAAAAGCGAAAATATACATACACACTTAAACCGAAGTCGATGAACCTCGGCTTTTAAAAAAAAAAGTGAAAGGGTTTCTCGGCTCTTCGAGATGTATTTCGGGTTCCGGATATAATAATACTTTAATTGGAGGTTGACGATTGCGTGATGTGATGTAGGTGAAAGACTGGTATAGTGGAATGTACCGCTTGTTATTTGTTATGATACGGGCAGTATGCGTTTGGGAAAAGAAAACTAGTGAATTACGATGCTGTTTTTTTTGTGTTTTTTGTTTTTGTGGCCAGGTTTAAAGCAGGGTGTCATTTTGATTTCAGACAGTTTGTATTACAACACATGTCATCATCTGCCTTGCCTTTTCCCAACTATGTTGGGGTAGACTTCCTGTCTAACCGGATGCAGCTGAATATTAGTTTTAATACCATTTTACATGGAGCGACTGCCTATCTGACCAAGCCAGTTAATAATGGGTAATACGATACCACTTGGTAAGACTGGTTGTCAGACTTTTTGGGCCACTGACTACCTGTAACGACTGCCAAAGATGGACAAATTGCAGCCGAAATACTCGGTATGAAAGAGTGGTCACCCATCCACAGACCAACATAGGTAAGCACGGCTTAACTTAAAGATCGGCCCGAGCAGTTGTTATTATTTAGCCACGAGCTCCTCTCGAGTTTCCAACGCATGTATGAGACAGTATAAATAAGTAAAAATATTTTACCACCCATTATATACCGCGAGTTTTCTCCAATGTATTCTTCGTAAGCACTATAAGCGGTTGGTCCTGGCCAAATGGTTGGTCAAATGATTTGGGAAGAGTAACCATGGAGTTTCTTGCCGGTTCTTCTCCATGGAATCGACCAACGTCTGATAGAGTGACGAAAGTCTGATAGTCTTGTCAAGGATGATCGTATTTCCCAGCAAAAACTGGGTTGTGGAGGTCAGATAAGCAGTCGTTCCATTTAAAATACTAGTATTAAGCTGCATCCGGTTAGACTAGAAGCTGACCCCAACATAGTTGGGAAAAGGCTAGGCAGATAATGATTAAAGATTAGTTGTGTATCTATATTACTTATCCAAAAAATTAAGGAAATTTTTCTCACGCACTACTTAACGCATGCACCGGAATTTTCATCCGTTTTGCTCCGTGCAGATATTTTATGACTAAGCACGAAGAAAGTTATATCCTGATATCCAACGTTACCTAAGCATGAAAGTAGAATAATTGTGTGACTCAGGCAAAGACTTCGTGAGCTTTAATGTACTTAGATGTTGATTGATATATTGTACTTGGTTGATAATGACTTGGAAGGTCAGCAAACGTCGTTTTTTTATTTTGATTGAAAGATGACGTTCAAAGAATGATGATGGATTTTTAAACTGAACTTACTTTTTTATTGTTTACCTTTCGACCTCACCTTACATTTAAAGAGTAACAGAGAGTGATGTCTTCTTTTATCACAGCCCATTAATGATTTTAGCACTTGCCCATGACTCACGCTCACAATTTTTTTGTAATATCCGACAACCAACTCTGAGTTTCTTCAAGCTTGTGGCTTAACATAACACCCGCACGGGTTGATTTTCAATACCAAGCCGCGCCTCCCTAGTTCAGTCTGTGAATGAGTACATACCGAGTTTCCTCCAAGCCTCGGAAAGCATATTAATCCCAGCTGTCATATGTAGATCTCTGACAGTTGTTACAAGTAGTCAGTAGCCCAAACGTCTGACAATTAGCCAAGGGATATCATTGCTATTACCCAGTACTAATTGGGTGGAGGAGGTCAGATAGACGTCCATTAAAAATACTGGTATTCAGCTGAATACAGCTGAATATCAATATTTTTAATGGACATCTATAAAAAAGAAATCAATCAAATATGATTTAACTGGAAGCTTTAAAGTTGGAAAAGACTAGGCAGATGAACTCCGAGTTTCTTCACAGTATTTTTCTCCACCAGTAGACTTATGGTCGACTTCAGTGAAAGTCACCTTATATTAGCCCTAGACCCATCTATGTAACTAACTTACATCGTTCCCAGTGCTAAGATGCAGGCCTCTTCTCGTGAAAGCGTATGGGCCATACTATACCAAGCGGGCCCAGTCCAGCCATCATTCACCATTTGGGCACTAGAGCATTGCGGTTTCTGTTCGATGTTGCCATGTTATAAAATGGATAGCCTAGTGGTATGATCGTTGGAATCCCTAATCATTGGTATTGAGTTATTTTACTCTAGGCACGCACCACAATTTTTTTGGATTCATGTGTGCATTGTATACCTATCAAAGAAAGAAAGAAAAAGCAAACCCGACAGGACAAAACAAAAAAAAAAATCAAGGGGTAAATTGTCATTATAACACTAATAAAAAATAAACAGAGTGAAAAAAAAATTACAAAATCATAGAAAAAAAAATACAAACAGAATTTGTCCTAAACAAGACCAAAAGGCTTGCTAGACTTGCTATGGTGTAGGAAAACATCGTGAGAACAAACCAGCATGCTTGATAAATATTTCTCGACGGCATCGTAAGCGTCATAAAAACTTTGACACCAGGTTAGCCAGTAACCACACGATAAAGAAAGACGACTACTTTACCGTTTTTGAAAGCATTGGTGATGAAACGAACTATGGCAAAAAGCTCTCCATGATTAGTACATTACGGTCAGAGTAAGATAGATTTATAAGTAATAGGATCAAATAGATACCCTTCTAATTAATCATCACTCGTTTGCAATTTTCTAATTCGAGTTCCTTCACATGTTTTCGTGTTTACGGTACACGAAAACATCTTTCGTCGGTGAGCAACCTAATCAGGGTACAAATGAACATATTTTATATACTTACATTTAGATACTGTTTATGTGCAATGGAAATGACTTAAGTAATTTAAGTATATTGTTTAATCACAACTTTCTAACTTTCAAGACGGGCCAATAGCTTACAGAAACACGTTTTATAAGATTCCTGGCATATCTATGGGAAAATCTTTTTTTGTTGTTTGAAACTAAGATTTAAATCTTCGGATGTGCTCTCACCGTAATTACTGCTTGACCACGAGCTACACGATTAGAGACACACTTCTTACGACAGTGTCAACAGGGAAATTAAAAGAAATAAGTTGCTTTGAGCCCGCCACAAGTTACCAGGACACGTCTTATGTAAAAAAAGTGACAAACACGCGTGTCAACGGCGCAAATCGTCTCGTCCAATGCCTTGAATTGCCTAAGGTCACGGAAAGTGTTTACAATGAATAGAACAAGTTTTAACTTACCGCATGGACCGACTGAAACAATTTTCAATAAAATAAGCGATAATATATTGCTCTTAATTAATGATACAAAACGTTATCAGTTTTTCGAGCCATAGGAGAGGTTTTGCTCAGCACTGGAATGATGTGGGCCAACAACACAGGGCATCGAAGAGTTTAAATCTTTAGTTTAAATACTTGAGAACGTTAGCCACTTTCCTTGGTAATGACCTCCCAAGTACGCGTGAGTCATAAATCTGCTAGTGATGTTCTAAGAGTCATTTATTTCAATGTGCATGATAAACCCATGGAATTCACTTCCATATCCTATTTTTAATTGGTTTAGGAGTTAATGTAGCTGAGGTGTTGGTTTACTTGTTCTTCCCAGTTTTAATACGGAAAAAAGGCGCAATGCAGCCATTTTGACTATCTGCAATTTTGCGGAAATGGTGTTTGTCATAATGGGAGATCTTCGGGAGTACAGGTGACTGGATACTTTTAGCACTTGAACTTGTAGGACAAAATTTGATCAGGGGCATACTAGTTGTATTGACTAGGTGAGGTATAAACATGAGGAAAGAAAATGATGAACGTGAAGGCCTCCCTCTAGGTGGACGGATGACTTGGTAAAGGCTGCGGGAATCCGTTGGATGGAAGTCGCACGGATCCGGTCATTATGGCAACACTTCGGGGAGGCCTATGTCCAGCAGTGGACTTCTTCCGGCTGAAATGAATGAATGATGAAAAAGAGTAGATGAAAACTAAAGAAACAATGGAAGAACTGTGTAAAGGATGATATGGCAAGAAAGGAGGACTCTGCTGAGATGATGAGAAGCAAAAAACATGGAAGACGAAAACATGCCGCATAGACTCAAAATGAATTTGGGAGGAGCAAAATTAATGACAAATTATGGTGAATGGGGTTTTCAATTTGGGTACCTATAGTTTTTTTTTTAACAAGCATTGTTACCTAGTGGTATCGTATTAGACAATAATAACTGGGTTTTGGAAGCCAGACAGTCGCTCCATGTAAAATACTGGTATTCAGCTGCATTCGGTTAGACTGGAAGCCGATTCCTACTAAATAATAAGTGGGGTTTTTCATCCCCCATTTGGCAAGGCTTGCAATGGCCTTTTTTAGTCGATGGTTTCTTTCCTGTAAATGATCGAGATTGTACAACAGCTGGTAGCCACGAGCCTAGACAGTGGATATAAGCTCAGTAGGACAGTTTCTCGGCTTACAATGACCGAGTGCGGTTCGACCTTGAAACCGGAAAATCAGGTCTTACCTAATATACATAATTTAAACATTATGATAATAACTTGGAGAATAGTTTATTGTCACTGACTTGTTTCCATAAGTGTTATCAGTATTATATATTATATAAAATAATCGTGTATTTACGTTACATCTATCTAGATGTAACGTAAATACACGATTATTTTTAGGTCGTTCTGGAACAGAAAACCAAAAACCATAAACCCAATCATGGGACTCGGAACGATTAGGACAGTGTTTTTTTAAAATAACTAAAATAAATTTTATTTAATAACAAAAATTCTAAATAGTGAAAACAAGATTTTTGATTAGCATTTTTTTCACATATTATTTTTCAAAGCTTATTACTTTACATAACTAGATTTTTAAACTATTCTTCTTAGAATTAAATATTAACTATCATATTATAAATTTAATAAATTATTTACCGGTGTCAATTAAGAGAATGCAATCACGATTTACAGCTTTTAGACAGGATATGATAATTTATTGAAATACTAGTCATACGCCGACAGAAAGTTTATGTCTAACTTCAACTGAAAGATCGTTAAGCTTTTTATGTAATAAGTAACCAAAAATAATACACAAGACGTCCATTACATAATTTTAAAAGAAGTCACAATTCAGCATTAACTTTCAAAATATATTGTCAATAGGTACTTACTGTATTTTTCGCTTTAAATAATATAGCAGACTTTAAAAAATTACGACGTGGTCGTCTTTTTCAAATAAATACGAAGACAAGATTTACGTCATGCAGGCAAATAAACTAAGAAAAGCTCGATGACATTAAATGGTTTGACGTAAGACAGTTTCCAAGTTTTAAAGAATTAAGTACCTACACCAAAACATTATCTAAACGACGCCGACGTCCACTGTTGGTCATAGGCCTCTCCCAAGCGTCGTCATACAGACCGCTCCTGGCTCAACATACTCGTATTTAGATCTATCTGGAAATCAGCTGCTGTTCATGTTGAAGGCACGAAAAGACTTTTAATATAACATTGAAAGCGGTGTTAAAATTAACTGTAAACGACGTTATGAGTAAATCTTTTAGTGTAATCTCGTAGACTGTCAAACAAAATAATTGTTAACTTTAAAATCGCAAAGCTTCACATATGATAAGTGTTCACAGCACCTGCTTACAAAGCATAATCAGAAACAGTTAACCATAAACTAATTCCCAACGAAACAATAACAATTAAAAAACGCAATGAACTTTCGCACTATACTGACCTACTCAAAACGAGTTCAAACTAAAACCAACACCGGTGAAGTTTAAGTTACGCCAAAACATTTGCAAACCCACCTCAAGTTCATGACCCTCGCAATGACCGCACAAACCTTTCGTTATGAAACCTGGACGTTACTTTTACTCCCAGGCTGAGAAAGTTCAATTCGGTGGTTGCCACACTTGAGGGAGGCTATATAGGAGCGTCGCAACTGCCGGCGCGCAGACGTAGCTAAACCTCACAATGAGACGGTCGACAGTCTTGCTCTTAATCGCGGTCGCACACGCGCTTCCCGCTCAAGACTCCGGTCACACAGACAACGACATAGACGGACTAACAGACTGCCTCAAAAAGGAATCAACGACATGCCTCAAATACAAATTCTTCTCGTTCGTCGACAAGATGATTGGACAAAAGGAATCTTTCTCTCTAACCGACGGAGTCACCGTTGTCAAATCCGGTGATGTACCTACAGACACTGGAGCACCGAGGGCTTTAGATCCTGTTTCGCGGTTGAAGAACTACTTCGAAACGCATTCCTTGAGAGTAGAAGTGAAAGGTTCCGATGTGATTGACGCAGTGTCGAGTGCTGGGCGCGCGTTGGAAGATACAGTGTCATCGTTTACTGAAGACAATGAAATTAGTGAAGGACGTGGGAAGAAGAAGAAGGCGCAGAAAATCCTGGGACCTTTGATGGCAGCAGTGGCTTTGAAGCTAATGGCATTGATGCCGCTGGCTATTGGAGCGATAGCATTGATTGCAGGCAAGGCGTTGTTGATCGGAAAGCTTGCGCTAGTTTTGTCAGCGATAATTGGGTTGAAGAAGTTGCTGTCTCAGCAGAAGCATGTAACTTACGAAGTGATAGCTCATCCTCATCATACATCGAGTCATGATTATAGTAGTGGAGGAACGAGTGGATACGGCGGTGATTCAGGAGGATCTTCGTACAGTAGCAGCGGAAGCGGGAGCAGCGGTGGTCACGGCGGTGGCGGCGGATGGGGTCGCTCGCTCGAAGCTCAAAACTTAGCGTATTCCGCGCAGAAACCTTAGCGACCTGGTTCCGTGGCCCCTTTTCCTCTGATTTCTCCGATCTTCAATGTATTTAAGTACTATTTATCTTGTACGGATGTGTGTGTGCCTGCTATTTATTGAGTGAAATATTTTTTAATTTATGAACGTCATGCCATGACTCGTAAAATGTTACTAAATGACGTTTCTGCCGTTTTATTTCTTAGTCACTTGAAGTCATATTGAAATACATATTTTATTTTTTTCGAAACGTTTTCTCTATTTATTTATTTGTATATACTTCGTTTGTGTTAGTATTTTAGTTGGTAATGTATATTTTTATTTAAAACTCAGTACCTGGCTTTAATATTTTTAAGTAATAATTATGTAAGACTGTGTATGTATTTCGTTATTTATGTATGTTTTCCCCACGACTATGTTAGGTATCAAAGGATTTATTTATTTTGTATTTATTATTGTGTAGCTAATTCTTCCTAAATACTCATAATTTAAATAATTATCGTTGTAATAATGTAATTAACGATGCAAAGATGTTTAATTGTTATAATTAATACAAATAAAAATATGCAATTTTGTTCGGTGGTTTTATTGACGTAATTAACAATGTTGTGCTCAAATAATGAAAATAATAATTACACTATTAAAATAAAGTTTAGATGTTAAAGTCTTAATGAATCAAACTTGTAATTCAGAGGTTAGGGCAGAGAGCAAATGCCATGATCCCTCATAAAGCAATAGAGAGTTCCTAATTACATTATGTCTTCCTTGAAATAGTTACTACCATACAGTTCTAATATTTTATATGATCTATCTCTTAGTTAGAAAGATTTTTTTTTGTTTAATGTTACTTCATTCCAACACTATTCTGTCTTCGTTGGTTTAGTGGTCGCAAGCGTGACTGCTGGGCATGAGGTCCTGGGTTCGATTCCCAGGTCGGGCAAAATACTATTGGGGTTTTTCTGTCAGGAATTTATCATTAGCAGTCATGGAGACTGGTTTTGTGCCCGTTTGATGGCAAAGGTTCAATAACATACCTGGCGTAATGTGGGCGTTCCAATGGGTACAACTCTGCCGTAACCTAGAAGAATTAGAGGCGTGATGTTATGTGTTTGTCCAACAATATGTTGTCTAATAAACTATCCTAAACTGCCATTACAACTGCTCTTTATCTGCATTAACTTTCAATAGTGTTTCTTGAAAGATTTATTTCGTTAAAAATAGTCCAACTTTTTCTTTCCCATTTGAAGGAACATAGCTTCCGTTGTCTTCTGATTCAAAATCTTTTTAAATGTAACTTTTGTCAAACCAACACAACATTACAGGTAACGTATGTTTTGCAGCAGATACCGAGCTTGCATCAAAATTTTGGAAACTGGGGCTTCGTGACGAAAACGGTTCATGGTACACTATATGTAACATTTTGGTGGTTATCATCACCCACCATTGAAATTACTACACACGGAAATAGCCTAAACGAGTGATAATACTAAAGCCCACCTCTAAAGACTCAAAATTTAGCCGTCAAGTCATTTTAGCTGTCAGATACAAAGTTGCAGTTGCAAACTTTTCTGCGCCATTTTAAACTGATGCTTAACCCCTAATGGCAACTCCACTTAAATATAATGTGCTCATAAAGGAAATAGAACACTACACTTATTTATAATGTGTACATACAAGTCGTATGTGTGTCTGTACATCAGTTTCTCGTACAAAGAGAGATCTAGCAATTCTAGATTTAGTAGGTGTTTATGTTAGGGTCGCTACGCACAAGTTCGGTTCACAATGACGCGGGACCGCCGGGCAGAAATGTAATATATTTATAATGTGTACTCCATATTGTCTCACTACTGGACAAAGTTTCCCCCTATAGCTCTCCGTTCTTTTTCCTGTGTGGTTTTTTGCCGGCGAATCTGCGCTGCTAACTTATCACATCAGCGTTTTCTACACCTCCCTTTTTTTTTTTTTTGGGATGGGAAATCATCAAATGACTTCTCCCACTCTGGGCGGAGCGGGAGGGAGTGTCTGACTAAAACCCATCCATGTCCCTTCCTCGCCCTTTATGTTCCGGGGCCGCGGTATCTCTTTCGAACAGGCCCGCAACTTTCTACACCTCCCTCGATGACGAAAACGCTGTCTTCTAACACCCACTGCGTAACTGACTAACGTGACTCTGGTCCATTGGTCCTGATACATTTGACAGACATGGCCTGCTGAATCCCACTTCAACACTTGCGTTGATTATAAATACAGACGGGAAAAAGTCAAGATCGAGTTGTGCCGACCTGACTTCAAAAATGATTCAGCGATCCAAGATGACTGACTGAACAAAAGAATTAATACCGAATATAATGACTGGTTGTTGGGTTCAACAACCCGGCTCGAATAAGGTATAATAACTCCTTACTTAGTACAAAAAGGATGTGTTACATTTTGTGGTATGCAAAAACGGATCTAAAAAATAACTGTTTCAGATTATACTATCGAAAATAAACAAAAAATGTAATTACTGATCAAACTGACACTTTTGCGGTTATGATAAAAAAATTTGAAACACTTTTAAGGAACTGGTTATGATTGCTCAAAAAACTGCAGTTATATTAGTAGTGTTAGCAGAAACGGTAAAAATATTACAGTGCGTTAAAGAAGCGGATAATTTTATGAAATAGTTTATTCTTAAAGTAGATGGCCATAAAGGTCCTTACGCACTTGCGCTACATTGCGTGACGTGATACGACGGAACGCAGCAAGTGAACCAAAATCAACAGTATCTAAATCCGTATTTCTATTTACAGAAAAGACAAGCATTATGCAGATAAAGCGTAAAGCTTGTTGACTTTTCAAGCGACTCAAAGGTTTACGTACTCAAGTTTCCGAAAAAAACTTTTCCTAGGATTCAAGTTTACAAGCATTCTACAGAAGTTAATCTTCAAATTATTCTTACATCTGGCAGTGTTTCATATCATAACTCGTTCGTATTCTTGTTTCCATTTAAATTCATCTATTGTCCTTTCAAAGCTACTATACTTTTAGCTAGGTTAGGTATAAAAAGAATCATTCAGCCGCATTTTATTATTGTAAAAGTAGCTATTAAATTCTTATTTTTATCTTTTGACATTCTCATTATTTTCATGTTTATAATTTATTCGACTATTAATTATTTTTTTGTAAAAAGGAGCTATTGTTATTTTCTTTTTTTATGTTTGTTTTGTAACTACTGACGAAACCTTAGTATTGTAATATAATTTTAAGTTTTTCTACACAATCTTTTTTGTTAAGAAATAAATGACTTATGACTAAGTCAATTCAATATCAAGTCCTAAAATAACTGTAAAAGATCTAGAAACTGCCAGCTCATTTATTGTTTCTTCCGCGCCTTATGCCTTTTGTCACTTCCCAACAATCTCTAATCATCTTCAAATTCTTTTTCTTCAAATCATGGTTAGGTACTTGTACGTTAAAATTTCACTTTAATTCCATTCAAACTCAGACCATTCTCACCAAATTCATGGGAATTCGGAGATTCTATTCTAATTACATAGTAATTACTTTTATCAAGCTTCCATCATTGGTTAGAATTTCACTACACAATATTGTTATTCCTTCCACTTTTTTCTTTCCCACAATTTATTTGAAATTGAATCCAAACACTTGATAAGCGAAAGGGATTTTCTACTACTACTTAAATTAGTAACTACGTAATTATAATTGCTTGTAGCTAAATAATAACAGCCACACAGATTATTTTTCAAAGTTAAAGAGAAGTACGACATCCTGCCGGGGTTGCGGGCCTGTTCGAAAGAGATACCGCGGCCCCGGAACATAAAGGGCGAAGAAGGAACATGGATGGGTTTTAGTCAGTAAGAGTCTGACACTCCCTCCCGCTCCGCCCAGAGTGGGAGAGGTCATTTAATGATTTCCCATCAAAAAAAAAAAAATACGACATAAGCCGAGACTGGACCTTAGATAGGTGGCTATCAATCAATACCGAGATTTCCTCCGTGCCTCGGAAAGCTAGTTAAACCATTGGTTACGGCTGATATTTTAGATCTTTGAGTCATCGCGAGCGAAACTCTGTCATTCAGTCTCCAAGGGTATCGCATTACCCAGTTACTTACTGGGTTCTGGAAGTCATATAGGCAGTCGCTCAATGTAAAATAATGGTATTTATCTGCATCCAGTCAGACTAGAAGTCGACCCCAACGTAGTTTGGAAAAGGCTGGGAAGGGTGATTGGAACTGAATGTTTCAACAAATAACCAGCTGTTGGAGGTGTAAGGTCGGTGGTTTGTGAGATATACACGACAAAACGCTGATATATGTATGAAATCACAAACTAGTTAACAGCGCGATAGTTACTCCGACTATCGCGTTGCTAACTAGTTTGTGATTGATTGCTTTTGAGTAGCGTTGTAGACGAGAGGCCTAACGCGATAATATAATTTTACAACCACAACGTAAGAAAGAAACGTAATAATAGCCAGGAAAAAATTATGCCAATCAATATAAAGTATAAAATGCAAAATTTGGTAAACAAATATTTGAATCAATTGCTAGATCAAGTTTCATGTATTCTTCCATATTATACTTCTAAAATATAACAATAATAAAGCTTAAGGCACGATTCAAGTTTCAATGCGTTGGACGAATTTCAGTTCTATGTGTTTTATTTTAAATTATAATAATAATATTTTCCTAGCACAAAACATTTCATTTAAAAATTTTGCTCTGGGTTGTGGGAAACAAGTAAATACTTTTTTATGTATTTATTTATGATTATTATTATATAATTTACCCTACTCTAGAACGAAGTGGTCGAAAAGTGCCTGATACTTAAAGATAAGTATTTGTTTTATGTTCCCACGTGCGGAGATAGTGCGCTATTATAATGTCCTTGTACAAATATTATGTGTTAACTTTAATTGCCATGGTCCAAGCGATACGAAATTAGCAACCTATGTGTTTATTGCTGTAGGTACTACTGTTAGATCGAGCTTTCCTTCAAAAGGGATTCAAACACACTTCATGTCTACTTCGAGAGGTCGGCTGTGTCCGTTTTTACGGGTGCCGCCAGGAAAATTTTTGGTTTCCGCCTTGGATAGATCTGTCAAAATCTAAATATTTTCTGTATTGGTATTTTCTTATCCGATTTATCCTGCTGCCAACGGCGATGCCTAGTCCAATCAAGAATGCCCCATTTCCAATGTTATATTTTGCTATACTGTGCGGTAATAGAACAAGTTTCCAAATCATTTATAAAAGACATTACACTTCCTTGGCAGTCGCGTCACGAAAAAAATGAAAGCATTAAAAAAAAGTCCATGTGGTGGCGGTCCCAACTTACGAGCAGTAAGTCGTGGGTTCGAACCTAGATAGGCGCATTACTTTGTATAATTTATTTCATCACCACTCTCAAAACGGAGAAGAAAACTATCGCGAGAAAACCGGCCTGGCCTAGAACCAAAAAATCGAAAAAATGTGATATCTATCAATCCGCACTGGGCCCGCGTGGTGGATTCACTCCGCCCATTCCCTCTTATTGAGAGAAGGCCTGTGTCCCAACAGTGGGAATATTATAGGCTAGTAATGATGATGATTAACAAAAATACAGACAACACAGCGCGATGCGTGTCCTTTTGTTTGAAAAAAGAAAGCCAATAACACCTTGACAAATGATCCTAGAAACTTAATGCCCACAGACGGCAAGCAGGCGCGCTTTATAAATATAACTAGCCACTTGAACGAGGTGATTTAGTCTAATGGTCGCGGTGAGCGAATGAATTTATAACACTGCTGTGGTATTTGTGGTCAGTACTATAGACCTCTTTATTATGGGTAAAGATATAATAGGTATTTGTACTAAGGTGTTGACTTAGAAAACAGAAGGTGAATAAAGGAATTTATTTGTTTCTTGACAGGTAAACATGATTATTGAGTCGTAACTGATTTATATATATATATATCTCTCTCTCTTATTCAACGTGTCACCAGCAAATGTTGAGTGTGAGTCCTCTATTGCATGCCTCAATCCTGTGCTTGCAGCTCCAATCTGAATATCATCTGTGCATTTAAATAACTTGTATGAAGCTACAACATTAAACAAAAGAAATGTTATAAGAAGAAGGTTCAGGTATCCAAACCAAATAAAATCTACTTCTTCTGCACAATATGCTTGGAAAATTTGGTAGAAGTGTCCTAGAAAGGAACAAAGGAAGTAAATACATTTTTTTTAAGGCCAGCGCAGACCAGCAGTGAGAGAGAGACTATAGCTAACCCGACCTTAATTCATACAGCTAGGTTGTTACAAGATAATTTTTGGATATCAACACCAAAACATAAAATTTCAGTTGAGTAAAGAAGAAAATCTCTGCCGTCTTGTTACCGGTGCGCGCTAGTGGGCTCTTTAGTAAACTCATCCCACACAGGTGGATCCCGCGGGATGAATCGAACCTAAATAAAAATAAAAATAAAATAATGCTAGATTGCCCAAAGAGCAATGGAGAGAGCTATGCTCGGAGTTTCCTTGCGTGATTGAATCAGAAATGAAGACATCCGCAAGAGAACCAAGGTCATTGACATAGCCTGAAGAATTACCAAACTTAAGTGGCAGTAGGCAGAGCACATTGCTCGCAGAACGGATGGCCGATGGGGCCGAAAAGTTCTGTAGTGGCGACCGCGATCCGGAAGACGATGTGTTGGAAGACCTCTCACTAGGTGGACCGATGACCTGGTGAAGGTTGCGGGAATCCGTTGGATGAGAGTCGCACGGGACCGGTCAATGTGCCGACACTTGGGGGACGCCTATGTCCAGTAGTGGACGTCTTTTGGCTGAAATGATGATGATGATGAATGCCATGCACAGACATGGCGTTTGGTTAGAAGGTATTCGTTACTTCTCATGCAATCCCCGCTATCGCCTACAACATATACCACACAGCTTTCCTTATATCCAGGTCGGACATTTGCCCCTAACAGAGAAAGGTGTACACTGTGCAGACTACGGTGAAATCACTCATTGCGCACGTTCGTACTGAGATAAAAGTAAAATTTTACTCGTATCATCTTGTTTGCAGTATGTTTTATGATGGTATATGTAATGTTGTTATTTTTAAGACGACAAGGTCGTAGGTACCTGATAAACTAAAACTTTGATCAATTATATTGAACACCTTTCTGTCTATGAAACTTACCACTTTCCTACGCCCGTAGAAAAACCACCACAAAAAACACCATGCATCGGGTCCAAATTGCGAAAATACCGACATCCGAGATCATCATCACAGAGATTTTTATGAGAGTTTTCCAACAAAAAACAAGGATAGGCACCTACTAAAGAAAATGACAGAAACATAATAATTTAGTAAACTAATCCCGCGGGACCCAAATGAGCGGGATCAATTTACTAAAGAGCCATAAAAATTGTGTGTAGTTCTTACATACAAGAAGCTTTTAAATCCACGCACATATTTCAAATTCATAATTTGCTTCGTTTTGTGGCTCTGACAACTAGTCTTACCAAGAAGTGAAGGTCAGATGGGCTGTCGCTCCATGTAAGATACTGGTATTCAGCTGCATTCGGTTAGACTGAAAGCCGACTACAACATAGTTGGGAAAAATATGACGATTTTGCTTCGCCGTATTCATCAAAGCCACTGGTTTCTACTTTTTGTTGAACCCAGTTAAGTTTCATCTTATGAAGGCTAAAACCCTCCTCGAGAACCATTCTATCCATTGGTGAACACAGCATGAAAATCGGAGCTGTAGTTTTTGAGTTTTAGCGAACAGACGGACAGACAGACGCGGTGGAAGACTTTGTTTTATAATATAAAGTAATGATATCAAAACTGACCTCCTCCATTTTGTGCTGGGATTTTCGGTTGTTGAGAATAAATGTATGGCTTCGATATTGGCATCTTCCAGCCACTACTGAATGTAAGTTCGTTTGTTCCATGCTTCTTTTGTCTGTTCGACATCCACTTACCTGTCACCTGTGATCTTTTGGATGCTGTCCACCCTGCTATTGATCTGGTAACGCTCCTAATAAAAGCACTTAGTACACGCATAGTCCGCATCTCAAAAAGAAACTCGTAAACATTGCTGTCTTAATGTAATTATAATGCATTAATTTCTACAAAAAAAAACATGAATTTTAGTACCTTTACACTTTTGATTACCTTTTTAAACTCTCTCCTAATAAGTGTATTAAGTAGTGCATTAATGTTATTAATTCAATGCTAATTTGGAATTAAGCAGAAAACTGAGCACTTTACCTTTTAGTTTTTGGTATCTCAATTAATGCTGGCTTTTTGTGCTACCAAATACATCCACATCAACACATTAAAAAGCAAAGGATTGTTCGAGTTATTATTCTATGGGATTGGAAGTTCAAGAGCAAAACTAGCATAGTTTTGTTTCGGGGCTGTGGATGTGGTATCAACACACAAAGCAAAGTTACATTGCAACATCGCTCCCATTTCAGCCTAAAAGACATCACTGCCATAGACCTCTAGCCGACCTCTAGACGACCTGTCCTGTGTTTCTCTCAGCCAACGCGTTCCTACGGTTTTTACAAGGCCATTGAGTAAGATTCCGTTTTACTACTACTACAATGGAAGTAACATTGCATATCGAAAAACATGTGATTGACCAGTAATTGATTGACCTAAAACTTAAAATCTGAGTAGTAAAACATAAAACTGTTGTTCGTTGTCGATTACCAGACATTACCAGTAATTAGTCAGTCCGTTTTTGCTGGCCCTATTAGTCAGCTAAGGATGGAAGGATGAACTAAGGATGCAGCTGCTTAGCTCTCCAGGAGTAGATGGGCTGACGATCTTGAAAAGGTGGCTGGGTCAGATTAGAAACAGAAAGCGGAGGCCAGGGGCTTAAGGCGCAGCTTGGCAAGCCCTATCTGTAGTAGCCTGGGACTGATTGGGAGGGATATAAATAAAGACATTTATATCCCTCCCAATCAGAAACTTTTATGGACACAAGCCACAAGCTTTTTGGCTTGTGTCCTGAAAAAAAACGTATTAGTCCGTATTACTAGTCCGTAGATTATCAAAAAATATTTTACACACAAAGATACGACGGTTTTAAAATTCTCAATACGTCACGCCCGTAATTTTTAGTGCGTTGTGACGTCACGAGCCCCCACTCTCGAGTTTATGTCAATATTCATTGATTTACAAAAATAAAAAATACGTGTCCATTATTTTCCAATACTCTAACTGACGGACTAAATAAATTTGCAATTTATTGATGGTAGAAACTAGCCTATTCCAATAAACTCGGAAACTCTTTATTGGAAACATTGGACTTTAACGTCACTGGTGAATTGTGCAAGTACTGTTAGATGCAGGTTCACCTCTGACTGACCCTTCGGGGATTACAAGCTTGATATTATTGCTAAATAACAACAGCCGCTCGGGTCGATCTTTAGGTTAAGCTGTGCTTGTCTAGGTTGGTCTGTGGATAGGTGATCCCATTACCATGACCCATTACATATCGAGTTTCCTCCGTGCCTCAAAAAGCACGTTAAGCTTATTTGGTCCCAGCTGTCATTTGTAGATCTATGACAGTCGTTACAGGTAGTCAGTGGCCCAAAAAGTATGACAACCACTCTTACCAAGGGTTATCGTATTACCCAGTACTAACTGTATTGTGGAGGTCAGATAGGCAGTCGCTCCATGAAAAATACAGGTACCTATTCACTTGCATTCGATTAGACTGGAAGCCGCCCCCAACATAGTTGGGAAAAGGCTAGAAAGATGATGATAAAAGATAATTTAATAATCATTGACCAATCCAAGATTAAAAAAACAAGTACAGATATTTATAACCAAGACACAGTCTTTCCAATCTATAGGATACAACTATTATAGAGAGAAAATACCTGATATTTGTAAACTAGGTTGGAAAAGCAGGAACTAGCCGGTTGTGAACAAGTTCTGTGCGTGTAAGGAAAACGGACGGCACATACAGAGAAATTATATTCATGCTACGTTTATCGTTTGTTAGGGTGGGCAGACATTGAGGTGTACTTTTTGAGGTGGCTTGAGCTTTTCACTGAGCCGTTTGGACAGTAATTTAATTTTACTTATTTTTCTTAGATTGTTTTCAGGAGTCATAAATCTTAAAAAATATAGGACGTAGGTACCTAAATCAAATAATAATGCTTATAGATCATTATAATAACATATCTATCTCTTACAAACAAAACAACCGTAGGTAAACACAAAATAACAAACACAGATAAAAATGTTCCAGCAAACAAAACACGAAACATTATTAAATAACTGCTCTACCTGCTTACTTCACAACATAAAAATAAAACGACAACCAGTGTAAATGCACTTGCCACAGTAACCGAGTTTCGCAAAGAAAAAAACAAAAAACAACGCCATCTATTCGACGACGGTTGCAACAAAAAGACAATCGACAATCATGGCCGTCTGTTTCATTCATCGTTGCGCGAGCGCGTAACCTTGGTGAAGCTCGTTTTATGAATGAAAACGTAGTTTTATTGATAAAACAAGTGAATAAGTACAACAATGTTGGAATACTAAAACTGGAATGGACTGGTTTTTTTTCGTCTATGGATACTAGAGTTAGTATTTTTACTTATTTACGATAGTTTTGGGTACGTATTTATGGGATACGAAGTATCTAAGTAATTAGGTAATGCACCCTTTTAGATTGGTAAGTAAGTGAGTTACTACACTAAACTATGCCTTATACTCCGATCTACTTAAAATAATAGTGCAAGCACACCAATTATGTTATTATTACTATCTTTAGTCATTAATAAAACCATTAAAAGCAAAACTAGGTAATAAAATTCAACACAAAATGTCTACACAAGTTCATTCATTACTAGTCTAGCACAAAAACTAACAAAACTACAACAATGTGGTTGAAAAACGTACAAATAAAATAAATTCACAGAGTTCGTCGACTCATGATATTGCCCGCGTTGCGGTAGAACCTTGAACTTTTGTTCGCTTTGCAAACTTGACGATGTAAACAAACGTGGCCGTGAAAAAAGTTCTGTGGAGTATTAAGAGATGGCGCTGTTTTAAAGTATATTTTTGCAAATTAATATCAGTTGTTTGCAGACTGAAGTGGAGTATACTTGATTTTTGTTTAGTTTAATTGTTATTTATTTCAATAAAATCTGTTATGATGTAGATTTTACAATTAGCTTTGATTTCAACGTTTCAAAGTTCCAGTAAGATTTACAGTAAAAACAAGGATCGAAGTTGCGCAACTATTAGGCAATCATGAAGAAAGTCTTCCATTTAAACATTCGTTGTTTTTGCTAGATGGCACTATTATTTACTTTGTTGTTATCAGCATCGAATATTTTTTAAAGACCAGACAACCTGTTTTTTGGGGTATCGTCCAGTAGGTACAAACTAGGTTCTGGAGGTCAGATAGGCAGCGCTTCATGTAAAATACTGGAATTCAAGTTGTTTGGTTCCAGTTGGGAAAAGGCTGGGCTGATTATGATTATTTAATATTTGTTGTTTCAAAAGAAGTTATCAGCTACAAACTTGAATTATTAATGTCTTAACACATGACTACCTGGTTCACAGCCAAACCACTTCTTCTGAGATCAGCATAATATAAATAAAAGCTTTTTTTTTGCAAAAAAAACAAGACCGACTTCAAAAATCCCTACGGCAAGCCGCAGAAGGAGGTAGATTTCGGAGAAGGTGCTGGAGCGTCCGACTATTGAAAATTTGTATAAAGAGTTTTGTACTTTTGTATAAAACCTACAAAAAAAAATACTGATTTCGAAATCGTCCTGTAATGGAAAGTTTAACCTTTTTAAACCCTCTCGTAAGAGTTTAGTATGGAATCGCCCTCAAATTTTTTGTTATAATTTTTTATTTCGAAAACTATAGGTTTTATCGCTGAACTTGAAAGGTATCAATTGTAGAATAAACAATTTGCTTTAAAAAAATTTTTGCGACGTCCAAAATTGTTTACTGATTCGGAGATATGATTTTTTTTTCGCAAAAATTTTGGAAATTTCAACCCCCTCCCCAATTTAGGAGTTGAATCAAAAAAGTTTTATTTTAAAGTTGTCCGTATTCTTACTCAGAATGATAAAAATGAAAAACGGTTCAAAAATTTTCTATAGGAAAAAGTTGTGGCCAGAAAACTGATTTTACAAAACCGACCCCCCGACAGCCTAAGTTTTGACCTTTGCGATTTTTTGGCCAAGTTTGAAAGCAATCGGTTCATAATTGCGACCGGTAGAGTGTGGCTAAATTTTGCTTGTCACCCATCTACATAATATACATACGTATACATATATATCCCCGTAGGTGAGAGACCAATAGGTAGATTTAAAAAAAAAAAAAGTAAATTTTCCCAATAACACAAAAAGTGAAAAAGAACTTAAGCTTCAGAAGTCGGTCACAAAAAAACGAAATCAATCTAACAAAGGTCACCGACTTCAGAAGCTAAAGTTATTTATCACTTTTTAGTAGTTCACATGTCCTTACTTGCCTCTTCCGTTTGGTACCTACTGGTGTTAACAATAGACATGAGATTCCAGCAATCCCACTCCATTTCTGCTATCATTTATTGAAGAGTTCCGTTGCCTATATTTTTGAAATCCCTACTGCTATAAAGATAGGTTTTATTATCATTATGACCTGCCCTAAAGTAAGAGCAGTTTGCCTTTTTATCCTAAAGCACCTTATTTATTCTCGACTAAAAATCAAGTTAATTACTTAGGTACCAAGTACATTTGAATAAAGTAGGTTACCGTGTCTTAAAGTATCGTTTGACAGGCCCTAAGAAATCTGATATAACAAACAAGAATAATTTTTAATGAATTGAAAGAACCGTTAACTTCGACGCTCATAAATCGTGTTCGATGATTCGAAAATTAATGGTTTTACATTCATGGTGAAGTTTAGAGACATTCGTTTATGTTTTTTTTTGCGCTTTACAAAAGCACAGAAAATATACTTCGTATCAGTAAACACGGGAATTGGTGACTTATTTGAGACCTTATTTTTTCTGGCCTGTCTTTGCCTATCTATGTTAGAGTCGCCTTCCAACCTAACGACAATCGACCAAGCTACAGCTTATCTGACCTCCACAACCGACTTAGTACCTACTCGTATTACCCAGTACCAACTAGGTTGTGGAAATCAGGTTGGCTGTCGCTCCATGTAAAGTACGATACTTATCTCTTGGTAAGATTGGTTATCAGAATTTTTCAAAGATCTACAGCCGAGACCGCCGGCCGTTAAGCAGTTGCTTAACGCGCTTTCCGAGGCGGATGAAACTCGGTATGTAATGTTGATGCACATAACCACTATGGTGGTCCGCCTTTATCGAGAATTATAAATCTGAGAGCAGAAGCGGTGGCCCAGTGATAGCGGCCCCGAGTTGTACGAGCAAAAAGTCGTGGGTTCGACGTTCCCAGGCAGATCACAACTGCTATAGAAACGATTAAGGAAAACATCACAACAACAAGAATTCAAAGACATGCAACATCTACCAATCTGCACTGGGCCCGTATGGTGGATTATTAGCCTATTTCCTCTCATAGAGAGGAGGCCTGTGTCCTAGCAGTGGCTGATTATGCTCATGCTAATGCTTTCGAATCTGAATAGTTCCGGAAAGATGCAATAGCATAAGGAACACGAAAACAAGAACTACTTTTAACCCCTTACCAGCAATCGTAGTTTAGCTTATGGAATGCAACAGTAAAAGGAGTAAATGCAGCTTCTCTAAAACCATTACATCACAACATTGAGAAACCTCGATTTCCCAAAGGGTTGTAGAGGTCAGACGCTAGCGCTTAGCGTCGCACTAGAAACTTACCGTAGCCATGCAGCAGACAATTAAATAGAAATACTGACAAGTTGGTTCTACTTATTGGCATAATAACGATGGAAAAACTTGAAGTAAAAGTAAAAAGATAGCCCATGGTGATTTTGTCAGTAACGAATGTTTATGAATTAGTATAATAAGAAAAGACTATTATAATAGTAGAGTGGAACCAAAGGTGTCATTTTCAAAGCAGATGTGAGTTGCAAAGCCCTCCCAGACACTCTTCAAGAACATGATAGGTGCATAGTGAACAAGGCGAAAGGAGTATTTAAGGAACTTAGTGAAGTGACATTGTGTAGATTTTATCTACACCTATGGAAAAAGCGTGATTACATGTGCCCAGCCAAAATGGCTCGTAAACATTTCAACCATGATGAAGCCTATTAGAGATAACTTAGTGTTGTGGTCTCGAGTTCGAACTCTAGGCACCCACCTCTGATTTTTCGGCTTCACCTGCGTATTATATAATTATCACTTGGTTCGGTGAAGGAAAAACATCGAAAGGAAACCAGCATGCCTGATGCATAATTATGCATCTTGGTTTTACATGCCGTTGAGAATTCTCAACGGCATGTAAAACCAAGTCAGAAGCGGATGGGTGGCTTTAAAACTTTGTCACCAGGTTAGGCACTAACCACACGATACTTAAAGAAGTCTATGGTGAAAGCCCTAGATTCCGAAGCCGTGACCCAGCTAGCATGTCTCAAACTATACAACGTGCGTGATTTCCTCTTCGTAACAGTAGAGGAAACGAAAAGGAAATGGTAACAAATGATGACTTACATACAATTTATGCACGCGATTCTGCGCATCCTCAGGAAATCGTGGATGCAGGTCAAGATTAGCTGGTAGCAATTTGAATGATTATAGAGTCACGGATAAGTAGGTAGATTAATTTGTTTAACTTTGTTGGTAATTGATTACTTCCATGAGTGTAGCATGAAGTGTATTTAAACTGACTGTAATGAGTCAATTAAGTAAATGAGCTGGTTACAATGTGTAAAAGAAGTGACTTGAAGATTTACTCAATTAAACAAAATGTGGCGGAAAAGAAAAAATAAATATAGCTAAGGACCGCAGCATGTGGCGTTCAATTGTTTCTGAGATTTTCTATGTAAAAAAGCGGCCAAGTTCGAGTCGGACTCGCACATGAAGAGTTCCTTAGCAGCGAGTAACATAATGTAAAAGATGAAATATTAAAATAAAACTACTTACTAGATCTCGTTCAAACCAATTTTCGGTGGAAGTTTACATGGTAATGTACATCATATTTTTTTTTAAGTTTTATTACTCTCTTATTTTCGAAGTTACAGAGGGGGAGGAGGGACACATTTTACCACTTTGGAAGTCTCTCTCGCGCAAACTACTCAGTTTAGAAAAAAATATATTAGAAACCTCAATCACCTCACCTCACGCGTATGGATATGATGAAAAAATAATTTAATTTCAGTTCTGAGTACGGGGAAAAATTTATTGTATTTTTCGATTTTTGTGTAAAAATCTTAATGCGGTTCACAGAATATTATCTACTCACCAAGTTTCAACAGCATAGTTCTTATAGCTTCGGAAAAAAGTGGCTGTGACATACGGATGCACAGACAGACAGACATGACGAATCCACAAGGGTTCCGTTTAATTTTGCCATTTGGCTACGGAATCCTAAAAAGGCGTGAGTTTATGCATGTGTGTATAACTGTGTAAGAGGTAGAGCGAAAATTCCTGAATATATAAAAACTTATTTTAAGGTGTTGGGTAGTTCTGGCAGCTCCGAGGAGGAGCGTAAGGCCAGGTTTACAAAAGAGGTGGAAGCCGCCTTAAAGAGTGTGGCCGTGAAGGTTAAAGTTTCCTCGAAACTTAAGGCCATACCTGCGGCTCTCACCTCAATTATGGCGGCAGTGGCCAACTTCAGGGGGCCTTCCTCTCCTCCATCACAGGGGGACGAGGTGGTCAAGTTGCGGGCGGACATGGCCACGCTGGCGGCGGATATGGAGCTTCTCCGGAAGGAGAACTCCAAGCTCCAGGCGGACTTGGCCAGTCTGAGGAAGCCTGGCCCCCGCGTGGCTCCTGAAAGTGGAGGGGCCCCAGCACAGAGGGGAAGCCAACCTGTGCCGGTGGAGAACCAGGTCCTGGACCTGGTTCGAAAGGAGCTGGCTTCCTTCCAGGCGCGGTTCTCCGTCCTGGAGGGAATTGTTCTGCGCCCTCCCTTGGGCGCGAACAAGGCGGTCGCGGGCACGAGCAGAGTCTCGTACGCGGCTGCCGCATCTGCTCCGGGGCCATCCAGTCGGCCCCCCGGCGTGGCTGCGTTGCCTCCCCCGCCCCCTGTAAAGCCGACTCCGGCCAAACAGGTGGCGGCACCGGCTGGGCAAAAGAAGGCGGCCCAGAAGAAAAAGAAGGGCAAGGCAGCGGCACAGACAGCAGCGGTGCCAGCGCCACCGTCAGTGGCGGATGGGCCCACACCCCCTGCGCCCCCCACGGCTGAAGCCGAATGGCAAGTGGCCGGGGAGAAGCAGAAGGGGCGAAGGGCGGCCAAAAAGGCCCGCAAACAGGAGCGGTAGCGCCAAAATAAGGCGCGAAAGGTCGCGGCTAGGCTTCGCGCCCCGAAGACCGCCGCTGTAGTGATTACACTACAGCCGGAGGCGGAAAAGAAGGGCGTGACCTACCGCGACCTGCTGGCGAAGGCCAAAGAGACGGTGGATCTCGGGGAGCTCGGGATCACCGGGGGCCTCCGGCTCAGAGTCACCGCAACGGGGGCTCGGATGCTGGAGATCCCCGGAGAAACCAGCGGCTCGTCCGCGGATGCTCTCGCTGAAAAGCTGAGAGCGTCCCTAAACGCGGACGAGGCCCGAGTCTCCAGACCCGTCAGATGCGCTGACCTGCGCGTCATGGGTCTGGAGGACTGTGTCACCGAGGCGGAGTTGGTGGCCGCCGTCGCTAGGTCCGGGGGGTACCGTGCTCTGCCGACCAGGTCAAGGCAGGCACCTTTCGTCCGGACCCCGCGGGAATGCAAGCCGTTACGGTGAGCTGCCCCGTGGCGGCGGCGAAAGCCATTGTGGAGGGCCGAAGGCTTTTGGTGGGCTGGGTATCGGCGCAGGTAAAACTGCTCGAGCCCAGACCTCTGAGGTGCTTTCGCTGCCACGTGGGACACCACGTGTCAGTGAAGTGTGCCTCGGAGGTTGACCGCAGCGGTCTCTGTTTCCGCTGCGGTCAGCCCGGCCACGTGTCGGCTGGTTGCAGCGCTGCGCCGCACTGCCCTGCATGTGCGGCGGCCCGCAAGCCGGCCGATCATCGGGCCGGGAGCAAAGCCTGCGCCGCTCCCGCCAAGAGCGGAGCCAAAGGCAGGGGAAGGCCCTCCGCCACCTCCGCCAACGCCACCGTCGCCACTGCCGCTGCCGCGGCCGCCACAGCTGCTGTCGCTGTCGCCGCCGCCAATAATGCCGCTCTGAGCTCGCCTGCGGAGGGGCCCTTACAGGGGTCCCGGGGGGAGGAAGCGATAATGGACTGTCAATAACGGCGCCATTACGCTTCCTCCAGGCGAACATCAACCACTGCGCCTGTGCTCAGAACCTGTTGCTTCAGAGCATGGCGCAGTGGTTGATCAACATCGCTGTGGTCTCTGAGCCGTACTTTGTCCTGCCCAGGGAAGACTGGGTGGCGGACCTTGACGGCTCAGTGACCATAGTGTCATCGGCCGCCGCAGGTACCCCGACCCTTGAAAATGTCAGGAGGGGTCGGGGGTGCGTAGCAGCACGGTTCGGGGAGATCGTCGTGGTGGGAGTCTACTTCTCCCCGAGCCGAACTCTCGCCGAGTTCCACAACTCTCTCGCAGAGTTGAGTGTCGTCGTCGGAAGCCATTCCCTCCCCGTGCTTGTCCTCGGGGACTTCAATGCCAAGAACTTGGCTTGGGGTTCTCGTTGCACAGATGTGCGGGGAAGGATGGTGGAGGACTGGGCCCTGGAGAGGGGCCTGGACATCCTTAATCGGGGTTCTGTTCCCACGTGTGTGCGGATGCGGGGCGAGTCGGTGGTGGACATTTCGTTCGCTAGCCCCGCTCTGTCGCCGCGTGTCGTCGACTGGCGTGTCATGGAGGGGGTGGAGACACATTCCGACCACCGGTACATCCGGTTTGAAGTCTCCACCCAGTCCTCGAGCGCGCCGGTCCAACAGGCCCCGAGTGGTCCGCGTTGGGCGCTGAAGCAGCTGGACCGGGAGCTCCTCCTGGAAGCCTCGATCGTGCAGGCCTGGGTGACATCACCGGACAGGCCTGCCGACGTTAACACTGAGGCAGAGTGGTTCCAGGGGGCCATGTCCGACATATGTGACGTGGCAATGCCTCGAGTCCGGCCAGGAAGCGCCCGACGTCAGGTGTACTGGTGGTCGCGCGAAATAACGTCCCTGAGGGAGGCGTGTGTCGAAGCGCGACGCCTGTACGCCAGGCATCGCAGGCTCCGCATCCGCCCGCCGGATGCGGAAGCCATTGAGGCGGAGCTGTACGAGGGATACAGAGCGGCGAAGACCGCCCTCCGGGAGGCTGTCCTGCGGGCCAGGGAACTGGCCCGCTCGGAGATGCTGGAGACTCTCGACAGAGATCCGTGGGGGCGCCCTTACAAGATGGTGCGGAATAAACTCCGCACCTGGGCCCCCCCGCTGACGCAGAGTCTCCGGCCCGACCTCGTGGAGGACGTGGTGAGCGCTCTGTTCCCCTCGCGGGGGGAACATCCGCCCCCGCCTATGGCTCCGCCACCTGCGGTGTCGGACCCAAGCGACGACGACGACACTCCGGAAGTGACTGGGGTAGACCTGAGAGTGGCGGTAGGTAGGCTCAAGGCCAAAAATACCGCCCCGGGACCCGATGGCTTGCCTGGCAAAGCCTGGGTCCTGGCCTCGGATGCGGAGGCTCTCGGGCCCCGACTGAAGGGGTTCTTAAGCGCATGTTTGGAGAGAGGCCAGTTCCCGCTTCGTTGGAAGACGGGGAAACTGGTCCTCATCCAGAAGCCGGGGCGCCCTGCGGACTCTCCGTCCGCATTTCGGCCCATTGTGTTGCTCGACGAGGTGGGCAAGCTCTTTGAGAGAGTCATTGCAAACCGCCTCGCCGAGCACCTTGAGGGGATGGGGCCGAATCTTGCGGAGAACCAGTTTGGTTTCCGCAAGGGGCGCTCTACAGTGGACGCCATCATGCGCGTGAGAGCCCTCACGACGGGGGATGCGATATCCCGGGGCGGGGTTGTTTTGGCGGTGTCTCTCGACATCGCCAACGCCTTCAACTCCCTGCCCTGGAGCTGCATCATGGAGGCACTCCGGTATCACCGGGTGCCGACCTACCTCCGTCGTGTGGTCGGGGACTATTTGACGGACAGGGCCGTCATCTACCCCAGTCGCTGCGGAGACTGGAACCGGCGAGAGATGTCGTGCGGTGTCCCACAGGGATCGGTTCTGGGACCGCCCCTGTGGAACATCGGTTACGACTGGGTGCTGCGCGCGGACCTCCCAAGTGGTGTCAGCGTCGTCTGCTACGCAGACGACACCCTGGTGCTGGCACAGGGGAGGTCGCACGAGGCGGCGGCCGACAATATGACACGCGGGGTTGCGATAGTCGTTGAGAGGATCCGGCAACTGGGTCTCGAGGTGGCATTGCACAAGTCCGAGGCCATGTGCTTTCATGGGCCTCGGAATGCGCCACCGTCGGGATCCACTCTGACGGTAGGAGGGGTATCCATCGGCGTCGAGTCGACGTTGAAGTACCTAGGACTCGTCCTCGACAGCCGGTGGAACTTCGTGGAGCATTTCCGACGTTTGGCCCCCAGGCTGGAACGGACAGGGGCTGCCTTCAGGCGGCTCCTGCCCAACCTTGGGGGGCCGAACGCCTCCTGCCGCAGACTCTACGTGGGAGTCGTGCGGTCCATGGCCCTCTACGGGGCCCCAGTGTGGGCGCGTTCGTTGAAGCGGCGAGCCGCTCACCATTTGAACGCGCCCCAAAAAGTGGTGGCCGTTAAGATGGTCCGTGGGTACCGCACGATCTCTCGCGAGGCGGCGGGCCTGCTTGCCGGATTGCCGCCGTGGGATCTGGAGGCGATAGTCCTCGCGCGCCTGCATGAGTGGCGCGCGGAGGTACTACGCCGGGGGGAAACTCCGCTGCCGCGGCAAATTGCCGCTCAGCGGACTGACCTCCGGCGCGATCTCATGGCGACATGGAGAGAGCGACTGTCGCAACCCCGTGCAGGGCACGCCACGATAGTGGCGGTAAGTCCCCTCTTTGAGGAGTGGCTAGAGAGGCGCCACGGCGTCCTCACCTTCCGCCTGACGCAGGTCCTCACCGGACACGGATGTTTCGGGAGGTACCTGCACCGAATCGGGCGGGAGGAATCGCCCGGGTGTCTCCACTGCGAGGATCGACCGGAGGACACGGTGGAGCACACGGTGGAAGTCTGCCCTGCGTGGGCGGAGCTCCGCCGTGTCCTTGTGGCGGCGATCGGCGGCGGCGACCTCTCGCGTCCGGCCCTGGTTCAATCCATGGTCCGGAGCGAGACGGAATGGGAAGCCGTCGCCTCCTTCTGCGAAGCAGTGATGCTAGCGAAGGAGGTGGCGGAACGAGAGAGGGAGAGATCCTCTCTTCCCGGCCGCCGCGGGAGACGCAACGGGCGTCGGGGGCCACGTGGTGGCTACCGGCCACCGTAGATGCGGGCCTGTGGACGGCTGGCTATGGGCTAGCTAGCCGTCCGGCCGTCTAACGACGACGACAGGCCGTGTCGACGGCGCGTTCGTGTTCCACGCGCGCCTCAAAGAGTGTCAGCAAAAAGAGAGGGGCCCGTAAGGGCCGAAGCCTGCCGGGGTTGCGGGCCTGTTCGAAAGAGATACCGCGGCCCCGGAACGTAAAAGGCGAGGAAGGAACATGGATGGTTTTTAGTCAGTAAGAGTCTGACACTCCCTCCCGCTCCGCCCAGAGTGGGGGGGGTCATTTGATGATTTCCCATCCTTAAAAAAAAAAAAAAAAAGGTGTTGGGTAGTTCTCACAGTCGGAACCTTCGAGCTTCCAAAAACCTAATCCTTCAAATTCCCTCTCACCGTACTGGTTTTATGTCCTCTTCTTATGCTATCTCCACTATAAAACTCTGGAACGCGCTACCCCTTGGCATTAAAAAAGCCGAAAGCAAATTGGCTTTCAAAAGAGCAGTTCGGAAGTTTTATTTAAAGTCGGTCTGAGTTGTTTACCATATAGTCATTCATAGAGTCGTAATTATATCAAAAGATTTCTCGTATTTCGGACTATTCGTTTGTATTTATATATATTAGTTTATTTTGTATTCTTATTTATGTATTAGTATGTAGGTACCTATTTATGTGTTTATTTTAGGATTACAAGATGGTATGTTTCTTTTTATTTTTATTGTACTCTATCACAATACTGTCTATTTGACCCAATGGTTGACTGGTAGAGAATGCCTTGTGGCATTAAGTCCGCCTATGTACCACTATTGTACATGAAGTTTAAATAAATAAATAAAATTAACCGCGAATTGAAGATAATGGCTTTACATTTCGAAAATAACCATAAATACATAATTATGTCTTAACAAAAGCTTCGAAACTGCAGGAAGTTATTTGGTGACTTGGATAGTTTTTTACCATCTTGAGGATCTGATAAATTATTAAATTATTAAAAGCTGTCATTGGTTGGCGGCATATATTTTCCCATATCAGTGTAACTTCTAAATCTAATGTGCAGGGATCTGTGTGCCCAAGGTGTATTTAATTACTGTCTTCCTCAACCATCATTCAAATTCAAATTTCAAATTCAAATTTATTTATTTTCTCCCACAAGTATTTAGATGTACACAGTATAATATTCACAATCATTTTGAAGATGGGAGACAGGAGCCCATACTAAGTAAAAACCTGTGCTACGGGTCTCCTGGTCTCCTTATCTCGGCGCATTATTGAGAGCCAATCTAAAGATATAAATAACAGTAACAGGGAGTGCTACAGCCAATTAACAATAAATGAAATGTAATAAAATAAAATGAAATACAAATTAAATTAAATTAAATTAGAATTAAAAATTAAGAACTACGAATAGGAAGTAACGTTTTGATAAATTGGTGGTTTTGTTCGTGATTGTGTCATGTGGGTGTAGTGATTTTGTGAATGTGAATATGAGTTGTGCTTGTGATGTTTGGGTGTGTGTGTAGTGCATGTATGTGTGTCATACTTCACTGTAACTTGACCTATATCAATTTCTCTGTATCGTCGTAAGTAAGTGTTAGGAGCCATTTTGAGACCTTACGCCTGCATTCAATTGTCGTTACTGGATAAATTGTAAGCAGTTTATTTGCAATGTTATACAGGCGTGGCCCTTGGAAGAACGAGAAATTTTGGCTAAAACTCGTCCTAGCCGGCCTAGCTTGGCAGACTTGATGAAAACGCCTTCTTTTTAGAGCTGGGTTAAAACTACTGTACTTCAGGGAGGCATGTTGTCTAAGTACAGTAGCAAGAACGTATAATTGTCTCACCGTTAAAACTTCAGCTTGTTGATATAAGTCTGTCGTAGGAAATAGACGCGGTTTGAACAGGCTGATTTTGAGGATAAGTCTTTGAGCTCTTTCTAGTTCAAGCAGGTGCGTTTTGGCCGCTCCACCCCATGAACTGATGCAGTAGGTGAGGACAGACTGACATAGCGCTAGGTAGACAGTTCGCATGACTTTAGAGTCCGCTACGTGCCGAAGAGTTTTAAAGACATACGTTAGCTTGCGGATTCTCTTGGAGACATTAGCAATATGTTCGCGGAAATTTAAGTGGTCATCTATTATTACACCCAGATATTTAACTGATTTAGATTTATTAATATGTGGACAGTTACAAGTTACGGCTGTTTGTTGGGGACAACAATGTGCGATTATTCTGTGTGATGGGATGGGAGTGTTTCGTAATGAAAAGGTTAGATATAAGGTTTTAGTAATATTTAGGGTTAGCAGGTTTGACGCAAGCCAGTGGCTGACCGTATTGAAGCCTTCTTGGGCATATTTAAAGACTTCATCCCAGGTGTCTCCGTAGAACGTAAGGGTTGTGTCATCAGCATATGAAGTAATTTTGCAGTTTTGTAGATTAAGTTTACAGAGGTTATTTATGTAGCACAGGAAAAGCAATGGGCCCAAAATACTGCCTTGAGGGACTCCGAAGATCACCGGGCTCTCCCCGCTAACAGTATCGCCTATCCTTACCCTTTGCGTGCGATTTCTAAGATAGTCTTTAAAAAGGAGCAGTTCCGACCCCCTAATTCCCATGTTTTCGAGCTTTGCCAAAAGTTTATCAGAAGAGACTGTGTCAAAGGCCTTTGCAAGGTCTAGGAAAATTGTCAGGCACTTCTTTTTCTCGTCCAATTTCGTTGCGATGAATTCGGTAAAGTTATGTACCGCATCGTCTGTCGATTTTCCCGGCCTAAAGCCATACTGGGCATCCGCAAGTAACTTTTTATTTTCCAAAAAGCTTACGAGCCTCCTATTAATAATTTTTTCCAAGATTTTAGACAGTGATGGTAGGAGTGAGATTGGACGATAATTATTGACACAGTCTCTTCTACCACTCTTGTGTATGGGAATAACTATAGATTGCTTGAGAGCATCGGGAAACACACCCCGGCTAAAACAGTTATTAAAGAGTTCCGCGAGTGGGGGCGCTATATATTCTTTAATTAGCTTCAGAACTCTAGTCGAGATGCCATCCCAGCCTGTGCTGCAGTCAGATTTCAGGTTCTCAATTATACGGGCAACCTCCTCACAGTCAGTATCTAAGAGAACAAAGGTCGAGCAATGAGAACTGTGAGAATTAGTGTCGGGAACCGGTTTAGCCGGCGTCGGTATGTTATTCGCTAATTGAGCGCCTATGTTTGCAAAAAAGCTATTTATTGCGTTACTGGATTGAATAGGCGTTGGTTCTAACGTAAGAAGTTCGTGGTATAATTGTTTTGTTTTGTTTATGTTTGTTATTTTTTTAATGCTACTCCAGAGCTTCTTGCTATTATTTTTGGCCAGCTCCAGTTCATGTTTTTCATGTTGTCTTCTACATTGCTTTATTATACGATTGCAAAAATTTCTATACCTCTTGTAGGTAGTTATAAGCACTTGATTATTAGGTTCTTTTTTTAGTTTAAAATGCATCCTATCACGGTTTCTGATACATCTGAGTAAACCTACTGTGATCCATGGCTTTATTGTTACTTTGTTACGAGGAATTTTGATTTTAATTGAATTTGAAAGTATTAACTGTTGAATATGTTGTATGAATAAATTCAAAGAAACGTTTGGATCACGATCTTTCAGTATTTGGGAAAAATCTATATTTTTACATTCCGCTATGATATTTTTGTAGTTAACTTTATCGAAGTATTTTTTGTTAGATATGCTGTTGTTATTATTAGTTTTTAGACAGAAAAGTACTGCTTCGTGATCGGTTACGGCCGAGTTAATTATAAGCGATAGTGAGGGTAACTTTGTTTTAATAATAACGTGATCAATACAGCTTTTAGATCTAGTTGGGATGTCATAGGCAGGTATTAAACCGTGGAATGTCAATAGTTCGAGATAACGGGACACATTTTGATTTGAGTCAAGTATATTTATGTTTATGTCGCCAATGATAAGGATATTTTTAAAGGAGGATAACTCAGATATTAGTTTGTCCAATGAATTTAAGAAATTTTCAATATTTTTGAAACAGTGCGGTCTGTATAATGCAATTATAGCCGTGTCATTAAGGCCTTTTTTAATTACCATACAATTAGCGTCGCTGAGAGAGTGTTCCTCTACTTGTAAATTCATATGTTTACTAGTATAGATAACTAATCCATCATTTTGGTTGTAGTGTTTAGTGGTGCTAAAAGAATCGTAGCCATCTATAGAAGGCAAGTTGTGTGCACGGGACAACCAACATTCTGATAGGATGATAATATCACAACTAATATTTATTCGCTTAAGTAAGATACATAAGTTATCATAATTTTTGTTGACACTGCGAATGTTTTGATGGAGCATTTTAGTGTATAATTTAGGGTTTTTAATTATGTTTTCACTTTGTTCCGGCTGACATATTACTGGTTCGCTTATAATGAAGTTATCTAAGTTGTTTATTATGTTGTTTACGTCTGAGAATTTTAAATGAGGAAAATATTAGAGTCAGTTGTGATGTGTCTATGTATGCTATAAAAAGAGGTATGGTTGCCTGGGGCAACACCACCGAGTTGCGTACAAATATTTGTTTTGTAAACGATACATATTTTACAATTGGCGTTATCGTAGGACATAGTTATTTTAGTCGATTGGTTTAACATAGAAATATTATGTTGTAATTGTGTAATTGTATAGTATGTGGAAAGTTGTGGGTGTGAGTTTGTGAAACAGGATTTTTTAAAGAGATTTTTAACATTGAAATACATTTTAACATAGATATCTGAACCAAAACATGCATAATAATTCAGAAATTGGACCATTCGCAATCTAGTTATATAAAATAGTCATATAATGTTTTGTTTGCGCAAATTAGTAAGATCTTGTTCGTTCTTTAGTCTTATAGATTGTTCCCCTTCTTTCTTCCGTAAGTATATAGTCCCAGGGGTCGACCAACAATACTTGAACCCGTTTGTTGATGCAAAGTCTCTTGCGAGGAAGTGTAGTTTTTTCATTTTAGGTGTTAGGTAGTCCGATAAATATATATTTGCCGATGGGCCGTCGATCTTGATGTGGGTAGTGTTCAATTTATTATTATTGTTGTCTTTATTATATGCCTTGTACGAAGCAATCAGTTTGTTTTTAAGTGGAACAGAAACAAAATCCACTATGATTGGTTTATTTTCGGTTTTCGAATAGCCTCTATAAACGTTTCTGATATCATTGGCCTGAATAGAAACATCCAGTGCTTCACTTAAGCTCAAAGCTGTGGAATATAAATCGTTCAAGTTTTCATTTTTTGAGTAGGGTATATTTCTAATTTCCACGCATGCAATCCTGATATTTCTATCCAGCAACTCGAACTTTTGTTCAAGTGACTGGATATAGGACAAGTCTGATTTTTTATCCTGCTCTAGTTGATCTATTTTCGACTTGATCTCGTCGTATTGTTTCGAAATAGTATCCATGCTATGCTTCATTTCCTCGTTTTGGGCTTTGATGGCCTCAAAGGAATCTAGAAGTTTTTGGTATTTGGAGTCCTGGTTATCGGCCCAGGTTTTAAACATGGATTCCATCTTGTTCATGAAAAATTCTAGATCGTCTCCCTGCCTTCTTTTTTGAGGTCTCTGAGTTAGATTGCTGGGAGCGACTTTATATTCGGTCATTGAGATTGGATTATTACTTGAGCTTGCTATTGGGGTTGTTGATGGAGATTTAGTTAGGGGATGTTGATGTTGTAGCGACATTTTTTATTTTAATTGCGCGAGGTCAATGAATAGCGCAATGTTTACTCACAGTTTGTTTTGGAGTACTTTGTACGCGGCGCGGAATCGTCAAGCGCACTTCAAGGTCGGCCTCTCGGGCGAGCAGGATGACACTGCTGGGTGAACAGGATAGCGATAGTGCCGTTTGCGCTAAGCCAATCGTGGCTCAAAAAGGTGACGGAGCGAACGCCCGTATGACTCCTTCGTTGCGCCTGTGGTCCTGGTACTCACTACCGGTTAAATGTGTTTAATTTATTAAAATTATGACTTTTCGGTTTAAATAAAAAATGCAAATTAGCTAGCAAAAACACGTCTGCACTGGGCAAGATCCGAGATAGGAGGATATTCTCTGGTCCTTATCCCAAATCATTGAGACCTTAGGAACTGAGCAGTCATCAATTTTCCACCGAAATCTACGAAAACTGTAAATGTAATATCTACTTGTTTCATTCATTTATTCTTCAACTTCAATATCTAGGTCGTAGTATGATTAATTCAAACACTTTTGTAGTATTTGAATCTAACCGTGTCATAAACTCCTTAACGCTCTTTCCTTAATCTTCCATTAGCTACGTCCGTCCAAAACTTTCAAATTTCCCAGTTTGTTATCACCCTTAGAATCTTATCAATGTTTCACTTCTTCAACCAGCCGAAAACATAGAAATATCTTGACCATAATTACCGTAAACAATGTTAAAGTCAACTCTAAAACAAACATTATCTTCCGTGCAAATTGGAATTTGTGTAGTATCACAGACGTGACAGTATTTCAAATAAGCTTTTATTTCCTTTGAAAGCCAACACCTCAAAATTATATTATCTTTAAGATCTACTTAATAGATCACATCCTAGACCAATGAAATATGGGCTTCGTGGTTCAAAATATCTTAGTAAAAATCTCCGGAAAGAGTTAAGTAATTTCTCTTTTTTTCTTTTCCTTCCTTTACAATTCCAAAACCTAGACCACCGTAATACAGACTGTATTAATAAAAATATGTTTGTGGAATCCAAGGTGTGATTACTTTACGCATTTGTATTGTCTTGTGGAATACAACCCATAGCTTCTATTCTTCATTAGCAACATCCGTCTAAATCTTCCAAATCTAGTGTCTTATTACTTTCAGGATTTAATTGATCAATCACTTCTTTGACCAGCATAATAGTCATTGTTTTAGCCAAAATTATTTTTTAATACAACTAAAAATACCGACAACTGGAAAATCACGCTCTAATTAAACTTATTATTATTATTTTGATGTATTATTTTGATTACTGACGGGACCGAAACGTGGTCGCTTACATTGGCCCTTATAAAAAGGCTTAGTTACCCAAAGGGCAATAAAGAGGGCTACGGTCGGAGTTTCCTTACATGATCGAATCAGAAATGAAGGCAAGAGAAGCAAGGTCACCGACGTAGCCCGAAAAATTGCCAAACTTATGTGGCAGTGGGCAGGGCACAGTGCTCGCAGAACGGATGGCCGATGGGGCCGAAAAGTTCTGGAGTGGAGTGGCGACTGCGAACCGGAAGACGATGCGTTGGAAGACCTCCCACTAGTTGGACCGATGACCTGGTGAAGGTTGCGGGAATCCGTTGGATGCGAGTCACAAGGGACCGGTCAACGTGGCGACACTTGGGGGAGGCCTATGTCCAGCAGTGGACGTCTTTTGGTTGAAATGATCATGAATTAAATTGGGAGTTTACAATGTTAAATCGATTACTATAGTTAAAGTAGGTCAAACTGTAGCCTATTTTACTTAGGCCTTTTAAAATCGATTGACACCTTACTCATTCAAATCTGATGAAAAGTTTAGTTTTTACAGAACTGCTAAAATCATAACCCTTCCTTTTAGATTCACCGTAGTCAGGTAAAAAGGGTAAAAGTCTAAAAGAGACATTACTTCCTCAACAACTTCGAAATCTAGACCACCATGTTACGGAATGTGTAAATTGGAATACCTGTGTTGTATCGAAGGCGTGACAACATTAAGTATTTGTGTCTTGTCTTGTCAAAGAGCGCACGCTTTTAGAAATTGAAAGCTATTGTTTTACGAACCATTGTTTGGCTTGTGCACTTTCTGTTTAGCTTCTGTAATTTAATGCTATTAAATTATGTGGATGCTATGGTGTATGGTATGGGAATTTCATAGGTAATTGTCGATGTGGCGTTATGCGGTGTGTGACTTCGAGTGCATTGGTTTTAGACACAATAGATGATTGATTGGGATAGGTCGCGTTGATCTATCAACACAAGTTTACATTGAAAATGTGTTAGTATCTGCTTCAGTCCGTCAGTTAATTTTTCAGGCTTCAAGGAGTTGAGGGATCGTTATAAACTAAACCTATTTAGATACGTAGCCTTAGTATTCCTGCTTGTCACCTGCTCTACGCTAGTATTCACCTTGGATTCGACCGACGAAGAAGCAGGCGATTGCAAATTTGACGATATTTTGAAATGACAACCTTTCTTCATTCTCATGAAAAGTATTAGAACCGTAAGTTTTACTGTTTGGCAAAGTTCTAATGGCGATAGTGTTACTTGTACTATACAAACAGTATTTATTACAGGCATGCAGATACCGCAAACGTGTTAGTAAGACAACCGTTTTTAAGTAAAAGAGCTGGTCAAACATTACTGCTTAACAGACAAGAGATGGACTAAATATGTTAACAGTAAATATTAATAATACATAATAGTCATACTGTTTCATGATATGGTTACAAGAAATAATACTTTGTGTTTAAAAATATTTCAGAACCCAGAGAGTATCTTGAGTTTTTTGAGCATTCTGTTAGAAACAACAGAAAAAAAATGAAGCTTTTCGATAACTTATGTCAAATAATGTCAATCCTATAAACTTGTAACTCTTTCACCGTCGTTATCTCCGATAGAATGTCTATTAAGCCTTCGGGTTTTTTTTTATATAAAAATTTTTACACCTAAAATTACAACAAAATTTTAAGCTTCATGAAAAATTTGTAAGCTATCCAATTCTTGCTGACATTATAAATTATAATGGCTCAGCATCTGTGTTTGTATCAAAATAACACACAACGTTACGCTTTTTAAATTGCAAGTTCAGTTGAACTCCAAATTGGATTGTAAACTCTTTTCTCTTAATTAATTAAGTCATATAATGAGGCTTTCTCTCATAAATTAAAAATAAACAAATACTACGAAGCCTCAAATCACATGGTTAGGCAAGAATATGTTTTATGTGATACTAAAAACATGAAAAAAAGGTAGGTTAATTATGACCAGTTTACCCTAGAGTTGAGAGAGAGAGAGAGAGAGATTAATGAGATATTAAATTGGTTGCCGCATCAGCTATTGCAATACCAGCAACTAAATATACTATACTATAAATTTTACTAACTAAAATGACATGCCCTTGTATCAATTAATTCCGTTCGAATCTCAAAATTAAGCTTCAAAATAATCTTCCCCTTCAATTCTCAAGATTCACTAAAACAAACGTAACCATCTTATCAAGATCAAATCTAAAACGATAACTGGTAAACTCACTATCTTTTCGAAATCAAACTCACGATTCTCTCACACGGACGTTTACCCACCATTTAGGTCATCAAGAATAGTACTACGTATAGTGGTATTAAAGTCTCTAGACAGTATAGAAGTAGCGACCGGTCGCAAGCCTGCTAGGTCACTGCTAAAGAATGTCTGTGACCCATTGAGAAGCAGGCTTGATAAGCATATTGTGTAGGCATACTTTTGGGTCTGATTGAAATTGTAAATAGTTGAAAAGTTGATGATAAATGTGTAGCAAGGAAACAAGGCCGTGAAAATGATGATACACAAGATGGCCTAGATCTTGCAGTAAAACAGATGGCTGGTAATGAAAACAATAGAGAGGATTTAATGAAGCTAAGTAAAATTAATTTATTTAATGGTGAACGTTATAAACCGGATGAAAATCTAATTGTAGATATTAGAAAACTCACTGAATTAGCTTTGGTTATCGTATAAAGATCAGATGTAAGCCATCTTGATACTTGTTAAAGATGTTGGTATATCAATTTTTAAGTTCTTTGAACAATTTATTTGAATAATTATGGAACTATATGAAGGTACTAAATGTTTGATTGAGACAAATAAAATTAGTTCAAACTATTTTTTTTTTAAGATAATGGTGAAATTGCAGAACAAATAACACAAAAGAGTTTTAAAACAACTGTTATATTTAGTTTATTTGGGTGGTTCATAATAAATTATAACAGCTAATAGAAAGAGTAAAGATTTGTACACGCGAAGACATCACCTAAGAAATAAATACTCTACAATAACATATATATGATAGATATAACAACAAACGAAGATGCAAACAATAATATTTTACTTATATACTTTGATACGAAAAATATTTACAAAAGCTATATAAAATAATATAAGAAAATGGGAAAAAAGATCGACTAGTAAGAAATGAACACATAAAAATTGATACTTAAATAAAAATATTAGCCTCCTTGGCTTTGCCAGTCGGTTAGAGGTGAACAAAAAATAATAATTAAAGCTATTGATATCGTAAATACATTTGTACTTTAAGAAAATTATACTAATAAAAAACAGGTACAATGTAGTAATAATAAGTCAAGAAAAACGTCTAGAAGATTTAAAAAGAAATCGGCGATGCTGATAAACAATTCGAGACAAGATTCACTCGTTCAACAATTAACAATAAAATAATTTAAATAAATTATTAAATAATAAATTAAAATCGTTATTTTGAGGTCCAAACTAAGTTACATGAAGATTAACATGGCCCTAGGGGACTTAGAATCTTAGGTATTAGTTGGAGTATGCACTGTAGGCCAGGTTTTGGGCATCAGCGGATCTGCCCCAGCCGCCGTGACCACCACCACCACCACCGTGGCTGAAGTGTTCTTCATGGTGTGGGTGAGCTACAACCTCGTAGCTTTCATGATGTTCACCCTTGGAGAGGAGTTTCTTGAGAAGGACCAGAGCAGAGGCGAGGAGTGCAGCCTTGGCGAGCATTAGACCCTTGACAGCAGCGAAGGCGATGATTCCGAGGAACAGAGGGATGAGGGACTGGATCTTCAGCTGGACGAGAGCGAGGATGGGGAGGAGCTGCTTCAACTTCTTCTTCTTGCCACGGCCTGTTAGGATGAAAACGATTTATAGAACATTGTTGATAATAAAGCGTTCGTGGAGAATATTAGTAACGAGTCCCAAAAGGTTAGAGACGATACATATACTCACAAAAATATTTGGCAGTGTTCAATTGTGTTCAAATAAACAGCTAAGAATGAAAAGATCTCTACGATTCTACGATTCAGAAAATGAACTCCTTATGCAAAACTAACCGCTGTTTAGAAACGTTTACAGCAAAGAGGACGACTGTAGATAATAATTAGCTCATCTTATAAGAGTTAGTAAGATCAGAAAATCATTTACCGTCAATAGCAAACATCGCTGGCAGAACCTAATAAATTTCAATTAACTTAATATACTTTCTAGCAATAGTGACCGTTATTAACATGTACTTGGACACGGTCGAATAAGAAAAGGTGTTTGTAGGCAAACGTTGTTATTTGAATTTAAAATAGCCCCGTGCTCAGTTTAGACAATTTACTATTTAGGTTCAAATGTTAATCGGCTATAGAAACTTCATTGCGATTCAATGTCCTTACCAACTGAAATTGAAATTCACCATGTAACATCAAGTTTGCATAACCCCATTCACATAGAAAGTGTTCTGTTGGTACCAATTCGAAAGCTTTAAGCCTACATCCATATTTCGTTAGCAAGATTATGCCTGGAGCGTTACTTTTACTCGTTTCTTGATAGAGATTTCGATCGCGAACCGTCTTAGCGGAACTTCAGAACAAGCCGAGCCTAGTAAACGTGTAGTATGGACATCTAGCAAAAACCAGAATCAGTTCGTCCGCTTTCCACGATAATCAGCCTTGTTAATAGGTTAGAGAAACCCTCTAGAGACTTGTTTGGACGTTTTCTAGCTTCTAAAGCTTTACGGATGTCCGTTTCAAATTTTCTATATTTCGTAATGTACATGTTTTAGTTTCGGTATTAATCGTCTAGTCATGTGTAACATCAGATTAATTTTTATATCGTACTTTCTATTTTAAAATTCTCAAGCACGTTGAACAGGTTTTAGCATGTTTTAATTTATTTGGCGAGAGTTATGCAGGGAATTATATATGAACATGACTGCAAGGTTTTATATAACTACTTTTTACTTTTATGATGTTACCATGCAAGTCTATGTCGTGACTTGTTTAATAAGAAATATAATTGAGAGCTTTGTAGGTGGTTTTCTCTACGACAATGACTTGCGATTGGAGAGTCCATCACTTCTTTTTATCGATATCATCAAAATTTACGGAAAACCAGTTTTACGAATGCGAGAATGAGCCTTACATAATATTCAGTTTCATAATGGTCTGTTACGAATTGACAGTACAAACTGTTTTAAATAAACGACAATGACGCGTGAAATTGTTTTGTCATACTTTTGTTAATAAGCTAATAAGGGAACATTTGTTTTATGATTCTGATGAGATTATGATTGACCCTTTGAGAAAATGACTTGCCCTTTTAACAAGGTGGCATTGTCCATCTTTTTTAAGTGGTCATGATTATGTTTCTCACAATACTTTCACTTGTTTCGTTGAAATAATTTGACCACTTACGAGAATTGCGCCTTAATGATATGGTAGATGTTAAATACAGGTTCTGTGGTGATAAATCTCTGCTTTTTTTGTGCGAGCATCGTTATTGGACGTGACACTTGTAATTATTTTTGTTAGGTGGGAAAAAAATTATGCACGAGTTATTTTGATGAGAAGTGTGTTAAGAAGCTTAGAATACCTTTCTGTAGGTTTTGATCAGCCATCTTTTATTTAATGTAGAATTTGTGCGTGAGATTGATTCTTTCAAAGTTATGACCTAAGCTGTTATGAAATGAGCGAGTGCATTTTTCTATTTCTATTTTTAAAGCTTTTACCAGTCTTTGCAATTAAATTCATCAACGTGCAATCGTATTTACTGTTTGAAATAAAGAAAATTATGCATAGTCATAAGGTGGAGCAATTAAAAAATACTGACCTTCCTCAAGCGACCTCTTCATATCTTCAACAGTGCTCTTAGGCATGCGCAGCTGGATGACATGGTTCTCCATGAAGTCCGCAGCAGCATCGACTAGCCTGGCCTCCACTTGGTTCTCCCTAGCTTGAGGTTCTTCAGGAAGGGCTTCATAGGACCTGGCGGAACGAGTGCTGCCGAGGTTGTAGATCGCGAGGCCATCAGCAAGTTTCAATTCCCGAGCTGACGCCGCGTTCTCTAGGAATCTCATAGATTTTTCCTGTGGACAAAGAAAATGTTGGGTTAAAATTTTGTTCCTAATTCAAAATTAAGAAGCTCTTTTTTTTTAAATTGAAGTTTGTGCCTAAAACAGCCGGTTATAAAAGAGTTGTACTCGTATAGTAAAAGTCTTGAATTAGAACATCTACAACTTCATTGTTCAAGTTTCCAAAGCAAATATTTTAATTGCAATGAACTTGAAAGCTGGTTAGACAAGAAAGCAAGTATTTGTGCTAACTCAAGCAGTGAGTTGACGGCAAATAGCTGTACAAACATTTGCCGTTTAGTCTAGTCAACATAAACTGCCAAATCATGAACTTGTTATGCAGTTAGAGCATAATGTGAGATGATTCGCACGTTAATGTTAACTGCACGTTTGCATTGCGATTAAGATAAGTTTAATGAAATTGAATGAGATGAATATAATTGGTTACAAAATTGCGTTGTGTGTTTGAAAATGGGAAAATTAATTTGTTTTGGACTTATAATGAATACCAAAAAGCTTGTTAGTTTATTTGCAATTAGGGACGTAGAAAAAGTTTTATTGATTGTAAAAATTAAGGCAAGGTGGGTGTTAATGAAACAGATGAGTTAACTAGTTAGTGATTTGGAAGTAGCACAATTAAAACGGAAGGATGTAAAAATATTACATGCTGATATTTGACCCCAAAAGGGTGATTAATATTTCTTAAGTACTTGTTAAAAGAGTCAACATTGAAAAGAATGAAGAACCAAAGCGGTTGCAGGAGATTTCTGAGGATTTCAGGTAGTTGAAGGCGAAAAAGCTCAAGTTCAAGGGACACCACTTAAACACGATCACAACACACCTTAAGGCACATCCAGGTATCCTCCTCGGCACAACTCTTGACCACCCCAACGACGGAACCGATGACGTCATCATCGGAACTGGCTGGCTTGCAGCTGACTGCTGCCACACACACTAAGAATACAAGGAAGATCTTCATTTTTTTTTGGTCCTACACTCCTTCACGGTGGTTAGTGAAATGTGGTGAGGGGACTGTCAGAAAGCGGTTTTATTCTCCGTCCCCCCACTGCGGGGTTTAAGCCGAAATGCGCGGCTCGGTGCGTGTTACGAATGAAATAGAAGCGACTACAGGTGGAATACTTTTTATGATGGTGATGATTTTGCTGCAGGGTAGATTAAATTTTGGAGGTCCTGTTATATGAAGTGGGTCGTAAAATCAAAATTACCTTCCAATTTTGGGGTGTTCAGAACCAAGTAAAGGACTTCGGAAGAATTTGGGGACTTCAAATGTAACAAGAATTGTTACAAAACTGATAACAATTTTAAGTGAAATTTTCGTGACGGTAAATGCTACACTTACAGAGTGTAATGTAGAAAATAGAAATTTTAGTACTTTGCTGTACTACAGGAAATATTATATTTGTATACTGTGATGTAATATCATGCATAACGATCGACGGTTAAATAATTCAGATTGTTATATGGACTGATTGGAATTTTAAATGAATATCAATTTCTTATTTGGATTAATTATTATTGATTGGTGTCTTGTGATTTCTGTTCTATCTCAATTATATCATCGGTTTTAAAATGGGTCGCTTAAATTAAGTCCTACATACGTCAATTTGAAATAAACATTCGAAATGGACTCCACGCCAATTTTATTATTCTTCTTAACTATAATAATTTTCTTAGCTTTTTATATTACGATACATTTTACTACACATTTTCATTAGTATTTTAAATATAATTATATATTTGAAATTTTGCAAATGGTGTTTATCTCTCATAATAAAATAAAGTGTAGTACTAATTTATTACGATCGTTTTAGGAGTATCGATTGATACTTTAGCTTCATCAATGAAGCCACAAGTACCTATTATGCATCGTAACGAGGGCACAGCCAGTTCCTTTAAGCAAAGCGGGCTCACACTAGGTCAAGAAACTTCTAGGATGGTGCTAGGCAGAGAAATCAAAAAGTCTCAATAGTTTCTACAACAAATTCTGCCCATATCTTAAAATAATAAAGGCGTGAATTTAACACACACGCATAATTATTTATAATATACTTTCTTTTGACTCGAATGCGAAACTAAAATATGTATAATTTAATATTATTAAAACTCTTTTCGTCTTGAGTATGTGTGCTATCATACTGAGCCGTCACGCCAGTAATTTTGAAGGGTCAAGCAGAGATTTACTATTACACCTACAACGATGAAATATTGGAATAACTACTTACATCATAAAAAATGGCGTCTATTGTCATCAAGTGATGTATCGTTGTAATAATATAAAAATGAACATTCTGTGGCTACTCAGACATATTTTTGTGATTCTGAATAACAACATCGATTCAAGCTACTTACCTTTACATAAAATATGAGATAACTGATTAAATAAAGTAGAAGGTGGCATTAAGTAAAAAAATAATAGACGCCATTAAATTCAAATTCAAATCGCAGCATCTCAAATTACCAAATCATCATCAACATAATAATCTCACATTGTTCTCATATGATCAAAATCGCTGATAATTATCATATTTATAGTAATTGTCTAGTTAGAAACTTCTGTTTTTTTATGTAGGGCGTCGAGTCTAAACGTTTGTAATGTGTACAAGTTGCATCGAGGGCTTTAGGTGGTACTTGATTCGTCATTTCTACTCATTGATACTCACTACTGACCACTGTATCTTGTTATTTCATGAGGGCGCCACTATCTTCACCCATCTGTCATATAACTGTCAAATTCCAACCTAATTTAAGTTTAGTTCCTTTTTTGCCCGTCTGTCAAAATTAATTGGTCTATTTTTATGAATGAAATTTTCGCCAAAATCATGTTTGTGTAGAAATTTTCTAAAACAAAAGTGATAGTGATGCGTGTGCGTTTCTGGTCAAATTACCTGTGTGGTTTTTAGTAATAGTCGATTTGGATATTACAGTGCAAATGATGATTGGAGTTACTGATGTGTTGCGTCATGCAATACAGTTTGGTTATTATGAATTATTTCTTGAATAACAGATTTTTTGCTTTCTTAGTGCAAAGAACCCTGGAAGGTCTGTTTTTTTTTTGTTTTATTATGCGCTACAATCTAAGGTAGCAATGCTGCCCGTCTCATGAGCACTTTTCCTGTTGACAGCGATATTGACGAATTTTTTGACGCTCCGGACCCATTTGATATCTGTACATATTTTATTTAACTATTATAGAGTTTTAGTTTGTTAATAATGAGAATAATAATGTTTTCTTGTAAATAAAATTCATACTTTTATTGTCTTTGTCTAGCCTTTTCCCCACCTTGTTGGGCAAGAATTCCAGCGTAACTGGATGCGATGGAATATCAGTATTTTAGATGGCTCTAGATGGTTAGTTATCTTACCGCGCTAGGTAGCACGATACCAGGTAAGACTGGTTGCCATACCCTCGGTCTTATAGCTACACGTAATGTCCTTCTGTTTAGCTTTGCTTGATTCCAATATTGTTAACCGTGCTATGCTTCTACAGTTACATTGGTATCTATGTTATCATAATATCTCTCATCTCTTCTTTGCTTTGCATTCATCGTTCTGCTTCATCATCATCTTCCTTTCTGCCCCTATCCCATGTTACTTGCCGTCGCAGCAACTCGTTTTTTTCTTTTATTATTTTCTGTCTACCGTCGCATAATCATTTACTCCTTTTTTTTCATATCATTCCACACACAATCCATATATCGTTTTTTTGCTCTGTATCGTTCTATTTCATTTCTTTTATTATGTGCCTATATTGTTGCACTGCAGGGCGAAGGCCTCCCTTCCCCCATTCCCTTCCACTTTTTACAATGTATTGCGATTGCAGGCGATTGAATTTTTTATCCTATCTTCCAGCAACTGTACCATTCCTTTAGTGTGTTTTCATAAAATTTCTTTCCGTGCCACTAACCAAAGGGAACATAAATTGATACGAGTAGACGTGTTAATTAAAAAGAAAAACAAATTGCAGCCTTTTAATGTAACCTTGATTGGTTCAATTCAATGCGTTCTGTTTCAATGAGCACTTTACTAGATTCATTAATGTTTGTAGTAATTTACGATGAGATGATTCACAAGCTTGTGATTACTACCGGCAAGTTATTAAAAGACTTTGGACTTGCAACTTTGTTGCCCGGTGATAAAGTATTTCCTGATGAAGTTTCTTTTAATGTAACTACTTTGAAGTATTATGTCTGGTCAAGAAACAAGCCTATTAACTTTCTTTCTTCCTTCCTCTGAGTCAAAAGAAAGCCTATCAGACACATGAAAAAAGCGACCCTAAGCGCAGAAAGCGGATGCCTACTTAATACTCAAATTACTCTGATTACCCCCTTAGGCTATACAGCCGTGAAGTTATAGAAATACGTACTTTTTATGATTTCTAAAATTGCATAATCATGCAGGTGTTTCGAGCGTATATTTTAATTCGTACAATGTTCGCACGTGAACATTATTTTATGTAATGTCCGGTGCGCTACTACAGCTACAAGTATGATTTCCTATTTTTAGTTTTTTTGTTAGTTACATTTGTTTGTGGGCTACTTTTGTTTGCGTGTATTTTTTATCGTTTATCTCATTGTGTTTGAGCAGGTGGAGCTCGTGGCCAAATAACAACAGCCGTTCGGGTCGATCTTTAGGTTAAGCAGTGGTTGCTTTAGTTGTTCTGTGGATGGGTGATGACCACCAATTACATACCGAGTTGCCTCCGTGCTTCAGAAAGCACGTTAAGTCCGTTGTGTTCGTTGATTCCGGCTGTCATTTGAAGATCTCTGACAGTGGTATCAGGTAGTCAAGACATGCTGACCCAAAATAAATGGCAAAAGGGCAGGGAATAATGAAAACAGACTGGAAGACACTGATGCCTTCCTTCTTCCCATATTAGTGATTTTAATTTAAAAAAAGCAACTAAACGGGAAGAAACAGGCTATAAACATCCGGAGCCCATTACCAATAAGTAGGCAAATAAAATTCCGAACCGAAACGCGAGCTCCATTGATAATAAAAAGGTAGGTATTACAACCGCACACATAGCAATTACGTGCCGATTTTAAATTAAAGATCGCTATGTAGCCGTGTTGTTGGTTGTGAATATTTCAGAGGTAAGTGAAGAGGAAAGGAAAATGTAGGTCAGTTGTGTCATAATATTTTGTTGGTTGTTTTTTATTTTAGAGCTGGGTGTTATAAATGATAATATGATGTTTTATTTTGCAAATAGGTTTCAACAAATACGTCATTGTTTTTATACTAGATAGGGTCAGTGTTTCGCAACTGACTATTCTGAGAAAAAACAGAAAAACCCACACAGATTTGACAAGACCTGTCCAGACAGTGCAAGCGACTTCCAACTCAAGGAGCTCAACGACACGACGAATAACACCAATGAAAGGACTGCTGTTGCTGTTGTGTTGTTAGGTGACTTGATATGTATGATAGTACTCTAGAGTGTACCAGAAGGAGACGGAGAATACCCATGACGATGAACTGACCAAACAAAGTCTCCTATGTATAATAGCAGAAGAAGCAAAAGTGATAAACGATTGTGAGGTGAATCAAATTTGCCTCATCATAAATACGTACGAGACGACCACGACTCTCTCATAACGAGTTCTTCAAGGTCTGATTAGACAAGAAGTCAGAGTAGTGGTTAAGAGTTCGATGATTGAGACCTAGGCCTGGGTAAAGTATAAACCATTGGATGAATTGTATTGTATTGAATTTTATAACGTGGTGACGCCCGCAACTCCACGTCCGAAGTCAGTCCAGTCCATTTCAGCTGTCAGAGATCTAGGGCAAAACATAAACAACAAAAAAGCATGATATAGGCAATTACAGATTGTTTGTTTGTATTTATTTTACGAGTAGTGAAAGATAATGATTGAATCAAGTATTAATATTTCGTCATATCTTTAAAACCGGTTCATGAAACAGCTTTCAAGAACATTCTGCTTGGAGAACCAAATACTTATAGCAGTTTGTTATGTTATATAATGTTGTTATTTTTCTAATGCTAAACGACTGCTAATGATCTAACCAATGACCTGGGAATAATTATCATTATATTGCAGTTTGGTCTTACAAGTCTGTATTATAAATCAAAGACAAAATCCGACGGACGACGAATTTCACCAACGAATCTAAACGCGTTTAGCTTATTTAAACTGCATTTTATTTCTGTTAGTGTCATCAATGATAAGAGAAATTGACATTGGCTTGCATGCAATTTACGTGTTATGATTGTGAATAGATCTTTGACGGTTGTTACAGGTAGTCAGTGGCCCAAAAAGTATCGAAATATCCAGTGTTTTCTGTGTTCTACCAGGGTTGTGGAGGTCAGATAGGCAGCCGCTCTATAATAAAGCTGGTATTCAGCTCCAACTGGCGAGACTGGAAGCCGACCCCAACATAGTTGGGAAACGAAGACAGATGATGATTGTGATCAGATTCCTTTGTTAAATTCGTCCTTAATTGTTTTCGACACGCCAGTGCTGCAGTCGTCAGCAGCTCAGAAACTTTGAATTTCAACGTCCTACAGAACCATCCTGTCAAGAAAATAAAGCTGTGTTTTCTACTTTGCCAGTTTCTGGATCCCTGACACAGCTTGAAGGCGTCGTGGCAGATATCGTAGAAGATGAAGGGGTGAGTTGGACAAAACCAACGACCAGTGGTCCACATAAGACTTGGATCGAAGCAACTGCAAGTTATGGAAACAGGCCTTTGTGCCCAGCAGAGGGATGATGCAGGCTATGACCCAATTTCAGGGTTACTCTCGGAGTAAAAGAAGTTTACAAGTATGAGAACAATAATGACAAGAACAACCTTTTATGAGATGTTCATAAGAGGTTTCGGGTAAGATAAACCTAAGGTTGTATATACCGGGAGGTCCTACTTTTTCTAAACCAGGGAATACAATCATAATTTTCACATAAGAAACCAAACAAACAAACATCTTGCACGTTCATGTCAACGTCAATAAGCACAGTTTTGTACACATTAACAAGATTTTTTGCTTCAATTTACTCTTACTATTAGCGCGTGCGATATAATTGCCGAACAAACTTCGCTACGTTTTTCATTCATTCATTCCTTCACTACAATAGAATGACGTATTTAAACAAAAACTTTTGTCTTCACTTTCGGAGTGGATACAATGTGTGTATTAAATATTTAATTAGTGTAGAAAAATAATAGATGAATGGGGCGATAAAAAATATCCCATGAATGTTGCTAGGGAGACATTTCGAAAAGTTTCTAATATGTAATGTGAGTGTCCATAACCCTACTAGAGCTAATGCGTAACACCAAAATCCGTCGACAAAACGCCGTCGACAGTAATTCTTCGACATCGGGAACAGAGCGATACGCCTAAAGTGGAGTTAGGCTTCTGCCCTAGATGTTCTCATCAGGATAGCCACGAAGATGGCCGATGGAGTAAGATTTTGACCAAATGGTGGCCAATGTAGGACCTACGGTCATAGTATGATACGGTGTCGGAAGCCGCATCCTTAAGATCTTTTTATATTATGTTGTTCCAAACATCTGACATTATTTTGAGGTTGACCAAACAGCTGTTTGTACCCGTTTGTATGATGTCAACGTCGGTCTAAATTTTGCTTTTCACCTTTAAAACATTTTAATAAAATATTCAAAACATAACTGTTTTTCATAGACTTAAAAACTAAATCAAGTTCCTCAAGGTCAGCCACTGTCAAAAAATTAACTCAAAAGTGAAAACAAATTTCAAAAATGTTTAATTTTACCTAAAACTAGAATAGGTATATCTTTTTACACAATTTTGACTTATCATGGAATTATTTAACTTTCTTATGTTATGTGCATTATAAACTAGTTGTGCAAATTATAAAGCAAAAACTAAAAAGTAAAAGTGGTTTTTATAGCGCTATATTTTATATTACGGTACGAGTAGAGACAGTTCATTGGCCTTGTTTAGTAGTTATAGTTTGAGAATTTAAGCAAGAATAAGATAAGTACTAAACTATGATATAATAAGACTAGCTCCTACCCGCGACTTCGTTTGCGTGAAGTTTCGATATCGCAACGCATCGCCTGCTCAACGGACGCTTTTTTCCCGCTTGCAACATTTCTTATTGCTGTTCCGTTCTATTGATCATATCGTGATGTTATATAGCCTATAGCCTTCCTCGATAAATGGACTATCCAACGCAAAAATATTTTTTCAACTCGGCAGTTCCCGAGATTAGCGCGTTCAAACAAACAAACAAATTCTTCTGATTTATAATATTAGTATAGGTAGGTAGGTATAATATTGGTATAAGTGATGAAGATATTATAGATGCAGCCATGGCAGAAATACTAAGGTTCAGCTTTATCCAATGAGACAAGAAGCTGACCCTAACATAGGTTAGGGAAAGGCAAAGCAGATGATGATTATGAAGAATTGACTACATCGACAACAGAAACAGGCGCGTATTCTGTACAGGAAACCAAACAGGCAGCTATCGGCGTCAGGATTAACAAGTAAGATAATGATTATTGAATAAAGATCTGAGCTGACGTTAGTATTCTAGTTGCATCACGCAGTTCAAGTTCAGTATGTCAGTTTGTACTGGCTATTCAATAGATTCTTAAGAGTACTTGCAAGTTTAGGTAGTTTATTTTACAACTCAGTGTTAATATCTCTAACGAATTCAGTTTATTGATAATGGTCGCATGCGCTAATGACTGTAGGCCTTTGATTTTAATTCCCAAATTGAGTTGTGTAGTTGGTACATTATTCGCTAAAACAAATCTGCTAACCAATGTGTCTAAACATACTCCAGAAAAACAGAGTCAATGAAAGCGTTATCTCAGAGAATACGGGCCCAAAATCTAGATGACGTGAATAATGCCCTACTTCAGGTCCAAAATGGGTTCATAGCAAACAATTTGGTATTAAATGAAAAAAAAAACTAAATGCATATTATATTACATAGATTTTCATTATCGAATGTCAAAAGTAGTGATTGTGAGATAATATGAAATAAATGCTTTGATTTTGATTTTGATTTTACAAGAACGAAAACGGGTTGCGCACGTCTCAAATGGGACAACGAAGGAAGATGATAGCAAAATTGAATAGTATTCACTTATCTTCTTCTAAGAATTTAGCTACTCTGAGATAATCCAATCAAACTAGCAAAAATAATCATGAACAAAAAGTCCTACAGTTTATCGACCTTTGAGTATTATGAACCATCTCACGATAATAAAGAAAAAGAGAGTGAATGAAACTGAAGAGCGAATGACATTTAAAATTGAATGGAGCCTTAACAGTTGTGAGGAAAATCACAACGTTATTACTCATACTTCATTCATATCGAATGAGATTTCACAATGCATAACAAACAGATGGATGCGGCATGATATGTAGCGGCGATATGTAGCGAGAGGAGTTTAAGGAGGTCGCATGGTGTAATAGGAACCAGCTATTCGATACTTAAATCGAACTTTGACGACTCGAATGGCGTAGTGGCAGTGACGCTGCCTTACGTTCTTAGGGGGGTTCGAATCCCGGTAGGAGCAAATGTTTGTGCAAAATCGAAACGAATCTTAATCGTTTACTAAAGTGAAATAAGTAACCAAACGTAGCACTCGCCTAGCTAGTTTCCTAATCTTGCCAACGAAGAGAACTAAGTTTGGCAAAAATGTGGTTACATTTGAAAGAGCACAAACTGTTCAATCAATTAAACTCATGTATTATAAAAGTACACTCATTCAATGCATTTAAAACTCTATTAATTTAATATTTGATCACAAATGACACCCTTCCTTAAATTTGAATGCACTGGATTAGCTATCTTAAATCAAATTTATCATAATTGCTACCGTGACGTCAGAGCACGTCTCGTGGCTAAATATGAACAGCCGCTCGGGCCGATCTTTAGGTTAAGACATGCTTGCCTAGGTTGGCCTGTAGATGGGTAACTACCCTTACATACCGAGTTTCCTCCGTGCCTCGGAAAGCACGTTGATCTGTAGGTTCCGGCTGTCGTTTGTCTATCTTTGGCAGTCGTTACAGGTAGTCAGTAGCCCGAAAAGTATGAAAACCAGTTTTACCAATTGGTATCGTATTGTATTAATACCCAGTATGAACTGGGTTGTGGAGGCCAGACAGGCAGTCGGTCCATGTAAAATAGTGGTATTCATTTGCGTCTGGTTAGACTGGAAGCCGACCCCAACATGGTTGGGAAATGGCTACGCAGATGATGATGATTGTCTTTTTTAAACTTTCATGATCAGAACACGCAATCCAGTCGAAACGTCGGGCTTAAATCTATACTAATATTATAAAGCAGAAGAGTTTGTTTGTTTGTTTGTTTGGTTGAACGCGCTAATCTCAGGAACTACTGGTTCAAATTGAAAAAATCTTTTTGTGTCGGATAGTCCATTTATGGAGGAAGGCTTTAGGCTATATAACATCACGCTTCGACCATTAGGAGCGGAGCAGGAATGAAAAATGTTGCAAAAACGGGTTTTGTTTTTCCTTTCGTTTTTCTCTCTTATGTGATGCAGACGAAGTTGCGTGGGTCAGCTATTAAAGATAAAGTTCGCGATAAATACCCGTTCACATAAGTTTTAGATTTTGATGATGCTACCGTGACGTTTGTGACGCACTTTAATTATAAATTTATTTTAAGCATTGTCCTCATGTTAGTGACTTTGTGTCTTTTTTGAGACTACATATCTCTGAACCTTAATGAAAATGTAATTATTTAAATACACTCAAACCGAAAGTTGGTAAAATGACGACCTGTTTGGTAGATGTTACGAAATAAATTTATCTCAACGGTCAGTATTGCGACAAGACCAAGACGGTAGCTACTTCCAATACAATCAAACTTCTACTTTAATACTTCAAAAATACCGCATCCAAAAAAGCTCTCATCGTCTCACTCCTGAACACACGAGCGTGTTACAAATGGGCGTCGTCACGCAAAATATCGGTACATTGGAGATTCGCTGCAATATAATAAAACTTTCATCGACATCGACAGTCGATAGATAGTGATGTAATATACAGCGGTAATTTTGACGTAGGAAAGTAAGATTGGCATTGGCATATAAATGAGTGTTTTGAATGATATCGAGTAGTGTTGATATTATTTTTACGCTTTTGTTACTAACCGCAATGAATTGATTCGATGATTGTGTAACATACTCGAATTCCTAATGCTATTTATTATTTTGACAGTTCAACAACATTCATTGCGTGTGTTAGCTGTCGACCAAATGGTGCCATGTATTATGAAGTCCTTTCGGAATAGAGGCCTTTTTTTTTGTTTCAAATGACTTCTCCCACTCTGGGCGGAGCGGGAGGGAGTGTCAGACTCTTACTGACTAAAACCCATCCACGTTCCTTCCTCGCCTTTTATGTTCCGGGGCCGCGGTATCTCTTTCGAACAGGCCCGCAACCCCGGCAGGCTTCGGCCCTTGCGGGCCCCTCCCCTTATGTCCCCCGTTTTCGTTCTTATATCTCTTTGAGGCGCGCGTGGAACACGAACGCGCCGTCGACACGGCCTGTCGTCGTCGTTAGACGGATGGACGGCTAGCTAGCCCATAGCCAACCGTCCACAGGCCCGCATCTATGGTGGCCGGTAGCCACCACGTGGTCCCCGACGCCCGGTGCGTCTCCCGCGGCGGCCGGGAAGAGAGGCTCTCTCCCTCTCTCGTTCCGCCACCTCCTTCGCTAGCATGACTGCTGCGCAGAAGGAGGCGACGGCTTCCCATTCCGTCTCGCTCCGGACCATGGATTGAACCAGGGCTGGACGCGAGAGGTCGCCGCCGCCGATCGCCGCTACGAGAACACGGCGGTGCTCCGCCCACGCAGGGCAGACTTCCACCGTGTGCTCCACCGTGTCCTCCGGTCGATCCTTGCAGTGGAGACACCCGGGCGTTTCCTCCCGCCCGATTCGGTGCAGGTACCTCCCGAAACATCCGTGTCCGGTGAGAACCTGCGTCAGGCGGAAGGTGAGGACGCCGTGGCGTGGCGCCTCTCCAGCCACTCCTCGAAGAGGCCTCAATTCTTATTGCACTGACGGTTGGTCAGTCGGTCGCCGCTGACGTCTGCGTCGCAGTATGGTGCTATATGGAACACAATGTACATACGGGTACGCCAGCGCCGACAGCGTGACACGAATTTAGGCTTCACGAGCGCTGGCTGCCTTATCGTTAGAAACAAGTGTACTAAGGAGATAGGCTAGAGGGTGCTCATGACACAATTTCATATTGTTCATTTATTGTGATTTTAATAACCTACTACAAGTGGCTTTTAGTAGACGACCGAAGTTTTGGATTCAGCTTCGGTCACCTTCGGTTTTGGCGTTCAGTTTCTTTAGAGAAATTCAACCTTGACCATTCTCAAAAGATTGTGGATTTACGAACTTATGAACATCTTAAAACTTTGTGAAATATATTAGTTTAGGTAAAATATAGGGTGACTGAAAAATTTCAACTGATTAGTACATTAAGCGAACAAAAATGTACTGCTGCTGCAGCTGATTTTTTCTTTTGTGATTTCAGGTTTGGTCCCATAGTAAAAGTTGAATTTGATTTTGATCAAATTTCGTATTTCACCAGTCACCCAATATAATCAACAGTTTTGGGAATTTATTGAACATTCTAGTTTCTATAGTAAAAAATGTTTCTACATACCATTTTTACCCTGTGTTCACATAATTTCAGCAGTCACCTCCTTTCTAGCCATAATTATCTTCCTTCACACAGACCATCCATCGTTTCTATGGTCTTCCTCTACTCTAAAGGTTTTTTTTCCTAGAATACAAAAAAACTTCGTAACACCGGAAGTGCACAAATGCCTAATTACATCATTGTAACAAATTTTCTCTCACGTCTTAAAAGACGTCATTCGAATACATATCATGCGATTATTCGCATCATCGACTTTCGACGGACGACATCGATATAGCCTTTAATGAATCGATTTGAATTGCAATCGAATAAAAGCATGGCTAGACGATGGTACCGTTTCATTGGTTTTCGATTTTAAAGTATTGGCCTGAGGAATATGTCTGTGATGCAATTAGAGAGAAGCCGATTTCCAGTTTGTTTTTAGAGGTGAATATGATTGATTTGCATATTGCTGGCTTGAAAAAAAAATGGCTAGCTTGATTCGTTTTTCCATTAAAGTAGGAAACTTAGTTACTTTTTCTTTCATTTCCCGGCTATTCTGAACCCAACAGGTAGGTAGCATAGTGTCAGGTTTTTGGTATGAAGAAAAACGGAAAATGAAAAAAAAGTAGTTGATTATTGCATCGAGCACAAAGTAATTTATTATCGCACCGAGTGCCTGATTTATTCTGAATCTAACAGGCACGAGGGCGATATAAATTACTGGAGGCGTGGTGCATAATCTGCTTTTCTTTCAACTATTACCTATAGGAATAGTAGATAAAACAAACTCATATCAAACAGTTAAAGTAGAAGTTTCTAAAACACAGTCGGCTTCATTTAGAATGATTTCCGGAGTTAATTTGTAGATGATTCCATTTTAATTCGAAGCCGAAGCACTCAAAATCAGATAGAATCACACTTTATCGTTTCGAAAAATATTGTCAAGCAAAATTAAAAAGATCCCGTCAAATCACTTTTTTAAATTTCTTTCATTTTTAAATCAGAGTTATTAGCAATCATTTTCAACCGACTTCCAAAAAGAGGAGGTTATCAATTCGTCTGTATTTTTTTTTTTTTTTTTTTTTTTTTTTGTGTTTGTTACCTCAGTACTCTCGACTGGGTGAACCGATTTTGATGGTTCTTTTTTTGTTTGAAAGCTGGTACTTCCCGTTTGGTCCCATTTTAGTTTGATGAAGACCTGATGCTGATCTTCGGAGATAAACAACGGAACTCTTCAAAAATACACAGCATATCTGCAGTGATTGCTGCCATCGCTTGTAGGTTCATTGTTTATACTATATGATGACGTAACATCACGCCTGTATGCTCTGAGGGGGTACGCACATGTGTTAAATACACCCGATTTCGAAAATATTTGTTACCTCAGTACTTTCTACTGGGTCAACCGATTTTGATCGTTTTTATTTTATTTGAAAGCTGGTGCTTCTTGTGTGGTCTTATAATCATCAAATCAGTAGCTGATGATGGGATTCTGGAGAAATAGAGAGAATTCTTCACATTTTATAGGCACACTAGAAGCGGTTTGGGTAGTTTTAGGAATTGTACTTTCTCGAAGTGATCCCAATTCAATTTGATGAAGATCTGATGAAGAACTTCGGAGATATGCATTGGAACTCCTCAATAAATGATAGGAAATGTACTGGGATTGCCGAAATCTCATATCTGTCTATTGTTTACACCAGTTCATAACCTAAAATCACGCCGGTACGCTGTGAAGGTTACCCCTTCACAGCGTACCAGCGTACGGCACATGTGAACCACTAAAAAGTGAAAAATAAAAACTTTTTTACAAAAAATAAAACCGACTTCAGAGAAAACAAAAAAGTGAAAAATAACTTCAGAAAAAACGTTTCAGAAGTCGGTGACAAAAAAACTAAATCAATCAAAAAAAGGTCACCGACTTCTGAAACGTTTTTTCTGAAGTTATTTTTCACTTTTTTGTTTTCTCTGAAGTCGGTTTTATTTTTTGTAAAAAAGTTTTTTTAAATTTGGAAGAAGTAGGATAGAAACGAATAATACGTACATAAAAAAAAAAATATTGATATCGGCTGGCAAAACAGAGCTAATCCATTGTGATTGGCACCTTTGGGTGTGATTTAAAAATAAACTGTGCTATAATGAAATTTCATACATTTTTATTGCTCTAGAGCATTAATTATACTTATAAAATATAGATCATAATGTACCTTTTCATCCCCCCATCTCGGAAAGAGTATTTTTGCTCTTCGATATCTGAGTGCAAAAGCCGTTTTTATCGTCATGAGGGTAAAGTAAATTTGAATTTAGAACATCGTATGGACTAAGTATGTGAATTCAAAACATCATTAAACCTATTTACTTCTTCTACCTCTATGGTGCCGAATTTATCGTACAATTTTTTTTAATAGAACAGACTCGGAACCTTCTTGGTGTACTTTTTTTTAATATGTTTTGGGCGCGCCATTTTTTTTTCGCGTCATATTGTTAACACCTTAGGTTAAAAACAAGGAATCCAACTGGAAAACAAGTGAAAAACCTAAAATGACCACTCATTATCTAGGTACGAGGAAATTTTTTTGACGCCAAAATAATTAACAGAATTGGTTAACAATGCGAATTTTTTTGCGTTTATCCATTTCCTCGCTGAGGTGGGATGAAAAGTTACGTGTTGCACTCGAGTGCAAAGATTTTTCACCTCGTGCTCTTTTGATTCCCTCGCTAACGCTCAAGATTCTAAGTTTTGAATCACTCGCTTCGCTCGTGACTCAATTTTAGAATCTTTCGCTTGCTTGGTCATCAAAATTGAGCACGCGGTTAAAAAACAACTTTGCACTCTTGTATAACAAATAACTATTACATTTCACTGAAAACATAAAGAGAGACAAAACATACCCCCTGTAATTATCTTTATTTTGCCTGAGTTAAAAATGTTTACATAAAGCCGCCGTAGTTTCGATTTTTTTTTTAACACTCAGATTAACATGTAAATCGCCGAGTTGTTATGTATTCATAGTCAATTTAACATCGTCGTTAAACTAACTATATCAATCCATTATAGTTTAAGGGTCTGAGATTAACCGTCTTGTATATCGCTTATTTATGAGCTAAAAGAACCACTAATTTAACACACCAACAGCCTGTGACGTTCTCCCTGCTAGTGCTGGGGTTTAGCCATTTATCACCATGCAAGTCCAGAGCAGCTGTAGTGCAAGTACGTAGCATTCGATGGGACTCGATTAGATAAACGAGACAATTTTTTTTTGTTCGGCGATTAGGCCACCCACATAAATTGTAGCATTTCATAATTAAACTTACATGGACTTCTTTCTTATAACCATTAGATTCCAGTGGTTAAATTAGCTAAGCATTGTCTAAAGGGAATAAATGTAAAAAATCTTCAAAAACATTTACCTACGAAAACCAAAATAAACTGAAAAAGTAAATGTCAAAATAATGAAGTTGTCTGTCAATCACTAAAAAAAGTGGGTTTGTAACGTTCCGTGCCACGTTGATTGTTTAAACAATCTATGTGATTTTAGTGTAAACCTCTAAAAGTAGCAGTAAAAATGCTCACAGTTTAAAAATATTTATTTTTATATTCTTTCTGATTCGATAATAATTATAGCAGATATGATTACCAACAGGTAGGTACCGTATTTTTTTTAATAAACAGAAGAAAACGCACCTATTCACGTAAGTCTTTGCTGTCAAATGACATTGACCACAACAGGAATGATTGGACTCGCAAAACAATATCATAACATAACTTATTTATTATGATTTTAAGATTCCGTTTTCTTTTCTACGTAATATTTCGTTGAATACCATAGTAAAATGGTTAGTTTTTTTTTGGAGTTATTATGAATAATAAATGCAGCGACCAGGTGGGCCCAAAAAATTATCTCCTTTGACAGTTATTCTCGATAAAATGATTTTTTGACTGGGTCAAAAACTCATTTTATCGAGAATAACTGTTGTTTTTGACTGAGTGAAAAACTCATTTTATCGAGAATAACGGTCTTTATCTAATCGAATCCTATCGAATCCTACGTACTTGCATTGCAGGTTTGTAAAACCACTGCTTGACGCTGGTTTTGTACGTAAATTTAGCATGTTTCATATAATTAACAGTTGTAGATAGACCAAAACAGATGAAAGCAAAAGTAATATAAGGTGTATCTATTCATACACGAAATACTTTCAAGAAGTCATCTAATGGCTATAACGAAGCCATTTAAAGGAAAAAAACATAGAATAATTAATGACGAATCGGAAACGTTGTAGCAAAGAGTGTCGAGGCTGAATGGAGCAAAAACCGTCTTACCAGCTTTAGTGAAGCTGTCAAGCATTATCTGGGCATGAGAATCTGGTGATGCGAAGTGGCATGGGAGGCACCTATGTCCAGTATTGGTCTGCGTCTTTATTAAACCACATGTCTTAACTACGATAATAGACCTCTAAAGTTCCCCTAGTTGGGATTTTTTCCCAAATGAAGGAAAGAAACAAATTCAATATAAGGTCCACTCAAACACTGTATTCAACATTCACGGTTTAAAACTAAACTTATATTGTCACTTAGGAATATCTTGAACTTGCAATCATGGCGATGGCGCTTGCAACAGCGTCGAAATATCGGGAGCTCAAAATAATGAAGAGTCACGGAACATACCCGTAAGTAACAATATGAGTTTAGATCTACTCAAAGGTCTGTTGTCTGGAATGTAATGATTGTAGATACTCGTAAGTATCAGTATTCATAAAGCATATAACATCGTAAAAACAATACTTTCCACTGTGTCATAAAAAATAGTTTCCATTTCTACTTGAACATAGTTAAAAACCCTTTCAAATTGTAATTAATTAACTAAATGTAAATGCTAACGATGTTATCATCGTGTTTCTATCTTTACTGACCTCCTTGTGCATTATTGTTGCCACAAAACAAGTACACAAATTACCATCTTCAACAAACCCGATTTTTTTAAGTCACAATTTGATGGGACAGTACGTCTACATCATCACTAGCCTTTTCCCAATTATGTTGGGGTCGGCTTCCAGTCTAACCGGACGCAGCTGAATACCAGTATTTTACATGGAGCGACTGCCTATCTGACCTCCACAACTCAGTTAATACTGGATAATACGAAACCACTTGGTAAGACTGGTCGTCAGATTTTTTGGGCCACTGACTACCTGTAACGACTGCCAAAGATGAACAAATGACAGCCGGGACCAACAGCTTAACGCGCTTTCCGTGGCACGGAGGGAACTCGGTATGTAATGGTGGTCACCCATCCACAGACCAACTTAGGCAAGCAGGCTTAACCTAAAGATCGGCCCGAGCCCTGTTATTTTTTAGCCACGAGCTCCTCCGGGGACAGCACTTCTATAACGCTTCTCCTCTTCTTCTCTTTCCTCTTCTTCTCTTGCTGTTCCCTACATTTATGTTCGCATAACTCGTCAAATTGTAGGGAACAGCTGATTTTTTTTTTCGCGTTTTCAAGGTTCGTCCCATAGAAAAAGTTGTTCAAAATGATGAGTACAATGACCCCTTTTCGGGTTTAGTATAAACAAAAAATAATGTTGTATAGTGCACATTATTCTACCAGTCAAGCCTTTTCATTTGATTGAGGGTGTTGTTGAATAAATATGTAATCCGCCATTTTGTGGCGGCGGCCATCCTGGACTTATTTTTATCAAACATAGCTCAACACTCTCGACTAATTTTATTTACCTTTAAAACAACAAAAAAACAATATGAAAATCGGTTCATCCGTTCGGGAGCTACGATGCCACAAAAAGACATACACACACACACACAGACACGTCAAACATATAACACCGAGTAATAGAGAACTATGGAAGAAGATCATGCAGCTGAATTAGGGATTAGAGCAGGGGAATGATAATGATGATGACATAACCATTATGAATGAACAGAACGAAATGATTTTAAAATAAAAGAACAAAACGAAAAGTTTTATTTTGTGCTACGGAACCCTAAAATGGTGATTGGATCAGCAGGTGCTTATGAGTTACTTTTGACGTATTTTGCTGATTATTATCGTCTCCCGCATAACTTAAAGTTAATACTCATGTTCAAGACATGTAAGTTATGCATCTGTCTTGTGAAAGTGATCGTGATTCGGCGCGTGTGAAAAGCTTTATGGTGGAGATATACGGGTGTTTGTTGTGTCGAGCATTGTGAGATGAACTTGTTGGTAGATGTTTTGGGTAATCAATCACCGAAAAAATACTGAAATGACGTTTAAGAAAAAAACATGGTTTTTTGACCGCAAATATTTATTATTTAAAAAAAAAAATTGAATAGAAGGATAGAATCGAATAGAATAGAGTAATCATTTTATTCGTTATTCCGAACTTACCTATTCCTTTTTTCGAAAGATAACTATGTTAGCAGCGGCGGCCCAGTGGTGGCGGCCCCGACTTATAAACAGTAAGTCGTGGGTTTGAACCCAGATAGGCGCATTACTTTGTGTAATTTATTTCATCACCACTGCTCTCGAAAACGGTGAAGGAAAACATCCTCATGCATGCTCAGGCATGTCCTTGAACCAAAAATTTGAAAACATGTGACATCTAGCAGACCGCACTGGGCCCGCGAGGTGGATTATAGCCCATATGCAAAATACGCGCTTTGACGTAGAGTTGCGGAACCCAGCCCGATATACAATACAATACAAAGTTATTTCCAGCAGTGCAGAAAATATTGGTATTTGAATAAAAGACGTTATAAATCAAAGACTGAGCTCACTTTACAAGCTCGACCAACAGTCCTTTCCAACACCATGCTTGACCAACAATCTCCTCGTACATACTTGACCAATGTTCGATCCGTACGTACGTACAATCCACGGCCACTACAATATCTGGCGTCAGTCCTACTACATTTTACATCATCATTTCATTTTTACATAACTAATAATACTACTATTAAACGATTTTAGATATTTTACGTAAGACTTACATCCGTATGTCACTAATTGCTGATGTCATTATAGTCCTCTTATATTGAGGTATACCTCAGAGCGCACGAATTTTAACTAAGGTAAGCACTGAGGATAAGGAAGAGACAATGACCTCGTTGTTTTAGTGATCTGGGGAGAAAGAAAGAAAGAAAATGCACACACAATAATAAAAAAGATACAAAATAAAGAGAAAATACATAGTAATACGAGTATAATAGTAGTAGTACGGGGGCTAAAATGGCCATTGTAGCAAATATAAATTACGAATATCAACTGCGTCTGTGACCATTTTAAGAACGTGGTAATGCTGTCAGACTTCTTGTTGACAGCGATGTGGACGAATTTTCAACCGACTTCCAAAAACAGGAGGTTCTCTATTCGACTGTAGTTTTTTTTTTTTGTGTTTGTTACCTCAGAACTTTCAACTGGGTAAGCCGATTTTGATGGTTCTGTTTTTATTTAAAAGCTGGTGCTTTTCGTGTGGTCTAATTTTCTTTTGGTTAAGATCTGACGCTGGTCTTCGGAGATATAAATGGAACTCTTCAAAAATAGACGGTAAATCTGCAGTGATTGCTGCAATCGCTTGGTTATTTATTGTTTATACAACATCATGACGTAACATCACGCCTGTATGTTCAGAAGTGCACAATACACCCAAATTTCGACAGTTAGGTGTGTTAAGTTCCATTCATTAGGATAAGCCATTTTTATATCGGAAAGGATGTACTTCAAGGGTAGTTAGATGAGAATTTTGCTAGGTTCTGATTACTTCTGATAATGAGGTCCACGATAAAGGAACGGAACTCTTAAATTCTTGGGAGCAAATTAACGATATTCGGCCGAATCTTTTATAGGCTAAACGGATATTTCAGTCACCTACCATAACGTAATTATTAACCGACTTCAAAAAGGAGGAGGTCCTCAATTTCATGTTCCCCGATTACTCGAAGATGGCAGGGCCGTTTTTATTGTGTTTGAAAGAGGTGTACTTCCCAGCTGGTCCCAAAATCATCAAGTAAGGGTACTGACAATAGGATCTTGGAGAAATAGAAGGAACTCATCACATTTTATAAGCACACCAGAAGCGATTTGGGTAGTTTTAGGAAGAGTACTTTCTCGGAGTGATCCCATTTCAATTTGGTAAAGATCTGATGAAGAACTTCGGAAAATAAGCAACGGTACTCCTCAATAAATGATAGCAAAACTTACTGGGATTGCTGAAATCTCATGTCTGTCTATTGTTTACACCAGTTCATAACAATAAATCACGCCGGTATGCTGTGAAGTGGTAAGCACATATGAACCACTAAAAGTGAATTATTTTTTGCAAGTAAGTTTTTGTTTTTTTTTCAAAAAGTGCTCGCGCCTGAAGAAGTTTTCACTTCAAAAAGTATCTAAGTAAATAGCAGTAAAACTTGATTAAAACCAACGGAACCAGACCCTGGACCACGAACTATGATTCACTTTATGTACTGAAATATATGTCAAAGTCCAGACCGCAGTACGTTGGGATTGGTTTGACCGCACTACCGACCGTTTTGTAATGAAGTAAGCGCGTTGATGTCTTTTCTTTGGGGGATCAAGACTGATATTTTCGAATCAAATTGTCTTCTATTACTAAATACAACAGCTAATAAAAGATACATAATAATAATTATAATATAACAGGTAGATCTGCATGTTATTGGCAAAACATGCAGATCTACCTGTTATTTAAGACCTTGCACGTATTATTTGATGTATACTCATGTTTTTACAATAAATATATTCTATTATATTCTATTATTTTTAAGCAAATCAAGTATCTTGACTTGGCTTACGAGGTTGTTGACATGTGGAAAGTTGACTCAGAGATCATTGGGCCAATAGTCGTATCAGCTCATGATTTAATTGCCAAGAGCCTCGACCAATACCTGAGGAGGCTCTCGTTAGGTAGCTGGATCAAGGGATTGATTCAGAAAGCGGTACTTCTGGACACGGCTCGTATTGTTAGAAGGTTGGCTCTGAAGCCCTGACGGCCGGTAGCTTAGCCGATACTGGTGGGCAAATTATAGTATTAATAAATGTGATTTGTTAAGGAATATTTAAAAATGTAATTAAATTTGTAAATAAATTAATAAAGAAAATAATGATCTTTAAGAGAGATGTTCTCTTTCTTCTATTTAACATTGTAATTTGAACTCCCATCAAATAATAAAGCGGTATACACATTGACCCCCTCAAAGATTAATGTGTATACCGATATAAATGTGTGTGTTCAAATTCCATAATTATCCATCACTTTGGCTTCTCATAGGCCATAAGCTAAACCAACTGTGTGTTTATCACTATTGAGTCAGTTATTTTGGTCATTTACACATCATTGTTGAAATTAAAGATTTACTAATTTACTTCGTTGGCAGTGAACTTATTTAACACCAAGCAGAATTGACCTGAAAATTCGTCGACCGCACTATAATTTGACTCGTGTGTTTGTTGTTTGTGTATTTTATCAAAATTTAGACGGAGGTCTTAGTTTTTAAATCTTTTTATATTTAACCCTTCGTATCCACACAAGACACAATGGCTTTTTAATTGTGTTTATAATTACGGCATACAAGAGGTTAAACCTAGCTTCGTAACAAAACATCTCTCCTGGTAATCCTCAAAGGATATTGCAGTGGTGTATCTAAGTACCACCCACATTTCCCCACTAATGTACTCCTATGTATTAGGGGGTGTGCCTATTGCCATCAACCGGCCACAAATACAGACTTCTTGGCTGCTATTGAGATTTTTTTGATGGAAAAACCTAATAACAACTAGCCCGATCTGGGAATCGAACCCAGAACCTGCTCAGCAGTGGCGATTGCGACCACTGAACCATTGAGGGAGGATGCAACGGATATTTTACTTACATTATTTTCTCCCTACTTTCTTTCATTATAATGAAAAAAGCGCTCTCTAGCGGAATCTATCAGAACTATCACCAATCGCATCTTACTCAAGGTCAAACTGGATAAACATGATGAACCAAAACAGGTATTTTACTATTACTGCGAGCAACGAATACGACTTTGGAAAGAAAGTAAAAATTGGGGTTTTCCAAATACCTATCTCGACGTTACTGGTTGATGAAATGTCACCGTGACTTTCTAACAGATGGCGTTGTAACACAAGGTCGATTCCATCTTTACTCATTGTCTGTAATAGTGAAGTGCAGCGGCAGTTTTGATGGTATCTTGATTGAATTGGTCTTTGATACTATAATTGTCATATATTTTTCTTTAGGGTAAGGCTGTGTTAAATTCACAACAAAACATTTTCTTTCTTTGCACACAAACATTTGCTCCAACCGGGATTCGAACACGGGACCCTAAAAACGTAAGGCAGCCACACTACCGCTGCGCCATTCAGGTCGAAATCTTTATAAACTCCGTTAAAAGTGATTGTATAAATACAAAACACATAAAAGGCGTCACAAATTGTTCATCAAATGTACAAGTACTATGGTATGTAATAAACTAGAGTAGACTTTCAATAAAATCTTAATAAGTACCTTACTACTACTATGAATACGAAATTTTAAGATATATGAATGTTTGTTCCTCTGTCATGCAAAAACGGTGGGTGGAAGGAGAATTACCAAAAAAGTAAGGGCTCTGGTCCAAAAATAAAATATGCGGCCATTATCGTACTTCGTCTTTCAAATGAGCTGTGTAGTGAATCTGGAGGCATGTCTTGTTTTTTAATTTTATTTTTAGGACCAATTTGGTCACTCACCTTTGGCACACAGATATTTTATAGCCAGGATTAACACATAGGATACATTTTATCTCGGTGCAGAGGTGGTACGATGCCGTGGGATAATAACTGAACTCGGCGCGGGCGACCTACGCATAAGTTAGTAGAATAACATGAATATTGAAAACGAAACCAAAACAGTTTCACTTCTCACACACACAAATGTGTCTCACACCGCAAAAGGACATAAGTGTCACACTACATATTAATTAGTTCATCGCATCCGTTTACACAAGTCATGCATATTAATAAATGTACTAATCAAGTGGGTATAGTTAGCAACTAAACTCAAAACTTGGGCATCTAAATTGGCATTAAAAATCTATGCGTGTGTAGCTTTTCAGAATTTTGTAACAACATGCAACATGCAACCTGCTAAGACGAATGAGAAGTATAGACGGAGAAGGCAATGCTTTCCTAAAATGGCGTTAAAATGATGATTTTAATGTTGTATTTAAAGTTGCAAGATCGTCCTTCTTTCTTTACTTACCCCGATGAATTTGAGGTCGGAAGATTTGTTTCTTTTAAAAATTGTTTCATTTAGTTTAGATTATATTCATTATTTCATTGTAACATGATTTCATCAATTGTTTTGCTAGCCGTACAACCGAAAGTGCCACTCTTATGTACAATTTCAGTTATGAATATTTAAATCAGTGTGTATTGTTATATCATAATATCGTGCTATCATTTTGTGCGTGTATGAGTGAGAGTTTTTTTAATAGTTTAGTTTTGGTACTATTACATTTATTATTATGTACGTACAGTGCGTTTTGGTCGATGGGCAAAACAATAGGTTTTGAGAAGTAATAATAAAGGCGATAATATATACAGTAAACCCCGATATTTGGGACATTTAAGGGACCTGCAAATTGGTTTTACTTAAAGAGCTATTCTACCTACCCAGTGTCTCAGATATCCATGCATAAATGTCGGGACTTCAGCATGAGTTCCAGCTATGGAGGTTTCTCACTTGGCCAGGTCTCATCCATTTTCCTTCCTCGCCCTTTATGTTCTGGGGCCGCGGTATCTCTTTCGAACAGGCCCGAAACCCCGGCAGGCTTCGGCGAGGCTTTTTTAATTACTATTATATTCCTAAAGCAGCTTTGACGGTTAGAAGTTTACGACAGGTGCGTATCCTATCTGAAATGTGAGACGAAGATAAGAGCAAGGGATCCAAGGTCACCGAAGTAGCCCGAAGAATTGCTAAAATTAAATGGCAGTGGGCAGGGCACATTGCTCACAGAACGAATGGCCGATGGGGTCGAAAAATTCTGGAATGGCGACCGCTTGCCCGAAGAAGCTGCGATGGAAGGCCTCCCACTAGGTGGACTGATGACCTGGTGAAGGTTGCAGGAATCCGTTGGATGTGAGACGCACGGTACTGGTCCATGTGGCGACACCTGGAGGAGACCTATGTCCAGCAGTGGACATCTTTCGGTGGAACTGCTAATGATATCCAACCTTCTTTATTATATCTATGTATCCAACCTATGATTGACCACACAAGTACGTAATGAATAACATCTTGTGAGAACTCTATTAAAATATATTTTCAACTGACAACTTATTGTTTTTCATTCCCATAACACCCCATTGTGTTTCAAGATTGACTTTCGCTATAATGGGTGAAATTATTTGATTGAAGATGCCTTATGAGATAATAATTACTAACAGTCAGTGTCCAGTGATTGTGTAAGAAAATAATCTCATCATCTACCTAGCCAACCAACTATGTTTGGGTGGTCTTCGAGTCTAACCGGTGCCTATTTGACCCCCAAAACCTAGTTTGTTACTGGAAGTATGATACCCCTTGGTAAGACAGGTTGTCAGTCTTTTGGCTACGAACGGCTTAACGTGGTTTCTGATTCACGAAAATACTTGGAATGTAATGGGTAGTTAGCAATCCACAGGCCAACCTAAGCAAGCGCCATTTAACCAGAAGATTGATCTGAGGTCAGAAAAGCGTCGCTAACGTAAAAGTGGAGTGTGCCCTTATACTCCAAATTGTCGTGAGAGTCGCATAAATGAGTTATTATTTTACCATCGACTGTTCCTCAAACGTAAATCGTAAAAATAGTGATAGACAGAAACTGGTTTTATAAGACCACTCAAGTGTACTGAAGTAGTGAGTTGTCACTCACTTGTGGGCTACATACCCGTCTAACGGAAACACGTATATTTGAAGTTATATCTGCATAAATGATGTCACATTAATTACTGAATGGTCACAAACTTCGCTTTTAAGAGGGAACTGATTCTCCACAAATGTTTCCTTTTTATTTCCGGATAATGCCTTTAGAGCTATTTTCGTAGTCATGAAATCAAGGTCTACTGCAGACAAGTCCCTGTCGTTTCTGTTTATTTTTAGCAAAACAAAAAACTCAATTTTTACGATGGTGTTTAGAGGAATAGCAGACAAATTCAAACAGTTTTTAATATAAAAGAAATACTCTTTCTTATTATTTTAATATAAAAAAAAAACAGCTCTATTTTCAAGGATAAAAAAGGGCATACGAAGTGTCGTTTCTCTTCTCAACTTTTGTGAAATAATCGGGTTGAGCTACAGCTATTTTTATCGCACTGTACAAGAGCGGGTTTGACGCAGCACGACGGAATAGTTTCTTCAAATACCTATTTTTCAAATTCCTTTTAGGACTGTTCCCTCTTAATGCACACCTCTACCTAACCTTTCAAGTATTACAAACATAATGTTAAATTAATGATTAATTAGCATAATTAACTGTCCTGCTATTTCTGCCTACCTCCGTTTGAAAAAGGCGTGTTTGTATCTGCATAAACTCGATGTCTAACTGGACAACTGGATTCCTAAAATTAATGTACCATGTATGTTTGCTTACGCGTGTACTGTATTTGTATAACATACTAGGTTTTGTCCGCACCTTAGCTCACGTGGAAGTTGATGATAATTAATTTATTTAAATAAATAAATAAATATCGCTGGACATTAACACACAGCGCCACCTAGTACCACACTAAGCAAAGCTTGTGTCGTGGACACTAGATGGTTGATATACTACATATATACTTTTTTTTTTGTTTGTAAATACATACTTATTATACATATAAACATCCATGACTCGGAAACAAATGTCCATGCTCATCACACAAACATTTGCTCCTACCGGGATTCGAACCCAGGGCCCTAAGAACGTAAGGCAGCGTCACTACCACTACGCCAATCGGGTCGTATTTATGTGTTTATTTACTCTAAACTTACAAATATCCTTTCAGGCTTGACCTAATGCGATATTGACAATTTAGACAGTTCAACTGTGTTTAAATTTATAGCAAATTCGAAGGGTAGTTTTTTTTTTAGCACAACAGAGTATATCCAATACCTCAGCAATGAGATTGCGGACCGCAGCAGTTTTTCGCGCGCGCGGTCAAACTTGCGCGTTGGGGATTAAAGATTGTATTACCGGGACAAAAAGTATCCCATGTTTTGACGGGCGACCATTTTTCAACCTTATAACTGAGGGACTAAGGATAAAAATGATGTACTCCTCTAGTGCACCGTGGTCATCAAGACACGCAAGGGAACTCTTGGAATACCAAGATCCCTTGCTGATGTCCTGAGCAGACCGGAAAGATTGATCTTTTGAAGGGAGGTAGGCAGGTTGGACCACCATGGCTCACGTACAATGGTCCTCTTACATGAATAAGTGTGGAAACCATAAACCTTACATAGAACATAAGGTGAAAAGTCTTCAACGTCCGTGAACATGGTAATACTTAGCTAATCCAGGTCACGGTCTTCATGTGTGTCCATCGAAATGGTCAAAACATAAAAGTACTAGTATTACGCTGCATCGGATTAGTCTGAAAACTGACCCTAAACTTAATGTGTCAGAGTTCAAAATCATAATTACATTTCTCGCCCTTCAAAGCCACCTACAAAGGAAGCCCTATCTTTGACCTCACGTAGAAAGTGAACTATGCAAAGAATTCATTCAAACTAAGAAAGTGAGGTGTGTACGAAATCGAAAGTTACGATGCTCCACTGTGTCGTCGGTGCGGCGATGAGTTTCAAAAATTAACCATATTGATCGCGGGATCTTTATAGTGTACGATCGGAGGTCGTTGCGATGTCGTTATGAAAATTTTAGTACATATTACTAGGTTTTGACCATAGTAACGCGTCGCCTTATGTCTCGGAAACATGATGATGATGGCATCAACGCATGTAACGCTCTGAACTGAAAGTTTTAATGAGACTGATAAGTAAGAGCAGTACACCAAAGTTCTTGACAACCATCCTAGAAAGTTATCAAATGTAGTCGTAGTGACTGAAATCGGCTAGATAGCATTATATTTGCGCGAAGCGTTGAAAATTTAACAGCTTGTTTTTATTAATGCTGTTAGTAAGCTATAATTGTGAGTCTTCATAAATAGAGTTCTTTTGGATTTGTTTGCTCTTTTGGAATTGATATTTCCTGACGCGTGTAATACAATTTGATTACGCTTGTCCACACAAAATCCACTGCATATAATGAGAAGGCTCACTATAAGTCCCAGTGATACATGGGGTCTAGCCGTGATAATTGTACTTTTGTCGGTTTAGGATAAACAAGATGTTTTTTTTTATCCATGGAAAAGCAGTAAATTCCGGCCGTACACAATACGTTTTCTGTGAGAACGCGGTCTTGCACAATTAAACTATTAAGTATTTCTACTGTTGAGATTGAGACGCATAAGCGCAAAATGCAGGTTTTTAATTTCCCAAGGTTTTAGGTCAAGGCAAATTTTTATGATTTTCCTGACCATTATATGTTGAAGAAATAAGACTTCAACAAAGTACAGTGTCTCTCTGGTATCGAACCAATGCATGCTGCTTTAAATGCATTCTGTAACTCACAAAATAATACGACATCAATCCGACACACGACACGACAAATCGTACCGTATAAAGATCTTCTAACGGTCCCCTGTCATCTACATCTTAACTTTCGATATCCATCGATTAACATCACGGGTCCCTTTCTAACACAAAACAACCCATCTTCCATCCCTTTCGCACATATTCAGTATTTCACTGATCATCTAATTGTTCTCTTAATAGCTTTCTAACATGTGTTGTGGTTGTTAGAAATATATCGTTGGCTGGGCTATATTGCCCACGCAATATTTGACAGTCAATAAGGAAAGTGGCAGCTGATTGGGTAATTGCTCGGCGCTATATTTAAAGCCAAGATCCGGTAGTGGGTTCGGCAGATTGGAAAGAGATAGATTTAGTAACTGGAAAAGAAATACAGGTAGGTACTGCTAAATATGGGCCCGCAAAGCAAAGCAAAATAATCGTTATTAGTAACCAAATACGGACTCAATATGCTTACTGGTGTTGAACAGGAAATTTAATTTGCATCAAATTAATATAAAAGAGCATTCATAAACACAGAGAAGGAAAGCCATCATGACGTTGGCAGTACTTATTTATATTCAGCACTAGCGTTTTCTTCAAATCTTACAGACCTTTTTCCTGAAGTAGGTAGGGTTATAATGTGAGAAAAGTATCTTCTATTTCAAACTGAACAAAGATTTCCTTTATTTATCGTCCTTTTTTATTAGTGGATCTATGTCAGTCATATCACAAAGAAACTGGAATCTGAAAGTCAGATTGTCTGTGGATACACATGAAATCCTGGTTTTCATTCTGCAATATGTTAGACTGGAAGCTGACCCCAACACAGCTGGGAAAAGTCTCGAAAAATGATGATGACCTACCGAGTTGACCGACAGTCTGTCATTTTTGTATCTTCATCATCATCTGCATCCACAGCCCAAACTAACCCACTGCTGGCTACAGGCCTCTCCCTTCTTGTGCCAATTTCCACGGTCCTGCGCCAGCCACATCCAGGTTATTCCCCCGACGGCGACTATGTCGTCTCCCCATCTCGCCGCTGGACGATTTTTGCCTCTTAGCCCTAATTATTAAGGTTAAACAATGGTCAACCCTCACTGAACTCGGTAGACCATTTTTTAAACTTAAAATTAATTTTCCCACGAATGATTTCATTTTGTTGGCATAGAAACTTTGACAAATATATAATTCCAATTTTATCATAATAAAAAATAAAAAAAATTGATAAAATTGGAATTATATGTAATTTATAATTCCAATTTTATCTATTTAACAAAAAAAAGTGTTATTTACAATGTTATATAAAAAAAATGCTTTTACTGTTTTTGTTTTTGGTTTTCATGTATTTTTCTTTTTAATCTTGTATGTTTTTGTTTTTAATTATTGCTGCATGTTTTATATTATTGAATGTCACTTGAACTTTATATTAATATTATTGATTAAGATGTATGTAATATATCAAACACAATTTAATTGTTCATGATAAATAAATAAAAAAATAAAAATAAACAAAGAAGCCACACAAAGCCTAGACGTTAGCATACAGTGTTCTTAGCTATTTTATCAGTAAGTAAACCAGAAACCACTACAATTTGCATAATCACGCATTGTAGTCAAGTCGATCATTGCCTGCGAGCATCTTACTAACATAATTCTCACAATGTTTACCTCAAATTGAATTGAAAATTATAGGCCATTTTATAGTAACATGTCTAAGGAAATAGCGTTTAGTCTGTTTGTAGGATTCGGTAGAATTAAATTGAATGGCGTAGTACCTAATGCCATAAGTTGAAGAGATGTGGGGACCGTTTTTCGTTGAAAAAAGTCTCGAATGGAATCTCATTTCAAAATAACCTTAACTGAAAATACGATCGCTACACAATTGGCCCTTCGTCCTGCGTGGCAGTCTCGACATAGATAAGGACAAAATCACTAACGTTCAATTAATAACGATACTGCGAGAAACGCAAGTCCCTACATCCAAGACGGGTTTCTTGCAAACATCGTTGTTGCAACCGAATTTTTAAATGGTCCTAGATTGGTTAAAAATAATGTGGATCATCAATTTACTGTTCACCTACGAAATCTATAGTATTTAGTCAATTGTACTCTTTGCAGTACAGTGAAACAATCGCTGGATATTTAGAATGATCCAGTACACCCATGGAAATATCTACAAACTAGCTGACCCACGCAACTTTGTCTGCGTCATAAGTACTACCTACTACTACTACTACTAAATACCTACTACTACCTACCTACTACTACCTACCTACTACTACCTACCTACTACTACCTACCTACTACGACCTACCTACTACTACCTACCTACTACTACCTACCTACTACTACCTACCTACTACTACCTACCTACTACTACCTACCTACTACTACCTACCTACTACTTTTCACCGTTTAAACCTTCCCAGGACTTCTACAAATAACTCAAAACCAAAATGAGCCAAATTGGTCCAGCCGTTCTCGAGTTTTAGTGAGACTCACGAACAGCAATTGATTTTTATATTTATAGATAGATAGATAATAATAGATTGTTGGGCTAAACAAACATGCAACACACTAAAGAACAAATACGCATCTAGACAGGTCTGCGTATTTAGTTCCGCGTTTTACGGGGTTCAGACGGCACTCAATAAGCGTAACATCGATTACTCGTCACATTATCGATTAGCTAACTCGTTTTACGCTTGTAAATAAATCTTATAATCTTAACTCGATTTTTGAAGCGGTTACTTGTTACGCTGGGGCTGTGGTATGATATACGTAGTATCGAATAATAATGGCTGTCAATATTATGCTGCATTTCAGTTCGAAGAGCAAAGAAAGGTACTACTCGTACAAGATTTTTTTTGAAATTTTAGATGCAGCATCTAAGTTAAGAGCGGGCCTAACGCCAGGAAAAATTCTGATTTCCCCCGCGCGTCTCGCCATTAGTGCGTTTATCAAACACGGGCGGCACCACGATGCGCGACGCGCGGGACCGAACTCGCGTACTTGAAGTCATTGAGCTGAGTATATGCAACATAGATAGATGAAAACACTTTCTATTCTTATTTTTTTTTTTAGTAAATTTAACACCATCAATGCATTCCCATGTTGTTAGTATGTCGTGAAATAAAAGTTTTGAGTAGGTAAGTATTCTATTTCATCTTAGTTTTCTTAATATAAGATATCGGAATTGTAGACATCGGAATGCATGATTAATAGGATACAATGGTTGGAAGCGACTTCTTAAATAGGTGGTAATTTTTTTTCGGCAAACCGGGGTATCTTGACGTTTGTTACGCCATTTTGGTAATCTACTTTTCGACATTAGTTAGCATTTGATTCTGTAGTCAGAAAGTTAAAAAAATGATCAATTCCGGAATACGGAATAAAAACAAACGTTGCAGGTACCTATACATTTGTTTCTATAATTAGAACCCTAAATTGGTTTTTAATTTTGCTACAAATAAGAAACGATCGTAAGAAATATCGTATAATCATCATATTAATATTTGTTTATTAGTTTTATTCACAACACTGAAGCTTCATTTACATGAGGCTATTTTCTTGGACATACCGGTGCAATAATTGAATACATACCTTCAAGAATGCCAAGCACCTGTTTACATAAAAACTTGAAAGCAAATATTATATATTTTACAATTTAATAAATAAAACGACCAAGTGCGAGTCGAACTCACTCGCCCATGAAGGGTTGAAACAGCAACTCAAAAATGAATTGATTGAATGTACGGTAAACGGTTTATGTATTAAAAAAATACTTACTAGATGTCGTTCAAAACACTTTTCGGTGGAAGTTTACATGGTAACGTACATCATATATATTTTTAGTTTTATCATTCTCTTATTTTAAAAGTTACAGGGAGGGTACACACATTTTACCACTTTGGAAGTGTCTCTAGAAAAAAACTTAAAAAAACCTCAATATCATTTTAAAGACCTATCCATAGATAGGTACCCAAAGTATGGAATTAAAGAAAAAAAAAATTGAGTTTCAGTTCTAAGTATGGGTGAAACCCTGAAAGTTTTTTTTTCTATTATTGTGTGAAAATAGTAATGCAAAATAATACGAACAAGTAAAATTAAATTAAAATTTAAAAACCTTCCGACACATAATGTTATTAAAGTTAAATAGAAAATAATTGATTATAGTTAAATTCTGGGAACCAGGCATCACTCCACTCACCGTGTCTCATTTCGTTAATATTCCTTATTCCCTTTGAATATAGTCATTATTGTAGGTTTATAGTCAAAATCTTTCATTTGATAAATTGATACCCATATTGAAAAAAAGGTAATTCGCCATTTTGTGGTGGCGGCTATCTTGGATTGTAAATTTATCATAGTGAGTATTCTACTAGTCACGCCCTTTCATTTGATACCCATATCGAGGGAATTGATTTTTCAATTCCCTCGATATGGGTAATATATGCTTGGGTATATATGCAAGTAATCCGTAGTTTTGTGTCAGCGGCCATCTTGGACCAATTTTCATCAAACATAGCTAAGAACACTCCCGACTAATTCACCTTTCTATTAAAATATAAAATTAAAATCGTTTCATCCGTTTGGATGCTACGATGCCACAGACAGACACACACACACAAAGACACGTCAAACTTCTGCACCCCGTCGTCTTTGCGTCGGGGGTTAACAAAGGAACTTTGGCATAGTATAAAAAAGACAAGTAGGATATCTTCATATAAACGCACCGCGCGCGGCTTGTATGTGTGCGTCATACTATCTTTACGTCGCCGCACGCACACTCTAACAAAATCTCGACCCGTGTCTTACTGCCGCCAGTCGAGGCTTGTACATCGCACAAAGTTCGCGCCTCACGGCTTAAAGGCATACGTAAATAAATTAAAAATGGGTGATTATCGCAGGAGAACCTATTGCTGTGTGTATGGGTGTCTAAAAATAACAGGAAAGGTTAGCATGTCGCTTATTCTAGCATATAATTTATTATTGATGCTGAGATACCTAGTTATTTTTATGTTGTATTAGTCTTCTATTAGACAGACTAAGTAGGCAGGTCTACTTTCCCACTAGAATGTTAGGTACTTGATCTGACAATAGATTCTTTGACTTTGTTTACGTTGAGTTATGCCGATTTCTCAGTATTTTAAGTAGGTATAGTAACTCAATCCCTATTTAAAGTTACAAAATACGTAATTTAAAATGATTGACGAATAGGGTAGACGACAAAAGACATCTAATTAAGTACTCCGTTAGTTAGATTACTAACAAATATTTAACCCGTATTTTTTCTTTTGTTACACAAACCATAATTTACGAATGTGACGCCTTAGTATAATTTTGAATGAGTTCTGAGTTCTAACGAGCCCCCACTCCCGAGTTTGTGAAAAAAGTATGTGTCCATTATTTTCCAATACTTACTGATGGTGTCGGCGGCGAGACTCTTTCTCCACACCAGGGTGCAAGCAAATGGTGCAAGTAATGGCCATACGTAAAAGGCATCGTGAGTCGTTTTAGTTTTGAATCAAAATTTTGTGTTTTGAAAACTTGTGATAATAATTTTATGTCGTAAATAAGTTTTTTTATAGTATCTTATTGGAATCTTTATATAGTATTATGATGAATTAGCACCATCACAATTTTAAAGTCCAATAAGACCAAGAAAAATGTAATTTAGAGTGTTGTGTCACATATTTACGTAATTTGAAAAGGTGATTTTTTGTTAATTAAGATATGACGTTGAAATTAGTGTAAAAACGTTGAACTTGGCTTAAAAACGATATCCATGCATAAATCATGTAAATCGGTCCAGTAGTTTAGGAAATCTACACTAATATTATAAAGAGGAAAACTTTGTTTGTTTGTTTGTAATGAATAGGCTTAAAAACTACTGGACCGTTTTTAAAAATTCTTTCACCATTCGAAAGCTACATTATCCACGAGTAACATAGGATATATTTTATCCCCGTACTCCCACGGGAACGGGAATTACGCGGGTGAAACCGCGGGACGTCCGCTAGTATAAGATAAAACAAATAGTAAACACTATGTTCATCGTAAATTTCACAGTCTTTGTTGTATAATATTTTTTTGATAATAGTTTAGGAGACATAGTTCATCAGATCAATGTTTTGAATGCGTTATAATGGTTTGAAAGATAGACCCATCCAAAATGTCCCCCCGCCCCTCTAAATTTTAAAATAAGAGAGTAAAAAGAATATGCTGTAGATTTCAATGAATACCAGACAACACATTTATAGGCACTGAATTTAAATATAGCTAAAAGTGACAACCCTGAGACAGTAATTATAACGCGGATTGAGCTGTAGATGCACTACTGCTCCTGTTTATACTATGACTTTGGTAAGCACGACAGGTGGTCAAGCTATACAAAACCAGTTTATGCAGATCTCTCATTGTACATAAAGTATATACATGGTGAGGCCACGTTATACTGGAAATGTAAAAAAATATTTAGCCGGAATGTGGCCAGAGTATATTGTAAATAGGTACCGGTAAAATGGGGGTAATAGGGATGCAGGGGTGAATAGAAACAAAACTTTGGAAGGGATTTTATCGCTGAACTTATATTGTATATTGCCAACAAGGTACCTTTATAATTAAGTATAATTTAGTTAACACAGTAGCGTACTTGTTGGTACCATATCATGTGAATTAAACTTTAAAATCCATTCCAAAGTGTTGTTTCTATTCACCCCTGGATCCCTATTCCCCCCATTTTACGGTATTCATAATTCTTTATGAAATCCTAGGTGCACACATAAGGTATGTGAGATTTCGGTAGTAGGAAAAGATAAACGTACTTCTCCAGTGAAACATTTTGGTCATTATTCAAATTCTTTTCGACCTCGATGGTACTCCCGACAGAACCATCAACAAACTCGATCACTCGATTTGAATTATTTTCTGGGAACTAATACCTGAAACAAGCGAGTGTTCGGAATCACATTACTTTTTATATTTTTTAACGTGATTCATATTATGATTGTGCTAAAGCGGCCATTTTAGGGCCCTAGTCTATTTTAAATCTTTACTAGTCGACCCGACCTACCTACTACCTATCTACTACCTACCTTATACCTATCTACTATCTACCTTCTACCTACCTACTACCTACTCCCATCCACTACTTTCACGTAATAATAACACATAACGTACCGCGTGCGTAACGTATCTACAAGTAATAAAACAAATCCCTTTAAATAATAACTACCATATTTTATTAATTTATAATAAATAATATACCTACATAACGGTTAATTCGTACGGGTTGTATCAGCCGAAAGACGTCCACTGCTGGACATAGGCCTCCCCCAAGTGTCGTCACATTGACCGGTCAACGGCGACTCGCATCCAACGTTATAATTTCACACAAAAACAATGCACGATCAAATCAATCATCCGTTTATTTTGAGTTTACTATGCGCTTAGGCACGTAAAAAATACATAAGTACTTTCGACTACGGCAATCAGCCATAAATTGAGTGTTCAACTGCTTTACTTCTCGCTTCTTCCGTTTTGTTACTGTATTTTTCATGTTAGCCATGTTACTCAACAAAAAATTAGTAATATTATGAAAATAATAAGGGCGGCTGGGCGCGGAGCAAAGTGACATAGACTGCCCGTCTCAACAGAGCGAGGGCTACTGATCGGTGAAACAAACTGATGTCTCAAGCTCGCGTCCCGCGAGACGGAAGACGGCGCATTTCGCGGATTAAAAATGTAGTAAGCGCCAAACTCTTTCGGGTCTATTATCTCTTAAAATAGAAAATATTTTGAAAATTTTCTCAGAGTCAGCCCTAGGTTACACATGAGTGATAATATTAATGTAGTTTTTGGTTCAGTAATATGCACCAAAATAGAATACAAACCAAAATTCTTGAAAATTAGAGGTAACTTTGTGACGATTTTCTATCGAGAAAATTTTATCCTATTATGTTTTTGCTCAGACCCAACCCTCACATTTATAATGAACTTTCCTGACATATTTTTTTTTTCTAATTTGAACATGATTTACTACTCTAAAAATCTAATCTAAGATTGATGATTTTGCTTTAGGCCCGCTCTTAAATCCTTGGAGTTATACGATTTCATTTTGCACAAGTACAGTTAATATTATTTCCACCATCAATCTATACTTAATATTATAAAGCAAAAGAGTTTGTTTGTTTGTTTGGTTGAACGCGCTAATCTCAGGAACTACCGGCTCGAATCGAAATTATTTTTGTGTTGGATAGTACATTTATCAAGGAAGGTTATAAGCTATATAACATCACGCTACGATTATTAGGAGCGGAGAAGGAATGAAAAATGTTGCAAAAAAGGGGATTTTTTTTCCTTTCGTTTTTCTGCCTTATGTGACGCAGACCAAGTTGCGTGGGTCAGCTAGTGGAAAAATAAAAGCATAACTGATTGATTTCGTTCCAGTAGTAATCATTAGAAAACATAACTTACGTGCGTCATATACGATAACTTACGGAATGAAAAAGAAATGTACGATTACGTACCTATTTTCTTTTTCAATTGATTTTGACGTTGAAGTCACTAAGATATGTAGTCTAGAGTATTAACTAAATGAGTTACCATACATGTATACCTAATTATAAGCATTTATATCAATGCCTTCATTCACTAGCTTCTTCCCAAGCATAATTTGAGTTTGAAGTATTAAGAGAAACACTGAAATCGACACTCACAGTTACAGCTACACACAATCAAGGTTACAAAGCTCTTATGCAATGCAAAACATCAGCAAATGCGTCAATGACCAGCTGTTATAATGCATTCATGAGATGCACGACAAAAAACATGGCGTCGATCAAAACTGCATAATACTTGGGAATCGTCTGAAAAATAATTAATGTCTATCGATGCGCAGACGTGTGCATGTTAATGGTAATTTATCAGGTGATTTCGAATTGATCACGATTTTCATTTGTTATCCCAAACACTTTTGCTTGTCATAATCATGATCCACAAGCTGCCTTCACCTACTGCGAGTAGACCTCTCTTTGTTTGGGCTAATCTTCACCGTTCTGAATCAGCCTCATCAAGGTTTTAAACAAAACCGCAACAATAACGTATACCCATCTCGATGATGGACGACCAACACTTGTCTTTTCTTTGGACGCCACTCAGTCAAAGCTTTAATATTGTTACGAGCTGGGTATGAGATAAATTAATTACTACCGATTAAACAACACAATAACTTTATTAATCACAAAACAATCAAAACTTAATCACAAATACACTACTGTTTACTATTCACTTAGATATCGCACTTGTAGTTCACTTGGATTCGCTTCGTTGTGTCGCTAAAACAAGACTGCCGGTCGTGGCCCTGAGCGCTCTATTTATACTCGCCAACAGACACACCAGAATAACGACGAATATTCGAGAGGGTCATAAAAAAACACTAACAAAAAATAGCAGGTAGATAGGTACCTAATAAAAACAAGTACCTACCTAACCTACCTAACCTACTTGTACAAAACAAGCAAATATGAACCTTATGCCCTAGGCGTACGGTCGAAATTCTAATGTCTTTTTATAAATAGGTCGCGAGTTTGTACCTACCTAACTTTAAAACTAATAATAATAGAATTCTCTCGAACTTCTAACGTACGCACACTGTAATCGCTGACTTTCTCGAATGTTCTAGTAGGTCCGATGTAACACTGCCCCCTCCTTAGACATGCTCGTCCCGAGCATCATTAGTCCCGTAGTATCGCGCCAACCGATCTACATGCACAATCTTAGGCGCACCTCGTGGGCCCTTCTGTATTCGGTAGGTGACATCGTTGATCCTAGTCACGACTCGGTATGGCCCATCCCATTTTGCTTGTAACTTCGGAGACTTCCCCTTGCTCCGCACTGGGTTATGCAACCACACCAGTGAACCCTCGTCGAAACCCCTACCGTTGGCTTTCCGGTCATAACGGGTCTTCATCTTCTCAGACATCTGTTGGCCGGACTGTCGGATATGCTCATAAACATCGTTCAACTTATTACGCAAGTCATTCGCGTAATCTGTTACGCTACATGGAGCATCAGGGGGAGTTCCAGTGATTAAATCAGCAGGTAACCGTAGTTCCCTTCCAAAGTTCGCGAAGGCTGGTGTCACAGTCGTACTTTCGTGGACTGCACTTCGGTAAGACAGAAGAAACGGCTGTATGTGCTTGTCCCAATCCCTTTGCCGGCTTTCCACAACTTTCGCCAGATATCTCTCCAACGTTTGGTTGAATCGTTCTACCATTCCATCGGATTGTGGGTGGTAAGAGGTGGTTCTGGTTTTATGGGTACCCATCAATCGACAAGTCTCTTGGAATACTTGCGATTCAAAATTTCTTCCTTGATCGCTGTGTATTTCTAAGGGTACTCCAAAACGACAGAAGACTTCCTGAACTAATTTATCTGCGACAGTTGTAGCTTCTTGGTTAGGAATGGCGAAGACTTCCGGCCACTTTGTAAAGTAATCCATGACCACCAGGAAGTACCTGTTTCCGCTCTCGCTTACTGGAAATGGTCCCGCAACGTCTAGTGCTATCCGTTCCCAAGGGGCTCCAACGTTGTACACTTTTTATGCACCTCTGCTGCGTGTCTGGGGTCCTTTCACGGCCGCACAACTGGTACATTTGCGGCACCAGTCCTCCACATCATCACGACAATGGATCCAGTAAAAGCGTTCTCGAATTTTTAGTAGAGTCCTTTTTACTCCCATATGTCCTCCAGAACAACCATCATGGTAGAGCCGTAGAACATCCGGTACCTTAGCTTTAGGAACAACCATTTGTAGATGACAGCTGTCCCCTCTAGCATTTTCCCATTTACGGCACAAGACTCCATCCTGGATCACCAAGCTGTTCCATTGCGCCCAATAACTCTTCGTGATGGAACTCATCGCTGCCACATCACTCCACCTGGGTTTAGGAGCACCAGCTTTGATCCACTCGAAGATTGGTTTGATGTCCGAGTCATTTTGCTGAGCTTGCTGTAGGGTCTCTTTCCATTCATCGCTGAGATCCGTTCTAAGCATCCTCACGGGCACTACCTCCTTAGTCTCTTGCCTGGCACAGTGCTTACAGTCTTCAGGACAGGGTCTCCTTGACAAGGCGTCTGCATTACCGTGAGTTCTCCCACTGCGATGTTCAGTTATGAAATCAAACTCTTGGAGTAGTTCTATCCATCTCGCCACTTGTCCCTCTGGATTCTTGAACTGTAATAGCCACTTCAGTGCAGCATGGTCAGTTCGTAGTTGAAATTTACGTCCCAGCAAATATTTACTGAAGTGCTGCACTGTCTTTACTACAGCGAGGAGCTCCCGTCTTGTAACGCAATAATTTCTTTCAGGTTTCGATAAAGACTTGCTGAAGTAGGCTATTACAACCTCCCGGTCTCCTTTCCGTTGAGACAGCACGCCCCCAATTCCAGTATTACTGGCATCCGTGTCAACTATGAAGTCATTTTCAGTGTCAGGATATCCCAAAATAGGTGTGTTGCACAGACGTTTCTTTAATTCCTGAAATGCGACGTCGCAGTCCTCGTCCCAACAGAATTGCCTCTTTTCCTCAGTGAGTTTGTGCAGAGGTTTTGCAATGTCGGCAAAATTCTTGACAAACCTTCGATATTAGGAGCACAAACCCAGGAATGCTCTGACCTGTGTCTTGTCTTTCGGAACTGGCCAATCCTTGACGGCGACTACTTTTTCTGGGTCTGTTTGAACACCTTCCCCCGAAACTATGTGTCCTAAGAAGTTCACTTGCTGTCTGAAAAACGAGCACTTTTTCGGACTTAACTTGAGATTTGCTGTTTGGATTTTCGACAGCACTCGGTTGAGGTTTTTAAGGTGATCTTCAAATGTACGGCCCACTATGATTATGTCGTCTAAATAGACAAGACATGCGTTTCCAATCAATCCGGCGAGTACTTGCTCCATCAGTCTTTCAAACGTCGCAGGAGCGTTGCACAAACCAAATGGCATAACTTTAAACTGCCATAGCCCTTTTCCTGTTGAGAATGCAGTTTTCTCCTTGTCCTTGGGGTCTATTTCTACTTGCCAGTAGCCACTTTTCAGATCAAGTGTGGTAAACCACTTCATACCAGTCAGCGTATCCAGTGTGTCATCGATCCTAGGCAGCGGGTAGCTGTCCTTTTTCGTGACGTCGTTCAGTCGTCGATAGTCCACACAGAAGCGCATACTGCCGTCCTTTTTCTTTACCAGGACCACAGGAGAACACCATGGACTCGATGAAGGCTCTATAACACCGTCCTTCACCATTCCCTCAATCATGGTTTCTACCTCTTTTTCTCGTGCAGCTGGCAGTCTTCTTGGTCGCTGACGGATAGGTAACTCGTTACCTGTATTAATCTGGTGCTGAACAAGTCCAGTTCTCCCTATGTCAGCATCATTCGAAGAGAAAATGTTGGCGTACTGAAGTAACATCTTCTTAGCCTTGTCCATTTCTCCTTTAGTTAAATCGCAGTTTTCCAAAAGCGTTGACACGTCAAATTTTGAACTGCGAATTTCATTTCCGGTAGGGACATCTTGCAATTGACGCATCCAAGCTACTTCCTCGCAAGTGCCGATCAAGGTGCCCTTCTTAATCACTTGCTCCTGGTCACTTGGATTCAGTATGCGTACTGCTGAGATGTTGGTGGCCTTGACCAGAGTTCGTGCCATCTTCCATGGGAAGTCATTGTTTACCCTTTCTATTAGAACACTTCGACTTTTGTTTCCAGAATTCCGTGGCAAACAAATTGGCACAACCGTTTCTGATCTGCGAGGAAGAACAATCTTCTTTAAACAGTACACTTTCCCTGACGGTGCACCTTCCATGAAGACTTCCTCTGAACCACATTTCAGTACTCCTTGATCAATGTCGATCTCACAACGATATTTCCGCATGAAGTCCAAGCCCAAGATGCAATCGTCCACTATGTCAGCCACGATGACATTCTGCTTGTAAAATCTGTCACCCAATTTTAACTCAACCTCCTTCTTGCCTCGGACGGTAATGTGCTGACCGGTAGCTGTTAGTAACTGTATACGGTCGTGTTTGTTGAAGTAGTCCCCAAGAAACCGACTTGCTAGTTTGGAATTGACGACCGTGTGAGAAGCTCCAGTATCCAACGTCAGTTTGCATGGTGTTCCATTGACTTCGCCTTTGATGGTCAGGCTGTTCCCGTCATGTGCTTGCGAGATCAAGATTCTCGGGGCTCTTTCAATACCAGCCAGCACCCGCCCCCCAGTCCTGGCATTTACTCGTTTCCCTGCTGTGGCTGGGCAGTCACTTCAGCCACTCTTCCGTGCTGATCTTCTCTCGGGGTGCTGCGCTTAGGACAGCTGGACCGAAGATGACCCCTTTCTCCACATGTGTAGCACCTAGGACTATACCCCTGTGGGCGGTCGCGTACAGGTGATGCAACAACCTCCCTGACACGGTGCGTTCGGTGGTCTTGCCTCACTGCCTCTACTTCTAAGGCATGGGCCAAGGCGTCCTTCAAGGTCTCATGATGCCCCAGTCTCACGGCAGCTCTAACTTCTAAGTCACGTATTCCATCAACGAAGGCCTGTACCAGATTTCCATCAATCAGCGCAGGGGCAGACTGGTAGGCTTTCCGAACGAGTTTTTCAACTTCCAGGGCCCACTGCTGTAGGTTCTCGGCACTACGTTGAACACGGTCCTTCAACTTAGCACGGAATACGTGCTCCAGATGCGCGTCGCCGTATCTGGACTCCAACGCCTCCAGCAGCTGCTCGTAGGTTACATCCTTGCCGAGTGCCTCGAGAATAGTTAAAGCCTGGTCTCGGAGGCCCAAAGTGAGCGCGGTCATGGCTTGTGGTTTTGTCCATCCATTCGCCTTCATGACGGCCTCAAACTGTATTTTGTAAGCCGACCACGAAGATGTGCCGTCGAATGGAGGCACTTTAAAACCACGCGAAGATGGTGCAGCAATCACCGAAGCTACAGTCCCGCCTTCAGTCTTCAGTTCGCCCAAAGCCTTCTTTACCCCAGCAATCTGAACTTCGGCCTCCGAGATGCGATTCTCATGCTGGTGGACCTGTTCTTTCATCAACTTGATGTCCTTGCCAAAACTTGCATGCAGATCCTTTATGAGGAGCATCTGCTCGTCCTGGCGGCGGACCTGCTCCTCTTTGTCTTGCTGCAACTGCTCTTCCAATCGGCGAGCCTGCTCCTCTTGACGGCGAGCCTGCTCCTCTTGACGGCGAGCCTGCTCCTCCTTGTCTCGCTGCAGTTGCTCTTCCAAACGGCGAGCCTGCTCCTCTTGACGGCGAGCCTGCTCCTCTTGACGGCGAGCCTGCTCCTCTTGACGGCGAGCCTGCTCCTCCTTGTCTCGCTGCAGTTGCTCTTCCAATCGGCGAGCCTGCTCCTCTTGACGGCGAGCCTGCTCCTCTTGACGGCGAGCTTGATCCTGCAGCAGCGCCATTAAAGCTGACAAGTCTGGCGCCCCTGATGCTGGAGAAACTCCGGATGGGCCAGCGACTGGCTGTGACGTAGGCTGGACACCACCCGGTGTCTGTGTCGGAGAATCCCCAAACCGCCTTTGGTCCATATCCTGCTGTCGCTGACTTCTGGTACGGATACCGTCCGTGTCGTCCTTTGGTAGGATTGGCATAATTTATCTCTCACTTCTGACACCAATTTGTTACGAGCTGGGTATGAGATAAATTAATTACTACCGATTAAACAACACAATAACTTTATTAATCACAAAACAATCAAAACTTAATCACAAATACACTACTGTTTACTATTCACTTAGATATCGCACTTGTAGTTCACTTGGATTCGCTTCGTTGTGTCGGTAAAACAAGACTGCCGGTCGTGGCCCTGAGCGCTCTATTTATACTCGCCAACAGACACACCAGAATAACGACGAATATTCGAGAGGGTCATAAAAAAACACTAACAAAAAATAGCAGGTAGATAGGTACCTAATAAAAACAAGTACCTACCTAACCTACCTAACCTACTTGTACAAAACAAGCAAATATGAACCTTATGCCCTAGGCGTACGGTCGAAATTCTAATGTCTTTTTATAAATAGGTCGCGAGTTTGTACCTACCTAACTTTAAAACTAATAATAATAGAATTCTCTCGAACTTCTAACGTACGCACACTGTAATCGCTGACTTTCTTGAATGTTCTAGTAGGTCCGATGTAACAATATCATAACATAATCACAGTCAACCTGTCAGTAAACTTATATTGTCACTTACGGGATATCTTCCGTGATAATTTATCGGGAGCTCAACATAATAAATAATCACGGAAGATATCCCGTAAGTGACATTATAAGTTTAGTTTTAAACCGTGAAAGCCTAAAACAGTGTTTAACCTGTCAGTAATCAGAGAAAAAACAAAGCTGACCAACATTTTTGTAGTTTTACTACGAAAATGGAAATCGATATTCAGTCACGGGCGGCGGCCGATCTCAACGGAGGTTAGTCGTGTACACTGTATATATTGGTACACTCTCTATACCTTTAATATTTTCAATCCGATAGGAAGATAGTAGCTGAAGACATCCGCAGGAGAACCAAGGTCACCGACGTAGCCTGAAGATTGCCAAACTTAAGTGGCAGTGGGCAGGGCACATTGCTCGCAGAACGGATGGCCGATGGGGCCGAAAAGTTCGGGAGTGGTGAACGTGAACCGGATGACGATGGAGCCCTCCCGCTAGGTGGTTGCTGAAATCCGTTGGCTGCAAGTAGCACGGGACCGGTCAATGTGGCGACACTTTGGGGAGGCATATGTCCAGCAATGGACGTGTTTCGACTGAAATGATGATGAGGAAGATAGTCTAACAAGACGGGGAGAGATTAGGTCCAAGATGTAGTAATGTCGTAATGTAGATTTTGAGTCACAAGAGTGTTATTCTTGTATTATTAACCCCCGACGCAAAAAAGACGGGGTATTAAAAGTTTTACGTGTAGCGCCCGAACGGATGAACCGATTTTGATTTTGGTTTTTATTTGAAAGGTGAATTAGTCGGGAGTGTTCTTAGCTTGATAAAATTCAGTCCAATATGGTGCCCCTGCCACAAAATGGCGGATTACATAATATATTTATTCATATCGGTATCAAATGAAAGGGCTTGACTAGTAAAGTACTATATACTATGATAAATTGAAATACAAGATGGCTGCCACCACAAAATAGCGAATTATTTTCTATTTACTTTTAGCACATTGTGTCGGGTTTTTTAATTTTTAATTTAATTTTACTTGTTTCAGCAACGAGCCTGCTAGATATACTATAGGCCTCCTCAATCGCACGCAACTCAAATCGATTTTCGGCAACTCTCATACAGATTTTATATACCATCCTGTGGAGATCATCGCTTCACCGAACCTGAGGGCGTCCCACCTTACAATGCCAATAGGATAGAGGACAAAAAATATCGAATCAGACCGTCAGTTAGATTATAAAAAAAAAAATTAACACGTTTTTTTTTGTTACGTAAACCAAAAATGGCGTGAAATTCTTAATATTACACGCCTTTGTATAACTTTGAATGCGTTCTGACGTCACGAGCCCCCACTCCTGAGTGTTGATGCGATTTATCTTTGTCAAAATTCATTGATTAACAAAAACAAAAACATTGTGTCCACTATTTTCCAATACTAAAACTGACGGTCTAAATAGATTAGCTTTTTTTTATTGTCGTTATGCCTAAACGTGGTCTCCACTCGTGAACACATCTACCTCAACAGTCAGCCATATATGGCCGGCTCATTGCCACTTCAGCTTACTTATTCTGTGATCTATATCGACAACTCTGGTTCTCTATCCGATCACCTCGACTCAGATACGATCCCTCAGACAAATTCCAAGCCTAGCCCGTTCCATAGCTTGGTGGGCGACCGTGTCATTATGGACCAGTCGTACCGTGAGTGTCCACATTCAATTCCTATGATGGTATCCAATTTAAAAATGAAAAACCTTTCTATTTATAGTATGTCAAATACTAATCACAACCTATTCCTTCGATATTTGTAGAAGATAATAGCACTAGTACTTGGTACCTGGTCAGAGGTAAAGGCGTCGCCACACTAAATGGACTCGATTACGAGCAAAAGTTGTGCTAAAAGTAAATTCATTTAAAGTTATCTAAACGATATTTCTTTTCGGATTGGAAATCATCTCATAACTTCTGCCACTCTGGGCGGGGAGGAGTGTCAGACTGTTACTGACTAAAACTCATCCATGTTTCTTTCTCGCCCTTTATGTTCCGGGGCCACGGTATCTCTTTCGAACAGTCAGCAGGCTTCGACCCTTGCGGGCCCCTCCATTATGCTGTTATGCTGACATCTCTTACGAGGACACGGCAGTGGTCCGCCCACGCTGGGCAAAACTCCTCCGTGTGCTTAACAGTGTCCTTCGTTTGATCCTCGAATTGGAAACGCCCGGGCGTTGCCACTGCGAGGATCGACCGGAGGACACAGTGGAGGTCTGCCCCGCGTGGGCGAAGCAACTGCCCTTTCCTCGTAGCGGCGACCTCTCGCGTCCGGCCCTGGTTTTCTCCATGGTCCGGAGCGAGACGGAATGGGAAGCCGTCACCTCCCTCTGCGAAGCAGCCATGCTAGCGAAGGAGGTGGCGGAACGCGAGAGGGAGAGAGCGTCTCGCCCCAGCCGCCGCGGGGAATGCACTGGGGGTCGGGAGCCACGTGGTGGCTACCGGCCACCGTAGACGAGGGCCTGTGGACGGTTAGCTATGGGTTAGCTAGCCGTCCGTCCGTCTAACGATGACAGGCGCGTTCGTGTTCCACGCGCGCCTCAAAGAGATGTCAGCATAAAGGGAGGGGCCCGCAAGGGCCGAAGCCTGCCCGGGCTGCGGGTCTGTTCGAAAGAGATATCGCGGCCCCGGAACATAAAGGACAAGGAAGGAACATGGATGGGTTGTAGTCAGTAAAAGTCTGACACGGGAGTGTCAGACTTTCCGCCCAGAGTGGAGAAGTTATTTGATGACTTCCCATCCTAAAAAATGGACCTACCACCAACGAACAAGGTGCTTATATGCACCTTGATCGTTTAATAACTACTACTTCAAAATATAGACTTCTCAATAACAACTACAAATCAGGAATTAGTAACGTTTAAGAACAACTGCCGTTCTTACGTTTTGGTACTTAGAAGAAAAATGAGTTTTAATTGTTTCATGCTTGCTTATTCTGAGGTAAAAAAAAATGTATCTGATGTTTACATAGTCCGATTACGCAGACCACAACCTCTCTAAGTTGAACAGCAAGATGCCATTCCGAAAAAAAAAAACTGATGTTTATACTTTGCTGTTGTACGTTACAAAATAATCTTATAATGATGAGCTTTTGTTAGTTCGAACAAGTTAAATTATATAAAATAAAAAAAACCCTTACACTAGAAAAGATACCTTGAAATTAGGATGACCCCCTATCATCATAATTTCAACGTATATTTTTCATTTTAAGTGTGCATTATTCTACTAGTTAAGCCCTTTTATTTGATACGCATATAAACAGATGTATACCGCCATATTGTGACGGTGGCCATCTTGGACTGAGTTTCATCAAACTTAGCTAAGAATACTCCCGACTAATTCACCTTTCAAATTAGAAAAAAAAAACAAAATCAAAATCAGTGAATCCGTTCGGCAGCTACGATGCCACAGACAGACACACACATAGAGACACGTCAAACTTATCAGACCTCGTCGTTTTTGCTGGTTAATTACAAAATAGAATAAATGAGACCTCACTCTTCAGTGGCGCCATCTGGTGGTCTCAAAAACGGTAGGAATTATCGAATGTTAAATCATGTTTGTGTGCGACCGCCTTAAAACAAGCACGTTTCAAAGTAGGCATTTTAGAATTATATCCCCCATAACAGACTGAAAACAGGTTTTGTGCAGTTTCTAATTCTGCGTCTACTTATTATTGTCTTAATGTTGTATTGGATGGAAAAGAAGCCGTTTTGCGGCCATTTTCTAATTTTATGCGACGATGGATAAATTATCGAAAAAAAGAATTTTTGGATAGAAAAAACTAAATGAGATATTTATTTTTGTAAGTAGATCTCGTAAGACACAAATGTTGATCATCTGTGATGTCAGGGTGAAAACGAAATTTCTAGAATCGAGAATGATGATCGTGGTTTGATCATTGTGGCAATTCATGATGAAGACGTGATGACCAGGTGTATGTATGTGGACCTGTTCCCCTTTCAATAGCTTATGTCTACTACTATTGGAAAAAGATTACATGCGGAACCGAAACGTGGCCGCTCACAATAGGCCTCATCAGAAGGCTAGAAGTCACACAAAAGGAAATGGAGAGGGCTATGCTCGGAGTTTCCTTGCGTGATGGAATCAGAAATGAAGACATCCGCAAGAGAACCAAAGTTGCCGACGTAGCCCGAAGAATTGCCAAACTTAAGTGGCAATGGGCAGTGCACATTGCTCGCAGAACGAAAGGTCAATGGGGCCGCAAAGTTCTGGAGTGGCGACCGCGAACCCATGACGTTGTGTTGGAAGGCCTCCCACTAGGTGGACAGATGATGAAGATTGATGGTGAGGGCTGCGGGAATCCGCTGGATGCGAATCGCATGGGACCGGTCTATGTGGCGACGCTTGGGGGAGCCCCATGCCCAGCAGTGGACGTCTATTGGCTGTAATGATGATGATGATGATGATGATTGGAAAATGTAGGCGAATTTTTATATATATGTATGTAAACGCAAATATGTAAGTTGACGGCACGGTTGGCGCAGTGGCTGAAAATTTTGTAAATTGGGTGCTGCGCTGTGTGTAGTGGGTTCGATCCACGCACGGAACAAATGTTTGTATGACCTACTGGTACTTGTTCCGGGTCTGGCTGTTTGATTGTGTGAGGTTAGATGTTTGTAAACGCGCCCACTATGTAGGTGAAATTCATTGGAATGGGCAACGATTAAAAAAAATGCAAGTAAAAATGTGTGATGCAGTGGTCCCAAATAACGGGATAAAGGGAGGAGGGGACGAGGGGAGGATGCTAGTTGAAAAGATACTTTATTTACATACCCATTAGAGGTGAAAACGTAAAGCAAACCATAACAGTTCCAAAAAGTTATCGGCCTAAAACAAAAGCCAAATTACGCAATAAAACAACTGAATGAAATGTAAATAAAAATAACAACAGATGATTATTATGTAAAGTTTATAATAAACGTAGGTAACATTATTATTAATGATATTATATTACTAACACTCGTACATAACTAATGTTATGAATTATGATTCAGACGCTTGGGAGTTAAATTAGACAAAAAACGGTCTAGATTTATTTACCTGTCTGCTTTTTATTTACATAATACGAGAGTGCTATTAATATATTTTGTTTATTTAGAAAGTTTTTAATAGATCTATAATTTTTTTTTAACGAGGAGTTTTGCACTACTGTAATTTTTAATGCCATATGCATTTAACAACTTAAAAAAAGAACACATTATAAAACATATGAAGAAGGGTATTTATCGCGAAATTACTTTTAAAAAAAGAACATTGGGATATGAATATTGAGGTCTTATTTTCGGTATCATTTCATCAATCTAGCCTCTTTTCTTATTTATTCACAGTGATGTAGACGAATTATTGGCACTCGATCATTCTTTTCGCGTTTTGATACTTGTGCATAGTTCTTGTGTATTTGTAGTTTGTTATACAGTCATCAATGAAATATCTGCTGCGCTAAGTTTGTACTTGAAATTGAAAGGTGAATTTGAAAGGTCCAAAACATACCTAGGAGGCACCTACTATAAAATTCTAGTACGTACTAGTTTGTACTTATAAATTGGAACTCAGTACTTGGCCTTTAGAAAACGGATAGTTTATCTACAAAATGACTATCCGCGAAAATTATGAAGGAAACGGCATTGAGTAATACGAATCATACGGAATAATATTGTTACTTTTGGAAGTTGTTAAATTTCGTAATGCTTTAAAACCGATTGTTATTTGTGTAGACCTACTCTGAAAGCAAATTATCCTTTTTAACGTGTTGTTGGTGTCTAATCCTGGTGCCAGAGATTTTATATCACCCATGAGTGTCTGACTTTGCTTTAGATGCCATCGAGAAATATATCGCAGGGAGGTATGTTAGTATCCTCACGATATTTTCCTTCTCCGAAGTAAGTAATAGTTACAGATAACACGCACTTAAATCCGGAAAATCACAGGTACCTTGGGTTCGATCTCGAGACTTAAATCTTAATCATCTTTATACACATGCAAGGTGCTCGTGGCTAAATAATATCTAGCCGCTCAGGTCGATCTTTAGGTTAAGCCATCCTTGTCTAGGTTGGTCTGTGGATGGCTGACCACCCACCCTTACATGCCAAGTTTCCTCCGTACCTCGGAAAGCACGTTAAGCTGTTGGTCCTGGCTGTCATTTGTCCATCTTTGACAGTCGTTATAGGTAGTCAGTGGCGCAAAAAGTCTGACACTAGACCTACCAAGAGGTATCATATTTCCCAATATTAACTGGGTTGTGTAGGTCAGATAGGCAGTCGCTCCATGTAAAATACTGGTATTCAGCTGCATTCGGTTAGACTGGAAGCCAACCCCAACATAGTTGGGAAAAGGCTAAGCAGATGATGATGACACATGGATCTCTGGTTGCACGTTGCACTTCAACCTAAGCTTTCAGCGAAATGCAAGCTTGATGATATCTTATTTATGTTACAAGGAACTCCAACTCATTATCATCATCATTATTTGGACCTTATGCCAATCCATTTAGATTCGATGCAGCATGTCTACATCTTCCATACTTCTCAATTACTCGTCATCTCAACAGACACCTTTTTTCGTGCCACAACATCCTTCGCACTAGGCAGTCTAACTGCAGTTAAAATAGTTTACCAACACTACTCGACCAGAAATCTTAATCCCAAAGATGTTCGCCGATAAATCACGACAAAAAAACGAAGCAATTTGATATTAACTCCCAAGTTTCTACCATAAATTTAACAAGACGTATTTTAACGGCATCTTCACGGTTATCCTTAATACCCCAATAAACATATAGGATATGGCTTATCACGATAGATTGAAGACTAGCCGAGCGAATCTGCGGTATACCGCTAGACAAGAAATAATCACCACATTACACAGTCTGAATAAGTAATCTGTTTGTGTAGTTGTATAAGATAAAAAAATGAGTTGTATAATTATTGAAATAGAAATTATAAAAGTATTATCACTTAAAAATGTTAAATAGCTTTGAAACATATCTGAATTTCTAATTAAGATAAATTACGTTTTCTATTTTGGTGTTTGAATATTTAATTTTTCCCTTGTTTGTTAAAGAAATAATTAAAGGATAGTAATATAATTTTATAAAAATAAAAAATATTCCTTAAAAATAATTTTTAAAAAGTATGATAAGTGAGAGCTCGGTATCTGGAACAGGCTCCATTCTACCGGCAATCAGGGTTCCGTGAATTTATTATTATATTTTGTGATGTAATTGACCACTTTTTGTCTATGGTGACATCAATTGTTGACCAATAAAAATCTTAATTATTGTGATATCTATCGTTTAATAAATGCAGGAGTTTATATCATTATCATATATCACCCTTGTGCCAATGTTACTTGGAAGAAATATCGTTAAAAAAAAAAAAACATTTTTCTTCCTGTCTCCACTCTCAATTACAGAGAAGACAAAATAATTCACATCACATAAAATCATCATCTGCCTAGCCTTTTCCCAACTATGTTGGGATTAGCCTCCAGTCTAACCAGATACAGCTGAATACCAGTATTTTCCATAGAGCGACTGCCTATCTGACCTCCACAACCCAGTTAACACCTGGGTAATATAATACCACTTGGTAAGACTGGTTGTCCGGCTTTTTGGGCAACTCACTACCTGTAACAACTCCCAAAGATGGACAAATGACAGCCGGGACGAACTGTTTAACGTGGTTTCCGAGGCACGAAGGAAACTCGGTATGTAAGGGCGGTCACCCACCCTCAGACCAACCTAGGGAAGCACGGCTTAACCTAAAAATTGGCCCAAGCGACTGCTATTATTTAGCCACGATTAACATCACATGATAATCCAATGAAAGTCATAGACCAGGTATATTTCAGCTCTACAAAAAGCACAAAACATCATAGCCGCAAACGTAAGTACTTGTTTACTGCGGTTGCTAAGACCGAGATGCATAATTTAACTTTCTGAATTAGATCTGTGGTATTTTGTACATGTGTTAATGGTAGAACATACTTAGAAAACTTATTAAATGATGTGCTTAATAATTCTTCTTTTGGGTGGTATAAGGAAAAGGTTTCATGACAAAATCTTAAAGTGCGGCCAAAATCACTTTCGACTCATTTCATGAATAAAATCGCAAAATTTCAACACCAATAAGACTCATACATTAACCAAAAATCAATACTACTTTCGAAAACTCATAACCAAAAATAATTATTCCTTAATGGTATGCACACAATGCCTCCAATAGCCCACATAGATAAATTATTCATTTCACGTAAATGACTATCAAAATATACAAATATTTTACAACCGACCATTCAAGAACCTGACCTTAAGAATGCACAACAAACCCTAGTAAGAAGCTTTCAGTTTAAAATCACTCTAACACCGACCACATTAGAGTTCATAATCACAAAATCCTCATCTTAACCTAGATGGTCCAACGTGCTTCGTACAGAAGTCAGGTGGGGGGGAATATGATAAAACTGTATAGCGGTCCAATCGAGACGCCAAACATTGCTTGACATCCCTAGATGTCTGAATATTACTAAAAAAAAAATTAAATAAAAAAAAACAAAACAATATGAAGCTTCTCTTAGTACTTTTGGCGGCTACGGCCTTTGTCTCAGCAGAAGACAGTGATAACACATTAGAATCGGCGATTAACTTCATTAAGGACTGCAAAGGAGACTACATCCTATGTGTGAAGGTTAATAATAATTTTGTATTAATAAAAAGTGAAAGTGAAGTGTGTGTTGTGGAATCAGGTTTCTCAGTGGTTGATGTCGAGGATTTCTCATTTCACTTCTACCAAGAGTGCATACGATCTAAATTACAACGGCTGGTTAAAACAATTAACGTGTCCAATTTTGCCTCAAAAATGTTGGAGCTTGACCGGAAATTCCCCCAAGAAAAGAATCTATATCAGTATCTTCGATACTGTAGTCTTTTTAATAAAATCTAAGCTCAAAATAATAACTTATTCCCACAAACGTTTAATTTAAATCAAAATTTTATAAACGCAATAATCTAATCCAATGTTAATTTCACAGGAAAAAATGCTCAGAGTTGTCGACAACTTGAGAGCATCGAAAAGCATAACCATTGTAGATGGAGTGGTTTTCAAAGGAGAACCCGAATCAAGGTCCGCCAAGAAAAATGACGCTTTGCCTGTTGACCCCACGGCTAGGGACGCTGAGGTCAACTACAGACTGGTCGATGGAGTCGTGAGCCTGTTCGAAACTCACGCCCTTGAAGTCAAAATGAACCAGGCTGACAAAGACACCATCCAAAGATCACTTGAAGAAGGTAAGTCCAAAATCACAATTTTAATCACTGAAAATCTAAAAATAGAATCCACAGTAGAATATAAATAGAAAAGTGAAACAGTTAAGTCAGTGACTCTAAATGAATGCAGTAATTATGGAATCGAGAAAAAGGTTAATTAGTTTACAATCTGCAACGCTTTGTTGGATCTACAGCGATAATTATTTTAATAGAGACTACTGATGACGTGATAATCGATTGATAGATTATCAAGAGCATTAGAGTGATTTAGATATCAGTACACTTGATTAAGTTGAAATCATGGTAGATAAACTCATAAATGTCTTGATAGTCAAAGTTAAATATGTTGTTGAATATAAGAATAATAAATATATTTTCCTATTCCCAGGTCGTGGCAAGAAGAAAGGAGGCGGCATGGGCGGTATCATCGGTCTCCTTGGCGCCAAACTGCTGCTCGGCAAACTCTTCATCGTTAAGCTCATCGCCCTCAAGGCCCTCGCCACCGCCAAGATCGCCCTTGTCCTTGCAGCCATCCTCTTCGTCGCTTACTGCTTGAAGGGTGAACAGACCAAGACAACGTATGAGGTCATTCCTCATGCTCATCACCACGAGTCTCATCATCCCGTCCACGTTGAGCACGTTGCTCACGATTCTGGACACGGTGGCGGCCACGGAGGATACTCCAGCTACGGCCAGGACTGGAACAAGAACCTGGATGAAGCCCAGAACCTCGCCTACAGCGCATATTCTCATTCAACATAATTCAAAGACTTTTTTAGCATAAATCGACGGTCGTCGTAGTAACCTCTGTTGTACAAAGAATTTATTTATTATCTTAATTTATTGCCATTAATTTATTGTTGAATAAAGAATTATTTATTATTACCAATTATTCCGTTCGTTTTATTGTTAGATTTAAAGTTGTCATTAGATCATTTGATTTTGTTTTCGATTGATTCGAAACGGAAATCGAAATTACTGGAAGCCATGTCAGTGTCTCGATGGTATGAGTTCACGAACATTCCGAACGAGTTTGTTACGTCTTACTTTCATTCCATGATTGATATTATTTATAGCAGACACTTGGCCCCAGGCATGAGCAGTCAAAACTTCCTTACGACCGTTTCGGTTGGAATTTCAATAATTCCTTTGAATGTAAACGCAGTGCGCATTTTCGATTATATCTCACATCCGTAGGTGTGGTGGTTGCGGAAACATCCGAGACGTTAATAAAATTTCTAAATTTTGACACAAAATCATCACTGGTTCTTTAAATACTCATTCATGCATAAATTACAAGACAAGGTCATGTTTTCCAATGGCTACGGAAGTATTTGCTAATATCTCTAATTCAACATTTATGAAAAGAGTTCCGACTCTCTCTAATAATAATATGCTTATTTTAATATGTTCTACATATCTAAAAGTGAATAAACATAGCTAAAGTTGATTCTTGAAACTGGTAAACGATAAAACAGGTTAAAAGTATATACATTGAAGCTTCGACTTTCTATAGATGAGGTTTCACGTGTTTTAGTCCAATTTCATCTTCATCGAGAATACGGCCGGTCAGTGCGACTTCACTGCAGCAACTCTTTGTCGCAAGAAAATTCCAAAATCTGCATGACAATGCATTTTTTTGTTACTTGTTATCAAGATTTAGTAATTGTAACTTACTTTTGATCACGATTATTGTGACGTTGCAATTTTTTGTCTAGATTATTCATCTATGACGTTGCACATTAACCTGCAAGATCTAGGTAACTTTTACTGAGAAGGATTTTGTAGTGTAAATTCGAAAGTTGAGATGTAATGGCTTATGAATTATGACTTGCATTGCATCAAGTGTGACTTGGCTTTTTTACGTGTGTCTAGTACCGTATAATAGGTATGATGAACTTTTATTCATTTGAGCCTTTGTGTCTCAATGAGATAAGTGCTTCTTTCAAACGTTACGTCGGAGAACGTTTTACCTTTTTTATTTAAATGAATTTTAACCATATGGGAGATTAATGGTTGTTTGTTCAGTAATAATGAATGAGGAAAAAAGAGGTCTTTTATAGCATCAGAAACTTTTGTGATATTTTAATTATGATGATTGGCGTCTATTGTTGTGTATTGCTTCTATCTCAAATGTTTCTTTAAGTTTTTTTCTTTCTAGTTAAGCTCTTTTTAGATAAAGCATTCATTTTCTGTTTCCTGAGTGGTTTCTGATGGGTTAGATTATCGTGCGTAACGTTTACTTATGCAATGTATCTTCTCTTCTTTTCACCTTTTCCTTTTCGGACCTTTCCAGTGATTTGATCTAACAGGACCCCAAGTTCAGCTTGGGCATAAAACTAAATTGCTATAATTTTCGCAATTTTTCATTCATCATCAACATTCCAAAGCCTGCCTCATAAAATAGTTCTCAATTGCCACTAATCATCTTTATAGCTAGCAACTAATAATCGCCCGTATGCCCCACGAGCAGCGGGTCAAGAACAACCGGCTGTTCTACAGACATTAGCATCTTCATAGTAGTATTTATCTTCGATGGGAAAGTGTTCGGTTTCCCTAAATCAATGCATTTGGGAAATGGGTTGCGGTATTGAAGGTATCATATATGATTGTTGATGGCCAATGGTGGTTAAAGAAAGTAAATGTTCAATTTAGAAACTTTGTCTTGTTTTCGAAGTTTGTTTCTAGGTCGGTCTGAGTGTTATTAGGTCTTTTTCGGGAGCATCCCGGAGTCCAAATTATTGTATTGTTTTAGAATCATAACCCTTTTTTTATGGGAAATCATCAAATGACTTCTCCCACTATGGGCGGAGCGGGAGGGAGTGTCAGACTCTTACTGACTAAAACCCATCCATGTTCCTTCCTTGCCCTTTATGTTCCGGGGCCGCGGTATCTCTTTCGAACAGGCCCGCAACCCCGGCTGAATCATAACCCTTTGCTTTGCAGGCTGTAGTCGGGTTAAAATTGCTCGCTCCTTATAACATCGGACTTAAATATAAATGGCGACCCTTAAGATAAAATTGACACGGTTCTGTTATAGTTATGTTAATCCTGATTCAAAGATTTCGCGATCAATATTGCACTACTGCTTTTAATGATTTCAGAAAACTTCTACTAAGTGCTTTAGATTCTAATAAAATTCTATTACCTGTAATTGTTTAAGATCCATTGCTGTGCGACCTCTCACGTTTCTAAGTGAACTACATAAGCGACTGTTGCCATGATTCAATTACCACAAATCTCTCTTACGATAAGCTATACATAAGTTATAACTCAGTTTAGCACAGTCCTAGTCAAGCTTTTGTGAACGAAAATGTTGTGAGGAAGCCAGCATGCTATTTTTCCGATGGGAAATCATCACATAACTTCTTCCAGTGTGTGGAGTGTCAGACTTTTACTGACTAAAACCCATTCATGATCCTTCCTTGCCCTTTATGTTCCGGTACCACGGTATTTCTTTCGAACAGTTCCGCAGCCCCGGCAGCCTTCGGCCCTTGGCGAGGCGCGCGTGGGACACGAACGCGCCGTCGACATGGCAAGCCAGCATGCCTGTGATATAGTTATCGACGGCATGTAAAGCCAAGTCAGGGGATAACAAACTCTGATACCAGTTATGGCGCTAACCACACGATAAAGAAAAAGTAAAACTTCAAATTACATCAGGTTAACATTTCGTTCTTGAAATGTGCTATGAATGTGTGAAGAAATATAAGCGACTAACTTTTATATCCGGCTGCTCTCGCAATACCACCTACTACCCTCATCCGTGTGTCACTGCGGGGGGCCTACTGAAAACCAGCGCTGAGTGTTTTACACCCAGCATATGCTGAGTTGGCTACCCTTTCGTTATGGGCATGTTCAGCGCAGTTGAGCTGTTTTAATTCAATTGTTAAGCTGTTTGTTATTATCCTACTAATATTATAAATGCGAAAGTTTGTAAGTATGGATGTATGGATGTTTGTTACTCTTTCACGCAAAAACTACTGAACGGATTTGGATCAAATTTAGCACACAGATAGTTTATTACCTGGATTAACACATAGGATACTTTTTATCCCGGTAATAAGATCCCGTGGGATAATTTCAAACTTCACGCGGGCGAAGCCGCTGGCAGAAGCTAGTAATCTATATGTATGTGCTGCTCTTTGTGTTGTGCTGTCCATTAGCGAATAAATGATTATTCTATTCTATTCTATTCTATTCAATATGAACGTTAATATCGAAGAACTAACGTAGTTTTCTATTAGTGAAAGAATTTTCGTAATATAATGGGTCAGTTCCTTAGATTAGCCACTACTCTGTTTACTATTAATCTAGAAGCACCTACGAATAGCATGGGAGCATTACTTTAAATTACCACTTTTTTCTCTTTTCTATTTACTCGTTAAAGTAATAGTACTTTTTTTAAATATTTTTTAAAAACAAATTGTATAAATTATTACCGGGCTCTGCGAGTTGCGATTCATTTAATACTGTTGCTTTCATTACAATGTGACTAATCCACTCCATGCAAATGTCAATTAATTTTGCTTCATTTTATTGCATTTTTAGAAACAAACCATATTGGTTCCTTGATTTTTTTCTTATCAAAAAAGATATTTAGAATCCTAATTTTTATCGTGGTCCAAAACCACAAACCACAGTTACATAAATAAATAGTAGATTACTAAGTAAGCTCCCAATGCGGACGCTAAAAACTTTTTTATATTGTTGATTCGCATTTACATAAAATGCCATAAATAATTCATCATATTTACTTAAGAGAGGAAACTCAAACATCATATCCGGTTGTAAGCGAAGCCGGGTGACCCGGTTGTCAATGGATTTCACTTTTAATGTTAGTATTGATACTTCTCGCTTTTTCTTTGTGTGTTAGGTAGTTGTTAATTACATAGGGTATAATGATTGTCTAGCGGCCATTTTCAATAACTTACTAGCCGGTTTCGGTATGTTGCCATCTCTGTCTGTTTGACATTTACTGGACGGTTAGAAACAAAACTTCACAGAAAAACTTAACAGAAAACAGAATTATACGGGAGTGTCTTAGCTATGTTATATAAAAATAAGCCCAAGATGGCCACCGCCACAAAATGGCGGAATACATATTTATTCAACAACACCCTCAATATGGGTATCAAATGAAAGGCTTTGACACCCGTAACCCGCGTTGAGGAACTTCGTTCAAAAAAAAAAAATCCATATCATTACGACCTTATGTGTCGGCGGCTTTTTTTTTATTTATTTTATTTGTTATTAAATGTGTTTGGCCCAAAATTCAGCTAAGCGATCTCCAATCGCTGATGCAGTCATAAGATCGTCAAGTGTGACAGGGCATGCGGCGCAAAATGGGAGATGGGCCATTGTCTGTGGGGACACGCCTCATACACACAGGTTTAAATAAACCTAGATCAGGCAGGTTGCTATCTAACATTTGAATTCGAAATTTTCGTTACTTGCAACTGTTAAATATTATATTGTTGTTATAATTTTACTTACTAGCACTAATTATATGATTGTTTAAGAAATAACACTACTGCACCTAAATGTACACTTTTGAAATATCTACTTTTTTAAATAAATTATTGTTATTCTTATTCTTATACTCTCTGTGAAAATAATCTGTAGTTAGGCTTTCCAGAAAATGCTTGTCTTAACTCGAATTTTGCTAAGACTAATCGATGAGACAGAGATGGTAAGGCTCGGTTTCCACCAAAGCGGAGAGGAGCGGAGCAGAGAGGCGATGTGCAATATTAAACCACTCACAAGGAAGACGAGAGACGCGATGTAGACTTCAAGCAAGGTGATTGGTCGAATCTTCCACATCTCTCCGCTCTGCTCCTCTCCGCTTTGGTGGAAACTGGGCCTAAAAGTTGAATAACTTACTTTTTTCTTTTACCTACAACAATCTAAAAATTGTGTGTCCAGTGTCTACTACTCAACTTATTTATTTACGAGTACCTACCTACGTTTTTCTTAATTCGTTTTAAGATTAACTTGTAATTCTCATATTAAGTGAATTGTATTATTTTTGAGAAATAATTGTCTTAAACCGTATAGAAGTGGTATGTATGAAGTTGTGGCTTTCATCGTACTCTTGCCCTTATCTCAATTAATTTGGTATCAGTGCAGTATTTCTTCTTTTTCCACACTTCTCTATACTCGTCTTCTCATAAGACACCTCTTTCCTTCCCATAATACACAGTCCATCCATCGTTTCTTTGGTCTTTCTCTACCGATGGGTAAGACCCATCCATATTCACATTTTCATCGGGTCGATTTTTTTGTCTAATAAAATGTTGCCAAATCGAATATCACCAACAAGAATGTAGCACCTTTGAGCCTTTTAGCTTTGATTTAAGGTCGATAATACATTGTCAATCCCATAAGAATAGCCAGTGTAGGCGTAATTAACTATCACTTTCTATCAAGAGTGGGCAGTGACATTATGTGACTGTTTGCCAACCCAAACTGTAATTTCTGATACCTGTTAACTACGCCAATAAATAAAATAAATAAAATAAAATACGCCATTATTGCCGTTAAATTATTGGACTAAACATTACATAAAAATTAAAACAATAGAGGTGAGAAAAACTAACTAAAACTATTAATTAACTTAAACTAAAAACATATTCTCGCCAATCGTTTTATCTCTCCTCTTAACGGCTTGTCTTTCGACATAGGCCTCCTCTAAGGATTTCCACTTGTTTCTGTCCTTTGCTGTACGAGTCCATTCTGGTCCAACTACTTGTTTCAAATCATCTTCCCATCTTTTTGGCTGCCTTCCTCTACTTCTTCTGCTTTCTCTAGGGTACCATTCCGTTATTAATCTGGTCCATTTCTCTTTCGTTTCTCTCAACATCTGTCCTGTCCAACGCCATTTCAGTTTTCTTCATAGGTATTGATTACTACGCCAATAAGGAAACCTTAAAAACTTGTAGGTATTTCTTTTAATGTTATATAATTTCTAATAGCTTTCTTTAACATTAAGCGACACTTAAATGAATGCCTGAAATAAAAGCGCACTGATAGAATTCCGACGATAACGAAGCATTAATTTAGGTGTTTCCTTAATTCCTTATACACTCTGAAATTTTAGTAGTTGCTTTCCCGAAGCGAAATGATTTTGTATTGTTAATACAATCGACTAATATATTAAAAAAAAAATAGACTCAATAAATGGCAGATTAACAATTATTGTGATTAACAAAACTCGAAAGCGACTTGAACCAACAGTAATATTACGCGGAATGCGTAGCCGGGCGCGGGGGGTGTCCAGAACAGCCGCGCGGTCGTTGCACATCGCGTATAAATCAGCTGATCACTACTCCTGACTTAATAAAACACAAAACCCAAGAAGTGATAATAATAATTTGAAAAAAAAAAGCTTTTTTAAGTTTATCTTTGCGTTTCAATAGTGGTACTGATGGGTAGTCGTTCTGCCGCGGGAAAACAACCATTAAAATTTCACGCTGTATATTACTGAAAAAAATAAAACCGACTTCAAAAAAAAAACAAAAAAGTGAAAAATAACTTTAGCTTCTGAAGTCGGTGACAAAAAAACTAAAGCAATGAAACAAAGGTCACCGACTTCAGAAGCTAAAGTTATTTTTCACTTTTTTGTTTTTTTTTTAAGTCGGTTTTATTTTTTGCAAAAAAAGTTTTTATTTTTCTCTTTTTAGTGGTTCACATGTGCTTGATACATGGAAAGTGCATACCGTTACAATTACAACAAGCCCAAACACGACTATGGTACATTGTCTCATTATGGAGTTCCGTGACTCTTGGCTTCATCATCAGATCTGATGGTAGAATGGTTCTTATCAAACGCAAATGCTTCATGCTGCTTGTTGTAGAAAATACCAAAATCGCAACACGTTTTCATATAAAATTTGAGGAGTTCCCTCGATTTCGCCAAGATTCCATCATCAGATCCTAACTTGGTGGCTATGGGACCATTTGGGAAGAATACCCTTACCAACAAAAAAATAATTTTCCAAATCGGTTGGCAAGCGACGGAGTTATGCCCGAACAAACATAAAAAAAAAAAAAAAAAAAAATAGAAACATCCGAATTGAGAACCTCCTCCTTTTTTAGAAGTCGGTTAAAAACAAGCACTATCGAATAAAACTTCATTAATTCAAATATTAAACAGCGTCAGAAATCTTCCAACAGTTTTCGAGTATCGCAAACTGATATACACCCATATCTACATCTCCATGAACGAGGCATCTGCATCAAATTAACATAACATTCATTATAATAAAATATCTAACACTTTTACTACTGACGTCATTCGTTTCAATCATTAATGAAGATTTAAATAAAAGATTATTTTCCGTAATGTTAACAGTATCATTATCAATTCATAAATTAACAAATTTTATATTCTAAAGCCGCGTTCCCACTACGTCGTGACGATTAATTTATCGGTGGTTTTTATTTGGTAAAAGTCATGGGCGACAGTCATCGTGTCGTCCTATAAGTGAACACCTTCGACACTTGAAACTACACGATTATTAGTCGTCACGACCTTTTTTAATATTTTTATTTATTTATAATTTTATTTATTTTAAGTTGGCAGTTCAAGGTGGCGCTGCTTGTAAAAAAAAACATCGAAAGTCATGTCAAACTAGGTACCTACATTTATTTTTGTTAATGTTTTCAGCCAATAAAGTTTCCAATACTGAGACACTGGCCTACTTTTTGTCTATACCCACTGGTATAGAGGAAGTGAACCTTACAACCTGCGTCGCGCGCCTTTCTGGTGGATGTCACAAATGTCTTCGAATGAATGTCGTAGTGATTATATACTCTGTGATGAATGTTTTCAGGACACGCCACCGATCTCATTGTTATCTGTTCTCGTATACCGTTTTCAGAACAGTTGTGATATTTCATCGCCACTGTTCTGAAAACAAAAAAAAACAGAAGAAAGAAAACATTACCCGATGTGTCTGTGTTGTTATAAGCCACCATTGCTAAAAGTTGGTGATGAAAATGAAAGACTATTGAAGGAAAACCTACAGAACTTACAGCTTATTCTTCTTTATCGAATGGTAATTTAAGTGGCGGCTCTAAAATATTACGAACAGTAAATCGTGGGTTCGCATCCAAGCTGGTGCATTACTTTGTGTAATTTATTTCATCACCGCTACTCTCAAAACAGTGAAGGAAACATCGTGAGAAAACCGACATGTCCTAGAACCAATTCGAAGACATGTGGCATCCACCAATCCGTACTCGGCCCGCATGGTGTACTAAAACTCATTACCTCTAACAGAGTGGTCTACTTCCCAGCAGTGAGAACATTAATAGACTGATGATGATTAAAATGAAGTGCCTAACTTGATGACCATTTTATGCAACCCAAGGGCCTCTGACTTCACTTTACATGCCGTCGAGAAATATCTCTTAGGCATGCTGGTTTCTTCACGAGGTTTACCTTCACTGAAGCAAGTGATAATTATACAATACGCACAAAAATCCGAAAAATCAGATGTGCGTGTCTTGGATTGTTATGATTAAGACCTATGATTTGGTGTTGTGGTTTAGATTCGGTGGTTTTTTAAGCAATATTTCCCTGGCTTTTAGACAACTGCTTCTACTCGGTTAATGAATTTTTAAATTATAAATTTTGACATTATTTTTATCACCTATTGACATTGTATTGCTCATTTTTGATTTTATATTTATATTTTTTATCATTTGACCATTTGACATTGTGTAACTACTAAATTTTGACATTTTATTCATACTTGGTCACTTTGTAAGTTAATTTAATTTTAATATTTCTACACCGGTAACGGTAGTGTATGTGAAACTGACTAATTTTAAGATCTTAATGTACCATATACTCAGAAATAAATATATCTTATCTTATCTTATCTTATCTTACTCCAACAGTCTCACCACTGAACGATTACTGCTATTTCCAAACAAAACCTTGTTACTCAAGTAAAATCGGTCTACATGAAAGCGTTTCGATAAATATCAGTCGAAGATCAAATGCCTCTGCCACACCATCTAGAGACTGCCAGTCCCACTTAATTATACATAAGTATCAATAATTATGTCTATGCTCAATAGCCGGTATCGAGAAAGTGATATGAAATAGAAATTCTGTGTATAATGTGGTATAATCACACTAGACCAACATCATGATTTGAGGTTACCTTCAATAAGCAATCAAAATGGATATACATACCTTTATAGATTGTATGTTTGGTGGGCTTCATGGGTAAATAATAACAGATATACGTATTCATCTTCTGAGGAGCTCGTAGCTAAATAATATCAGCCTCTCGGATCTTTAGATTCAGCCATGCTTGCCTTTCATTTATCTGTGGATGGGTGACCACCCTTTTTTTTTTTTTTTTTTTTTTTTTTTAGGATGGGAAATCATCAAATGACTTCTCCCACTCTGGGCAGAGCGGGAGGGAGTGTCAGACTCTTACTGACTAAAACCCATCCATGTTCCTTCCTCGCCCTTTATGTTCCGGGGCCGCGGTATCTCTTTCGAACAGGCCCGCAACCCCGGCAGGCTTCGGCCCTTGCGGGCCCCTCTCCTTTTGCTGACATCTCTTTGAGGCGCGCGTGGAACACGAACGCGCCGTCGACACGGCCTGTCGTCGTCGTTAGACGGCCGGACGGCCAGCTATTGCCCATAGCCAGCCGTCCACAGGCCCGCATCTACGGTGGCCGGTAGCCACCACGTGGCCCCCGACGCCCGTTGCGTCTCCCGCGGCGGCCGGAAAGAGAGGATCTCTCCCTCTCTCGTTCCGCCACCTCCTTCGCTAGCATCACTGCTTCGCAGAAGGAGGCGACGGATTCCCATTCCGTCTCGATGGGTGACCACCCTTACATACCGAGTTTCACGTTAAGCCGTTGGTCCCGGCTGTCATTTGTCCACCTTTGACAGTTGTTACAGATGGTCAGTAGCCCCAAAAGTCTGACAACAGTCTTACCAAATGGTATCGTATTTCCCAGTATTAACTGGGTTGTGGAGGTCAGATAGGCAGTCGCTCCATGTAAAATACTGGTATTCAGCTGCATCCGGTTAGACTGGAAGCCGACCCCAACATAGTTGGGAAAAGACTAGGCAGATGATGATGACGTATTGATTTTCTAGGTTATGCAACGCTCGCCAAGGTCAGATCCTGGATGGATCCACCATAATATAGACTACTAGCTTCTGCCAGCGGCTTCGCCCGCGTGAAGTTTGATTATTGTCCCATGATATCTTAATACTGCGATAAAAAGTATCCTGTGTTTTAATCTAGGTTATAAACTATCTGTGTGCAAAATTTCATCCAAATCAGTTTAGTAGTTTTTGCGTGAAAGCGTAACAAACAAACTTACATTCTCATTTATAATATTAGTAGCGATTCGTTCCCGGTCAAAGAAGTAAAACCGTTGGTAATTTGTAGATAGTTGGAAGTAGTTGGAAGCCTGGAAGACCAACCCACAGTATAAACAGGGATATCGCGTTATTAAATAATTCATCCACACCAGTAAAGAAGAAAGAAGTTTTGCTGAAATAATCAACATTTTTTTTAATTCTTGCAACACTGGATGTATGTTGTCAAATCAGTCTTAGCATTAAAACCTTTTTGCATTTACCATGTAGATGAAAAGCACATTTTTTATACGAAACGAGCCCCTCTACCTCAATTCCTCCCACTGCTACACACAAAATTATACAAGACAAAACCAGTAAAAAAAAAGAAAACAGTTTATTCAGAAAATGCCAAAAGTGCAACATTAACCAAATAATTACGAGGAAACTTAAACCTAAACAAAAAAAAGACCCACAACCCCCAAAATTATTTCAATAAACACAGACACAATTCTTTTATTAGGCTGAAGTTATTAAAAAGTTATAGAGAATAGAAACAGAAACCTACCTTAATTGGTTACATCACAGCCCCAAACGGTTTTAAAAGGTACTTAACTCATTAAAAGTAAACGTAGTTAAAGCAACCGCCGTAAAACAGAATGTAAACAAAAGCTTTTCTCTTTACTGTACCAAGAGTATGATTACTAAGTACTACCGACACTTTCCTTGCCAACCCACCCACGCATAAAACGAAAACTAAAAAAAAAAACTTTATTTTGTGTTACTGTTTTACATATTATTATTATGTGTTTTTACGCTCTCTTGGGTTCTCGAAGACAGTAGAAATCTTGGTAAAGAGTCACGCGTAAAAGGCAGAGAATTAGTTATTATTGAAAGTTTAAATTCAAGGACAACCCCAACGAGCACCCAACCAAGTGTTAAACCTTCGTGAAGATGTGCAACGCAACAAACTACCTTTTTTTTTGGAGGGGAAAATCATCATATTACTCATCCCGCTCTGGGCGGAGTGGAAGGGAAACACACTTTTACTAACTAAAACCCATGTTCCTTCTTGGCCCTTTATGTTCCAGGGTATCTCTTTCGAACAGTCCCACAGCCTCGGCAGACATCGCCCTTGCGGACCCTTTCCTTTGCTGAGATCTCTTTGAGGCGCGCGTGGAACATGAACTTGCTGTCGACATGGTTTGTCGTCATAAGACAGACGGACGGCGAGCTAGCCCATAACGCAGGAGGTTGTCTCCCTCTCACGTTCCGCCACCTCCTTCGCTATCATTACTGCTTCGCAGAAGGAGGTGTTCCCATTCCGCGTCGCTCCGGACCATGAATTGAAGCAGGACCGGACGCGAGAAGTCTCCGCCGCCGCTGATCGCCGCTGGGCGTTTACTCCACTGTGCTCCACCGTGTTCTCGGGCGCAACATTACATTACAATACGATTTCAATAAAGGTGGAAGCACCAGAAGCCTGCAATATTTTTACTAATGATATTTGCAATTCGTCGGTCAGTGTCAGGCTGTATGTCGATTCAAATATGATTTGCCACCATAACAAATATGGCTATAAGGAGAATTATAATCATTAACATCATCAATACATTAATTGCTAAGCTGATGCTGTTGGTAGCCATCCCGCGATCGCTTGCAACAGCTTCAAAAAATCGGGAGCTACATGTAAATGAAAATCACGGAAGATATCCCGTAGATTCGGCTATCCCTTCGCAGATATGCACTCCAAACCTGTTTAAAAAAATATTCCGCTTACACTTATTGATGACCTGCATAATTAATAAAAATTACGTAATCTAATTAATAAACATTACTACTATCACAATCATGTCTTGTTACGCTTTTTAATTCCACAATGTTCGTAGCTTACACCCACAGATAACAATCTTGTACCAAGTAGGAGTAATCAAGATTATCTATCTATGGTTGAATTATTTATAAGAACATTTCTTAAGTAGGTACAGATTCTTTTACTGTTTTGCAAAGCTGTTGTTAGGGAAATGGTATTGCAGATTAGTGAGTACTGAAAATCTATGATGCAGGATGACGGTCGTGCAACAGAGAATTTCTGTAAATTTTATTAAATTTTCCTTCTTTTACTATTTACTTACCTTTTTTTTTTTTTTAAGGATGGGAAATCATCAAATGACCCCCCCACTCTGGGCGGAGCGAGAGGGAGTGTCAGACTCTTACTGACTAAAAACCATCCATGTTCCTTCCTCGCCTTTTACGTTCCGGGGCCGCGGTATCTCTTTCGAACAGGCCCGCAGCTATTTACTTACCTTCGCATAGAGGTTTATTTAACTATTGTTTGTGAATGAGTGAACATTGTAGGCTTTGTTGATTCCCAGATGCTGGTTAACTTTTTAACTGACTTCCAAATGGAGGAGGTTCTCAATTCGTCGGAACCTTTTTGTTAAATATTTTTCATGTTGTACTTTTTTTTAAGCAACGACCTATTGTTGGGCCTACATTGAATAAATCGAATCGATAAGCGTCAGCCGCAAGCCAACTGCTACTGCTGCGACTGGGGGCATAAGCCATGGGGCTTATGCCCCCAGTCATCGAGGCACTTGCAAAAGCGTGGGTCCATACCCACGCTTTCAGGCTTTACTAAAGTACTAATGCTGTTACATAATAATATTGTAATAATTACCAAATTATTTGAAAAGAGTAACCATGGATTTTCTTGCCGGTTCTTCGCCATGGAATCGACCAACGCGAACCGTGCACCTTTTTTGACGTTTTAAAAGTGCCCATCTAGGCCTATGTGAAATAAATGATTTTGATTTGTTTTATCAAACTTTTTGGTCCTGGGTTCGATTCCCAGGTCAAGCAAAGTTGCCGGGGTTGCGGGCCTGTTCGAAAGAGATACCGCGGCCCCGCAACATAAAGGACGAGGAAGGAACATGGATGGCTTTTAGTCAGTAAAGTCTGACACTCTCTCCCGCTCCGGTCAGAGTGGGAGAAGTCATTTGATGATTTCCCTTCCTAAAAAAAAAGCGAAATGTTATTGGGTTTTCTTCCATTACAAAAATGTGTGCCCAGTTGACGGCAATAGGCTCGTTCTTACATGATACTTTAACATAACTACCAAAATTGAGGTGTACTGAATAGTTATGCTGGTATACATGCAAGCTTCCTCACGATGTTTTCCGTCACCGTTTTGAGAGCAGTGGTGATGAAATAAATTTCACAAAGTAATACGCCTGCATGGATTTGTACCCACGACTTACTGTTCGTAAGTCGGGGCCGCCACCACTGGGCCCCCGCTGCTCTGAATATTGACTATAACTACGGAACGGTTATTAAAGGAAAAGAATATTAACTACGTAATGGGAAATGCGTGAGCATGTAATGTAATTAGAAACATCACACGGTAATAAAGACAATGTAAAAGAATCTCACGGCAATATGTGTAACGATGGTACTAAAATAATGGACGTATTATTAAATAATCATCATCTGCATAGCCTTTACCCAAGTATGTTATGGTAGGTTTCCAGTCTAACCAGATACAGCTGAATACCAATATTTTACATGGAGCGACTGCCTATCTGACCTCCACAACCCAGTTAGTACTGGGTAATACCGCTTAGTTAGTCTAGTTGTCAGACTTTTTGGGCTACTGAAGACCTGTAACGACTGTCAAAGATCTACAAATGACAACCGGGACTAAAAGCTGAACGTGCTTTTCGAGGCACGGAGCAAACTCGGTATATAAGGGTGGTGACAAATCCACAGACCAACCTAGACAAGCACTGCTTTACCTAAAAATCGACCCGAGTAGCTGTTATTGTTAGCCACGAGCTCCTTATATACTAAAGTACGTACCTATTATTAAAATAATAATACATACTTAACTGCAATACTCATCACAATAGATTTTATCCATTTAATAGTTTTTATGGCTGTTATAACACTGGCAGCCTGGTTATGTCATGGTTTTAATTATTGTTTTGGTGTATTTTATCACACTTTATTTTACATAACGTAACATATCATAACGTAACATAACATAACATAACATAACATAACATAACATAACATAACATAACATAACATAACATAACATAACATAACATAACATAACATAACATAACATAACATAACATAACATAACATAACATAACATAACATAACATAACATAACATAACATAACATAACATAACATAACATAACATAACATAACATAACATAACATAACATAACATAACATAACATAACATAACATAACATAACATAACATAACATAACATAACATAACATAACATAACATAACATAACATAACATAACATAACATAACATAACATAACATAACATAACATCACGCCTGTAATCCCCGAAGGGTTCAGCAAAGGTTTACCCATTTGATTAGTACATTAAGTACACCCACATATTGCCAGTTATAAGTCCTACGTAATAGAGGGCGAACTTATTTCCATCAACCGGGCACAAATTCAGTTTACGGGCTTCTGCTGAAAACTTCTTTCTTTCTTTTCACGATATAATGATGTCTTCTGTGATGTTACATTGAATGCAGGTTATTATTTTATATATAACCCTAGCACGAGCTTGTCAAAGGCTGAAATGCCTAAAATGGCCGCTTAAGGAACCTTGAAATCGCGAAAAAAAAAGCAGCTGTTCCCTACATTTTGACGAGTTATGCGAACAGAAATGTAGGGAACAGTTGATTTTTTTTTCGCGATTTCAAGGTTCGTCCCATAGAAAAAGTTGTTCAAAACGATGAGTACAATGACCCCTTTTCGGATTTAGTGTAAACAAAAAATAATGTTGTAGACCATTTCCAGAATTGACGTGACTCATTATTCTGAAAATGGTCTCAGACTCAGTTAATGTAATAAAGTAACGAGCACTGATAATTGTAAAAACCACGATTGAACCAGGGCCGATGGTGGAACTAGCCTACTATCCTAAAAAGATGAATGAATAGTAATACCTGGTAAAGTTACGGTCTGGTAAAAGTACTGATTACCAAAAAATTAAAAAACGAGAAGATAAATACGAAAACATACGTCATAATGACACACACTACATATCAAGTATTTTAACTATTTTACGATGCCGGGTATTTTAATTTCTTGACGGTAGTTGACTATGTGGGTTAATCTGTCTTGTTATAATTTTGGAAAATCACTGTAATAATAAATAATTGTTGTTTTGAAGTTTCTTTTTAGGAAAAGGAATAAACAGTTTTTATAAAACTCATACTCATTCAACCATAAGAAAATATTGTACGAGTATGGCGTTAAAGACTGCTTTTAAAGTCTTCTAATGCTTAGCTGGTGTCCGGACCTGGGCTTCACCTAGATTCTTGTGCTCTGCCCATTGAGACATAAGTTCATTCGTTCATTTCATATCGATGGTATGACTTTTCTAATTTTCTAGGGACCTAGTATCATCATCCACTTCCCAACTATGTTGATGTCGGCTTCCAGTCTAAAAGGATGCAACTGATTTTACATGGAGCGTCTGCCTATCTGACCTTCACAACCCAGTTAGTACTGAGTAATACGATACCCCTTGATGAGACTGTAAAAGCAGCAAAACAAATGACAGCCGGAACCAACGGCTTAAAATGCTTTCCGAAGCACAGAGGAAACCAGCCGGCGTAGCATGGCGTTCTATCTCTACTCTACCAAGACTCGACAAAGCTCTTTTCCATACAACTTGACATGTCTTGAGTCTTGGACATCTGTCATTTATCTGTCATTTTGTCGATTGTCAGTATGGAAAAGAGCTTTGTCGAGTCTTGGTAGACTAGAGATAGAACGCCATGCTACGCCGGCTGGTATGTAATGGGTTGTCACCCATCCACAGACCAACCTAGGCAACCGCGGCTTAACCTGGAGATCTACCTGAACAGCTTTAATTAAGCCATGAGCTCCTATAGGGACCAGCATGTTACCACTTTAATTGCAGTGTCGTAAAACATAAAATGTGAGCAAACGGCTACAACGACCAAATCCACCGTAACTTCACTACTTCCATAGCTATCTTCCATACATGCTTTAACACTCTTACCTCACTTTCTATTGCAACACCAACGCCATATCGTCAGAGAGATGAGGTGAAAGTACGCGAAACTAAGATATGAAAGATGCTACTCATCTCTCTATAAGTTCACATATTCGGAGACAGATGGCACTGTCTTCAAAGTCAAACATTATTACTTTTCAGTCTAATTGTTCCTATATTATTTATTTTGCGCTGTTGTAAGATGTCCAGTGAGTGACAATCGTTGCCCATCTCATAATGAGATTACAAGTATTTTTTTTTAAAACCAATTTAAATGATCTGAAATTTTTGAGAGCTTTATCGCTGCCATTGCCAAGGTTTACCGCTCAAGTGCAAGGCTCATAGTACCTTCACTTATACATAATATGGCCCGCACCAAGTTTAATGCCAGTCTACCCTAGTAGCCAATTGCCGTTGGCTTCCATAAGCCAACAGTTGGGAATGTATTGGCAGACGGTTAGTTGTTCCGCCAACCTAAACTTAAAATAGGCCCATTGTCATAAACATGCACTATTTGCCCAACGAATAGCCAACAAAGGGCGTTCTGTTACTATTCCTACTGTTGGGTGATTTTTGCAGGGATTTCAGTTATTATAACAACATTGGGCCAACTAACGACGGGCCTGCTGCATCTATTCCTACTGTTGGGAGCTTTTTGTAGGGATTTAAGTTATCATAACAACTTACATCGGTCCAATTTAAACCTTTCAATGGGCCTGTTAGGGATGATACGTATATACTGATACAGGTATAATTACCCAGTATGAGCTTACTAGTACACAGACTGGGTATGTATAGCAGAAACCCGGTCCGTACCCGATAGGTACAATTATTGTATTGTCGAACTTAAATCGTATCATTATAAAGTTTGATCCATATGATTGAACCTATCGATTGATGTCAAAAAGGTATAAGTATAATTTTTTCGAACTTTAGTCGATCCATCCCGAGTTCAATTCCCGAGTGTGCCAAAATCATTGAACGCAGATTTGTTTCTTTTAAAAAATAAAGATATGTCTCCTTTGAGAAAATTTGCGTTCTCCAGTATTTAGAGTACTTTCCCTTCAGGTGGCATTGTAAAATTCCACCCTGTTTATTATAGTCTAGTAAATATACAGGGTGTCTCATTCAAATCGGTCAGTATGGGAAAGTCTGAAACTATAAGACATACGAAGATCTGTTCTGAGGAACTATGTCATCGATTTTAATAACAAGAAAAACTGCATTCATATATTTTAAAAAACATCTGTACTCCGTTCGGGAATCGAACCCGGTTATTTTGAAAAAAAAAAAACCTACTCTATTTCTATTTAGATATCGATTGTGTAGGTCTTAAGCAGTAAATGTCTGTATGAAACATGATGTCTAAAATGAATAAAATGCATTTTTTCCACATACTTTAATTTATTTTAGTAGGTGCTCGAAGTGACCACCGCCTTTTTCAATGCAATATTCAACACGATATTAGATAATAGTAACGCAGATAACAAAACTTCCGGAATGGTTTAATGCAATGCCAATGGGTGTGTGGGTATGTAAAGAGGTGTATGTATCAAGTTGCAACATCAGCAAAGAGGTACAAACAACCATAGAGACAATTTGAAATACCTGAACTTGTTTAATATTGTAAACATGGTCAGTTCAAGCACCTACTAAAATAAATTAAAGTATGGGGAAATAATGCATTTTATTCATTTCTGACATCATGTTTCAAAAAGACATTTACTGCTTAAGACCAACACAATCGATATCTAAATAGAAATAGTGTAGGTTTTTTTTTTTTTCAAAATAACCGGGTTCGATTCCCGAACGGAGTACAGATGTTTTTTAAAATGTATGAATGCAGTTTTTCTTGTTATTAAAATCGATGACATAGTTCCTCAGAATAGATCTTCGTATGTCTCATAGTTTCAGACTTTCCCATACTGACCGATTTGAATGAGACACCCTGTATATCACGCCACTGATGACTTAATTCCCTTGTTGCTATGATCCGTCAGTATCTCGTAACTGATTGTTCTCAATTTATCTTACTTTGATATCTCACTAAGTGCAATCTTGTCAATGGTACTAGATTAACTTGTTAACATTGTACTGTGAGTGCAATCTAAGTAAAGGTACCGTTATTTTGGGAAAGTAGACGCGTAAGTACCGCACGTTTTAGTTCGTATCTTTAAACTAGATGGCGCTGTACAATTATGTCACGTTTCTGAATCGCGGTGTTAAGATTCTCCGGCGTCGAACGACCCTCGCGCGGTACTGTAGTAAATTCATACTTACCTGGCATAGGGGAAACCGTGATCAAATAGGCGGTTCCCCCAGGGCGAGGCCTTCCCATTGCACTGCGGTTAGGTTGACCCTTGCGATTATCCCTAATGTGGATAACTCGGATGCGTAATTTTTGGTAGTGGGGACTGCGTTCGCGCCGTCCCCCCAGAATTCACACAAGATGGGGCGTTCATAGGCAAATTCACGTTAGCCCTAACGCAAGTAGGGCTCAACCCGCAAACTGCCCGCCAATTGTATGCATTTGCCAACTATCCAGAGGTATGTGGCCCAACTAAATGCCAACAAAAAATGCTACTAGGGTATTTCGTAAGGAGTTTTACATAATGTTATTGGTCAATAGCATTACCATCTACTGAGGTATTGCTAACTGTAATAAAAAAATAGTTATCTTAATACTTAGCGGTCAAAAACAAACAGAAAATGATTTAATAAAATGGCAATTTGAATAAAAAGACACACTGGTCATACAAAAGAGATGTTATCTTTGTGGCTTAAAACATTATCAAAACTATACAGTTAACATAGATACTGCTGTTGGTGTGAGCCGCTAACAGCATCAGATTAGCCCCTAAATAAAGATATCTAGGGTTTTTTTTCAGAAAGCCTGTGTAAACTCCAATAGCAATACTGCGAAATAAATAAGTGCTCTCAAAAGAAAGCGGTGAAAGCTTTCAACATCGCGCGAGTCGGAGGCTTTGCTTTCAAGGTGTATGTAGGCGGCATAACAGTTATACCCACCAAGTTGTAACAACAAACTAAAGAAAGTAAATTATTACTATAGAATATTGTTATAATGTACTGTGGCAAGGATGATTTGGCAAAAAATGGGTGTCTGACGAGATGAAGGGTCATTTATAAAAAGAATACACGTATGGAAGAAAAAGACATGCTGCGGCAACCCCGATTTTCGAACAATCGAATTATTTATCCTTACTTCTATAATAAATATCATAAAGCAGAACAGTTTGTTTGTTTGTTTGAACGCGCTAATCTCAGGAACTACTGGCTTGAATTGAAAAAATCTTTTTGCGTTGGATAGTCCATTTATCGAGAAGGGCTATAAGCTATATAACATCACGCTATGACCAATAGGAGCGGAGCAGCAATAAGAAATGTTGCAAGCGGGAAAAAAGCTTCCGTTGAGCAGTCGATGCGTTGTGATATCAAAAAGTCACTTGTAGAAACTAGTTAACAAATATAATTTGTACATCTTTGACCGTAGAGAAGAGCTCGTGGCTAAAAATTAACAGCCGTTTGGGTCAATTATTAGGTTAAGCCGTGCTTTATCGGGTTTTGTCTTTGGATGGATGACCACCCTTACATACCGAGATTCCTCCGCGCCACGGAAAGCACGTTAAGTTGTACATCCCGGCTGTCATTTGTCCATCTTTGACAGTCGTTACAGATAGCCAGTGGCCCCAAAAGTCTGACACCAGTCTCACCAACTGGTATCGTATTTCCCAGTATTAACTCAGTTGTGGTGGTCAGACAGGCAGTCATTCCATGAAAATACTGGTATTCAGCTGCATACGGTTAGACTGGAAGCCGACCCCAATATAGTTGGGAAAAGGGTAGGCAGATGATGATCGTCCCGTGAGTTCGAAAGGCTGATACCCAGTATTAACAAGAATTATCGTGTTATCCGTGTACTGATCTGGATTATGGAGGAATGGGCAATATGTTAACCCCGTTACATGTGACAACATAAAACTGGCGAATGTGGGTGTACTAATAAGTAGGTACACCTCTGCCTAACGCTATGGGGATTACAAGCGTGATGCTATGTTAAATAAATCATTTATGTGAGCATCTCCTTGATCTTAACATATCGTCGACCGTAGGTTCAATTGAGGTAAGGGACAAAATACCCAAAATGAGTTAAGTATACAGTTTTGTTCAGAATTTTTCGCTCTATCGAATGGTGTATATGAAAAAAATCTAGCTTAAGAAAAATGTCCCTTACCCTAATGATTTTTGGATCCAAATTTCGAATCAGCCCCATAATAAAAATGTATCTGAAAAACTATGCAATATAGGAACTTGAAATGATGTAATTATTGCCGCCAATCCACTTGAAATAAGGTAAGGGTCTTCCCAATCAACGAATTACCATTACATGGTTTATTTTTGAAGAAACAATAATAAAACTGGCCTTACACTAATGTCTTTGTTATCTAAAAAAATTAATATCATCCATACTTTAAATGGAGATCACGAGTTTTGACATAGTTGTCCCTTACCTCAATTTGCATTGTCATACTTTAAGCAGTGTCAATGTTACACCAGTTTGAATCGAATTATATTTAGGTTCGGTGTTCGTGACACTAATTTGCTGATGAGAAGTATTGAATTGTTTATCCCTGTTACCTTTATTTACAAAAACAGTTTTGTTTTTCTATAATTACTACTATTTTCACTAATTGTAGTAATTTCTGTCTGCGTCGAAGCAATTGGTTTAAATGGTTATTTAAACCAATTGCTTCGACGCGGACAGAAATTACTACAATTAATGTTACACGTGTAGATTATGTGTGAAATCAGACCCGAAAAAGGTTAATAAGAAAAAAAGTTATAGGCGATTTAGTCCGAAAAAAAACTACGTCGGCCTCTCCTGAAAAATCGTATTTTGTCCCTTACCTCAATTGAACCTACGGTCGACGATATAAATATACATAGTTTACTCTAGTCACGTCACGTTCCGTATTAAACAGTGCGCTCTTACTAATTTGCAAAATATAAATATGCAAACTAATGTAACACATTATCATAATACGCTGTTATAATTTTATATGTTGTCTCTACGTGGTGTTTTTGTTAATTAATTAAACATCCATTAATATGCCGTCCGTATAGTGAAGTCCTTACTTAGAAATGGCATCATTTCTTTCCGTGTATGTTGTAACAACGAGATAGCAGATTATAAAAGGAAAGTAAAGATGAATCTTTGGTTTCATTAGTCGCTTGTTTGCCACACATTAAAACAAAAGTGTCAATCGTCAAGATTTTGACATGTAATTTAAAAAAAAATTGTGACCCAATTACACTATGCTTGGTGCATTCAACGAGACGACACACGACAAATATTATTACGAAGGGAAACTTAAACCCTCTGATACCTATAACTCATGCTAAGCATAATAATTATTGCATTAAGTGTACTTAATATTTATAAGTATTTTATTGGTCCATCTCGTTAAGTCAAACCTGTCAGGAGTACTCAGGACACAGGACACGCTAGGAAATGATTTAATTTGTTAATTAAATAGGATTATCATTAACAGCTAAAAGTATATCTTTACAGCTTTAGATACATTACAGCATTAGGGAATACTTATTTCAGTATTTGAGTCTATGAACTGAGTTTTTAAAACTCATCTAACTCTGTTGAAGTTTTAAATGTTGACTTTCAAGAGTTAGGCACCTACATTACATTAAAGGATCACCAAGTCATTGTGTAGTTTGACAAGCTCTCTATTTAAAAATTCAAATCAAAATCTAGCAGTTAGTAGTTTAAAGAGCAGATTAAAAAAAAGTAAAAGCTGCAATAATTGCAATACGTTCACTAATATAATTTAAACTTGATGTTACATGATTCAGGTGACAATCGAAATATGGAAATTTTATTGACTTTTCTTCAACTTTTTTGAAACACAAAGTTTTATTTTAAACTATGATTACGACGATTATTGATTTACTATGATTTTGATCTATAAATGAACATTGTTGTTAAGGGACAAAAGTGTTCATTGAAACAAGTAAGTAAATAATTGCTGTTTGGTTTATTGTTGCTATAAATAAAATAATAAATTAACAATTCACACTCATCCATACAAACAAAATAAATAACTCAAGTCGTGATACACGATACAATATACATCGTTGAATATAAATAATAAATATATAAGAGATCGTATTTAAAATACATACATCAATTATATAATGAGAATCATATAGGTACTTCATAACTTTACAATTCAAAAAATAATAACACATACATAAATATACAAGAATAGATTGAGATATTAGCCTCTTTTTGGTGGACAACTCATAAGTATAAATAACAATAAATACTTACGATAAAAACGTATAACATATACCCGTATACTAAAATATTTATAAATAAAATAACTAATAATACTATCACATATACTAGAAAAGCAAGAATCCTTTTCAGTCAGATTAACAAAGTCACAAGTAAAGCAAAAAGATATAAAATGACTGAAAAGAATAAAAAGATTAAACAAAACACGAACTAAAAAGATAAAAAGCGACAAACACACTTAAATACATTCACTCTTAGATGGTTAAGGGGTCAGATTATACGTAATATTTGGTAACATAATTTAATTGTTGTATGCGGAGTAAGCCAGGTTGTTGGCCTGCGAGCGAGACCAACCACCTTCCCATCCGTGTCCATGCTCGGCAGCAACTGGGTGGTGCTCAACATGGGGCTCCCAACCATGAGGTTCCCAGGACACCTCCTCTGAGTGGGCATGCTTCTTGGCAAGCAGAGCCTTGATGATGGCAATGATCTTGATGATGAACGCGATCTTGGCGAGGAGAGCCAACTTGAAGAGAGAAGCAGCGATGACAACCAGGGCGAGGACTACGATGGCAACAGCTTTGGCTTTAGCGAGGAGGAGAAGGGGGATCAGGACCTTCAGTTTCTTCTTGATCTGCTTCTTCTTCTTGCCACGGCTTTCTTCAACTGGAAAATAAATAGAATTGATAACTCTGTCTTAAAGGAGGTAAATCATTAACAGTATGGATGATGTAGATAAGCAATTATTATAGTGTAGAAACCAAAACATAAAATAAATAACGATGGAAAGGATACATCAAAATATTGAAATGCTGTATCTGTATTCAATCGTTAAAAACATTCAATAAAATATATCTATACAAGTGGTAGCCTCGTAAATTTCGTCTAATTGGGAATGAACCCATTGGTTTTATGCTTATATTTGTAGCTTTTAATTTCTTTCTACAGTATCTTTCCATGGATCATGTTTATAAAAACTACTAAATAAACAAGTCCAAACATTAAATTGTCCGCTTTCCCAAACTTGTTCTCTCAATTAACATTTTTCAAACCCGATTGACAACAAAACACTCTTTTATACTATCAAAATTTTCCGTTATTTGCATTTAATTTCACTACCATTTCGTTCAAATCCATTTCAACTATTGTTGATACAATAATTATTTCAGTATAAAGATCAACAGCTTTAAACATACCATCATCACCAATAGCCCTAGATTCCTCTTCATCGTCTTCTGAACCACCGTAGCTAAGCTCCAATTCAGTAGACTGCAGCAAGCCGGAAGTGGTCTCCCAAAGTCTCTCAGTGACTTGTTTGTTTCTCAAGGAAGGGTCGGTGGAAAGAGTCTCCAAGCTCTTGCCTTCTTTCGGATTGTTGTTCAGGAGGGTGATTCCTTCGTAGATCCTGAGCTTGCGAGCGCTGCTGAGTCTTTCACTTGCTTTGAGCGCATGCTCCTGTGAAGAGAAAGTTTTGTTAAAATTTTAAGTGTGAATTATTGACCAACTGAATTCACAGAAGGAAGATTTTTATTAGTAAAAAATCCTAAGCCGTAAGTTTATAGATGTCTTCTCGAGATTTGATACTTATATTCACTGCAATGCATGACAATGCCGTCTCCAAAGTGAGAAGTTCAATCAAGCCAATTGAGAATAAATGATTAAACCGTTGTCAAAATTGTCTTTGCGTGCAAATCTAAGTTCACATTCACCCATGACCTTTACTTTGACAATTAAATAACTAACACTATTTATTTTAATGACAGTGATCAATTATTTACTGCCTATCGCTAATTCTATACTGACGTATCTAATGAGTGTCCCACAAATTAAAAATCACTTTCACCACAAAACCTCATTTGGCAGGATTTGACACTTTTCCCTTTCTCTTAACGTTGAGGTCGATTCGAATAAGGATATTTCCTTTTGTATTAATTCCAACTTTTACTTTACAAAAATAGCTTATTTTTGTAAAAGATCATTAACGAAAAGATTTATTTAAGTTTTGCACTTGACATTTGGACTCAAACGAGCTTCTAAATTATTATCACTTTCGTGAATGAGAAATGGATCCAATGGTTTATTGACACATTGACTGATATAAATGGTATTGCACTTGAAATTAACAAAGACTGTAAAATCACTTTTATATTTTTCCGAATAAAATCCATGTTTCGAAAAGTCCACGTGTCAAGTCAAAACAAATATCACTTCACTGTCACTTCTCACCTTCATGCACAGACCCAAATCACTGTTACAATTAACGAAATTTCCAAGGACTGATTTCAGCACTGAATCTTCAGAACTAACAGGTCCACAGGACACGTACGCCACAACACTTAAGAACACAACGAAGGTCTTCATCTTGTTTGCTGCTCTGCTCTGGACTCAACTAATCCAAGATCGTTCGAACTGTGATGATAATTCGATTGGATCAGTATTTTTTATCCAAACTCCCCCCACTCAAATGTTTAAAGAATTAACATTTTAATGTCATCTCTCCTATATGGAAACCAGACGATACTATGCAAAAGTGCGTGGCATACTTTGTTTTCATTAATATTTATATATATTTGGAATTCACGTTCGATTTTTTTCTCTTATTTTTCGTTTTAAAGGTTAGTTTAGTGAAATATTGTGCGTCTGGGCACTTTCTCCGGATTCCCATGTATTCTCGTAGGAATGGACGGTTCTATGAGAAATTTTGCTAAGCAGTCGTGTTTGTGATTTGTCGTGAGATACTTTGTTAAGCCTGCCATGATTAAATTTTTTATAACCCTTGCGCTTGTTTGCATTAATTAAAAGGCAAAAGGCACTTTGTAAATTATTGTGAGCAGTCCAATATAAAACAGTCTACACAATATACATTACGGATGTTCTTGTTTTTGGTAAGGTGGATTCTGTTCCGAATGGTTATTGTTTCAACGTTTCAGATCGTTAAAAACCTTTTCATTCAACTCAACGTTACTTTACTCGATCTCCCAGTCCCACATTAATACTCCATCAATTTTCATCCAGGTTGGGCACTCCATCTAGTCTAAGGGACTTCTTCTCCATCGGGTCCGTCTTTATTTATAGATTCCTGCCCTACTTTTGCTTACTTCATATTTTTGATTGGAACAGGACTGCGGGACCGTTATTTTACCGATACATAGTTAATAAGTTTAACTGTTATATCAGTATAATTAGGAGTTTGAACTGCACCTAGTGAAAATTTAGTTTGGTTTCTTGTTCTAGTTACCATCAGTCTGTATCATTCAAATGCTTTACATAGGTTCCCTCATAACTTCCAGCGGTTGCGTCTTGTGACACACATCTTAACTTAGTCTTTTTGATCAACGATAATAATAAATGATCTGGATGCTCATAATATTGAGCCGATCTTCAGGTTAAGCCGTTCTTGCCTAGGTTAGTCTGTGGATGGGTGACCACCCTTCCATACTGTGTTTCCTCCGTGCCTCGGAAACCACGTTAAGCTGTCGTTACAGGTAGTCAGTGGCCCAAATAGTCTGACAACCAGTCTTACCAAGGGGTATAGTATTACCCAGTAATAACTGGGTTGTGGAGGTCAGATAGGCAGTCACTCTATGTAAAATACTGGTATTTAGTTGCATCCGGTTAGACTGGAAGCCGGCCACAACGTAGTTGGGAAAGGCTAGGCAGATGATGATGCTCATAATGTTATACTCTATCTAATTTTATATTCGAAGTTGATTATTAGTTATTTATTTATTTTCATACCATTTTTTAAAACAGTTCAAAATTGAATGAACTGAGTTTAGTTCAGGAATAGTTTAGGTGTTTAAAGATGGGGCAGGGGCTGGACAGAGATAGCTTGCGTCTGGTGGCGGGGACCGTCACTGGACACTGCTCAGCAGTCAATCACTCAATCACAGTTAATCACTGACAGTCCCCTGTGAAGAGCGTGCATGCAGCTGGAGGAGATAGTAGCCCATGTGCTCTTTGACTGCACAGGCATTACCAAGATTCGCGAGGCGATCCTGGGAACGCCAAGATCACTTGCGGATGCCCAGAGGAGACCGGGAAGATTGATCTGCTTCTGGAGGGAGGTGGGCTGGTTGGAGTAACCGGCCACCATGGCTCACGCACACTGGTCCACTTCAAGGAGTAAGTGCGGAAACCCCATGATAGGTAGATAGATGGGGCAGGGATTTTTACTCTGTGATTTCGTTGAGTTTAATTGTCTCAGCGCCTTTCGGTAGTCTCTAGTGTTGATTCTAGCATTCAGTAGTTGCAAAGGTTTGTTAGTAGTGTGACGGGCTTATTCCTTAAAAAAATACAACAAGTTCGCTCGCTTTCAAAATTAGGTTTGCTGTAAGAAAACCCAACTCTGGGTTAAGCTCGCCTTTGTACATAAGCTATATTATTGCAAGTTATATGTATATTTGTTGTTTTTTTTTATGTGCAATAAAGAATAAGAATAAGTTCCTGAGATTTTCACCAAGTCTTATTCAGTTTATAGGATATATTCTAAAACTTTCTTTACCGGTATGGGGCAAACCTTTAGTTTGTCGGTCTAAGCCGTTCTAAGAAAAATCTACCCTATCACTCATGTTTGAAAATTCTCGGGTTTTTACGTTTCTCTTAGTTGTTTCTTTGACAGAATTACAGAAGCTTTTATTTCATAAATGCAGCCGATTAAATAAATCAATCAAGTACGAGATGACGTTAGGGCCATACATCATACTATACAATAGTCGGTTAGAACTTCAGAAGGATACGTATTTTCAATTCAAGAATCATCATAATCAAGTCAAGAATCATCATAATCAAGTCAAGCCAGGCAATGTAAGTCCTAACTCTCCGCGTTGGAGTCAGTTTCATCCTAATTGGATGCAGCCAACATTTTTCAAGAAGCAATGTAGGACAGACATCCGTTATCCAATTGGGTTTCCTTCTTCTTAGGGATCCGCTTAATACGACTGAACTAGTCCTACAGCCTATTTTTAGGACATTTTAATAACAGATTTCACGATTTTACTAGCTCATCCACGCGGCTTTGCACGCATTGAGTTCAGTAATTGTCCTACGGGATCGTACTATCGAGATAAAAAGTATCCAATATGTTAATTAATTTTATAAAATATTTTCATCCAAACCCCGTTCGTAATTTTGCGTGAAAGACTAAAAATAAACTAACTAAGTTTAAAATTTGTAAGATTGGGAAGCTGTCCTCATCTATACTTACATACTTCAATCGCTCTACGTAAAATACTGTTATTTAACTGAGTTCTGTGAGAATAGACGCTAACCTCAACATAGTGGAAAAAAGGCCAGGAAGATGATCTTTACTTCTGCTTCTTAGCTTGTCAATGGCGTTCTTAATTGTGTCAAAGTATCAAGAAGGGTGGTGGCCATTCTTCCTCTAGTATATCTTACTGCTTTTGCTACATTGTAACGTAAGAATGTGTGTGTGTTATTTGTATGTCTTCAAGAGGTGTTAACTGAATAATGTACGAGTATGTAGCTTCAGAATGTTTAAGCAAATAAATGTACTCTTTATCTTTATTACTTTCACGATAAGTATTTTTTTATTTATTCTGGAACTAGTTCAAATATTTTTGAAATAGCTTCTATACGTTAACGTCTATGATTTTATTATACCCGTATTAAAATAATTGTTTGGGTGGTTACTAAACAATTATTTTATTCATGATCAATACTACGATTTTTAATGAATAAACTATTCAAGGATGCACTGTAATAATTCCATTAATATTGTTAGGTTCATTTCAGTTGCTTTTAAAACGAACAGTGTTCTGGTAGTTTGTAGGTTTTTTTGTTCGTTACTTGTATCTTTATAATTCGCTTTATTCATTTGAATAAGAATCTATTCGGGTTTAAATAAGTTTGCTGTACATTTCAATGATTTTTTAACACGTCTAATTTTGCTAGACCTTTTAAAGTATTTTTGTGATTAGTTTTCTATGCGACTTGTGGGGCGCGATCAAACAAAACGAATCAAATAAAATTGGACATTAATATTTATTTAAATAAATAAATTAAGACTGAGGTACTTGTACATGGCTTCAACAAACATGAATAAATAGCACGCATTCACACAAATAAATTAACAATCATTCTAGATCAGTTCAGTTGTTGAGTTGACCTGCGTAGGCCATTGATGCTCCATCTGTAGCTGACCGACTCCAGCCAGAGCTAGCTGGTTCGTAGGAGTATCCGGGGTGTTCCTCTTGGTGGGCAGGAGCATAAGATATGCTGGAGGAAGAATGACCGCCACCGCCCTTCTTGGCCAAGAGTTTCCTGATGATACTGAAAGCGCTCATGGCGAAAGCAATCTTTCCTAAGAAAACGGCCTTGAGAGCGGCGAAAGCGATGATGCCGAGGAAGACAGGGATGAGGGCAGCAAACTTGAGCTTCAAGAGGAGGAGGAGGGGCAACAGCTTCTTAATCTGCTTCTTCTTCTTCTTCTTGCCACGGCCTGGAAATAAAGAGAAAATATTAGAATTTGAGAGTTCTGACGTCATCAATGTCGTATCGAAAGTACCAGGGCGTCATAATTTGAAGGAGTTGTATAATATCACGCGTAATATTATGCTAAGCCGCTAAGTGTCTGAAAATTGTATGTTGAGTCTATATAATAGACGCTTATTACTCTAATGTTCCTACGCTTATTTTTTGCTTTGGAATTTTTTGTTGAATACAAATTATATGGAGTTGTTTATGAAAAAGATAATCAAGTTCTTTTATGTCGAATAAAAATGTTTAAGCGTAACCAAAATTCGAAATTTTGATGAATATTTGATGAATTCATTAATATTGATGAAGTTACACATAAAAGAGCGTTACGGCAGAACACTGACATAAAACTAATACAGGAAGTTGTAAAAATAGAGTCGAAAACCAGCCATGGAATTGTCAAGACAAAACTTCTCATTTAGCACCTTCTCGAGTAAAGGGCTTTGTTTGGACACTGAGTATGTAAATATGTGTGCAAGAGAAAGCTGTGAGGTACCTAGGTCTCAATGCATTGTTTGAAACCCGTTTGACACTTTAGTGGCAAAGTTTCTCGTTGTGACAATAGATTTGTTTTATTGCCTTGCTAATGGCAGTTTCGGGTTTTACGTAAGCTTTTAGACCCTTACTGCTATCGTATGAAAGAGGGTTTTCGTGTGTCATGAAACAATCAATATTTTTTTTTCAGTTACAATCTTAGACTTTTTTTTAAAGGTTTTCATTTATTTTTTATTCGAAATCTAACATTAAAATATGCATAGCTTTTCTTCTTACCTTCCTCATCAAGACCCCTAGATTCTTCATCATCAGGAGAAGTCAAACGCATCTGCAGTACGTGATTGTCTAAGAAATCGCCAACGTTGTCAGCAATCCTCTCATCGATCTGAAGTTCCCTGGCTTTAGGTTCTTCAGCCAATGGCTCGTAGCTACGAGCTGATCGAGCTGAACCAGTATTCACCAGGCTCATACCCTCGAAGATATCCAGGTCTTTCATAATGGAGAGCCTTTCGGTGAATTTCAGGGCTTTTTCCTGTGGAAAAAGAGTTGGATTTTAATAATTTTGTTTTGTAGATATTTAAATCGATGAATGTTTTTTTTTGCAAAAGAGGAAGCTTTTCCTTCCACATTTTTTAATTTGACAAAAGAGATACGACAGTGGCGGAAGCAAAGATATTTTTTTTCCTTAGATGTAAATTTAAAACGATAAATGCACTGGGTTTTTGCAATAATTGATGATGCTTAAAACAAACTATGACTTTTTGCTGCACTTGAACGGTTTAACTTGTGCCTTTAGTATTCAACGAGAATATCTCATTTATGCAACACTGTCTCCATAAGCACGTGAATGGCAGAGAAATGTTTTTACTACAAATCCTCAGTAAGTAGCCACTCGTTATGTTAATGGTTTTTACTGAAAATTCAATGAGCTTCGTCATCATTACGACTACACTCGCTTGGTATTCTGGTCACTGCACTCCACAACACTTGGTATCCACAATATTCACCTTCAGACATAACGAAGTATCGGTTTCTATGCACTCTTTAACTGCACCCACTAAATTCTCCGCAACACCGTTTTCTTGCACTGGGTTACACTTCACTGAAGCCAGAATGGCTAACAAAGCTATTTTCTTCCACATTTTTAAATTTATTAAAACTTCTACTTCACTGGATGCTTGTACTCCAAGTGCCAACGTTGGCAAACTTATGATGATTTCCCAAAAAACTGATGGATTTTATCCTTCGCCTCCCCACTACAATTTTTTGACAATATGACGTAAAGTGTGTGCGCGCTGTTTGAAGCCGTATGCTAACTGATCGACCGTAGATCGTTTAAGCTCAGACGTCAGGATAAGTAGAAAAATAAATATTGGATGTTAGAAAGCGAAGTTTGCGTTTACGACATCTAAAATAGGCATTCATACGTTATGAGCAGTGTAAATTAAAAACGAAAGAAAAAGTGTGTGATTGTTTGATTTTTCGTGAGTCCCATATGCGCAGGTGAAAATGAATGTCGTAATTTCTAAAAACACGATGTTACGTTAAAATTTTTAATGTTGTAATAAAATATTGTTTTAGTGAAATTCATTGTTCGCTCTCTCATAAACTCCGTCCAATTTTATATGTAGCTATTTTTTTCTAATACTTTAGATTTCGAGGTCGTATCGGAAACCGGAAAGCTTAGAGACTCGGCCGGTAACTTTCTGTCGTATAGGTTACCGGCCTTAGTTTAACGAATTTTCTACTTTTTTCGTATTCTAATTTCTTTTTGATGTGTCTATCTAGTTAAATATTATTTTCATACGGGCATCGGAGTCGTGCTGACCGCACGGTGTGTGGATCATACTGAAACCAAAATTACTGTGAAAATTTTGAGATTTTTTGATAAGGGAAAAGATTATAAAACATTCACTTTCTTTTGCAATATTTAAATTAATATTAATTGATTTTATACATGAGAACAAAGTGGTAAAAGTTAATAAAAATGAGTGTTTAACTATTAAGTAAAACTGCTTAATGAGTGTGATTCAATTTCAATAATATTAGGTGTGTGTGATGTGATAAAACTTTGAGTGCAATTTTATATTCATAGGTAACGAGCACTTTAATTTACTTTTTATTACTTCATGTGCAGATAAGTCAATAAATAGATAAAAAACCTAAATACAATTTAATTCTTTCTTTGCATAAAAATTATGGTTACAAAACGCTATCAAAAAAGAATGTGCTTCTACAATAAAAAAATAAGAAAAAAACGTTGTATCTTCATAAACCAAACAAATCACAAAAACCGCACAATTAAAAGAAAAGAAGCTACGCATAGCAACAAAATGTCTAGGTCACAATTATTATAAAACGATTAAATAATTGAGCTCAAGTGTACGAAATGTGCCAATGATGTAACCTCCTCACTTTGTACAAGTGAAAGTACACACGAATACCTCACACACTTCTTAAATTCACGACTCACCGAGACGCCTGCAAGACTTGCAGGGAAAAAGTCGTGTTACGAGTCGCTAATATGTACGTGTAGATGTATGTACTCTGAATGAATTGTGTAGTAAACTGTACAGTGTTTCAGTAATACGTGAAGCTTCGAAGAGTATCTCTGATTATTCATTTGGTGTTTTGGTTTCAGTATTGTCATCACTTCACTCTGATTGCTCCAGATTTTATATTCCGTTTTATTAAAAATATAGTGATTTCTCTATTTTAATTAAGTATGGGATGATAACAGTACCTTGGGGAACTCCGTCAGAATATGAAACTTTATTTCAGCTATGATTCAAAATTAAAAAGCCTAGTTACAAAGAGTTTAATACTTTGGTCTTTTATCTGCAACATCATATAAAATACAAAACATTTAACAATCAAATGCGAATTTCTATTAAAAGATAATAACAAGGAGTATCGAACGCGTATCACAGTTCTACACAACTACAATTTATCCCATAATGTAATCACATGACATTGATTTTCTCAACTAACCCACGTAGCGTAACCTTATGATCATGAAGTACCTTTTAACATGATATAATGGTCATTGAAATCCTTATGTCCATCATTTAAGTGTGTCTATTGAGAGAGAGTTTAAACTAATATTTGCACTTCGTTAGTACTTAAGTGGAATTAAACTATCGGTTATGTGTTTGACCGCTTAGTACTAATACTACAGGCCTGTTTATCTATTTTGCAGTATATCCATAAATTTTCACGTCTTTACAACTGAACATATCTGCGTTAGGGCATAGAATTATTTTTCTCCCAGTAATACGTCCCCGTGGGATAATTCCCGACCTTCAGGCAGACGAAACCGTAGGCAAAAGTAAAAAAATTAAGGGGTTAAACCAAATATCTCGAAAACTATCACAGAGTTCCGTTGTCCGTGGTGACATTTGAGGCCAGCTTCGAAAAAAAACCAGTTAAACATGTTAGTTCTGGCCTCAACCGCTATGAATGCATACTGATTGTTGTACTGGCGCATGGTACAATAAGTAGTAGGTGTCTTCATCATTGGGATGTACTGGAGATACGAGTAGCTACTTGAAGTATTACAACAAGAGAATGTTTGACGTCATGGTGTCTGGCTTCCAGGATACCAAGCATTCAAAATAGTTTTGCTTTTTCGTTTTGATTTAAAAGTAAAGTTAGACTAACCAAGTATTTAAGTTAATTATCGTATTTATGTTTCTTCAAACTTTTGGTAGTAATTAACATGATTTTGGTCTCACCACTTTGAACCGTATTCCACCGCTCAAAGTTAATTCTACTATTACTACAAACTCCTAACAATGCTCTGATGATATACCAAGGCTTACCGATGATTACCATTCAAGACTATACACAAGATACTCTTAATTCTGACCCTTTCAATTTGACTTAGTGAGGTGCTGAAATATGCAGGATTCGTCAAAAGCACGTTACAGCTACAAGCCATAAAGTACTGCGCGCAGAGACGCTCCCAAGTTACGAATCGAGGAAGAATTTTGGACACTTTCTATTATCATTCATGTCATAAAGTAGTATGTACCTACACATTCCTATATTAGTACTTTTCGAAGAATGTTTGCTTTGTTTTCCAAGAACAATTTTAACGAGAAACGGAGCCCATAAAAAAGCTAGAGCAAATAAAAGTATTACCAAGAAGCATTTTTAAGTGGCAGTGGGCAGGGCACATTGCTCGCAGAACGGATGGTCGTTGGGGCCGAAAAGATCTGGAGTGGCGACCGCGAACCGGAAGACGATGCGTTGGAAGACCTCCCACTAGGTGGACCGATGACCTGGTGAAGGTTGCAGGAATCCAGTGGATGCGAGTCGCAAGGGACCGGTCAATGTGGCGACACTTGGGGGAGGCCTATGTCCAGCAGTGGGCGTCTTTCGGCTGAAATGATGATGATGGTGATATCTTTTTAATTAATTATTCATTGAATTATTTAGTGAATAAGATTGAATAGAAATAAGATACTCAAAATATAAGTGCAGTCAATAGTGTAACGTTGCAGTATTCAAAATTGTTGAATTAGTCTGTATCTGTGGGTTAGAATTTGATGCACATTTGCACACATAGTAAGTCCAACATTATAAGTTAACCCACAATGGAGTCAACCCTGGGGGCAGCAGTTTTATTTTTGGACCAGAGCCCATACATTTTTGGTCATTCTCCTTTAGGAATGTGTACTCGTATAAGCAGATAAAACTGTCTTGTGGACCTGAACTTCTAGGAGAAAGTTACATAAATAATACATTATATCATTTTGTAGGTCCCGACCAAGATTGAGATAATCTACAATGCAGGACTTCAGAGGAAAACCTCCATCGCTTTGGGTATTTTATGAAAAGACCATCTTAATTAAGATCTTCATGGTCATTATTCGTTTTTGTGCATTCGGCTGATATTGCAGCCAACAGCTTATTGTTACGAGGAGAACCTTCTATATTTGTCTACAAACTTTTTAACTTTATTCGAACATCCACGTAGCTCGTAAAGATGTCACAGCAAATAACTAACAAAGAGGTCAGTGTGAATATGTGCTAACGCCCTTTAGTTTCAATATTTCCCATAGGCTCACTTTCTACTTAATTTGATGTGTTGTGACGAAGCTTATGAGTAATCTTGTGTAGTAGGTGACAATCGTTTTGACTTGTGAAAGAAAAGAGATATATTCACTCACTTTTGCTTGCAACTTTGTTCTCGTTATGTACGAAAAGGAGTCAATTTTTTTTTGTTCGGGGATCAGGCCACCCACATAAATTGTAGCATTTAATAATGAAACTTACATTGATTTCTTCCTTATAACCTCTAGATTCCAGTGGTTAAATTAGCTAAGCATTTTCTAACCGGAATAAATGTGAAAAATCTGCAAAATCTCTTACGACAACCAAAATAAACAGAAAATGTAAACACAGAGTATATAATCACTACGTTTAATGTAAATGTCAAAATAATGAAGATGTCTGTCAATCACTAAAAAGTGGGTTTATAACGTTCCGTGCCACGTTGATCCACCATCTATGCGATTTTAGTGTAAATCTTTAAAATAGCATTAAAAATGCTTACAGTTTTAAAATATTTAGTTTAATATTCTTTCTGATTCTATAATAATTATAGCAGATATAATTATCAACGGGTAAGTACCGTACTTTTTTTAGTAAACAGAAAAATTCGCCCCTATTCACGTAAGTATTTGCTGTCAAATGACATTGATCACAACAGGAATGATTTGACTCGTAAAAAAATATCCTAACATAGCTTATTTATTATGATTTTAGGATTCCGTTTTCATTTCTAAGTAATATTTGGTTAAATACCATAGTAAAATGGTTACTTTTTTTGGTGTTATTATGAATAACAAATGCAACGACCAGGTGGGCCCAAAAAACATTATCTCCTTTAAGGGTAAGGTAATGATGCTTGGTGATAATGTAGCTTCCTGTTAATCTCTCTCACTGAATCGGTTCAGCAGTTACGAATTTCCCTTTTTATAATATTAGTATAGATGCACAGAGGCGGATTTTATAACATTATCAGCCCACGGCCATTCTCCTAGGACGTAGACTTACTTTGAAAATCAATGCCGAAGGCACTTTTAGCCAGTCAAATTTTGGGTGATGCAGAGTAAAATAATGGTAAGTGCAATTCGGAACAAAATAGTATTCTACGTAGTAATGTGTGTTGGGACCTTTCTCAGTGTATCGCATAACAATGTAATTGAATCATTGGAAGGTGAGGTGTGTTTATTTTTTTTTTCGTATGGGTAATCATCAAATGACTTCTCCCACAAAAAAAAGGTGTGTATTTTTTTAACAGTGAGATAAATGACACAATTCCACAAAAGTAAACAATTCGTCTAAGTTAAATCCCATAATTACTAAATATCTACAGCCCATGTTTTTCTGTTTTTTTTACATAGCATACATTTATATTTGGATGAGAAACAGGATATCATTGTATAAATTCTTTCATCACTGCACGCAGCGGTATACATGTATCGTTAGTCACATTACGATGTTATCAGTATATAATTATATAGAAGCACAGGTTTCGCTTACATTCCTTAACTAATCTTATAGTCATCGCTTCCAGTCTCTACAGGAAGTAATAAACTGTTGTAATATTTCCCAACAATAAATATTATTTGTGTGGGAGCAGGGTTGGGGTACTGGTAGGACTAACGAGTCGTAGGTTATAGCGTCCAAACCATCCACGCCCTTTTTTTAGCTTGAACTGTCCTACTCCTGGGAAAAGTCCTCCCCCATTCCTTACACTTTTCTCAATTCCTCTTCTTGCTAATTAATGAGAAAACCATCCAAGGTGTCCAACCATCTTCTCCTTGGTATGGCCACCATTCCCTATCCTATGGCTACAGTTTTTTGATATGCAAGCCCAGCTGCTTTGCTGGCGATTCAATTTTAGTTTTGCAGGTTTTGACAGGCACTTAACGTATTACCCAGTACTAACTAGGTTGTGGAGGTCAAATAGGCAGTCGCTCCATGTAAAATACTGGTATTCAGCTGCAACCGGTTAGACTGGAGGCGGACCCCAACATAGAAGAAAAAGGCTAGGCCGATGATGACGATGATGATTACAGGCACATTACTTTGTTAAAATTGTTAATTGTTTAGAATTGTTTTTTTTTTGTGAACGAAATCATTGAAAGGATTATTTCCGGCGTGTTAAACTTCAAAGATATGATATAGGCCGATAGGGCTGGGCTACTTTTAACCGACTTCAAAATCCTTTTTGAAGTCAGTTAGAAATAAGTTCTCAATTCGTCGGAACCTTTTTTTTTTATTTATGTTCCCCGATTACTCGAAGATAGCTGGAGCGAATTATATAATATTTTTTTTGTTTGAAAGGGTTTACTTTCCAGGTGATTCCATAATCATCAAGTCGGGATCTGATGATGAGACCCTGGAGAAATTGAGAGAACTCCTCAAATTTCATAGGCGCACTTGATGTGATTTGGGTAGTTTTTGGAAGAGTACTTTCTTAAAGTGGTCCCATTTCAATTTGGTGAAGATCTAATTAAGAACTTCGGAGATAGGCAACGGAACTCTGCAATGAAAGATAGCAAATGAACTGGAATTGCTGAAATCTCATGTCTATCTATTGTTTACACCAGTTCATAACACAACATCACGCCGCTACGCTGTGAAGATGTAAGCACAAGTGAACCACTAAAAAGTGAAAAATAAAAACTTTTTTGCAAAAAATAAAACAGACTCCAAAAAACACAAGAAAGTAAAAAATAACTTTAGCTTAAGAACTCGGTGACAAAAAACTAAGTTAATCAATAAAAAAAAGGTCACCGAACTCTGAAGCTTAAGTTATTTTTCACTTTTTTGTGTTTTGATGCATTATGGCACGGTATCAGTGGATACAACTCGCCGTGATCCGTGGCTAACGTGATCAGATACTGTGATCGGTGGAGAAAAACCTCATTAAAACACAAAAAAGTGAAAAATAATCTCAAAACCTAGCGCTATCGGACTATTACAGACACTACCACACTAACGTTACTATGGTCTACTTTTCCTCAATCCTCACTAAATAGGACTTCTATCCCAGGGTTCGAAACATTGTTAGCTTATTCTCAACATGAATGTACTTAACCAAGATTTTGTAACAATATTTTGATTTAAAAGAGTGTCCATGATTTTTTTTGCCCGTTCTTCTCCATAGAGATCTATGCTAGGGCAACTACAATACCTTCACAGTTTTTATGTCTTGTGACTGGGACTGTAAGTACATTAAAAATGTTCATCTTTATTCGACAATTCAAAATTGTTCGTAACTGGCCTACTTGAAACAAATGCTTTGATTTTATTAATTTGTTCACACACAAAATGCAAAAAGAAACGTCGGAAGCTGTACCTATACTTTTATAAAGTCAGAAGGATATAATTCGTGTCTAGCTGGGACATTAAAGGTACCTATTTTATCAGGGATTAAAAGTACTAGGACAAAATGGCATTAAAAAAGCACACAGCGGGTTCTTGTATTTTATTTACTTTTTTGCAAAACAGACTCACTTTCGTACCTATAGCAAAAATAATTGACCCACTAGCATCAGAATCCTATCAATGAGCTCACGTAACAAAACTCCTGTTAATCCTTACCTAACCGACTATCAAGATGAAAGTGCCGTGAGTCAGACGCACTTGCGGCCCGTGAAGCCGACCTTGAGAGCAACGGGACTTTGGTAGCGGTTGAACCACACGGAGCGATAGTTTGACGGAGCTTTTTGAATAACGGGATTTCTTTATGCGAGTTATTCGAAAGCATTTTTTCATTTCAAGGTTATTAGTAACTGTTACAGTACTGTTTGTGGTTTTCTAAAACTTACATGAAACTTTTGATTAATTAATGCCTACATTCATAGCAGTCGGTGTTCTCTTACCCTTCCCTCTTATAGCAATGAAAGAAAAAATGTTCTCCTAATTAACTACCAGTTATGGAAAGTTCGACCTTGATGATAACGGTGCGATAAGTACCAATGGATGTAAAAACTGGAAATTGGGTGATATGTAAAATATTTGCGTACGCAAATATACGACGAGATTACATGTTAATGAATTTTAGAGATCAGCGGAACATGACTTGAATAAATTATTATAATTAGATGTAATTGATTAAAAACTCGCTTTCTCTTAAAAGGTCATTGGTATTATGTCAAATTAAACTATAATTATCTTAACCTATCACAATAAATTAACTATCTTGACTACGTCATAAGTTCGTAACTATTCAAATTCAGCAAATATTAAAAAATTTAAATTTTATTTAAATGTGTAAATCTAGATTAAATACAGCACCTCATTTGTTGGATGCGTAACACAAAGACGTCAATGCATACGTTTATGCAAAAAAAATGAGATTTTATTTATTTTTCTAATTTAAGTTAAAATATTTTTTAGATCGTTCTGAAACCGATACCTATATACTCGATCATGGAACTTTATTTTATTAAACTTTACTGATAATTAATTAAATAATAACTAATAATATTTGAAAAAATATCGCGTAAAAATTGATGTAAGTAGGTATAATAACTCAACATTTTTTTAAATTGCAAATAATAAAACCGACTTCTTAAGACACAAAAAAGTGAAAAATAACTTTAGCTTCAGAAGTCGGTCAGAACCTTTGCTTGATTGGTTTAGTTTTTTTGTCACAGACTTCTGAAGCTAGAGTTTTTTTTCAGAGACTCTTCTAAAAACTACCCGAGTCGTTTCATGTGTGCCTATAAAACTTAAACAGTTCTCTATATTTCTCTATCCAGGATTCCTTTATCAGATCCTAACTTGATGATTATGGGACCACCTGTGAAGTATACTCTTTCAAACAAATTAAAAAGAATCTAAATCGGTCCAGGCATCTTTGAGTAATCGGGGAACATCCATAAAAAAAAGGTTCCGACGAATTGAAAACCTCCTCCTTTTGGAAGTAGGTTAAAAATAGGTCCAATCGTTTTGAGTTACCAAAAGCTAGAAACTCAATCATCGAGATTCAGTTAAAAGATTTCTGTTCCAGAACGACCAAAACTTGACTGTGTATGTTTACATCGATATTTTGGCGAGTGGCCGTAAACGAAACTGGCATTGCCATCTTGTTTTTCAATTCCTACAATTTCATCAGATAATTTCATATCCCATAAAAATATTAATGGCGAAACTTGATATAGACTAGGTCCACATGTGAACTGCGATAATAAAGGTTAATTAAGTTAACAATTGCGTTCTCCTCCGCCAATCAGGCGCCATAAAAATCATGAAGCACAGCAGTGAGTTTATTCCTATTTAAAAAAATTGAATAAAAAATTTCAACCAGTGAGGGCCGACGTCAAAACTGAGGCGCGGCCGGCACTTTCGCGAGCCGCACCTAAAGTACCACCTGACTTGGGAGGCCTCCGGAAATGAACTTGTGCGCTGTTTTGTAACGATGACATGCTAGGTACACGTGATGAGCATCAGGTATTTTGGGTGTTAGCTAAGGAATTCCATATTTTATTGCGTATTTTGTTTTTTTTTTGTGCTATTTACATGATTTAATTTTTGCAGCGTTAGGTTAGGTTAGGTTATAAAGGGTGTAAAAAACCCCTTTTCACTTCTCATGCTCTAAAAGTACGTCAATATAGCCCTACGAAGCGGGATTAAAGTGTCTTGCAAACAGAAAGCGGTTTATTGAAAAAGAAAACAATTGAACTCTTTAACGCAAGAAAAATTATTGTTGATGCCTCTGTTGCTAGCCGCTGTAGTAATGTAGGTAGGTATTAATAATTATCTGTGGAGTGTGGATCATCATCATTGCGAAAATGTTGAGAGTTTGTGTTGTGTTTTTAATTATTAATCTGTGACTGACCTGATGGAAGAAAAAACTGACCGTTCAGTTCAGAATTTTTGTCGAGTGAAAATTTGTTCAATTTCAAACTACTGTTTTCTCGCACTTGAAGTGAAAAGTACAGTTTGCACCTCGAGACTTAACGCCAATTTAATATAGAACATAAGCAGCATTGTTATTAAAATACTTATTAGCTAGTGCCAAAGCATTGTGAATTTCGTACTGGCGATGGCGTTTCAATTCACTACTGGTCAGCCTTTTGTGCTATTTTAAGATATTTGTGTTTAGTTTTAGTTAATGTTTAGTTAAGTTTCTTTGCTATCAATAGAAAAGTACCTGCGAGTTGTCACATATAAGTAGAATAATTTATTTGGAAGCTACATCTGCCAACAAACTGCTTTACAGTTTGGCCGAAGTATTTTTTTATTGTAATATGAGTTCTCAACGAATAAACGCTTTTTCATTTTTTTATACCCTCGCTTTCATTGAATGAATGAATGAATGATACATTTATTTGCAAGAATATAGGTAGTTTACATAAGTTCTTAATACCTAAGGGTTTAAAGTGGACTCCTCGTAAGCTCGGAAGTCAAATCTCCCCGGGTTCATGGCTTCGTTTAGTCCCTCGTTATAAAATATACTAAAACGAAGCCGAAAGGGACTTGTTTTCCCTGTCATTAATTTTATTGCAAGATTTTTACTTTAAACACCTCCACGACCCCCGTACTATTCAATCTATGGATCAGCAGAATGTTTGAATTGCGTTACATTGAGTTCTACCAAAACACATGATTTCTCACCTAAAGAAAACAGTTGTTTCTCAGCAAAAATTGATGCTTAAAGTTAGACTTAATGCTTGGTTGATGGCTTTGTGATGAGGTTTAGGTTGACACCCATTTCTCTCCCACTCTGTGTGGAGCAGGAGGGAGTGTCAGACTTTTACTGAAAAAATCCCATCTATGTTCCTTCATCGCCCTTTATGTTCCGGGACCACGATATAACTTTCGAACAGTCCCGCAACCCCGGCAGGCTTCAGCCCTTGCCCCTTCACTTTGCTGACACCTCTTTGAGGCGCACGTGGAACACGAACTCGCCGCCGTCGACACGGCCTGTCGTCACGGTTCCGCCACCTCGTAAGCTAGCATGTCTGCTTCGCAGAAGGAGGTGATGGCTTCCCATTCCGTCTCGCTCCGGACCATGGATTGAACCAGTGCCGGACGCGAGAGGTTTCCGCCGCCGATGAGTTTTACACCCTGTAAACCGTTTTGGACGACAATTTTTTTTACAATATTTGTTTGCATCAAAACCAAATGTATGATAGGTTTTTTGACTCTTTTCTTATTTTTATCATCTGCCAAGCCTTTTCCCATCATGTTGGGGCAGCTTCTAGTCTAACCGGATGCAGCTGAATACCAGTATTTTACATGGAGTTACTGCCTGTGGATGGGTGACCACCCATACATACCGAGTTTCCTCCGTGCCTCGGAAAACACGTTAAGCTATTGGTCCCGGCTGTCATTTGTCCATCTTTGGCAGTCGTTACAGGTAGTCAGTGACACAAAAGGCTGACAACCAGTCTTACCAAGTGGTATCGTATTACCCAGTATTAACTGGGTTGTGGAGGTCAGATAGGCAGTCGCTCCATGTAAAATACTGGTATTCATCTGCATCCGGTTTGACTGGAAGCCGACCCCGACATAGTTGGGCAAGGCTAGGCAGATGATGATGATGAGTTGGACTGGCAGCGACCTATTTTATTAGACAATTTATAATAAACGGTGAAGGAAAACATCGTGAGGAAACCAGCATGTCCTAGAACCCAAAAATTCGAAGATGTGGCTTGCACCAAACTACACTGGGCCCGCGTGGTGGATTATAGCACATTTCCTCTCATAGAGAGGAAGCCTGTGTCCCAGCAGTGGGCACAGGCCGGGGGGCTGTGCCAGGGTTGGGCACCAACCAAATATATAATAAATAGAAGAATGAAAAAAGAAACCAAAAAATTACAATATTCCTAATCTCATTTCTTAATCCACAAAATTGAATTATAACATAACTCCACAGAAAGTGGAGAAATATCTAGCCGCTTTCTGAATTTCCTATCGAGTTTCTAATATTTTTACAATCTTAATTAAAACAAAATATATTAATATGTATAGGTACATATTTGGATCGTATAATTACTTGGCATTATTGGAGTCATAAATTATATTTAGAGTGAAAGCGTGATGCGTGTGAGGTCATAAAAATGTAAGTTTAAATACATTATCTAATAACTGAAACTTAGTTTGTGTTTTTTTTTTCCTACTCCTCCGCTATATTTTCTGATTGATTTCATTGCAGGATCCAAGACAGTTAAATTCATTCTCTGGGACTTCGTCGAGCTTCATTGTCTCGGCGCTTTTCTGGTGGTCGCCACTGTTGATTCTAGCTTTCAGGAGTTACAGTGGTTTGGGAATAGTGTGGCGTGCTTGTCCCCCAAAAAAAATGTATGATGTCCGATATATCTCTATTAAGGATCCGCTTGTCAACCAGTTAATTATGACATTGGTTTCCCACGTTTACTAGATGTAAATATAATTATGTTAATAAAAGCTGGTGGTCCGCAGGAAGTATACACGTAATAACATGCGTAGGTATTCATTGAATATTATTTTATGTAATATGTGACCCACTTGGTGGAAATCAGCGATCGTTGCTTAATTCATTGACAGATATTCACACCTCTTGTCTCTACATACCGAGTTTTCTCCGTGCTTCGGACCCGTCTGTCATTTGAAGATCCACCGGTCTTACCTAGAAGTATCATATTAGGTACCCAATAATTCGTTGGTTGAGGTCAAATAGGCAGTCGCTCCATATGAAATACTGGTAATCAGCTGCATTCGTTTAGACTGGAAGCCGACCTTTACATAGCTGGGAAAAAACTTTATAGGTGATGAGATTAAGAAACATGACTTGCTCGTCACAAAATCCTGGTATCGTACTAAAAGACAAGCCTACAAAACACTTTCCAGTAATCAAAATTGTTCAAGATACTCGTATTATAGCTGCAAGATATTACAGTACGGGAAAATGTAAAACTAAAGAAGTTATTAGACCACAAACGGGCATGCAATTTATTCTGAGACGTGTGAAAAGCTAAGGATTTCTACGAGCGGAACACATCCGTGTGGCTTTCCACTCCGTTATCCTAAACTCAGGTCGAGTGCGTGTGTCGTGGAACTATTCTGAGAGGGTTTATTTATGAGTATTTTGACCGTTGATCATAATTATGAAAGACCAGTCTTTGCTGTCATCTACGCTCCGTACATAACGGTACGGAATGAACCCACGGAACGACATTAAATAGGTACATTAAAAACCTTCCCAGCCTATGGCACTCGAGAAAAATGTAACCTCCCGTGGGTTTGTTTCCAGTGATCACAGTATCAGATCACGTTAGCCACGGATCACGGCGAGTTGTATCCACTAATATCATTATCCGTTTCCCCCGTTATCGTGTTCCCCAATAATCACGTAACCGTGGCAACATGAAAATCGAATCGAGAGGTGTACAGAGACAATAAATAAAATAAAATATTTTTCGTAATTTTTTTTATGTATTTTCCCAAACGAAAAGAACTTATTAAAAAAAAAAATTATGAATGTGTATCTAAAAGTCATAATATTAATCCACATAAATAATAAATTTGAAGTGTGTAATTTCAAAATAACAGTAACGAAACGGGAAACGAGTAAAACGGATAACGGTATCAGTGGATATGTTACCATCAGCCAAACCCGATTTCAGGACAATCTAGTTTTGCCTAGGCCGACTTGGGGCACCACAACACGGATAGATTAGGTTAGAAGGGTATGGCGCCATACCCTTCGTGATTATTTCCCACAAACCATTCAGAAGTTGGAGCCCCGAGAAGCGGGGCACCGTCGACCAGGTCTCCCTCGACTAGGATGCAAGAACGAGCTCAAGTTTCAGTTTAGCCTGTAAGTAGTTTGTCCTGAAATCGTGTTTGGCTGGTAACAGATACAATTCACCATGATCCGTGGCTAACGTGATCTGATACTGTGATCGGTGGAGACATACCCCTTCCTGTTAGTCAAAGAATTTTCTGAATCGGGATCATACAGCAAAACACATCCTTAATTCAAACTTTATTAGGTGTGGACATCTGCGAATCAAATCTCTTTCGTCTTAAAACATTTATATTGGAACAGGCTTTCAATCGAGCCATTTAACAGCTACTGCCACTTTATCTAGAGGAACTGCCGCCTGCCTTTCTAACCTCAGCAACGTCGTTACAGCGTAAGACTGGTTGTCAGACTTTTGGGTTTTTTACCAATACTGACTGTCTGACTTTGCAATGTGTAGTTAGTAAGTGTGGTAGCCGTTTTTCAGATGTTTCCTTCAAAATCCAATCATCTTTAAACAAAAGTTTTGTAATATACTTAAACATAGATACTTTTGAAAAGTAACTGCTTTAAGAAACTCCACATTTTAAAACTATTCACCAAGCCATAACCACATCATTTAATTCTCCAGAATAGTCTGTTTGTAAAGAAGATAAATAAATTACAAACTGCATTGCGCACATGCACCAGTACGTACTTAACATCCGGTACTGAACGCGAACAGATAGTTTTCGCACTCGCTAAATCTAAACTTAGGCTTTAATGTGCTTGATGCGGTATTTAGAGCTTACAATATGTTACAAGTTAATAGTAGTAGTTAAATATTTGAAGTTTTTGTTTAATTTGTATTGGTATTGTTGAGGCACGATAAAAACCTACTTATCAGCAACTTGGTATGTAAATGTAATACAGCGCCATCTATGCCAGAAGTGAAGAACTAACAGCAAAAACACAACTTCAACTGTCGGACAGTGGGCTACTGCCCGACGGGTGATGTCGGGTCGAGCTTTTATGTTAGTAGTAGGAGCTTTTGACTGAATTGAATGTCACAAATAAAGACTCCTTGGAGCTTTTATGGCGAAAAAAAAAATATTTTGCTCGTTGCTTCACTTATGTACGGAAATTAACCCATGGACACGACGTTTTAAATGTAGCCTATGACGCTTGAGAATAATGTAGCTTTCCGTTAGTGTAAAAAATTTATTGTCAGAAACAGATCAGTAGTTCCGAAGATAGCCCTTACATACAAACTTTGACTTTTATTTAGTACAGATATACTTTCAATGTTGTTTGTTTGTTGTTGTGGTTATTTTGTTGTTGTTGGTGTCGTTGTTGTTGGTCCCGGCTGTCATTTGTCCATCTTTGGCAGTCGCGACAGGTAGTCAGTTGCCCAAATAGTCTTACAACCAGTCTTACCAAGGGGTATCGTATTACCCCGTATTAACTGGGTTGTGGAGTTCAGATTGGTAGTCGCTCCATGTAAAATACTGTTATTCAGCTATATCTGGTCAGACTGGAAGCCGACCCCAACGTAGTTGGGAAAAGGCTAGGCAAATGTTGATACTTTTAACCTACAATCATATGAATCAAATATGATTGTAGGTTCTGATTCCAAAACAATACCGTTCTGTCATTCATCTGCTTAGAATTACAATAATTACCATCAAACTATACTTACTAGTACCAACCCGTTCATACTTAACTTATTATTAGCTCTGAACGGCATATCGGCATACTGCCCCCATAACGTTCCAGTGTCAGTTGAGATAAACGCCTCTAAATACATACCAGTTATCTTGAGATGAAGTATTAATGATATTGATTGTTGAGTAAGTGATTTATAGGTACTCGTAAACTAGGTAACTAGGTACCGTCAGAAAGGTCTGGTTGCGAATAAAACGTGATTTGGTTGGTATGAATCTAAAGTTACGAATATGTTTGTATGCTTTTTTTGTGAGTTATTTAATACTTATTAGTCAAATGCAAGGACCGATGGATTCATACCCTTTTTTTACGGATAGGAAATCATCAAATATCTTCTCCAACGCTGGGTGGAGCGGGAGGGCGTGTTCGACTATTACTGACTAAAGCCCATCCATGTTCCTACGCCCTATCCAACATAATTTTTAATTTATACTAAACCCGAAAAGGGGTCATTGTACTCATCCATTTGAACAACTTTTTCTATGGGACGAACCTTGAAATCGTGAAAAAAAAATCAGCTGTTCCCTACATTTTGACGAGTTATGCGAACATAAATGTAGGGAACAGCATTTTTTTGTTCGCGATTTCAAGGTTCGATCCTAACACTTACTTACGACGATACAGAGAAATTGATATAGGTCAAGTTACAGAGAAGTATGACACACATACATGCACTACACACACACCCAAACATCACAAGCACAACTCATTTTCACATTCACAAAATCACTACACCCACATGACACAATCACGAACAAAACCACCAATTTATCAAAACGTTACTTCCTATTCGTAGTTCTTAATTTTTAGTTCTAATTTAATTTAATTTAATTTGTATTTCATTTTATCTTATTACATTTCATTTATTGTTAATTGGCTGTAGCACTCCCTGTTACTGTTATTTATATCTTTAGATTGGCTCTCAATAATGTTAATCCGAGATAAGGAGACCAGGAGACCCGTAGCACAGGTTTTTACTTAGTATGGGCTCCTGTCTCCCATCTTCAAAATGATTATGAATATTATACTGTGTACATCTAAATAATATATTTGTGGGAGAAATTAAATAAACTTGAATTTGAAGACTTTTAATACTATTTTGTCATAATATCGAATACTATAATAATTGAATCTCCTAATTTTACATGACATAAAGTCGTATGTCCTAAGTATTGTATCTCATAATGTGTATGATTCCGAATGATCATTTATAAATTGTTAACCGCTAAAAAAATCCCTAAAATTTAGGTTTTACTGACAGAAACGAATCGCTGTAAATCTCCACGCAGTCTTGTCTGCCCTACCGCAAGAATTTAATTTAAAATCGCGTAGGCGCGGAGGGGCGAGGCAGGCCGCGAATTGGTGAACCAACCCTGACTACTGAATCAACGAGTCACTAATAAAGTAATTAATTAAAAGCGATGTAATTTGTAAGTCACAAGATAAAATACAGTTACTGGTGCCGTAATTCACATAGACAATTGCATTGTTACATCTTCATTAATCGTGAGAAGATTTACCGATATTCTTGAAATAATAAATTATATGAACAGGTCAATACTAATTCAAGGGTAGATTGTAAAAAGTTCAATAGCAAGAAGTTCTCATCATTATTCTAAAAATATTCTCATAGCTGCTATACTTCATTATCACTTCGTGTGAAAGTTCGATTATTAGTTTATGAAATTTATTTGATACTTTCTATGATTTTTATTGATTTATTAGTGGTTCTGTGTTCACATTCAATATGATGGTAGCGTCAACCGCAACAGTTAACCGTGATAAGACATGAACTGCGAAAACTATTTAAGATGGAAGCGGAGTAGCCCACGAAAGAAATTCTTTAATATTATAAGGAGGAAACATGGTTTGTACTTTTGTATATAATTAATAAACTTAAAAACTACTGGATCGATTAAAAAAAACCGTCATCAATGGATAGCTACATTATCAGTGACTCATACAGGCTATATTTTATCTCCATACTCCCACTGGAACGGAAACTATGCCTAATATATAAAGTGCCTTACTTTCAGGTTTATTTGACAGATTATGCCATATTTTGTCATAATTCGCTTTAGGTTAGAAGCACAAATCAATAAAAGAAGAATATAATTTTTATAAAAGTCGTCTTTATTTAAGTTTTACGAGGATCCATCGTAAAATAATAAATTAAAAACATCGCAACAAACAAACTGTTAACATTCTTCGCATTAAATACACATTGGTTTGCAATAAATATGACTCAAAACATACCCATACACATACAACAAAAAATATGACTCGAACAAAAAACAAAACTGAAAATATTAAAGTAAATAATAATATATAAAATATCTTTGGAACTGAAAACTTAAAATATAAAATGTACTATCAACACTCACTTAAAAGCAAGTGACGTATACTTAAACATAATAAATAAAAGTACTTATATACAATAAGAGAAGAGACTAATTATATCAGTCATAATGATGAAACTTAAAATTTTAATGAAATAGATATATACAGAAAAAAACTTAGCATGTGTACGAACGGTGGTCAAAATATATACAGGGAAGAAGAAGAAAATTTACGTCGAGATTAATAAATTAGCTTTAACTAGAATAAATAATTTAATAATTTAATCTCACGCCTGTTTGACATGGGCACCGTAGGCCAGGTTCTGAGCATCTTGGGATCTTCCCCAACCACCGCTGCTTTCCCAGCCGTGGTTCTCTTCATGAGCGGGTTCTGACCATCCTCCACCACCACCGCTTTTCTTGGATTCAATGAGTTTCTTGATGGCTCCGAAGGCAGCGGCGAGGAAGGCGATTTTACCGAGCAGGACGGCCTTCAAGAAAGCGAAGGCGATGATACCGAGGAACAGAGGGATGAGGGCAGTCAGCTTCAGTTTGATGAGGGCCAGGATGGGGAGGAGCTTCTTCAGCTTCTTCTTCTTGATTTTCTTGCCACGGCCTGGAATTGAGATGTCAAATCATGAGTAAAGATTTTGGATTTGTTGAATTTTGATTCAAGTTCCTAATCGAAAGTGTCATTTATAAGAGCTATAATTTTTTGAATAATCGTATAAATATGTATAAAATAAAATAATGTCTTTTTTTAAAAGGAAACCCGATTTAAAGTCTTAATCCGTTAGCTTCAAGATAAACATACACCATCACAAAAACACAACAAAGGAATTCTCAGTAAAGCTTAGTACTCAAGTGCAACTAGCTTCGAAGTAAACAATCAATGACGACTCTCTAAATACCGTTAAAGTCACACATATGCCACTAATTACATCAAAGACAAACCCAGTTAACAAAGGCTTTACAGACCGTTTAATCTCACATAGCAAACGCAAAAGAATCTTGTTAACAAAAAACTTTTCCCACAAGACCTTTGTAAACGTAGATGCAACAATTAAAAGAAAGCTGGTTTAACTTTTGGCAGTCATAGTTGAATAAAATTATAATTTTGAGAAAGTCACCGCATGTATGTCACGGACTAAAGGTCAAAAGTGAGAATTATATCCATATTTTCGACGGTCGCAGAAGTTAAAATTTTGGTGACTATTAAACAGATACTAATCGATTTATGTTTAAGCTGGCGTTCAAATATCGTGATAAGATATCTTGAAATTAATGAAAATACTCTGAGGACTGAAGTTATTTTTGAATGTCCAACCAATGATGCTTTAAAACAAATTAACACATCCGTTAATGCCAGCATGGAAGTTTATTGACGACATCATTACATAATTAGTGACAGGCCTAGACAGATCAATGGTCTTAAGTTACACGCCGATTTGCAGATAGAAATCTAAAGACACTGAACTTATAAAGTACCTAGAAACTGGTCTAACAAGCTCTTACATAAATAAACGGGTCGGAGTGAAAACGAAATCCGAGTGATCATTGTGTTATGTCATTCGATCTTTCCTATAAATAATATGCTGAAGTTGTAATAAATTATTGTTGCAAGTCGTTAAATAATATCCAAAATGTTTGTGACTAAAATTGATTGTGGTGTAGAGTGTATATGACTAATTGTGCAGGAGACTAAATAATTCATGTCACTAAGTTTATTCAGAACAACATTGAAATCAAAGTACAAAGTAACAATAAAGAAAAAATACTCTTAATGGAAGAGATGAAACTGGTAAACGGAAACCGCAACATAAACGTTTTCAAAGTAACTTCTGAACAAGGCAAGTCATATGGGACAGGTCGCAATTTTTTAGTTAATGCAAACCGCACCATCAAAGGAGATTTAATACTTCACGTTAACTTGAAATCTTAAGTGAAAGTTTTAAAAGTCGAGACTAATTTGTGACGTTAATGTATAACGATTATAAGTTTAGAAATAAAAATTAGAAATTGGTTTTGGCAAGTGGCGACTTTTAACCTTTCGCAAATCTTTTTGAAAACCACACTTTCATTTAAATGCAGTTTTTAGTTTAGAAAATTTTGCATTATGATTTTGTAATTCATTCAGTTCCGGTTTTAGCTAAATACTACTCAAATGACATTTAATGAAAGTGCAAACAAAATATTGTAAGAAAAATACTAACGCCTGAGTGCGAATGAAAAGCTTCTATTGACAAAGCACTAGACAGTCGTGTCTGAGAAACATTAAAAACTTAGCCAAATATAGAAACTGGTTATAAATATTAGTCAACGATCATTTGTGTAACTTTAACCGCTCATTGTTCGTGGTTTGTTTTTGCAGTTTTGGTTACATAAAGAGTGTCATACTGCCAGTGTCTTTTTTATTACATCCTCATAAGGATGTAATAAGAAGAAGTCACTTTCAACTCTGCTGATCCCACTATCGAAGAAATCCAATGCGATCTCAAGAAAGTGCATAAACTTCTGTATCAAATTAACACATTACTTGCTGATTTTATCTCGATGCGTGGGAAAAATTTCATACATTGTGATTCACGTTGGATTTTGTATGCTTAATGCCGTAACTAATAGTTTTATTGTTGGCATGCACTGTATCAACGATCTTGAGAATACTATGATTGTGTCTGAATTTTCGTATGATTTGTTAACAGATTTATTTAACGAATCTTCTAATCTTGCCGAGCTGTTTTAATGTATTTAATAGCTATGACTTCAATGGGGTTTTCACCCATGCTTGTAATAAAAATAGACTTTCTTACTAAATAATTAATGGTTTTTTCTCTTCAACAACTTAAGCACTTTTCTAATGAGTTCTACATGGTCATAATGTTCAAGGTTAAAAGCCTACAATAGTTTATTAACGACCCGTTATTTACTCGCATCGTAAACTTTTACTACAAGTTAAAGCAGTGTTCTTGGTGTGCAACTAAACTAATTTTTAAATGGGACTCTTTATAACTTTTAATCCGAAAATTGGTTTTAACTTTGCACTCAAGATTGTTTTAAAATGGCACTCTGAAATAAATCTCAAATTATAGTATGACTCAAATAACTCCTGTGTGTTCAACTTTGTTATATAACTAACAGGACTCACAGTAGTGATGTTCCGTCTACATACCTTCCTCATCGAGAGAGTCTTCATCTTCCAAAGCTTTAGGCATTCTCAGCTGCAGGACATGGCTGTCGAGGAAGTCCACAACATTCTCCATGATCCTCTCTTCAACCATCATTTCCCTGGCTTTAGGTTCATCGGGCAGGGGTTCGTAGCTGCGAGCCGATCTGCTTCCACCGGTGTTCTTGAAGCTGACGCCATCGAGGACTTCTAGGCTTGAAGTAGCTGCTAGTTTGTCTGTAAATCTCATTGCTTTTTCCTGTGAAACAAAAGGATTACTTTTAGTTTTGTTGTTTTTTAGCTTTTGGACATTTTTTAAAGTTAAATGTGTGTTTAATTGGGACTTGAACTGATTTTTGAAGAAAAACACTGAGGTTTTTTTGAAAAATAAATTAATCGTAATTCTGACTGGTGAACTCTTAAAGTTTAAACACTTCAATGAAAATACATCAATTCAGAAAATTGGTGAATTAATCTTTAAATCCAATTAAGTAAATACTGAAAATCTAAATAAGATTTCCAGGATTTTTTGCAAGCTCCGTCACGAATTAAACTGTAATTATTTTTCAAAGTCCTTGAGTTAACATCAAAACTAGACACTGTCAGGCTAGAAGCCTGTACAACCTCAGGGATCCTCAACACAAAACACTTTGTCACATTTCACTGCACTTCACAACACACCTTGAGACACAAAGAAGTATCTGTGTCCAGACAATCCTTTAGAGCGGAGATGAATCTCTCGGCTGCTCCATCCTCCTTTGCCATGGGCAATGCCCCGGCGACTGCCACAGCACACAAAAGCACTACAACCTTCATCTTACTCGATGGCTAAACACAAATTGCTGAAGATCACTGTATGAGCGTGAGTTTTATTTTGTGTTCCCCCTCCCAGGTGTATCCATATGTCACGGCGTCTTCGGTGCGGAGTGTGAGGCCTATGACGAAATATAAACTCGTCTACCATGGGGTGAGCATTTTAGCAGGTATTTGTCAGGTTGCATGGGAATGTGTGTTATGGTGGCATTGTAATACGGTCACGATTTGGGCATTAATTTTTTGGTATAGGTTTTTTTATGTTCCATGGCTTTCAAAATTTTAAATTTTGCGCGGGAAAAGATGCAAATTGCAGTTGCTGCCAATGAACTCACTACAGACAGAATTATGGTTTTAATTATGCAGCTTTTAATTGTGTAGTTGTATGAATTTTATATGTTTTGGGTTAATATTTCATGTTATTTCGTTAACATTTAGAAACTTTGTATTTTCTTTTCAATTAACATTTTGATATTTTGAATTACTTTCATATTACTTGACATTTCCATTCCATAGCAAACAAAAACGTAACGTAAACGACATGTGAGTAATTCCTTATCTTTGCGAATAATTCGGAAATCCTTTTGAAATAATTACTCCGTCCGAAATATTTGGAATACCGCGCGTATTTCCGGTTTTCGGAGGGTTTCGCAAAATCGCTTTCTAAAACCTATCAATACACTTATATCATCGCCTGAATTTCTATATTTTTTTACCATTTGTATTCTAAAGTAAATTGTTTAATAGTCCATTTATAGGCATAGTTGTCTGTACTGAGCGAAAGTTTCTGTGGTACTTAAAGACAAAGGTGATATGTCTATTTGGAATATAAAGTGTGGAATTATGTTGGTATATTCATAGTCATTGCCAACCTGTCTTTTGTTTTAAACACTTTTGATTTCATTTAGGTTGAACTTCGCTTCCATTGCGTAATGTATAGACTTTCTTGGATTCATGAATAATTACGTCATTGAATTTTTTTAATTCATTACAAATTCGATCTTCCTTTCATTTTGGGCTTTGGCTCATATGATGTTGAGACGTGCTGACGACAACTACTATAGTTTTGTTTTTGGAAATAACTTTAAAAATTGATTTTGTTTATTTTGTGGTCAAGCGTGTAATTGTAGTGTGCTTACAAAACGTAAAATGATTTTAAAGTAGGATTCGAAATGTTTTCATAGTTCGATTCAATTTTCTACGCGTTTATTAATTTAATAATTTATGTGTGAAGTCTATTTGAAGTGAGATGTTCTTCAAGCAGAATATGCTACGCTGACTCCAAATAAATTGGGATAAGGACATGAGAATGCTAATGATGTGGTTCAAGAAGACCTCTGATAAATTAATCTAGTGGTTTTTATCTATCCGCTGATACTGTTACTGTTCGTATCTACATATTTAATTCTTGATTTTTTTTTATCGTAATAATGACATAAGCGTCTAGAACTTAATTATATCAGCAAATCTTCATTCTTCATGTGCTATACGATATTGTACACAGTGTTGACACAATAAGTCGCATAATTATTCACTCATTACCGCTTCAATAGGAACTATTGACAAATTATTCAATCACATTCAAATCGGAGAGAGTCTTTTGTCACTACACATTGAGACATTTTCAAATTCCAATCTAAACTGACTCTTATCTTAAGAAGGTTAAATTTCAAATTGAAGTTTCCTAATTTCGAAAAGGTTCATTGTTATCTAGATACTATCTTGGCTAGGACAATGAATGAGTTAATCGCTTCTGGTCGTATACTGAATGTGTAAAGGGAAATTTCTCCGTCGTTGTAGGTGACGTTAATGATGTATGAGCTTTTGTCGAACGGTGGGTCCTGTTTGAGTACTTTGTAGTCTTCGCGTATTGACGCGACGCGACGGATGCATTTGCTAGCTTGGAGTGAGGTCACGGTTACTTGTGGCTACTAATAGATAACTTAACCTACTCAATCACTTGTTATTTAAAAAAAAAGACTTATTGGAGACGTGTTGTAGAGCATTCTGTAAGAGGTTAATTTAGAGCAGATAATTTGTGATAAGGTGAACCGATTGTACCACATACCATTTTTTTAATCTACTTAAATATTCTGAACTTCCACATCATTTTCATCTTCACTTATCTACCTCGTTAATTTACATTTCACTAACAGTTTAAACGGCTGTTAACGCCAGTACAGTTTTAAGTCATTCCAACCTGCAATTTCAACAGTGACTCAAATCTCAAAGTCATGTTGTCTTGTTGCTAATGTCTACAAAAAAAACGAAAGTGTATCAAATGCTTGTCATCCTACGCCTGTTGTAATGTTCGCTGTTAAACATACTTCTTTGTCCATTGACGTATTACTAAAGACTATAATTGACTAGAAGAAAACAAAAGAAGCAGTGGTTGATAAAATGTGAGTGAAGTAGGCCATTGTATACAAGAGTTATTAGAGTTACTAAGAGAAATGTCTTTTGGTACAAAATGATGACTTAACAGAATTTAAGAACAAGTGTTCATTCAATAATGTAGGGTCAAGTGCATAATGTTTATATTTCTCATTGTTACACTCATTTTATGTTTGTGACCTTTTTATTGTTTAACGTAGGCCACCATCGTAGAAGAATAGGCAGTATCATTCGTTTTTCTTCTACTTATTTGTGGTCAACTACCTTACTTTTATTTTCCTTCATGAATTTTCGAAAGCCCTTCTAGATTATGTTTATCTAACATTAACATTATGTTTATGGTTTTTTTTTGTACTATGCTAGCTTTGCAAGCTTTTTTCTTAAACATTCATTTTTATTTTCTTTTCCAAAATGCCACGGCTCATCATCATCATCATTTTTGGAAACATCATCATTGTTTTCTTAGCTCTTAAAAAGTACCGTTTGTTCGGCTACGGTATTAAATATTACTTCAATGCTATGAACTTACTTTACTGTATCTTGTGGGAACTGAACTAGTGTCGAGCAAAAAGAGTTATTGAAGTGCATCTTAGTGCTTAATGTTATCTGGTTCCGTATTTAGTATTACATTGATTTCATCCTGACTGCGGTGAATTCCAAAATGGAAGAATTTTTTTTTTAGTATGCCAGCAAAATATCTCTTTATTTTAAATGAATTACTTCTACTTTCGTAACATTGTGCTGTTTAATCTCTTTTAATTTCTGATTTGGTCTGCGCCATTGGTTGGGTAAAGTCCTCTCCCCATGTCTTCGTAATTTCTAAGTACGGGTTAGTCTGCTGCTATGCTTACTGGATGTATAAGAAGCACATGATATATAAAGTGATCAAATTGCCAGTGGTTGGGAAATAGCCCACACAAACCAATGATTTAAAAAAATGACACGGAAGTTCAACTTTTAACATTTTATCATTCATATTAACCATTGCAAAAACTCCATAACATAAAAGAGTAAACGATTTCTATGCTTCGTTCAATATGCTAATCAAATCAAAGAGAAATTAAATCACATCATTCAGTCATAAGATGCTCTTGCTACATTTCCTTCCTAGCTGGCGCCTTGCCAGCAAATGTTTTGCTAAAACTGTCACATTTCTAGCTTTACATACACATGGCTGTTTGCAGTTACTAATTCTGATGCGCCTAGCAAAGATTCTCTGTAGGGTTTTAATTGCGTTTGGAAGTAAAAGTGAATTATTAATTTGTATACTGCAGCATGTAGTAGAATATTGAACCTACATAATTATAGTGTTAGCTGGTAGACCTGTATGACATAACTTTGAATTTTCATGTGAACTAAGCTAAATTATGTCATTTACACATTTTGTATAATTTTTTAATGATTCAAAGGAAAGTCCCTTTGCCACCTTAACCTAAGTCCTTGGTTGATTACTAGTTACCATAATTGTCAGCGGGAATACACCCACGGAATGTGCTTTCTCGGTATTTTAAATCTCCTATTATTCTTCTTGCAACCACAAGTCCATTAAAGTCAATATACATTTTACTTGCGGTACTCTAAAAAAGCAGTTTGTGTGAAAACCATGAATCTGCAAGACTAGTGTTTAGTTTCACACGTTATAAAAACATTTTCTCTTAAACTTTTTATTGCTGCAACCATTGTTTGTAATGATAAGCAGGTATTGAAGTTCCGTATAACGGGCTAAGAGCAACGAAAGTCACTTAATATTAATTTTATAGAAATATAAAAGAAGAGAAAAATATTTATCATATTTAATATTCTTAATAAGTTAATTTAGATGAATTTATTCATAACCATATATTAACTAGTGCTCATCTTCACTAATATTACAAAAATAAAAAGTTTCTTAATTTTCGGATGGAGGAAGAAATCTTCAGCATCGCTGATCCTATTCAGAAAATTATTTCATACATTGGAAGTTACATTCTCCCTGAGTGTCATAAAATATCATAATTAATAAAAAGAAAAAAAACCACACTTTTGGGATAATCTCCGATCATGACGTGAGCAGGGCTGGAGCAAAAGCTTATACTTAGGTATATTTTTTACAGAACTTCGTATATAATTTACTGCATTGAAACTAAATTTACCCAAAAGTTACTGGCCACGTGAGTGTTACCCAACCCACTACTTGTACTACGACTAAAAAACCTTCATCGTTCATTCATAAAAAAAATTGTTCAACAACGACGTGTTACCAATTAAGATTTTCCCAAACTTTCTTTCTAATCAATACTTGTATTCTCAATAAATAATATTACTGCGTAAACCAGGCGATGCCGCGGGCGATTCTAGTTCCAACCTAACGGTTATGCCGAATATTTGGTAATTATGCTCTGTAGGACCTGTTTTTGTGAGCGTTCGTCGCGAGGTAGAGGTTGCTTTTGACGCCTGAATGTCTGGCAATTCAACATTATATAATCCCTTCCATGATTATGCATGAATGCTTTATACATTCATCATTGGTCGTCATACTCTTAATTGATATACAGTCATAGGTCATGTACCAGCAGGGGTTTAAAATCCTTCATCATTACTCTTGCAGTAGTCTTGTCATAATCATGGATTTAAACTTATTTTCAGAACCAACCACTAAAACTGCTTTTTTGGTCTTGTGATTGCAATCGCAATGAGCAATCATCTTCCTGCCCTTTTCCCATTTTATTTGGGGTCGGCGCCACACGTTTTCTTCTTCCATTCTCCCCTGTTAGACGTCACGGCATCATTTACTCGTTTCTCTTATCATATCAGTCTTCACACAATCCATCCATCTTTTCTTTGGCCTTCCTCTCCCTCTCCATCCATTAATATTAATGTCCATCACTCCTTTAGTCACATGCGTTTCATCCCTCCTCATTACATGTACATACCAACCCAAACGACTTCCTTTCAATTTTTCAAATCAGGTGCCACTTTCAAACTTCCTCTAATATATTCATTCCTTACTTTATCCATTCTTGTCACTCCACATATCCATCTCAACATTCTCATCTCCGCTACATGCAATCGTTTTTCATCCATTTTCTTCACAGCCCGGCATTCTGATCCATACAATACAATACAGGTCTTACGGATTTATATATTTTCGAATTTTTAAGCCGACTGAAACATGAAGCTGCCGCGGTAGAGCCTGCTGTAGACCGTACTTGGGTTCTACATAGCACGGATTAACTGCACATACTTCCCAGGCACACTTTTATCCTTAAGGGCCCACCACAAAACCTCACGGGGTACCCGGTCGTATGCCTTTTCGAGGTCGATAAACACCATGTGAAAGTTTTTATGTGCACCTCTACATTTTTCGTACAGCTGGCGGATAGCGAAAATGGCATTCGTCGTTCCCCGACCAGGCATAAAACCGAATTGGTTCTGTGAACTGTTCACTCTCTTCTCTCAATCGCCTTTTTCCCAAACTTTCATACTATGTGACATTAGCTTTATTCCTCTATAATTGTTACACTCCAGCATATCACCTTTGTTTTTAAAAATGGGCACCAGCGAACTGTTACACGATTCGTCAGGTATGGCTTCTTCTAGAAACAATTTATAAAGTTCCAAGTTGGGCAAAGTGTAGTGTGTATAGAGTTTTTCAATCAGAAATTAATCAGTAGCAGCCACGGTGTCAAACTGCCCGGTTGACGTCAATGGGCTTACTCTGGATTACAATGCGCGATGCTTTGTTATGTAAGAACTAATAAAATAATCTAGAATAAATAGAAGATTTAAGAAAAGTGACATAATTGTATGTAAATAATTTGATTATGACATTGACGTCATAAATGTCATGGTTACATGACATTTATCAAAACCGACTTCACACACCCAAGCCACATCTACCTTACGTCCAACTCCGCTTTCTTTCCCATACGCATAAATTAAATTAAAAACCATACTGTTACGCAACAAAATTAACATTATTATGATAGCCAAGTAAAAGTATTATAAAATTTTGTATTAATACTTTAGAAATTTCTACTGTAATCGTTTAATTCGTTTATGTAAGATGTTAATTTTCTCACGTCAAGAACTGTGCTTTGTCTTGGATTATCGATTTTGCGTGTTCATTGTGTTTAGTTAGTCAATATTGGCAGTTAATTAATTTTGTGTTTCTTCTCCACATCTTTTTGCAATGTTTTTTTTTGTCTGCCACTAGGATTATGTTAGCGTTTGCATTTTTTTGTCTTTTAATTGATTTATATCTATACTCTGTGGTTTGCCTACATCATTATTTTCAACTGTTATGGGTTTTGTATCATCTGTTGCAGTTTTTTAAAATGAGGTCATTCGAATTGTTTAAATTATGTAAAACAATACCAATACCGAAGAGCTATGTCTCTTAGTTTTTTTTTTCTGTTACTGTGCGTCAAGTGCATGCATGTTTATTCTTTTATGTTCTGTATTATATCGATGATTGTGTAGCAGTTGCTGTCATAAAATAAACGTAAAATCATGAAGTCGTAGCCCCAACTTATTGTTCTTAGTTTCTGAAGCTTAACCATAATGATATCGTGAACGTGATACGCCGAAATATTATTTGCCACATCTTACAGCACACACAACACAAATTCGTACAAGATGCGTGATTAAATTTGGAAACGAAGCTTTTAGCTGTATAAAATATGTGCGTAACAAATATTTCTTTATTGTAGGTTTACAATGATTATTTCATGTCTGTCTATTTTAAGGATTTCTTAAACAAGGAATACATTTCGTTCAAATAGGTTAAGCTAAATTTAGGGTGTAATAATTACAGATGATGCTTGTCAGTGTGTTTTTTGGAATAATTTACACAATACATATTTTGTAAAGAATGCGCACGTAAAAGAATCTCCCAGCTCTGAAAGATAGAACATTTTAGTCCAAAGTCGAGATTTTGTAGTCTAGGCTTAGAGTAAACATCTCATCGAAATTTGATAATGTGTGAATTTTGACTAACAGAAAACTATCCTAAGATAATAGTCTCCCATAATTAAACTCAAACTAGAATAAAGATCATCTAGATCAGCTCTGGGGCTCCTCCAGCTCCAAAACTGAAAATCGACCAGAACACCAATGATTTTTCTCTCATATGAGACACAAATCAAGTATGCAAAAACATCCTTCAAGAAATATTAAAACACGGTTCATCAAGCAAACTTTCGTCTTCAATATCATACATCTCTTACGCAACGATAAGAGAAAGTTTGATATTAAGTAATTTGTTACCACCATACTTGGTGGTATTGACCATAATCATATATATTACATTGTTTCGAAATACACACTGTTATAAGTCATGATGATGTTATCTATCTTGACGATGATGGGTTTAGAAAACGTTTCGTTATTGTACAAGGTAACGGTAATGTTAATGATAATAGCGAAATTGATATTATGTTTATTAAAATTGAAATTAATAATGTGCTTTATGTTACTGCGAGTGAGATTGGCTTGATAGTAAGTTTGTGTAAGACTGTTGATTGGTTATTGGTAATTTCTCTTTTATTTTTAGATGTTTTAGAGTTATTGTGATGTTATCCAGCTTCTCTCACAGCTCCAGTTTTTGGCGCAGCCGTGAGACACACAATATTATCTCTTTTGTTTTCTGTAAGTACAGTTTTAAGTTTCTTTATTTACTTTTTATTGTTTAGTTTTTTTTTTTTTTACTTTATTTAATTCCTATTTTTGTTATGTTGTGTTCACTTGCGGCATAAGCCAAATAAATATATTTCTTTCTTCTGTCTTCTTTTATCCATTACTGAGAAAGATCTGAGGTCAGTGAGAAGATTACTGAAAGTGAATTTGCTAGGCTTTGCCAATTGTGAAGAGTTTTATTTCTACATTAGTCTTTGATTAAAAGAGAAGTATGGAAAAAAATCGTGCTGCGCTGACCCCAAAGTAAATTAGGAAAAGAGCAGAAGAATGATGATGATGATGATCACTTGATTCGTCAAAATTTACTTTTCTCACTCGTTAGTTTTTTTCGTCTCTTCTTTTTTTGACATAGGTCTGAATAGCCTAAGGTCCAAAGTTCTCTATAATGTTTAAGGGACTATGCGCGCTAAACGCGCGCGTACGCGTCTCATATGAAATCGTTGTTTTCTACGGCCATAAGCTGAATAGAGCTGAATAAGTGTGCGTAGTCCCTTACTTTTGCTTTCTTTATAATCTCCTTTTATACTCAAGACAGTGACAGTATATATTCAAAGGTAAGGTATGTAGGGCCTGTGGACGGCTGGCTATGGGCTAGCTAGCCGTCCGGCCGTCTAACGACGACGACAGGCCGTGTCGACGGCGCGTTCGTGTTCCACGCGCGCCTCAAAGAGATGTCAGCAAAAAGAGAGGGGCCCGCAAGGGCCGAAGCCTGCCGGGGTTGCGGGCCTGTTCGAAAGAGATACCGCGGCCCCGGAACGTAAAAGGCGAGGAAGGAACATGGATGGTTTTTAGTCAGTAAGAGTCTGACACTCCCTCCCGCTCCGCCCAGAGTGGGGGGGGGGTCATTTGATGATTTCCCATCCTTAAAAAAAAAAAAAAAAAAAGGTTTGTACAGTTTTGTTTTTGTTTAGTTAGTTAGCCAATGTTTACATCATTCAGGTTAAATAATTAGAAACGAAAACATTTTTAGTTCTTTATTTGTACGAATCATTTAAGGTATGGTTAACATTTAGATATGTATATGAAAGTATTGAAATATAAAATAAATATATTTGTACTTCCAAAGTGGCACATAGATACATGTGAATATGATAATAGTTGTATAATAGAGGACAATAAAAATAACGATATTGTAAGTAATATTATAGTTGGTATATGATTATAGATTACGTAGATAATATACTATTATAAAGATGTATTGGTGGAAATATAAATGTGAAAAATATATTATATATATAAATGTATAAACGGTCATAGATAAGTAATAATAGCGTAAATACGTAGTTAGTTATATCACAAATAAACGTATATATATAATAGTATACATATACATTATGCATAAAAGTATATACATAACAATATACAAATAATACTACACAGTTAATATAAGGACTTATTAAGAAAGGACTAGATAACAAATCTATGAGAGTTAACAGTAAAATAAATAATAAAACATTTTGAAGTACAAAATACACAAATACGGATACCGTATAGGGTTTGAAAATACTAATATAGTATAGTATGAAAGACCATACAAACTTAGAACAACATTTTATGGGAAAACAGTAACAACACGCATCTTCGGTAAAAATCCCTTACAAAGGGAAATTTTTCGAAGAATATTAAATAAATACGCCTTAAAACTACAATAAATAAACTCAGTACATTCCGTTTCACACTATGTTACAATAAGTAGAGGACTTAGAATAGCTCCTTGGGAATTTCATGGCTTTAATCGGTTTTGACGTGGCCGGAGTAGGCTAGGTCCTGTCCGTCATCGATGGATCGTCCCCATCCGTGACCGCTGCTAGCGTAGTGCTCCTCATGGTGAGGGTGTGCGACTACTTCATAGCTGGTTTCATGGTGCTTGCTTGCCAAAAGCTTCTTCAGGGCAATGATACCGGCGACGAGGAGAGAGATCTTGGCGAGGAGAACGGCCTTGGCGGAAGCGAATGCGATGATACCGAGGAAGAGAGGGATGAGGGCGGTGATCTTCAGCTTGGCCAGGGCAAGGAGGGGCAGGAGCTGCTTGATCTTCTTTTTCTTGCCACGAGCTGGAATCATTGGAGTGACATATTAGAATCAGTGACCAGAAACAAATCGAGAAAACGTTTTGTGTCATAAGTTAAAAACTTGGTATGGGAATCGAATATTTATATAAAAATAAGTGAGCGTACTTGTAAAATCTATTTTTCATGTATGTTTCCAAATAATCAAGTAATGCTCTACGTCAGTAAATTATAATAAATTCTACGCTAAACGAATGATATTCCTACAGCTTTCACATTTGTTTTAAGAGAATTTAGTACAAAATTGTTGACATCATTTTCAAGGTCCATTACCTACAAACTATGAGTACCAGGTTTGTCAACGTTGCCGTTACTACTGCGTGACTGCTAACTGCCTACACGTGATTTAATGGATGGAATACATTGCTTGAACTAGTTGTCTAAGATCTCTTCTATTAGTTCAAAGCATACCTCGTTTTGTTTAACATCATTATATCCAATGTCATAAAGCGCAATCTGGTAAAGGGCTTATTACATTACACAATTTATCGGGCCCTGCCTGTTGGTAAAGGGAAGTGTTAAAAGAAAAAGAAATCGGGTGGTCGAGTGGTCCCGACTCTGGTACTTCCCTGCCGCACTGCCGATCGTGCCCTGCAAATCGGGCCCGAGTTCATTTGATAAACGTTTTACAGTAAGCCCTTTCTCAAAGTCACTTCAGTTTCATGAATGATTAATTTTGTCTGTAATTATATTTTAGCTTTTATCATTTCTTAGATTTTTTAGGATCATACACAAAAAAATAAAATACGGCAAGGTGATTTATGACCTAAGTCCTGTTTAAAATTTATTTAAAACCATTTTCAAACCATTTTTTACTGAAATAAAAGCTTGAATTCTACTCTATCGAATAAAAACCACTAAAATTGATGCTCATCATTCCTCTCTACCGGCTTTATTGTAAACATCAACTACCACTGCAAGTTCAAGGAGCTTGTAAACTTGTATCTTTAGTATTACATCGCACGCGCCGCCAGTGCAACCACAGCCTTGAGTAGTGTCGCCATCTATGACATTGACTGTGAACTACCAAGTCTTGTGCTTTCCTTGAACTTCACATGTGACTTCACTGCTCGATAAATTTCACTTGGTTCTTGTTGGTGTTTTAAGTTTTAGTTGATTTTGGAGCTAGATCAATTTTGTTTGGTTTATGAAATTAAGTGTAGAAGAATTGGAACAGATAATTATTGAATGAGAATGTATCATTATGTGGTTTTGAATTCTTGGCCAATTGCGAATAGGTACTGGTTGGTATGGCAAACGACATTTTTTTTGGGATGTGTTTATTTGTATTAGCTACTACGATATTAGTATAGGCTGCATTAATTCTTTAGTTTACAACCAGTTTTACTAAGGATTTATTACATCTTGCCTAAGGCAGGTTATTTCATGAAAACTATTAAAAATGGGTCATTTTACAGTGAACTCTTACCTAATTGGTAAGAGTTCACTGTCCAACGGCCCTTGGTTTCAAAACTAGTGAACAAAAAAAGCATAACGAATGTCAGACAGACAGGTACAAAATGGACACCGTTCTAAAACTTGTTTATGATTGACATAGTGACATCGACGGCCCATTGCCTTCAAGCACCTATATGACATACTTCCCTCAATAAACGATGTAGGGCTAACAACCATGATCGAACAAGTTTGGTCGAAAGTAAAACTGTGTCCAGTTAGTGATTAATTTTTCCACCTGAATCACCGTCTCTCTCTTCTTGTATTTCCCTAACTTTATTTGGTAAGGGTTCTAATGCCCCACCTAATTTGGGGTCCTATTTCAGTCTCACCTGATGCAGAGTACAAAACTTTTTTAATGGAGTGACTGCCTATCTGACATTCAGAACTCACTCAATGGGTTACTGATTCTTCTCAGTAAGATAGATACAAACTTCTGAGCTTTCTGACTACTGGTTACGTTTTTATGTTTTCTGTCAAACCTTTGACAACTCAATAGTCAACTTCGGGACTTTGATCACAAAACTGTATTAAAATGACAAGAACATCTCTATCATCATTTATCTTCATCACGTCATCAACATCTCTATCATCATTTATCGTCGTTATTTAAGAGCCCAAGTTCAGTATCTTATTGACCTGTCAACTGGTTAAACTCAAACATACCTGGAGAACGTTAAATGACCTTAACCTACAGCTATTTGTGTTGATCACCTATTGATGGTCAACATTTTAATGAATGGAAACTCTGCCCATCAATTATATTGAAAGAAGATATTAACACATACTAGATAATACTTTAATCAAACACAAAACCAGGTAAATAAGTCGTTGGCAAGTTGACGATGATGCGACGGTTAAAAAAAATGCAAACGGGCACAGGAAACACCATTTTGAACAAAGCCCACTGAGTTAGATACGGAGACCAGGTGTTGTGGAGGTATATGTCCACTTCTGGAGTGCGATAGATCGAGTACAATGACTGCTGATTTATTAAAGCCTAGGTTCTGCATGTTTCTATAAAACTTTTACATTCTGCTAAACAATTTGAATACCTTCCTACAAAACACTTAACACGTTTTCCATGTAACACAATTATTGAAAAAGTTCTCACGACGTTGACTTAGACAGTGACACAGCTATGTCATTGTGTCTTAATTGATCTGAGTGATAGGAAAATAAGCATATCGGTGGTTACAGGTGAGAGCTTGAATCAGATTTATTTATTGTTACAAGTGTCGAAACAAAAGTCACAATATTTTGTATTTTGTAAAAATGATCCTATTCACGTAGAAATAGACAGGGTCACAAATTTGACGAATGAAAACTCCACCAATGACTCAGAACTATGTCCTGTTAATACTTGTCAATGGAGGAAGATGCATTTGTAGATTGGTATATTATGTAGCATGTTGGTATTCAGCTGCATGTAGTTCGAATAAAGATTGGCAGATGATAAAGCTTTTGTCTGATAAGGAAACATTTATAAACGAATACAGACGGATGAAAATGAACCAAGACACCACAACGAAAAATCGAAAAACAGTCTCAACGTTTCTTGAGAAAATTAAGACAGTTAAAATAACAACCTGATCATAACACCATAATTGGTATCAATCGAAGTTGTAACACGAACACATATCATAATATTGGAAAGGCAACTTTCTTCGGAGAAGAGCCGAGGAGTGCCGTTTACACGATTTCTCGATGACTTGTTAAACTGGTTTAGAGACAGGACTTCGAACTAACGCCGTAGAGGGAATGTGCCGCTTTCGAGTTTCTACATGTTGTTGACAATCTCAATGTGAAGGCCTTTTTTAATGGAGTGACATTTTCGCAACACGGAAGTGGAGGATGGAGATGGTTTAATTTCGCAATGAGTCTTTGTGCCTAATTTGTCTCGATTTGTATAGCTGTGAAGATGACGATCCTTTTCAAAGAGCCATGAGTGTGCAGGTGATTAACATGGCTACATACTGTGAATAGGAAATTTGATAAATCGCACGAAAGAAGAAGAAGAATGCGATAGACTAAGAAAAGAAGAAATGGATTTCGGATAAGGATGGAAACCCTGGATAAAAAATAACTATGTTTACGTACTGAGCAATTATTGGGAATATTGGCTTTATTGATTTTTTGGGTAATTTTTGGAGAGTATTAGAGAAAAGGGCGACAGAAAAAATATCCAGAATTAGAAGACCGGATTGAATGCAAAATGACTTCCATACTGATGAGGCCACTGATTTCCATAAAACTACCATAACTGATTATGCAACACCACAATTTTTGTTGCATTCGACGAAAATTATGAGTTTTCCCAAAACCGGAATAAAATCGTAACGATTTATAGGAAGTTGTGTGGGGAACTTAACGAGCACGACCGCTTCACGTTTCATTCACGAGAATAAGTAGCGAGCTACCATTCATGTAACATCCGTGAAGGCCACTTGTAAGACTTTCCTATCTTTACGGCCTCTATGCGTTGAGAGTGGGCAGATGTCAAAGGTCTTAAGATATTGTAGGAGGAACTTTACGGAAAGAGTAATTTACAATTAATGCGAAAGTCTCTCTGGCTGGAAGAAGCGGATTTAAATGAAAAGTACACAGGTAGACCATGACCTGAGTTGGTGACATGGAAACCATAAAGTGAGAAAAATCGCAGCCAGACAGAGTAGACACATTAGATTTATTATCAGTAGTAGTATAGTAATGACAGAATGCCAGTCACTGAAGATATATTACTGGAATTATCAATTATGCAAGAAATAAGATGACACTAATTGCACTTATCAACGGGCAAACACATTGCAGTAAACAAGATATCATCTGCAACTATAATTACAGTTCTAAACATTAATTGTATTAAACGCACTGATCTTAATATCACTATATTGATGAATAAATCTAATTTATGTTTGAACAAAACATCATGAATGCTCTCCAATAGCTTCGGAAAGTGATTCGGTTCGAATGGTCCTCCACTTACCTAATCAGGAATTACAATCGGAACTAATGTAAGTGGAGCATCTTTCCATACGGTTGGTATGTATATCAGGAAATCGCATGTTTATAATTATAAAGATTTATTCAGGCGTACAATTTCAAGGCATGAAAATTGTACATCGCTGACTAATGGGGCAGTTAGGCTTTCTATTAATATCAGTAACTTAGATTAACTGTGGTCTACTAAATTTAACTGTTACATGCATATGGTTAGGGCTGGCAGTTATTGTTTCCTGTTTCTGCTGGCTTTATCTTATTAATGAAATGGTTTTTAATTTGTTAATTTATTCACGTATATATCTAGTTGATATTTATCTTTTTTTTTACCATTTAATGAGTGCACGAGGTCTTAGTACGTACATACGTTGTTACGTCACAAAATAAAGTATTTTTCTTTTCAATAATAGGTTTAGTTTACAGTATCAGCGTTCGAGAGCTATCCTGAACTTTTACGGCTTTTATTATGAATTTAACGTTGTGGTGTGTATCTTATTTCCCTTTTGTGTGTTATCTAAATTTATTGAAATAAATACTTAGACGTCATTTTCTTTGTAGGTGCTGCCTTGAAAATAGTACCAAAACGTATTTCTACTAGAACTCAATATTCAGTGGCAACCCTGCTTCTTGTTTTATATGACCACCTTGCATTTGTAATATGTAACGGTACTGTCGAGCTATTACTTGGACAAGTATTAAGTACAGTCGCCGTCATTTTGTGTACGAACACTTTATATTCATGGTTATTTAAACATTAAGTAAGTTCTTCAAACTTTCCAATATGAGGTTATGTTATGTTTTCGCTTGGCGACAAATGTTGGTGCCTTATTTACCAGCAAAACAAAAAAAACAAAACAAAAAAGCAAATTTGTTATTATTTGCATGTGATTGGTTTAGAATGTGTTAATTTTTGTTTTCTGACAATGTTGTGTTATGTTTGTTAGCGCGTTCTGTCATGTTTGTTCGTTGTATGACTTGATAAGAAGTTTGTACTTGATTTTAGTAATCAGCCTAGTCTTATGTTATTTTTATGCCCTTTCTGTATTATTGTAATTAATAACTTCTTCTTTTTTCGTGTCAATGGTATGACTAATTTAATTTTCTTTCAGGTCCTCTAAAGTATAGATGTAAAGACTTCTCGAACACTATCAGTGACTGAATTGCTATGATAATATAGTTCACATCATGCTTTTGAGAAATTATCAGCACGACAAAGAGTAATATCATCAGCATCAGTTTCAATGTGTTAGTGTGTGTTATTACCCAGCTGAGGGCGTTAGCAGAACCATGGTTAAATAAGACATGATCATGAGCTAACAATACCTAGTTACTTAAGGACCGGTACTCCTGTAACCTATTCTTATCTTTTTGGATCCAAATCGACTTATGTACCTTCATCTTTACCTTGAGTGTTAATAGCTAGATGACTTAAAGAAATCACGTTTAGTTGATTGACCTGCATTAGTAACATCAGCATGACCATTGTGCTAAATATTTTCTCTAGAAGAATTCTGTTTATTCATAATCATATCCTGTTTGACAATATTTCCGTTTTTTTGTACATTCTGTCAATAACTTGAACCAAAAATAGAAATAACTGTTTAAATGACGCAACGCAAAGAAGTTAGATCTGAGTAAATTAGTATGATTAAGCGGAGAAATTTAAACACAAAACGTGACTAAAAGTTAAGTTCAGAAAACAATTGTTTTGCTCTATTTAATCATCATCTTTAAAACCGCAATCTTCTAGTGCTTTAGTCTCGGATGAATGATCCATTTGATTGAAATCTCTTTTATTTTTCATTTTATCTTCCTGTTTCATAACATTTCTTTTAATTTAGCTTGTTTGAACTTCGCAAGTTCAAAGACTTTGAAAACGAAAGTTGAAACTTAAGTCATTCAATTTGCGTCACTAATTTGCATAAGTTTTCAATCATTAGCAATCGATTTACATTTTGATTTACGTTTGTCCAATTTATTTCGTTTTTATTATTAACGTTTGGTTTGTCGAAAGCCATTTATTATGTTAACTATGTTTGTTTGAATTAATCAAAATAATAGTTTTGCTCATTCAAATCTTTATCTTTAATCTAACGTGTAATTTAGCTATTAACACTCCATTATATACGCTCATTTAATTTTACTTCTAATGTGATTTAGAATACAGTTTCGTTTAGTATAGAAGATTTTTGGATGCTCACCTTCCTCAAGGGACCTCTTCATGCCCTCAATGGCTGATGAAGGGAGTTTGAACTGGATCACATGATTCTCCAAGAAGTCAGCTGCTGAATCCACGAGCCTGGACTCAATCTGAGCTTCCCTGGCTTTAGGCTCTTCAGACAATGGCTCCAAGGCCCTAGCAGACCTTGGGGAACCATTGCTTAATATCGCCACACCGTCAGCGAGATCCAACTCCCGCGCAGTGTTCACAGCCTCCACATATTTCAACGTCTTCTCCTGCAACCAAAAGATAAGAACTTAGTAACACATCACTTAAAGCACTTCACGGTTATCACTTCACTGATCCCACCTTTATGCACAGGGACGTATCTCCATCGACGCACTCTTTAACAACTCCTAATAAGGACCCAAAAACTCCAATTTCGTTGGGTTCCTTGTCGAGCGCCGGCATCGCCTGCGCCGTGACGAAAATAACGAGAACTGCGATGTACCGAATCATGGCGTCGAATCAAACTACCCCTACAGAAAGCTTGGCACAAAGTGTAGCGACGTTGTATATGACGGCCTGTTTTAAGCATCATACCCCACTACCGCGGCGGTCAAGAAAAGTGAACTCGATGCCGATGTCGGCCGATTAAACTGGTACCTACGAAATTATTTTGTTGTACCTACGGACATTTTTCGGGGAACGCACGTGGTTTTTTGTGGTAGTGTGGGTGTGGTCGTGGATCTTGGTGACAGTTGATAAGTGTGGTGCATCGTATGAGGAGTGCGTGGTCTTGATACTTTTATGTTACGGAAATGTGTCAGGTTTGCCAAAATGCAAAAATTCGTCGATTTTTACTGGTGAAAAAAATGTGCTGTTTATTTTCTTTTGTGTTAAGTTTTGTTTCATAAATTGTGAATTAGAATCTTTCATAGTATTAAGTTAGGAATATATTTTTTTACATTACAAGACAAACATTTACATTACATTAGACGAACAAGTATTTGAGACTATTTTGTGTTTGTTTCCAGATCTTATCAATCATTCTTTCACTTCCGTGAAGCTTTTAAGTATCTTGTTGTTTTTGGTCAACAGGTATGTTGTTTTGACCACTTTCATTACAAGAACTATTTATAGAACAGTCGCCTCATCGCCCTATTTTTAGCACAACATTTCTACCACTCCTTTTGTCAAAATTATGTGTATTTTACCATTAAATATATTGTATTAGCATATATGCTTATTATTTTATATTATCCTTTTTATGTTTTCCGATAAACTAGGTTTATATTTCTCGTTTTGTCTCACTCTTAGTCAATATTGTGGAAGCATAGTTTTTCTTAGCAAAGAAACAAATAACTAACAATTTTATCACCTCTACTATAATATATAGTTCGACGCTTTTCTCACGTTTCCCGTAAGCATACTCTATATTTTCTTTCTCAGCTCCGTTTATCGTCATATCTACTATAAAATTAGTTGTTATTAAAACTGAAGAATGGTGGTAACCTAAAAACTTTTTCTTCCCACAAAATGGTAAAACAATGAACAGATGGCGATTACTATACATTATTACTGACTTTCCCTTTTATAAAATCTCTTATGACTCAATGAGCTTAATATTCTGATAAATTATCGAAAATATTATGTGACTGTGAATGAGTGAAACTGAGAATTTTGAGTCATAAGCTATTTTGAAACACTCCTATTACGAGTATGAGTATTTTTGTAAATATAAAAGTTGGTGACTTTTTGTTTAGTGTTAAAATCGATGTTGCTTCTGGAACTGAATTATTGAGGGATGTCTTTTGCCTATTGAATGATACAAATCACTGTTGAAGGCCTTTGAGATAAAAAGTATTAGTCTTATGAAGTTTCATTAAATATACTTATTTATGAGTTTATGGTCTATGATAACTAGTGCACCATGATAACATCGTGAGTAAACCAGTATGCCTGAGAGATATTTCTCGACGTCATATTAAGCCAAGTCAGAGGGGCGGCATAAAACTCTGACACCATAAAGAAATACTAGATCACTATAGCCACCTGTAATCTCATAAACTGTAGGGATAATTATGTTCTTATTGTATGCTAAGTCTACATCAATGAGATTACCATCACCTATAGATGATATCGTAAAATTTTTCTCTCAATTGACACTTGTAACCTTTGCTGGAAGATATTAATCTGATGCTATGCTTTTCTCACTTTCCTCATGTCAGGACCGTATTGAAGCCACATTGTTTTCTTAACAATTCTATGTTCAATGGTTGCATTTCATATTTTTATTTGCTCTCGTTTTGTCCATGAGTTCGTTATTTTAACGCTTTGTATTGCTGATTAGGGCCAGGTTATCAAAAAATGATTTACAAAAATTATGCTGTTTACGTACACGAATAAATAACAACATCTAGTTGCTGATTTACTCAAAGTATCCCTATTTTACGTACTTAAACGTATGGATTTGTAATTGGTGCAAATGAGACTATAACAAACAATGAAATTATGAGAAATAACGGAATTGGCCTATATTTAGCAGTGTACAAGGAAACAAGACTGCCAATGAAGATATGGATGATCTTCATGAAAAATAGTATCGTACCTTAAGTTACTAGTGACTACCTCGATGGTTTAGTGGTTGCAAAAACGACTGCTAAGCATGAGGTCCTGGATTTGATTCCCGAGTCGGGCAAAGTGTTATTTCAGGAATTTCTTAGTAACAGCCAGGGAGCCTGGATTTGCGTACGATTATTGAAAAATGGGCTCGAAATGTAGGTATATTATTAGATACACATCTGCTTAAACCTTTGGGTATACAGGCTTCATGTTATGTTATGAATTTCACAATTACTAACGCCATGCTGCATCTTCTTCAACCACCAAATTCAACAGAAAACCACATTAAACTCCTACTAAACTTTCAAGTTATTTAACATAAGTCACCTCGATATCCTGGTGACAAATAAAGTGAAATCGACCCTAAAAATATACATAATATCCTACTAGAAGAACAGGTATTTTACCACAGGTATGTGCTGAATAGTAGTCAGTATACGTGGACAGTTTGGCAATGACCCTGTTACAAATACTTTAGAGTATGTGACCTGAGTTTGAATAACAACAGTGATTGTTTATGTAAATTGGGCAGTTTTAGACTGCGTGTCTGTGGTCAGGTAGCCTTTTGTGAAAGAAAAGCTTAAAACATTTTCAAGAACAGAAGTTAAACCAGCCTTCGATGTTCCCTTTGGTGGGATACAGGGTTCATCTTCGTGACCGCGCTCGCGTAGTGAGATACTTCCTATATCTCACTACGCGGGCCCAGTGCCAGTTGCTAGCCAGAGAAGACCAGAGTGCTTACAAAAAGGTTAGTCTCAGATGAATTAGTAGATCTTTCACAGTCGTTACACCTGTAACGACTGTGAAAGATCTAGACTTTTGGTACAAAGACTACCTAGTCTTTGTACCGAAAGTCTGACGATCAGTCTTACCAAGAGGTACAGTCATCATCATCTGCCTAGCCTTTTCCCAACTATGTTGGGGTCGGCTTCCAGTCTAACCAGATGCAGCTGAATACCAGTATCTTACACGGAGCGACTGCCTATCTGACTTCCACGACACAGTTAATACTGCGAAATACGATACCACTTGGTAAGACTGGTGTCAAACTTTTGGGCCACTGACTACCTGTAACGACTGTCAAAGATGGACAAATGACAGCCGAGACTAACAGCTTAACGTGCTTTCCGAGGGTTGGAGGAAACTCGGTATGTAAGGGTGGTCACCCATCCACAGACTAACCTAGGCAAGCATGGCTTAAACTAAAGATCGACCTGGGCGGCTGATATTATTGAGCCACAAGCTCTTCTTACCAAGAGGTACTGTATTAACCAGTATTAATTGGGTTCTGGAGGCCAGATACTAGTCGCTCCAAATAAAATACTGGTATTCAGATTGGTACACATCCAGTAGGACTGGAAGTCAACTCCAACATAAATAGAAAAAGGCTAGGCAGATAATATTGTCGCTGGAAGATATTCAATGTATTAGAAGACTTAGAACGACTTGTTTTAAAGCATTTCAGTTGTGTTATTAATTTTTCAAAGTCAAAGTCAAAATTATTTATCAGGGTGGATATAAAAATTTTCGGGAATTTTGATAATGTTATTCTAAAATGTAGTACTCGTATCTCTAGCCTAGTAAGGTTTATCCCTTGATTTCCTTACCTTGAATATAAATGTTTTATTACTATAAGTAGGTCGCTTGTAATAGATCAGCGAAAGGTAAATCGAAAGAAAGTTAGTAGTTCTATGTTTAACCTGAATACAAATAGGAAATATGTGTTTAGGAATGGTAATTGAATTTTAATAGATGGATTATCTTTTGGCCTATTCAATACCCAAGCGGTGAATGAAAATATTAACGCATTACGCTCACCTACTTCGTCAAGTTTCCACCGAAGTATTTAGTTGAAACAGTAAACTTTTTTTTATTCTTTTTTTTTTTATTTATTTATTTGACAGTAGGTATTTTCTTAAAATAGTTTTAACGGGAATCCTGTCGTTCTCTGTATTTAGTTTAGACGTCTGAGTCTTTTCAGAGACTCCACCACTCTTCGTAGCAAAAATAAATTACATAAAAGGTTTAAAGAGCAGCTGTATTTTGTCCATCTTTGACAGGCGTTATAGGTATTCAGTGGCCCAAAATGTCTGACACCAGTCTTACTAAGTGGTATCATATTTCCCAGTATTAACTGGGTTGTGGAGGTCAGATAGGCAGTCGCTCCATATAAATTACTGATATTCAGCTGCATCCGGTTAGACTGGAAACCGACTCCAACATAGTTGGGAAAAGGCTAGGCAGATGATTATGAAAGGGTTTAAAAAACGTCCTAACGAAGCCAAAAGGCACTGATCCTCCCTGTCACTGCGATCATATTTTTGTTCAACACCATACCCGGAACCTTCCAGTTACGGAGATATTGGGGGTCAAAGTTACAATTACAAGATTTTTTTAAACACGTTTTTAGTGTACGATTTTTACTTATAACATCTTTACTAAGCCCGTACTATTCAATCTATACACCAGCACAATGTTTTAACTGTGTTATGTTGAGTTCTACCATAATTCATGATTTTGCACCCAAAAAAAAAGATGTTTTTCGGTTTTCAGGTTGAATAAAGTTAAAAAAAAGTTAAATAAAGTTATTGTTTTTTTTAGTTTACCCATCAGGAATTTCTCATAATCAGATACGGTGTCTAAATTCGGATGATGGTAATAGCCTCTCTCCCTATTACATAGAACGAAAACAATATAATAAACTATAAAACTTGCACCAAATTCATGATATTTGCAGTTTAACAAAAACTCTAGGCAAATAATCTCAATAAATGGCAAGTATCAAAATCACTGTACCCTCATATACGACAAAAAACAACTCAGTATATAATAATTAAAAAGGTTGGAAGTGGCTGAAGAAAATTCATTACAGACAGATAGTGAACGAAAGCTGGTCTTAAGAAAACTTTATATTCATACATTACTTGTATTGAAGAAAGTTGTTTGTTTTCTGAGGAATTCGCTAAAGCTTTATTAGTAGTAGTATGTGCAAATAAAGTATGTTAGTGCAGTTAGGATTATTAGTGGATGTCTGTGGATTGTCTGTTAGATATCTTAATATTGTGGAAGGATTTCTCCCTTGAGGGAGAAATTTGCAGATATACCATGGATGAATAATACTTTTTCAGATAGAAAGAAAGAAGAAAAAAAAATACATTTATTTTAGTATTTCGTACCTCAGTCGGCTAAAACGGAACCCTTCTAAGTAGGTCTTCACTCACAATCACTTTGTCGTTTATTATGACCCTTTTTCTCCGGAATGCGTGAAGGTATCAAGCAGAAAAAAAACAAAATACTCAGGCTTCGTCTGCCGCATGCCTATTGAGTTGTCGGCCAAAATAGCCACTTTTGAAGCCCTGATACAGCCAGAAAGCGTGACCTCTTAGAAGCTGGAGGGCCGAGCTGGACAAAACCAAAGACCAGTGGCCAACATTAGCCCTAGATCGAAACAACTGGAAATCATGAGGAGAGACCTTTGCCCAGCAGTGGGATGATGCAAGTTAGCAGTAACAATAATCAAGCCTTCTACCTCTTGGAGCAGTGAAATACCACATATTTTTAAATGCTACTAAAAATATAGTTTATTTTATTAGAGAGAGGTTTCTACCTACATGTTACTTACTTCCTTAAACTTGAAGAAAACATACTCAACCTATGCCAACCACAGCTTTTTAGCTAAAATGCTTCAATTTAAACATACTAAAGTAAACAATAGGCCTAAACCTGTCACCACACGATAGTTATGTCAAACATCATAATCGTGCGTTTGTTACGCGTGACTTGTCGCAGTGTTTTTACTCGTCGCGTCTGAGTCATGTTAATGGCGACAAATATGAACTAGACAAACAATGCTTTGTCACGGTGTGATTGATTTAGAGTAGATTGTAGTGTTACTGGGAACTTGCGTATGTTTAGCAGACATAATAAGTGCAGTTGGTTGCATACATTTTTTTTTCCAAAATACTCAAAGTTAAACACTGTTTCAAGCAATCACGGTTAACAACTAACGAAACTTAAAATGTTACTAAGTGATATCATTCGTGATTTTCAACCAACTACCAGCGTTCATGGCCCCTGCGGCAGCGTCGAAATATCGGGTGCTCAATTTCAATAAAAATCACGGAAGAGATCCCATAAGTGACATTTAAAGTTTACTCAAAGTTAGAATTGAATAGTTAGTGACTATCTCATTGACCAAGTAGCAATCGCAACTTCTGAGTGTGAGGTTCTGGGTTCGATTCCCGGGAGGGGCAAATTATTATTAGGCTGTGAGGAAGATGGAAGAAAAACGGTTGCATGTAGTGGATATGACAATGTTGACATGGATTTGTAGAGTGACAAGAATGGATAAAGTAAGGAATGAGTATATTAGAGGAAGTTTGAAAGTGGCACTGTTACTGAAAAATTGAGAGGAAAACGTTTGGCTTGGTATGGACATGGAATGAGGAGGGATGAAACGCATGTGAATAAAAGAGTGATGGGCATTAATGTTGATGGATGGAGAGGGAGAGGGAAACCAAAGAAAAGATTGATGGTTTGTTTGAAGACTGATATGAAAGAGAAAGGAGTAAATGATGCCGTGACGTCTGACAGGGGAAAATGAAAGAAGAAAACGTGTTGCGCCGACCTCAAATAAAAAAAGACAAGGGCAGGAAGATGATTTTCCATTAGAAATATGTTAGTAGCAGTCTTAGAGTCTGTATTTGTGCAACCGGGCACAAATCGATGGCGATAGGTTTGCTCATTATCACATCAGACTTAAACATAACTGATGAGGGTGTAAGTACTATTAGGTATATACCACTGCCTAACCCTAGGGTCGGAGACTATAGAATTGATGTAGAGTTTTTTTTGTGGGGGGGAGGTGTAGGGGGGATGTGAGGTTCACTGGACAAAACCTATTATATCTAACTGACGATTCTGTATCAGTTGAACAGGGGTGTTTATGAATAACATGACAATATTGCAGAACTATAACGGCATAAACGTATTCCTCGAGAAGACATACGCACATAATTTTCGGCCTGTTACACCACATTTGTCAGCCGGAACTGCTATTCAAGCGAAAAGTAGTTCCGGCTATCTGATGCAATTTTTTGTGTGTACGCATCATTTGGATGGAAAAATAGCATGGCAGTGATACCCGCCAAATCACAGAAATTTAACTTGTAGAAGACATTTCAAAACCCTGGTACAAGACACTAAGCTGTTGTACCTAAAATTTGATCTTTTATATGCGGTTAATGCAGCATCCATACTTCTCTATAACTTGTTATCTTAGTAGTTAACCCCTTTTTAGCCATTTCATCAACTATAACATTTGTATTCAATAAACTAATCACCCACTCTTACCAAATTAAAGAACCATGGCAGTAAGGTTAATTGCTTTAAAACAAAAACAAAAGAAATCAACCAAAACACAAACAGATCAATCAACGACCAATTAGAGGACAAGTTTTCCAAAAGTGAAAGGATTTCCCAAATCGGCCCAGCAGTTCCCGAGAAATGCGTCGTGTGATCATTCGGACGTCACATTCCCATGAAAGAGAGGGGCAGAAGTTTAACTCTTCGACTGCTATTATACCATTGTATATAAAGTCGACGCAGCATTTTTTCTTCTTCCATACTTCCGTATTAGTCATTATCTGCTGTATAATCTTCTTCACGGCCCACTCGTTGTGTCTATAATAACTCCTTAAACACCTCCTTATACGGCTTCGAAAAAGCTTAATTTTTGTCAGATCGCGTAACACCGAATGTTATTCCACGCCACATCCTAATAGCAACATTTACAACTCTTCAAGTATACAAAGCGTAAATTAATGGTCCTTCGAGCCGGATTCGGATTATTCATACTTTTTTTTTTGTCCCTTTACAATAATTCTGGTTCGCGATTTCTTTTCATGAAGACAAGACAAGACTGAGGAGATTTCGATCAAGATAGCTGAGTGCAGAAATCTGGTCTTCTTCGTAAACGACACACTGTTCCTTCTGTGCTTGTTTATTTCGCGACAGACACTACATCTGCTGCAACCGGTCAACGATCGCTTTCTTTTTAAAAAAAAAGCGAACCCGAATTACATTTTATGATGCAACATTTTTTAACGGATGTTTTTTCTTTTCTCAAATCTCTATTGTGGCTTTTTTATTTTCAACTTGTTCACTATTTACTTTTTGTTGGTTGAGTAATACATTTTGTGGGTCAATAGCAATGTTAGGTATTTGAAGAACTTAGTTTTTTTTGTTATGTAAGTTGTTAACGCTATGACTGTGCGGTTTTCAGTTTTGGATGTAGGCTGAGAACTTCTAGGTGGTATTCAGGTGCCTTTGTCAGGATTTGATTTGAATATACCAGCAGGTGCGTCTCTGCGTGGAACATCTGGCTAGATGAAGATGGCCAAATAGTAATGAAGATCAGGCCTAAGAACCCGGGCTGCGGGACTGATCGAAAATGATACTGTAGCCCCGGAATATAGAGGGCAAGGCAAGAACATGGATGGGTTTTAGTCAATAAACGTCTGACACTCCCTCCCGCTTCGCCCAGAGTGGGAGAAGTCATTTGATATTTCCCATCCACAAAAAAAAGAGGTCAAAGAAATCAGTGCCGTTCTAACGCTCGTTGGGTCGACGATATTGTCGACGTAGCTGGAGAAACCTGGATAACGAGTTAAACAGGAAGTGTGGCAAACAAAAGGGGAGGCCTAATACCCAGCGGTGGGTGAAAGCACCAGAAAGTAGAGTAACTTTTTTTCTGACTCACTTCTAAATTAATTTTTATTCTCTTGCTAGCCTATGCCCGCGGCTTTGCCCGCGTAAATTTATATAGTTAAATCTACCTTTGGAATCACTCTATTTATTTAAAAAAAACCCGCATCAAAATCCGTTGCGTAGTTTTAAAGATCTTAGCATACATGGGGACAGACAGACGCGGCCGGAGACTTTGTTTTATAATATGTAGTGATAGTAGTGGTACACTACGCTACAAAAGCTTAAAAATTTAACTGACAAATGCTCCTCACTAAAATTAAAGCGGTGTGAGATAAGTGACCAACACGTCGCCAAAAAATACATTATGTCATTAACACTACTGACGCTATCGGCATTTAACTTTGAATTTAAACTTGCACCTTTCAACAAGCACAAATAAAACAAAATCTCCGTAATTGATACAAAAAAGTAACGATACAAATAAAATTGACCGTAATTTTCGCGGTCAGTGGCGTAATGTCTTGATTTTACGGTTTGAACTCGGCGTAAATAAACAATTGGTTCGAGAAAGGTTTTGTGGGTGTTTTGAGGTGCAAAGTAAATTATATGCCTAACTTAGTATGTATTATTTGAATAACCATTGCGGGAAAGCAAGATGTAAAATTTAAGATCCACATGAATAAAATTAAATGCTCTTTGTTATTTTTAAACTAGCTGATGGTCGCAGCTTAGCCCGCGTACGAATTATAAAACCTTTCTCGAGCACCACTTTATCCATTGGTAAAAACAGAATGAAAATAGGTGCAGTAGTTTTTGAGTTTATCGCGAACAGACAGACAGACAGACGCAGCGAAGGACTTTGTTTTAAAGTGATAATTGTCAATTATGGTTGAAAATTTAGGAAAGATGCTTGGCAAATTCGCTAAACTCTAAGTGCTTTCTACGGTGAATTTGTTGTGCAGACGAAACAGCGTCAGTCAGTTCAATCGGTTCTCGTATAATAATTTGCTTGAGGCCAATTGCAGCCTTTTTGGCCTCTCAGAAAAGAGTGTTCCAGCAATCGCAATGTTGTAGGCTGATTTTGATGATGTCTAAAATTTAACAAAGACAACTTGTTGAGTAATTCATCCCATACAATCGAACACTTTTCAGAAAGAGAAAACAAGTAAAACTGATTTTCCAACGTCACAACTTATAAGTGAAGATTTGCCAGCGAAAGCGTATTATGGTTGGTGACTGTAGTGTTAAATAAATTAGTTTAAGTAACGTCTCTTGGACACTTTCTTGTCTTATGTTTCATGCTGGCCTGACAGTGCAGTAATCATTATGGCATGCTCTTGTAAGACGGTTAAGAAAGCTGTGGCTGTTGTGTGGTCATCGACACACAGCTGTGATAATATAGGCATGAGACTATTTATAAAATCTTATAGTCAACTTCATTTAATCATATCTTCATTTAATATATAATAGTGTCTAGAAATTAATAAATATGTTAAGTAACTAAAAAAAATAAAAATAAAAAATATCGCTGGACATTAACACACAGCGCCACCTAGTGCCACACTAAGAAGAATAACTGAAGTGAAGTGTAACTTTATTGTTGTAATGTATTTATTTTTGTTTACTCTCTTTATTTGTTTCTTTGTTTTAACGTAACGCTGTTTGTATCGTTCTGTAAATTCATACATTAGTTTTTATGTGGAAAGTTGTAATTGATTTTTTTCTACATATTACTTTTTACTACTCGAATGTATTAGCTGTAACTTTTCTTAAAATCAATAAAATAAAATAAATAAATAAAATATCATCATAAAATGGACTACAAGACTCTGCCGCATGCCTAAGTAAGTGGGCCAAAATAAGATTTTTGTAGCCCTGATACAGCCAGAACGCGTCGCGGCAGACCTCGTAGAAGATGACAGGCTAGTCAAAACTAGCGACCAGTGGCCCATATTGGCCCTGTATCAAAACAACTGGTCATGGGGAGAGGCCAGTCTCAAAGAATGTCTCTATTAAGTCCGTCGCAGTTAGAATAGTGGAAAATATTGGACACTTATTTTTTGTTTATGCAAATTAATGAATATTGACAAAGATAAAACGAATCAAAACTCAGGAGTGGGGGCTTATGACGTCAGTACACTCTAAAAATTATACCTACGTGTGATGATATTGAGAATTTTAAAAGTGTCGTCAATTTAGATTTATGTAACAAAAGAAAAAATGCCGGTCAAATATTTTTTGATACTCTAACTGTCGGACTAGTTAGATTTTTTTGTTCGTCTGCCTTATAACAAAACATCATACGGACAACAGACGACCCGATTGGCGTAGTGGTAGTGACGCTGCCTTACGTTCTTAGGGTCCTGGGTTCGAATACCGGTAGGAGCAAATGTTTGTGTGATCAGCACGGACATTTGTTTCCGATATATGTATACTAAGTATTTACAAACAAAAAAGTATATATGTAGTATATCAACTATCTAGTGTCCTCGACACAAGCTTTGCTTAGTGTGGTACTAGGTGGCGCTGTGTGTTAATGTCCAGCGATACCTATTTATTATTTATTTATTTATCATTAAGGGTGTTTTTGCGTAAGATTAGGCGTAAAAATTGAGGCACCTAACGTTAAACCCCATCTTTTGCCAGTAATGTTTAAGTCCTATGCAAAAGGGGGGAGGAGTCTATTGGAAAAATTGGGTACTTTGGACTTCGTGGCTGCTATCTGCACTGAAAAATTATAAAAACATCTTGAATATTTTAATGACATCTAATTAAAGATACTCCTGCTCTCTCCTACATCCGATGCCACAATATCTACGCAAATAAATAAAAGTGTCTGTGTGTAATTTCAAAATGACAGCATTTCACTGAATGCATATTTTATGAAAGTATATACGGATAATGTTATCGTTAGTATGTGTCATGCCACTGCTGGGCAACTGGCAACTGTCACTGGCACTGCTGGACTGCTGAGCACAACTTCAATAAAATCCTTCGTGCCACTGTTAGGCCAATCCAGGGCAATATGGACCGCGGGTCGTTGGTTGTAGTCAGCTCTTCTCACCATCTCCTGTGAGGTCGACCGCGTCGCCTTCTGGTTTTGTCGGGTTCGACATCGTGGGTATTTTGGCCCAAAGTTCGGCGGGGTTCTTTCGATTTTCGCCGGCTTTTTTTTTAAATGTATGTTTCTGTCTGTTAATTACAGCTAATCTTAAATTAAAACCCATGATTTTGTTAACAAAATCCAATTCAAATATGGAAGTTAAATTTTATAATAATTTAACACAGACGAATGTCGCGGCACCAGTTAGTCTAAAATAAAAACGCTCAATCACTATTGATCGTGCATTTCCTTTAATTGGAATTCCGTCCAGTTGCATCCCATACCTTAGAAAAGATGGACATAATTACTTTGAATGATCTATGTCCGTCGACTTTCTCCAAAGGGTCAATGACCGGAGGGCTGAGAGATGACTTAAGATTGTACACGCACGTATTAATGCATGTAATGATATGTTTGTTCTAAGTAGGTTCATTGTTTGGCCGGTTTCTGAAAGTGTTTGATGTAAAACCTGTAATTTGCTTAGAAATTATAGTCATTTGAGTGTTGTTTTGTACTTTAGTCGTGGGTTCAATTTGATTGCGACAACAAGACAGAATTTTCTTAAACAATAATAGAAGAGAAAGCAAGTCATCTGAGGGACCATTCTTATTGATCATCTGCGTAGCCTTGTCCAACCTATCATGGGGTCAGCTAGTATCAGGGGGGCAGCAGTAACTTCTAGCGACTGAAAACTAACCTCCACAACACAACATATCATTGTTTTTTTATATATATGTATACTACCTAGGCAGGTGCATTACTTTGTGTAATTTATTTCATCACCGCTGCTCTCAAAACGGTGAAGGAAAACATCGTGAGGAAAGCGGCATGTCCTAGAACCAAAAATTCGAAGACATGTGACATCTACCAATCTGCACTGGGCCCACGTGGTAGATTATAGCCCATTCCCTCTCAATGAGAGGAGGCCGTGTCCCAGCCGTGGGAACATTACATAGGCTGATGATGATGATGATGATGATGATTATTTTATTTATTTATTTATTTATTTTATTCATTAACACATACATTCGTTTTAACAGGTAAAACCCAAGCTAACAAATATAGTCATTATACCTAATTAATTGTGCAGTCCCAACTAATGAGTCTGGGTAGAAGCACAATCTAAACAGTAGACAACATGCTAAGTGTCACCCTCTGGAATTCCGCCAAAGAGCAAGAAAAAATATCCAAATGCCGAGAGATATCATTGAGTGTTCTAATTACACGAATCACTGGTGCGAACTGATGTATACTTCACTACAGGGGGCTGCTAACAAAAGCAGTGGGACGAGAGTGCCAGTCTATTGTAATTGAAGCTTACCTATTTCCTCACCGTTGGCGTTACTGGTATTGGAAAGAGTGATAGCTAGCTATTTTATAACTTCTGTGTCTGTGCTCGGTATATAAAGAAATACGGATGCCTGCTACCCAAGAAAATATTGATTAATCTTTCCTAGATTCAACTAAATAGAAATAAAATATCAGATTCACCTATCAAATGTAAAACGTAGCAAATGCATATGGCATTAAGTCCGCATCTGTACTTAAAGTATTTAATAAATTCATAAACTCACACCTTTTTAGGGTTCCGGCAAAAACGGAACCCTTATAGATTCGCCATGTCTGTCTGTCTGTCCGTTCGTATGTCACAGCCACTTTTTTCCAAAACTAAAAGATCTATGCTGTTGAAAATTGGTAAGTAGATATATTCTGTGAACCGCATTAAGATTTTCACACAAAAATAAAAAAAAAAAACAATAAATTTTGGGGATTCCCCATTCTTAGAACTGAAAGTCTTATAAAAAATTTCATCAAATTCGTATGGTGTATTTGTGGATAGGTCTGCAAAAATGATATTGAGGTTTCTAACATCATTTTTTTCTGAATTGAACTTCTGTAACTTCTAAAATACGAGAATGCTAAAACTAAAAAAATATATGATGTACATTACCACGTAAACTTCCACGGAAAATAGTTTTGAACGAGATCTAGTAAGTAGTTTTTTTAAATACGTCATAAATCGTAAACAGCAATTTACCTTTAATTACATCCGCCACGGAACCCTTCATGGGGGAGTCCGAGTCGCACTTGGCTGCTTTTTTCTACGGCGGTAGGCAAACCACCTGCTACGGTCCCTGCATTCACCTTTCGCTTCGTCCACGCTCCTACATCGGGGCCTACACGGACACTGGTTGCAAGTATCTACTACGTACCTGACCTATCAGAAGAACATCTCACCTCAATGTCATAACGCTGTCAATGTTTAGACAAGAGCTTTGTAACCAAGAAAAGTCCAGAAATTTCTAGAAAATTCCACAATACACCAGCTCAAAGAGACATTTCAAATAATTATAGTCTGCAATGGCTATAAGCAGTTCGATAATATCGTATCGAAAGTGAAACTTTACTGCGGGCGGAAGTATAATTGTATCAATTTCTCTACATCCGCACTACTTCCTGATCGAAATAAAACCTCTTTGTTTGTGGTTATCAATGCTGTGTTAATCTTGATGCGGAATTGTTTGAATCGTGGATCTGGTCTTGCCTAGACTATAGTCTACGGAAGTAAATGTGATTATACTTTATCTGCTTTATTGGTCTAGATTCTAGATGATCGATGAAACACGATAAATATACGCACATATATCTCGCACGATATATAAAGCAAATTAGAGCTTAGGTAAAAAATATATATTGTTAGTAGCCTTGATTTAGTTTCTGTTGATGCTAGTTCACTTTTTCTTTATAGTTATAAGTGCATCACACTATACCTAAACCACAACAACTCTTGGAAGCAAGAACAAGTTTTGGATACCGATACGAAAGATCTGAAAAAAAAAATGGTGAGAAGTAGGAATAAATTGTTTCCACGGCGCTAATTAAAGTTATAGGACTACTTTCATGGGACTGGAACATGATTGACGAAATATGTGAGCATCTTAGCCATGAAATCATCATAAATATCAAATAAATAAATATTTATCATCTGCCTTTTGTCAACTATGTTGGGGTCGGCTTCCAGTCTAACCGGATGCAGATGAATACCAGTATTTTACATGGAGCGACTGCCTATCTGAAGTTCACAACCCAGCTTAGTACTGGGTAAAACGATACAGATACCGCAAGCTTAACGCTTACCAAGGGGTATCGTAGTACCCACTGTCTGACTGTCAAAGATCTACAAACCATGCCAACAGCTCGTTATCCCAAATATCCATCGTTTTTCTAATTGAGTTGCAGGGGTTTTTCCATATAGGTAAACATTTTGACAAGGGCGATTCGTTCTATGATTCGACATGATATGCCCTTAACCATGTCTTGTCTCTTTCTCCTCTGTGTAAATTGTATGATAGACATTTTGAAGGGCGGTTGATTTGGAAGACTGTCTTTTGTTATCGACGTTCAAAAAGTGCTGATCCACAACCTAGTTGGATTAAATGACTCTTGATTCGACATGAGGTTACAGCAACTCTGAATTAGACCACTATGCCAAAATATTCACATATTATTTACTCCGCAAAAACCAACACGTATTGACACAATTTCCTTTACCATATTTCATATAAACTTTGGCAGCCGCTCCTGCCTGCATAATGCATGATACATTGTCTTCTTTGTGTCACATCCAACAGTATTCGTATTGAGTAACTGTGCGATATTTACATGCGGCGAAAGTGAATACCGTTTTGGCAGGTTCAGAGTTCGATGTTGAGTGGGTTAGTAGGTAAAATTTTAACAGACAGTGTCCTGCATTAGATACCTCAACCTCTGACCCTTTTGGGAGATGAACTAGGGCACTGATTATACTACTATTCCTATATGAGGCTGGCTAACAAACCCATGGCCAAGCCTTTCTACCACAGCGCCATCTGTGCCTGTCCCATTGCTGCCCCCAACGACGCCCTAAGCCGAGGTCCGTACCCCACAGGGGGTGCCCTTAGTTCGTGGCCAAGCTAGACCGACGAGACAGTCGAATGATTTATGTGTGTAAAATTTCGTAAAAGCTGTAAAATACATTTGGAATGATAAAGTACTAAACATAGTAATAAAACAAATCTTGAGTACCAACAGTTTAATTAATAACATTTGACAATAAATTATTAAGTTAATTTAATAAATTAATGAACTGACTGGAACGTAATAATATTACATAAACGAAAATAAATAAATAACGCCTCAATATTTACATTGCAATTAAATAAAATGAGCACCTTTTAATAGGAAAATATCGATAAATATGAGATCTGTAACCTAATAGATTAATAAATATATTTGTAAAATAACAATATTTGGCAATCCATAATACTTTTAATTAATAAATATTATTATGCAGAAAAAAATATTAAATAAATGCAATAATTTATTTACATATGTACATGTGGATACTATACTCTTTTACATAATTATTATGTATATATATTTTCAGTCTTTGTATTATATAAAATGTTTCACAGCATATAAATAAATAGATATATATTCGTACAAAAATATGCTCACTCAATACACATAATACATACATACGTTAAAAAAATATGTAAAAAAGTAAAAAATGTTTAAATCGCTATTTTGCTGATATATAAATTAATTAAAGCACACCCCAAAGTCTTGTAATATATGTATAAGTTTAAAATATATAAATATATTAAAATACTTTTATCTTACTAAAATAAATCGTTGTTAGTAGGACTAATGTAATATTGCGTATTTTTTTTTTCTTTTAAGAGTATACGAGGTACTTTATTTGAAAACGTGTAATGCTGGGAGAAAATATTTTTTCCTCACTCATTTTTGCGCTTTATATAAATTACTATAACCAAGACCTTCTAAATGATTTCCCATAATAAAATAGCTACTGCACAGCTGCTACAGCTTACTGACCTTTGCAGTAAAATAAATTATATTACACTCTAAAATATTCATTCCCAACCTGTTATTCTTGAAGCAACAATTTTACCGAACACAATAAATAAATAAAAACAAAAGATAGATATAACAAATATGACACACACATTATAGGAATTCGAATTTCGAATATTCATCCAACAGTAGTGTTTTTTTGGCTTTATTTACGGAATTCAATTTTTTTGTTGTTGTTTTGTAATGATAATTTAAAGTGAATAAATAATAAAATAAATAAATATTTTAATTTAGATTTTAGGATAATATTTGCGGTAGGCTTCTTCTTTCAAATGTTGCATAACTATGTACTCTATAATTGTAAATATTTTAATTATATGTTGTCTATTTATATACTTATGAAACCGATTGGTCCTTAGAGTCGCGTATTAATTAATGATAATTAACGGTGGGTTCGCTCGCTATTGGGCGTAGGCATTGTACGCTAAGTCTTGAGCCTTCTCGAGCGACCTGGAAACAAGACAAAAGAATCATGTAAATGTTTATATTTTTTTAAACGCAATAATAGGACATGCAGTAATTTATATAAAAAAAAAACCCTATCTAAATGAAGCGTAAACTAAGTTGAAAAAATCCTGAATTATAAAATGAAAAATTGAATTCTAGATTTGCGCAAAATATTTGCTACTACAGTGCATTCTACAAAAGTGCATGCATTAAATTTACAAAAAAAGGATTTGTAATAGAGACACAAACATGTATTATTTAAATCAGCTTTATTAGTCGAAATAAGCCTGTAGTTTTTGTCTATCGTACCGCCCACATTGTATTAATTCAAATTTTATGCAAAAAAATAAATAACTTATATTTTTTAAATCTATCCAAAATAATAAAAAAGTCCTAACCCTGGGTTGCCCCCGGCATTTCTCTCGAGGTGCTCACTTTGCGCAACGCTGGCAAATTAGAAAAAAGAAATGTCAAATTTTCTGCAACAAACTATTTCATGAAACAATGACTTTGTTTATTCAATGAATAAACAAAGTTTAAAAATAAAATCTTTTTGAAATACATGCATAATTATTAATTCTTTTGGAAACCGGGCCGGGTCATAAACAGCGTAAGTATTACTGTGCAAAATACTGAAAATAATTTGTACTACCCGTTGTAAGATTTCTTAAGTGCATAATAAGAATCCTGTCGTTTGTGGTCAAACTCCTCTTTTATGGTAACGATGAAGCTTAAATGACGGTTCATGAAAAGCGGTACGGACAAATTGCTGCAACTCCGGACACCGGACTGACAAACACAACCTTTCGTAAGACTGCTTATCCTAATCTTTTTTTAGTATTTTTTGTCAATTCCTACATAAAAGCAACAATATTGTAAAGTAAGAATATCATGAGTTTTCTTGCTAAATATTTTCTATGAGATCTACGATTTTGGAAAGGGCCACTACAGTCAACTCACAATTGCCATGCCTATGATTAGACTGCAGTTTGCTTATTTTTGACTATGCTAAATTAAGTGTCTGTCACGAGTGAGTTTGAAATAAATTCTTTGATTTTGAGTTGAGTTTGATTCTGACAGTAATTTACTAAGGTATCCAACAGTACCGCATATCCACAGCCTGTTCGCAGTATTTTTGAACTAATTTGACTAAACCTAAATAAATCTGCTCCTACCGCGTAGGCATACACTTGAAATTCATAATCAATTTATTCGAAATTCTACGTCCTCCAGAACTCTTCAAAAGACCTCACCTGCTCCATCCAGAGCCACCATGTCCAGCCGAGACCACCACCTCATGAGCCTCATGTCCACCCCCGCTCGGAGACAAAAGCTTCTTCAGCCCAATGATGCCGGCCAGTACCAGGGCCAACTTGGACACGATGAGTGCTTTTCCAGCCAATAGTGCCAACGCTCCGAAGGCCAACGGTACCATCATGCCTCCGATAAGCAGCGGGATCGCGAGAAGAGGCGCTAGCTTCTTTCTTCTGCTGCGGCCCTGGTCCTCCGATAATTCTGAGCCATCTTCAGTGGGGAATTTGACCTGGAATTTAGAGAAGTGGTTTGTTGAATATGGGTTACAAATAAAATTGGACACTTTGTATGCAGCATTGCATTGTAGTGTTTACTGTATGGTATGTTCGACACAAAGAGAACATTTTGGAATGCATAGATAATTGACCATTATGTGAGTTTTTTGGCATCGTTTTACTTAAGTATAAGCATGCAATCTGAGGTCCGATTCCCAGGTTGGGCAAAGAGTTATTGGGTATTATTGTTTCTATAAGACCAGTACAAATCAAAGTAAACTTCACAAAGAAAAGCAATTTTTTAGCACTGCGTGCCGTGTGCTATTTGCGAATGAACTACGCTACTCTAAAGCTACCGATACATTATTTATTATAGTTACTAATTAGTGCAAAAAAAAATGATTCCTCGAACGAATGTAATAACAATTTGTAACTCGGTTCAAACGTATAATTGTAGACAATATTCAATAGCTTCCTACATGAGAACACGCGATAAGAAAGTGCGGAAGATCATTAAATTATGGATCATGAAACAATTGGAAAATATTAATTAGAGCTCGGACCAATGTGCGTAAGACCTCATTCTAACCAAAATGAACGCTAAATGAACATGCACTACGATTGCGTTCATGCATATTGTTCTACGGACACGAATGCGTTGTCGCATCGACGGATGGCAGCTTCACATATGTATACATAACAGTAACAGAAGACCAAAGAAACGATGAATGGACTGTGAAGGGTGATATGGCAAGAAAGAAGAGGTGATTGCTGAGATGACGAGTAAAGAGAAATATGGAAGAAGAAGACAACCTGCGCTGACACAAATAAATCAGGGGAAGGGCAGGAGAATAATGATAACTGCGTGACATGATGAATATAACAATCGCGTATTCTTGTGATGATCGCTTACGTTCGATCAGCTTGACTTATTGAAGGTTCGTTAGTGAAAAACAATGAAGCTGTGACCAAGAACTTATTAGTGATTTTATTACATGTGTCGATACAAAACTCTTCATCTTTTTGTAGATTTGTAAGATTAGAGAAATCCTCGAAATAAATATCAATGTATCGAGCTAATTGGTATACATTTTACAATGTAATTTGTTCGTTAAACTGTCAACTAAATAGCTTGTTCGACGTAGGTAAGCTAAACAATCTGCACAATTTTGAGCACTATATTGAGAAGACAGTTATGTTTAATGACACAACGCAATCGGTTGACGAACTTTAATCATTGCTGTGTTAGTTAATTAGCCAGACGAACGTTTAAGAGTATGGCCGTAGTTTAGGTCGACTCAAAGACACTCACGGCGAATAAATGAAATTAAAAACAAGGAATCTAATTTCTATACAAAATAATATAATTGAGAAGACAGACAACTTTTCTGCTGAAAGCATCAAACTAAACCACAACCAACCAAGAATCATTATAGACGAAGAATGAAGGACACATTGTTGAACTTTGACCCTTAACTGAACCAAATAAGGTAACACTTGGGTTCTATTTAGCATCATCATCATCATCAGCCTATTGATGTTCCCACTGCTGGGAGGCCTGTGTTCTAGCAATGGGAACATTAACAGGCATCCTCTCTATGCGAGAGATTACAACGATATTATTTAGCATAATTGGAAGAAATTCGATGTAAGCATGCAAATTCTGATACTTCAATTAGCTATTTGGTTGTCTATCCACGTAACCGCATGAGAATTCCCGTTGACTCCACCGCCGGCACCCCACCATTGGAGCAAAGCAGTGGACTCAGCGGAAATACATCTGTAACCACTTGTATATACAAGACCGTGATGATCAGAGCTGTCCTACTGTATGAATTGGAATTTCTTTCAATTCTCAGTAACAGCAATAAAAATTATTAAGTTTCTTAATTTTTATCAAGAATTTTGATCTCATGGTTGTCGGTTTAGATTTTTCCCGTTGAACCCCATCAGTGGGTCCAAACAGTGGGGTCAGCAGGAATACACTTAACCTCAGTGTCATGCATTCGGTGTTCTCGAAAATTTCCAGATCCCTACACACAAAATTTGAAAATTACGGAAGGTAAGTAAGAAGTTTATTCGCCGTGAGGGTAAAGTAAGTGACAGTGTAAGTTTAGTCATAAGCCGTGAAAGCTGCCCTGTCTACAAACCCAATGAGAATCTTTATTCAACAGAGCAAACTACTACTAACACCAACGGTGAACAACCACATAACAGACCGAACCTATTCAACCAAGAACCGATCATGCACGCACCAATCCCTAATGACATTACTAGAAACGACACGCAAACCGTGCAGAACCCCCATTTAGTGCAAATTATATTTTCTCTACGCATATCAATTATCACGCACCCAGACCAATTAGAAGAAACTGCAGAATTTAATAGAGTGTGGCCGGCAAAAAGTGAAGATGTACTAATTAAATGCAATTATGAGATGCATCGGGAAAGTTGTCACGCCGCGTTGCTGGGTGGTATGCTGTTTTTACGCATTAACTGTTAGATTGAGGCGTCACGCTTTTACGGGGGTAGCCGGATCTAGATGCAGCCGGAACAGACTCCAGTAGACAAGATTTATTTTAGAGCAGAGCCAGTTTCTATCAGGGTATGGCATTTTTTTTTTATGATTATAAAATATAAGCAAAAGAGCTAGCCAAGATTTGAGTTGGGAAGACTAGACAACCAAGACGTCAATTTTAATTATTCAAACAGCATATTAATAAATTTAACCTTGAACATCTTTTAGACAAATCCGATAAGGATTGTCATGTGAATGACTTTGGTAGTAAACGAGGGTTTGATGCCAATTATAAAGTGCATTGGCGAGAAAAATGTAAGGTATTAAAAATGGTGCATGTGCAAATTTGGGTATGAAAATTATGGCGGTGCGTCTAAAAAGAGTAAAAAAACATCGCCGGTTTTGACTTGATTATATACATGTTGCCCGATATGATAAGACATATTACGAAGGAGCACTTTGTATTGCTATTACCTCACTAATGTAATAAAAAGAAAGAAGGATAGGTTGATAACGAAGGTTAAAAGCTGATCAACAATAGATTAAGCGATAACTGGTTTGACCGTGACTGAACTACTAAGTAACACTAAAGCAGTGGTATTTTTAATTGTAGATGCACTTGTACGTTATGAATGGTGGGCTGATAGTCACTACTTTTCCACTTAGCGGAGTATGATAAGTCATTAGAGTCGGCTTATAAATTACAGGCATGGGACACTTGATACCCTCCAGTGATAATACGATTAACAGCAAAAGGGTCAATTTACCATTTCCCGTATGCATACAATACCAATGGACTGAACATGCTTTTTTCAACCCGACGCGATGAAGTATTGTACAATCTTCCATATCTTGATGTAAGCTCTGTTTTTTTTGCAAATTTGACCCGCACTGTTGGGATGTTTACCTTCTTTTCCGCTGGTTTTTCTTTCTTTCTTTATTATCGTGGAGAACATTATCATTTTCATCAAACCTAGCACTGAGTTGAATTCATGTAATAAATGGTAAGAAAGGTGGCTGTTAAACCTTCACGCATATAGTGTTTAGATTTTACAGTCATGATCATCTAGTAATTCAATTTTTAATACGGTAACAACTTCATCCAATTCTGTACGCTGAATTGTCACCACAGTCTAATAACATTTTTGAGATTATTGACATTGTGGAAGTCAATTATTTACGTAGATACGGAAATTTCAGACCTACCATTAAGAGAATTATTGAAATAACTTCAAAAGAATCGATCAGTTTGGTCATCGTCAATTTCATGTCTAGTCACCTTATTTTATACTGCACGAGCAATTTAAGCATGAATAATTAAAGATGGTCACAGCCAGCGTTTTAAGATACTTGTACAAAGGTTAAGATTTGTGCGCGCGTGTCATGACCGAAAAAGAAAGCAAGGTCTGGAATTAATTTACTCTTTGCTGTTTTTATAGTAACCTTATCGAATATGATCCAAGCGGCTGATATTATTTAGCCATGCGCTCCCCAACAACATTTGTAAGCCCAGAAGTATTTTTTCAGAAATCAAGCCTTAAAAGTATGAAATTATGTGCCCGGAACCAAATACTATTACTACAACAACAGAGGTAACTAAATGCGAGCATAACACTTAGATTACTGCTAACGGTCTAAGAGTGTCGTCGTATGAATAATAATTATTCTATTATACCTCTGTATGGAAATCGTAATTATGTGTTATGTCACACAAACAATGAATGGATGTGAAGTAACTCGTTCATTCAGAGTCAAGTTTGATTGAATTTGTATGGCAGATCAATTATTACTGAAGTTATGTAAAACATTCACGAGCATGTTTTTGGTTTCACGTATTTACCTCATAGATAAAATCAACTTAAACTCGTTGGGTTGGCGATATTGTCAGCGTTGAGTTGACGAGATTGTCAACACCTGCATCAGGGAGGCACAGAACCGGGAAGTGAAACGGAAGAAAGGGGCTATATACACAGCTGTGTGTGATTCCGGGCTGATATGATGATGATGATGATGATTACCTACCTCATAGAAAAGTCGTAGGAGAAAATTAAAAATTAAATAATATATTTAGTAACGCGCACTTGGAATTTGAAAGTACCACAAACGATACTGATACCGATAATTATACTTATCGACTAATAAGTGGTGTTTTGAACTTTGGTTGAATCAAATAAGAGTGTTCCCGAAGGCATTTTAAAAATTATCATGAACACAAGATGCTTTCAAATCAATTAAAGTAAAGATAAAGCTCTAATACCGAAGTGCAAAAAATTACCTGTATAAAAAAAAAGAAATAAGTAAGTAATAGTAACAACAACGTTTAATAAAATTAACTTTTAAAGCATATGAAAATCGAGAAACAAAGCCAAAGTACAGCCATAGTTTAAGTGAAAATCCTCAACAACTGCGTAGTAATTACCACGTGGCATTATTTAACCTAATCTTGGCTATAGATTTCAAGCAGAAACATTTAGGGGGGTACCCTACGAGATTAAGTACCCTAAGATTGCCGCTTATTTGGTTCCTAAGAAAATTATCTTGATGTGAACTCTAATACAACTGTTTATTTTGCAATCATAACCCGACGCGCCGCAGTTTTAACTTCATTTAATAAAAATTAAAAGCATTAACTTTTTGTTTTTGTCAAAATTCAAAACTATGTTCTATACAGTCATGCATGATCAAATTTCCAATTCCTTATCTTTTAAATATTCTTAATATTGAAACTAAAGTTATGTTCAAAGTACCGAAAATCCTTACCTGTAATGTGTGGGACCTCATAAAGTTAACGACCTTGTCCAAAATGAGGTTGTTCAGCGACCCCTCATCCATCCCCCGCGGAATCGCTTCCTCCTTCTCCACAATATTCACATCCTTATCCTTTTTTATCGTCACGCCGTTCAGGATGTCCAACTCCTCAGTTTTCGTCAGCCTGCTCAAAGTCTTCGCCAATTTTCTTTTGAGGCAGTGCGAAATGTCGGACCCGCTGCAATCTTTGTATGTCTCATACGCTAATTTTAGGTCTCCTAGAACATTATCGTCTGAGCTTTGAGCTTCTAGTTTGTTCTGTGTAGTGGTCGCCGTTCTAGCCGTGGCTGCGGCGACCAAGGTCAGGATCAGGAGGTACTTTACCATGTTTGTTGTTTGCACTATGTTGGCTATATGGGCACTGTGTATAACTAGAGCATTGGTTGCGTTTATATGCGCTTACTGTCACGGTACACTGGCTATCGCTGAGAGGGATGCAGCGATGCATTTATGTTGTTAGGTACTGTCGGGAACTTTGTTGGTTGAGGTGGGATTGATAAAATAAATCAAATTAAATATCGAGTATCCTTTATGTGAGGAGCTCGTGGCTACATTATAACAGCCAGATATTTAGGTGTTTAGGATATTTAGTTTCTTCCTTGCCTCGGAAAGCACGTTAAGCAATTGATCCCAGCTGTCATTTTTAAATTTTTGACAGTCGTAATAGTTAGTCAGTGGCCAAAAAAGTCTAACAACCTGTCTTATCAAGGTGTACAGTATTACCCAGAATAAACTGGGTTATGGAGTGAAGACTGGCCTGACGATGACAAATATCCTTTGTGTGCCATATTAAAAATACCTTTAACAGTTATTTTGATGTACCTTCAGGTATTCATCCAATATTATAGGAGCTATTTTGAACATGCTACATGCAAAAATGATACAACCTGTTTTTATACAGGTAAGTTACGAAGGCACACTGAAAAATCCACGATATCCATCGTTTTCAATGTCAAGATCAAGCTGCCAGCAAGGCATTTGTACCTACACAGTGATGCGGAATAACGACGCTGTGACGATAATATAAATGACTTGTGACGTCTACCAGCGTCATGTATGAGCAGATAGTATCACAATTGACCTAAACCTGCTGCCAGTGACAGTGCCTACGTTATTCGTGATATTGCTACTGTGAAGGCGTTTATTTTCTCGTCATTTTTCTGTCCTTTTTCCATGTTACTTATGGTTGCTGTTACTCATTTTCTTCCATCGTCTACCATTCTTCTCTGTCAATCGTTATGCTATCATTAATTTATTGAATGAATTACTGCTATCAGCAGAATTTTGCACTTGAAAAATGTTTGAATATTTTTTCAAATAAGTAATTTATGTTATCATCTTGCTGGCTTCACGCAACCGTTAACACCCTTTTCCTTCATATAATCGCTCACCAAAAAAGAACAAGAAACTAATTTCTACTATTTTTTTTTTATTCTCGCCCTAAATTTCATAAGCACTTTCCCCTCAACTGTACATCACCGGACCAGCTCAATTTAAAACAGTTCGATATCATGACTTAACTGTTATAAGGTGCATCTTCGTCCACCGACGACTGAAATTATTGAGTTCATCTCAATTTACGATGAAATTTATGGAATCAATAACTAGTTGTGGCTTAAGAATCACTTTCTATGTAATTTGATTGAGAACAAGACCGTATGTCAGTTTAGATCCTTTGATCTTGTTTAACTTACTTGTGGCGTTTATTTGTTTGATTGGTGATTGAATTTACAGTAGCTTCGTTAAAACTCCAACTATTACACTGCTTCCAATCCTTTCTTATACAGATGATTTCATTTTTGCGTTTATCATGTATTTTTGGCAACTTTATTCTCATCTTCAGCACATGTCAACGTTGTATGAGGTTTCAATCCTCGTTTATGTTATACTCTCTCAATAAACTCGACTTATTGCAGTCAAATATCAGACATAATTTAAGTTTCTTACAAACTGTCCTACAGGACCCAGTGTTTCAGTGACCTTCCAGTCTGTCACAGTCACCTGTAAGATCGTCGGTGTATCCTAGCTGGGACCGCTCACGCACTATGCCTTATCTTATGTCATCATACAATAGGTGTAAAAGAACACCTAACGAAGCCGAAAAGCACTAGTTCACTCCTTTATTATGATATTTTTTTCGTTATGGAATATACCTGGGAACTTTCTTTAGGGTTGAAAGTTCCAGCTTTTTCAGAGATTTTCAAAATATAATTTTTAATGTGTGTGAACTGTAGGTACTTTAAATATCCCCACGAATCCCGTACTATTCATCCATCCATCCGCAACAATTTTTAAGGGTGTAACAACACCCTTTTGACTCCTATCGTAAAACGTGATTTTTCACCCCAGAAAAAGATCGTTTCCCTGCAATAAGTTTTGCGTAGGCATCCTCAAGGATCCATTTACGTCTTGTATACAAGATGACACCATAGAAAAGAAAAATTTGTTCTGCTGAGAGAATAAATTTGAAGATCTGGAACACATGACGTGGAACTCCAAGAGCCCATCTACACCATAACACATAATAGGAATGACGTCTTAGCAAAAGTTGTTTAATCTGATGAGCACCCTCTGTTGATTTACAAAAATCGAAGATCTGGGACACCTGTTGTGGAACTCCAAGAGCCCAGCTACACCTAAACACATATAGGAATGACGTCATAACAAAAGTTGTTCAATTTGATGAGCACTCTCAGTTGATTTACAAAAACGGAGATCTGAGACATCTGTTTTAGAACTCCAAGAGCCCAGCTACACCACAACATATATAAGAATGACGTCTTCGCAAAAGTTGTTCGGTCTGGTGAGCATTTCCTGTTGACTTATAAAAAATCGAAGATCAGAAACATCTGATATGAAAATTATTGCAAAGCTTTCACTAATTTCACTGTATAATTATAAAATAACGTAAACTGGGAGTACCTCCACGCGGCGAAGGCGGTAACAATTTAGCACTGATATTCGATGACGATGGTATATCATTGAAAATTTGACTCCGCTGGCCAAGACTCCCATTTATTATATTATTTTATCGAATAAATATGTCTTCGGGCTTATGTCATTTGAGTGTTTATTTTCCTTTTCCATTTATTTTCGTGACTCGGTAGCCTGCCCGGTAACGCAGGAAAGCAGTCACTTAGATTTTAATTGATCAGGTATTTTCACAACAAAACTATAACCATGCCTAGAAAGAGGTCTATTCTTTCCCAATGTTCGAAAGGAGCTACAAGATTGAGGATCATAAGATCCCAAGAATCTACCGAAGAGCGTCAGGAAAGACTTGATGCTGTTCGAGAACATCAGGCTGCAACTTGCTCAGTGGAAACCTCTTCGGATCGCAAAGCACGCCTGCGTTCTTAGCGTATTTACGCATCTACATCCAGGTCTCTAGAGACCAGTGAAGAATAGATGCGCGACTGACCGCTGATCGTGAACGTCATGCATTGTCTCGCGAGTCGGAGACGTTCATGGATAGAGAATTGCGCTTGAGTTCTCAGCGTATCTACGCATCTGCTTCTAGGTCTCAAGGGACAAGTGGGGAACTTGATGCGCGACTGACCGCTGATCGTGTGCGACATGTATTATCTCGCGAATCGGAAACGTTTACCGATACAGAATCACGGTTGTGTTCTCAGCGTATTCGTACATCTACAAACAGGTCTTTTGAAACGAGTGATGAAGGTGATACGCGACTAACTGCTGATCGAGATTATCATACATTGCCCCAAATACGCACACAACAAAATATTCATAATTAGTAATAAAGTGAGAGAGAAAGAATTGCTGGAGTACAGAAGAAGAGCGGGAAGACTTCGATATTCTCTGAACAGAATGTCGATATCATCTGAAGAATCGGATGTGTCTCAAGATATAGACGTAGGGATTGGTGTCCTTGGGTTGATTACGAACGGAGTGCATTTACGTATGCTCCTATGATTGAATACGCCACATATTCCGCCATCGGAAGTATGGTTCAAAATTGTACTTTTTGGGAAGCTGTTAAATGGCAAAAAGAAATAAAAGGTGTTTGTTGCTCAAGTGGGAAAGATCCGTTATTTTCCCGTCCCCGGGCTCTTAGAATTCGACATCAGACATTTCAGATCTTCGATGAAATGAAATGTCTTCAGATCTTCGATTTTGACGACCCCGTTGTCGCTGGTATAAATAACAGGATCCGCGTACGAAGTCGCGGGCAGAAACTAGTTATTGAAAAATAATTAATTAAAACATTTTATTAAACAGTGTGGTTGAGGATTCAGGATATAACATTTTGGGCAAAATAAACATGCCTATTATACCAACTGTTTTAATGTCAAACGCAATCGTTATCATCGTTATTGGCATGACTTAATCAGTTCTAATGCCAAAAACTTATAAAAATATTTAAGCCTTTCTCATTAAATAAGCTTGAGCGCTTACAAATTCTTTGTATTCGTTTTGTGTATGGTCTGAGGAAATATGACCATGTTTCTCACTTCCGCAAGGAGCTTAAGTGGCTCCCTATCCGTCTTCGCAGGAACACTCGGATATTATGCCTCCTTTACAATATCCTTTATAACCCTGCATATCCCAGCTACCTGCGCGATCGCTTTTCCTTTACCCGTCCTTCTGATGCTCTCTGTAGATCCCACCTCAGGCATCATCTTAATTTCCCATCCCATAAAACTGAACTGTATTCCTACTCCTTCTCTGTTCACGCAGTACGTTTGTGGAACTCACTTCCGCCTAACATTCGAGATTCCAGAACTTTATTTCTCTTTAAAAAACAAGTCAAAGAGCATTACCTCTCTTCTATACAGTAATATTCTACATATATATGTATCTATGTTATAGGTAAATATTTACAATAGTAGTTTATTTTGTTTATTTAATAATATGTGTATGTATTTGTATGTTATATGTTTATATTAAATAGTCATAATTTTGTTTTAAGTTTTAATTTAAATTTTCTTGTTTGACTTTTCTACACACTGTGTCTACATTTCTTATCAGACTTTCCTCTCGCAGGTCTGCTGGAAGAAATTTCTTTTGAAATAAGCAGTACCTTTGTGCTCTTCTATGTTAATATATTGTCCTTTTATGTATTTTGTGTGTACATGAATAAGTAAATAAATAAAATCATTTTAAGTCACAATTTATTATCTTTTAATGAACTTTCCGACAAATGTATTGTTGCATGCTCGGAATTGTATTCAATCACGTAAATCATCAAATAGTATAATAAATTGATGACTAATGAACATTCAAATAGCAATATATTTGTACTAGCATAAGTCTTCGACATAGCTTGTTATTTTTTAAAGCATACCTAAATTCAGAACTTAAAAAAATTATAGCAAACTTACTTATTTTATGATAGTTCTCGACTTGACACGCAAAAGAGGAAATTAAATTACCGAGAGGATGGTGGAGATAGAAAACAAGTTTATGAAAACAACGATTATGTGCGATATTTCCTATCTCCTAGGTCTAGGGGTAGCCATTGCTACTGCTTAGCCTAAATACGATTTTCACTGTGATTGAGTCTGCTATAAACAAATAATCAAAGTTAGAGGCGTCCGAAAAAAACATCTTCGCGCGTCGATAACTATTTGGAATTGAGTCAGCCCCAAAAATTGGCAACAAGTTTGTCACTTTCAGTAGCGATCGTCAACTCCTGTGATGTGCAAGCAACAGGATGGGACAGGCAGGGCACGATTTCAAGTGTCCCATCGTTTTTTGGACAACACTACATTCATAATCCACGGCAGAGTCATCTATTCTTCATTCTATAGCTTCGGGCAACTTGTCTCCGTAATCTATTTAAGCCAACGGCCACACAGAAAAGACGCAAGACGAGGGCGGGGCGCGGACGCGTCGCAAACAGGGCGCCGTCACGACTTTTTAACTTATATAGAAAAGACACGGACCCGTCGCAGACAGGGCGCCGCGCCGTCACGACTTTTTATGGCGCGCACTTTACCCGGCATTCAACCGTCCGATTTTGATACGACAACATGTCTTCTTCTGAAGATGAAGATGTATTGGCACTGGTATATCTCGCTAATCTGCAGAGGGTTAGACGTTACTGGGTACATCCGGTATGGCTAAGCAATGGACAGAATAGATTTGTTTAAATAATGGAGGATCTATATTATTATCCTGATCGTTTTCAAGAAGTATACAAGATGACTCCACAATGTTTTTACATTATTATGTCCAAACCTGCCCTCCGCGCCTTTCCGCTCCCCCGCTTGCGCCCGTGCAGGCCCACGCCCTTCCCGCGCCTTGTCCTTTCTATATGTTTTCCAATAGGACGCCGACGAGTTACGGCGTCCCGTCTTTTCTGTATGTTTTACGTCGCGACGGCTGTATACATTTAATATGCAAGTAGATTAAACGGGCGCCGCGACTGCGACGGGTCCGTGCCTTGCGTCTGTTTTGTGTGGCCGGTGCCTAAGGACTTTCAGGGCCATGGGAACTCGTGTCCAGGTATAGTAAAACATATCATAGGTAAGATACAACCACTATATTATACAGACAGAAGAGTTCTTGAACTTCATTACATAAGAATAATTATGATGACATGTAATGAAAACATCTATCACGCGAAAATTACAATAGAACATAAAAACTCTCATTTTCGTTGCGTTTGTAACTGTTAAATCAACTGTCGAACACATTACACAATGATTAGTTACACGCGAAATAACAAACGTGGAATATAATGGATGACTTTTTCTTTTTGAATTGCGTGACAATCTGTCTGTTGAGATTAGACTTAATCAACTGTCTGCCGTTGCAGTTGATAAGGTTAGGAACAACTATCGAATTAACTATTTGAACTCACGCCCGAGGGCTTTTGACTTGGTTTTACTTGCGATCGAGAAATATCTCTTAGGTATGTTGGTTTCCTCACAACGTTCATCATCATCATCATCATCAGCCTAAAATATTCCCACCGCTGAGACACGGCCTCCTCTCCATGTGAGGGAATGGGCTATAATCTACCACGCGGGCGCGGCAGTGCGGATTGGTAGATGTCACATGTCTTCGAATTTTTGGTTCTAGGACATGCCGGTTTCCTCACGATGTTTTCCTTCACTGTTTTGAGAGCAGCGGTGATGAAATAAATTACACAAATAATACGCCTGTCTGGGTTCTAACCCACAACTTACTGTTCGTAAGTCGGGGCAGCCACCACTGGGCCACCGCTGCTCCTCACAACGTTATCTTTCATCAAAGCAAGTGACTATTCAATGGATCCGAAAAATCAGAGGTGTGTTTCTTGGTTTCGAACTTGTGACCGATGACGTAGATATCGTCATAATTATGATTCAGATAAATACACCCAGATGTGATAATTTAATGGGAATGCCCATATTCACCAGCCTTGACCATACCGTTAACAGATCATCTCATTGAAGTAAATCCAGGCTAAATTGAATAGAACGCACAATTTACTTGAACATAACGCGATCTTTGCCGTTCGTCGGAAGTGGGGCGCGATCGTATTACCAAGTTATATGAGATGAAAGAAGCACGCAATCTGCCTGATTATGAATGGTACAGTGTAACTACTTACAGTGGTTCAAGAGCCAAACATTTTACAATATTTATAAAAGAAAAAACATAAATCTATGGAACGGTTTTCTATTAAGAAGAGCCACTTTTTTCTCGTGGTCCTACTATGTACCGGATGGCATGACGGGTTCTAGAACTATCAGTGTCAATATCATACGACATTGATGATAGTGCCAGCTCTTGAACTCGCTTTAGTGTAGGCTTTTTAATAGCCTTGTATGTTCCACTACTGGGTAAAGGCCTCCCCATATCCTGCTTCGGGCTCTTTTCGAACTGGCCAAGGGTTATATGCTATTCTATTTCATTGGTGACCTGCAATATAGTTTTTTTTTTCTAAGACCTACTTCAAGCACTAGCTCTCACAATGTGAATTTATATAGTTCTAAACTGATAAGTGCTACAAAATAGTTATTGAAAAACATAATAATTATTGTGCTGTTTTTGATGTAAAAAACTAGTTTATTATATTTAAAAAATAATGCTACATACAATTATAAATTAAACTAAACGAAACTAACTTAAACTTTAAACTTAAAAAATGGCGTCAAATAACTCCTCCTCAACGCTGTCAACTGGTAAAGTCCCCAGGAGACTGGCGGCGTTACCGCGCTGTATGGCAATGCTAAGCCTTTGGCCAAGGTAAAAGCCAGCCCTAGGGTCACGGGAAGTGTCAATTAAGCGTTTAGTAATTTCTGTAAAAAGGCTGTGTGCACTCGGACCCCACGGTCCTAGAGTTTCAACCCCAAACGGCTCGAAAATATAGTTACCAATAAGGTTACTTAGGTTTTTGATTAGTTTGAATCGTGAAATTTGACCTCAGTTTTAACATACACGTAAATTTCCTATACTTTATGACAATTTGGAAGTTTATCATATTATCTCGATCCGCAAACATGTTCTGAAAATGCTTTTGTTGAACTACTGTTTGAAGTTATACTTTGGATTAGGCATGTACCGTCTGTAGCAGATGATTTAGTGGTGTTTAATGCTGATTCGGGTCTAAAAGACCAATTTAAATAGTTTGTCGCGATTTATGAATTAGGGATGTAGTTTTTACTGTTTCGTACCAGACAGAGACGCTACTGAAATTCTGAAATTTCAACTCGGTGAAAATGAGATCTGTTTGAAGATTTTTGAAGAAATTCTAAGAAGAAAATGGAAAATTAGATCTATAGATCTATTAGGTTAACTACAACAGAGCAGTGGTCGTTTTATTCACTGTGTGATTTATATTGAAGATTGATAAACTAAATTTCCTTTTTTTTTTTCAGATATATCTCTTATAAATAGATCATCATCATCACCTGCCTAGCATTTTCCCAACTATGTTTGGTTCGACTTCCAGTCTAACCAGATGCAACTGAATACCATTATTTTACATGGAGCTGCTGCCTATATGACTTACACAACCCAGCAGTGACTGGGTAATACAATACCCCTTGGTAAGACCTGTAACGACTGTCAAAGATCTACAAATGACAGCAGGGACAAACTAGATAGAAAATATTAAGTTTTTTTACCTCGTGCATACCAGTTTCAATTTATTTGGGTTACACATAAGGTGGGCAGTTTTATTTCTTTATACGAAATGCTGAATATTAATATATATTAATCTATAATACTAAAACGTTACACTTCCTCAAAAAAATCTTCACTCTTCCTTAAAATTATCTTACACAATCAACCTGTGAGTTACGAGTATACTTCCGAACCGACCTGCGTCAATGATGAGGCAATAACATTAGCAAACGGAATGTTCACGTAATGGCACATCCTGAACATTATAATGTGACACTTTCTCACTTTGCATGCGATTTCATGTCCGACTGCTTTGAAGGCTAGACTTCGATGTGACATTCCTATCATATCTGGGTCATTACGAAACGAAGTGAAAGAAAGTCCTTATTTTCTAAAATATTCACATTTATTAATCAACTTAGTGCGTTGACCCGAAGTAACTTGGAAATAATTCAAGAAGACGATGATGAGAGATAAAAGAGAGAGACTGAGTCATCATCATCATTCTCTTGCCCTTATCCCAATTTATTTGGGGTCGGCGCAGCATGTCTTCTTCTTCCATACTCCTCTATTTTTCGTCATCTCATCAGACACTTCTTTTCTTACCATATCCTAAGAGAGAGACTGAGTAAGATCAAATTAAACAGAGAGCAAATTACATTCAAATTAAACCAGATAAGATGAATAAAAGATACTGTAGGTAACAATATCAATCATTCGGATTATCAAGAGTCAGTCTTAGAATCACAAATTTTGTGTGCTTAAAAATAGACATAATATTACGCAATGTAAATACAAGCTTCCTCTACTAAGAGAAAAAGAATCACGTAAATCAGAAGAGTAATCGCGGAGTCATCAGGTAACAAACATAACAAAAAAAAACAGAAATTGAGAAATTAAAACCCTCTTCATTCTAGAAGTCAGTTAAAAAGAGGGAACAAACCGAACAGTCAGCAGTGTGTTAACAATAAGAAAAACAAATACATTAAAAACGTAAATCAAACATCCGAATGACCCAGCGTGATAAAGCAATATAATTAGCAAACAAAAGATTTATTTTCGTAATGGTACATGGTTATGATCAGAACATCTTATTGTCATAACCATACACTTCTTCTTTATCGTGTGGTAATAGTCTAACCTGGCCCCTTATTCACAACCATTCGACTCGCTTCCGATTCGGAAAGTAGTATGTCTATCTCGGTCGTTTTCGTAATGCCAGAAGAAGACAGATATACGAGTTGTCGAATCGGAAACGAGTCGAACGTTTGTGAATACGGGGTCTGGTTTCAGAGTTTCTATGCCACCCATGGGTCTCTGACTTGGCTTAACATACCGTGGAGAAATATCTCACGATGTTTTCCTAACCACAGACTAATGCATCACGTCGATTAAAAACTTCAAGTAAATAAAACACACGACTTCATTATATTGTGGGTGGTAATTTAACATCGTCATTCATCATCATCTGCCTAGTCTTTTCCCAACTTTATTGGGAACGGCTTCCAGTCTAACCAACTGCAGCTGAATACCCGTATTTTACATAAAGCAAATGGCTTTCTGAGCTCCACAAACACTTTACTACTGAGTAATACTTAAGTTAGTGAAGTTAGTGATTTATATTGGTGCCGATTCTCTTGTACACCGAACTAACTTAAACTAAAACTAAAATTTCTTAATTTTAGTTAGTTGGCTTCGGTAAGTTATTCTGAAAACAAAATTCTCTAATTTTAGTTTTAGATTTGACACAATTAAAATCGAGTTTGACAATCGCTAAATTGAATAGACCATAGCCAAAGATTTGTCGGAGATTAAAATAAAAACTGAATGAAAGTGAACGAAATGATCTGAATTGCAAAAAAAAAACCCTAGTGAAATCAAACAATTATTTAAAATTGTTTACCAATAATCATTAATGAAATACAGGAAGTATTTTAACGGCGTAAAACATTATTGTTGTTAAATATTTATTTTTCAGTTTTTATTATCTGTGACCATAGTAATCGTGCTAGGGTTGGAAATCGGAAATGACTTAAAGTTTTGGCGAAACTTTTCGGTTTTCAATATGATTGAAACCTATAATTTTATTATAATCGACAAAACTGCCGTATTTAAAAATCTATGACGTAGCATGATTTGTCCTGTTATTTATTTCTGTCTAGTTTCAGTTTATTAAAGCTTTAATAAATAAAAATTAGATCTTGAAAAATTGTTCGGTTTTGTAGTTGAAAATAACCGGTATTTTCGTCGGCGTTTGGAAGGAAAGCCCTATCTTTTTTTTGTTTGCCATGTCAGATGTCACATGTCAATAATATTATTAATTTGGTGGTCGGTTAACATAATTAATTAACAAATAAATACTCTTTGGTGTTCGATTCGTTTAACTAATCTCTGTATACACGAGTAGTAGTAAAGTAACGTATACTTGTGTACACTATACTAGTATATACTCTAAAAGGAAAAACAAGAAGAAAATCAAGCTGATCCCTAAGTATTGGATTTTAGGCCTATGTCAGTAGCGAGCCCAACAATTGCAGCAGGACTGTAGAGAAGTGGGCAACAATGTAAGTTGTTTCAGTGAGATGAAATGTTATACTGGATTGGATAAGTATATGCATAATTTTCATGTATTCTAAACTTATTTAATTTCAACAGATTTGGAGTGTGTGGGTGACAAAAGTGAAAAGAAAGGCGAGGGATTCCATCAGGGCTACTAGTGGAGGACCAGCAGGGGCAGATCTCAATGACATTCAACGCATGTTATCCAGAAACATGTGTATTAAATATGCGGTTTCAATTTTGTGAAATCGCTACTCTTTTTTGTTAAGGTTTAAGGAGAAAATAAATATTTAAACATTAAAGAAATAAAATGTTTCATTTAATTAAAAGAATTGACAAGTGATTGCTGAATTTTCCTAGCTTCAGCAAGGAAATCTGTGCAGGTATCCTCCGCAAAAGCACTCTGCTGCTCGGTGACATTGATATCTTCTTCATCTGCAAAGATACACTTAATTAGATTTCTTATTTTGCAAACAAATAAAACAGAATTACATATTATAAATCAAATCAAACACTTACAATCAAATGTTTCCAGTTGTACAGGGTGCAACATGCAAATTTTTTGTAGCATTGTTTGTAGCATGTGCATGAAAATTTTTTGTAGCATTTTCTGGTTCTGTTCACTAGGCGCCCATTACACATTTCCACCACATTTCTTGCCCTTGAGTGGCACTCAATATTTGGCACCACGATGGGAATCATGAGCCATGCCTGTAGTGGGTATCCGTTCCTAAAATAAATAAAACTTTATATGTACTTAGTTAATAGATATACCCAATAGGTATAAAGTTTACTAGCTAGTGACCTACCGAGAAGCCACTGAGATCTTTTCTCATGTACATACTATTTACTAACTCATTTCTGAATATGTGTAATGTATCACGTAATAAAAATCACTATGACAAAAAACAAAATCCAGGAACTGTAATTCAGTAAGAATTACAGTTCCTTGTATCACTGCATACATATAATATATAGGACACAATACCGTTCTAACCTTTAGGTGTTTGGGGATAAATCCTTCATCCAAACGAGGATTCAGCTTATCCACCAAATAAAGTGCCCCCGATCTAGGTGTCTTTTTATTGAATTTCTTCTCTGCCATTTGGAATGGGTTGCACCACGATGGGAATCATGAGCCATGACTGTAGTGGGTATCCGTTTCTAAAATAAATAAAACTTTATATGTACTTAGTTATTAGATATACCCAATAGGTACCTATAAAGTTTACAAGTGACCTACCGAGAAGCCACTGAGATCTTTCCTCATGTACATACTATTTACTAACTCATTTCTTAATAAGTAATAACTAGGTAGGTGTAATGTATCACGTAATAAAAGTCACTATGACAAAAAACAAAATCCAGAAACTGTAATTCAGTAAGAATTACAGTTCCTTATATTACTGCATACATATAATATATAGGACACAATACCGTTCTAACCTTTAAGTGTTTGGGGATAAATCCTTCATCCAAACGAGGATTCAGCTTATCCACCAAATAAAGTGCCCATAGCTAGGTGTCTTTTTATTGAATTTCTTCTCTGCCATTTGGAATGGGTTGGACTGGTCTTATTATCTTTCCAATTGAATCCTCTCTTGATAGTTTCTAAAACATAGTTATTTCTTATTAGTTATTACACAAAACCTGGAAGTGGCTTTGATTATGAGAAGTGTATGTAATGTAGCATGTGCATTAAATGTTTAGTACGCAAATCCCTTGTAAGTTTTCATGAATGCATTTCGTATTGTATCATAATAAAATAACACTAAATTTACCTTTCTGCCGAATCGACAACGGCTGCAATCACATAAGCTTCCATTCTGAACTCAAACACATCCAAACTGTCAAGAAAAACGAGAGAAATCTGCTTTGTAAATTTTAGTTCATGACAACTAATTTTATTCCACACCTTTTTAATCACGATTAAAAATAGTCAGATTTAGTTTGACAATCATAATTTTAGGTGAAAAACGTCAATTTCAGAATAGCGAAATTGCCATTTCCACTAAATTGAATGTCTTAGTGCTGTCAAACTATAATTAATTTAAGTTATGTCATTTTAATCAATTTATGAATAGGAAACGTCGTTTGACAGGAATAAACTAAATTTTAGTGATTTTTAGTCTAGTTTAGAGAAATTTGTGACAAGAGAATCGGCACCATTATATTTGTCTCGTTTTCTAAAAGTTTAAAATGGCCGTAAACAGTTTATCCCTGTATTTGCATTTGATGTCCATTCTAATTATAATGATTACTTACTTTCCAGCCAGTATGTTAGAGTCGGCTTCCAGCCTAACTGGATGAACCTAAGTGTCAGTAGTTTTCATATTAGAGTGACTGCCTATCAGACCTCCAGTACCCAAGAACTAGGTTGGCATACTTTAAGGCTCTCCAATTCCTGTAATAACCGCCGAAGATCTATAAATGACAGCCATGACCAACGTCTTAACAAAACTTTCTGAGATATGAAAAATGACCCTATGAAATAGGTGGTCTCCTATCTAGATCCACCTCAGGAAGCGTAACTAAATCTACTATCTATCTGCTCTGTGGCAGTTATAATTAGGCCATGAGTCCTCCGTATTTAGACATCAGCAAATTAATCAATTGCAGAACTTATAAAATCATTGCTATTGAAATCATAATACGTCGAAAAAAAATCGTGAGCCGCAAATTAACAGGTCGACTTACAAACGTAAAGCAACCAAGATACTACTATAAAGCGTATGAATGAATGACGAACACGAGTTAGTGCCAATTCGCAGTGCATTGCCAGTTTCTATGCGGATCTCATTGTTTATTTAATTAGAACATGTTGTGTAACAGTTTTGTGTGCGCAATGGATAGCGAAAGTCGTAGGTGTGACTTTTTGCACGTATTTGGTGCTGCTTTGATGTGTGATTTTAATATTTGAGATATCCCAATTATCGCACTTAGTCTTTAACAGGGCTTCGTAGCAATTTTTTCTATAAAATGTGCAGGTTTTGCGCAGTGCGCATTATGAGAAGGGCCCGTTATGAGACGTGGCCGTAATAAGAAGTGCACCATTTGCGAAGCCCACATTTTAAGCTATTGCATAGCTTCTATCGCGGGCCTTGAGCGTGGAGACCGAACCCAGAAATTCCGTAACGGAAATAACCTAACACCCCCCGTAAAAAACAAATGCAATAGCTTTACTGCGGCAGTCCCCGATTGCCACACGTCCTTTTTTTCTTGTGCACGTTTTGCGAAGTGCACATTCAACGATGAAGCCCTTAGCAACTCAGAGTCTTGAATTCTGTCTGGTTGGTGGCAATAGGCTCGCCCCCTTACTAGGTTAAACCTAATTGGTGAAACGTTAGTGTCTTCTAGGTATACCTCCGCCTAAGCGGACCTCTACCTCACACCTGTATTTTCCATGATTAAAAGTGTAATCGCTTTAGAGTGATTCCAATCCATATCCCCGATAGGTTCGCTTTTCCAGGATAAGGATTGGAAAAAACCAATGAATGCATGTGATGAGTCCTGCAGAATATAATAACTTGAAACCTGAAAATAATATATATCTTATTGTATTTTGTATCTGTTTTTTATAAGAAGTCCTCCCTAAACAAATAAATTCATACTCCTGACCTAAGCAAAGTGGTAAATAATTATCGTATCAAAATATAAATGTATTGGCATTAATGTACATGTCATAATAAGGATAAACGTAACGAAGTAGATCGTTACACTAAACTAGAAAATGAAGCAATTAGTTCCAATTCACACACTCATAAACAGAAAGCTTTTATAACCAACTGTTAAGTACCTATACCGTAATTATAACTCGATGAAGAAAATCGAGAGTTTCACCCAAAAATACCAAATTCTTGACCTCTTGAGTCCTTTAACAAATACAATAAGACGACTAGTCTATGACAAATACAACCTACGCAGATGACATTAGAACCGCATTCTTTAATAAAACGCATATTTAAGTTCGTCATCAAAAGATATTTGTGTCAGACGCACCTTCGACATCCTTTTTCGAAAAGAGAGAGAAAAAAAGAAATTTCACTTCACACGCGTTCCTGTGTCCGGTTTACATCCAACGCTTTTCCTTTAAAGCAAACTGCAAAGCTTATTTTTCATCTCGAAAAGTTCTAAGCGTGCAATTCTGAACGCTATGCTAAAGGCGTTACGGGTGGTTATTATCGAATTATGAATTTGATAGCTGTAAATTTAAGTATGTTCGATGGACAAGGCAAATACCTGTTTTCTGAATTATTTGATATACGATTTTGCACTTTACTGCATTGATATAAGGTTGTACAATTATGCTTGAAACAAGCATGCTCGCAAAGGTGTGTGAACTCTAGACGTGGTTTACTGACAAAGTTAATATGAATATCCAATGACTGACGGTGAGCGAGTTTGATTCTTATATTGATGAGGTTAAAGTTGATAAGGAATGGAATAGTCAGAAGCAAGTGCAACGCTATGTGAGTAAATAAATGTGGGAGAATAAAGAGGGGGAGATTACATAAAATACATGAGATACAGAAAGCCGATGGGCCTCGGGCGACAGCAGCGAAAGCAACTTGTCGATGACTAATGTACGGAACTCTCATAGGTCATGAATGAGGTCGCAGACACCAAAAAATGCGTAACCCTAAAACACATGACCGATTTGTTGTGATATTTTGGAACCCCAAAGAGCAATGATGCAGTACCGAACTTAGCTCTTAGGTTGAACAGGCATATACAAAACAAAGCTAAAAAGAAAAAAAACGTGAAGTGATCAGTTTATAAGAAAAAGTATTTGTTAAAATGATAGGATTTTTTAAAGATAAAGATGAAATAGAAAAAAATAATGTAATGTTAAGTTTATAACACATATTAAAGAACAACGACAAGCGCTTCATGTAAATGGTGAAGACTCATTGTAACAAGTTATAGGTATAGTGGTATTCATAATATACAAAATACATATTTTCAAAATACAAGCTACTATTAAAATCCTAGAAAAACGAGAACATTAAAATTGAAATCGTCAATTTATCTCACAATATTATTCTTACCTATAACGACTAAATCATAATTATTGCAAATAAAATATAAAAAGACCTGAAATCTTACCGAATTGTCACTTAAAACTCGAAAATATTACATCAGAAACTTTTACTCCAAGAGACGGACATACAAGAAAAATAATACTTTCACTCTTTGACCACGTTAATTTTCAAACAGACATAACGACCTCCGTTTTTGCACAGAAATGTAGCCTTTACCTGTATTGTCACAATTACGTAAATCCTGTACAAGTTCATGGTGTTTAAGACGCATAAGATTTGAGGAGTCTGTGAGACACTGAGAGGTCAAAGGCTTCATATGTATTGCTAAGTGTTGGCGGTTTATGTGTAATGCCATTTGAAAAGTAAAAGTTTTTGTTTACGTTTTGCTTGTCAGGATCTTAACAGAAGACAGGCAAACTAGCATAATCAGGTTATCAATTTAGTGTGACTCAGAGGATTACTCATGTTGATAGATCATCAATAGTAATTTCACTTACAAGTAATTAATTTGCTCATTTAGAATAGAAAACAGGCTTCACACAAAATTGAATTGCAAGACAATAAAATAATACTGACTGTATTTAAAGAATGAACTTAGGTAGGAACACCATTTTAGAAAGAAAAAAACAAAATGTAACTAAACAGTTTCAGACCAAAAGCCAATAACTCGAAAATCGCAGCAATTGAACTGTCAATAAGATCCTATTGCTATCAGATCATAAAATAGATAAACAACCACTACTTAAATTTGAAAAACCTTGTGTACGATGATGTAATCTCAACACCCAATTGAGACAACAATGTTGTATTTCCATTGATTCTATACCTAACAAAACATACGTAATTTCACCAACTACCGCCAAAAATTACGCATATTATGCAATTGCCGTAACAGAATTAGAGATTGTTCACAAAGATAGTTCGCAAATTATCCTCGGCGAATTTTCACCCCATTGTCTGTGTGAGAAGTTGGCGTAACATCCAAAACAATGGCAAAGTTCACCGGAACAGAACATGGAAAGTCTATATAACCAACTGGGACCAGATATTGTTTTTAAAGTTACAATTGTAGCAACAAGGATAGTTGTGCCAGTAAAAACTGTAGCATGTGCTGTTTATAAAAGTCCCAAATCAAAAATGTGTCTAATGAAAAAATTGAGATGTGTGATATTGCTCATACTAGTTGTTGAAGTGATTCCTTTAGAAATTGATTTGCAAGAGGGTGAAGAAGTCAAAGGCAATCATGTTGATGATAGTCAATTGAATGAATGTCTAAGTGTGAGAAGAAGTACTGAAGTTGGAGTGTGTTTTGGCAAAGAGCTGTTAAATAAATTGAATAAATATGATGAGACAGATGCCTTCAGTCTGGCTACTGGTGTTTCTTTCGTGAGAGATGAGAAAACTCCGAGGGATATCGGCGCATTTCTTGATAAAGATCCTATGGACTTTCGGTATACTTATTTTTAATTACTTTTTTCCTTTCATTGGTTTTAAAGCTTAGGATGCAGTCAACCAGAAAACTTTAATTAATAACCAAATCAAGGTAGTTTGCTGAAAAAAATAAGGTCTTTGTAGAACCTAATAAAGTAGAAAACCATAATCTATTGATTTCAGCAATTGTTTTTAAAAGAAAGTAGTATTCGTAATGATATATTAGTTGTCAAAAAGTCCTCATTCTTATTCTTAAAATGTACTAACCTACCTCAACATAGCTTTTTTTTACAGTTCAATTCTCGAAGATGCAGGCAACTTGATTTCTAAGAGGTCCCTCCATTGGGACCTAAGCACATTGTACCCTGGTTTGGTCATGAGGATTGGCCCAACATTGGCCAATGGAGTACTTGAATTTGTCATGGATCCGAGAGTTAAGGATAGGTCTTCGTACCAACAACCTGGTGAGGTGTCTACAGGTATGTCACTAAGCTATCTTGTTTGACGTTTTTGTTGAGTACCTTGGTACCCATTTGTTGTCAGGCTTCCAATGTCTTTTATACTTAAGTTTTAATACTTTATTTAACATTTTTAAAAGACTATCCATGGAGTTTTTTGTTGGTTCTCTATAATAGGACAATTCAAACCTGGTACCTATCTTCTGCCGTTCTATACTAAACAGTCCTAATTATTGCACATGCAGATTTTTCCAATTAATATATATTGAATTGTTTTTTTTTTCCTTTTTTACAAAATGATTAGCCTGATGTCCGCTTAAGAGCCCTCTTACAGTCCACTAGCGCCGCCAATCGAAAAAATGTCATAACTCGTAAATAGAATCAAAAATACAAAATGTGGTCTATTATTACTGTAGAAAAGGCAATAACGGAACTTGAAATATAGCTGTTTAGCTAAATCGTGCATTCAAAACATAAACGGCCGTTTTTGTTACAAATGCACGATTTAGCTATATTTCAAGTGTTGACAATGTGTTATAAAATTACGTTATTGCCTTTTCTACAGTAAAAATAGACCACATTTTGTATTTTTGATTCAATTTACGAGTTATGACATTTTTTCGATTGGCGGCGCTAGTGGACTGTAAAAGGCCTCTTAAATGTTACCTACTTAATAGTGAAAACTTCTTTATTTTAAAGTATTTTTGTGTTCAACGCCATCTATCTACTTACCTCGAAATGAGTATACTCAACGCTGTTCAAGGTTGACTCGACATTGTACTTAATACTGCGCCATCTATGGATGGAGTTACAATTTTTGACAATTATTTGATTAATCATTTCGACCAGTGTACATATTTTTAATATTAAATCTTCAATATACAAAATCATAACGCCACGTCTAATAGAACACAAATGCTCAGACAGAAAAAGCTTCTATCAGTATAGTTCAGACGATGAGTGTGCCTTAAATTAGCTCTCATTATAAATATATTTCTAACACTTAGTTTAGGCTGCAGACCATATAAAAACATTTTGCCAAAAAAAATTAAGACTGCCTCTGCGTCATAAATTTTATCTTTAACATAAAAGTATTTGTGTTACAACAATCATCACGTTTCTTTTCTTTTGCAGGTCGTCTTCTAGCTAGGAACCTCCTTGTACCATTTCTTCTCGGTTTCAAATTCCAACTTTCGACTTTACTACCTCTAATATTAGGTGTACTATTGATTGCCAGTAAAAAAGCATTTTTGCTAGCAAAGGTAGCTCTACTAGCAGTCACAGTATTTGGTAGTGGATTTGGAGGAGGTGGATCAGGGTCATTAGGAGGTTTTGGAGGAGGTTTCGGAGGTCCATCCCTCTCATCGTATGCTTATGAGAATCCTGGTCATTTTCATGAGCATGACCATCACACTACTTCAGGTGGGTAATATAACTATTCTGAGTTTGCTTATGAGAATTAATTCTTCATTTGTAATTAACCAATGAAAAAGATGGATATGGGGCTCAATTGGGAATGTACTGTCTTCTATCTTTTTAAATGCATAAAAATATAACACATACCTGCACAAATATTTAACACGATATTGAACAATAATTATGAATTTTGTAGTGATAATATCAATGTATATTAATCTTGCACCTAAACACTTATTTTTATCCAACATATGGATTGCTAACGCACGTGCCAACGTGACTAATAATACGATTTAGCTCAGTGAGATGGAAAAAACACAAAATCTACCTACTTAGACACAACCAAAAATTGTTAATAGTATTTATGATAGCGCCATCTAGTTTCAACTCTCGGAGACATTTACAACGTATTCGTTTCCGATAGGTACGCTCACCTCTTGCCGGTGCACAGTCAAAAAGCCGTCTAATGACTTTTTTGGCTTTCACTATCCTGGACCTTAGACTCTTACGATTAAAGTTGAAAATGCCTCCGATTGGATTGTGTAAGTATTTTGCGTTGTTGCTTTGCAGGGTGAGCAGTATCCTAGGTGCTTAGCAAAGGCCCTGAAAAATTTATTCTGTATTTTTCTGATTGAGTTTCTTATAATTATGTAGTTATGCATCTAGATCTATCATACTTCTTGTATACCTATCTGAGTCTATTATTTTTTGTAGATCTTTTATTACAAACATACTTACAACACATAATCATAGTTGAACAGTTTTTAAGATTGTCTCAATATACCCAATATACTGAGACAATTTTAATAAAGGTGTATATCACTATTATTTATGATACGTAGATTAGATTAGTGAGTAGATCTGCGGGTCTAAAATGGCCGCTTTAGCAGAACATAATAATATATGAATCACGTTAAAAATTTAAAAATTTTTAGACGCCATTTTGGACCCCCCCTGCTTCATCATCATTCTCTTGCCCTTATCCCTGCTTAGTTTTCAAATATTCGTTTCTCAGTATTAGTGTATACATGCTTTCCATTTTTTTGAAATATCATCTTCCTTTCCTGATCAAGGTCAGTAGGCTATGTTTAATATTTAATTTAAACATACTTCATAGTTTTTTCAAAGGTTTTATCATACAGGGTATAGAACACTGTCGCGCTAACTACGTATCGTAATTTTTCATCGGTAACCGTATGTGTGTGAATGATTACGACTCTTCCATTTGTGTCCCTATTTTTTTTTGTATGTGAAATCATTATTTGACCCCTCACACTCTGGGCGGAGCGGAAAACAGTGCCATACTTTTACTGACTAAACCCAGCCATGTTCCTTCTTTGCCCTTTGTGTTCCTGGGCCATCGTATCCCTATCGAACAGTACCGCAGCCTCGGCAGGCATCGGCCCTTGCGGACCCTTTTCCTTTCTGATGACTTAACCTTTTTCTTAAACATCAAAATCTGACCAACCATTTTCTTCCAGGTTATTACCGCCGCCAACCACACCCGGACTACTACAGCTACCGAGAGAAAGCAGCAGAACCTTCCACGGCATCTCCCATCACTCCTGATGAATTGAGAAGTAGACTAGAAAGACTGTTTGTTACTAAGAAGGAATCTGGCAATGAAAGAGAAGACATTAGTGCAAGGAATAGGAATTTTGCTTGGACTCCTATTAATACTGGGTAGATTAAGGTCTAATATTGGTTGTAGTAATTTAATTTAATTGTAGGCTTATGTTGTAGTAGCTGCGTTTCTACCAGAGATTAGTAGGGATGCGTAGTCTGTTTATACGCGATCCCATTAACGGCCATTTTCAATAATTTACTAACAGGTAACGGAACGTTGCTATCTTTGTCGGTTTGAAATTTAGTTTACGGACGGTTAGAAATAAAACGTCAAAAGCAGCTTTCTTTGATTTTTCTATGAGTAAAATGACAGGTATGTGAAGCGGATAGGATATTTCAAGCAGCTTTGTTAGTAGACACACCGATAGCTACGAGACGTAGGCATATTTACTAACAGTTATACGTTAGTAAGTTATAGAAAACGGCCGTATGTTATTTATGTCATAGCTGTGCCAGGCTCTTTTGGTGTATCTCCAAAATCAAAATTATGACATCGTGTTTTCTACAATGCATTTTTTTTAATAGTTCTACTGATTACTGCCAAGAAAGGGTGTCGGCGTAAAGTTTTGTACAAGAATTTCTAATTTTCTAAAGTAAAGTTACCACAATTTACTTTTTGCTTGATAGTTTGCATTTATTATATTTTTTAGAAGCCACGTAATGTATTTACTTCTAGTCACCACTTTTTCTATTTGTGCTTGTAACATTAAACTGTGCTTCAATTTGAAGTCTAAATAAATCGAAATATTTAATCATTTTGTAAGATAAGAGCACATAATTTGAAAAACACAATATATAATATGTCATGGCACTTAATTTATAATTAAAATTTACTATTGACGCTCCTAAATAAACATTATCAAAAAGTATTCTACCGGTCTTTCAATAACTATAAATATAAACATATTTAATTCAGTTGATTCATTAGAAATATTCTGATAAAAAATAAAACCGACTTCTAAAAACACAAAAAAGTGAAAAATAACTTTAGCTTCACCTTGGTGACCGTTGTTTGATTGGTTTCGTTTTTTTGCCGCCGACTTCTGAAGCTAAAGTTATTTTTTTTTTTTTGTGTTTTTAGAAGTCGAGTTTATTTTTTGCAAAAAGTTTTAATTTAAGCGTTTCACATGCGCTTACCCCTTTAAAGCGTACTGGCGTGATGTTATGTCATGAACTGGTGTCAGCAATAGACAGACATGAGATTTCAGCAATCCCACTCCATTTGCTATTATTTATTGAGGAGTTCCGTTGCCTATTTCCGAAGTTCTTCATCAAATATTCACCAAATTGAAGGAGGCCCACTCCGAGAAAGTACTTTTTCGAAAACTATCCAAATCGCTCCATGTGTAGGCACACATGAAACGATTTGGATAGTTTTCGATTTTCTTCAAACTTTATAGGCATAAAGTTCCAGGCTCTCTATTTCTCCAGGATCTCATAATCAGACCCTGTTTTGATGATTATGGGACCACCTGTGAAGCATACCCTTTCAAACAAAATAAAAATAATCCAAATCGGTCTAGCCATCTTCAAGTAATCGGGCAACATACACAAAAAAAGGTTCCGACGAATTGAGAACCTCCTCCGTTTGGAAGTCGGTTAATAAGAAATTGTCTACTGCAAGTATCCAAGTCACCAAGACAAAACTCAATGAATTACACAAAGAGCATTTCCCATTCATATCTTCTTCATTAACAGCATTTAAAACTAATTAGGTTAAAGAAACTGAGTTCTCCACTGTCTCCGGTCCACACCCATCTTTAGCAACATCCTGTATGCAATTACACGCTCTAAATACTGACAAAATGGCCGACAAGTAGGAAGAGTTTCCGATATAGACCTGAATGAAAACAAATGTGGACGATATGTATGTTCTAGCTGTATCCGTTTTTATAATAGGGTGGACGACCAAAAAAAAACGAATTAATCCATCATTTCGAAAAACAAAAAATAATTGACCCGTATTTTTTCTTTCGTTACGTTAACCAAAATTGACGAAGATACGAACCTTTCGAAATTCTCAATACGTCACGCCTGGGTATAATTTTTACTAAGTTTTGACGTCACGAGCCCCCACTCACGAGTTTTGATGCGTTTTATCTACGTAAATATTCATTAATTTACAAAAACAAAAATGTCCATTATTTTCTAATACTGTAACTGAAGGACTTGCTTTTTTTTGTAATATCGTCATCCTATTGATAAAGAGCTAAAACACATAAATTGTGACTGCCTCGTTGGTCTTGTGATCCTTATCACAACTGTTGAGCATGAAGGCAAACATTTACGTGTAATGATGTTTTAAACTCATGTTACATTTCATTATTGTAATGTTTTTAACCCCCCACGCAAAAACGACTAGTAGTGAAATGTTATGTTATAATAAGTTTGACGTGTCTGTGTGCGTATGTGTCTGTCTGTGGCATCGTAGCTCACGAACCGATGAAACGATTGCGTTTTTTGTTTTTTTTTGTTTGATTGCCGCTGCGCGCTGCGACGCCGAAGCAGTGTTTGTCGTACTGCGTACGGACGTTCGTTTGTTTTCTTACAAAGCGCGCAGTACGACAAACGCACTGCTTCGGCGCTGCAGCGGCGCGACATGAAACGTCTAAATTGAAAGCGCACTTATTCAACAACTCCCTCAATATGAGTATCAAATGAAAGGGCTTCACTAGTAGAACACTATAGGCTATAATAAACTTCAAATCCAAGATGGCTGCCACCACAAAATGGCGAATTACTTTTTTTTCACAACTCCCTCAATATGGGTATCAAATGAAAAAAAACCCTGAAATTATGATCTAATGTGTCGCTTGTCGGGGGTTTTTTAAATTTTAAATTTAATATAATCATGCCATTTGGTGGTAAAAAATGTGCAAGTGTGCATTTGTGCAAGTGATACTAAATTAGATTCCCAAATCGGGCGGAGTGATATTGGGATTTTCGCTCACGATTTTTCAGAAGCAGCTGCAAAGTCTGGGTTTTCGCATTTACAGCCATTACTATTATTGATCGAAGCGGTCATTGGCTCAAAATCGAGTTATGGAACTCAAGTGGAGTTGGGCAGGACACAAAACAAGACTCGGTAATGGCAGGTGGAGTAAAGTTGTGACCGAGTGGCGTAGGAATGGAAAGAGAAGATGGTCATCCAGCGACGAGATGGGCAGCCGATATTGTTTCTATTGCGGGAATATCCTGGATAAGGTTTGCACAAGAGCTTGGAGCCTTGGCACAAGCCAAGAGAGACTATACCCAGCATTGGGTGAAGTCGTGCTGTGGATGATGCTGACGATAGCTCTCCCCTATTACATGACATGAGACTCAAACACGAAATGTGGGTGCGCTAGCTACACCACTGTCTAACTCTTCGGGGATTATAGCGAAGCTATGAAAAGTAGGAACAGTTTCCGATCAAAACCTTAATGAAAATAAATGGAGACTTAATGTTCTATCATCTGTGTCTGTTATTATTATAATTAAAGTATTAACAGATACTAATGGTACAGTAGCATGTTATATTCTTGTAAGGAAGTCGATGGATTAAATGGTCTGTGATAGTAATAGTGATTTATGGGTTGTAAAAGTTATGTGATTTGGTGGTAGTAGTGATAGTAGGTGGAGTGTTAAATTGAACGCGTTGCTTTTTATAAAATACATCCTTACTAATTGAAATGTATTTGATGCGTGAGTTTGTCTTCCTGGTAGAGTTCGTTTTCACTAGTAAACAGAATTAGGGCTACCCAAATTGGTTTGGATTAAAATAAATCGTATGATACTGATATTAAAAGCATGTGAAAAAGTTTGCTCAGTAGTGGAACTGTCATCTTGAAATATCGGTTCAGACACAAACTTTACTTTGGACTAAGTTATTGGCAGAGGTCATGTTATAGTTTTTGTATATAACAGGCATGCTGATAAGTTTTTAGCAGTAATGAATCTTGATATTTTGCCAATATGTCTCACTGCTTCAGATACGACATGAATATTTTAGAAAAATCTGCTTCAGCCAATGCAGCTACTTTCAATGTAGATTGACAAAGTGAAAGGCAGATACTCTCTCTGTTCCTTATCTCTCATTGTCCATAGGAACGATAATCGGACATGACTGGAGAGAGAGAACAGGCGGTGAACTTATTTACGTCCTTCCCGTTGCGTTGGAGTGTCATGACATAACTTCAAACTCTGGGAAGAACAAAAAAATATACAAATAAGCTTGCGTTTTAATGCATGCCCAATGACACTTAAGTCATGAGCGTTACCTCTAGGACGCCACTGCTCACATCTACTCCAAGTAACTTCAAATGCTTTATCAAGTCTTCTGTCTCAACCAATGCAATACATTACCAACCAACAATCAAGCCTGCAATAATATATAAATCTGAAGAGCACACTAATTTATAAACCACCTCTACTTGTGCTGCTTTCTTAGTTTTTTATCTGAATGCCGGTGAGCCATGCGTTAGAATCGCGTGCAATGCATTTTGCGTGTACATTCAAAGCTTTCTCGGTTTTCTTTGATAGAATTCTTGGGTTATATCTGGTGTAAAACTAGGTTTTGCTACTGTATTTGTTTTCTTTGTTGGCGTTGTTACTGATCAGGTTTCTATTTGTTGTATAATCTAGACTAAATTGTATTCTATTTCTATTGCTATGTATCCATTTTTCTTTAAGTTGCACCCTCTGCATGTTTTGTGTTATCTAAATTGGACGTTGATAGCGTATTGTCATCTGCATTTCGCCATTATATCACTTCGATTAACCCAGAGTATTTATCTTTGACCTTTGGGAGCTAGATCAGCTCAGCAGCACAGCCATTTTAAGCCAGAAACAACCGAACCTCCCATTAATTTCTCAGTAGAGACACACACATTACGAACATTGTTGCAGTTTACCTCCATAATGTCTTTTAGATATCCAACAGGAGACATGGTTTGTAATTTCATGAAATTTTTCAACTCATTCTGCTATTAAAAATTATGTAGGTATGAGAATATCTGACTGTGTCGTTGGTCCAGTTGTGGCTAGCACTACTGTTGAGTATGAGTTAGTTATGTAATGGCCCGGATTTTTTAAGGTGTTATTAAGCTTTTTTTATTTCTTAGAAGCAGCCATAGCAGTATGGACGTATACAAGGGACCTAAACATAACAGTCAAAATGTGTGTGCACTTATACACACTATTAAAATTTAGTGTGCCTTCCTCACTTATCCTTCGATGCTTACAAGTGTGATAAAATTGTATTTGGCATTGCATGCAACACACAAACACACTTATATCTCCACATCTATACGAGCAGACGGTTATGTAGCGGTCCAGTTTTGCTCCAACTGTCTTTAGGATTGAATATAATTGATTATCAGCTGCTTCCGTTATACTAGTACACAGTTTTTACTACTATTTTTATTTATTTATTTATTAATTTAATCTCATAAAATTACAAGTTATTTTTTACAGTTTTTTACTCGCCAAACTTTACAGTTTGATGGCGAGAAGCGCTCGTTCATCATACACAACTTATAAATTATTATAAACTTAAAATCAAATATAAAACTTACAAGTTAACTTAAAATCTAATAAATTACATAATACATAGCTACATCTGAATACACACACTAAAACTGTCCATCATTAACACACTCTTTACTGACATCGTTAATCGTGAAATTGTTAATAAGATAGCACAACGTAACCAGAAAACTCGATATTTAGAGCTTATTTTGTCTAGCCATAGACTTTGATGAATAGTTATGTTGGTTGGTCAATTTTGGCAGTATTTTGGATCTTTTGGTTAGGCGAGCACTGTCTTCTTTAGTACAGCATTGGTAATCAGCTTATTATTGGTCTCACTGGGTTAGTTCTGTGAGAGGCCAGAATCCAATGCATGGGCCTTGTATTCTTTCCCAGAGTCTTCTTTCTTTCTTTAATTTATTTGGGGAGCTTTGTTGTCACTGGATCATTTTTTCCGATTTTACTTCAGTATTTTGAGACATTTCTATTAAGTACATGTCTATTAGTCTTCTTGGAAATAACAAGTTGTCTCAGATATATTCGTATCAACACACTTTAAAATCCTTAAGCTTTACCACCATCAATATCAGGTATTACTAATTGATTACACTTATTACCTCTCATTTAATATTTGCTTTAGTTATGAATGATGTTAATAAGAAATTGTCAGCTCATCGTCATAATCACTGACATCGTCATTTTAATAACCCGTAGTTTACCGCCAGATGACTTTTATCTCACATGGCTTGTTATTTACCGCCATAATTAGCTTTATCTCCTACACCAACAAAACTACTATAAAATAATCTGTGATGGCAGCACTTTCTTTGAAAATTTTGTTTATAGCCAATGTATGGTAGTTTCACCCCCCTGAGCCACTCGGGTCGATCTTCGGGATAAGCCACCTAGGTTGGTCCGTGATTGGGTGACACCTATTACATGCCGAGACATGGAGGTGGAGGAGGTGCTGACCTGTCATCTTTAGATTTGGTAGCCGTTACATGTAGTCAGTGCCCTGACAGTCTGACAACTCGTCTCACCAAGGGGTGGGTTGTGAAGGTCAAATAGGCAGTCGCTCCCGTGTACGTTACTCCAGCAGGAAAGTATCTCCTAGAGATATATGAGTAGAACGTATAGTTGGTGCCTTATCTGCTGTAAATGTGCCCCCACATAAAAAATGTGTGCCCCCTGTCGTTTTGAAAAAAAAACGGAAAAACGATTCTTGCTGGGGTAACGTTTTTCTAGCAGGAAAATTCTAAACGAGTGATCGGAGAGAGAAAAATTGTGCATGGCCAGAGAGCTTATATGTGTGCCACTATGTGCCCCCAAAAATAAAATCTGTGCCCCTTCAGATTTTCGAGATATTGCGTTTCCTGCTGCAGTAACGTTTTGATGAATCGTATATATCTAAAACCATTGCATGTGCCCCTGTAGAATAAACATACACGAGTAGCTCTTAATGTGTGCCCCTGTGTGCCCCAATTAAATTTAAGAAAATATTTATAGTTTTCAAGTTATCGCGGTTTTATGAAAACCCGAAAAAACATCGCAGCGCCTAAATGAGACAAGGCATAAGTTCGCTGAAAACTGTATTCGTTCTTGACGCTAATAATAACCATACAAAGTTTCAAAACGCTTCATGCATGCGTTTTTGAATGATCTTGCTAAAAGTCAAGCAAAATACAAGGAACTGGCTAAATTTCAGATGTGTAGGTGTAAACCAAAATCATGTGCCTTTATTCAAAAATATACGGTGAAAATATTGAGCTTGGAATGTTTCGCATTAAGTAAATATAAACAAAAAACCAAATTAAGTAAACAACGGCTGGTTATCCGACCAAATTTGAATGACTACTCATAAGCGACGGATTCATACATATCGATGACCTTCTTTATTGGACGTATTATACCTAAGCTGTTGTCCGTACAGTTGCGTTCAAAAGTTTTGGGGGCTAATTAAAAAATATATTAAATGCACCTTGTGAACTGTTGACTATATTAATGAAACAGCTTGTTGAGGCGAAAAAAGGTAATCTTCTATTCTCGGGAATGCTCCAACCAGTCGCGAATTTTACTTACTCTATGGTTCTTCCTAATGGTAACGTTATCTTCACTCGACTCGACATTTTCGTGAAATTTATTTCTATTTTCACTGAGAATACGGAATTCTGCTCAATTCGTAATTTTTGGTAGAGATAGAAATATTTTTGATAGACATAGAGATATACTTACAATCTCGAACTCGAGAGAAAATCGAGAATTGGCCCCCAGCTTTATGAACTTGAAGGGTTGTATTGGTCAATCAATCAATTAATCATTTATTTGCAATATGGTACAGGAGTTGTTACAGTGATAATTATAGGCCGAACCATATTTCACCTACGATACAGGTTTGCAAATATTAAAATAACGTTAATAAAGTAATTTTGATGATTATAATTCTGTAACTACATACGTCTTACAGCCGCGAATAATATTTTAATCAACATACAACCTAGCACTGGCCTGCAAATTGCAAAGAACGCAAGAAATTTTGAATTTCGCGGGCTGGTTGGAGCATTCCCCTTTAAAATGATGAAAAACTTACTGTTAATTTATCTAACCTACGGCTTATCAATAAATATATATATATAAAGATAAAGACAAATACGAGCTTTTTATTTTTATACAAAAATAGCCACCTCTTTTTAGTAGTAGGTATTCATTATACATTTCATGAACTATATGTTTTTTAAACATCGGGACCAATCAAATTTTTGGTCAAAGACCACCTAGCAAATGGCAAATATCTGGATGTAATTCTTTCGTTCACATATACACGTTGAAAGGAGATGGCTAAACGACTGCCCCCAACATGACTAGCACAAATAGGAACCTCACACTAACCAGTAAAATTTAAATATTAATTCATGAATTATTTAGTGTTTAATAATTTCTTATAACTTTCGTGAAATAATAAACATAAAAAAGTTTCTTAATTGTATTTATGCTTTGTTATGGTTTGACTTGACAAGGTCAAGGAATACTAGCTAGGGAAGAGACATATTGCATTACCAAAATGCCAAATCGAATAAGTTGAACTTCAATCGATATTTAAGAACAGTTATCAAAACAATTTATTTTCTGAAACTACTTAATTGATTAATTGTATCTGGTTATGCATATTACTAACACTTCAGGCGCACAATCTTAATATATATTTTCTGTCCGTCAAGGTCGACAAAAACAATTTCTTTTTTCTTTCAGTCCATTCGATTATTTTATCGATTTCGTTACATTTTAAATCAGATTTCATCTCTACTCTATGAAAAAAAAAACGTCAGACATCGTTTGAACGCTCTGCCGTTTATTTGTACGTTGTGCTTTTTATTTTGAATTTTCATTGACCCCTCGCTTGTTTATTGGACTTATTGTTTGCTCGCCTACCTACTTCAAGTACCTTAGTGCAAAATCGCCAGTCAAAAACACAATAAACAATAAAAATCGTCGCAGACACATTAAAACGCCTAGATAATAGTTAATAGCAATGTCATTGTTTGAAGTTTTTGTACCTTTGTCGTAGGAGTTGCGCGATTTTGTTTTTAGGATTGTGCAAATATTAAAAGTTCCTGAACCTTTTTAAATTACAAAATAGTAATTTCAGCTATTTAGCATTATATATTGCTAGGTACCATGTTTATACATGCGTTTTCATTGCGGGGGCAGTCGTCCATACTTCAATTTAGCCATGTCCTTTTAGTGGTTGTTTTCCCGAAGCGAAATGAAATTGTATCGGTAATACAATCGATTAATATATAAAATAAAAATTAGACTGAATAAATGGCAGATTAACAATGTGATAAACTAAACTCGAAAGCGACTTGAACCAACAGTAGGTAATATGTACGCGGAACGCGGGCCGGGCGCGGGGGTGTCCAGAACACCTTGCGGTCGTTGCACTTCGCGTATAAATCAGCTGATCACTACTCCTGACTTAATACAACACAAAACCCAATAACTTATAATAAAAATTTGAAAAAAAAATTTTTTTTTTTAAGTTTGACTTTGCTTTTCTATAGTGCTTACTGATGGGTAATCGTCCTGCCGCGGGAAAACCACCATTAAAATTTCACGGTGTATATTACTGGATGTAATTTAATGAAATTTAGAATGGAGAAGATAGCTTACCTTGGAATAGCACTTAGTCTATTTTTATAATGTACTTAATCATGTGTATGGTCATAGAAACGGCTAGTAGAACATAATCCAATAACAACTTTATTTTATTATTTATTACTTTTCTACTTCAGTGTACTCAGGCACAACACGTGTGAACCGAATGGTGAGTAAAATAAAGAAGGTCATCGATATGTATGAATCCGTCGCTTTTTAGTAGTCATTCAAATTTGGTCGGATAACCAGCCGTTGTTTACTTAATTTGGTTTTTTGTTTATATTTACTTAATGCGAAACATTCCAAGCTCAATATTTTCACCGTATATTTTTGACTAAAGGCACATGATTTTGGTTCACACCTACACATCTGAAATTTAGCCAGTTCCTTGTATTTTGCCGTCAAAGTTATGACACTATCGTTTTGACTTTTAGCAAGATTATTCAAAAACGCATGCATGAAGCGTTTTGAAACTTTGTATGGTTATTATTAGCGTCAAGAAGGACCGAATACAGTTTTCAGCGAACTTATGCCTTGTCTCATTTAGGCGCTGCGATGTTTTTTCGGGTTTTCATAAAACCGCGATAACTTGAAAACTATAAATATTTTCTTAAATCTAATTGAAGCACACAGGGGCACACATTAAGAGCTACTCGTGTATGTTTATTCTACAGGGGCACATGCAATGGTTTTAGATATATACGATTCATCAAAACGTTATTGCAGCAAGAAAAGCAATATCTCGAAAATCGGAAGGGGCACAGATTTTATTTTTGGGGGCACATAGTGGCACACATATAAGCTCTCTGGCCATGCACAATTTTTCCCTCTCCGATACTCGTTTTGAATTTTCCTGCTAGAAAAACGTTACCCCAGCAAGAATCGTTTTTCCGTTTTTTTTTCAAAACGACAGGGGCACACATTTTTTATGTGGGGGCACATTTACAGCAAATAAGGAACCAACTATACGTTCTACTCATATATCTCCAGGAGATACTTTCCTGCTGGAGTAACGTACACGTCGCTCCCTACTACTAGAACACTAGAGAAAATACTAGTATTCAGCATAACGTAAGCGTAACTATAATGAAAAGTCAAGTTTTTTAAGCAGTAAGAAAATTGAGAAGAAAGTTATAAATCGTAAAATGTGTATAAATAAAAATAAAATTAACTGGCTGATTACAAAACAAATTATTTTGAAAAAAGATGATCCCTACTTAATTACCATGATATCAGACAGTGGAGAGATTCAAACCTTAGATGTATCGAAAAAGATCAAAGGTGTTTTGATCAAATTTTCAGAAAAAGATTTCGAAGTCCTGTGGCCTCAAGGAAAGGCTATTGCCGAAGCAAAGCTAGCAGATCTCAAATCTATGTGTAATTGATACCCGAAGATTGCCACGGGTTTTATAACAACCTCACAAGAACGGACATAAACGAAGATGTAGATGGATATGAACCAACATTGGATTTTGATTTGGACGAAGAATAATGAAGTTCTCTATGCCCGTACCGTTTTTAAGTTTATTTTATTTTTTTCTATGTCAAAGAGAACATAATGAAGCTGATTGAATACATTAATTTTTAATAATTATTTTATTTTATTTTTAATAAATTATTTTGTGGGTTGAGTTTTTTCTGAGGAATTAAACAAATTTACGACTTCTTCAAAAAATGCTTTTCTTTGTAAGGACTCAACCCACACTTTGCTTAATATCTCAAAACTTACTGAAAAAAATAATGTTTATATTACGTTAACAATAACAATATTAGACAACTAGAATAAAAAAAAACACATTTTGATAAAAAATAATGTTCCTCTTAGAACAATTACAGCTGAAACTTCAAACGCCCATTACTAAAAAGTGACTTGATGTGGATTAGGTCCTTTCTGCTTAACTACGTTCAATTTGTAAAAAGTTAGAAGTTGCATGATAAAACTCAATAAAAATTAAATTAACTGTGTATATTTTCTTTTCAAGCATACCTGAATAATAAGTATTTCATTGTATTTATATTAGAAAACTAATAATATAATATTATAATAGATTGATGTTGTAATTATACTAGAAAAAGAGCATAAAACTACACCCACTTTAAATTTAGCAAAGCAGTTTTCAGTCACAGTGAACACGTCAAATGTCTGGCAATTCAATAACTTTTATTTTCTAATGAAATGCAATGAAAATCCAAAAACCCAGGTGGAAATGGAAATGCCGACATAAAAGTATACAAGGCTGTATTTATGAAAATAAACGATCTGCAGTTAGCGACAATGTTCATGCAAATGATAGCAACCAGTCGCTCGTGACAGTAGAAAATAATAAATTGCTGTATTGATCGTTCCATGTGTAATTACTTGACACGGCAATTTGTGGGTAATTTTGGATAATACATTTCACGTAGAACCGTAAATTATTGCAATGTATACCATAAAACAATGGTAGAAGAGACACACAATGAATGGGTTTTGAAGACTACACAATCTTCTTCTTGTTCATAATTATTTTCGACGTAAGCTTTGTTGGTAGCTTGTTGCTTAATCAATTATATTTTCAATTGTATATCATAGTTATTGCTAATCAATACTTTTCCTAGGGCGACAGTTATACCTTCGGTATTTTGATTATAGAATAATTATCCATGCTTTTCTTGCCGTACTGCTGGAATTGCTTGATTCACAATGACCTTGAATGCACTTTTTAAGGCAACTGCATTAAAACTATTTGGCAATCCTCTTTATCTTTAATTAGTAGCATTGTTTTCCGATGATTGGTGGATCATAATCAATCAGCCAATATATAATATAATAGAATTTATCATAAGAATTTAAGGTGTGCATCTTAGTTAGACATTTGAGACATTACACCCACACGAAGCAAAGGCAGGTCGTTGATATTGTATAATCATTAAATCATGAAATCCTTGAGCAGTTAGATCACTAATTACTTCTTCTTCTTAAATAATACTTACTTAAGTACTGATTGAGTTTATTCAGCAAGATCTTCGTCTTGTGGAACTATATCTTCGTTTACAGCGTCCGCAGAATTTTCTTTAGCATTAAATAGTTCCTTATCACGCAAAGATGTCTGCATTCCTTTGTAAAGATTATTGGAATTAATTTCCTGAGTAAATTCATCTAATTAGCTTTGTGGATTTTTTTCTGGTTGTTGCTACGCTGTTAGCGTTTCTATATATGGCTATGTGTTGCTTGAGATGTTAGGCCTTTTGATATAAGATATGGAGCAAAAGGATAATTAAACTTATGAGTTTGGTTTGTTCCGTAATAATTTATTGCATCATCTTCAAGGTGAAATATGAAACAGCCATACCAAATTTCAAAATGAATTTATTTAACCTGTCGGCCCCAATCAATATAAAAATAAAACAAACATTCAGTTTCTATAATTTTTCTTTAAGTCGTCATTCGTTGGTTTCTTTTAAGAATATTTTTCATCATCATTACAAACTCATAATTAAAAATAAATTATTAATCTAATAATAACATGGTTAATATAGTACGCAATTATTATTTCTGTTTATAAATAAATAAAAGGTACTCGCGTAACCACCTTGCCGATGATCGACATGAAAATGTTATTATTTAAAAGAATAGCCAATAAATAAATAAATTAACTACTTATTCTAAACAGCACCATATAAATAAAATAACATAAATAACTTATTCCTTTAACTTATCCGCTATTTTTACAAAATTGGACAAACGTAGAAAACAGAAATGCACAGTACCCGTCGACTAGCCTAAAAAGTCTTAATTTAATTACGAATAATTCATGATTATAACAATGTTTATTATTTGTTTAATTATATACTTATTAGCATTATTATTTATTATTTGGTGCGTCCGATTAAACAACCCTATCTAACTAATGTACTGAACATACATACACACATGCAAAAAATCGCGTACGCAATCTTATTTACATAATAAGTTACAACTTTTATAGCATCATTATTATGCATTGAATAAATAATAATAAACATGGGACTAAACTAGCGAATAAATAATACATTACTAATTAAATTAACTACCTAGTGTCGTTTGAATAAGCATAATAAATAATCATTTTTGGTTAAACATTATTCCTTTGCAAAAAGCCCAAACGTTTTGGGTTAATGTAGTGCAAATAAAAAATGCCGTGTCGTTGTGAATTTTGTAAAATATGGAGTCGTAAGCCTGTTGTATTTTCTAAAACCTACTGCTTCTTGGCATAGGCTTTGTAGGCCCTGTCCTGAGCAGCGGCTTCATCTTCCACACTCCTCCTGTAGTGACCACCAGGTCCTGTGGTATCGAAGTCGCTGCCGTAATGAGAAGACGAGTACGTATGACTCTGGGACACCTGAGGATGCTTCACAATCTCATACGTAGTCTTCTCATGGGACTCTCCACCAGAAACCAATTTCTTCAATCCGATGATCGCTGACAGCAGCAGAGCAATCTTACCGATAAGTAACGCCTTTCCAGCAATGAGTGCTATCGCGTGGAACGCCATCATCAGAAACCCACCTTTGATTGCTACTCCAGCCAGTATGGGGCCCATCATCTTTTTGAGTTTGCTCCTAGCTTCGTTTAGTGACCTTCCAACATCTTCGCCGACCTCCATGGGAGATATGAAAACCCGATGTGTCTGCATTAACTTTGTAGTTGCAAGCTGCAAGTATTTGTCGATTTTGTCAGACGGTAGTGATTCGAGATCTTCATCTTCGGGAAGAGCATTTGGTGAAGCCCTGCTGGCTTCAGCGCGCTTCACTAAGGAGATTCCATCGAGAATGGGCAGCGTGTCCATGCGCGCCGCCCTATCCGCCAGCTTCGTCGCCTGGATCTTCAAACACTTAACTATCTCCTGGGACTTCTCACAGTTGTCGTACACCTTGCCCAACAACCTCAGGCTGGCTCCGAAGGTGTCAGCCGAAGCGGAGAGCACACAAAAACACAAAAGGACAATACCGCGGCACTGCATCTTGTTGGAAAACCGCGGGTGTCCCCTCAATGTGGACCGATGTCCGGCTTATGCGGTTGCGTCTATTGAAATGTGCACTGTGTAAATGTGCACTGGCATTTATCTATTTTCACCGGGAACTACATTTATCTATAAATCTTTTAGAGCGTGCAATCGTTGCATCGTATGGCCGTGCACTGAGGCGTGCATGTGCACGTCGGGTCCTCGCTTGTATGGTTCTCGTTTCATGTGTGTGAGTGACCAGTCATCGCTCTCATGCTGACGAAGCGGATTGTCAAAGTCAAGGTCACTATCAAGCTTCAGGCTTTAAGGATAAATCCTACTTTTCAGTGTATTATTAGGCTGAACAGCCTAAATGTAGTCCAATACATTTTAACAGCTTGACTAGTGATGAAGCTCATTGGAGCATGAACACAATTATGTTTATGTGTCGTCTATTAATAGCAAGATTTTCAATGATGGCCGGCCAGTTTAACATCTTAACTTCAACTTTTCTGGATAGGGGTGAGTAGACAAAAGCTTGAGCAATATGACAATGAAGACTTTAACTTAGTAGCAATTGTTATCCAAATTATTTTTAAGTATTGCAATCCCAACGTCTGTCACCAAGCAGTTAATGGGTTGGGTTTCAACAGTCTTAAGTCTTTACATGGGCCCAGTTGATGGCAATAAGCTCACTTCCCATTTTATTAGGTACTCACTTATTTGCCATTACAGCAGATGATACTATGTGATTTTTATGCTTAATGTGAAAGTAGAGCCATATTTTGCCTGTAATGTTTACAACCCTCTCAAGTCCTACATGGGAGTCGGTTAAAACGAATTCCCAACAAAATTCCATTTATTTATCTTCCAAACAATGGGACACTTGATAACGTGTCCTGCCTGTCATTTTGCTTGTACATCACAGGAGCTGATGGACGCTACTGAAAGTATCAAAGTGGTCGCCAAATTTTGGGCATACTCGTACTAAGTTTAAATTATTGTCATCGGCAGGAGGCCTCCCAGTATTTTATTAAATCCACCATAAACTTACTAGATCTACAACATGAACGGGATTGGTACGGCGGAAATAAGACGCGAATTTTTTGTGTGTGATAGTGGACTGTATTTTTAAAGAATGGCTGGTAATTGCCGAGAAGTTAAATGAGATAAGAACGAGCGAGAAATAGGAGAGGAAAGCACGCCTACCTTGACTTGTTCTTCGTCCCTCGTGCACGTGCTGGGCTTGACAAAAATGGCGGCAACTGGCGTCTTCACAAACTCACTCGATCTCGATCGTTCACACAACACACCCGCGGGCGGTTTAAGTATCACCAGGGTTTATGGGCTACACTGTCCAATTTGGGAGTAAGCAGCGGTAACACAGCGGTACGATAATTTAAGCGGTAAGGGTGGCGCAGGCGCGCGGTACGACGCAACCTCTCAGCGTGAAGTCTATTTCCGGAGTTCCTGCGTCAGGCGCGGCGTGCGGTAAGGAAGAAGGGGGTGGGGGGTCGCTCGTTCTAATACCTTGTCCACTAAATATCTTGAATTAGGTTTTAATTGACACGGCAAAAAATAGATGGCGCTACCATTCCCCCCGGCCTTAAAGGGTTGCCTTTAAGAGAAAATGAACTTAGTTATGTTAGGTGTACTACCGCATAACCTATCCATAAGCTAAAACAGCATTATAATATTTTAAGTTTATCTACTAACTTTAGCGGAACAATTCTAAGAAATTACAAACTAAACCTAAACTAAGAAGGAGATCCAACTTCAAGCTAGATCTCACTGAGTCGGTAGCGGACAGAGACGTATGACAGGGCGCACGTAGCTACCCTTCGCGGTTTTAACGGTAACGACGCGCGTTGTACCGTCCTTAGAGGTATGTAATTTCTCAACGACGGCTAGAGGCCATGAAAGCGGCGGAGAATTATCATTTATCATAATGACCAACGTACCCTCCTGTATAGGGGATGCAGGACTATTCCATTTAGATCTAGCCTGAAGTTGGTGAAGGTATTCCGAACGCCAGCGCTGCCAGAACGACTGTACGAGTTTATCAAGAAGAGTATGTCTCTGAAGCAAGCTAGAAGAGTTTGCTTCAGGAGCGGGAAGTGACGACAATGGCGCTGTGTTCAAGAAATGAGCAGGAGTTAACGCGGATGGTTCAGCAGGGTCACTACTCAATGCTGTGAGCGGACGTGAGTTAACCAGTGCCTCGATTTGAGCAAGGACAGTTAAAAGCTCTTCGTAAGAAAGGATTTGTTGGCCTATCACTTTAAAGAGATGCGTTTTAACTACTTTGACCATGCTTTCCCAACATCCACCGAAATGTGGTGAAGCAGGCGGAATGAACTTCCAATCAATGTGATTAATGGAAAGTTCCTCTTGAAGAAGTGAACGATATTCCGTATTGAGAAATTTATTGAGATCGCGTAAGTAAGAACTTGCACCTACAAAACAAGTGCCGTTATCTGTGTATAAGCACTGTATAGGTCCGCGTCGCGAGAGGAATCGTTTTAGGGCTGCCAGAAATGACACCGTGCTTAAATCCGTCGCAACTTCTATGTGTGTAGCGCGCGTAGTTAGACATGTAAAAATACATAACCAAGCTTTACGGCTTTTAATACCTCGACCACGAACTGGTGTATACTGCAGTGGTCCTGCGTAATCACAACCGGTATGTGTAAACGCCTTATTCACCTGATTGACACGCTGGCTAGGAAGATCTGCCATGGGAGGAAAGATCGGACGCGGACGGAATTTAAAACAGATGTTACATTTATGAATTCTGTGGCGAATTACTCGTCGTGCAGCCAGAATCCAGTACTTTTGCCTGAGTAAGGACATAAGCAACTCTGGACCTGCGTGGAGATGTTTCTTGTGATAGAAATCAACAAGAAGGTCGACCACGTGGTCGTGACGCGGTAAGATGCAGGGATGCTTATAGTTGTAAGATTCGTCCGAATTCGACAAACGACCGCCAACTCGTACGATGCCGCGCTCATCGAGAAACGGCTTCAGCTTAAGAAGAGCGGGAGAACAAGGTGTGTTATTTTTCAAATTTGGAATATCCTTATTAAAGTGAACAGCCTGTAGAGCACGCAATAATGTATACTCTGCAACTTCAAGATCAGAGCTTGAAACAGAAGTTCCATTAGGCAATTGACTAATAAACCTACAGACGTAAACGATGGCGCGTAGTAACTTAGACCACGACGACATGCGAAGTGCGAGTGCGTAAATTGGAGATTCCGCAACCTCAACAACCACGGGATGAGAGACAGACTTCCGCTCTGGTACGTCCTCGTCCTCTGCATTGTGGTCAAAAGAAGATATAGGCCACTCTGACGGATCATGAGAAATCCAAGAAGGTCCACGATGCCATAGAGGATGATGCAGAAGATTAACTGGAGTAACACCACGAGACAGGCAATCAGCAGGATTCTCAATACCCGCGACGTGATTGAAACAGTCAGCAGGAATAAGTTCAATTATTTTAGTAACACGATTGGCGACAAAAGTCTGCCAACGGTGAGGAGAAGAAGCAATCCAAGCGAGCACTACCTTGGAGTCGGTAAATGCGTATATTTTATTGATGGAGTGGTGGGGCGAAACTGTGTCTCGAACCTTGTGAAGCAACTGAGACAACAGAAGGGCCGCGCACAACTCCAGTCTCGCAACCGAAATGGTTTTGACAGGAGAGACCTTAGACTTGGCACAAACTAACTGCACAGAGTAGCTAGAACCAATGCGGACTTGCAGATATACGACTCCGCCGTAAGCGCGCTCGCTGGCGTCAGCGAAACCTATTAGGTTAACCCTACAACCATCAACCAACCCTAGATGACGCGGTATAGTGATTTGATTGAGCGCAGAAAGCTCAATGCAAAACTGTTTCCAAGCGGCGATTATATGGTCGGGAGGTGCGTCATCCCACTCACACTTTGATAACCAAAGCTCTTTGATCAAGAGCTTGGCGTACAAAATTGTGGGAGCCACAAAACCCATTATGTCCCATAGTCGGGCCACTGTGGACAGCATAGTGCGTTTGGTGCACTTATCTTCTGGTGGTGACACGTCAAAGCGAAAACTATCACAGGATTTGTCCCAGCGTAAGCCAAGAACCTTATGCGGTACAGACTTCTCAAACTCGATGTCTGGAGAAGCTTTATGAGAATCAGGTATGTGCGCGAGAACCTCTTTGGAATTGCTTGTCCATTTGACAAGATCAAATTGGCCTCGCTTGAAAAGCTGAATAAGCTCTTCACAAAGCGAGATTGCTTGCGGGGCGGATACGACACTACATGCAATGTCATCCATATATAAAGCGGAAGAAGCAACAGCTGCTGCAGCGGGAAAGTTGTCGCCTTCATCAGCGATCAACTGACGGACAACTCGTAACGCGTGATATGGACTGGACTTGAGTCCAAAACAAACACGATTAAACTGATACACGGTTAAAGGTTCACTATTGTCAAAGCGATAAAAGATCCGTTGAAATCTACGGTCAGATTCGCGAACGCCGATATTGAGAAACATTTGTCGACAATCAGCTGACAAAGCGATTTCGAAAAGACGAAATTGTATTATAATATTAAATAAATCACCCTGTAGATTAGGGCCGGCATGCAAAATGTCATTGATTGACTGACCCGATGTTGTTCGACAACTAGCATCTAAAACCACGCGAAGTTTAGTGGAAGTCTTATCTTCGCGAACTACGCCGTGATGCGGTATGTAATACGCGGGAAGAGCATTGTCTCCGTCGTTCACAAACGGACTCAAAAAACCTTTATTGATGTAGTCTCGCATGACGTCATTGTAGGCGCCACGCAATTTAAGCGATGCATCAAGTTTGCGTTCTAAACAATGAAAGCGCCTAAGCGCGGCAGCGTACGAGTCGCCGAGCGAATAAGGGTCGCCACAGAATGGCAACGCCACAATATATCTGCCACTGTCGTCGCGAACAGTGGTAGCGCGGAACTGTTCTTCACACTCGAGATCCTCACGGCTCATCGGGGGCGGTGTGGAAATCTCTTCAAGCTCCCAAAATCGCTTGAGAAGAGAATCAATATTATTATCTTGAAAAACAGAACAACAAGACGTAGTATAATGAGAATTATGTAGCGTAGGTACGGCACCCATAACCACATAACCAAATACCGTCTCAATAGCGGGAGGTAAATTATATTGATCACTACGTACAATATTAGGCAGTAGTAGGTGCGGAAATACTGAAGCCCCGATCAAAACATCGATATTTCCCGGCTGCGCAAAGTCAGCGTCTGCGAGCGGCAATGTCTTGAGGTGCGCGAGTAACGACACGTCCACCTGAGCGTTCGGAAGCGTGTCCGTAATACGTTCCACGATAAGCGAGGAAACGTTGAAATTAACATCTTTATTAAAACGCGAAAATATTTTAATATCTACTGAACCCTTACATGATTTTTCTGAACCACCGATCCCTTTTACTATTAAGTTACTATTTTTAAATTTATTCCACAGTCCGAGACGTTTAAAACAATCTGAAGTAATAAAGCTACTTTGTGATGCACTATCCAGCAAACACCGGACCACGCACGGTGTATCGTTCACATCGTAAATAATAACCTGCGCGGTTGCAAGCAATATCGTAGTGGACGCCGTACATTGCTGCTCGGTCTCGTGCCGAGTGCGAGTGCGCGGACGCTGCTGCCTGCGGGCGAGCGCGATGGATGTCGTACACAAAGAAACTTCTGACTGAGACGCGGAAGGATTAGGCGCCGTGGTACTGGCGGCCTGCACCTGCGGTAAAGTCGAAACAGCTGATGGACTAGAAACTAGGTCAAGGTTACCGGGGTCATCCGATTTTTTATTGAAATGCAACAACGTATGGTGGCGCTGATTGCACGAGCGACATTTGATTTTACTTGAACAATCGCTTGTTTTATGCTTAATACTTAAACAATTCACACAAGCTTTATTTTCTTTTACATATTTAAAACGAGCAGTCGGAGTTAAATTATTAAAAGCGGGACATTTAAAGAAGTGATCGTGTACAATATCGTTGCACAGACACTTGTGCGGATTATTATTAGATTCCGAACATGCTACGTAGGATTGTGGATTAGGGACAGAGTTATTATTATTACGCGATTTATTCAACTTTTGTTGTTGTTGTTGTTTATTGTTATTACTAGACGAGCTAGATGAACTAGGCTGCGTATTCTGGAATATTCGACACTGATCTTTAATGAATTTAATAAAACTATCTAATGTAGGTATTTTGTTATGACGTTCTGTCATTTCAAAAGCACGAATTGTTTCCGTGTCGAATTTCTTTAATGCGAGTTGTAACAACAAAAAATCGGAAAGATTATCTAATTTTAGGTTTTTTAATGAATTAACTGCGGTAACAAATTTATCTATGAACAGCTGGAAATTCGAACTAGACGCGGGACCGGACAATTTAAGATTTAAAGCCTGATCAAAGTAAGTAGACGCGAGAACACGAGTATCCTGATACCTATCAAGGAGCGACTGGAATATGACCTGATAATTCTCAGCACTGGGTGTGACACCTGCGAATACGGATTGCGCTTTGGGCGACAGCTTACCTATTAAATAGTACAACCTGTCAGCATCTGTTAATGAGACATTATCATGAACTGTAGATTTAAAACTCGCATAAAATAATGGCCAGTTCCGTATATCGCCATCGAATGACATGAGTTCAATAGCGGGCAGTCTCGGTTTTCGTACAGCCGTGCAGGCAGCACCGGGCGCTGCGGACTGTTTACCCTCTAACTGAGATTGTACACGCTTTATGATACAATAAAGATCTTCGAATGCGGTGTACGCCTGATAATTTGGTAAGGAATCAGGATTGATAGAAAGTAATTGTGAGTTATAAGCGTCTAATAATTTATGAAACTCTGTTCGAATGTTATCTACTGTTACACAATAACTAAGAAATGATTCCCCGTTAACTTCGGAAGAATGAGCTGTTTTAGAACGTTCGTAAATGTTTTGCATACGCTCGAATAAAACATTACGTTTAGCTTCTAACATTATTAATTCTTTATCCTCCGAAGAGCATAGCTTCGTTTCTTTCGGCATTTTTTATGTTAATGTAGGTATAAGTAAATAAACCTACAAAACTAAATACACCTAAGTATTTATGCGGTAGTTGTTGTTCCTAGGAAGGCAACGACTTTAAAGGCGGTGGAACTAAAAGGCGCTTGAAATATGGAATTTACAAGACGACTATGATAGTTCAAATAATAATAATTAGGTTATTATTATCAGTAGGCAGCTACGTAAGAGTATATTACCTACTGGGGTGCGGGAATTAACCACTTAATGGGTATATTATTATGAACTAGGAGTGTAGCTAGGTGCTACAACTACCTAGATAGGTACTTCTAGAAGATACCTATGCGAATAGTCGAGAATATGGAAATGAATCCGGTTCGACTGGACCAAAAATGGTACGGCGGAAATAAGACGCGAATTTTTTGTGTGTGATAGTGGACTGTATTTTTAAAGAATGGCTGGTAATTGCCGAGAAGTTAAATGAGATAAGAACGAGCGAGAAATAGGAGAGGAAAGCACGCCTACCTTGACTTGTTCTTCGTCCCTCGTGCACGTGCTGGGCTTGACAAAAATGGCGGCAACTGGCGTCTTCACAAACTCACTCGATCTCGATCGTTCACACAACACACCCGCGGGCGGTTTAAGTATCACCAGGGTTTATGGGCTACACTGTCCAATTTGGGAGTAAGCAGCGGTAACACAGCGGTACGATAATTTAAGCGGTAAGGGTGGCGCAGGCGCGCGGTACGACGCAACCTCTCAGCGTGAAGTCTATTTCCGGAGTTCCTGCGTCAGGCGCGGCGTGCGGTAAGGAAGAAGGGGGTGGGGGGTCGCTCGTTCTAATACCTTGTCCACTAAATATCTTGAATTAGGTTTTAATTGACACGGCAAAAAATAGATGGCGCTACCAGGGATATAATTTAATTCGATCTCAATTACGCCGCGATCAACTCAGTTCAATAACGACCTACATCTCTGCATCTGTCTACGATTTGAACAATCTCGCCCGATGTTTTCTACACAATCAAGACACACTGCTTTTTTTATTTTATTTTTTTGGATGAGAAATTATCAAATGACTTCTCCCACTCAAGGCGGAACGGGAGGGAGTGGACTTTTACTGTGACTAAGACCCATTCATGTTCCTTCCTTGCCCTTTACGTTCCGGGGCCACGGTATCTCTTTCGAAAAGTCCCGCAGCCCCGGCAGGCTTCCGCCTTTTTTGAGGCGCGCGTAGAACACAAACGCGCCGTCGACACGGCCTGTCGTCATAAGACGGACGGACGGCTAGCTAGCCCATAGCTCACCGTCCACAGGCCCGCGTCTAAGGTTGCCGGTAGCCCAGTGCATTTCCCTTGGCGGCTGGCACGAGAGGCTCTCTCCCTGTCGCGTTCCGCCACCTCCTTCGCTAGCATGACTGCTTCGCAGAAGGAGGTGACGGCTTCTCATTCCGTCTCGCTCCGGACGATGGATTGAACCAGGGCTGGACGCGAAAGGTCGCCGCCGCCGCCGCCGCCGATCAAAGACACACTGCTAGGGTACACTTTCCTCTGAACTGATTTAATAATTGTGGCAATGGTATGTACCGTTTCTCAAGAAAACAAAAGTTGGTCGGCAGTACCGTACTCGTAGTACATCATTTAAAGTCATCAATATAACCCTCTTCTTTCATTTAACCCCAGCGAAAGACTAGCTCATTAAAGAGTTTTTGAATGGGATGATGACTTACGGACGCGCACACTGCAACACTGACTTGCAAATAAAGTAAGTTTTTTTTTTACACGGGCTACCCTGACGCTACCTTCATTATCTTCCTACCCTTGTACTCTCGTTTTTTTCTTCTCTTCTACCTTGTCAGATGGTATAATTTACTTCTTTCTCTTTCATATAATTCTCTCTTCACCCAATTTATTCTTTTTTTTTATCTCCCTTTCCGACTTTATCCATTCTCATGTCCATCATGAGTTTCTTGCCGGTTCTTCTTCATGAAATCGAGCAACGCGAATCGTGCACCTTTTCCGACGTTTTATTAGTGCCCATCTAGGCCTATGTGAAATAAAATATTATGATTTTGATTTTGATGCTATAACCTAAAAAAATATATAATATAACATAAATAATACTACAGCAATTGCGTTGTTTATTGCTACAATAAAATTAAATCGGCTAAGTGGTAGGTGCAACCCACTTGGCAACAGTGTGGCACATAAATAGACCAAAAATAACTAAATTATAGGATGCTGCACATCCAAATTGATTGATTGAAAGATCAATAGGCACACAGCTATTTGAAAAGCACATTCTTATGTGATGGGTGAGCAAATGGCTAAACAATAACAGCCGTTCGAGTTAATCATTAGGTTAAGCCGCGCTAGTCTAGGTTGACTCGTGGATGGGTAACCACCCATTACATACCGAGTTTCCTCCGTGCCTTGGAAAGCACGTTATGTCGTGGGTCGCGGCTGTCATTCGTAGATATTTGACAGTCGTAACAGGTATTGTATTATATGTAAAGGAGACAATTTTTTTTGTTCGAGGATTAGTTTCCCACATAAATTCTAGCATATAATAATGAAACTTACATTGATTTCTTCCTTATAACCTCTAGATTCCAGTGGTTTAATTAGCTTAGCATTGACTAACCGGAATAAATGCGAAAAATCTGCAAAAACACTTACGAAAACCAAAATAAACAGAAAAAGTAAATGTCAAAATAATAAAGTTGTCTGTCAATCACAAAAAAAGTGGGTTTATAACGTTTCATGCCACGTTGATTGTTTAAACCACCTATGCGATTTTAGTGTAAACCTATAAAAATGGCATTAAAAATGCTCATAGTTTAATAATATTTATTTTTATATTCTTTCTGATTCTATAATAATTATATAGCACATATGATTTCCAACGGATAGGTACCGTACTTTTTTTAGTAAACAGAAAAACGCCCCTATTCACGTAAGTATTTGCTGTCAAATGACATTGACCACAACAGGAATGATTTGACTCGCAAAAAAATATCATAACATAGCTTATTTATTATGATTTTAAGATTCCGTTTTCATTTCTACGTAATATTTCCTTTAAAACCATAGTAAAATGGTTACTTTTTTTTGGTGTTATTATGAATAATAAATGCAACGACCAGGTGGGCCCAAAAAAAACTATCTCCTTTGTGTTGTTCCCAGAGACATAGATGTATTATAGCACAACCAAACGCCCGTAATATTCAAGTATGCATTGGTGGACAAACTTATTGCCCGCAACCGGGATCAAATGCAGACTCCAGGCTTTTATTGAATGGACGGTTGGCTATGGGTTAGCTCGCCGTCCATCCGTCTTATGACGACAGGACGTGCCGACGGCGCGTTCGTGTTCACGCGCGCCTTTAGATGTCAGCATAATGAAGGGGTCGGCTGTTCGAAAGAGATACCGTGGCATCGGAACATAAAGGGCGAGAAAGGAACGTGGATGGGTTTTAGTCAGTAAACGTCTGACACTCCCTCCTGCTCTGCCGAGACTGGGAGGAGTGATTTATTTAATGGTTTTCCATCGAAAAAAATGGCTTTTACTGAAACATTCTTGATAGTTAAACCAACAAAGTAACAACAGGAGACTTCTCAGACTTTCCTCTCGCAGGTCTGCTGAAAGAAATTTCTTTTGAAATAAGCAGTACCGTTGTGCTCTTCTATGTTAATAAAGGGTGTAAAACACCTCTTCACGAAGACGAAAGGCAATTGTTCTCCCCATCATTGCGATCATTTTTTCGTTCTATACCATACCTGGGAACCTTCTAGTTACGGAGATATTGGGGCTCAAAGTTACATCTTTTTGACAAGTTTTTTTTTTTAATACAAGTTTTTATTGCAAACTTTTTACTTTAAATACCTCCACGAACCCCGTACTATTCAATCTATCCATCAGCACAATGTGTTGAGTGCGTTACATTGAGTTATACCCCAAAACGTGATTTTTGACCCCAAAAAAAAAGATGATTCCCAGCAATAATTTTAGCGTAAAGTTACTTAGTTTGATGTACAGAATGCTTGGTTAACGACTTTGTGATGAGGTGGTTTACATCCTGTATATTGTGTGTAACAATATTTTGATTTAAAAGAGTGTCCATGGAGTTTCTTGCACTTTCTTCTCCATAGAGATCATACGTTAGGGAAGGGCAACTATTAATAGTACTTTCACAGTTTTTATGTCTTCCGACTGGGACTGTAGCTACTTTAAATGTTCATTCTTGTTTCGACAATTCAAAAGTGCCTGTAACTGGCTGAACTGGCTACTTGAAATGAATGCTTTGATTTTTCTTTTTGATTTTGTCCTTTTAAGTATTTTGTGTGTACATGAATAAATAAATAAATAAACACTTTGCCTAATCCGGGATGCAAACCTCATGCTCACCAGCTAACAAATAGATAGACCTCTGAAGTGGTTAGTCAAACAAACTATTAAAACGTTGTGATAAAGAAAAACCCATGTCAAAAACACAACATCATCATCATCATTCTCTTGCCCTTATCCCAATTTATTTGGGGTCGGCGCAGCATGTCTTCTTTTTCCATACTCCTCTATTTTTCGTCATCTCATCAGACACTTCCTTTCTTACCATATCCTTCTTAACACAGTCCAGTCCATCCATCGTTTCTTTGGTCTTCCTCTACTCAAATACCCATCCACATTCATACTCAAAACTTTTTTCACAACATTTTCCTCATTCCTCCTCATCACATGCCCCCATACCACGATAACCGATTACCACACCACTTTTCAGTCAGCGCTCATCTCATAAACACTACGTCGACAAGTAATAAATTAACTGCAGTCGATACCTAATAATATCCATGTTAATCCGTAAAATCATTAGAAAACCAACATGTCTTCATTGATTTATCTTCAGTAATTGGTAGCAACCACCTATCGCGGGGCATCGACGTAATTATCGAATAAATTGCATAATTGTATGCACGCAAACACGAATGTTTGGTTGTAATCGATCTGCTGCGGCAGTTTCGCTTTTTGGGGTAGGTAGTGTTGTCTACTATTTTTTTAAGCAACAGTGTATATATATATATACATAAAGGGTGTAAAACACCTCTTCACGAAGCCGAACGGCACTTGTTCTCTCCATCATTGCGATCATTTTTTTGTTCCACACCATACCTGGGAACCTTCTAGTTACGGAGATATGGGGGGTCAAAGTTACAACTTTTTGACAAGTTTTTTTTTAAATACAAGTTTTTTTTGTAAGACTTTGACTTTTAACACATCCACGACCCCCGTGCTATTCAATACATACATCAGCACAATGGTTTAAGTGCGTTACATTGAGTTCTACCACAAAACATGATTTATAACCTCAAAAAAAAAAGTTGTTTCCCAGCAATAATTTTTGCGTAAAGTTACTTAGTTTGATGTACAGAATGCTTGGTTAACGGCTTTGTGATGAGGTGGTTTACACCCTGTATACATTTTTTTTTTATAAGTACATACTTATAATAGTACAACATCCATGACTCGGAAACAAATGTCACTGCTCATGACACAAACATTTGCTTTTAGTCTAATCAATAGTTTTGGGTTGTAGCGAAGAAGCTTATTTTCTAGATAATATCACGTCTGGACTCTAAAGGGCAAAGGGGCGGCTGTATAGTTTGAAGGTACACCTAAATTTTTTTCAGTTGGTATAACGAGTGAATCGGAAATCCGACCCCGACATAGTCAGTCTTCCTTTGGAGATGATAATGATGATGGTGACAACGTGTGTCTAATCTAATCAATTGATTGATGGATAATCTTGAAAGGTGAATGGAAAAATTACGTTTGGTCCAAACAGGGAAATACAAGATTCAGTTACGATATAGCAAATTAAGAACTGAAATTTTGAAAATTATATCTTTTTGGAAGTATTTTACATTTTCCCTTCTTTACTCAGACTTATAATAACACTCCAACATTTTTCCTTCCATTCATAAACATTTTTATATGAAAGTACTGTTCATTTAAAACAGCGCCATCTATACTTCAATGATTGAACTACTGAAGCAAGCATGAAGCTTTTCCGGTGAATGTTATTCCTTCTATTAGTTCTCTTGCGGTGTTTAGCTTGTTATACTGTAGCACTATTTCATGAACATGAGGTCGACATTGAGGATCGATCCGGTAACTGGGTTTTCTTAACAGCAGACCTGAGCCTGGAGCCCGATGGATGGCTAAATCTCGCTCCCTATTGGGTATAACGTTAGGTTCACCTCTACTTAACCCTTTCAGATTACAAGGCGTGGTTTAAGTTATACATTATGTCGTACATGTGTCAATGATGAGGAGCTCGTGGCTAATAACAGCAGTGCAGGGTCGATATTTGGTTTCAGCTGCTCTAGTTTAGGTTGGTCCGTGGATTGGTGTCCACCCATTGCATACCAAGTTTTCTCAGGGCCTCAGAAAGCATGTTACATTAAGACCTTGGTCCTATTTTTTTTTTGGGGATTGGAAATCATCAAATGACTTCTCCCACTCTGGGCGGAGCGGGAGGGAGTGTCACACTCTTACTGACTAAAACCCTTCCATGTTCCTTCCTCGCCCTTTACGTTCCAGGGCCGCGGTATCTTTTTCGAACAGGCCCGCAACCCCGGCAGGTTTCGGCCCTTGCGGGCGCCTCCCAAGACCTTGGTCCTGGCCTTCATTTATAGATCCGTGACCGTCAGTACAGTTAGCCAGTGGCTCGAAACTCTGACAACCAGTCTTACCAACGGGTTTTGATTTACCCAGTACCAGCTGGGTCAAATAAGCAGTCTCTTCATGTAAAATATTGGTATTCAGGTGCATCCGGTTCGTCTGAAAGCCAATCGCAACCTAGTTAGGAAAAGGCTAAGCAGATGATGATGTGTCAATCATGATCTCTTTCTATTAATCACCCTTCATTCATACTCTCTAAAACTATAATTAATTCTACAATATCATAATTATGTGTAAATAAGGCTTTAGATAGTACATTAAGAGCGTGTTTGCGAGCGGTACTTTAAAGTGACGTGTGATATACTTGACGGATATTATATAGCTGTACGCACATTAATAGAGATGTACAGGTACAGGAGGTGTTGACTCACGGTTACAGACTTAAATAACCATTGGCATAATACTTTAACAAACACCATCTATAAATTACACATAAAAAATCAGAAAATACCAGTTTTAATAATACGAAACCAAAAACGCGCTTAAAACTAAGGCAAGATTATGAACGCGAACAACTCGGCATTGAATCAAATAAATACAATATATTTTATTGAATTGATTCAACCGTTTTTCAATATTGTCAATGTTGAAGTTTAAGGGTAGGTTAATCAGAATGATCTTACTTCCAATTCCAGAAAAACGTATACTTGTGTTATAATCATGCTTTTACTTTCTGGTACAATTTAGTATTTTTTTGGTTCAAATGACGCGTGGCACCTATAATAAGCAAAACCAATGACAAAAGCTGTGCATTATCCATTAAATAGGCCTTAAGTTGTTTCCTTTTTTTTCCTTTTCCATTCAAACCAATATCATTAAAATTGGGATTTTAGTCATATTGGTTTGATCTTACAAATGAGTTGTTTTACATATCTATCTAAAACATTAGTTTGTTTGCTATGGTTTGAATTCTTATAAACTACGATCGTGCTCCAACATTGGACACGTAACATTATACTTAACTTTTGTCAGTTACTTAAAATCTACTTGAGTTAATATTTTTTTTAAGGGCAGAGACATAAGACTTTTTAACCCAGACAATGTGATCCCTTGGGGTAATTCCCGACCTTCTCGCAATCGAAGCCGCGAGCAAAATCTAGTAAATCGGCAGTCCAATTGTAATCCACAATCACCTGTACCTGTACCTCATAATTCCCATGAAAGTGGGTGATACCAGTACCTGTCATTATCATGCTCTTAGGACCGCCATACATAAAGTTTATTGAGTGGAAACTTCATTAAGCTGTACTTTGTATGAGTTGTGTTTAAGCTTACTATGTAATTATGGGTAGAACGAAAGTGAAGTAAATATAATTAGTTGTTTAGCATTCAATTGAATTGGTTGGGGAAAGATTTTGGGAAAAGATGAACTTTAAGTAACAAAATTTGAGATAATTACCTGTGCCCGAAAGGTCGAAGTAATAGCCATTTTTTCCAGTTTCTAACTGTCTTTTGGAAGATCATAAAGACCTTTCGATTAGTCTTGCCTCAACGTTTGGAAAAGGTTTTTTTTTTAAAACCTACAAGCATTTGATAACGGTGTTTTCAAATATACACGATTCTCTGGCAGGATGATAAAATTTAATGTCAAAAAATATGTCTGATGAGGTGAAGAGTATTAGAGAAGTATGGATAAGAAGACATGCTTCCCCAGACCCCAAATAAATTGGCATAAGGGCAGAAGTGTGATGATGATTCTTTGTGATAATCACATGAACTTCAGAGAAAGCTCTGCTATGTTATATTACACCCACACACCACCAGGAAAATTTACACACGAGCGAAGAAAAATTTCGAGAACTCTTGTTTGAGTACCACTTTAATCATAGCTTTATGATTCACTCGGCGTACTGTCGATCAAACTATTTGATGTACAGGCAAAATTATTGTTTTTTTGTATAATAGACTTCCAAGCATCATTTATTTGAGTGTTTACGTTTTTAGACACATACATACGGCATAAGATAGTGAAGCGAAAGATTAGTCTAATCAACCCTAACTGTAACAAAAAGTCTCTAGTTGTAAATAAGATTCATGTTATTCCAAATACATAAATAGTTTGTGTTTGACTTGCTTTTTGTATGTCCGTTAAAAAAATGCAGTCAGTTGAAAACGTAATTAACATCACGTCTGTTATCTTCGGAGGGATAGGCAGCGGTGTAAATAATAGTATGCCCACAATAGTTATGTTTAAGTCGCATAGGGGTCAAGGCTATTGCCATCAAACGGACATTGATCCAAAGTTTGTGCTGGTGCTGAATGTATGTTTGCATAATTACTGCTACTAAGAAATTCCTAATAGAAAAAGTCAATAAGAATTGGCTCGACCCGGGAATCGAACTAAAAAGTTGAAGCAGTCCATTATTTTATTATTATTATTATAAGCCTACATTGTCCCACTGCAGGGCAAAGGCCTCCCTTCCCTCCTTACACATTTCGCGATCTTGTGCGATTGTAGGCCAATCCTTTGCAAAAGAGTCTAGCTCATCCCGCCATCTCCTTCTGGGCCTGCCGCGTTGTCGTTTCCTGCTATTTGGTAACCACTGAGTGGTAATTTTAGCCCATTACTCCTCCGACATGCGGCAGATGTGACCAGCCCAGTTCCACTTTAGCCTGGCAGCCGTAATGCCAACATCAGCTATTTGGGTTTTGGAGCAGTCCAAAAAAAGTTAAAATATTTATCTAAATATAGCTAACCACAGCTTTTTAAAGCATATGGTGCGAGTGCTGAATAAGTTGTCTGTGTGTATCCAATACTGTATGCGTAAATGAAAAGATGTTAATCAGATATTTCTATGCATAACAAAACGGGCACCTTTTTTTTGCCATTTGACCATTTGTACTTTTACATCAAAGGCACTTGATGTGCATACTCCACTCAAAACATATCAATGAATGGAGAAAAAGGTGAAAGTATAAACACTTTAAAAACTGTCATGGCGTGCATGACTGATTTGAAGATAATGTGATGAAGGTTCCATTATTGTGCGTAATATTTATTCAGTAAAAATAACTTCTGAACTTTATGGCGTTGTGTTTGTTAACATTGAATGTCAGGACAACAGATGAAGATTCCGATTAGGGTAATTGGTACTGAGAGACTTTCGACTCGTGTTGTCTGTTTCGACCGTGCCTCAAAAACACGTCAGGAAGTTGGTCCCGGCTGTCATTTGTTGATCTTTGACAGTCGATACCAGTCAGCGGCCCAAACTGTCTGACAACCAGTCTTACCAGGGGTATCGTATTACCCAGTACTAACTGGGTTGTGGAGGTCAGATAGGCAGTCGCTCCATGTAAAATACTGGTACTCAGCTGCATCCGGCGAGACTGGAAGCCCACCCCAACAGTCCACCACTTTTGTAATCGCCACAATGTTCATCTTCATCTGTCGAGCCATTTTCCAACTATGATGGGGTCGGTTACCGGATTCGACTGAACATAAAATTGGAGTCGTTCATCGAGTACCAACTGTAACGTAATGATAATATACTCCTTGGTAAGATTGGTTGTCAGACTTGCGGGCCATTGACTATATGCAACAACAGTCTATACCGGGACTAACGGCTTAACATTTTAAGTCATTTAATAATTTGTATAGAATAAATAGTTGTTATTAATTCGTTTTTTTTTACCGTATTTTTATTATTTCCGAAGAACGTCATCGCTACTTGGTATAGCACTCTTCACTACGTCTTCCAATCTCATTAGCCTATAGCATCTTTGAATAAACACTCTCCAATACTTAACCCATCTTCTTAATATATATAAATCTCGTGTCACAATGTTTGTCCTCAATGGTCTCCTAAACCACTTAACCGATTATAATAAAATTCGCACATCATGTGCAGTTTGACCCAACTTGAAAGATAGGATAGCTTTCATTTCAATTTATGACACGCAGACGAAGTTGCGCCGGTCAGCTAGTAAAAGTATAGATACGTGGACGGCAGGTATGTTATATTAGTTTTATTGCCTATCCATAGTCCAAACTTCCCAACATTTTAAACGATTAAATAATAGAAACAATAACTGCTATAGAAATTCTGCAGCATGTAAGCAAATACTACAACTACACACGAAATAAATATAAAAGAGAGAGTTTAACCTTTTGAAATTCGTTCTGCAGTTTTCTGCAAACGGTAATGATGGTAATAATAGTCCGATGTATAATGACGTGCTGAGTGACGTAAGGTCGTGAGTTCAAAGTTGTTGTATCATAGTAAATATCTTAATGCATTTAAATATAGCTATTTTTTACCAAATAATGGTACGGCAGGGGAATTGAAAAACCTCATTTTTTATCTAGAATGATGATAGCTTTGAAGTAATTTTGTATTGTAATTTTATTTTGTTGTTTATTTGGAAATATCTAGCATTAGTCCGTTCGCATGTATTATACATATATCCTAGTTAAACAGGGAAACCTATAATTGGCCATATTCACTGTCACACGCATATTTTTTTAAACATTTTCACATATCGCTGTTGGTTACCTAAAAAAATTAAATAAAATAAAATATTTATAATTTATGTTTCATGTTAGGAATTGTATTTTTAAGAATGCCAAAACTAAAACTTTTTTTTAAGTTAAAGGGTGTAAATCTCATCACGAAGCCGTCAACCAAGCAATCTGTACATCAAACTAAGTGACTTTATGCAAACATTATTGGTGAAAAATCATGTTTAGTGGAAATTTGTAATAGGTACTCAAATGGTAGTGTATTGTGCATATTGTAGTTTCCTATAAGTGAAGGACTACGCCTTTCTAAATACCTTTTGTTGTCCATTCACAAACACCTAATAATATTTTGTGTACCTTTATCTTTTGTTGTTTAAGTTCTGGAGTGGCGACCGCAAACCAGAAGACCTCCCACTAGGTGGACCGATGACCTGGTGAAGGTTGCGGGAATCCGTTGGATGCGATTCGCAAGGCACCGGTCTATGTGGCGACACTTGGGCTCCCCCAAGTGTCCATGCCACATTGACCGGTCCGCCGGTCCAGCAGTGGACGTCTTTCGGCTGAAATGATGATCTTTTGTTGGAAATGCTAAAAATTTACAAATAATTTGTTTTAATCTCTTTATTACGCTTGATATCTGAACCACAACACCATCATGCATATCACTCACACCCTGGACAACTGTAAACCCCGCTACGCTAGAAGTCGTGAAGCTTGAGCTCGCACTAGTATCTCACGCGTCGGGAAAGGTTGCCCATCATGAACAAACATTGTAGTAACCCATTTCCTTGAGCTGACATGCAATCGGTGAATGCTCATTTCACTTTTTGATTAATAAGAAAATTCGTGTAAATAACTATTACACTGGCAAATCGTGACCATAACTTATAACACCAAGCCTGTAATCCCCTCAGGGATTTGTTATTATTAATGACCCAGTCATTTTTTTCATCTTCCTGGAATTATACAATTGGCTCGTGGAACCATATTTTCGAAAAAAAAACATCAAAGCCTACAAATTCTGATAATACAACTACTACTAGATAGTTTGCGGACGCATCTAGAATTCACGCACATGAAGTGTTTAGTACTAAAATTACTAAAGATTAATTATTAATTATTAAAGAAAATAATAATAAGGCTTTCATGTCATTATCAACGACTTAAACGGTTTCTATAAGGTCATTAATAAAATATCGATTCAGAGGGAACATTAATCTTCCTTTTGGCTTTGCCATAGTCGGGTAAAAATAATAACTTATCGTGGCAAGTCAAGACAACGAAGACATAAATAAAAGTGTGTTTATTGGCATTGAAACTAAAAGAAATCACCGTAACACGAACGTTGTTAACATCATCATCAACTTCGGTTGCAGGCGCCATTAGATCAGGCCCCTTATTCACAACCATTCGATACGTTTCCGTGTCGGTAAGGAATCGTATTCGACTATCTCATTTCCGAACCGAAGAACTGTCAAAACGCTATTCACAGATCCGAACGGATGCGTTTTTTTCTATCTGATTGAGATTGTGTTTATGGGGATCGCTATAAAATGGTAGTAAATAGATGATCGTGGTAGAAAATGAAAAGTAGTAAATAAAATTGGTTTATTTGAATATTCCGTTCTGTTTATATAAGTAAATATACAGGTAGTTACTTAATAGACAGCAAACGAAACAAAATGATTTTGTTGAAATAAAATAATATAAATGTTCAAATAAACTTTATTTTGAATAATACCAGCTTTGTAAACGGCCATCTGTCAAACTGGCAAAGCGGAAACGGTGTTTTTTTAAGTAAAATTTTATTTTTTCTTAAAAGGAAAAATGACTGAAAAAGTGTTTAATATCAGTGGTATACAATTCTTGCTTGTTAACTAAAATCTAGAACGAATTACACATTTTTGTAAACACATTGAATTTATGTAAATGCGGATCCATCAATGAAATACGGTCAATATAACAACTAATAACTCACAAACAACACCGGACTATAATTAAACTTAATTTTCTTACTTCAGGCAGTGTTTAAAAAGTTTGGTATTTTTTATTTTACTGAAATAATCTGGAAATATGGTTTATTTCTTCGTTTAAATTTTGTTCGATATGACTCCCGACAGCAAACAGCTGTCGGAAAGATTCGAGTCTTCTTGTCGAATTGAACTGTCAAAATTATTCGATTGCGGATTTGTGAATAGCGTTTGGATGACATCTTCGACATCTAAGACGTTCGATTCGGTTCGGAAGCGAGTCGAATGGTTGTGAATAAGGGGCCAGGCTTCCCGAAACTTTCAAAGGAGGCAGAAAAGATTACATAGTACATTCTTTTGACCTGGATGTAACGAGATGAAAATCAACTTCGCCAACAACAGGCCTCTTCCCTCCCTGTCGATCCAGTACTGTATGCCCGCCTGAAGCGCTGCAGACGACCTCAGTTTCGAGGACTGTTCGTGAATGATGGGAAAGCTCCGCTGAGAGGAGAGGGGACTTGGTAATTGTAAGAGGTAAGCGGCTGTAGGCGAGGTGTGGAACGGGATGGATGCTGGTTAAGCAACCTTTAACGAGGTTGTCAAAAAGATGGGTGGGGTTAAGCAACACTTGGTGAGGTCGTGAAAAGGATAGGTGGGGTTAAGCAACACTTGGGAAGGTCGGGAAAAAGATTGACGGAGTTAAGCAACACTTGGTGAGGTCGAGAAAAGGATGGGTGGGGTTAAGCAACACTTGATGAGGTCGGGAAATGGATGGGCGGGGTTAAGCAACACTTGGTGAGGTCGGGAAAAGGATGGGTGGGGTTAAGCAACACTTGGTGAGGTCGGGAAAAGGATGGGTGGGGTAAAGCAACATTGAGGTCAGGAAAAGGATGGGTGGGGTTAAGCAACACTTGGTGAGGTCGGGAAAAGGATGGGTGGGGTTAAGCAACACTTGGTGAGGTCGGGAAAAGGATGGGTGGGGTTAAGCAACACTTGGTGAGGTCGGGAAATGGATGGGTGGGGTTAAGCAATACTTGGTGAGGTCGGGAAAAGGATGGGTGGGGTTAAGCAACACTTGGTGAGGTCGGGAAAAGGATGGGTGGGGTAAAGCAACATTGAGGTCGGGAAAAGGATGGGTGGGGTTAAGCAACACTTGGTGAGGTCGGGAAATGGATGGGTGGGGTTAAGCAACACTTGGTGAGGTCGGGAAAAGGATGGGTGGGGTTAAGCAATACTTGGTGAGGTCGGGAAAAGGATGGGTGGGGTAAAGCAACATTGAGGTCGGGAAAAGGATGGGTGGGGTTAAGCAACACTTGGTGAGGTCGGGAAAAGGATGGGTGGGGTTAAGCAACACTTGGTGAGGTCGGGAAAAGGATGGGTGGGGTTAAGCAACACTTGGTGAGGTCGGGAAATGGATGGGCGGGGTTAAGCAACACTTGGTGAGGTCGGGAAAAGGATGGGTGGGGTTAAGCAACACTTGGTGAGGTCGGGAAAAGGATGGGTGGGGTAAAGCAACATTGAGGTCAGGAAAAGGATGGGTGGGGTTAAGCAACACTTGGTGAGGTCGGGAAAAGGATGGGTGGGGTTAAGCAACACTTGGTGAGGTCGGGAAAAGGATGGGTGGGGTTAAGCAACACTTGGTGAGGTCGGGAAATGGATGGGTGGGGTTAAGCAACACTTGGTGAGGTCGGGAAAAGGATGGGTGGGGTTAAGCAACACTTGGTGAGGTCGGGAAATGGATGGGTGGGGTTAAGCAATACTTGGTGAGGTCGGGAAAAGGATGGGTGGGGTAAAGCAACATTGAGGTCGGGAAAAGGATGGGTGGGGTTAAGCAACACTTGGTGAGGTCGGGAAAAGGATGGGTGGGGTTAAGCAACACTTGGTGAGGTCGGGAAAAGGATGGGTGGGGTTAAGCAACACTTGGTGAGGTCGGGAAAGGATGGGTGGGGTTAAGCAACACTTGGTGAGGTCGGGAAAAGGATGGGTGGGGTTAAGCAACACTTGGTGAGGTCGGGAAAAGGATGGGTGGGGTTAAGCAACACTTGGTGAGGTCGGGAAAAGGATGGGTGGGGGCATCACTTGGTGAGATCGGATTTTGGATGGATAAAAATAAGCTATAATTGTTATTAAAAGGTCGTCTAGAAATTATGCAGATGCTGGGTGGTTTTAGTGGGTATACCAGGTCAGACCGGGGAGTCCCACATAGCCCTCTCATCCCCCGATGGGAGGGTATGCGTAATGCATTTTTTCACAGCGATAAAAAAAAGGGAAAAGTATCTCAACTTATATTTAGATCTACCGTTTTCCATCAAATTTTCTAAATCTTCTCTAATGCTTTGGCCATAAAGTTGAAAATCTATAAAATAAATTTGACAGATTGTTCCTGCCAGTTTAGATCGCAATAACGGTCACTGACCCACCTACATTTACTAAAGTTCTTAACTTTTAAATCCAAAAAATAAGCCTGTTCAAGTCTTGAATCGTCATCTATCGTGATATTCAACGATTTTTATAATGAAAAACGAAACATGGTTCAATTGTTTCGGTTCGTACGAAGATATATAAGGGAAAGGGCAATGACCGATATTGCGAAATACTGGCAGTAGCTTGATGTGCTGAAACTTGTTCAAAAGCCTCTTCAATCGCACTGTCATCGTTTTGATTCTCAGCAGCTCTCACATAACTGTAAGCATGAATATCTCTTTCCCGCAAACCGTTTGTGCATAGCAGATTACTAAATGAACACTGTAAATCCTTCTGACATAACCATAGCAGTTTAATACATATAACCAAACTACTTTACTAGTGAAAGTATCCATAGCTCACTTAATGACTACTCTTCACTGACTTTTACTAACATCACATTAGAATCCAAACTGAATTACTGAAAGAATGAGTTTATTTCTAGCTTACGTTACAACAAACATGTCATGACGTAAGTTACTTGAGAGGAGAAATATTATTACCTTGTTGTTAAATTATGTTCACAACCTGAAGTTTCTATAAATCATTTTTTTTTCAATATAGATCACGAGTGAAAAGAATACTACGGTTTTTGAACTTTAGCATTATTTTCTTTTAAGTGAAAACACAAATTAGAACTCTGGTGCGTATAATTTTATTATGAAGCCTATTGTATCACATCATAAGAGTAAAACTAGATGAAAATAACTCCTAAAGAAACAACTTAAGTGATATTTCTGCCACCTGTGCATTTTATGACCAACCCCGCATTAGTGATCTGAGTCAAGTTATAAGGATTTGTTCTGTAGCTAAGAAAAAAAAGAAACAGTCATCATAGCATGACAATTTTTTTTACACAATGACTTGTCTTTTAATGCACACAAACTCATCCAGTAATTGAGAGATGGCATGAACCGAGCTATGTTTGGATCCTGCCGGGGTTGCGGGCCTGTTCGAAAGAGGTACCGCGGCCCCGGAACATAAAGGGCGAGGAAGTAACATGGATGGGTTTTAGTCAGTAAGAGTCTGACACTCCCTCCCGCTCCGCCCAGAGTGGGAGAAGACATTTGATGACTTCCCATCCCAAAAAAAAGCTATGTTTAGATATACAGAATAGAGTAACGTAAGCTAAACATAGTCTCCCATGTGATAATTGCGAATGAATGTATATTAGGCATTCAAACTTAAAAAAAACACTGTATGAACTTACAATAACTATGGAAATTTTATGTTTTTAGTAGGATTTGTTCTTGTAATATGTGTAATGAATATTTACGGAAATTTTATTTTAGAGGTAGGCTGATTTCTAAGTGAGACCAGAACTTAAGTAATACTGCATCTAGACTATTGTCTGCATTTTTGTGTGTTCCTGGATATGGATCAAATACCACCACTTAACACCACTTTTGTTTTCAATGAAGGTATAGTTAGAGATATACTTAACTAATTCTCGTAGTTTTCCTACATTTGGCTGGTTATTTTTAAGTTCCATCTAAGAAGCAACCATTAATAAAGTCGGAGGATCATGGGCGTCATAAATACTGACACTACGTTAGGCATTGATCACACAATAACGAACGAACCAAATGCTACTGGAAAAGTTCTGATTTAAAAAATAAAAAACAAGAAGTCCACTGCTAGATAAAGGCTCCTTCACGTGATTTTCAGGTTCATCAAAGGATAAAGATAGACCACTGACTTTGTTTAGGTATTTGAGTTATGTTAAGCTCACCCCGCTATCTTCTACGAGGACTGTATCAGGTTGTATGTGTTGTATCAGGGCTCAAAGTAGTGGGTATTTTGGCCCATAGCTCATTAGTCTATGTAGCAGATCTGGGCACAGTTTGTTTTAAGAATATAAGATTTATTTTAACAATGAACGTCTAAAGAGAAAAGTTCGCAAACGCCCTACAAATCCATTTCGCCAACCTTGAAACCAATAAAATACAGCTGCGTATATATTACAGGATACAACGCTTTCAATGTTATATGAGCTTCTGTTTAGAAATAGAAGCTCGTAATATATTGCTGATTAAGCACTAGCAGATCATTAGAAGATATTAATGTAGCTTTTCCAAGTAATGGACTGTAGTCAGTGTGACAGAGAAGTTTAAATTCTTTAATTAGAGTTCATAGTTCAAATTACGTAAAAAAACCGGTTTGCAAAAAAATAATGACAATAATTGTTGGAAAAATTGCCAGATGTCTTAGAAATTCATTCCTGAGCAGGAAAAAGCAGTCTTGGGATACTCAAAAGTGTTTTATAACAATTCAAATTATACAAAACAATATTCTTAAACAACGGCCTTACAATCACTCATTATTAATTAACCTCTCATCAAACAAGCTCTAAACTCTAACCTTGATTTATCACTTAACCCTTAAAAACCATCCCTGCATACAACTTTGCCCTATTTAACTATAAACTAACCCGCACAAACTTGCCTCTCAAATGCCCCCGTAACATAGCATATAAATTGCGCGCCAAAGCCCATCCAACCACAGTCATATTCCTTCAACCGCGCGACTAACATCAAACAAAATGTTCCAAAAAGTGCTATTACTATCTCTCTTCCTAACCTCCAGTTTAGCCAGAGACGAACTTGGATTACGATTCTTTAGCAGAGTATATGAAGACTGCCAAAATTCCAATGGATTCGTACCTTGTTTGAAGAAAAAAGCCATACTGTTCTTTGATCGAGCAGCGAGGATGGAGGTCATACCTTTAGTTGATGGTGTTGATGTTGTGAAAACACCAGGCAGTAGTCTACCAGCGATTAATGAAAATGATATTGAGGCAGTGTTACCAAGGAATTTGGGCAAAGATGAAGCTTTGACGGAAATGTTGTGGGATCGTGTTGCAGCGTTCGCAAATTCTAGGACAGTGCAGCTCTCTTTACCTAAGGTTTCCGGTGAAGATCTGAATAAAGGAGTTGAGGAAGGTAATTATGTTATTTGTTTATACGTTTTTAGTGAGGCAGCTTTAGACTTGGTGTTGGTGTGTGGTCAAAAGTTTTAAGTTAAATTTTTAAGCGTGTAGAAAATTTACACGTTATCAATTTTTGACCTATATGAAACCCGTGACCTAGATTATTTTATAACTTATTGTGCAAAAGGATAAACAGAGCTTTGAGTGTACTAAATTATTCTCCAATGAACTTTGAGCATAACTGAATTGCGTGTAAAGCTCTCACTCTCTTAAAGCTCGTGACTTTGGACCACTTAGGGCAGTTTTTACTCGTCCTATTATTACTGAAGCAAAAAAGTTGAACAAAATGTGCAAAAACATTTTAAATTATCATAGCATTATAATGCTTTTGATTTGACCACTGACCGCATATTCTAAAACACTCATTAGAAGAAACTTTTTGCTGTAATCTTCACCATGACCTTGATGACCTAGCCAGGTCTTCAGAAGATACTGCAATTATAACTAACTTACCTGCAATATCAATTTAAAATGTGATTTCAATTATAACTTTTCTTTTATCCACATAAACTTAAAATTTTGAACGCTCAATTTCCCGTACAGAATTTTTACAATTATTTTCGAATCCTGTCTCAAATCTTCAATCTAATATATAAAAATTAAACCCGTTTTCCGTTGTCACGACATAGCATGAAAACGGCTTGACCGATTTGGCTGATTCTTTTTTTGTTGTGTTTGTTATTGCCAGGAGAAGGTTCTTATGAAAAAAAATGTAGTAGTAGGTAGCTTTTTCCCTCTTATGTGACGCAGACGAAGTTGCGTGGGTCAGCTAGTAATATATAAAGGAATAGAGGCACAAGCTATTGCGTGAATGGCAAACAAGACAGTTTCATTTACATTAGTAAATATTCATCATAATCTGCAATTACTAGTTGCATATTTTGCATTAGAAACGACAGTGAAATGCTATACATTTGTGTCACATCATTACTGAAGACGTTTGATATGATATGTTCATTTTATACTACCACTTAAGAAGCTATTGATGGCAATTCTGCTCGTGTACATTCTACAATATCCCGTTTCATCTGATTAGGATTCTGGTTTATATCAGATCAGACGAACCTCTAGATCAGAACTTTAGAAAACCTTTCTCTTAGTTCATTAATCTAGGCTTTGATTTGCCTGTATATCGGTGCCTGGATATCTACTTAAATGTTTTCACATCTAAAGCTCACTTTTAGATATAAAAACATTGGCCTGTCGCGCGCGGATTGACTTCAGCAGAAAACTAGTAATTCATAGTAATTGCATACATTTTAGTAACACATCATTAGCTCAGGCAAAGATTTCTTTGCTACTTATTGACCTTTACCTTCAATCTACAGACCCATTCAATAGTCAGGAATATAGGTAACTAGCTTCTGCCTTTGCTTTTCAATTTCGATAATTGTACCAAGGGATCTTATTACCAGGATAAAAGTATCCTATGGGTATCCAGGTTATAAATTATCTGTATGCCAAACTTCATCCAAATTCGTTCAGTAGTTTTTGCGTGAAAGAATAGCAAACATCCATACATGCACATCCACAAACTTTCGCATTTATAATATTAGTATGATTTAGACATGTGGCCTTAATTCCACAATCTTTGCAAATCAAAGCAATTCAAAAAACTCTCGACCGTTTACATGAGATTCAACTACCAGGTCAGAATCATCTCCATTCCTTACTAATTAAGATCCTTACAATAAGTACACCATAAAGAGTTAAACATGAAAACAAATACTATGCATGAATACAAGCATCCAAAGATTTGTATATTATGATAATTATGTAAACGCAAAACCAGAGATCATAAATAACATTTCTTCTTAGCCTTTTATAACTTTTCCTCTGACCCTTAAACGTGTTTCACGTGCATAACGAGCTTGAGAAAATCTCCATAGTTATCTTCAAAATACTATCTGAAGGTAGATAAAACATTATTTGTAATGATGTTACTTACAATATGCGAAAATATTTATTTCAGTTTATTATTATGACAAGGTAATGCTCGAATACATTTTAATGTATATCTAATGGGTGGCAGAAAAGGTTTCTAAAGTTGCCTGAAAATAAAAATATCGTTTTTTATATAGATGTGAAAACGCAAGACGAGCTGTGATTGATTGCTGACATAATATCAATCCACTTATTTTTCAAGCGGCTAACGCAAAGGTCAAAAATTGTTCCAGTACGCCACGTGATTCAGGGATTAATAATGATAAATTAGTTTAGGGAGTTAATTAGACATATAAACAGTCTCAGTATTGCATTAATAATTGTATTATTAAGGTTTGAGGCTGTAGTACTATCAATCATTAAAAATTAAAAGTCTTGTTTGAACACAGTAGCAGACAAAATTGCTATAGGCGCTGATTAGCCAAAGAAAGTATAATCTTATGAAGCTCTGAAACAATAATCGCTAACGATAAAGGTGTAGCACAAATTATCATTTTTAGTATGAACATTAGAAAGGGTCATATAACAAATAACAGGAAACGCTTTGAATTATTCCGTTTCACCAATCAACGCTGGACAGTATTATGACGGATCATCTCATTTACCACAATTGTCTAGTCATTCTCATTGATGATTGTATGGTCAAATTGTACGTTATGAGCTTAGATCAAAAAAACATCTAGTAATGCCTAATTCTCATCTATCATGTTCAAGGAAAGTTTACGTCTGATATTATTATAATCTGATGTTACTTTTCATCTACACTAATATTATAAAGAGGAAAGATTTAGTTTTTTGTTCGTTGGTTTGTTAAGAATTAACTCAAGAACTTATTAACCGATTTAAAAAAATCTTTCACCATCAGATATCTTTGCCGAGTAACATTGGCCATAAATTATAGGATTGATATCCTGCATTACAATACCGACCTATTACAATATCCGCGGACAATGTTGCGGCTGAAGTGCTAGTTTTTCTTATAAGCTTAGTCTGTCTTTTGGTCTATTGGTCGCAAGCGAAGCTGCTAGACATATGGTTCTGAGTACGATTTTGAGTTTGGTTAAAGTGATATTCAATTTTCTGTGAAGAATTTTCAAAAGCTGCATGGAGTCTCAATTGGTTACATATTGGTGGCAATAGGATCGTTTCCAGTGGGATTTAACCCGAAATGTTGATGTGCCAATAAATAAATAGCCTTACACTTACAAGCATGATGTTATCTTTGTATGTTTGTTTTTTTTTTTCAGGCGTTTTAAACTGAAAAGTATTTCAAACCTAGCAAACCAGAGCTTTCATAATTTGTAAAACAAAATCCACCTCTTTCACCAATATTAAACGTTGTCATCACATTATTTTAAATTACCGTCGTTCGCTATACGACGTACATTACAGTGGCTCTTATAGCAAATGTGTGGTGATTGTTGCAACTATATAATATGGTCAGCTGACAACCGGTGTTCACCGATTTCTAAAAACAGTTATGAGCTTTGATATTGTGCTTGGTTCTATATGGATCTCCGTCAGTTAATCTATAAATCGATAAACACGAAATCATTCACGACTCATCCGTGATAACCTTAATACGACGTATATAAAGCCATCATTGCCAGCTAGCCCATTTCTTTGAAATGTCACTGAGTATACAGGCTTTTTATTCAGAAATGATTTACAGTCAATTTAAAGGCGAGAAACATGCATGAATAAAAATGAAAAGTTTTGCTCTAAGCATAAATCAGTCTCGTCATTTAACAGGAATATTGTTGGTTAGTTATTGATAGCATTTTCTAAAATAGGAGGAAATATTATAATCAAATGTAGCTATAACGAACATAATAATCGTTACACCGATAAGCACTGGCTTATCATCAGTTCTGGTCAAAGCTAATTTAGTAAAATAATAATAAGAATCATCGAAACAATGAAGAGAAAATTACAATAACTTAAGCAAAATTTTATTGTACTTATTGATTATTTCTGAAAAGCCACTCATAAGAATAAGAAGAATAAGAATATGAATAATTTATTTAAAAAGAAGGTATTACAAAAGTATACATTTAAGTGCAGTAGAGTAATTTTTTAACAATTGTATAATTAGTGCTCATATAAAGTAAAAGTAGCAGAAGTAGTAGTATGTTGTCATATAAAGTAAAATGTTTGTCTATAATTTGTTTTACTGCATTTTCTGAAGTAACTGCCAGCAATATAACAATTGTTTAATAGCCTCTTTAGTCTACACTATTACAATGATGACCACGATTTTCTTTATATCTTTATTTGCTCATTTACTTTCTTTTTCCGCGTGATCTTCATTTACTTTTCTTTATCGTACAATTGTCTGACCTTTAGTTGTTGGATGTAAATTAAATGAAAATGAAGAGCGTCTTCTTTCATTTGTTATTGTGGGTTTTAGATTTTAGTTTAGATTGTCTATCATTTTGTTTTCTTCAGTATCTTTTGACATGACATTGCTCAATTATTTGAATGAAAGTAGAAGTTTTTTAGGTGAACTGGCCATTTTTGAGGTGTACTTAATTTTCGTAGATCATCATTAAAAACAATAGTTGTAGGTTCTAAAAATTTCAGTCTGAGTACCAACTCTGCGTATTTTTAGATCGTCATAATTCGACCCGATTCGGTGAAGTATAGTAGCAAAACATGTAACTATCATTTCAATCGTGCTAAATTAGGCCAAGCTGAACATGTTGTTATATCTAGCACCACTAATACTTAATTTTATCCTTCCTAATACATAATAACCAATTTACAATCAATCAATATTATACAAAGACGGAAGACCAACTTTAATATAACAAGAAAGTGCGAGCTATAATATAATTATCAGGAAATCCAATCCACTAATTAGTACATGAAATGTTAGAAATGCACCGCTTTCTGTGTCGCTTTGTTTGCGTGATTTACTTAAATTATTACCTATAGTTATGTTCATGCCATACTTTACAGGGGAAGCGCCTCTTCCGAAGTTCAAATCATGTTTCACGGATCGTCAATCGATTTGAGTATGAAATATGATTTTGTGGCTACATTTGCGAATCAATTAAATTGTTTCATGTTTGATTACTGACTCTTCTAATATAGAAGTAAACTTGATTTTATTACCTGGTGGTATTGAAGTCAAGTTTAGCAGAAAACGGGCTAAGACCTCTTTCAAATATTGAGGGTCTGTCATTAGTGTCTGAATCATTTGGTCAGTAAGCTCAAACAGTAGTGACGCTTATACTCCAAATTTACTTATGCTATTTGATCGTCAAATTGCATGATCATTCTTTTACCAATCAATCAGATAAATTTTGGTCTGAATGCTGCATTTAACTAAAATGCAGCTTAAACTTACCTTGCGTTGTACTGGAATCGAATGGCTATCAATAAAATAACCAAGGTAGAAAGCAGTAATCTTGATCCAACCCAAGAAGTTGAAGTACTCATAGCCAACCAAACTAATTTCAGGGCGAGGGAAGATGAAGAAGATGATGGGGATGATGATGATGGGAGGAGCAATGAAGATGATGGCGATGATCCCGATGGCGATAGCAGGCCTGTTCGTGCTGGCGGGGAAGGCGCTCATAGTGTCAAAGGTACCATTAACAATTATATGAAATACGACAAATTATTTGAAATTTTTACGCCATGTTTAAGCTGGCCATCTGTGTAATAGATCATTTTTTTTTTGTCAAGACGTAAGATTGTTGTTTAAGCAACCTAAAAAATGCGTTTAAAATAGATTATAATTTAAACATAAATTGAGTTGAAGAAATAATTTAACAGCTGCAAATTAATATTCTAAAGGTGTTTTAAAGTTTAATATTCATCTACCATAATCATAGCATTGCATTTACAATTAAGTTCTTTATTAGCGCTACAATCTTGAACTCACATACTAATTAACGATAAAATTCGTTACTCATTTATACTGACAGATATATCGCATAATTGTCGATCCTAGATACACATGCACTATGTAAAGAGACATTGTCTTTTCGTAATGACAAGTAATTATCAAGTATTACGTATGCATCACATGAAGAGAAAGTTTGTTAATAATTAAGCGTATATGGACAATTAAATCAGTAAAGTCCATTATTTTGCAGTAGGCACGTATTCTAAAATATTCATGTCTTTTATTAACATGAGAAATAGCATAAATGGCTTCAATGGTAGTGATTTTTTTAATACGTTCATTCTACGTTCCGTTCCGCTTTCTTGCATGGGAGGTTAAAATTAATATATTGATGGTTTTATTCAAATTTTGAAAGTAATTTTAATTAAGAACGTATCCATACGTGAAGGGCATTAATTGTTACGCTCTGTTTCATAGAATATAGGGACAGTTTTTAAATAAATGTTTCTATGAATAAGATGCTCGGTTGTGACGGGCAATGAAATTGTTCTATTGTGAGAATGGCCAGCTTTACTTCTTAATGCAAACCACAATCTAAATTGATGGTGTGGTCAGTCACAATTACTATTCTATTTTATTCTGTGACTACTTTATTAAATCTTTTAATGGTCATATTTGTCAATACTTATTCTATGGATCTAAATTCTCTACAAACTGGAAAAAAGAAAAAGAGAGACTAAAATTATTTAACCATGTTATTGTAAGCACCTATATTCTGGCAAATAAATAAATTTCATTTAAAAAAGGAAAGTATTACCCACCACTTCGAAGAGTCACAATTTCCCATATTTATATGTGTCAAATCTGTGATAATCGCACTGCCGTACGAACAGCTTCATTAACAAGCTCTATAGATAATTTACTACGGTACACCACGCATTCACCTTTAAAAATATGCGAGAAAACATCCCAACTTTCAATATTCTCAATGCACACTTATTCACTCCACTTCCTATTTGCCTATCACCAGCCTTTTTACCATCATCAATACAAGTAGAGAAAACGGGTAATTAGTAGTAATCGTTTCTTTTTCCCACCCTATTGTCGGTTAGTGTCGTGGGAATGAAGAGACGTATGATCGTAATGTGAGAATAGGCTGTTGGTAATTGTGTTCTGGCCTACATTCTTTGGCGTACGAGGATTTAGTCTAAGCCCTTGAAAAGAGGCTCGTGAAAAAAATGCCTTTTTGTTTTTGTAATGGCAATGACTCATATTGTGCCCAACAAGTCTTGGATAGATCTAGACGTGGTTGTAGATTCAAATTGAGTATTTATAAACCACGTAAGGGGAAGATTAAAGAAACGATGGATAGAATGTGTGAAAGACGATTTGGCATGAAATGAGATGTCTGATAAGTTGTTTAGTAATGCAGAAGTATGGTAAAGGGATACATACTACGCCGACACCAAAATAAGATAAAAATAAGGGATAAGAGCAAGAGAATGATGATGATGATGAAAATACTTATACTATTCATCACTGCCATCATAAAATTGCAGTCAGTTCAGTTCGTGATCATGATGTTTAAGACAGAACTAACGGAAACTTAAACGTAGCAGATTTCTATAGAATTTATGTATAAGGGTAGGATAAGAGAACAAGTTAGTGTGATCAGTCTGTTAATTCCCATCGCTCGGATACAAACTTCTGGTCTGTGAGAGGACATGCGAAATATACGACCTTAATCATGGGTATGCATAATAACCGTCAGGTACTGAATTTTACTTATAAAGCAAGATGTTAACGACGATTAATTCCTAAATCTTAAATACGATTATTTAGCATTTCAAGATGTCTCCGTGTAACTGTACCGAGTTCAAAACATTCCACTGTGAAAAGATTACATCTGTTCAAAAGAAAGCATTTTAATTCCATGTTTAAGCTTCCATTGATAAATTCTTTTGTATGAGTTAAAGAGGTGCTTCAATGAAACATTTTCCCTCGTTCTAGTTATACTTTTAATATTCTTTGTTTGCTATTGAAGTAATCTTGACTTTGAAATTCTTAGCTAATTATAACTGCTAGGTACTTATTTAATTTTTAGATCGCTGGTTTGGTGTTTCGAGAGCTTGAACCAGCTGTTTAATTATTTATGAACACTAAGAACTTTTTTGGTATGTAACGGTTTCAAAGTTTTCGTTTATTTTCTGTCTTTGTTGGAACGTTAAAGAACTGTATAAAACAAAATGGCTTCAAAATATAGTTCGGAATATGCACTATTTTGCTTTCCTTAATAACTTTGCTATCTTGCTTTTGTAACTATTTATGTAACTCTCGGTTTGTTTTAGTTCCGTTACTTCTTCATTAATGTTAAGGTTATAATTTATGTAATTCGTACTTTTTCGACTTGCCTTCATTTGTTACTCTTCCTTATTCATTCAACTTATTAATTTAATAACTTACTTTCTCCCATTGTTCAGTAAAATGTACCAGATACATTTTCTAAGGAATAATATCCAATACTATTATATGAAACTAAAGTCAGATCCCGCGGCAGAGACCTTGTGACACGAATAGAGAATGATACTTCATTGTAGCCACAGGCGCTTACTTACACTTATAGCTTACTAGTTATTTGTGGTCGGTAAGTTAGCGGTCCCGTAATGTTGGCAAAAAAGGTACGGGATTTTGGCAATATCAGATATTAGAAAAAAAATCAATGACTCCAAGAATTTGTATGTTATGTTGTATGAAAACAGCAGCAGAAGCGAACAAAAACAAAAGTCTCTGTGAAAAAAAAAAATAAACAGACACAAAAATAAAATGCCTCATTTTTCTGGTGGTCGCAAGCATGACTGCTAAGCAAGACGTCTGAATTTCAATTCTCGAATCGGACAAAGATTTTCCAGCAGGAATTTCTCAGTAGCCGCTACAGAGTCTAGATCTAGTGTGTGTGCCCTGTATAGCAATATGATCACCCCCTTTTACATCAGACTTTACCATAAATGGAAAACGAAAACCAGATCCAGATCAGGTACACCTTTTTCTGATCTTCCTGGGATTAAAAATGCTCTGACTATTAATGATGTACAGAAAATAAGCTGGAAAAACCAAAAGATCGATTCGTTAGGAAAAAAAAAACGGCTCATGATCTATTTGGCTGTCGCTCAGCAAGATGCATTATGTTATCCTTTTACTGCTAGATTGGGAGACTATGACTAGACTTTTTGAAAAATATGTGGAATATTTAAGATAATTCTGGTTTTGATGAAGGGATAACTAGTGTGATTACGATTTCATTTATAAAATAGCAACCACATAATTGTTTTACGTAAAAAAATGAGCATAGCATCATGCAATTTTGCATGCCTTTGCATTTCTTGTTATATCCTGACAAGAACTTACATGGTAATAAAACCCACACGGAGGTTTATACATCGTTCATGATATTTATAGGCTGTTGAACACAATTTTAAAAATACAGTGCATTAAATCTATCTGCCTTAAAAAAACAAGCAGTAGCGCATTAATAAACTAGTCTTTACACACTTCATTGCTTTCGGCTCAAATAAATTACTTTCAAATGCATGAATTCATAGCTTCTGCTTCTATCGGTACTAAGAAAATTCCTCGATAGTTAGAAAGGAACTCCATTTTGAAATATTTCTGGTACATCGGAGTCACGATCCAGTGTTTATTTACTTCACATATTTTGTACGCAATTAAGTGACATTGGATATTTTTATGTTTCGTGTCCTATCTACTGTTTATGAGTAGCTTATCCCGTTGCAAACCTTTAGTGAAAATTATTATTTATCCCTAATTTATCTTTACACGTATTTTTAAAACCCTCCGTCCATTCGTCCATCAGTCACAATTATGCGCTACTTTTTCTGCAAATCATTCACTACAGCATTTCTGAGCATGCATATTATTATTAAAAATACAAATGAGTATTTTTTGTTTACAAATCTATTTAAAAAAATGGTGTACAGCAATGGCAATCGTTTTCAAATCGTTTCGTGCTCCTACATTGATTTCAACAGATCATGCCATTCCAATACATTTTAGATTATTTATCGAGAACCTCTGCAATCCCTCTTTTTATGACATCAATGATAATATTTATTATTGTTCATTTTGATGATGAATGGATTGTCCTCTGAATCGCATCAGATCTCCAATCATTATCAACATACTTGTACGTTTCATTATGATGCTTTCGCACTTCTACAAAACCATCATTCCGTTTACTTTCTGACCTTTGCTTACTTCATCATTTTCTCATACAATCCAATCCAAACCATATAACTCACTATTTAACACAAGCATCTGCTCCACAAGAACGCATCGCATCGATTAAGTTCACATTATTGTCGTTTCTTATGTGATGTAAACTGTGCCGCGAATCAATGCCAGCATCATTGAGGACGATCAATGTCACCGCGATCATCAGAGGAAATCTCGATGATTGCTCACGGAAGTATTGTTTGACATGATTCTCTGTTTATAGTTAAACTTTACCTGTTGATCTACTAATGCTACTTATAACCTTAAAGTACTTGTTGCCATGATTTTGCTGTGATTTACAATGAGCGCTTGTGTTGTCTAGACGTGTTTGGGCTCTTATTGTTTTCTCTTGTTCCTTATTATTTCCTCATTTACATTGTTTATAACAATTGAATTTGTTTTTGAGAAGTTTGATGCTTTTTAATAAACGTTGCATGGGCTTAGATCGACATGAACAATTAATTTATTTTCGTTAGTGAAAATCTGGCCACGCGGCTACTTTTGCAACATATTTATAAAGAACAACATCTGCCATGGCAACAAGTTTTCACCAGCCCGTGAGAAATCAAATTGATGACCCAATCCCAGCTAAAGATTTCCTCACCTCCATGTCCAAAACGTGCCACATCAAAGATCATCACTCGTAGAAAGTAATTACAGTACAAATGTCACGTCTAATGTCATCTTGAGTCATTAGCATCATCATCATCATCGTAAACTCACTCAGTTGTCACTTTTATGGTTTGTTGATCTTTGGCTGTTGTTTCAAGCATTTTAGATAACAATCTTTTGTTTTATGGATGTCCTCACGGAACGAAAGATTTTAATCTAAAATACCTGCTATATAGAGGATAATCTACAATTTCGTTTAATTTTCAAGTTGATGATGCTTTTACTCTTACCTTAAGTATGTTTTATTGGAGATTTTTATCGATCCATCATTACCATTATTGCTAGTGTCGAAACGATAATTTCTTGTCCTGTCGTGTGTCATGGCTACTAGCCATCTTGTATAGGCTTTTCACATTTTGATGTTATCTACCCAAATCCTTTGTTTTCCTTTTGATGCTATTCTCTCAGATAATTCATTTATAATCTTCTTCTTTGTCTTTACTCATTATTTCGGTTCGTATATCATCACTTTTATACACTGAAAATATATGTTTTGGATTATCGGTTCAAACAATAATTAGTTTTGCAATAGGTTTATTTTTACCTTTAATTTTATCAGGTAGTTTATTGACTGATATATCATTGGACTTCTTATGTTCTACTAACATTTTACCCTTATTCCTTTTTAGTGTTCTATTCTGTTGAACGTAATGTGAAAATATTATCCAAAGCAATACTTTAATTTTGGATTCCACCGCACTCGGGTATAAATAATAAGCAACTTCTAGAATGTTCATGAAATTTAAATAAATCGGTTCATAACTTTTAATTACCTGCAGTGCTTACTGTTCGTGAATGTGTGACCTACTGCCAATGTTTCTATTTTTAGATAAAAATCCTTGTTATGACAGTTATGGTAGCATAATTTCATGCTCTTAATATTGTTTGGACTAGTTAATTAGAACCGTAATAGATTGTGTTTGTATCTTGTGTTTAATCTGCATGCATTTTACTAGAATAACATTAGTCTTCATTTTTTTGTTTTTATCTCAATTTATCATGTTTTCTTCTTCCATACTTCTTTATTACTCGTCATCTCATCAGACATCTACTTTTTTGCCATATCATCTGTCACATAGTCCATCCATCTATTCATGGATGGACTGTGACTGTGTGGATGGACTGTTGCTCTACTGCTATGCTATCTAAAATGTGATTTATGGCGTCATAAAAAACTGTTTAACTTGACTGAACATCACGTTTGTCTAATATTTAATATGAATCAAGTTCATCATTGAGGTGCGTCATACCAACGACGTCTTCTAACCATAACGGAGATTTTTTTCTGCTTCCATTATTTTTAATAACACCAGTCAGTTACTATCTTACTGTAGGACATCAGTCTTAGTTTTATGCTGCCAATGGGCCTCTGACTTCAGTGTCAGAGTTATTAGTTATAAGTCCGAGTTTCCTTCGATGTTTTCCTTCACGATACCAGTGATACCAAAGATAAACCGAGACAGTAGATTATTATGAATTTTAAAAGTTCCATAGCCCCGATTTAAACCTAGTTTTATGTTAGTGAAGCGAGGTTTTAACCACTTGTACTGAACATAATATTGTTCTATAAAATCAATGCCAGGCTTGATCGGTGCATGACATGGAAAGTTTTGAACATAATCATAGCAATTATGTTTTCAAATAGTCGCGACGTTGATAGTCTAAGTACCCTTCACTTCGGAAAATGTTAGTAAAGAAAACTTATAAACTAACTTTCTTGATTTGTCTACAAACTTATGTGCCAAGGCTTTGTCTGTACTGTTTATTTATTTATTAAGTTTATTTAAGTCAATGCATCGTTGGTCGAATGGTCACAAACAAACGTGTCTGCGGATCATGATGTCCTGGGATCAATTCCCTGGTTGGGGAAAATGCAGCAATGAGTCACCCCTTGTAAAGTGTTTAAAATGTTTGTATTTATATTTTTATGGTGTACATAATAAAGAGTATTCTATTCTATTCTATTCTATTCTATTCAATGCAATTTCCATCAACCAGGCACACAATCACCTCAATCTGAGGCTGCTGTGTGCCTGGTTGATGCAAATTGATGTCAATTCAACAGACGACTTGAACAGGCTTGTTTTGGATTTCAAAATTACGATCTTGAATAAAATGTAGGTGCTAATGAGCGTAATTATTATTGCGATCTTAACTGGTAGCATCGATAATTATGTGACGTCATAAAAACTGTTTTTGATTTACGTAAAAGAAGTTCTTCACTACACCTGCGCAGAAAACAATACTACAATAATAATAACAACTTTCACACGGTTGTGTTATTAAAGTTTACTATCGTTTCGTTGCGTATGTCTAATCGATTACTACAAAATATTGTAAAATCATTTTTCGATTTAGCACGTCTATAACTTGTTGTAACGTTAGATAATTGCAATTTATTTAAATCACTTTTTTTTTAATGATTGTGATTTCAATTTTTTATACTATCATATCAATACCAGAGGCCGTTTAATTATTTATTTAATAACTTAGGTTCACCAACAGCTTCTGTGTACAGCAATTTTTGTCTCTTCTTCTGCCATTGGCCCTAAAATAAGAGACAATACGTATTATTTCAATAGTATCGTGTTTAAATGTAAATACTCATAACGCCCGTGAAGTTTCACTAACAAATTTCATTTCGACCGTTAACCAAGCATTCTGTACATCAAACTAAGTAACTTTACGCAAAAAATATTATTGGGAAACGACTTTTTTTTTTGAGGTTATAAATCATATTTTGTGGTAGAACTCAATGTAACGCACTTAAAACATTGGGCTGATGGATGCATTGAATAGTACGGGGGTCGTGGAGGTGTTAAAATCTTACCAAAAAAACTTGTATTTAAAAGTTGTAACTTTGACCCCCCATATCTCCGTAACTAGAAGGTTCCCAGGTATGGTGTAGAACAAAAAAAACTATCGCAATGATGAAGAGAACAAGTGCCTTTCGACTTCGTGAAGAGGTGTTTTACACACTTTATAAATTACGCAAATTTTTGAAGTTATTTATTTGAAATATTTCCGGTGTATCTAGTGTGTACACATAGTCCTGAGTGAAATTTTTAAACAGTTAGGGTCTCCCCACATTTATTGACGCGGAATCGGCTTAAGCCGAGTGCGTATCACCACACTACTCGACTTATAATTGACAACCGGCTCCTTTCGCTGTCGGCCGGCGTCGCGACGCGTCGTCGGAGCCGAGCCGATGCGAATGGTATTATTAACACCTTTATTACGTAGACATAAAGGCTTTTTTGACCGGTGTTAGCCGATTCCGCGTCGATAAATGTGAGGAGACTTATATCATCTCACCTCAGAATCCTCTCATCAACTGCTTGACCTTGTCCAATGTAGCTTGGGGTTATTGCAAAACCAAACATCATGTTTTTATTTGCTCTTTTTTCTTTCTTAACTATCCTCACACATTTGGTTAGCCTTCTAATTCTAACAATTATTAACATATCAAGAAGTCATCAAGTTCTACATATTCCAGAACAGCTAGCTATTCTAACCTAGAACATTTTCAGTCTAGGTTATGACCACGGAGTAGATTGAGAGTAATATTTCGATAGGATGAACATTCTTGTTTCCACTTTTTTTTTTTGCTAGCCTGCTCTGTTCCACTCCTGGACAAAGGCCTTCCTCCACTCTTTCCAGCTCTTGCGAACCCGCGCGTCCTCCTTCCAGTTTGGACGGAACTGGTCCAGTTCGTCCCGCCATCTCCTTCGTGGCCTGCCGCGACCCCGCCTCACTGAAATCCATTTTTTTTTTGTAAGACCATGTACTTGCATTGGGATTGCTCCAATAATTGGGTAATTGTTAAACACCAATCAGTTGACATACATTTTTATAAGCTGTCAAAACACGATTCCCCCAAATCAAAGCAGTAAAGAGATAGAGTTTAGTTTACCAAAATATCGGTCAACTCAATGACTCAACTAATAATAGATTTCCAAGTAACAAAAACTCAGTTCAGTTCAGGGATCGGTACAGTTTATAACAAAAGCATGTGATAGAACCTGTTTTCTGTTAATGTATCAATTGAAAATTAATATTATCTCAAAATACACAATGCGTGTCCAAAGCCGTCATCCGTTAATTTTACTGAAAACTAGAGTAGCAGTTGAAGAATGCTAGCTATACTTGTAATTTTCAATCCTCACCCAAGAGAATAGTAATTATTGCATAGTGCACTATGCAATAATTACTATTCTCCTTTTACAATGTAGCAGTAAATTATTCAATTACCTATCAATCACTCAGTTTGACATACAATCCATTACTTTGACATCGATGACAGACAGTCGTGATAACATCATTATACCTTTCAAATTATAAATGTCGGTCGCATCATTTTCCCGCACACATTATCACTCCATTTCTTCATACATCCTTGTACTCTCTCATACCGGAATACCTCGGCAATCAAGCTGTTAACTTTCTACGCGATTAGGGCATTCTTAGGGCAATAACTTGCATTCTAGTGCTCATTGAAAGTAATTAATTATTGTAGTAATTGAAGTGGCCTTATTGAGATGTAAATTGCTGGAAGTGTATGTTGGTGATTTAAATGATCTTGTACTAGCTTTTTCTCGCTGCTTTGCTCTTGTGGAGGTTGGAAATGATTCCTTGAAACTTTTTTCCCAGGGCCTAACTAAATGTCAAATGATTTATGTCATTCCAGTTTGTGAAAAACACAGAGATAAACTAAACCGGATTTCTAGTGCCATCTCTTTTCCACATTGGATTAAGATTAAAATAACATGTTGTATTGAATTGTACAACGGGATGGCGCGCGTCCGCAACTCCACGTCAAAGCGCGTATTTTGCTTATGGGCTAATCCACCACGCGGCCCAGTGCGGGTTGGTATAGTCTTCGAATGTTTAGTTCTAGGATATGCCGGTTTCTTCACGATGTTTCCTTTCACCGTTGTTAGAAAACAATATTTATGCTTTAAGATGTCTTTGTAGACTACCAGGTCATGGTTTATCCATATTTAAACATCCAAGGGTATTGAAAACCCACATTTAGTGTCACTTGATGGGTTTTGAAGGTGCAACTTTTCAAAGACTTTTCCCACACTTTATACCTACTGAAGCTCCATCATTTAGCATGAAAAATCTAACTTATTTTGTTTAATATGGAAACTTCAATTGAATTCAAATAAGGAATTCAAGATACTCCGGAAATAGTTACTCATCATGAAGTTAATTAAGCTATAAATGCAAGAAATCGATGAGAAACAATAATTAAAGTAATGCCAAAGAGATTCAAGCGATCAAGTAAATCACTTAGTGTAGAAAGTCTATTTAAAGGTCTGAGTTTGAACTCACGATGTGCAGGTCGGGTCAGTGAAAGCAGATATGTGATGATAAGTCATTACGTTGTTATGTTGGTATCCATGTGAGAACCTTGGGGGACTATGTGTGTCGTGATATCCCGTGGGGCATATTTGAACTGCAGTATCAATGTTGATAAATTGATTTAGGAGGACCATTCATGAATTTTCAACTTCTGGATTTTTATCGGTTTGCGATGTGAGTTCTAAAGATTGTTCGCGTACACATAAATCATTATCATCAGCAATGGATGTTCTCACTGCCGGGACACAGGCATTCTCTCAATGAGAGGGAATGGGCTACAGGGCTATAATCCAATACGTGGGCCTAAATTAAATCACATTAGCCGTCGGCAATATCATCTTATCATCATCTTTCTTCTGACATTATCCGGATTTATTCAAAGTCCACACTTTATATCTTCTTCTAACATACTTCTCTATTAATCGTAATTTTTTTTTTTTATTGGAAGGAACAGCAAACAGTTACATTGTAAGGACTTAAAACTATTTTAACAAGGTAGCAGTTTGGTTATAACGTAACCCAGAACGCTGTCCACAAGTAGACACAAAAGTTAAAAAAAGGTTAATCGCTAGGAACATTTATAGCAGTACGTGTAGCAAATAATACTTTATTAAAATTTAATGGATTTGAATGGATTTTGGATGGAATTGAAATTTAGTTTAAAATGAAAGTATAACGATAATTATCTAATAAAAATTAATTATCTCAGTAGTAACTCTTTTCTAGCCGTATCATCTTCACACAGTCCATTTCTTTCCTCTTCTCTAATGAAAGCAGATGTAAGTCATGACGTGGTTATGTAAGTACCGGTGTGGGAACAGTTGGGGACTGAATAGATGGGGAGGAATGTGTGTCATGATATCCTGACCTATTGGGCTCAAGGTTTGTTGACTGGTTCTTGGTCTAACTTCTTACATTCATCAATCTACATGCAAGTGCATTCGTACCTACCTACTAGCATTGATAATAGATATGAATGGATTATAATCGCTCTGTTGCTTTGTTGTCCGTCTCTGAAAAAGTATTGTAATAAATGTTGAAACGAAACTTGCTGGGGAATCCTAGGAACAAAATGAATGTTCTAAAACCTACCATTCAATTTTCACTCAGCAGGGTACTTAAGTACTCACAAAATCTCTGTTTTTTTGCCGTGATATTATTATGATATTATGTTAATACTGCTTTGCAGTAGCGGAGGGTAAATTTTCTAACAAGTAAGCCGGTCCGGTGTATATCTATATTACTACTATTATATATACTAATATTATAAAGCAAAAGAGTTTGTTTGTTTGGTTGAACGCGCTAATCTCAGGCTTGAATTGAAAAAATATTTTTGCATTGGATGGTCCATTTATCGAGAAAGGCTATAGGCTATATAGCATCACGCTATGAGCAGAGCAGCAATAAGAAATGTTGCAAGCGGGAAATTCACGCGAACGAAGTCGCGGGCAGAAGCTAGTTTTTAATAATGTTTGAAAAACCATACGTAGTTTAGTACGAACCATTTTTAATTTTAGTCACGTTTGGGCAATCATGTCCTAGCTGCATACCTACATTGTTTTACTTTTGGTAATAGTAGACTCCAGTACAGTGATTGTTCCGAAGGGAAGCCGGTAGGTTTCGAGTTGAACGAAGCCCTCGCCACTGCTGCATTGTCCTCGTTCATACGTCTAGTGACAAACACCCGTTACAAGTGTTACGCACCTGACTTTTTTGAAAAACATTACCAACAAACTCAGAGTAAGTCCTTCCTAGGCGTTCCATTCTGGTATTTTGTTAGTCGCCTAAGCTTTCACTCGTCTCCTCAACATGACAAAATTATACTGTTTTAAATCTGATATCTTTTATCACAAACATAATCAAACTTTCACAATTTCTTAAAACACTTCAAAGGCAAAAAGGGGATCCTGGGAAAACAACTCTCAGTTCTCAGGCCCACGATTACCTACCACTTTCGTTCAAGATACTTTCATCAAAATCATAGAATAGCGCGTGATTATAATCTCATTCAAAACCATGCAAATAGCCGGTTAAAAACTAAAGCAGTTCTCATAGTGAAATAAATAGTTTATTCCTTATCAGTACGATAAGAAACTGGGGCAATGAAGTAAAATGTATAGTTTATTTACTTTTGCTTTAGCAAATGTACTCGTAGGGTGAACTACTTACGTTGAGTACCGTATAAGTCATAGTTAATTCATTGTTTTAAGTTTTTAATCATACAGTAACAAGTTAAGTTTTTAAACATATCTACGTATCGATAATGTATTGAGCGGTAGAACAATAAAACCGATCAGTAACAAACTCGTGTCTTTGATGAATAGGTACCGAAGTGAAAAAAGAAAATGCGCCGGTGATATTATTTCTTAGGTTGGTAGGTAAAGATAATAATAACAGCACCACCTATGCCATACAGTTGAAACTACAACATGGTACAACGTTTTACTTCAATGCCTTTTGAAATTTTAATTCAAATTAAATAGCAATAGGAATGGACAGAAACATTATCGTAACTCATAATCTCTAACAATCAAAATCTTTCAGGTTAAGGATGTAACGCTAATAAGTAAACCTTAATATTTTCAGTAGGTAAAGAAGATGTACTAATTTAGGTTTCATGATAAAACAACGATACAGTTTTGAAGAAGGACTTACCAGATGTCTCATAATTAATGTAAAAAAGCAACGAAATATATCAACCTAGAATAGTTCTCTGACTTAGTTACTCATGAAAATTAATGTATTGCAGCAAGTTTTGAGACCGTAAACCAGTTTTGTACTTTTAATCTATCTAACACCTGAAAAAATTTACATTTCCACTATATTTGCAGTCTACCCACAAGTCTACACTACCGAGACATATGAAGGTGACTGACCGACATTCTCCCACAGTTAAACGTAACCGTGGTTAACCTAACGTGCGGTTACGTCATACATCGTAACTTAGTATTCACAGTACGGTGATGGAGCGAGATGTCGCCGGTTCGATATCTGAGTATAGACTTTTTTTTTGTATGAGCTTACAGTTTGATGAGAATGACGCTTTTATGATCTTTAGTAAATGGTATCGGCACGAACCGAAATAAAATGCAGGATAGAAGACACTTCAACGCACAAACGATTAGCCATGGTATTTAGTAGATAATATCAGCGTCACATTGTAAGAACTGTTAGATTTTAATATAACTAGCGAGATTGTAAACTGTCGAAATATTGTCAACTGAACACACTGCTTACAATATGACGCATTATTTATCGGTAGATCGCATGCAATTCACAATATTACAAATTCACTCCGATATATTGTAATCTACCGAAAAATGTTTAAATTAAATTGTTAGCAGTATGTTCGTTTGACAATATTTCGAGAGTTTATAATCTTGCTAGATAGATAACAATATAACCAGTTTGACAATTTTATGGTGACATATTTATAGAGTTATGTAAATGGAAAAAAAAATGTTTTCAACAGTTGCTGCATGGTCAAAGTTTGAATAATTTTGAACAGCTGATTTAAAACATGATGTGAAATTTGTACGAGCGTGGGTTCAAAATAATATACCTAATACTGAATACGTGGTAATCGTTTTTGTGTCCCTTCCACTCAATTAAAAACCAGTGAGCAAAGTTTGATTTGATTCCCAAGTCTGGAAAATTTGTTTTGTTCATTTACTCACTAGCAGCACGGAGTATAGAACTCTTTGAGGACTACACACTACACGGACTTATTTAATGGTTCTATTTATTTAATAAACATTTATTATTAACATTTTTTATTTATTTATATTGCTTCATCGTAAATTGGCCTCATTTCTTTTTTTTAATTCCTGAAACATAACTGAAAGTATAATAAAATAAATTACAAAGCAATTTAAATACCAAACATTTAATACTGACACAAATGATTTATCGCCAATCCTATCGAAAGTTACTCTCCATTACACTTTCAACCTTAACTTAATACTCAGTGAGTTTAAAATACCATGCCTATTGAGGTACGTGAAAGAAATTCACACGATTAACATTGTGAATCTTATCGTAGTCCGAAAAAGGTACATAATTGCTTTTATGGCGAGGCGTGAAAGAATTTATTAAGTTCTGAAGACATACGTCACCGACCTTCGGCGTCCATTCTAGTTCCATTTTGCTTCGGTGCGCGCATTTTAATATAAGTCAGTGTTGCTAGGGTGTGCAGGAATTGCTGGGAAATGGGTAAAACAAACTAAAATATGGGTGGTTGTAAAAATGATAGGCTCCTTTACATGAGCACAGGAGCGGAATACTGGAATGGGTAATTAAAGAAAAAATGTTTTCGTTTACATTGTTTTAGTTTCTTGTGCGTTGATATTGTCTGTGACGGTGATCAGAAAGAATGCCATTAACTAAAATAAAAAAGTAATTACTTAAACTACTAAAATGTAGTTAATGTTCACGGATCCGGTCTATATTCCTAAGGCAGACAAAAAGTTGCCGACAATAGTTTTTAAATTATATCCTTGAAATAACGAGTACTTAAACAACAAAGTATTAAATGCTATTTCCGTCTTGAAAACTTGATTGGGCTCAACTTTTAAATTGATCCAATGATATATTTATTATAACTAAATTAAAAAAAAAAAATACGCGTTCAGGGTAAAATTAAATGCCTGCTCTAGCAACACGAACTAACGCCCGGCAGTCATCTCTCTGCAGCGGGGCACAACACCCGCTTACGTTCACAAAGTCGAAGTCGCCGCCAAAACTCGGAAGTCGCAAACTACATGGAAGTCGCCAACAAAATATTACTACTGTCGTTTCAAGTAAATCTCGTGCGGCTTATATCAATTTAAGCCGTTTGAGATTTATTTAAATTGATAGTAGATTTTTCTTCTGTTTATTTTCCCGGCTTCGGAACACGTGGTAAATGTTTTTTATTTATTTTCTTTCTTGACGTTGCGTGTATATTATCGTCTTTTTTATCGCTTTTGATAGATTTAATAGTCGTGATTTTTTTTTTACTGCAAGCATTAATATCACTCCCATAGAGAGGTGGCCTGTGGCCCAGCAGTGAGAACATTAATAGGCTGATGATGATGATGATGATGATGATGATGATGATGATTAATATCACGCCTGTAATCCCTAAAGAGTTAGGCAGAGGTGTACCTTACAGTAGTAGTTTTAAGACGTCGTTTTGTAAAACGTATTCTTATTCCAAAAATGTTTTAGTTGTTTTCCTTGAACCCGTTTTGTAATGTTATGTGCATCTTTTTAAAGGTCTACTTAACAAGTTTTGCCGTTGCATAAATTTTGCATCGTTATAATTTAATAGGTATAGTCAAACCGGTTCGGAAAAATTGCGGACACGGTTCTAGACACAAGATTTTGACAGATATTTTACAGAAGCATCGGTCAGTGTCCGCGGTTAGCAGACAGACCATGAATTGTCCGTACTAGTGAATTTTGGTGAACTAAAATTGTATAGTACGGTGGCAGATAATTTGTTCTTATTTAATCTGAAACAATAGACGTTCACTACCGTAGTGAACGTCCCGCATGAGAAGTGTTCACGCTTCAACGATCTTGCAATGAGTCCTAAAAAACTACTGCAAAACCTTGAGACTTTAAGGTTCAATATTCGTGTATTGCATGAGAATCATCATCTGTATAGCCTTTTGCCAACTATGTTGAAGTCGGCTTCCAGTCTAACCAGATGCAGCTGAATACCAGTATTTTACATGGAGCGACTGCCTATCTGACCTCCACAACCCAACCAATACTGGGTAATACGATACCACCCGGTAAGACTGGTTGTCAACTTTTTGGGCCACTGACTACCTGTAGCGACTGCCAAAGATGGACAAATGACAGCCGGGACCAACAGCTTAACGTGCTTTCTGAGGCCCGGACAAAACCCGGTGTGTTACGGTGCTCACCCATCCAAAGACTAACCTAGGCACGACGTATCCGAGCGGTGCGAGCGGTTGTTATTATTTAGCCACGAGCTGTATTGCATGAGAATGATGATATTAAAGCATGTTATAATAACATATCACTAAAAGCAAAACCCAATTTACTATTATAATAGCATGCACCAAACAATAAGTAAATTTTGTTGTGTATGTCTGTCTTCGTGTATGTCTTCTTCTTTCATAATTCTTCATGACGCGTCATCCCCATCACCCATTATATAATCAACAACCACTTTTATCCTCATCGCTATAGAGGTCGCAAGCGCGACTGCTGATCATAAGATGGGAAATCATCAAATGACTTCTCCCACTCTGGGCGGAGCGGGAGGGCGTGTCAGACTTTTACTGACTAAAAACCATCCATGTTGCTTCCTGGCCTTTTACGTTCCGGGGCCGCGGTATCTCTTAACCCTCGCCAACACTCCCGCAACCCCGGCAGGCTTTGGCCCTTGCGGGCTTAAGAAGAAGATCCTGGGTTTGATTCCCGGTTCAGGCAAAGCGTTATTGGGTTTTTCCATAAATCATTTCTCAGCAGTAGCCATAGAGTCTGAATTTGTACTTGGTTGATAGCCTTCAAACATGCCTTGCGAAGTCATCATCATCATCTGTATAGCCTTTTGCCAACTATGTTGAAGTCGGCTTCCAGTCTAACCGGATGCAGCTAAACCAGTATCTTACATGAAGCGACTGCTTATCTGACCTCTACAGGTCAGTTAATACTGGGAAATACGATACCACTTGGTCAGACTGGTTGAATGCGGCGAAGTAAGGGTGTAATATTAGGCACACCTCTGTGCCTTACCCTTCGGCGATTATAGGCTTGATGGTATGTTATTATCTTTCACAAAGACCATTCATCATAGTTTTGGTTCTCTACTACTCCAAAACTCCAACCAACTCACTATTTATGTAAGAAACAGATGTTATGTTATCTGCAGTTATCAAGCAATTTGGTAATATCAATAAAATTTATAGTATCCTTTTGTCATCAATGAAACTTGATACTAGTGTTAGCAAGTTCTGAATTGTTTATTAGTCATCATCGTCAATACGTTCCTTTTGTTTAAAATTCTATTGATTTGTAGTCACAGTCAGTCTTGCAACAATAATAAATCTTGTTTTATTCGTTGGCGTAAATCTCGGCATCTATATCTCGAGATTGTATACTTACTACCAGAGCAAAATGTATTCAGGTCATGGTCTACCTGTACTCCAAATTTCGAAATCTATTTCGTCGCTCATATATCACCTTCCAGCCTTTGCCCAGGTTACCTGGGATCGGCACCAGTTGCGAAGCATCCATACAACTCGATTCCTACCCGATTTTCTTTAAAAATAAGGTACAGACAGTGTTCTTTATTCAAGTAATATAAGGACACTAAACAATTATGTACTCCGGCTTACCTCTCACAAAAATGTACCCTTCGCTACTGGTCGGTAAAACAGGTTGTTTTTTTCCATTTTCCTCTGTCAACTGTCATGCTATCATTTACTGCATTTTCCTTCATATAATTCTTCACACAATCCATTCATCGTTTCATCGGGTTTCCCCTCGCTCTGCAGTCTCCATCCATTTATAAACATTTACAATTCATCACTTTAGTTACATGTGATTTGTCCTTATAATCCACTAGCCGACCCACACAACTTCGTCTGCGTCACATAAGAAAGAAAAACTAAAGGAAAAAAAAATCCCCGTTTTTGCAACATTTTTCATTTCTGCTCCGCTCCTAATAATCATAGAGTGATGTTATATAGACTAAAGCCTTCCTCAATAAATGGACTATTCTACACAAAAATATTTTTTCAATTCGAGCCGGTATCTAGTTCCTGAGATTAGCGCGCTCAACCAAACAAACAGACAAACAAACTCTTCTGCTTTATAATATTATATATAATAAGTATAGATTTAGTCGTTAAGGAGTGAAAAGGTGATGGACGGAGAGCTACGAGTATATAGTTTCTTTTGCATTGATAATAAAATCAGCTTGGATCACTGGTTGTCAATATTGGTCGTGTAATTGTGTCTAAGTATTTCCATTCTCCGCTGTCAACGCGCTATCATTGACTCCTTTATCTTTCATATAATTCTCACACAATCCATCTTCTTTGCATCCATCAACATAAAACCCTTTTAATCACAAATATGTTTCGTCCATAAAATCAATTTGGTCGTTAAGGAGTAAAAAGGTGATGGACAGAGACAGAGTATCTCTGGCATTTACAAAATCAGCTTGGATCACTCGTTACCCATATTGAACGTGTAATTGTGTCTAAAGATTTCCATGCAGGCAGGAAGTTTGTGTTCTTGGTAGTCATGACAATGAACGTTCACTCTGTTGTATCAACATAGTTATGCTCCAACGTTCTTGTAGCAGCAAAAACGGTTGCAAACCTTGAGGCTTTTGGGATTACATCAAGCAATAACCTGACCTCACTTTGTATGAGCTTCCCTTATAAAGAAATATCAGTTTAATTTGGGCTTGCATAGTTTGATTGGTGATCAGCCAATAAGCAAAATTATTAGATTATGAAATTTAACATTTCAGCTTTTGGCTGTGTGACGGAATCGCAATCGTCTCTAGTACCGGACAATCTTACCAGTATTCTTTTTAGAGGTTGTCATAGGACGCATATTAAGCAAGTCATCTATCTCGTGATAGAAAATACTTTATTTTCAAAAAAATAGCGACAGACCGTATACGAAAAGAAACAAAAAAATATATATCTCTAGTGTTTCTGAAATCGAAAATATCAGCGGCTGCAATCCCTTATCGTTGTCAGTAGAGCCGTTTGTTTCCTATCTCAATTTACACGGTGTGGGAATATTGCGATATAACACTATTTCCTTTCACCCCTCTGCAGAATTTCTCTTCTTCATCACCATCTTCCTGCCCTCGTCCCATTCTACTTGGAGTCACGGCATCATTTACTCTTTTCTGTTCCATACATTTCTGACACAATCCATCAATATCTTCTAGATCCACCAACATTCAGTTTCATCACTCGTGTCACATGAGTGTTTCATGCCTCCTCATTTATATGAAATTCTTCCTTGATTATTAAAACTTAAAAGCCCATTCATGCCCCATAAAAGTCCCATACAAAAGACCAAAACACGGCCAAAAACTAATATAAAACAAATAGTTTTTTTTAATAACCGACAAAAATGTATATGCTTGGGTAGAATTGGTAGAATCACAGAAATATTAAAAACAGGGTAGAATCATGTGAATTATCTTTGTTATTCATGTTCCGATATTCTCACAGATAGATAGATATGTCATCGTAGAATTGTCAAAAACGTTATCTTGTAATGTCTCTAGCGATTTTGTAAAGTCTCGAAATATTTCCAAACGAACATACTACTTACAATAAAACGCATTATTTTTCGTGAAATACATGCGGTGGTAGTCAACTCACGCGGTGTTGAGGGAAGGAGGTGTCCCCCTTACCGCTCTCATGAAACGATAATGTGCCATTCCTGAGAAATCCGATTAAAATAACCTAACCTTAAAACACTTTATATTCCCCTAAAAAGCGTAGTCGACGGAGCCCCGCTTCGCGGAGCCCCTATTTCTGAGTGCAGGGTTTATGGAACCTAACTAACCTAACGGGGGGGTGTCTCAAGTCCCGATTATGGGGGCAGAGATACTTCCGTATGTTCAGTTGACAATAGTTCGAGAGTTTACAATATCGCTTGAGAGAAACACGTTCTATTGTAATATAACGTGTTTGACAATTTTACGGTGACAAGATACACAGGATGTTATAATCATAGGTATAAAGATAGCATTTTATTAATGAAAAAATATCAGCAGGAATTAGGTAATTTGATAGTGATATCAAACAGAAATCAATGAAATAGTAATAACATTTTATCTTGCGATAAAATTCATTCATTTATTTCATATCTACATAATCTTTTTCCGTGTACTTTTCCTCTTGAAAAGCAGTACAATTATGAAAAGTGGCCAGGTGGTGTTTTAATCAAGGTAGACAAAACAATAAAATAGTTCCTGACTCACTTTTAGAGTTTTTATCTACTAAAATATTTAGTCTTTGGTTGGACCATCTAAAATATCTCAATAGAAGTCTACAAGTTGGGTATGTGCCCGGTCAAAGGCAATTAGGCTCGTCCACTATTAGGTATCTAAATGGAATTCATACATAATTGGCGGCACGTGGATGAGCTAAAGGCACACTTCACCACATCTTCACCTTCGGGAGAAATAGGCATGGTGTTATGAAAAAAACATCAAACATATTTCCTGACTACGGCCGTACCAAAAAGATGGCAGTCTAGATAAATATGTTTGTATAAAGGGTGTAAAACACCTCTTAACGAAACCGAAAGGCACTTATTCTCCCTGTCATTGCGATATTTTTTTTGACCTGCACCTTACCTAGGAACCATCGGATACGGAGATATTGGGGGTCAAAATTACTACTTTTTGACATGTTTTTTTTTTTATACATGTTTTTATACTCCTCTACGATTCCGTACAATTCAGTCCATCCATTAGCACAATGTTTTAAATGCGTTACATTGAGTTCTACCACAAAACATGAATTTTCACCCCAAAAAAAAGTCGTTTCCCAGCAATATTTTTTGCTTATAGTTACTTAGTTTGATGTACAGAATGCTTGGTTTACGGCTCCGTGATGAGGTGGTTTACACCCTGTATACGTATGTTCCTCCTTAGTGCCTCAACTCCTCATCTGATTTGAATGAATAAGGTGTCGATCGATTCGTTGTTTATGCCTATGGGTACCATAAATGGGCTACTATTTTACATTAGGATTTTAACTTGCAAACCCCAATTTTAATCAGAGCTTGATTTTCAGTCGTCCAATTTGTCAGTTGTAATATTAATACCGTATTTTTTTTTACTTAGCCTATATTGTCCCACTGCTGGGCAAAGACCTCCCCCATAGCGTTCCACTCTTCTCTCCTTGCGGTTTTCTCTGGCCAATTAATCATAAACGCGTCTAGGTCGTCACGCCAGCGTTTTCTCACCGTAAAATTGTCAAACACGTTATATTACAATATAACGTATTTCTTCCTAGCGATATTGTAACCTCTCGAATTATTGTCAACTGAACATACGGAAGTATCTCTGCCCCCATAATCGGGACTTAGGACACTCCCCCCCGTTAGGTTAGTTAGGTTCCTTTAAACCCTGCACTCGGAAATAGGGGCTCTGTCGGCTACGCTTTTTAGGGGAATATAAAGTATTTTAAGGTTAGGTTATATTAATCGGTATTTCTCAGAAATGGTACAGTATCTTTTCATGAGAGTGGTACCACTAGGTAAGGGGGACCTCCTTCCCTCCACACCGCGTGAGTTGACTACCATCGCATGCATTTCACGAAAAATAATGCGTTTTACTTTAAGCAGTATGTTCGTTTGACAATAATTTGAGAGTTTACAATATCGCTAGAGATATTACAATATAACGTATTTGACAATTTTACGGTGACATAATTATATATGTAACCTACCTCACAAATTCTTATTTAGGTATTCTTGACAAAATAATAATAATAACACGTTGTTATTTTATCCAAATTCTGAAAAAAAAACCCTCGATATTTTAAAATATGTAAAAATGTTTCCCCTAGGGTTATAGCTACTTATTTCTATACTTACCAAGTTCGTTCATAATCTGATAAGTAGATTAGCCGTGTAAAGCCCGTCGACCACCAAAGCCAAGAAGAGCGGAGCGGAGAGGAGATGTGCAAGATTCGATAAATCACATTTGTTGAAGTCTTTATCGCGTCTCTCGTCTTTCCTGTGATTGGTGGAATCTTGCACATCTCCTCTCCGCTCCGCTCCTCTCCGCTTTGGTGGAAACCGGACCTTAATGTATCAGTGAGCTGTTTGATGGAAACATTTAACAATATTAGGAAAGGTTTAGTTATCTTATCACGTGTGTCATAATAGGTCACTTTACTTGAACTGGCTTTTGACCTAGATATTTTTTTCTTTTTATAAAGATTTGACTGTGGTAAATTAAATTCGTATTTGAATATTAATAATGACCAACTCATGTCCTTAGAATATTTACACTAACATTTCGCGACACTGTTGATAAATGGGGGTCTAAAATGGCCCTTTCGGCAGAATTATGATCACCGTCTAATAATTATGAGCTTCTTTTTTGCTTGTGCCAAGCTCTACGTTCTTGTGCCATCCTCAATGGCAACAATATCGTCTGCCATTTCGCCATGAAAAGACCAACACTTTCCTTACCAATCCTTGAACACCACGGTTGTATTTTCAGATGCATTTTTATTTAGGCATTTATTTATATATTCAGGTGCCGCCCAATTTCAAGTGACAAGACAATGATTAAATTACACACGATAAGATAGTATTTCAAATGCCTAATTCAAGCATTAACTCCTGTACTATGAAAACTTATCAGGCTATTCTAATCAGAACTTGAACTAAATAAATCATGCGTGCAGTGTGTTAATGAGTTCGGTTCATAAATAGTTTTTATCAGTAGCTTCCATTTAACTCTTAACTATGGTTTATTATTTGTAAATACTATTTGCGATAAACTAATTGCTTGTGTTTAGAGTGAGTTGATACACAATCTAGAACACATACAAACAGAAGGGAACTAGTTCAATATGCCTATAAAATATAAATAAACCGGCTACATCAGAAATAGACGCCTCTGTAAATCATATACATTTTAAATCAAAACTCATTTTATCAAGTTACCATGGAATGAGTTGGTTTTCATACAGATTGATACACATGATTATACGTTTTGTCTAGCTCTCCAGGTTGTTTGGGCTTCATACTACTTCCTAATGTGGTCAGATCAATGTTAACAGATAATTCTGTGCCCATTCTCATCGAACCCCTCTCCCCTCTCTCCTAACTGTGCATACATGCAATGTAGCTTACTTTGTAGTGCTAGTTCTAATAATCGCTTTGATCGTTATTTGAGGCGTTTTATCTTGAGACTGTAAGATGCAATCAATGCATGAATTTCAGTCAGATCAGGTCGTTCTGATTAAGTAGAACTGACCATTTTTGGTAGTTTTAACGTGCTCTAAATCACCATTTAGGATTTAAATCAGATTCGGAAATGTAACGTAGTACAGTCAGTCTAAAAAAATGGCATGTCTTGAACTTCGTTTGATATAAGAACAAGAACTTCTTTCGCTTGTCCACAACTTATTGAAAGGTTTTAGAAGAAAGCGAAGCATATACAAACAGTTGGTATAATTTATGAATGCAACCCTCTTGATGGCAACATTGTTTTCTAGAAACCCAATATGTACACAGTGCATATACAATGAAGGCTGAACTAACCCGTATAAGTGCTGCTATAAGTCGGCGTAGGCATAGTTATTTATGCAGTTCAAAGGGGTGTCTATATCCCCCTTGCCATGGAGCCTTTGACACGATAAGTGCATTAGTGCATAATATGTATGTGGGTATTCTGAGTTAGTCATAATACTTAAATTACGATACTGCAGATCCAAAGGCTTCATACGAGCACATTTCGTATTCAAATTTTCGCTTAATTTCGACAAGTGTTTAAAGGTTTCCAAGCATTTTCTGTTTCCACTAAGACTTTCATTGATTGTGGACCACAAGCAGATGATAATGATGACTACGACTTTCATTAAAGTTTATCAGTCATTTACATTTTGACTTTTACATCATCGTTATCGCTGATAGAATAACTTTTTGTGTGGGTCTATGTGTGATAAACCACGAAGACCTTTAGTTAATGATGAGCAAGGTTACTTTCAGACTAGTATGATTAGATAACCTTGTCTGGATGTAACAAGATATAAAGGGTGTAAAAAACCTCTTCACGATGCCGAAAGGATCATAGGCATACCTGGGAACCTTCTAGTTCCAAAGACATTGGGGGTCAAAGTTCCAACTTTTTTTGAAAGGTAAATAAATAAAATAAAATAAAATAAAATAAATAAATATTGCTGGACATTACACACAGCAAAAACACCTACACAACCCCCGTACCTAATATTCAGTCCATTCATCAGCAAAATGTGCGTTACACCAAAAAACATGGTTTTTCTTCCCAGAAAAAAGTCGTTTCCCAGCAATATGTTTGGCGTAATGTTACTTAGTTTGATGTGCAGATGCTTGGTTGACGATTTTGTGATGAGGTTGTTTACACCCTGTATAATGAATCATACTATAAAACGAGTTAAAAATAATTTCAAACTTTTGAAATAATTACGTTATAATAAGATTTAACTAAAACCAAAAAAAAAAACAGCGGAAATCTTTGTTATTTCTAAATAAATAATCTGATATCGAAATCTTTTCTTCAAAAATTTAGCATAAGACCGACAAGAAACTCGAACATATTCTATAACAAACTTTTCTTTCAATTCCAGATCGCCCTTCTGCTCTCCGGCATCATGCTGCTAAAGAAGTTGATGTCAGCGAAGAGTGGCGGCGGCGGCGGCGGTGGTGGTCACGAGAGCCATGGCTGGTCTTCAGGTGGCAGCAGTGGAGGGTGGGATAGACGTGCTTACGATGAACTGCCTTACTCCGCGTACAAGAGGGAATAGGGACTGGTCGACTGTTGATGATTGGTGGCAAGGGGTTAGACAATTGACTATCACTTTTGAACCGTTTCGTGCTTCTTTTTTTAAACTTTTAAAGTCGTAGAACGACTTTAAAAGTTTAAAATAAGTTTAGAATGTTTATTGTTTAAGCCCTTAGGCTAGGTGGATAAAAGTTGTTGAAGGTTTATTTATGCATTTCCCTTGAACTCCCGACTTTCTATTTCAAAGCATTGATGGAATTTGGAAATTAGAGTTCTATTCTACGTAGTTATAGAACCGATTTGCAAAAGGCTTTTCAAATAAGTTCTGATTTCCTTGAATTTTTTTTATCAATTTACGATTTGTCAATAAAAATCCAAAGTAGTATATAAATAACGACTCTCAACGAGATTGCATGGGATAAGTTTTACGGTAACTTATATCAATCCAACAGATTCTTGGTTTTTTTTCATAGTTTTTGCGGATAAAATGTAACTTATTGGCGATACTTAAATCGATTTATTCAAATTTAGAAGTAAACTAAGTTTTCGATGTTGGATTTTGAGTACTACTTAAACTACTATTAAGGTGTCCAATGCAACGTGCCTTAGACACCTTAATAGCAGTTTAAGTAGTTCTCTAATTAAAAATGCATAATTATTAGAAACTGAGTGTTAGACTAGGCCCTCAAGTCGTTCTATAAATAACTCAATTCTTCAAACTCGACTCATTTCATATTCACAGCCTTGAGTTCAGCTGTGATTGCTTCGATTCGTCAAAATGCAGGGTGGATACTAAAATATTAAACGTTGATACCACGAATTTACTTCGTGGTTGATGCCTGTAAGTCACACAACTTATCGTGACGCAAAAGCTTTCAATAAATTGGATTGATTTATTATAGTAAGTATTCTGCATTTTGATCGTAAACGAAATGAAAATGCTGAGGACAAACTTGAGGTGCGGTCGATTCGATTGCAGACTTCGGACTTTAGACGGAGACATTTCAGTGTCTTAAAACTGTCAAACTCCGGTCTGGTTCATAACCTGACCTCATTGGGTTGACCAAACTTTGAGAGTGCAAAATTACTACGCTATTAAATCGATTATGACTTTGTCCATTAACTTATGAATCATCAACGACTATTATCACTTAAACCCCATGTCCAAATATTAGACAGAATTTTCTAGGTTTATTGTACTTCATAAAACAAACTACGATCGAATTTATTTACGCGACACTTGTTCTTTTATAAATTGTATTTTGTGCTAGTTACAATAAATACTTGTTATATTTTTTGTATGCCCACCTCTTTAGAACATGTGTCTCGTTTTTAAAATATAATTTTTAATAATGTATTTGAATTTAATTTATAAAATGGACTTTATAGAGGTGCTTTTTGTATAAATAATAATCGTTTCAAAAACGATTTTTGGTACTTTTTATTAAAAGGTTTATTTATTTTTAGTGTGTAAGTTAGGAGTGTTTATTTATTTTCGCTTTAATTTATTGCTAATTATTTGTGCCTGAATACTCAATATTAATAATTTATTTGTATAAGTTCCCTCTTTATAAAATACATAGTTAATGGTGATGTGAAACATGACAATTGATTTGTAAATGTTGATGTAAACTTATTATACAGATAAATAAACAATATTATAATATACCACAGAATTGATTTATATTTATTTGCTTCTGGATGAATAGGTAGACCTATAATTCCCAAATTATAAACACTAGAAGACAAGAACTCCTTTCCTAAAAATATTCTCAAAAGGTAGGTCAAGATAGTTCCAAGTAAAAAATTATATAATATTTTGTACGGTCGTCATCGGCCTAGCCTTTTCCCTTTTATATTGAGGTTGGCTTCCAGTCTGACCAGATGCAGCTGAATACCAGTATTTTACTTGGAGTCACTGCTTTTCTGACCTCCACAACCCAGTTTGTATTAGTAATACGATACCCTTTACTAAGACTGGTTGTCAGACTTTTTGGGCCACTGACTGTAACGACAGACAAAAATCTCCAAATCACAGTCGGGGCCTACGGCTCAACGTGGAGGAAACTCGGAATGTCATGGGAGATCACGCATCTATAGACCAATTTAGGCAAGCATGGCTTAATCTGAAGATCGCCCCGAGTGGCTGTTATTATTTAGAGTTCAAGTCGTACATAATAAAGCTCAAAGTTCGCGCTTAGTGATATTAATGATTGCCTGTTTGTTGATAATCACGTGGTGCTGATTTTCATAATGAAATGATTGTTAATGATATAACATCACGCCTGGCGAGCAGCATGGCCCAGTGGTGGCGGCCCCGACTTACGAACAGTAGGTCGTGGGTTTGAACCCAGGCAGGTGCATTACTTTGTGTAATTTATTTCATCACCACTACTCTCAATAACGGTGAAGGAAAACATCGTGAGGAAACCGGTGTATCGTAGAACCAAAAAATCGATGACATGTGACATCTACTAACCCGCACTGGGCCCGCGTGGTGGGTTATGGCCCATACGCAAAATACGCGCTTTGACGTGGAGTTGTGGACACCAGCCCGTTGTACAATACAATACATTACAACATAACGCCTATTATCCCGAAGAATTAGGCAGATGTGTACCTAAACAGTATTGTTTAGGTCAGTATTGTTAGAATTTAACATAAAACTGGCGAAATGCGGGTATACATTTCGCCAGTTTTATGTTAAATTCTATGTAATACAGGGCTAAACTATTGCCTAGTTATAAGTTTTATTAACGTTAAAGAAATTCAAATAACATAAAATAGTAGATTATTGCATCGAGCACAAAGTAATTTATTATTGCACCAAGTGCCTGATTTAGACCCTGAGCGTTAGCGGGGGCTCTAACCTAACACCCACGAGGGCAATATAAATGGCTTAAGGCGAGGTGCACAATCTTCTTTTCTTTCAACTATTACCTATAGGAATAGTACAAAAGAAACTCATATCAAAAAGTTAAAATAGAAGTTTCTATAACACTGTCGGCTTCATTTAGAATGTTTTCCGGAGTTAATGTGTCTCTAGATGATTCCATTTTAATTCTAAGCCAAAGCACTCAAAAGAGATAGTATCACACTTTATCGTTTCCAAAAATATTATCAAGCAAAATTAACAAGTTCCCGCCAAATCCCTTTTTTAAATTTCTTTCATTTTTTAATCAGAGATAGCAGCAATCTTTTTTTAAATTTGGAAGAAGTAGGATAGAAACGAATAATACGTACATAAAAAAAAAGTATTGATATCGGCTGGCTGAACAGAGCTAATCCATTGAGATTGGCACCTTTTGGTGCGTTTAAAAAATAAACTGTGCAATAATAAAATTTCATACATTTTTATTGCTTTAGAGCATTAAAGACTCGCTTTGTACTGAGTTTTTACTGTGATTATGATGAAATTAAAGCATAGTTGGAAGAAAAGAGTATTTTCTGTAGATATAAACTTTTCGACGATTAAAAGATGCGCTAGCACTAGCTATCTTTAAACGAACGCCATCTATCGAAATACGTATGAACTTAATAGGAACTTTCAGCTGTACTATTGTTAAACTTCAGTTGTGTGTTGTAGGAAGAGTCATTCTTCAGTTAATCGTTATAATTTATAAAAATATAGTCGAATTGTGAACCTCTTTAAAAACCTCCGTAAAAATATTGTTGCTGACTTATAACCGTCTTCCCTTCTTTCGGTTATTTTGAAATTTCCTAGTATTCTCACCCGCATTCCGGACACCTGGACATCATCATCATCATTCCACTGCAATCACTGCTGGGTTTAGGCCTCCCGTTTTTTCTGTCACACCTCCCGGTTTTGTGCATCTCTTATCCGAGTGTTGCTCGTGACTGTAACGATATCGTCGACCAAACGAGCTTTAGGACGGTCCTGGTTTCTTTGACCTAACCTTGGCCACTAGTTGGTCAAAGCCTTGCTCCATCGGCCATCTCCGGACACTAAGCTGAAATTTAGGACTTGTCCCTGGCTCTACCTAATCTTAGTTACCCGACTCGCTATTCCTCGACCACGTCATTTAAAATTAAAATATCACGATTCACAACAGTTTCAAATGTTTTTTGGTTCCATAGTACCGATTCGTCGTCGATACTAAAAGTATCAATAATAACTCTTTTCCGTAGACACTGATAGTTGACTCGCTTATAATATAAGCCTAATTTAACCATTATTATTATAAAAACCAGTAAGTTTAATAACTACGATGAACATCAAAGAAACATGAAATAATTTACAGCGACAATTGTGACTATCAAATGGATTTATTGTTCATTACGTTTTGACTAAATGACAATACCAAACTAATAGTACAATTCATGATACACGATACTTTGAAAATATACGGAAGGGTATTGTGTCAAGGCACGACAGCTCAAATTCTAAAATTCGTTAATAATTATCATGGAGCTTACTCCTCATATTCATCATCTGCTTAGCCGAATTATGTTGGGCCCGGATTCCAGTCTAAACGGAAAAATAGTTAACGACGTCCGAATGGTTAATTTCTAATCTATATGATTTAAAAATACAGTGTGCACTAACACAAACCACACCACGAGGCTCACAGTCCGATTTATACAAAATAGCCTGTAGAGAAGTCGTGTAGTTATTAAAATGATGTTCTGACTTAGATGACAGCTCTAAGCAGTGGAGCTTTTATTCATAAAGGAGGTGTCGAGAAAGAGGAGGCGTTGTGAATGTGATGCATGTATGAGGACCTTTTTTTCTAAGATTAATCTTTATATAACCAGTTATTGTCTTCTTAAATCATTTTTTTTTGGATTAGAAAAGCCAGTTTTGAAACCTGGTCATACCATGCAAAGAAGAGCTTCAGCATCTTTGTGCAGGAGCATATTATCTTCATACACCTAGCCTCAGATATGCAAAGGTCGCCCAAAGCCTTTTAGTTATTCTCACTGTAAAGGTATTTAAGAGAGAAGATAGAAGGATGAGCTAGGATAAGAAATAATTATGTCTAAGAATTATTTGTAAGTATACTCAATATCAGTATTTCAAGAAAAATGTGTATGGTTTAGCCAGAGCACTATTCGGTTAAGAACAGGGGCACTCCTCAAATAGTTCTACGTACCCGTCACAAATTCACACCTCTATCTCCCCTATACAAATACACGTTCACTTTCCTAAATCCATACTAACACGTCGAGTAATTAGCAAATAACTATGGAAGTCTAGCGGCTTCCGTCCCCGGCGTGCGTTTTGCACGAATAACTATGTTTTACGCACGATTGTACGGGGCTAACATAGTTTCATGTCGTACTTGCGTTGGAAAACGCTAGAGAAATGGGTCGGTGTTTCCGCGTTTAAAATCAAAGCATTTGATTTATGGTTCATACCTAAAATAAAAATGCTTCTTGTTCTTCTTATAATGTCGATGTTTCTTCCAATTACGGCCACGTTTATTGCAGCGGTAAAGGCGATATACAGGTCGTCAAGAGTGCAGGTAAATTGACACCTGGAACACTCCAGCTAGTGGGGCATTGTTTGGTCCGGAGCGCCGCATTTGCACTCGTTGTTGGAAGACCCATTAATACCCCATTTTGCCAGGTTGTGTTTGCAGCGGCCCCATGTTCCAGCGCATCACTGATGTTCGCCGAATCGTAAGTAGACTCATTCTACATGAGTGTGCTAAAACTGAGCACATTCCCCGTCAGCAGGGTTCGGACTGGCTCGTGCGGCCTGAGGTTTGAGTGTGAGTACCTCAACCATTGTCCATTTGATGAGCAATCGAAATATTACGTGTTAGACACTTGGGGTTTAAAGTATGCTATTTTATGTGTTATTTTATGCTGATTTTTATGTTTTGTTGTTGACTGGAATAAATCATTGTATTCTATTCTAAAGGATGTTCATGTGCGACAGGACCTAGGAGAATAAAGTTGCATCTTCAATAACCACGATGTTAGAACAGTTACAAAATGGGTTAGGGCTCTTATCAACTACAGAAACCTCATCATTCAATTCCTTGTATGATTGGTATGTCTTATAATACGAACTGTTTCAGAGTGATTTATACTTGTCTAGGTCTTTCTTGCTAACATTGCCCTTGCGTTTCTGTTTTTCTGACACAAGGTTGTCTTTAAAACTGAGATATATCGGCTCAGGAATCCTAGCCCAGGCCGACGTTTCGATACCTAGACATATAGTTGAAGTATCTTATGTGCAACATTAGCACATACATTATATAAAGCAAAACATGAACGTACTTGAAGTCAGAAATAGGTTAGCTGTAGTTTCCCAGACACCTCGTTCTCGGTAAGTTTTCTTTCATTATCATCATCATCATCTTCCTCATTATTGGCTGTCTTGTTCTACCCACCGTAGAGCACAAACCTCTTCGTTTGTATGCTCTATTACCCTGGTATGTGTGACTTCACCCAAGTCTTTAACGTAATCTTCTGTAAGTCATCGACTTTTCAATGTTTTTGTTTATTTAGTTAGTGTAGTTACTAACTGTTGCCCGCGACTTTGTTCGCATGAAAATATTGATGGGTCATCTGAGCATGAGGAGTGACACCAAAAACCACGACAACGACACCCATGATTAAAATCCAAAAATTTTCGTCAGCGCCATTTGGATTTTCATTTTGACCTCATCTTCATTATTAGAGACCCCAAAAAGTAATAAAATGCAGAAGAATTAAAATTCCGTCGACTACGCTTTAAGGGGAATATAAAGTGGTTTAGGTTAGGTTATATTAATCGGTATTTCTCAGAAATGGTACATTAATATTTACATGAGAGTAGGTGATAGCGTGATAATATGTAGCCTATATGATGATCCGACCTCATAGTAATATTCACGCAAAATTTGAAGTAATTCCATGCAGTACTTTTTGAGTTTATCCCGGACATACATACAGACAAACAGACAAAAATTCTAAAAACTATATTTTTGGATTCGATATCGATTGTAGATCCACGCCCTTTTTTTTTTTTTTTTTTAAGGATGGGAAATCATCAAATGACCCCCCCCCACTCTGGGCGGAGCGGGAGGGAGTGTCAGACTCTTACTGACTAAAAACCATCCATGTTCCTTCCTCGCCTTTTACGTTCCGGGGCCGCGGTATCTCTTTCGAACAGGCCCGCAACCCCGGCAGGCTTCGGCCCTTGCGGGCCGCTCTCCTTTCGCTGACATCTCTTTGAGGCGCGCGTGGAACACGAACGCGCCGTCGACACGGCCTGTCGTCGTCGTTAGACGGCCGGACGGCTAGCTAGCCCATAGCCAGCCGTCCACAGGCCCGCATCTACGGTGGCCGGTAGCCACCACGTGGCCCCCGACGCCCGTTGCGTCTCTCGCGGCGGCCGGGAAGAGAGGATCTCTCCCTCTCTCGTTCCGCCACCTCCTTCGCTAGCATGACTGCTTCGCAGAAGGAGGCGACGGCTTCCCATTCCGTCTCGCTCCGGACCATGGATTGAACCAGGGCCGGACGCGAGAGGTCGCCGCCGCCGATCGCCGCCACGAGGACACGGCGGAGCTCCGCCCACGCAGGGCAGACTTCCACCGTGTGCTCCACCGTGTCCTCCGGTCGATCCTCGCAGTGGAGACACCCAGGCGATTCCTCCCGCCCGATTCGGTGCAGGTACCTCCCGAAACATCCGTGTCCGGTGAGGACCTGCGTCAGGCGGAAGGTGAGGACGCCGTGGCGCCTCTCCAGCCACTCCTCAAAGAGGGGACTTACCGCCACTATCGTGGCGTACCCTTAGATCTACGCCCCAAGTATTCTTTTAAAAAAATATTCAATGTGCAGTTTTGACTTTCCTACGATTTTATTATATGTATTGCACATTCTTTGCATTTAAAAACCGTAACAACATGCAGTGCATTTATACAGATTTACGAGTGTTACTGATTTTAACTGAATAATTATTACAACATTAATTGTCTTTAATTTATCTTTTAAATAACATACGGTTTATTTATTTAGCGCAAAGGGTACCGCAGTGAAGACATTTGGTGGCAAAAAAGTCAACGCAACTTGAAACCTACGTCTACGTCAGTTCTCAGTCACTTCCAAAAGTAATTATGGTGTATTTTTTTGTCAGTGTTTTTTTGAAAAAAGTTTTAATGTTTTAAACAAAATCTATTGTTTACTGTTCATTTTATCCTTGGCGTTATTGAGCGCATGTATAGCAACAAACACTTTAAAGGAAGATTTCATTACTCGATTATTATTTGACTAATGAATGTGCGGTCGAGCATGCTCGCAGGGGACGTGGTATTCGAGAAGTCACGGAAATGTACATAATATTCAAATAAGTATGCAATAATTATGTACTGTAGTTGTAGAGAATATTTGGTTCGGTTGCGTAGTTCCGCTAAAAGGAATGTGTTACATGGACACTGCATGCCTGGTTTATTATAGAAGAAGCCAAACTATTGCAGTCTTCAAAAGAAGAGTAAAAGAAACCTATATGTGCAATTCTTCATAGTTGCATTGGTATTTTTTTTTATTATATATTATATTGTAGTTTATAGTTGTGTTATATATTTTTTTCTTGTTTGTATGTAAGTATATTCTTAGGTTTATCGTTTGTTATAATAAAATTGGCTTTAAGTTTGTATGTATTCTATTTTCTCATCTTTTACACACGATGTCTACATCTCTTTTTATCTACTCTCCTTTCGCAGGTATGCTGGAAGAGATTTCTTTAGAAATAAGCATCACCTTTGTACCTATTTTCTGTTCCTTTCTTCTTTTCTGTATGTAGTGTGTACATACATTTTTAAATAAAAATAAAAAAAGATTTCATCATATTCCCATCAGCACCAGGCAAATCACTACTGGACATAGCCCTTTCTAACCACGAGCCATTCGTCTCTAAATCATCATCATCAACATCATCTGCCTAGCCTTGTGGGGTGTGGCTTCCAGTCTAACCGGATGCAGCTGAGATGATGGGTATTTTACATGGAGCGACTGCTTATCTGACCTCCAAAACCCAGTTTGTACTGATACCTAGTAAGACTGGTTGTCAGACTTTTGTGCCAGTGATGACCTATAACGATTGTTAAAGATCTGCAAATGGCAGCCGGGACCAACAGCTTAAACGTGCTTACAGAGGCATGGAGGAAACTCAGTATATAATGGGTAGTTACCTATCTACGTTATGGACCAACCTAACCAAGCGCGGTTCGATCTAAAAATCGGACCAAGCGGCTGTCATTTAGCAACGATCTCCTCAATCTCAACATTAGACATCTGGCTAGACGTGGTGATAGCCGATGGAGCAAGGCTTTGACCATTGGTGTACAAGATTAGGCCAAAGAAACCAGGGCCGTTCTAGAACTCGTTGAAAGTCGCGGGAAAACCCTGCATAAGAGACCCACAGACCAAGGAAGTTTTGCAGAAAAATTGAGGCCAATACCCAGCAGTGGGAGATTCTACGTTGATAGGATGACGAGAGCTCCTCAATTGAATCTAGCTGGTCATCAAATGGGTAGTATTGATATACAGGGTGTAAACCACCTCATCACAAAGCCGTTAACCAAGCATCCTGTACATCAAACTAAGTCACTTTACGCAAAAAATATTGCTGGGAAACAACTTTCTTTTTTGAGGTTATAAATCATGTTTTGTGGTAGAACTCAATGTAACGCACTTAAAACATTGTGCTGGTGGATGTATTGACTAGTACGGGGGTCGTGGAGGTGTTAAAAGTCAAAATCTTACAAACAAAACGTGTATTTAAAAAAAAAACTTGTCAAAAAGTTGTAACTTTGACACCCCATATCTCCGTAACAAGAGGGTTCCCAGGTATGATGTAGAACAATAAAATGATCGTAATGATGGGGAGAACAAGTGCCTTTCGGCTTGGTGAAGAGGTGTTTTACACCCTTTATATCAGTGGTTCCCAACCTTTCTTAGACCAGGGACCACTTTGGTATGTTCATTGTTAACAGGGACCATATGGTCCTAGATAAACATGGGCACAGACAGGATTATAACTAGGGTAGTGAATATTTTTCACTCACACTATACGAAAATTAGATAATGTGATGAGAATAGAATTAAGGTAGCGAAGGATACAATCATTCATAAGGAAAGAGGAATAATTCCTCTGGTAGGTTCAATTAGGTTGGGTTGAGCTTGAATCTACTGTAGAAGTTATAAAGTACGAATAACATTTTTAAACCTTTCGCGGACCATGTCCGAGGCTTCTGCGGACCACCGGTGGTCCGCGGACCATTGGTTGGGAACCACTGCTTTATATGGAATATTATTGCCGCCAGGCGCCAACAAGGCACAAATTCAGACTCCGTGGCTGCTACTGAGATTGCTGGTGGAAAAACCCCAAAGAATTTTGCACGACCTTTTGTTTTTTTTATATGAGAAATCATCAAATGACTCCTCCCGCTCTGGGCGGAGCGGGAGGGAGTGTAAGACTTTTATTAACTAAAACCCACACATGTTCCTTCCTCGCCCTATATGTTCAAGGGCCACGGTATCTCTTTCGAACAGTCCCGCAGCCGCGGCAGGGACGCAGCCAGGACTCCATGCTCTGCAGTCGCACTTGTAACCACTTGACTAACGAGGCAGCCCACCACAGCCCACAATTTCGGACTTAAACATAACTGGCAAGAAATGTGGGTATACTTGTGTACTTGTTAAGTACACCTCTGCCTAACCCCTCGAGGATTACCTACAAGGTGTGGTGTTATGTTATGTTACGAAATGTAAATTGACGGTTTACAGCTAAACACCAATAATGATAGGCTTGTGTCCTGAAAAAATCTAATAAAACCGTCAGTTAGATTATCAAAAAATATTGAACCCGTATTTCTTTTTTGTTACGAAAACAAAACTGACGAAGATACGACGCTTTTAAATTACGGCGTGCTATAAGTTTAGTGCGTTGTGACGCCATGACGTCACGAGGCCCCACTCTCGAGTTTTGTTGCGTTTTATCTTTGTCAGTTTTAATTGATTTACAAAAACAAAAAATACGTGTCCATTATTTTCCAATACTCTAACTGACAGATTAATTAGATTCGCAATTTATTGATGGTGGAAACTAGCCTATTATGTAAACCAGAGTAACCAGTTTATTCACCTGCTCACCACAACGATCATCTGTCCAATCTTAGCGCCAAAAATATGACCTCTGCTAAATTGTAGCAACAAGTCACTCGCCATAAATTGAATTCAGCTTGCCGCCTTTACTTCCTGTAATTATTTCTTTCTTTTCTTTCCTTCTTCAATGTGTTGTTAATTGCTGATATTTTCAATGCTTCATTGGCTAACAGCTAATGCGGATGGCAACACCAATGACCCAGAGAATTCGTGCCAATGACCTAGATTGTTGTTTAAACAATAATTTTAATAGATGTAGAAGTACCGAAGTGGAAACCGCGCATTGTAAAGCGTCGTGAAGGACACCCCTCAGCTCTATGGACCAAAGACCTTGAACAAGTGGCTGGGTCAGAGTCAATGTGTACTTGTGGAGTACAAAGAACAGGGAGTTCTTGGTCAGCTTCAAGGCCCATAAGCTGTGCTGGATCAACTAGCTCAGAGGTGATGAACTTCGGAGGGTATAGTTAATAGCAGGGTGATTAAAGCAACCGAGAATGTGTCCAACACTGGGCTCTGATTATGCAATGATTATGATAACTGCCATTTGATATTTAAAAAATAGCCCGTTATTTACACTCAGACCAAAAGCCTACGTCCACGGTATTATTCACAAGCTTTTATTAAACTTGAAATGTTTGCTCCTAGAATGTTTTTTTAAGTCAAATATTGCAACTTAATTTCAAAACAGTCATTCCTACCCGTTTATTTTGGTAGATAATGCAAGATAAGCTAAGTGACGTCATCCTGAATACCATATAGCAGACTCCCAAAGTAGGTGGACTAGTTGTTTTGATATAGATATGAGTATCAAATGAAAGGGTTTGCAGAAAAAAGTACGAGAAATAAAATTACGTCACTCTTTTGAAAGACGTGTGTTTTAACTATAATAAAAAATAGTATTATTAAAAGTGAAAACCAATATTATAACTAAGTTCACTGAAACAATCCACTTAACACTCACAAACAAAGTGCCTTGGTATGAGCATTTTTCCTTCAACACTGCACAGCCACACGCACCACACAGCCACACACACCACGCAGCTACACACACAGTGCCACACACACACACAGTCACTTACACCACACACACACACCAGAACAACCTAAAAATTAGTAGCACTTTCCTTGTCAAACTTACACAAAAAGCTCTATTTTACTGAAACAACTTGCAACGTCGTCTACGCCAATGATCCGACAACTTTTCCATAAATTATATAAAGTGCTAACGCCCCATAATGATTGAAGACGCTACCATCAATCATATTTAGAAAATCCCATTGAAATCGATTCAGCAATTTTCGATATTACCCCATCACTTTCATTGCAACGTTAATATCATCGTTAGCTTCGTGCCGCAAGAAATGTTAATAGTTTTTAATTACTATCATGGTGTTTTAATAACATGAGATAAGCAGTAACAGTAGTTGTTGAAATAATTGTACAGTGCATGCGTCATTATCTACACGATTTACCTGATTGTTACAAAAAAGAGGGTAATGATTTTCAGATACTTTTGTGCTGTGTAGCATCGGCAAAAAACGTGAACGCACATAAAAAATCACTGAAACTGTAAAATTAAGTTATTTAAGGAGAAAAAGCTTAATAAAACCTCAGAGCTTAGATGATCAGTCAAAATTGTGGCATTTGAACGTAATTTTGATAGATCACATCATATTTCTAAGGGCCAAAACGTGGCAACAGACTGCAGCATAGTGAGACCACTGCCGGGGCTGCGAGACTGTTCGACAGAGATACCGCGGCCCCGAAACGTAAAGGGCGAGGAAGGAACATGGATAGATTTTAGTCAGTAAAAATCTGACACTCCCTCCCGCTCCGCCCAGAGTGGGAGAAGTCATTTGATGGTTTCCCACCCGAAAAAAAAAATTGACCACCGATTGTGAGACCTGTGATTCGGGTCTAACAAAAACCCATGATGCTCATGGGGATCTAGTGAATGAAAACATGTTATTCAACGAAAATGTCCACTAAGGAGTCGTGACTGCCATTGGTCTGAAGGTTGCAAGCGTAACTGCTGAGCATGAGATTCTGAGTTCAATTAGCAGCCCGGGCAAAGTGTAGTTGGTGTTTTCAATCAAGAATTTTTCAGCAGCAGCTTCAGATTCAGATTCAGATTCATTTACTTGCGCAAACAATATTAGTGTACATACAAATAAAGAAAACAAATGCATGCAAGGTGTTGCGTATAAGGAGAGATGTGCTAACATGTTTACCATATTGTCATGGTGTGCAAATATTAATACGAGCTTAGACTTAAAAAAATAGCATTAAATTAACATTGACAATGCTGACATTAGTTAAAAAAAAAAGATTATATTTTATAATGGATTCAATTGTCAACTATTAAGAAATTCAAAAAATAAACATAAAAACAAATATAAGAATGTCAACATAGGTCCATAGAAAATTAATTTAAATACATCATTATCATAATCGTTATTACATTACAGTTCATTTCACATAAAAAAATAATATAACAGAATGTCAATTAAAAAGTAATTCATTTAAAAATTCATTAAAATCATAATACTTACGCTTTACTAGCTAAAAAATGTTTTAATTCACTTTTTAATGCTACTACGCTTAGCTCTTTCCAGCCATTGGGGAGCTTATTGAAAATAATGGGAGCCATACAAAAAACACTCCTGCGCATAAGTGCAGTCCGAGAACTATGTTGACAGAGTTGACTGTTATCACGTCTTCGGATTCTGCGTTTGTGCCCGTTTGATGGCAAAAGGCTTGCCCTCTATAACATGGGACTTAAACATAGCTTACAAAATGGGGTGTATATTAAGTACACCTCTCCCTAACCTTTTGGGGTTACAAGCGTGTTATTTTATGCGATTTTTAGACTTTCGTAATTAGTCCAGTTGTATTGCTGCAGTTTTTGGTTGCAATCACGTTTTAATATGTCTTTTAAATTAGAAAGTGCAGCATTGGATGTCATTTAACAGTAAAAAGACGAAATTAATAAAATTTACTTTCTGTATGCACGTAATGCACCCAGGTGAATTAGGCGAGTAAAGTTTATTCTTAGATACATAATGCACCTAAGTGAATAATATTTACAAAAACTGTGGTTAATGCACCTTTAAGTGAATTAACCCCGGTGAATTAAGTAAACTCCAGGGACTTTAAAACTAGGAATTTCTGGAAATATTGAATGACTTACGTTGCAAACCATACTAAAGCATCATGTAGTAGCATAGTAGACATTGAAAGTACAAGCATGTTACAATAACGCAAACATACACACTTGCGCCTCTGTTTACTTTAGAGGCACGGCAGATATTGATCTTGGCCGTCAAGGTTACTGAAATACATCATGCAAAGCGGCAAAGAGAATCTTGAAAAATCTTGAAATGAGACATATTGTATTGAAGTGGGATGAAACGAATATAGCTAAAAGAGTAATGGATGATGTTTATAGACGGAAAGGGAGAGGGAGGACAAGGAAAAAATGGATGGATTATCTGAGGAATGATATGAAAGAGCGAGCTGTAAATTATGCCCGTGACGTCTGAAAGGGGAAAATGGAAAAGAAAACGCATTGCACCGTCTCCAAGTAGAATAACACAAGGGCAAGCAAATGGTGATTGTAAATGAGCCATCCCTACTAATATCATAAATGTGAATGTAAGTTTGTTTGTTACGCTTTCACACGAAAACTACTGAACGGATTCGGATGAAATTTTGCAAACAGATAGTTTAAAACCTGGATTAAAACATAGGATACTTGTTATTCCGGTAGTAAGATACAATGAGACAATCAAATTTCACGCGGGCGAAGCCGCTGGCAGAGGCTAGTTTAAATAAATATAAAGCAGAAGAGTTTGTTTGTTCGTTTGTTTGGTTGAACGCGCTAATCTCAGGAACTACCGACTCGAATTGAAAAAAGAGAAGCTATTTGATGATTTCCCATCCTAAAAAAGGGTGTACTATTAGGTTCACCCTTCCAGAATAACAGGCGTGATGTTATCTTAGGTTTGAGTCTTACACATGCGATAACATTGTATATTCAGGCAAACACTCAAACCTTCAAAGGATTTTATTCATTCTCTCAAAAAAAAAAACAGAAGTAATTTTCATCTTTTCAATTCTCCCTCAATGGTCGCGGTTATAAACAATCAAAGAGGCGATTAATGGAAAAACAATGATAGCTGTTCTTGAAACCTTTTTCATGGTCTGGTGGACTGATGACCACAACAACAGTTCTCTAGCATCTGCCAGTTGTTTGAACGATATCGGGGCAGTAGGATCAACTGTTGACTTTTTTTGTCCACACGAAACTTACGAATACGATTTTCAGCAGTGCTGTCCCAGAATAAGAAGCTTTTTCGCTTGTATTTATATTATTATGTTAAAAAAAGAACTCAGTGTCATACCGTAAAATTAAAAGCTTATTAAAAAATAGAGCACTTTCAAAAAACCGTTAGCTTTTGCCTACTAACTTCGGAGTGACAGATGACAAACCATGATTACTAATACAGATGTTCACTCAACATCTCAATTTCAGACAAGATGACAGCTTTTCACCATCAACATATCAGAGCATCTTCATCTAATCATACGATAACAAGTACAAATTACCCCGCAATCAATTGGAGAAACTGTCGTCCAACATTAACGGAAGAAGCCACGCGAAAACGGACAAGTTTTTCATTTTGTACACATTTCGTTCATATCGGAATTGAAACCAAAGGAAGCCCGAAGGCCCGGCAGACCGTGAACTGACTGGAAAAACGCAACTTTATACTTACACATGTATAAATATACCGTCTTGCAGCGACAGTAATTCAGTTTTGCGCGACCGCTTGATACAAAATGGTGGTGTACAGGGTGACGGTCTAAGGAAAGTGAAGTGCTCGTGTTGTGTAATCAGTGACATTAATTAACTATCAATATGTACTACCAGACTTTAGTGCTCTGTTGTGTGGCATTGGCTTCGGCCAACGAGTACCAGGACGCCTTGAAGAAGCTTTGGAACAAGGACAGTGATTCCGTGATTGATGTCACCAGTGCCTCAATAGTTATCAAACCTTCAAGCTTCGAATCCAGGGAGTCCAGACTCCCTTATACCTACAAGCGGTACGCTTTTAAACCCCGTGCTATCCCGCTGAGACCAGAAGTCCCACAAGTAGAAAGAAACATGTATTACGCAGATGTGAAGAACAACACCAATGTACTTTTCCCTGGTAATTATATCCCAATTGCCAAAGAGAAAAGTAATTTGACAGATGACGCCCAGTTCCAAGTTAGGGCAATACCCTTGATCAGGAGAGAGGAATACGAGAAGAGGTCTTTGGATGTTGAGGAACCAATTATTGAGAAACCTGAGGGATTCTCGGAACCTACTGTCTCACGGAGATCATTATCATGTAAGTATTTCAATACTTTTAATTTTTATGAAAGATCAATCAAGAGCATAACAGATTGGTCATTTGGAGTGATTTATCAATATATTTAATTGGGTAATTAACAAATTATAGGCTAAATTGTAGTGATTTGTAGAAAAAGTATTTGTGGTGGCTTTCAAAAGACCCTAATACTCATTGTTTTTTATCATAACTGTGTCACTTTTATAAAGGTTATCTCATAAGGTTTTTCATCACCATACCTTAAATCCCATAACTTATAATGTAATGGATTCTTATTATTCATGTAAGTAAATGTAATCATCATCGCTATGTTAATCATTACGATTATCGCCCCACAAATCAGCACCTTCATCATTTGTATCGATAATTTTTACATTCGATTCTTCTCACGAATTTACGATAAATCGGATGGTTAAAAAACAACTGATTTATGTACGAAACTATCGAATTTTATCGTAGTAAACATTCAAGTAATGGAATCACGCAATCCTTCGTCGATAAATTATGTATTCAGTATCATTGAACTTGCGTTGCATGTTGACAAACAAATGGACAGAAGAGTTGTAATGGATGTTTCTTTAATATTCTAGAAATTATTGAAATATGGACGTAATCATGATTTGTTTGACATGAAACATGAATTAACTGAATATTGATTAATGGATTTAGTAAACGCTATAGTAATTGATGACACAAATCACGATTTGGAAACAGAAACATTGGTCACACTAACAAGCACTTTGCCTAGTTTAATTTATTTCATTAGCACTACTCTCACAAAAAGAAGGAAATCATTGCAAAGAAACTTGCAGTCCCAAAAACAACAAGTTACATCCACTACCTAACTGGTATGTATGTCAGATGAAAAAATGGTAATAAGAAGAACAATTCATCAATCTGATACAGAAGCATAATTGCCTAACCTACATTTTGATTCAAACATTTTTACAGGAAGAATCAAGTCAATTAAAATCGAGGAACGTAATTGCTTGTTAGGAAACGTAAAAATAGGTAATTCGTTCCTGTACCTATTAGGAAGTTCCTCGTGCGACTTTTTCTAGCCTTTTGCAATTATAGGTGAATAAAATTATTGTGAATCGATGCATATCGAGTGGGGTTTTTAGTTTCTTGTCTAAACACTTGCTTTAAAGCGACTTCGTTTGGCTTGTGTCATTCTTGCATATTAGTTAATAAGTAGGTATGACAGTGATTTTTTTTTCGATTTTCATTATCAGCCTTCGATTTTCAGTAACTTATCTTAATCTAGAAGAATATTATTAGCATTCCTGATCTATATTATAAACCGGCGCAGTGGTATATCATCAAAACTTAGTTAGATTATATTTATTATCAAGTTTGTTTTTTTAAACGAGGTTATCAATTCATCAGAAGCTTGAAAAGTTTTAATCTTCTCGTCTCAAAAGCTGATCAACCGCTAATAAAAGAACCGACAAAATTGCTTTTATAGATTAAAAGCAATTTTGTCGGTTCTTTCCTTTCCATTTACAGTCAGGTACTTTACTCTTAAAAAGCAAGTTTGAATACAATGGTCATAGCATTGAAGAAAATCCAATTAACTATAATTTTCCATTTCTCATTTATGAGAGTTTTTACCATGACTTGGTTTTCTGTGACTATTTTATCGATTTCACTTATTAATGAGCATTTATCTCATAGTTTAATATAATTTATAACTGGCCTTTTATAATCATGATTTGTAAAAGATTCCCGTTTTGTACCCAAGATCAATCATTTTATAGCTAATTTAATTTAATGATCTTTAATCATCTTGTCATGAATAGGTACTCATTAATATCTACGTTACGTTATTACTATAAAACATTTAGCATTCGTTCTACAGCTTTATCAATCTGCTCAAAGTTCAATCATCCATTACTTCTTCATATTGAACATTAACAGACTTAAAAATACGGTAAGAAGACATCAAGATACCATCAAAGTCCAATAACATTCATTAATTTTGGTAACATGCATGCAAATGAAATCGAAACGTTCAGAAAAACACTGAATTTCTAAGAGCAGATTTTACCACTGGAACTGAACTGAGAACTCGATCAGCAGACATAAAATATCTAAACGACGTTCAAGTGTTGACAGTATCCATATCTTATCATAATTATTGACTGCCCTGTATCTCAGTTTAGTGTTGAATGGTCATTCGACGCTTAATTTATAACATTCTCAGAAGGGCTGTTGGTAAAAATTTATTAAAAAGACCGTATTAATTGTATACAATAAACAAAATGGCGGCTTTAGTGTCAATCATGGTTGGTCCGAAAAGTTCTGGAGAGGCGACCGCGAACCGGAAGACGATGCGTTGGATGACCTCCCAATAGGTGGACCGATGACCTAGTGAAGGTTGCTGGAATCCGTTGGATGCGAGTCGCGTGGAACCGGGTTACACTTGGGGGAGGCCTATGTCCAGCAGTGGACGTCTTTCGGCTGAAATGCTGATGATGATGATCATGGTCGGACCAATCACACTATGTTCCACTCATCACCTGCCTAGCCTTTAAAAACTATGCTGGGGTCGGCTTCCAGTCTAACCACGCACTTCAAATAAGCTCATCCCATTCAGTTTTGTATCGTTTCGCCCGAAGTAAATGATGACCATCATAACTATGTCAATACTTTTCTTTTCCTCCACTAATAGCATATAACGATAACGGTAACGTAACGTATCGGTATATACAGTTATGATATACATTTACCTGTATCGTAGCCAACGAGCGGAAACGATTGCTAGTTACAATATTGATGAAATTCAGTTCAGCGAGAGTTATTGCTGGTTAGTCGTGTCGTGTTGTGTGTAGAGGCAGAAGGACCATTTTGTTATGAAGGTGGTTATTTTGAAATTTTGAAGGAGCTCGTGGGTAAGTAATATCAGCCGCTCGAGTTAACCTTCAAGTTAAGCCGCGTGTTTACTAGGTTATCCGTGGATGAGCGATAAGGATAACTTACCGATTTTCCACCGGGCCTGGGAAAGCATTTTGCAGCTTTGGTTTCGGCTGTTATTTGCTGATTTTTGACAGTCATTGCAGAAAGTCAGTGGGCCGAGAGCTCTGGAGTGGCGGCCATGAACCGGAAGACTTGTGTTGGAAAACCACCCACTAGGTGGACCGATAACCTGCTGAAGCCTGCGGGAATCCGCTGGATGCGAGTCGCACGGGACTGGTCAATGTGGCGACACTTGGGAGGGGGGGGGTATATGTCTAGCAGTGGACGTCTTTCGGCTGAAATGATGATGATGATGATGATGAGTGGTCTGATAGTCTATTGGACCTCGTATAGGTTAAGTTTTCTGATATTTCTTCTATCAAGCTGCTGTTATCGTACCTAAGCTTGTAAATATCTACTATTTTATTAAAGTCACGTTTATCTTGCACTACCAATGTGTGCATTTGTGTGAAGTAGATTTTCTGTTCCAAAGTGACCAGTTGATATTCAGTCGACGGTGAATTTGTAACGGTTGGTAATGATAGTAGTATGATTGCGACCGTTTCTCTGTTATTGGGTGAACAGGGCGGTAAGTGCAGTGGACTGATAGAAAGGGATCAATTCTGGGGGGTGTTTAGTGTTTGGACTAAGTTCTCTTGATTTCTGATAGGCAAAGATGTTTATTGATTGTGTCTTGCGGTAAACTATATAGGATAGGAGAGTCAGTGGGTCACAAAGTAATATTTGGGCTTAATAGAAAAGGCTTTTATACATGCTATAATAATATAATTCGTGAAAATAAAATAGGTGCCCCATTTTTATCACAAAATCTCATTGAAAATAGGCCTTATTATCAATGTGTTAGAATATATCGAATACACTAAATACATATACAATTTTACACCGGGTTCAGTAAAATACCAGTATTTCATGTTTAATCGACTGATCAATAACAAGTTAAGATCTTCACCGGATACACAGTGACAATTCCAGCTTTATTACAGTTTCCCCAAATCATCAAAACCATGAACGATTTTGCTTCATCCATTATTTGATAAATATGTAGATATTGAAACTCATAGAGGCTGAAAAAACAATAGGTAGAATAAACAGCATTAATCTGATTTGATGGATTGCTCTAACTGGAAGTCCTTGCTATATTTACAACAAAAAAAAAACAGGCAAAAATTAGGAACCAGAACAAATAGAAAGTAAAAACTGACAAAAAAATAGAAAGTTTCAATTTCGAAAAATGATTGTAGATCGAAATTGACAAAAAAACTGAAAGTCAAAATCACAAAAAAGAGATTGAACGTTGGTAAACAAATTGCACAAAAAAAAAACACATGTGAAGACTGTAATATAGGTACATACCTACCTAATGAAAACATAAGTCATCTAAATTCTTGAAACATTTTTATTGTTACGAAGGCAAAGCTATTTAATCTGTAGTATTGTTGTGATATGTCAGTGTGTGTAAGTGTTGTGTGTGAGATCAAACACAAGTTAGATACATTATCAGCCTTTTCATGTTTATGTCTTGACGACCCACGTCTGAAATACATGGCATGTTCATGTTGTAGTGCGGTAAGAACCTGTTTTCGAGGAAGTGTATTGAAAATACTTTATTTTTGTATGACTTCTAAATTATTTGGTTGGCTGTACTTTCCCAAGACACAACTTTGTTTTTTTTTCTTATAGTCCCAAAATACCACTCAAATTATTTAGGGGGAATCCGGGATCGCGGCCCCGGTCCGAAACACCCCTCGGCCCTTAATAACAGAAGATTACGCACACTTTCTTGTTTCGTCCAACTTAAACCATCTTAAAACAAGTTAAAGTTTACGAAAAAAATATCAACGTCAACATGTTCCGGAACATCACGAACGCATTATTTTTACAATGAACCCTCTTCGTATTCACGGACTCCTTATCTAGGATAACGATCAACAATACCATAAAACTTTCCTAATAAGAATGCGCATCCATGAGTGATAAAGACAGTCATTAAAGTATAATCACCACTACTCAAAGTGCCAACAATTATGCTACTAATCATAAAGACACGCACACCACACGTAATCGGATCTCATCAGATAGTGCACGGTAACGCAATCGTAATAGGTTGTTAGCCTATCAGCCTATCATAGGCTGTTGTTGCTGGTGTAATTGTTGTGCTTCTGTCAGGTGATAATTATTGAGTAAATAGTGAGACTGCTGATACTGTATCTTTCGTAGAAATATAGAAACGGTGGATTTTACTTCACGAACTCAGTAATTCAGAATCTCTTATGTCAGTCTCGCATACTTATCTAAGAACACTTATTTCACCTGCTGAAAATCTCTCAACACGGAGCGCGTGCGGCACATGCGGCTAACCTGGAAATCTTTAAACAGTCTTGAGACCTAAATATCGCCATAGCCAGAAAAATCTGTCTGCGAAGATTCAAAATTAATTCTGCCCTGGTGTTGAATACGATGAAACAAAATATGATCGTGTCTGCACGTTACAGGAACTGATGGACGCTACTAAAGACGCAAAAGTCGTAGCTAAATTCTGAGTTGACTTAATTTGAATACGAATAGTCCAAAACCATATCCATGATTATAGTAGGGCCAATTTAATAGACCACATATAACACTTTATCAAAATACAACAGCGAAACCTTGTAATGGCTGGCATAAAGTATTATTATTTATTTTTTCGAAGTTATAACTGCACAATTGCTTGACTTTTTTCAATTACGATTACAAACTTATTGTTATAATAATGGCAAAAAAAGGAAACCTTTACTTTGATCTGACAGAGTCGTAACATTACACGAGAGAGAGAATTAGTATGTTTAGTAGAGTTATTTTAAGTTTAGTCTAGGTTTAGGATATTTCTTATATGTTACACTCTGTGATTAATTTCTACTTAAATACTTATTTCATTTATTTTACATCCCAGCTATCAATTGATTTACTTAACTATCAAAATTAACCACTCACTTTTCTCTATTTCAGACATAATGGGTGAAGATGACGATGAGGATGAATTCGAAGATGATGACGGGGAATATGAAGAGGAAGACATCGGCAGCATCAAAGGGCAAGGAGAGGAACGACACAAAAACAAGAAAAAGAAGCTCAAGCCAAAGAAGCTGAAGAAATACATGCTACCACTACTACTGGCTTACAAGATGAAGTACTTCGCGTTAGTACCAGTCATGATCGCAGGGTTAGTCCTTCTGATCGGAGCAACCGGTCTAGCAGGATTCTTCTTTGCATTGTTCGCAGCGGTCATGGGATTACAGAAAGGAGGATATTAGAAGACCAAGGACACCGACATCAAAATCTGGAAGGAAGAATCGACTGTATAACACAGACAGACGAACTAAATTCGATTGAGGTTCCGCGCCAAAATGCTACTAACAGGGTTGTACTTTTTTTGGAACGGTATTTCAAATTTCGCGAACTCGATGTTATAATTAGAAAAATTAAGATGATGTGGAGTTTAAGATCAGTTTTTGTAGTCGGTAGTAAAAGTAAAAGTTAAAAATAAAGTCGACGACTCGCAGTTGCCATTCAGTCTAAGTAAGCGTCCATCTGGAATCCACCCTGCTAGTCTGAAGTCGAAAACAAAGAAAATCCACCGATAGTTGATTGGCAGATTTTTCTGTTCCGTTTTTATTTTCTGTTTTTCGTACAAAACTTGGACTATGTTTTTCTGTATTCATTTTTGTAATACAATCAACTCTATTTTTAAGCTCGCGCAAATGTAAATATAATTAAGTGTAGCAATAAGTTATTTATTTATTTATTGTTAGAACGAATAGTTATTGTAGTTACCAAATTATAACGTAGACAAATGTATCGCTAACAATGATAATATAATTATACGCAAGTGCTTTGATTTTTTATGATTTTTATTCATCACGTTTTTTAAAAATTATTGATGATTTTATGGTAAAATATTATTTAAATTTGAGACTTATGTAGAATTTGATTTATAAACAAGTTAAACAACATAAGGACACTCATTTCAATTAAAGAGCCCTTTTACATTTTTGTGTTACACTAATTCTACAATTTACTTTAAAAAGGCATAGAAAGTATTCTATTAATAGTCTTTGACGACACGAATGGCGTAGAGGTAGTGAGACTGCCTTACGTTCTTAGGGTTCTGGATACGAATCCCGGTAGGAGCAAACGTTTGTGTGACTCCACAATAATGCATACTATATTGAAAGGGAATGAGGAATACTAACTAACGAAATGAGATGAGGGAAGCAAAAGACAAAGAAAGAGGGTAGACTGATTTTTTCTGTTCCTAACAATTTATTTTCCATCCACCCGCATTTTCCAGTAAACCCGCGATCATGGGCGCTTGCAACAACTTGGAAATATCGGGAGCTCAAAACAATGAACAATCAAGGAAGATATCCTGCAAGTGACAATATAAGTTTTTCTACCAATTAGCACTGGGCCCGCGTGGTGGATCATACCCCATTCTCTCTCATAGAGATAGTGTGTGTCCCAGCAGTGGGAACATTAATAGGCTGATGATGATGATAAAGCTACTGAAGGTTACCTTAAATCTGAAGATAGATGAAATACCCTTGACACAATAAATAAATAGTTGTACAAACGACTGAAGACAACCAACGCCAGCGTTATGCTCCATTTAGTGTCTCATCATTTTCCAAATCCATCTTTTGTGGTCGATAAATTTAAAGTAATTCCAGAAAACGCAATAAAACATTTTTTTTTATTTTACTTGCTTGTATGCGGTCCTGGGGTTCCTCGGAGTGGTCAAAGTGTTGGAAGTTTTGATTGTAAATTGAAGACTTTGCAACCAATAAAGTGGGATAATGATTTTTAAGCTTTTGCATAGCTTCTATCGCGGGCATTGAGCGAGGAGACCGAATCCAGAAATTCCGTAACGAAAATAACCTAACGAAAAAAACCTAACACCAAAGAGTATGTAAACCAATAACACCTCATGTCACCCCATGTCAGACGATGACAATGACAAACTAGTTTTCTTTTTAATATATTGCCGTAACTAGGAGTTGTAGGTTGTATACATTTGATGTTAGACCTTCTTTGTAACCAATTTTATCAACTTATGCAATTATAATTATTTATGTATTTTATTTTTCCGCTTGTTGCCAGCTCGAGGACCAAACGCAGACTGAATGTTCAGGCTCGGCTTCCTCGAATTTTATAATGAATGTGTGTGTATGAACGACGCAAAAACGACGGGGTGTTATAAGCTTGACGTGTCTGTGTATGTGTATGTGGAACCATCATTATAAAATTCATAATTTCATCGTGATGGGAAGCCGAGCCTGAAAATTCAGTCTGCGTTGGGTCCTCGAGCCGGCAACAAGCAGAAAAATAAAATAAATAAATAATTATAATTGCATAAGTTGATAAAAATGCTATGCAATAGCTTAAACGCGGCAGTCCCCGAGTGCCACACTTCATTTTTTTTTTTTTTTTTATTTTTTTTTTTTTATTTGATTAAAGTGCTTTGTCGCTTAGCGACCACATCGCCCAGTACAGAAAAGCAAATTACTTACGATCTATTTAACACTAACTTACAATCTACTTATTACTAGCTCATACAGTTCTTTTGCTTTCTCGGACACTGGAAAAGCAAGGATGGAATTACAAATACCAATATTATTCGTTTTTCGTCCAAAAACATTAGGTCTACTACTTTCATTCCGGACACACTCCATCAGGATATGAAAAACATCATCAATTACTCCACAGTCATCACAATTTGGAGACAAAACTTTCTTCATTAAATGATAGAATTTATTCGAAGGAATATGGCCGGAACGATGTCTTAAAGCTATAGTAATTAATTTCCTGTTCAGATCACAATCAATCCACGGAGACCGAGAAATCTCTGGCTGGATAGTTCGGTACCAAATCCCCTTTTCTTTTGATCTTTCATCAAAATACTCTTGCCAAAAATCTAAACACTGCTTTTTTGCCTTTCCAAAATAGTCTGAATATAGCGGAGTAATATTCGTAGGGACTCCATCAACACAGGCTTGTTTGGCGAGTAAATCAACAATATCATTTTCTTCAAATTGAATATGTGACGGAATCCATTGAAGACGCACCGTTTTGGAATTAGCTTGAAGTTTTAAGATCAATTCATATATCGCGTAGGCTGTCGGAATACCTCGCATGTGAGAAGTGTGCCGAGCCAAGTGTTGCAGCGAGCTTTTGGAGTCTGTCAGAATCACAAAATTATCGCCATTAATCGACAGAATATAGGACAAAGCTTCCAATATACCAATCAACTCAATGTGCATAATAGAAATATCTGAATCAATCCTAAGCTTCATGTGGTTCAGAAGAACAGGATCCAAAAAGGCAGCGCCTCCTACATGTTTATCTTTGGAACCGTCAGTAAATACTGTATGATAACCAGGATATTGTTCTTGTATATATGAAATACATAAGTGTTTTAGTTGTAAAATAGTGTAGTGACGTTTAGCTTTAGAAATACTAGGGATGTTATCGAAGATTAAATGAGAAATATTTATGCTACTAATCCATTTATCAAGTGAAAACATACCAAGTTGAACACTCGAGTATATTGGGACGGAATTATAATGGGAGAAGATGTCAACAAGTAATGGCAGTTTCTTGTTCTGCCAATAGTTGGAGCCTCTAACTAGTGAAAGGTTTTCTAGTGATTCTAAGGTTTTATTGCTGCGGAAGGATTTTGATTTAAGAAAAAATTTGCATGCCAGGTATCTCCGACGAATATGAAGTGGCGGAAGGCACAGATCGCTTTCCATGACATGTATTGGGGTGCTCCTTATAAATCCGCCGACTACACGTAATGCCTGGTTTTGGACCCTGTCTAATTTTATTAGTTTTGTCTTGCAACTATTGTCGAACAAGAAACTGGCATAATCAAGCCTACTACGGATTAAAGAAATATAAATACGTCTTAAGTGTTTTTGATGGAGTCCCCATCCCGGACCGGATAAAACTTTAATCAAATTAATGAACTTCATTACTTTCTGTGAAGTTTCATTGATATGCTTGCCCCATCTTAATGAGCTATCCAGCCACAGACCTAGATATTTCACATTATTGACGACTTCAATTGAAATATCATCAAAATCAAAGTTGACAGCCCTTCTAAAGCAACCTTTTTTAAAAACACAGATCTTAGTTTTATTTGGAGACATAGTCAAACCTAACTTATCAATTAATACTTGAGTATATCGTAAAGCAGACCGAAGTTTTTCAAACGCTAAATCTAGATAATGATTTGTTGAGTACAACACAATGTCATCAGCATATTGAGATATATTAACTTGTCCAACTTCCTTACAAATATGTAGTGTTAAAATATTGAATAAAAGTGGAGCCAGTGGATCTCCTTGAGCTAGCCCACGGCCAGTAAATCTTACAACATCACAGCCGTACGACGTCACTTGCAGATGTCTATTTGATAAAAAGGACCACAAATAGAGACAGATTTTTGATCCAACCCCAAACTGGTCTAAAATACGTAGCAGGCAAGGGATATCAACATTGTTATAAGCGCTCTCGATGTCTATAAAACACGCCGCTGTAACCAAATTTTTAGAGAATCCTAGTTGGATTTCAGAGACCAACCGCGTAAGATTATCCAGACAAGATCGTGCTTTACGAAAACCTACCATGTCCTCAGGAAAGAGGTTTTGTTTTTCAAAGAACCATTCTATACGTTTGGCTAAAATGGCATGGAAAATTTTACAAATACAAGATATCAGGGAGATAGGGCGTAAAGAAGAACTACTATGCTTGGGAATTGGAACTATTTTGATTTGGCGCCATTGTAGAGGAACAAAACCAACAGAAAAACATTGATTAAATATTTGAAGTAACATAGATTTACCGGAAGGTGGGAGATGTTTTATCATGGAGAAGGAAATTTGATCTGAACCAGGGGCTGTATCAGTAGCTTTAATACAGTTGATCAATTCTGGCATTAAGATTGGCGAGTCCATCATTGCATTATTAGAATTAAAAATAGGCTGCGAGGGACAAACAAAATCTGGGGTAAGGTCGCTAAGCAGACGCTCGGCTTTTTCTTTATCTACACATGCGTTAGGAATTTGCCGACCCTTTAACCACCTCATCTTGCGCCACATTTCAGATGCTGAGGAGGTTTCATCTATAGATGAACAAAACTGCTGAAAAGATTTACATCTAGCGTTGCGAATAAGCCTTTGAGCAGTGCTTATTTTTTCTTTGAGGATATCTAAATTCCTGGGAGAGGGGCAGCCTCTCAGATTCGCGAGAGCCAAGCGCCGCTCCGCAACCGCCTTGGACAGCTCTGAAGACCAATATGGTTTAGGCTTAAATTTGTTACAAATGTGTTGAGGAATTTTAATGTAAGGAATATACTTATCCGCAGCTTTTTGCATTATATTATGTAGAAGGTCATATAACTCCTGAGGATCCCGAGGAGATACACAGCTTTGTAAATAATCGTCTATAAATCCAGAATATGAAGTCCAGTCAGATTTTTTAAAATTTCTTCTGCATTGGTATTCACGTCTAGTGTTAAGTACACAAATTAATTGAATAATAAGATGATCACTTCCGAGTGATTCGTTTGTTGGTTTCCACATAAATAATAAGGACAGATCTGATGAGACAAATGAAATATCAGGACTAGATTGCTGGAGAACTCCATCAACCATTCTGATTCTAGTGAAACTACCATCGTTTAAATGAATGAAGTTATAATCCAACATGGAGTCAAATATTTCAGAACCACGCCGATCAATTCTACCAGACCAATTAGAGTGATGCGCGTTAAAATCTCCTAATATAAGAGTTTTGCTGTTCCCAATAGAAAAGATTGCGTCCCAATCCCCTTGAGTGGTGTGAACTGTCGAAGGGCAATAAACGGACACTACATTCTCAATATGCTGACAATTCAGAATTCTAATATGTAACAATTCAATACCGGGGTTTCGACTTTGTGTTGTACAAACTACAGACTTAACAGAGCGGTGAGTCATAATGGCAACGCCACCGTAACCATCTTCTCTGTCCAATCTATACGTATTATACTCACTTATTTTAAAGTAGCTCTCGGGCTCCAACCATGTTTCGCTGAGCACAGCAAAATGGATTTTTTCTTGATTAAGATGCAATTCCAGTGAACGAGATTTGGGCCTAATACTCTGACAATTCCATTGTATAATGTTTAAGTTCAAACTATTACTGTTATCAGCCATTTCCAACAAATAAATTAAATAACACATCGATAGATAAACTACTTACAATTTTATGTGTCAGCCACTCTGAGAATATGGAAATTGATTGCTGTATTTTATTCTGTAGAGATTCTGTGCTTCTTATAATATTTTTAATTTTTCTAATCAAATACCAAAAATTTAGATTATCTGGAGCCTTATTATTATTATCAGAATGATGGATTTTATTCAGATGAGGAGAGTTAATTTTCTCTGATGAATCTGAAGATTCTGAGACTTCATTCCATATCATGTCCTCGGCAGGTGTAGGGGTTGCTGGTCGGCGATTTTGTTTCTTGAGATTGCGTTTAGGCAGAGGCTTAGTTTGTTGATTAAGTGTGGATGTACTTGGGCAGACCACTTGTGAGACTGTGCCGACGTTTTCGTCAGTTGGGAGTGGCGCTGGGACCGCACTGATAGTTGTGGCAATAACTGTAGAAGACGATTCGACTGCAGGTATTGGTTCAGAAACTATGTGTGGGACATTAGCAGGGGAGGGTGGAACGTATAATGTGAGAGCTCTCCTGTAGGAGCAATTAAATTCTGACATTAAATCCCTCAGCTTCTTTTCTTTCTTAAAAAAGGGGCATATTTTGTCAAACGCCATGTGATCACCTAAACAATTAACACAACTAAATGATGTACTGGTACAGTTTTCGTGTTTTTGAGAGCACTTGGGGCATACGAGGTTCTTTGATGGACATCTTATCTTTAAGTGGCCATACTTCCAACAGTTAGCACATTGAGTGACAGGGAATACAAACCGCTCCACTGGGATCCTCAAACTGTGAATGTAGACATAAGGCGGAAGAGAAGGTCCTTTAAATCCAAGCCGAATAGTTTCACTCGGAGTCCAGCCGTTACCGTCTAGGTCACCCGGGCACCGTTTATTTAGCCTCTTGATGGATATTATTTCCGCACTGCTTGACAGGTTAGCTTTAAGATCTTTATCAGATATCTCGAGCTCCATAGATCTAATAAGGCCGTACGACACTCCTACTTCTGAAGTTTTCTGACAAGACCAGCCCATCTCCGTAAATACTGGGCAATTTATAAATTCATCTGCATCGAAATCAGTATCAAAAGTAATTAACATCTTATTACGATGCACGTATTTAATCCTGAAAATCTTGTTACTAGCAATGTTATGAGTCTTAAGAATTCGAGCTAAGGCGAACTGTTTCGGCAGCGGTTCTTTACAACTCACGGCCACCTGTGTCCTTTGTTCTTTTTCCCTCTCACCTAAGTCTCCTCTATTACAAACTACTTTGCTTCGTCCTCTATTTACTACGCTCCATCCTTCTTCAGACGAAGTTTCCTCCCTTGGTCTTTTCCCTCGTATCAACTCCGTATCATTTTGTTGTGTATTATCCTCAAATTCCATATTTGTACCGTCTTCCAATTCGTCAGCGCTCGATAATGAATTGATGTTTACATTACTTGGATTTGATTCACACATGTGAACAAAACAACAGCTGCAGGGACCGACCGGCGAAAACCGGTTGGCCCGAGCGTAAACAAGACAAAAAAATATGCGCACACTAAACTGTAACAGATGTAAGTAAACGTCCGCTCACAAGGATAGCTCGTGCGGCACTCTTCATTTTTTTTTTTTTTTTTTAAGTTACAACATATTAACCATAACAATTGATACCTTCTAAACATTATTTAACCACACTGTACCTACCTGAAAAAGAGTTTCTCGTAAAAAAAGATGTTCAGAAAGTAGCACAACATACCTAAATGAAACTTTAGTATACATCAAACAGCGCCACCTATTGTATTGAGCTCGAACTACCTGCTTTTCAAAGGAACCAAGGAATCACCAAGGAATGATAGGATGATATCAGTTAGTTAACTTGTGGTAAAGTTTATGCAATGAGTTATAGAATAGAATAGAATAGAATGGAATAGTTTGTGTTGGAATTGGTAGACCATATTCTGGTCCCGGCTGTAATTTGTATAGTATTTGATCTTTGACAGTCGTTAGCCCAAAAAAAATTATTCAGTAGCCCAAAAAGTCAGACCACCAGTGCGTATCGTTAATTACCCAGTACTAACTGGGTTGTGGAGGTAAGATAAGCAGTCGCTCCTTGTAAAATACTGGTATTCAGCTGTATCCGGTTAGACTGGAAACCGACCCCAACATAGTTGGGAAAAAGCTAGGCAGATGATGATGATTATAGGTCTGTGTGCTACTATCACAGACTTTTTGAATGAGTGTCGTAAGTGTCTTGAGTCTTTCTATCCGCATATTAACGTAGCTACCAACTGGGCTAAAGTAAATTTTAATATGACTTACCATTTGCAACAAAATCTATACTTTCTATAATTATGTCAACGTAAAATTGTCAACCACGTAAGATTGTAAAATAACTAGAGAGATTGTAAACTCTCGACATATTGTCAAACGAACATACTGCTTACAAGAAAACGCATTATTATTCGGTAGATTGTAATCTATCGAAGTGAAACCGTAATATTGTAAAATGCATGCGATGGAAGTCACCTTACGCGGTGTGGAGGAGAGGGCGGGAAGGAGGGGTTCCCCTTGCCCAATGGTACCACTCTCATGAAAAGATAATGTCCTTAGAAATACTGATTAATATAACCTAACCTCAAAACACTTTATATTCCCCTAAAAAGCGCAGTCGGCGAGGGCGACGTTTTTTTGACGCCGATCCATCCTGTTTCTAATACTTATCGAAATCGTATCGATTAAAATAAAAAATAAAAATTGTTAATACTTACAAACAAAATGTATGGGAAAAGTTTTTTGCAATAACTGACTTTTTTAGTAACTTTTTGATTAGCAATAGAAACAAGATCGATTGGTAGTCCCCCGTTTGCCGTATCCACCCTGTATAAATCTGAACATGAGAGCCCGTTCAGATTTATATCAGGTGCCAGTGTCTATAATACGAGTAGTACATTGTAATACAAGGGGCTAAAATTACCCATTATAGACGAGGTAGTAAATAGGACCGGAGTTATAATGGGATTTTAGCGCCGTGTGTTACACGGTACTTTTCACTACGATTGCGAGAAAATAAAGTAACCATATTAAATATGATAGTTTATTTTATGAACAATGAAATGTGCAATTTGTACTGTTGTTCAAATTTAAAAAGATGTTTTTCCCAGCAACATAATTTCAGTTCTCTGTGAAGACGAATATAATATTGTGTCGTCTGTGGGGTAAACGTAGGAGATGAAAAGGAATCCTACTTATAATTCAAATAAATAATACAGAAAAGATCGTAAAATTTTGAGCCCGCATGCTTTTTCAAATTTATTCTGTAGCTGGAATGCAACGCGGTGTGCGTAGAATTCTACAGAATTCTGCCAAAGAGTTCGGTGTTCGGCACGTTTTGGTTCCATTTTTTAAATAAAATGTTTGTTTTTAATGGCACAGTAACAAGTCGATTCTTTATGAATTATGAATAAATTCTTATGCGTTTTCGAACACCTATGACGAAAATTAAAAAAAAATACTTTTTTTCCCTAGGGCAATAAATACAATTTTACGTCCGCTCTGGTACGCCATTATGACAGTCTTTTTGAGCAAGAGGAGTGAAAAAGTTTTTTTTAAATTACCAATGATAAACTAGTAATTCAGAACATATTAACGCCTTTCGCCTTGTACTCGTATTGTGCGAACCTGAACTTGACTACGAAATTGGCGCCTTTGTTCGTACTTTCAATATTCACAATCAATTTCAAAAGATGATTTTCATATTCATTCGATTTACGGCTTCAATTTAACAACAATTACAATGCTTAATACAATAGCCATATTTTTTCGACTTCACCTTCTAGATTTGAGAATATAATCTAGGACCCTCTAATACCTCTAGGAGTAAAATAATTAGGGTCCTTTGGTTCGAATAAGGATCACGGAACTAAATCAGTACTTCAAAAAGAAAACTAGACACAACAACAAAGCTTTCCCTAACACTAAAATTAACGACTAATTACTTAGAAAAAACGCATTGAGTCATTAAAAAGTACCGCATGATAGGCCATAATGTTCCCATTTTTACGCTATAAAACTCAGTGACAACTGACAGCACCACCACTTCAATCGTGCATGTCAAACACACAATTGCCAACACAAAATATGCAAATAAATTGCTAATTTGAACTTTAATGCAAAGAAATAAGTGACAGAAATGCTTCCCTACTCTCGAGGTCTAATTCTGGATAATGCAAGTAATTACGGAATAGTGAAAACTGAAACCTTGTTTGGATTTGCACCTACTAGTCACGATAAGTATGTGGATACAAGCTTCAATTCCACTGAACCAATGGAATGGATTATTGCCAGCAGCAACTTCGCACCTCGGTCTTTGCAAGGTATGATTAGTTATTTGCTGTATTGATAGTTTTCTAGTGTTTATTGAACTCTACTATCCACTTTACTTTTTCTTTATAATACTCGTTTTATCCCACCTCTGGGCAAAAGTGTCTTCTTGTATAGAAAAGACATGAGCATCAATCACCACGATTGCTAAAACTTAATTGTGATTTCAGACTTATGTCAGTTGCATTTTCCTCACGAAGTTTTCTGTCAATGATATCAGTAATATCTAAAATAAACTTGTCAACTACATGGTAATTTGAATTTAAAATGTCGCATTTGTACTTGGCCAGATTTGAATCAACAACTAATTATACTCATACTTTCGCCGTGGTAAAAAGTTGAGACAAAGTTAATTACGAAATAATAAACTATGCTCATACTTCATTCAGTCAAAATACCATAATATCCCTTGAATACGAAGTCTCTGTTCCAATTCACTGCCAAAACTGAAAAATATTAAATTTCCTTCATTTTCTTTGGAAGTTTCAGACGCAGAATCACGAGACTTAAAACCCTTGCCAAAAGCAGAAGCAAAATCTAAAAAATCTTCTAAAAAGAACAAGAAGAAACACTTCGGTGATAAAAAGAAACGGACAGGCAAAGGTAAAGTCAAAGGACAGAAGTGCATTTTCAAGGTCTTTAGGAAGACGAACAAAAAGAATAGAAGAGGGGGGAACAAGAACTCAAAGATGCAAAAAAAGTATATGATGCCGTTGATTCTGGGTCTACTGGCAGCCAAGAGTCTGCTGATTCCAATAGCTTTAAAGGCTTTGGCGTTCTTGTCTGCTAAAGGTAAGGCTTACTAACAAAATAATATTATAAATAGTTTTGTGTTGGGTAAGACCTGTCATATCGGAATACCACTAGAAGTAGCCTATAATAAATTAGCAGAAGAATTTAAGAAAAACAGTCATGCCTCGTTTTAGTAGTTTCCACGGCCAATATTGGCCAATTCAGATCCATGAAAAGTATGTAAACAACCTCATCACAAATCAATTAACCAAGCGTTACGTACATCAAACTAAGCAACTTTACGCAAAAATTATGGCTGGGAAACGACTTTTTTTTGGGTGAATAATCATGTGTTGTGGTAAAACTCTATGTAACGCTCTCAAAGCATTGTGCTGATGGATGGATTGAATAGTACGCGGGCCGTGGAGAAGTTCAAAGTAAAATCTAACAACAAAAAACTTTGCCGAAAGGCACTTATTCTCCCCATCATTGCGATAATTTTTTTGTTCCACACCATACCTGGGAACCTTCTAGGTACGGAGATATGGGGGGTCAAAGTTACAACTTTTTGACAAGTTTTTTTTTTAATACAAGTTTTTTTGAAAGCGTTTGACTTTTAACACCTCCACGACTCCCGTACTATTCAATCCATCCATCAGAACAATGTTTTAAGTGCGTAACATTGAGTTCTACCTCAAAACATGATTTATAACCTCAAAAAAAATATAGTTTCCCAGCAATCATTATTGCGTAAAGTTACTTAGTTTGATGTACAGAATGCTTTGTTAACGGCTTTGTGATGAGGTGGTTTACATCCTGTTTTAAAGCATTGTTTATTTATAATGTAACCATTTGGAGTTAGCAGCAGCAAATTACTTTCAAGGTTTCTCTGCAGGACTAATGATGGGGTTCTTCTCAACTGTTATGGCATCCGTGCTCAGTCTCAAAGCCTCATTCGACCACAACCACAGCTACCAGAACAGGAAAGATGACACCAAGACACAGGTAGAAATCATCCAAGTGCCTTCGAAGAGTGAGGATCATGTATACTATGATGAGCATTACAAAAGAGGGGATTATATACCAGTGCCTGTGATGGTGCATTGATTTGGTGGAACAAAAATTGTTATAATAAAAAAAATAGCATAGTATTTATTCGTGTCCAAAGTAGTTCTAGATTTCTGTGTTACTATATTTGTAACGAGGTGTCCTGCGTGAGCGACACATGATTTTGGTCATTGCTTCTCGAATCATAGAGTACAGTACAATTTTCCATGAAAGTTCATATCTAAAGTACAAACTTTTTAAACTTTTTCGTAAAATCTGAATCAAATAGAAAAAAAAACTATCTTCTGAATCAACAATTTCGTAGTTCGCATTACGCCGCGGTTTGCCGCAGACTGCCATATAGAACGCAAGCAGGGAATGCCGTTGAGTTGATCGGGCTCGTCGCCTTCGCAGCGTTGCATCGCGTCGTATTCGTCGCAAGATAAAGGGATCTTTATTACGTGGCCCGAATCAGAATTAACGGTGACAAGTTGTTATTTCATGAAACAATATTTCGCAAATGTTTATCAACAGCGCCCTCTGTCAACGTTAAACGAGCACCAAGAGATTCTTGTAACCTTGTAGGAAAACTGCATTTAATATAGCTGAAAGCTAAAGGTATATACGTTGTATAAATTATGAATATTTTATTACTCAACCAAAGAATTATTTGTATGACAAAATAAACTGAGTAAATTCTTTTCATTGTTGTTTTATTTACATTTTTATTCTAAACTCTCAGACGGCACACAGTTTCAACCGCATAGTTCCCGTTCCCGTGGGAGTATGGGGATAAAATATAACCTACTAGCTCCTGCCCGCGACTTCGTACGCGGATCCCGTTGCTAAAAAATATTTTTTTTTCAATATAACGTATCTGTTACTTCTAATACCTCCAAGAATATGTGTACAAAGTTTCATGATGATCGGTTGAGTAGTTTTCGCGTGAAAGCGTAACAAACAAACTTACATTCACATTTATATAATAGTAGGGATAGGGAAGTAGGGATATTACTTGCACTTAATGTACCTATCCATTACTGAACGAATTTTTCAAATCGGTCCTGTAGATTGTAAAGAAGATGGATCAAAATTGCCCCACGTCCTATAACAATATGACATATCTCAAAAAAAAGATAAAAATGTAAAAAAAAATATGGCATGCTTCCTAAGTTCATTTTTTTACACCTTCATATTATAAAAAAAATGCTATGAAAATAGTTCAGGCGGTGTTATGAAAAAATTGTTCGTATGAGAATTTATGGACCGATTTAAAAAAATCCTTTTTTGTTTGAAGGGTACCCCTAAGGTTATCCCACTGCCATAAAGTCAGGTCTCCGGTCTCCAGGCTCTTGGAGAAATGAAAGTAAAATCTCAAAAATAAGCTCATTTTTTCAATTAAGGTAGTTTTTAATACAATACATTTATTTTGTTCAATCAACGATGAACTGACGATTATCTCCTTATTTATCTGATTATGAAAACGTGAGAACAAAAGCTAGAGCTTGAATGTTTGAATACTATACTATACTTTTTGACGATCCGAATGGCGTAGTGGTAGTGACTCTGCCTTACGTTCTTAGGGTCCAGGGTTCAAATCCCGGTAGGAGCAAATGTTTGTGTGATGAGCATGGACATTTGTTTCCAAGTCATGGATGTTTATGTGTATAATGAGTATGTATTTACAAACAAAAAAAGTATATATGTAGTATATTAACTATCTAGTGTCCACGACAAGCTTTGCTTAGTGTGGCACTAGGTGGCGCCGTGTGTTAATGTCCAGTGATATTGATTTATTTATTTATATTATTATTCAGAATTCATCATTAAACAACAGTAACAAACTAATACATATTTTTAACCTTATACTATAACTATACACGCAGCTTTGTCGGCGTCGTGTTTCGTTGCGTGGTATCGCGTAACCGTCCACGGAAGCGACGATATACACCCTTCGGCCAAAAGTCCTCTTTCAAGCAGGTCTGTAGATGTTGGGTTGGAACTCGAACCACAAATGACCTAAAGTTGAAGCTGTGGCGCGATTCCAGACTTTCCACCCGCAGAATGAAGTTGGTCTTCACATTAAAGTACTGCACGACTTCCTCAGTTGTAGTGGAGTGATGCAGACGTGAAATGTACAGCTGCGTCGTAGGCACAGCAGTGCAGCAGCAAGTTAGGTCCACTCGGTGCGGTACCGCACAGGGCATCTTCTTCTTCCTTTCTACTTTAGTGAAGCCGTCCTCATCAACCTGGCTCGTTCTTGGCACGGAGCATCGGACCGCAGTCAGGTCAGGTTTTTCCTTTTCTGGTTCGTCTAGGCTGCGACGCATCAGATTTTCAAAAGTGAAACAACATCATTCACTTGCATTTCCTTAGCTTACTTGCCGCGTCGCGTCGCTATCGTTATTCGTCTCTCTCATTTGTGTTATTGTAAGTGAAAAAACCTCTGTCAACCACTCCCTCGCGTTACCACTGACGTTTCTGTCTCATCATAATGCAATATGTAAAAAAAAAACAACAAGACAGTGAAACACGAATAATGTGAATTACAAAAATGAGCTTATTTTTGCTATTTTACTTTCATTTCTCCGGAATCCTGGAGACCAGAGGCCTGACTTTATGATCGTGGGACTACCTTGGGGGTACCCTTTCAAACAAAAAAAGAATTTTGAAAATCGGTCCATAAATACTCTTAAGAAAGATTTTTTCATAACAGCGCCTGCACTATTTTTAAAGCAATTTTTCCATAAGAAGGTGTAAAAAAATGAAGTTAGGGAGTATGCCATATTTTTTTATACATTTTTATCTTTTTTTTGAGATACGTCACTTTGTTATAGGACGTGGGGTAATTTTGTATGGATTGTGATCCGTCTTCTTTATTCGTTACATACAAACATATAAAAATATAATATTTTCCTCTTTATTATAATATAAGTATATTACTATAGAATTATAGCCACCGTAAAATTATCAAAGACGTTAGATTGTAAAACAACTAGAGAGATTGTAAACTCTCGAAATATTGTCAAACGAAAATACTGCTTACAATAAAACGCATTATTGCCCCATGGTACCACTCTCATGAAAAGATAATGACCATTCCTGAGAAATACCGATTAATATAACCTAAACACAAAACACTGGATATTCCCCTAATAAGCGTAGTCGACGGAGCCCCGCTACGCGGGGCCCCTATTTCTGAGTGCAGGGTTTAAAGGAACCTAACTAACCTAACGTAGGGGTGCTCCAAGTCCCGATTATGGGGGCAGAGATGCTTTCGTTGCATGCATTTCACAAGGTTTCACTTTGATAGATTAGAATCTACCGAAAAATAATGCGTTACATTGTAAGCAATATGTTCAGTTGACAATATTTCGACAGTTTACAACCTCGCTAGAAAGATTGCAATCTAACGTGTTTGACAATTTTACGGTGACATAGCCATGTAAATCCTATTTATTTGGCTTTCCTGTAAAATCATTACCAAACTTTTCTTCCACTGGGTTGAAGAGTATTTATTGAACTCATTTTTACAGAAGTAAACAAAGCTGGCAGATAAACAAAAGCAGTCACAAATCTTAAGCATGACAGTAGTAGATCTGACACCCAGAAAAACTACACACTGACAGAATGTGAAATCTAAAAGTAAAAATGTATTAATAAATTCCAACAAAAAATCAAAAAAGCCACATGGAACATAACGTTACCAGATAATCACGGGTAGGCTCGTGATAATTCAAAACCATGGGAAAAAGGAGAAGACGTATTTTCCCAGCAAAAAAGAAGCGATCAGTTTTCAGCAGACCTCATCCGATCCGTCGGAAAATGGCGTTGCGACACCGAAAAATGAAGGCGTATTTGCACAAGCACAATCCTAGGATGTTCATTACGAAAAATGTGAGGAAAGTTGTCGGTAAGATATACACAGTGTCTGACAAAGTCAGGGATAAGATAGCCGAGAGCACAATGGCTTTAGACAACCCGTTCAGCGCACAATTTTATGAAGACCGATGTAGTATCCAGTAGAAAGAAAATGTGTCGTTGTAAAATGATTTGGGATAAGAAGAAACAGAAGACTTGATGTTCATGGACCGTTCTAATATTTTAGTGTCTTTATTTTGTACCTTTTCAAACTTATTGTGGATATATTTTTTTGTATCAAGGAAACTTTCAAACAGTGTGCTGACATGGCAGCGTCAGACAAATCTACTGCACATTTGCTAAGTTAATTCTACTTCACTGCGTTGTTAATAGCAGTAATTAGGTACTTTGAAATGAGACTTTTTTCAAGATAAATGTAAACAATATAAAAATATTTTACAATCATACTTTGTTTCAATGTCTTTCCTTTTCAAGGCTGAAAACCTCTAAATACATAACATTAACTAAACTGCACATCACACTATTCGAATTTCACACATCTATTATATTTTTTTTCAAGGACGCCCCTCGCTAGTTGTGTGATGAGTCCCATGTGATGGGGGCGAACCTATTACTAAAGACTTAGAGCTCTGCCTCATTAAGACGCCATGGCGACGTCGCTGGCTACGTATCCAAGCAGTTAATATTGAAATGTATGGTACCAAACTCACTTGGAAGCGTGGCCACGAGCTACAGCTCCCAACGTGGCTTCTGGATACCCTGGCGGGCTGGCGACGTTGCCACTATAATGTATACGTGTAAGCTGCACCTCGCTCACTCAGTCACCAATCAGCCGCCATTTTGGACGGCGCTTGCTCGGAATATACCAGTTGATGTAGTATTAATAATGAATTTCGATACTGAAAAATTTGTAGTTAAAATTCGTCTTTGATCTTATATTATATAATAACTAGCTGACCCGCGCAACTTTGTCTGCGTAAGACGAACCAACAGTTCCTAAAATTAGCGCGTTCAGCCAACCTAACAATTAAACTCTGTCGCTTTATAATATTAGTACAGATTGAAGTCAGTAACAATTTATTTTTTCTCGAATAGGTTTACATTAAACGCCAAAATATTCAACTTATGTTTTTCCAAATAAGGACTCTTCCCTCGACAGCCTTACGTTTCTATCCTTGGACACTCGACAATATCACACTCCGGCTAGGTCGAAAGTTCTTATCAAGTGGCATGACATAAGCCGAGACACGTTAACGCTGCTTCAAACTGTTGCGGACCTCTCGCATCTGCCTTCTTTCTCCAAAGTCAGACCTTAAATGGTAGTCATACTCCAGGCAGGACAACACAATACGATGTAGATGCTGTAAACTCTTGAAAACCTATTGCAAATTCTTTTTGTCTCCAAGCCTCCATCATGAGACCTTCAATGACAGTCATATTCTAGCTATTTCTAAAGTTCTCATCAGGGTGCATTAAGTATGTCGTGCGGTGTCCCACAGGGATCGGTTCTGGGACCGCCCCTGTGGAACATCGGTTAAGACTGGGTGCTGCGCGCGGACCTCCCTAGCGGTGTCAGCGTCGTCTGCTACGCAGATGACACCCTGGTGCTGGCACAGGGGAGGTCGCACGAGGCGGCGGCCGAAACTATGACACGCGGGGTTGCGATAGTCGTTGAGAGGATCCGGCAACTGGGTCTCGAGGTGGCATTGCACAAGTCCGAGGCCATGTGCTTTCATGGGCCTCGGAATGCGCCACCGTCGGGATCCACACTGACGGTAGGAGGGGTATCCATCGGCGTCGAGTCGACGTTGAAGTACCTAGGACTCGTCCTCGACAGCCGGTGGAACTTCGTGGAGCATTTCCGACGTTTGGCCCCCAGGCTGGAACGGACAGGGGCTGCCTTCAGGCGGCTCCTGCCCAACCTTGGGGGGCCGAACGCCTCCTGCCGCAGGCTCTACGCGGGAGTCGTGCGGTCCATGGCCCTCTACGGGGCCCCAGTGTGGGCGCGTTCGTTGAAGCGGCGAGCCGCTCACCATTTGAACGCGCCCCAAAAAGTGGTGGCCGTAAAGATGGTCCGTGGGTACCGCACGATCTCTCGCGAGGCGGCCGGGCCTGCTTGCCGGATTGCCGCCGTGGGATCTGGAGGCGATAGTCCTCGCGCGCCTGCATGAGTGGCGCGCGGAGGTACTACGCCGGGGGGAAACTCCGCTGCCGCGGCAAATTGCCGCTCAGCGGACTGACCTCCGGCGCGATCTCATGGCGACATGGAGAGAGCGACTGTCGCAACCCCGTGCAGGGCACGCCACGACAGTGGCGGTAAGTCCCCTCTTTGAGGAGTGGCTAGAGAGGCGCCACGGCGTCCTCACCTTCCGCCTGACGCAGGTCCTCACCGGACACGGATGTTTCGGGAGGTACCTGCACCGAATCGGGCGGGAGGAATCGCCCGGGTGTCTCCACTGCGAGGATCGACCGGAGGACACGGTGGAGCACACGGTGGAAGTCTGCCCTGCGTGGGCGGAGCTCCGCCGTGTCCTCGTGGCAGCGATCGGCGGCGGCGACCTCTCGCGTCCGGCCCTGGTTCAATCCATGGTCCGGAGCGAGACGGAATGGGAAGCCGTCGCCTCCTTCTGCGAAGCAGTTATGCTAGCGAAGGAGGTAGCGGAACGAGAGAGGGAGAGATCCTCTCTTCCCAGCCGCCGCGGGAGACGCAACGGGCGTCGGGGGCCACGTGGTGGCTACCGGCCACCGTAGATGCGGGCCTGTGGCCGGCTGGCTATGGGCTAGCTAGCCGTCCGGCCGTCTAACGACGACGACAGGCCGTGTCGACGGCGCGTTTGTGTTCCACGCGCGCCTCAAAGAGTGTCAGCAAAAAGAGAGGGGCCCGCAAGGGCCGAAGCCTGCCGGGGTTGCGGGCCTGTTCGAAAGAGATACCGCGGCCCCGGAACGTAAAAGGCGAGGAAGGAACATGGATGGTTTTTAGTCAGTAAGAGTCTGACACTCCCTCCCGCTCCGCCCAGAGTGGGGGGGGTCATTTGATGATTTCCCATCCTTATGTGCATTAAGTGAGCCCAATGACGATATAGCTGCTGTTAACTGTTGAGGATCTCTCGCTACTACCTTCAGTCTCCATTGTTAGACCATCGATGACAGTCATGCTCCAGCTAGGTTTAAAGTTCTTATAAAGATGCACGAAATGAGCCTTAAACACGATAGAGCAGATTTGAAGTGTTGCGGACCTCTTGTGACTGCCTTTCGTCTCCATCGTCAGACCTCCGATAATACTCATACTCTAGCTAGGTCTAAAGTTTATATCAAAGTGCATGAAATGAGCCGACACACGATATAGCTACTGTAACTGATCACTGTCATACTTCAGACAGGTCTAAAGTTGTCAAAAAGGTTTATGAAATAAGCCCCAAAACGATCTTCTTCTTTATTATGTGGTTAGTGCCTAACCTGTTGTCAGAGTTTTTATGCCGACCAAAGCCCTCTGTCTTAGCTTTACATGCCTTCGAGAAATAACTCACAGGAATGCTGTGGTTTTCTCACGATGTCTTTCTTCACCGAAGCAAGCGATCTTTCCTTCCTTATCGTGTTGTTGCCTAACCTGGTGTCAGAGTTTTTATGCGTCACATGGGCCTCTGACTTGGCTTAACATGCCAAATGTCTCTCAGGCATGTTGGTTTCCTCACGATGTTTCAGCAAGCGATGATTATACAATACGCACATGAATTCGAACACAACTATTTTCAATAAAAATGGGACAAACTTTGCTAAACACGCTTTTCAATAAAGATAATCATGAAAATCGGACTTCTCCGGAAAAAGTTATGCGTCATCATCATCATCATCCATAGTCCGACTTCACCGACTGCTGACTCTCTTTAGTTGTGCCAAGCTCCACGCTCTTGTGCCAGTATCATCCAGGATGGACGACCAAAACTTCTGTTTGGATTTCTAGAATGCCACTTGGTCACAGCTTTACTCCACCTGACATCACCGCGCCTTGCTAGGTGTCCTGCCCTACTCCATTTGAATTATCATCATTCATCATTATTTCAGCCGAAAGATGTTCACTGCTGGACATAGGCCAATCAAGGTGTCGCCACATTGACCGGTCTCGTGCGACTTCATCATTCGGTCATTTGAGTATTGCTCAGCCATAATATAGGTACCAGAAAAACAGGCGTTGAATTGAGAACTTCTTCCAAAAAACCCAAAGAGACATCTGACACGGGAGAAGTCATTCCCAGAGTGGGAGAAGTCATTTGATGATTTCACATCCTAAAACAAAAACCCAATAAAAAGACATCTGACACGGGCGAATGCCAGTATCTTTCTTTCACTGAAAATCGTAACACCGTGATTCAGAAAATGGAGTCAAATGAACAACGCCATTTATAGAGCACGGAGTTAAACTACTAAAACATATGCATGGAAAGCGGTCGAACGGACACTCTACTGGCTTTGTAGATTCTTAAAGCAGGGTCATGTTGACTATTCTCTTGTTCTCTATCTTGTGATTTTTATTCATTAGTACCATTTTGATTTCATAGATGTCATTGCATGTATCCTTAGATCATGATGATAAGTTTTCCTTAAATTTTAAGTCATATATCTTTTGATGGAGAGCACCGATTGCAAAGAAACAAAAATCAAAGTTTCTCTAAGTTATGCACAATAATAATTTGTGCATTAAATCAAACCACATTGGTTTTATAATTTACACGTAAAAGGGTTACGTAGAGACTCACAGACACAGACGAAAATTTAAGAAGTAGTAGAAAAAGGGTTCTGTGTGTGATCCTTTAACGGTTTAAGCGCAATGTTTACAGATTTATTATTTGAAATAAATGACTCCCAAACTGTCGTTTAAGTGTTAAAAAAAATATGTATAAAACAAAGATTTGGAAATATGTAAGCTTAAAAAAAAAAAAAAAACTTTGTTACAAAAAGTGAAAACCGGGTGGTTTTTAAACGTGCGAACCAAAGTTATCATCGGAAATCTTACAGCATTACACAAAATCAAAAAGTATTTTATGTCTATACTGAGGCTTGACCTTGCGACTCACTGTTCGAAAGATGGTTGCCGTCACCGAGAGGCTATTTGTTCTCGTGACAATCTGTCTAAATTAGTTATTCTATTACAATGCATGTTATGACAGTTGTCAGTTGTCAAACAGTTGAAAACTATAGACGTAATGCAATATTGCTCACCCCCGTAAGTAATTAGCGTGTTAATATATAGCCTATGTCCTTCCCTAGGTTGAAATACATCTCCTTGCTAAATTTCATTACGATCCGATCAGCCGTTTTGTCGTGAAAAGGTAGCAGACAGACAGACAAACAGAGTTACTTTCGCATTTATATAATGGTAAGGATTATATAATTATATAATTATTATATAAATAATTATTAATTATTAATTACTAATAATTAATTATTAATTATTAATTATTAATTATTAATTATTAATTATTAATTATTAATTATTAATTATTAATTATTAATTATTAATTATTAATTATTAATTATTAATTATTAATTATTAATTATCTACACTTCTACACTAATATTATAAAGAGGAAAACTTTGTTTGTTTGTTTGTTTGGTTGTAATGAATAGGCTTAAAAACTACTGGACCGTTTTTAAAAATTCTTCCACCATTCGAAAGCTACATTATCCACGAGTAACATAGGATATATTTTATCCCCGTACTCCCACGGGAACGGGAATTACGCGTGTGAAACCGCGTGACGTCCGCTAGTATATTATAAAACGTGGAACCCATAGTTTCTTTTTTGTTTTTCTTTTTCATTGTTCTGGGACGTAGGTAACAAAGAAGTGCGATTTCTTCTACATCCATTCCTGACGACTGCGACGTTAACTGTCGAGACGCCATGGCCACTCGACTTGGCGACCGTGGGATGCCAGAAGTAGCCAGGACTGCGCCACTAGCGACGTCGCCATGGCGTCTTAATGTGGCAGAGCTTTTAAACATGATTTGGCCAAGTGTGGTTGTACCTACTACAGGAACAACTCTGCTACGGAAAAGTTTATAAACGAAAAATTCATAAACACTTTTCGCTCAATCTAGAAATTGAATCTCAAAGATAACACTTACATCCACTTAAACCAAGACATAGTGGCTCACACGAGTAAAGCATTTAGTTTTCTTTTATTTTTACAGAAACTTGAGTTAGCTCTTACAAGAATACATTAACTTCCTAGCCATCTTAACAAAATATATTTTCCGAAGCAAAAGGTTTTAATTCAGTTTTTTTTTTAAATATTATTTAAGCACTAGCTGACCCACGCAACTTCGTCTGCGTCACATATATGAGAGAAAAAGCTCACAAAAGGAATAAATTTTCCCCGTTTTTGCAACATTTTTCATTTATGTTCCGCTCCTATTGGTCATAGCGTGATAATAATTATAGCCTATAACCTTCCTCGATAAATGGACTATCCAACACAAAAAGATTTTTTCAATTCCAACCAGTAGTTCCCGAGATTAGCGCGTTCAAACAAACAAACAAACAAACTCTTCAGCTTTATAATATTAGTATAGAAGTATAGATATAGAATAACACAAAGATTTTTGTCTGGACTTCATACGAAAATTCGTAATTTTTACGAATTACTTTTAAAGATAAACGTCACATAAATTCTAGTTATCACTAGTATCCCCATATGTATTTATTAATCCCCACTTTCTACTCCAAAAATATCGTCGGTAATAAATAAATAATTTGTTTCACTCATAACACTGACCACGACGCGGTATTAATACGTGTTATACAACGTAAAGTGTGCCAACGCACTCGGGACGTTGCGTAACGCTCACCCATTGCTTCTCACGGGTTATAGTATATGTGAGAATTGTAGATAAGCATACATGCTTCAATGTTCAGTAGCTTATAAGTGCCGGGGAATGGAAAAGCACGTAAAAAAACGTAATACCAAAATAATTTGTAAATAAAACATATTCCTAAGGTAGTGTCTATTTATTTCGATTAGATCACAGAATATCTAGGTTCCCAAATATACGTTTCGAATGGACCCTGATTTAAACAAGAGTTATGAGGAAAAATAAGTATTCTGTAGAAATTTTGAATTCATCATGTCTCGTCTTTACATTGTTCTTTCAAAATATATATTTGGGAACATAGATATTCTGTAATCCAATCGAAATAAATACATACTATCTTAAGAATATGTATGATTTACATATTTTTTCGGTATTACGATTGTATGAACGACGCATGCTCCGCCGGCCCCTTAAGTAATCAGTGGCTCAAAAGTCTGACAACCAGTCTTACCAAGGGGAATCGTATTATCCAGTAATGACTGCGTTATGGAGGTAAGATTGGCCGGCGCTCCTTGGAAAATACTCTTGGTATAAATTCAATTGCGTCCAGTTGGACTGGAAGCCGACCCTTACATTGTTTAGACAGATGATGAACTTATTTAAGGACGACAATGAAACCAAAAAAAACCCAACAAAAGTGTCAGAAAGGGGGAAAAACTGTCATAAGAAAACTGTCATATTTTTTAACACAGTTGTGACCATATTATACACATAAAATAATTAACATGAATAATACGGTTGCAAAAGGCTTCTCTTAACAAGTCGCTTACGCCTCAGGAAAAGATTTTAACAAAAGCAGTTTCTACTCCAGCAAAAATCTTCACTGTTTTCAAAATAAAATTATCCTTTCCCAAGAGTCACTGACCTCTCAAGAAATTACCTGGTCATGTTTATTATGTTGACATAAAGTAAGTTATGCCAGGAGCCATGTATCATTTTATATATTTTAAAACGTTCGTAATAGCAGAGCTTTTTTATCTCACATCCTAGCATATACCAAACGCAGTTCAAATAGAAAGTAAGCGACGATACAAGTTCATTGTCGCGACCTTGAGCGAGCGATGCAACTAGCGTCAATCTAACGCTCGGCACACATGTGCCCATCTTTCTTTTGATTTTATTAAACCATGAAACGAAAACAGCAGCAGTTTGACAGATCAAGTTGAACAAAGTTATTATGACGCGTGTCTTGACAAATGTTGCTGTGCTCTTATTAAACCTGCCTGTATGTTAGGTAGTGTATAAATTCAATATCTTTAGTATTATAAATAACCTCATATGCCATATTGTGTGAGTGCTATGTACTAGAATGCTATTATTCGCTGGAAACCTACGTTTTTATTTTTTGACTTGAATGTGCCCTGTCGGTTAAGAGTATGTCATGTAAATGTCCCGCTGATGGCGGCGCGTGTGTCGGGTCATTTAGTTCCTTTCAAAATGGTTGAGTTGAATGGTGCTGATTGATACATATGCGTCATATTCGAACGGGCCCTGTCGGTTGGGACTGGTCAGCTCTTGGTTGCCACGGCTTTTGTTTTTATTTTTTAATTAATTATTTTATTTTTAAATTATTTTTGTTAGTTTTAACTATGGACACTTTTATCGTGCACATCTTGCTACTTGTTCTCACATAATGCACCATCTCAACAGGATGATTTCAAAGAGTGTCCATGGAGTTTCTTGCCCGTTCTTCTCCATACGCTAGGGAATGGGCAACTACAGTACTTTCACAGTTTTTATGTCTTGTGACTGGGACTGTAGCTACTTTAAATGTTCATCTTTGTTTCGACAATTCAAAAGCGCCTGTAACTGGCCTACTTGAAATAAATGCTTTGATTTTGATTTTGATGTATTGATCAAATCTTGCAATTGAATTTCAAGCCAGTTCCACCCAGCCGATTGAGCTGAAATTTTGCACATAGCTTTGTTCCTGATACAATACACTTTTATGATAGACGTGACTTGATCCTGCAGTCAGGATCGCCTCCTCATAAGAAAATCTTCAACGGTTAATAGCAAGGACACGAAATTTGGTTCAACATTGATGGATATATCTAATTTTCTTTTTTTCCTGCAAAAGAACAACAAAAGCTTGCATTTATTTATTTTTTTACAATAGTTCGCATATTGTTCGTATGTTCACCAACAACTTCTCGTGTCAATGTGATGTCAAACGAAGTGCCAAAATATTCCTGTAGCTCTTTACCGAGCAAGATAAATTAATATCCTCGTTATCATAGCCATTTATTTTATAAGGTTCTGTATATTTTGGCAATTCCTATTTTTGCTGAAACTATTTTATAATAACCAAACAGAAATTCGTTTTTCCGACGCTTATTTAATATTGATATGTGATGATAAAAAACTATACACACGCGATTGCTCGAAGCGTGGTGTGCGTTCAACCTATAGGAACTATCCTACGGACGATTGGAGAAAGTTTCCAGTCGCAGCCTTGACCTGTTTAGAAGATTAGAACGTGAGGGAGAGATAGCATTTCTAATTTAGAGATATTTGAGAAGATTTTGAAGATTTGGATCTTTGAGTCTATGATTTGGATGTCATGTAGTCGTCTTTATATTACAATGACTAAGTTACATGATTTTAGTTTACTTTTATTGTATAAATTAGTAGGTGTGTGGTACACATGCGTTGTTATCTACATGTGCACAAAAAATGTATCAACTTCTGCGCAAATCATTGGCAAATCTGAGCGATCACCACGCTCGGAAAAAAAATACCAAACATTTTTAATAACCGTTAGTACTTATTGGTGATAAGAAAATAAAACCGAAAATATGCACAGTTGTGTGCTACTTACAACAAGTTATTTAAACAGCCATGTTCCCACGGCTGGGACACAGACGACCTCCAAATCGTAAGGTATCACCGATTCCATTGAGCACCACTGTTCTTTAATTTGGAAGTTTGTTTATTAATTTGCTTTGCATCGTGAACTAGGCAGAAGATTACTCCATCCAGCTGTCATTCAAGAGAGCGACGTCCAATCGCAAAGATTTTACAACGGCGTAAAATTTATTCCTAGCAAACACCTCATTTGCATTGCCCTCACATAGAGAATTGACTCATCTATACCGCTTAAAATTCTTCTAACAAAACTAAAGAAAATCATGTCACAATTGCGTAAATCAGCATATCGTCATACCCCATAGGATCCGGATACCCTAATCCCCGATACCCCGATACCCGAATGTCCTTTAGAAAGTGCAGTTTTGACAGCAAACGAATAAAGAATGCAACAATAACATATGCTCTGCCAAGTGGTACGAGGCTATAACATAATTTCTCTAAATGTACTGGAAGTTCGCATCGTTCGTGTATCGTGACCGTTTTTGAGGGTTAGGTATGTCATCACATTGCTATCGGGGAGGTACCTTCAAAAGGAAGGGGGAAGAGATGGGGAGTATGGGATTTTTACCTCACAAAAACTACCCCAGTAATCACATACAGCACATGAAAGGGCAATGTTGCCATTTAAAGTATCCCTTACGGAATCCAATTTGTATCAATACCTATTAGGACACACGCTTGGGGAGACTTTAAAGGGACACTGGGGCTTGCTGTGAACAAGTGTACAGCATGATCACTGTGTCTCCGAATGCTTTGTGGTAAGTCGTCAATGATCATTATTTTATTTACCCTTATCTCATCTAGTTTATATATTTATTTTTCATGGGTTGGCTTGTTCTGGGTTACTGCTTGTTTGCTTTTTAGTAACCACTGGGTAACAAGGATACCCCTTCATAAATACTGGCCATTTGGGGGTTAAGTCTATCTTATGGATTAAAAACTCATCTTTGGTCGTAAGTAGTGTATCGCATTATCCAGCACTAACTAGGTTGTGGAGGTCAAATAGGCAGTCGCTCCATTTTAAGTACTGGTATTCAGCTGCATCTGTTAGACTGGCAGCCGACCCCAAGATAGCTGGGACAACGCTATGCAGATGATGATGGTCGGAAGGAGTGACCAAAGTTTCTGGTTACCACTTCAGGCCAAACTTGGATGAGAACATAGCGCAGTAGCGTATCATCGTCATCATCAGTCTAGTAATGTTCCCACAGCTGGGAAGCGGGCCCCATCTTTGTGAAACGGAATGGGCTATAATCCACCACGCGGTCTCATTTCGGATTGGTAGATGTCACATGTCTAATTTTTTTTGGGTCTAGGACATGTTTCCTCACGATGTTTTCCTTCACTGTTTTTAGAGCAATGGTGATGAAATACATTCCACCAGATAATGCGCCTGTCTAGATTTGAACTCACGACTTGCTTTCCATAAGTCCTTGGCCACCGCTGCTGCCAAGAGCGTATAGATTGGCACAAGTAAACATCTGCTGTGCGCAGTGAAGGGTGAAATCGGACTATTAAGATAAATTTGATGAAATTAAATTCATTTAAAGAAATAAAGTAGAAAGCAAAATAAAATCAGTCCACAAACATTTTACATGACAGAAATGGACAATTCAAAACCCGACAAATCTGCTAACAATTTTATTTTGAACTAATATTTTATCAGTTAAATATTCTTTATCTCTCTTCAATACTACAGTAGTAGCATTTTGTTTGTCGTTTGTTGAAACAACGGCATGTGCTCGGGTAATGTATGTATGAATGATTGTCAGCGCCCACGTGCGAGAGGTTTTGATATTTGGAATTCGGGGATTTGGATCCAGCTACAGTAGTCGTTAACATAACTTAAACCTCAACATTTTGCAGAAAAGATTTTTGCATTTGATGCTTTGTTGTCGCTCTATAGATTCCTGAAAAGGAAGGACAAGAACAAACAACAAGGAATATGAAAAAGGGAACAAGGGATTCCTGAATACTTGAATTCAAAGTTACAGCGTATCCTACTAGTTCAATCATTCCAGGTTAAATTAAAAAAAGCTGTTGCACATATGTTTTTTCGTAATCTTGATTTTTAAGTTTTCGACTGTTGTGAAAAAGCTGTTGCCTATAAAATCATTTTGTATTATTTTCATTTTTAATCATTTATGTATTATTCTGACTTCATCACAATGATAGTAGTGAAGACAACAATGAAAACTCCATGATGTTTTTTTTACAGTAAACAAATTGCGAATAATTATCAATTTTAACCTAAGCCTTCTAACTTCTAACACAATTTCCCACCAATATCCGAGCAACGATCAAGACTGTTCACCGCACTACACAATATTCCGTAACAGCCATCCTTACCGTACACATTACGTTGAATATAAAAGCGAGCGACATCCCGGACCCATCTCACTTCATCCTAAACCTTCGTCCACTCAGGACTTAACAACTTTCTAAAGGCATTTTCAGCCTAACTCCAATTTTTCGAGTTAGTCCCCGAAAATTTTGGATAATTTTCGACTTATTCCAAGAAAATATTGGGGTCATTTTTGTCTGAAATTTTTGTAGTTTCTTTTTCAAAATGAGAGTGCTGTGTTTAATTTTGGTGGTAGGAGTGGTGGCGTGCAGTGCCGCCCCTGGAGGTGCCAATGAAGAAGAAGGAAGAATTGAACTGTTCTCTGGAGTGGCAATCGAGAAGTAAGTGTATTCTTTTGTTTTGTTAAGAGGGAGGAAGGGTTTGTCGTAAACTCGTGATAAAAGGTTGTCCATAAAATTTTTCTTAATGCCTCAAACACCCCACGGTGTTTGAGGCATTCCTAAATAAATATTATGGACTAGCTTCTGCCAGCGGCTTCGCCCGCGTGAAGTTTGATTATTGTCCCATGGGATCTTACTACCGGAATAAAATGTATCCTATGTTTTATGTGGGTCATAGCGTGATGATATAAACGTAAGAGTAAACAAATATAATAATAACAAATCTCCGAACTGCTAAGCTATCGGGAGTTACACGTGTTATTGTGAGTCAACTATAAAAGATAGACATATGCTGTCTTGGGATATTTTTTATATAATTTTATGTGGAATATTTCCGTTATACATGATTTCTATGTAGCTTTAACCATTAAGGCTGCACACGCGACGGAAGCTAAAAAAACCAAGTAACTTCTCCCGTTTTCCCAACATTTCCTTTCACTGCTCTGCTCCTATTAATGGTAGCGTGATGAAAAGTATACTATTACCTGCTCAGGAGTATGTAGAATAATTGTACCAAGTTTCGTTAAAATCCGTCTAGTAGTTTTTTTTTCTATAAATAACATACAGACAGACAGACAGACAGACAGACAGACAGACAGACAGACAGACAAAAATTTTACTGATTGCATTTTTGGCATCAGTATCGATCACTAATCACCCCCCGATAGTTATTTTGTAAATATATTTCATGTACAGAATTGACCTCTCTACAGATTTATTATAAGTATATAGATAATCAGATTTTTCAGTCGATGATTTTTAACAATATAACCAATTGTATTTTCTTATATTTGTGTCACGAAGTATTATTTATCGATATCTGAATGAATTTAGAAAATTATGGTACGGAAGTTTGCTCTTTAATGCAGTCAGTCATTAGGTCATCATTGGTACACATTTTTCACCAAAAAATGGCACTTGTTGAGCTTTTTAATGTGCATTTTCCGTTAACCTACACAAAATGTGGTGCTTCTGTGATTGTAGCACCTATACATTATTTTCAGATATTATTTCTGGTGTAGATGACCTAAAATATTCGTTGAGGCGTAAAGGTTTTCCTCGTCCCTTTATAAATCAAACAGACCACTTTCCAAAACCTCAAGTGAAAATGAATAAAACAATAGGTTTAACCCTATTTCACCTTAAGCATGTGACGTACACCATACTTTGTCATGCGTAGTTGGGTAACCGAGTAATTTTAAATACACATTTTCTTTGTTTACTTCGAAAACGTTTGGTCGAAAGTGTGGAGAAGATTGACACTTTTGTAACTTTGTAAGTTTTCAGTACAGAGACACTATTTTACGTTTTTAACCGGAAACAAAGTAGGCTAAACAGAAATTAACTTCATTGTAGAACAAGTTGGTACGATTTGATAACAAGTTGCCAAAGTCAGTTATAGAACTGACCGATGAAGAACTATATTTTCAACTATATTTTCAGTTCAAGAACTATATTATACGTGCCCTTATGAAAAAAGCATATTACAAAATCAAGGACTTCGTTGATGACAAAGAAGTTTGGCTATGATTCCTTCTGCGCATGCGGCTTCCCTGGTAGCTCATAAACGGCACAGATGTGTTGTTGTGGATGTCTCTAACTATTCTCAATCTCATTTTCTTTTGACTCAGATTATTACAGTAGTTTTCAAATCATTTTTTCTCATATTTTGCTCAGAATAGTTACAGCGCTGATAACAATATTTGTGTCACTTGTTTAATTTAGTTCTTTAATTAACTATTCTATCTTTTTATTTACTTACCTTTGTATAGATGCTTTTTTACCTATTATTTGTGAATGGTGAACATTGAAGGCCTTTTAGATTCCCGGATGCTGTTTAACTTTTGTTCTGTTTATTTTTTGTATAGCAAGCAACCATCGGGCCTGCGCTGTCCCCCCATACTTTAGTACTAATGCTGTAATGAAACATTCCAATATTGTAATACCAAATGATTTGAAAAGAGTAACCATGTCCAAAGAGTTTCTTGCCGGTTCTTCTCCATGGAATCAACCAACGCGAACCGTGCACCTTTTCCGACATTTTATAAATGCCCATCAAGGCCTATGTGAAATAAAATATTTTGATTTTGATTTTGGTGGCTAGACAGGACGACATATTTATCGGCTAAGACAATTATTTATGTCTAATAACAATGTCCTAGGGTATATACTTCATCACATGTAACTAGCCTTTTCCCAACTATATTGGGTCAGTTTCCAGTCTAACCGGATGCAGCTGAATACCTACCAGTATTTTACTCGGCTGCGACTGCCTATCTGATCTCCACAACCCAGTTAATACTGGGTAATACGATACCCCATAGTAAAACTGGTTGTCAGACTTCGGGCCACTGACTACCTGTAATGACTGTTAATTGTCGACTAATGACAACTATAACCAAAAATCTAACAGCTCACAACTTAGAACCCATTAATGTTAATATTTGTTCGTGGTGTTAGACAACTGGGCCTATCCCAGTTGTAAACGTCCCTTAGTCCCTATTGGCCTTGTTTCGTTCTGTCTCCTGCTGATATGAAAATAAATATGGATTTTTTTCCTACTGAGGAGTAGGAAAAAAAACCGTATCACTATACTTTTTGATTATTTTTAATTGCGGGATCCAAGACAGTTAAATTCATTCTCTGGGACTTCGTCGAGCTTCATTGTCTCTTTCTGGTGGTCGCCACAGGAGTTACAGTGGTTTGGGAATTGTGTGATGGGCTTACCTAACTAAAAAAAACTGGAACCAAGAGCTGAACGTGCGTAGAGTCAAGACATCACATGGCTTACAAAAGTAAATTTAAGTTATACTCTTCTTCCTGTAGATGTTTGATACTAAGTCAAATAGAATGATTTGAATACATTATTAAATTAGTTACAGTTATTGCCGAATAAAGTACATCTTCTGAACAGCTCATGTTTCGACACGTGAAACAAAAGACATGTACCTACAAATTATAATCTGCTAACAACCAATTGAAATCATAGAAACTCCGCCCCTTAATCCATACAATACTGATTATATGAGATTTACATACGAGCACTTTCTCTACATTGTTTAAATGTATAAAAAGTTTTCACTTATAAGTTGAGACATGTATATCCGGATATAAGTGATGTCGCACGATTGCCCTTGGTCTTTACAAGTGGTACGGTTACAGTTTAGCTAAAACCATCGAAAATCGGTAGTACAATGTGAGAAGAGAGACTCTCTCCCTTTCACGTTCCGTCACCTCCTTCGCTATGACTGCTTCGCAGAAGGAGGTGACGGCTTCCCATACCGTCTTGTTCCGGACCATGGATTGGACCAGGGCCAGACGCGAGAGGTCGCCGCCGCCACTCGTCGCTACGAGGACACGGCGGTGCTCCGCACACGCAGGGCAGACCTCCACCATGTGCTCCACCGTGTCCTCCGGTCGATCCTCGCAGTGGAAACACCCGGGTACACCACAGTAGCAGTTGGTTGATGGCAATAGAGTCGTCCTCTATAACATGGTACTTAAAATACATAAAGTAGAGAGCAGCGATGGCCCAGTGAGTCATGGGTACAAACCCAGGCAGGCGCATTACTTTGTGTATTTTATTTCATCACCACTGCTCTCAAAAACGGTGAAGGAAAACATCGTGAGGAAACCGCCATGTCTTAGACCCAAAAATTCGAAGATATATGACATCTACCAACCCGCACTGGTCCCGCGACGTGGAGTTGCGGACACCAACCCGTTGTACAATACAATACAATACATTAAGTAGGTACTCACAAACAATTTGAGAGTGGCATTTGTATGTAGTTTATGCAACATAACTTCACGCCTGGTTATGCCAAAGTCATGCTGTAGTGACTGGAGCTGTAGTATGAAGGTATCACCTTCATACTACAGCTCCAGTAGAACATAATACTCACCAATTTTAGTTTTCGTTGTGATGTAAATCAGGTGAAAATACGTGTAAAACTGCATTGTGTCATAATGAATTATGTTGAAGGTTGAAAAAAGAAATTCTAAAACATTTGTTTATGTACGCTCTGTTTTGTCGTATGTCTTTTTGCCATTCATATACTGCTTTAAAGTCCATTGTGAATAAACATTTTCTTCAAGGATCAAAATGATTTACTATTTAGCTAGTGTATCAATACACTGGCTAAATAGTAAATCAAGATGTAACTTTAGAATTTAATGTCTAGATACCCGATACCTATTTTACACTCCTGAATAGTATATTATGATCCAATACCGTTAAATTAACAACAATCCCATCCGATACAAATTGATTCCAAATTGTCAATTACGAAACAGTTATCTTTGATACAAGTTGATTTTTTGGGAGCAAACGGCTCCATCTGCTACGCTTTTAAAAAATGAATGAGTGTTTATTTATGATGTTCCTTTATCTTTACAGGGATTCAACAGGAGAAGAAAAACTCAACGTCAAATTTGAACCAGGTGAACTGAGGGAAGCTGCCAGAACATTTGAAGAAGGTAGGGACAGTATTCATTATCACTTACCGAGCCTCTTTATTGACTTAATTTAACGCTAACATAAAATCTTTTCACTGTCAGGACTTTTTAATATTTTTAAGTCTAAATTCTTAAAATAATAAATATTCAATGGATGAAACGTTTGCCAGATTTTTCGACTACCGTCTTCTAAATCTTGGGCCTTAGTCAGCTTTGCAAAAACCACTTACATGGTTATCATACTGTGAAAAATTGCCGTTATTGTATAGATAGTTTTCACGGCCAAACTTTTGTAGTTAACATATTTCGTCACACTGCTGGGCAAAGACCTCCCCCTATCTTTCTAATTTTCTCTTTGGTTTTCCTTCTCTGGTCAGTGGGTCAGAAACGCGTCAAGTCTAAATTAAACACTAACGTATTGGGTTGGCCCAAAAAAATCATCTTTATCTTAGCTCCACGCATACTGCATCGTAAATTGATCTTTACTGCAGTCGTAAGAAAACATCTTGATATACAGAGAAATGAAAGTTGTGGAGTGGGTCACTGCACTGTTACGTGAGCGCATTGGCCGCGCGGTCAAGGTTACGTCAGCCGTATGATTTTATAACATAGAGCTGTATGATTGTTTTGGCGCGTGAACTAACGTCGCCATCTTGTTTTTACTGATAGAGCCCTTTGCCCTTTGCCTTTTGCCCTTTGTCAATATCATTCAAGCTTCAAAAGTTGCACTATAGATCAAATGTCACAATTTGCAAAAAAAACGGTTTTAATAACACAGTTTTCATTGAACAGCAAGTTCAAAAAGGTGGTTTCGGAGATACACGTGACTGAAAATAGTGACATGTGATTTTTATTTAGCACAAATCTGTCACTATTTTGTAGAAAATTAAAATAAAACCACATTGAGTCGTGTTTGTAATTGTTTAACATTAGCGTGGAAATCGAACAATGGCATTTGTAAAGTTTATTATAATTTTATAAAAAATATTAGTTACGAAAGTATGGAATGTGAATGAACTGTTAAGTGAAAGAATGGTCGCGTGGTCAAGGTTACGTCGAGCGGTTACTCGTAAGGACTAGGGCTGGTCGGTTGTGAATTTTATAATGTATTTATATTATTAAATTCACAACCAACTAGGGGCCCAATTCTGCTATTTTTATAAATTCGCCACTCTAACAAGATTCCATTCCCATCTAATTGTCATTTTGCTAAAGTTCGAAATCTACTAAATTCACAATAGACGATCAATGATCTCGAAATAAAATTCTGTTTTAATGACATTGTCGTGTTGCCATTATTATAAAACCCTTACTACAAATGGTTTTCGAAATCTGCTTCTAAATTCATGCCAGATTTCATTTATAATAGATTTTATTAATCTAGACACGAGATTACCATTCTATGACATTTCTTTCAATGAACTGTCAGTGGTTGACCATTAAAGAGGCATAATGATTCCATTATTTTAGTAGGTTATAAAAACTTTACAGAACTTGATCATTATGAAATCAATGATCGACTATTCTGACACTATTGTAATAGCAGAATTGAGGCCCAGTTATTCATTTATGGTAATGGAACAAATAAAGAAAACAATTAGTGTGACAAAAACATTTTTGTATTTCAAGTTGAACTTAATTTTTTTAATTTCATCAAAAAATTGAGCCAGAAGTATTATAGTTTTTACAAAATGTTATTCCCACTGCCGCGCTGCCGGTTTGGTCAGGGGCGTTATTATTTTTTTAAATGGTCTTTGAAACCATTATCATAAAGTCCATTTTATGAATTTTTAATTTTCGTGATTAATTTTATTGAACAATTTTTTTTGTGGATCAGCCATGTAGTCTAGATTTGTGCCCGATGTGTGGCAAAATACTGGATTCTTAACCTTTGTGGTTTCAAAATGCTATTCTGTTACAACAAAAATAATTATTTTTTAAAAGGTAAATGAAAAATGAATAATATGTATTTTGCTTATTATTATTCTGCTTAGCGTATCGATGACAATTTAAATTAAGTCAACTAAAAATTAGGCGACGAGTTTGACACTGTTAGTAAGCTTCATCAAAGTCATTTTCACCCACAGTTACTTATTTAATTAAATACTTAAACACAAGTCTCTGCCTAACTTTTTGGGGCAGGAAGGCGTCATAATTATATTTATTAGTAAAATCCATGTAAACTATTGCATTTATGAAAGGATGTCAACGAACTATTACATTCGTTCACGCAACTTTGCGGTCAAGGTCGTGTGAGATTACGGGAAAGGTAGAATATACATAGTTGTTACTAATGTGGCAGTTACATTATGAAGAATGAAAGAAAAAAAAAGATTGGACAAACAATCAATAAAAAATAAAAAAAATATACAACATATAACGAATAAAAATAAAAAAAAGACTTCTAAAAACTCGAAAAAGTGAAAAATAACTTTAGCTTCAGAAGTCGGTGATAAAAAAAACTAAACCAATCTAACAAAGGTCACCGACTATTTTTTGCAAAAAGTATTTATTTTTCACTTTTTAGTTGTTCACATTCACATAACCCTTCACAGCGTACTGGTGTGATGTTATGTTATAAACTTGACAAAATTTTGAAGAGTTCTTTCTATTTATTCATGATTCCATCATCAGATCCTGACTTGATGATAATGGGACCACCTGTGAAACCCACCCTTTCAAACAAAATAAAAATAATCCAAATCAGTACAGCCATCTTTGAGTAATCGGGAACATACCTACATAAAAAAAAAAAGGTTCCGATGAATTGAGAACCTCCTCCTTTTGGAAGTCGCTTAAAAATAGACGTTATATCGCTGATATCCTGATGAGGCCTAGAGAATATTATGAGTGTAAACCTGATTAAAACCTTCTTTTGTTTCAGCCCGAGGTAAAATCAAGAAATACTCACCGCTTCTAGCAGGGATCGGAGTCAAGGTCTTGGCTGTAGCAGGTCTTCTGTTCGGAGGTCTTACTCTCCTGGTCACGAAAGCTCTGGTGGTGGCCAAGTTGGCTTTCGTGGTGGCTGCAGCCTTGGGCATCCAGAAGTTGCTTAGTGGTGGAGGACTTAACAATATTAGTGGAAAGGTCAGTGATTTTGTAAGGATTTTTTTATTGACGGCTTTTTAGTACAAAAGTCTCTGAGTAAAACCTCGGATGGCTGGACAGACGGACATAACGAAATTATATGGGACTACGGAACCCTAAAAACAAACGTGCTGCATTTTATATTCATTATTTCAACACACGTTTTTATCCTGTACAACAAAAATGTAATGGCCATTTATATCCCCAGCTCGCCGGATTCCAGTCATCCCAGCAGTGGACGTCTCCCACGGCATCAGCAGCAACTTACCCGTACGCCAGGTCTTCAAACATCGGAAATGATGCCAATGATCTAGCGTACAAGGCTCAGATTAACTCATAAGGCTAGATTTTGCCTCAAATCCAGCCACGATGAGAGTAGGAAAATGTCGATCAAAATAGAATAGAGTGCCTGCAAGCCATAATAGAACTTATAGCTGTCATAATTAAGTTGAGCTCAGAATTGTATTTTTAACAGTAAGAATGTGCTCCATGTGAATGTCTAGGCTACCTCTTTTCTTATTTTAATCGAATAGTAATTGCAGTATTTTTCATTTTTTATTTTTATAAAACAGGTTTCAATTATTTATTGATTAAAATTAGTCCGTACTAAATTATAAAAGTAATATCCGATATAAAATAATCATAGGTTTATATTTTTTGTAAAATTTCAAATAAGTACAGATTTCCAATGATCTTGTTAATTTTAAGTGATTGTTCAGAAATAATTGATTAACTATTAATTTTAAGATTTTAACTAATTTGATGGTGCGTATGTAAGCTTTAAATAATAAATCTATTTATTTTAAAAGCTGAATGAAATGGTGCATGATTCGTTATGAATTTTTAAACAATTTAAGAATTAATTATTTTTAAAATTTATTATTTATTTTAAAAGAACTGTACAAATTAACAAAAAGTTTGGATGGTACAGGGTAAAACAGCAAAATTAATAAAATATATGCATTTTCAGTGCCGAGTTATTAGAAAAAGCGGTCTTTGGGTTCGAAATTATTTAAAAATAACTAGTTTTTATAATTAACTATTACGGGTTTATGTGTCATAACCAAACATTGTTTTTAAAAATATTTTAGTATAAGAATATATTTATTCAACAATAAGACTGTGTAAATTAATTTTAAGAAATAAAATAAACTGAATTCTTATTGACGCGTAGTGGTTTTTTTTTTGCTCGACGAAGGTTTTACTTAACCTGCATTCACATGTGGCATTACACTTTATTTTATACACAATTTGACAAAATATAGGATTAAAGACTCTTCCAACACTCGACACAGTGCAAATCCTCTCTCGATAAGACTATGGACCACATGCTCAGGTGTCCAAAGTGTCCCTACACCTGCGCCTTGGGGCTTTCGCTGACTTGAGTCACGACAGTTTTAAATCTGTTACGTCAGTTTTATAGTCTGCTATTGCCCTACTAGTGCGAGCAAGACAGACTATTTATTCCCTTCCCGTCACCATATTTCTTTATTTTTATATGGGGGGAATAGATACAATCCAAGACGGAAGGAAAAACTCTTATTTCTAAAAAATCCTTCATAACTCTTTGCTGTTCTGCAAGGGATTCGGGCATTGTTAGATCAGAGTGGCGAGCAATCGCGCGAGCTACTCTGGCAGAGATGCGACTCGCAGTTGGCTGAGACAACCCATGGATATCTCCCCCATCACTTTGAACCTAAATGTTACAGAGATTTAGAAACTAACGTTTCTAAATCTCTGTAAAAAACAAATAATACTTATCTAGGTAGGTAGGGATATTAAAATGTGGAATATAAATACTTTTAAACGTGCTTACTTCACGACGACCTCAACATCATATAGCGGTAAACACCTTTAACTCTGGTCACGTTCCACAACCTCTTGAGTCCAGTTGCAAGTCCTGCTTGACGAGATTAATTGTAAAGGCCATGATATTTTTGTTGAAATAGTATCCACCTTTGAACTCTACATCGGACAAATAAAACGGATCACACCTCTCCTGGTAAATATTTCGACTAGGAACAGTTCTGCTCGTTCAATAGCATGTAATGCTTGCAGAGCTTACGTAACCAGCGTAAGCGAAGACATCACACAAAGGAATATACAATTGTATCTCTACTACTGGCCATGTTGCACGGATGCACCGGGAGAGGTGGTCGAAAATCGTCACTCACTGGACGCCAGAAGGTGGTCAATGCCAGCGAGGTCAACCATGGCGAAGGTGGTGTGACGGTTTGATTATGTTCAGGGCAAACGTGGCGAAAAATTGCACAAAACAGAGAGGTTTGGAGGGAGAAAGGGGAAGCCTATGCCCAACAGTGGGACACAATGTAGGCTATAAAATAAATACTTTCCATCTCCTTGTAAATAAAACTTAGCTTCAACCAAAAAACGATGAAACGGTTAGGACGCAAAAAAAAGAGGAATTATTACATAAGGACAGCTGCAACTCAGAAAGATTTCATTTATCACAAAAGTTTTGAGGAGATCCTTACTTTTTTCTCTTCGAAAACTAAGCCGATTCTATTCCCCTTTTTCTCTTTAGAATTCAATTATATGTATTATTGTCATATATTTTTATGAAAGAGTGTGTTAGGGTTCCTATACAATTTTTATGTTAAAAACTTTTCGAATGTGTCTGGTAGACGACTACCAGACATTTTCGAAAAGTTTCAATCACAGCCGTAAAACAATAAAACCGACTTATAAAAACAACAAAAAAATGAAAAATAACTTTAACTTCAGATGTCGGTGACCTATATTTTGATTTATTTACTTACTTAGTTTTTTGCCACCGACTTCTTTTCACTTTTATGTATTTTTAGGTCGGTTTTTTTTGCAAAAAAGTATTTATTTTTCACTTTTTAGTGGTTTACTTGTGCTTACCCCTTCACACCGTACCGGCGTGATGTTATGTTATGAATTGGTATAAACAATAGACAGGCATGAGATTTCAGCAAGCCCAGTCCATTTGCTATCATTTACTCACCAAATAGAAATGGGACCACTTTAAGAAAGTACTAAAAACTACTCAAATTGCATCAAGTGTGCCTATAAAATTTGAAGAGTTATCTCTATTTCTCTCTCTTCTCTAGAGTAGAGAGGAGTGGAAGACTATGGGGAGGCCTTTGCCCAGCAGTGGGACAACACAGCTTAAAAAAAAAAAAATATCTCTCTTTCTCCAGGATCCCATCATCAGATCCTGATTTGATGATTATGAGACCACCTGGGAAGTATACCCTTTCAAACAAAAGAATAATAATTCAAATCGGTCCAGCCATTTTCGAGTAATCGGGGAACATACATAAAAAAAGGTTCCGACGAATTGAGATCCTCCTTTTTGAAGTCGGTTTTTTAACTGACTTCAAAAACGACTGACTTAAATGCCTCATTTTACTGAGGCATTTTTGTCATTTGAGGAGAGTCATATATTTTTTTAACGTTTAAGTTGCTCAAAAAAAAGGAAAAGACAAGAACTTGTCTACAACAAACCTAAATTTTATGAAGAAATGTTTTCTTAAAAGACGTTATTCAGAAATATAATACTCGTAGAGGGGCGAGATTGGATAAAGAATCGCAACTCCTGTTCCCTCTTAATGTTGCTTCTTCTAACTGGACTTACGTAATTTAATAAGACTAAGGTCCGTGTTCACCGAAAAGATAACAGTCTGATCATCTAAAAACAGCTGTCACTGTGACATTTTCCCATACAAAAAAGTGTTTTAAACAGCTGATTTTAGATAATCAGACTGTCATATTTTTGGTGAACACCTAAACGCACCAATACGAAAATAATCAATCGTTTAAGTTAGAGATTCACTACATCTATCCAGTGAGCTTAAGCCCATTTCCTATTTTTATCGTCCCGAATCGTTCTTGGGTTTTCCATCTGGAATATCTCATTCGCAATCTCAATATTTCAAGTCTGGACTTTGTTGTTGTGGGACAAGCCCGTCACACACGCCCAAACCACTGTAACTCCTGAAAGCCAGAATCAACAGTGGCAACCACCTGAAAAGCGTCGAGACAATGAAGCTCGACGAAGTCCCAGAGAACGAATTTAACTGTCTTAGATCCCGCAACGATATTAATCAGAAAGTATAGCGGAGGAATAGGAAAAAGAACCGTAATTTCCACTTCTCTCCATATCAGCAGGAGACAGAACAAAACAAGGCCAATAGGCACAAAGGGACGACGGTGCTAGGCCCAGTTGCCTAGGGCCACGGATAAAAATCCTTAGTTGTGAGCTCATATTTGATTCCAATAATAGATATTATTGCAAAAATGCTTGAACGCACGGAGATTTGCTCTAGTATCTACAAGGTCCGAATAGTAAATAACTCCGGATGTTACCTGTACACTATCCAATATAATACTATTAAATGTGATGTGCAGATTGTTCATATTCACAGTCAGATGTGGAACATAGACAAAAAGGCGAGTCAAAAAGCTTGAAGGAAAATAATTCTGAAGTCTGGACTTATGCCTGGTTGATGGCAATAGCCTTTTCCCTATTACAAGGGGCTTAATCATTACTGCCGAAATGTGGGTGCACTAATAGATTACACCTCTGTCTAACCCTACAAGTATTACAGCTGTGATGTTAAAACATCATGTAATTTGCAACTAAAATTGTAGTTTGGATCAAGGATTTGAAAAATACCTTAAAGTCTTTCAAAGGCAGACTAGGTTTATTTTCTCTCTCAACCTGACCTTGGTTCCAGAAACATCGATATATAGACATACTCAAGTTCTCCGAATAGTAAGTACGGCCTAACGGTTTGTTTAAACAACTAAAATAACGGTGGAAAGTCTTTGAAGCGTGAAGCTTTATTATAGTCTCCGTGAAGAACTAGTAGCGCCATCTCTTGATAACTTGAGGTACTAAAAGTGTAGTTTAGAAAAGAGTCATTGAAAAATATTTTGGTTAGATGGAATTGGTTTGTTAATAATAATTGGGTTTCATTGATTAGGATTCGAAGACATGTGACATCTACCAATCCGCACTGGGCCCGCGTGGTAGATTATATTCCATTCCCTCTCATTGAGAGGAAGCCGTGTCCCAGCAGTGGGAACATTATAGGATGATGATGACGATTAGGATCTCAATTTATTTCTTTTTGTCTAATTAAAACGGCTTTTGTCAGTAATAGTCACAACTTATCAATGGAATATTAATGATATATTAGAAATGGTGACCCAGTAAAGCAAAATATTAAGTATTTTTACAGAAATATTTTGAATTGTCTGTTGGAGCACCATTGCAATAATCTGCATTAAACGCCTTTTTCTATATCTTATTTATTTATAATTTTCCAAAATTACCTGTCAGGAGATAAGGTGGGAACCATGAATCAATAAAACTCAAAACTTGCATGAATTACAAGTCCACTCGTACCAACTAGTACTGTTTAGACAATAGAAGAGAAATTTAATAGAAAATTAGATAATTATGTACTGCTAGTACTGCTACTAACTTTTAGTGAACTTTCTCCAAAAGTATGTTTAAGAATTTGAGTAGGTATGTTTCTATCATGTTAATATACGAGCGATAATAACGCATGTGTTTACTAAAATATGGTATTCAATGCTAGATGTAGCATTGAATACCATATTATAGTAATTTGACAAAACATTTTAGCAACAACCTAGTAGTAACTGAAAATATTTTCAGTGACTATCAAAAATAAAATTATCATAATTATAATGAAAATGTCTCCTTCAGAAAATCCTGAAAAACATAAACAAGACATACTCCCATCTCAGGTCGTTTAGAAACTAAGCTGCGTAAACGGCCGAACCCCCTTTTATACTAGTTTTCAATATAGATAGAATGTGAAAAAAGAACATGCCATCTTCACGCACACTTAAAATGCGGAGCGTAGGCACGAACGCGTGCGTACACGCCTTTCACTCACACACATTGATAGAGAAATAATTGGATAGAGAGATGAATGGAGTAGTCTTAAGTTTATTACAGAAATTAAATATTTTCCTGTTTTCAGATATTTGTATTAAAGATTCAATAATACGGTTGGTCGACTCTTCACGTGACCAGAGGGCGGGACTATTTTTTTGGCCAAAGAATCAGCATTGCCATCCAACGTGGCAATGCTGCCAGCATTCTGGGCACTTTTCCTGTTGGCAGCGATGTGGACGAATTTTTCGATGCCCTGTAACCCCCTGTTTGTTATTTGTACATATTTTTTCTTTCTATTTTAATGTTAGTGTGTATATTTTGTAAATAATATGAGTAATTTGCTAGTTACAAACCTTTTTTAGAAATTAGATAGTAAAGTAAACTAGAAGTAACAAATTAGTCACTTCGTGAATTATTAAGTCAGTTAATATACATATTATATGACACCCAAAATGATTGCCTTTTGGGAGTCAAGACTTAAGTAAGTCTAACGTTATGTTACTCAGAAATAACATTCTTATCACGCCAAATCAATGCTTATTGAGTTTCTTGTGTTTCAGTGTGATTGTGCCGATATTATTATAAATCATTGGATATTTCATTTTAACAAAATTGTAGTTTTGTTGTTACACTTTGCCATAGAAAAACGAAAAGTTTGAGAAGCACTTTGAATTATAGTTTTTTTTCTGTTAGTGCTAAGACACTTGGATGTACTTGAGATTACTCTCGAGACAAGTGTTATATGTAAAATGCCGAACTATCCCTATTTTCACCAAAATATAACACAACAATTCGACTCCACTCCACCCTCAATCTCTATTATGTAGACGGCAAACTTTCTCCACTACTACATAAATAATTTATGTCTTTGTGTGAGTGACTTTCACTTGAACACATTTTTGTTGTATTTTGTTCCGTTTTCTCATATTCATAATTATGATTGTGAGTTAAAATAAATTAAACTCCAAGATGGTTCTTTATTTTTCATATTTAATGAAATTGTACATACTCCGTATTTTGTGTTTTCTCTTGTTTAAAGTCATGTTTTAATATTGATTTAACATTAACATTTAAATGCAAATAAAAATGATACTGAAACAATTAATATAATTGTTTAGGAACTTTTTGCAGGTCCTTTAATTCTGGTATGTATTTAAATAGACCTCTATTTTAGAATTATCCACTAAAATAGAATATAATTATGAAGGTTTCAGTAAATATTAGATCGATGAAAGCTACAAAACTATCCAAGTTCGTCATTCATCACTGGATGAAAATGTTTCAGTTCATATTGTATAAAGAAAAAAAAAATCAAGTAGATTTTCACAGTGTTTCTTTATCCAGCTGTCTTGAAGAAAATATCTGTTTTGATCTTTACAGTGTAAGAATGAATAATTAGTTTACATGTAAAACTTTAAATTTCTCATGTATAAAATAATAAGAAACTTTTTGAAAATTTTTAAAAACATTTTATTGTTTTAATTTACAGTGTACTTCTTTATACATCAAAGTACGCCTTTTTTCCGTAGAAGGCAGAAAACACTGATGAATTTTCCTTTCCCACATAAACATTATATTATAATTCATACAATATTTGGGTTTCATGTGATAATTTTTGTAGGATATGCTTAATATGAATGTGTTTTTAGGTAAGTTTTCTATTAAACGGTACAATTTTGATACCCCTACGAGTATGTCTCGATCGATGCTTCTTCTTTTAGATCTAAAAATATATAATTTAACTATAATGTTTTCTGAAACAATCGATAAATTAACTCCATCAAGTAAGTTGTAATTAGAATGATATTTTCTTTTAATTTTAATCTGTATTTTAGTTGCAACACATTTTGTTTTTTTCATGTTTCACAAATCTATTCGTTATCTCTGGCTCTGCAACCAGGTGAACCAGCCATCTCGAAAATATCTCTTCATCATCATCTTTAGACTAAAAATCATCACCAATACAAGAAAAATCGATCCATCCCATGGTTTATAAGGCTATTAAAAAGAAAAAAATAATATCTCTTTCACCGACGAAGGAATTTGGGGCCTCGCAACGATCGCCACAACACCTTTCTCTCGCTTTCACACTGTGAGATCGGGTAAACACAGTGCCCTCAATGGTTTTATTTACCCCATATTTAAACATCATATCTCCATAACACTCTCACTGAAAACCTAAGTATGTAAACTAAGCTTTAGAGTTTAAATTCCCTTGGTGGTGGGTTGTGAGTTAGGTGGAAATGTAAACGGTGCTAGAGTAAAACAGGTGGGTATGTCGTTTCCTTTTTTTTATTTCATTGAGATTAGGCGCCCACCCGTGTGATAACTCCATAATTTATGTGGTGTTTTCTATGAGTTATATTAGGGTTATGTCTGAAGGAATTGAGGTTGTGTGCCTCGATGGCTTGTTGGGCAACAGCGTCTTGAGTTATTGACGAAAACTCGGCATTATTTTAAAGAAATTTAATATAATGTTTGTATAAAAATATTAAAATCATTTAAAACTGTTTTGATGGCGAAGCTTATAATTAAACCAGAAACTGCCATGATTTGGCTATACCTGTATAATAAACAATACGTAGAAGAGTTTTCTTACAATTTTGGTGTAGGTACATAAAAAAACACAAATCTATCTTACAGTAAATAAGTAAATAATAATTGATTATTTCTTCGTTTTCTGTAAAAAAGACGTTCGAAATGATTTGTTCATGCTTTTATCTGGAATTTTGTTTCTTTTTATCTAAGATAAGGGCAAGAAAATGATGATGTGTATGTAGATATTCTTTAAACTTTTTAGTTTGATTTAGATTCCACGTTGAGTCTAGAATACTGATCACAAAATCTAAACGCTTCAATTACTATAATATAACTTCAACAATGTTAAAGAATTTTCTTAGTATTCACGAACATTCTGTACAATGTTAAATAATTCATAGCAATAAAATATTGTTTTCAATCAGTTGTCAAGGAAAACATTGTTAGCTGTGTACTTTTCTTGGCAGTGTGTTGTCTTGTCTTGGCAATGCAAAAGTCGGCAATATGATCATAATAACAATAAATAATTCATTGCTGATGATGATGATGAATTCATTGCTTGGCAGCTGGCATATAGAAAGCAGTATGTGTATTTGTGATAGTCAATATAGTCATGAAAAAATAGAATATATCTAAACTAATACACATTATAGAGAGGAATGATTTGATTTCTTGTTTTTGGGTTTGTCACGATTGAACTCTAAAACTGATTAACCAATTTTTAAAATTCTTTCACTATTTGAAAGCCACGTCTTTAGCAAGTAAAATAAGCTATACTTTATCCTCATAGTCCCTCGGAAACAGGTCTATTTTATATAACTCGATATCCCTGTCAATCCAAAACTATGTTGTATAATCATCATCATTTCTGAAGTTACGGCATTTATACAGACCAGGTCGAAATAATACTGGACAATTAGTAAAAACGTGGTATATTAGCATATAATAGTATGTGACTGTGGGTTAAAAGAACAATAATCATAGAACATTTTTTTTTATACAAAAGCAATTTCAATCAAAATACGCCAGTGCTTTGATTAGTGTCTACAAATTTAAAAAAAAACTTTAAAAAATGCCATAAAAATGCGAGCACAAACAAACATCTTAGCCATCATACCACAGGTGTACCTGTACACTTACTACCAAAAAATCCACCACACCTCACTATCAGGTGGTACATTTCGCAACAAGCCATTCGCAAGCCGGATGTGAATTTTTCTCTCGAAGGTGAAAGTGCCAGAAGTGGCACACACAGTCGAAAGTGACGTGAAAGTAAACAGGCGGATGTGTTTTGGTAATTTACGAGAGACGAAAGCGTGAGGATGGGTCGGTGTGGGCGATTTTTTTTTGTAGGAAGTGTAGAAGACGAACTACTGATGAACTAACTTGTCTAAGGGCCAGTTTCACCGTTCAAAGTGTTGGTTAGCCTATTTTTTTTTTTTGGGACAAGCCCGCCACACACGCCCAAACCACTGTAACTCCTGAAAGCCAGAATCAACAGTGGCGACCACCAGAAAAGCGCCGAGACAATGAAGCTCGACGAAGTCCCAGAGAATGAATTTAACTATCTTGGATCCCGTAACGAAATTAATCAGAAAGTATAGCGGAGGAGTAGGAAAGAACTGTAATTAGCCTGCGAACTGCGGTTAGCCTATTAGGAACTTATCTGCTAGATAAACTATCACTTTTGGTTTCACAGGTGTCGGATAGCGATATCTGGTAGATAAAGTATTAGTTATAACCAGCCTTTAAGTGGTAGATAGTATTAACTATCAGATAAGTAACCGACACTTTATCCGGAACCGGTGAAACTGGCCCTAAGTATCCACTTTAAAATTTCGTAATCTTCTTCGTCGTGTCGATGATCCCTTTACTCTAATTAATTTAGTTTTCACCAGAAGTCTGCCAACTTGACGGCGATGGTGGTGGCTTTGGACAGGTCCCTCAAAGTGCAGGTAGAACCACACATAGTGCAGCACAGGAGGTAAGCCAAAGTTAAGGAGCAGTTATACAATCATACATCACTACATATTATAAAACAAAGTCTCCTGCCGCGTCTGTCTGTCCCTATGTATGCTTAGATTTTAAAACTACGCAACGGATTTTGATGCGGGTTTCTTTAATAGACAGAGTGATTCAAGAGGAAGGTTTTTGTATATCATTTTACGCGGGCGAAGCCGTGGGCATTGGCTAGTACTATTATAAAATAAAGTCCTCCGCCGCCTCTGTCTGTCTGTTTGCGATAAACTCAAAATGTTTGTTGTTTTCACCAATGGATAGAGTGGTTCATAAGGAAGGTTTTAATATTTAACTTGTATGCAGGCGAATCTGTGGGCATCAGCTAGTTCGTAATTAGAACCTAGAATCCTAACACAACCAACATCGAAACCAACGTCAAAAAAACAGTTGCTCCATGTAAATACATATATCAGTATTGGTACCAGCTAAACTGGAAGCCGAACCCAATAAAGAAAGGCTGGGCAGGTGTAGGAAGAATCGTAGGATTCTAAATACTGCATTGACATGGTTTTTTTATGGTAATAGAAATTCTTGATCCGGGTGCTGTTTCTGTCTTAAGCGATCTTCAACGCAACATTGTAGCGACTACGTTTTCTCAGCGAAAGAAAATTATACGGTCAGTTTTAGATGACAAAGATCCTGTAAAAGTATAAGAGTAAAGCTTAGAATAAAAAATCCGGGTTTAAGAGTCTAACTGTAAAATTTATGGTAGGTCTATGGCACCTTAATATTGTAATGTAATGAAAGGAACGACTCCTACATGAAGTTTGTTTTGTTTCTACTATGTTTTATGTGTTTTTACTATGTTTTACACTTTATTTAACTTAAAGATTTACTACCACTATTGTCCATGAAGTTTGTATAAATAAATAATTTTTTCTTACTCGTTTAATTCATTTTTAATCTAGATATATTATTGTTCTAGAATTTATATTAACTAAAAAAATGATTGTGAGATAGCAAGATTTATTTTATCGAAATTTACTTTGCAAGCCGTTATTGTTATTATTAATCCGTGTTTTTTTTAGTTTTTTAATCTGTTATAGTTTATTGTTTTTAAATAAATGTGGAAACAACTAAATTAGAAAGTTGGTTTACCAATAATAATCTATGCTAAAGAAAAAGAAACATTTTCTCCTTTTTACAAGTTACCTAGTATTTTTTTAGTAACAGTTTCTCAACTCTAAACTGGGAAAAAATAATTCTCTGGTGTAATTTAAAAGATTTATTATTACTTTTCACTGAATCTATACACTAATTTTTCAAACTGAATTCCTTTAACTCCTACAAAAGAAAATAAGTCTAACCAATATCTTACTCACAAACAACAAAAACCATTACCTAACATTACTCAAAAACAAAAAAGTTGTACAACTCGAAACTTTCATTTCGAATGACATCACTACAGCATCCTTGTTACGTCACTTTCCAAGATGGCCGCCGTAGAAAGTCGGTCGTTGAACCCGACACACTTACCACGTACTCGAGCGTTGGAGAGTATTCGAGTACTATAAGTATTGACTTGTTATGTAATATTGGAAATTTTGAAAAGAATCGTGATGATTGCGATTATTTTTATTATATATTATTTAAGGTTGCATCTTTAGAAACATTTTCTTTGGCGTTTCTTGTGGTCTCATAAAGGAAAAGTAATGAAAAAACTTTTGAATTTGAGCACTTTATATTCAGTTAAAATGACAAGTTACTTTTAGGTGTTTTTTACAAATAGGCTAATGAAATGTATTATAAACATATGCACACATCTGACCTCCTAACATGCATTTTGGTCAGAAAGACATAACCTAGAAGTATCCTATGTCTGAGACACTCCTATACCTTATCCCGGCAGTATGTTTCCAACGGAGTTTATAATAAGAAAAATCTGTAATACATAAGGAAATATACATAGGTACATAATATTAGGCAAATATGTATAGTTTCTATCCTGCAGCTGCTTCATAATTATTTCTTTCAAGCAATTCAATCAGATCAGTAATCATCTAATTTCGTTTTTGGGCCTTCATACTCTTCTAGTATTGATAGCTCCTATATCTTGACAAATAATATAGATACTTTTAACTCTTCCTTATTTGACATATTACAGTCCCTTATTGGCATTTTCAATTAATCAGTTTCTTCAAATATCATCTTCCGATACTCATCAAAGATACTAATTTCCACCCATTCAAAGCAGGTGCTATGTACACACACTTTCACACTGTGCATGTGTGTGTGCCATTGGCGTTCACGCACACAACCGCACACATCCGTGTACCTGACCTCCTTTTGTAACGTCGGCTGAGATTATGTATTTGGGGTATAGGCAGGAATGTACGGTTTGTGTGTTCTTGTTTTATGTAAAAAGTATGGGATTTTGTATGTGATGGGAGGGTAATGGGGTATTGGCACGTGATGGTGATGGATTGTATTTTTGCATAAGTAGTCGTTCTAACAAGTTATTGTGCAGATCAGAGGGACTACTTTTTTGAGGAGGTTGTTGCTAAATAATAGCAAATACTTGTAAAAGAAATATTAGGAGGAGTTTTGGCCGAAAGGTGTCGTGTATCGGCGATTCCGCGGAAGGTTACACCTCGCAGCGCAACATGACGCCGCGACGCCGTCTCTTCGTGTCCAATAGTTAAAATATGTTTTTGTGTTTTTTTTTTTCAAATAATGTATGTTAGTCTTTAAGGTATATATGATATGGGTATTTTATTGCCTGCATTAAATGATATTTTATAACCATTATTTACCTAGGTTGGTCTGTGGATGGGTGACCACCCATTACATACCGAGTTTCCTTCGCACCTCAGAAAGCACGTTAAGTCGTTGGTCCCAGCTGTCATTTGTAGATCTTTGACAGTCGATAGAGGTAGACAGTGACTTCAAAAGTGAGACTACTAGTTTTATCAGGGGTTATCGTATTACCCAATACTAACTGGGTTGTGGAGGTCAGATAGGCAGTCGCTCCAATACTGGTATTCAGTACATCGGTAGTACAAGTACATAGGAATCGATAGGACTCGATAAGATAAATAAATATGATAGATATTCTCGATAAAATGAGTTTTTAAGGAGTCAAAAACTCATTTTATCAAGAATGACTGTCAAATTTATCTTATCGAGTCCAATCGATTCCTACGTACTGACCCCAACATAGTTGAGAAATAGTTAAGCAGATGGAGAGGGCTTACCATTTTAATTAGTAGAGACTATCAATGCCAAAAATGTAGTTAAATGATTTATTCTGTAGGAGAATTTTGTCAAAATACCTCTTAGTAATATTATATGCATAAAATTACTACCAAACTAAAGGTACTGCCAAACTAGATCTTTGGTTAAATCGAGATAAATTACAAATGCTTACGTATGCAGTCAGTATTTTAAGTTATTAAATATGGGTTATAACGTAGGCCCATTAAATTAAACTTTAATAAAAACACACTCTTCATAAAATTATTGACTCAATGATGTACATCCTGAATCCTAACCAAAGATAAATTTTAAACAATATAGAATGCCAACCCTCTAAATTTGTGAAATAACTTTACGATTGGTTTTAGGTACATAAATTATGATTGTTTTACGTTATTTGGAAAAACAATCATTACGTAATTAAAATGACTTTTAATTAATTGACTGATTAATATGAAGTTACCAGATTAAAAAAAAAAGGTTTTTTTGTTCAAGCCGCGAGTTCTTACATTCAAATGAGATTTGATTACATTGTAATAAACAAATTCTAGTCCCTCTCATAGAGAAGAGGCCTGTGTCCCAGCAGTGGGATCATTAATAGGCTGATGATGATGATGAATTGAATTCTGGTTATTTCGGTTGCCTGCGTAGCGCGTTGCGCGCGTTGATATCTTTTGTACTACAAACTGCAATAGCTGGTACGAGAGAAATCTACTGGCGTTTTAAGAAGAAAAGCCGAGAAAATAAAAGACGTATCATTCCCATTACCATCCCAATTACCCATATAAATAATAGCAATAGCTCAAGGAGATAATATAACTTGTTCAAAACATCAATATGAAGAAAAAATCTCGTAAAAAATGTGGTTTTATTTGAAGATGCTTTTACCTTACGATCCTACGCATCATACTACTCTGCCACACTTCACGACGTACAACCATGACATTCACACATACATACATACATACATACGTACTCACAAACACATACACAGTTATATAACTCGTGACACAGGTGCTAACTTTCACGAACTTTCATTTTTCCGCCTACAACTAACACCTGAATCTACACCTTATCTTTTGATACACACAGTCCAAGTTTTAAAAACCAAACTCTCATAGTTCTTTTCACAGAAATATCTACCTTACGATGAATGATGTAAGTTTTATTTTTGATTGATTTAGGGATTTATTGGTCAGGCAACGAACGATGAATGAGCCTTTCAGTGTTGCATAACGATTTGTGTGTAAGGACATTGACCTTACTCTGAAGAAAGCGAATGATTTTAAAAAGGTGTAACCTACGTTTTTTTTACGTTAGTATCTTTTTTTGTTATACTTTTTCTACAGACTTTGATTATATGCTCAGAAATATTCATAGAAATAACCTTTTCTAAATTGATTGTCCCGCTGCAAGAAATCATTTACCTATGTCTTTTCGTGTTGAAAATTCATGACAAAGAAATTATCTTTACTAATGAGAAGCTACATTTCCGAGTATCATAGGCTAATTTTCAAACATTCCTCTGGATTTATTTCCGTAAACCAGAGCGAAACTGCGAGCAAAAGCTAGTCACAGACAATTTAAAAAAAAATACAGACGAATTGAGAACCTCCTCTTTTTGGAAGTCGGTTGAAAATACAAATATAGTGCCCATATTCTATCCCTCCAAGATATACACTAGGCTGTTACAACTTAAAATATGTGTTACTTTATGAAACTATACATGGATCATAGCAGGTGGCATTTAATAACAAACAATTTTTCTTAGAGAAATGTGTGTTTTTTTTGTGTTCAGTTTGACTTAGATTTACTATAATAGTGCATTCCTATAAGTATCAAAAAGAAAGCTAATACAAACTCCTGTGTCCGGAAATAATGGACACAGAACTGCATTCTTCTCGAGAAAGTTAGATCATACAACTGCATTTACTAAGTAAACCAAAGAAACTGATGTATCGATTAAATCGTTATTTTGTCCAAAATTGCAGATCGATCTTAGCTACAAAAATAACTATTGCTAGGTTCCAAAAGGTTATATCTTGCAGGCAAAAAGTCAAAAAAGAATTGCTTGTTGTCAATTTTTTTTTTTTATAAGTTACCATTAACAATACAGTTAAAACAGAATAACTACATATTTAATATTTCAATACTCGATCAAAACAAATTAAATAATGTCACAAAAAGACACCAAATACTAACAAAACCTTATTGTTCTTTTTCGTCGCATACCCATACATCTAACGCCATCTATTGACAAAGAAGCTACAACTTTGTAACACTCTGGCAGCGCCCTCTCTTGAAACTTGTTACTAACTTAAACGACAACTACGAATCTGCTGCGAAAGAAAAAGTAAAAAAAGTTTGAAGCAATCGTCGTCCGTCGCTAGAGAGAGTTGTTTTAAATCTTTTATTCTTTTTGTATGACGTAGCGTTTTCATAGAAACTAGAGAGACAAAAGAAATTGTTTCTTGAAGATAATAATGTTTCAAACACAACGTATAGTCTGCTGAAATGAGAGTCGTACTGGTTGTAATTTAGTGATGTAATTAGTTTTTATTTAAACTGGCTTGACAACAAATTTCTGGAATAGGTTTGGGTGTATCTCGTGCTAATTAAATTATTGCTTTTCCTGCACGTGGTCTGGAAAGCGGTGTTGCATCCTGCATCAAGGCCTCGATCTTTTAAAAAATATTTTGCACAACAATTAATTTAACAGATTTTTCGCAAAAACCTGTGTTGGTAGTATCTATTGAATAATATTAAATAATAATATTAAATTGTGTTACATCATTATTATTATATTTTTATACTATTTTTATTTTTTACCATTTAAATCTTTTAAGGCCAGCTATTATACTAAAAACACTAACTTATTGAAATAATGCAGTTGCAATATTGGTTTTCTGAAACTGAGTAACAGTTCTCAAAAAAATCGCAAACAATCATTGAATTTGCTAAAAAAAAGTAAGTAGAGGTTGACGAGATTCATATAAACTTATATTGTCACTTACGGGATGTCTTCCGTGATTATTCATTGTTTTGAGCTCCCATATTTCGACGCTGTTGCAAGCGCCATGAATATAGGAGCTCAAAACAATGAATAATCACGGAAGATATCCCGTAAGTGACACTATAAGTTTAGTTTTAAACCGTGAAAGCCTAAAACAATTTTTGAGATTCATAAAGGGTGTAAAACACCTCTTAACGAAAACGAAAGGCACTTATTCCCCTTGTCATTCTGGTCATTTTTTGTTCTACACTATACCTGGGAACCTTCTACTCGTAGTTACGGAGATATTGGGGGTCAAAGTTGCAAGATTTAGACAAGTTTATTTTTAAATACCACTTTTTGTCGCATTATTTTTACATTAAATATCTATTCAATCCATCTATCCGCACAATGTTTTGAGTGCGTTACATTGAGTTATACCACAAAACATGATTTATAACCTCAAAAAAAAAGTTGTTTCCCAGCAATATTTTTTGCGTAAAGTTACTTAGTTTTATATACAGAATGCTTTGTTAACGGCTTAGTGATGGGGTGAAATACACCCTGTATAGGTATGCACTTTATTTCAATCACGTTAATGTTAAAATTCCAACAGAATTTACAAGATTTAATCGTTTACGACGATTTACGACCATGTAAAGTCTGATCTGGAAATGGTCAAAATACTTCAGTAAGACGAAATATCAATTAAAACCTCGGTTGTTAAAAAGGCGAACAAAAATATACAGTTTTCGAATGAAAATAGAGCTCAAATCAAATCAGCAGGTACTCTATTCTGCAATGGTTGCTTCATGTATTTTATTGTATTACGGGTTGATGTCTGCAACTCCACGTCAAATTGAAATTTGAATGGTTGTTTTCCCGCGACAGGACGATTACCCATCAGTAGCACTATTGAAACGCAAAGTTAAACTTTAAAAAAAAAAAATAATAATTTATTGGGTTTTGTGTTTTATTAAGTCAGGAGTAGTGATCAGCTGATTTATACGCGAAGTGCAACGACCGCGCGGCTGTTCTGGACACCCTCGCGACAGGCCCGCGTTCCGCGTAGATGTTACTGTTGGTTCGAATCGCTTTCGAGTTTTGTTTATCACAATTGTTAATCAGCCATTTATTGAGTCTTATTTTCTTTTATAAATATTAATCGATTGTATTACCGATACAAACTCATTTCGCGTTGGGAAAACAACCACTAAAATTTCAGCGTTTATAATCCACCACGCGAGCTTGGTAGATGTCACATGTCTTCGAATTCGTTGATGTACATATTGTAGTAAAGTTATTCTATGGTTTGAGTTGAATTTCATACGTGTGTACCTAAAAAGCTCACCTACATTTCGGTTAATATGTTTCCAGTCCCATGTAAAAGGGGACGAGCCCATTGTCATGAACAGGGCACAAATCCAGAGAGGTTGCTATTGAGAAATTCCGTTTTTAAGCCAATAACACTTCGCCCAACCCGGTAATCGAATCCAGGACCTCATGCTCAATAGGCGTGCTTGTGGCCACTAGTCCAACGGCTATGATAATGGTATACAGGGTGGAATTATTCACTGCCACCTGGAGATAAAGTACTCGAAATACTGGAGATAGCAAATTTTACTCAAAAGAAACATTCCTTTATTTTTTAAATGAAATAAATCTGCATTCACACATTTTCGAAAATTATTCTGTACGTTTTTTACATCAACCGATAGGGGCAATCATAATTATATGGATCAAATCTCTCCAACAAACATGATAAAATAAATGAAGGTAAAACCATGAAATCTAAAAACCAGATATAAATTCAATGGGATAATTTCAATAACATAAAGCAATTTTATTCATGGGTTTCCTTTAATTTCATCGATTGATGTCAAAAAGGTGCAGAATGTTATTTTTTTGAACTTTAGTAGATCCAACGCGGGTTTGGTGCCCGATTGTGGAAAGCAAGATTTTGAAAATCTGTGAAAGCAAATTTGTTTTTTTTTTTAATAAAGGAATGTTACCTTTGAGTAAAATTTGCCATCTCCAGTATTTCGAGTAATCTCACTTCAGGAGGCATTGAAAAATTCCACGTATCGCTTTATTTAGCCAAGTTATTTACGTCAATTCAAAGAAGTTATTACCATTCTTCAAGACTTCTTACTTTATTACCCTATTTGTGAAGTTCGCCTACAGTTCTGATTGAGGGGTATCGTCACGTAATTGTCAACTTACCAAGAAAGGAACGGTGGAAAAAGAATTTTGTAGTAAACTGCTCATTACCTTAGTATTGTGGATCATGCGCACGAGTCTATTCGTGTTACTGTCGCTTGGTTAGACCCATACTTAAAAATTCTTGAGTAGCGTAAAAACCCTTATTGTTTTATTGTTCGTTTTTTTTCTAAATAAAGTACATAATGTCAAAATGATATATATTTTTAATAATCTTGAATGTTCCAAAGCTGTGCAAAGTCCTCCCCCATATCCTACCTTAGGTACTCTTCTCTTGCGTCACCTCGGACCAGTTATTCAATAATTGATTAAAATTATTCGAAGCTCACGACATGACGGACGAAATTAGTCGGACTTTGCCCCAGAGGCCTTAGTGTAACAGACATACTGATAGCAAAAACAAGTTTATGTGACTCACTGTATCTATTATAATTATTCTTTTAGAACTTTTGTTTATTCTGAAAGTACTTAGGGTTAAATCTCATCTGGCAGCACGAAATCGCACTTTTTCATGCTCTTTTCCGTTTTTGTTGCTTAAAACACTAATTTGCTAGAGTGAGAAAGAGAACACGAAAGCTATCGCACGCGGCAGCATCGAATGCAGCTGAATACCAATATTTTACATGGGGTGACTGCCTATCTGACCTCCACAATCTAGTTACTACTGGGTAATATGCGCCATGGTAAAAAAAAAATGCGTAAATATGGTTAGCAGAAAGTTGGTAAAATGTCTGAAAGTGTTCTCTTTTTCTACCTTTAATTTCGGCGTACAATTATAAGCTAAAGTTACTTTCTTATTGATTTCAAATTAATTATAGATCACAATCATACAGTCATTAAGCATATAATCCCATTGAAATTGTATTATTGAATGAAAATAAATGTCAAAGTAATAATAAAAGTAATAATCATGAATGTCAATAATAATCATTTCAATAATGAGCGAGATTCGCCTCCCAATAATATAATAAAAATAATTTAAAATGACCGTGCAATTTATAAAACTTACAATTATAACCTAAACGCTCATTCATGTACACTGTATTTCATTTAAGTTAATATATTGATAGAGCAGCGGTGGCCCAGTGGTGGCGGCCCAACTTACGAACAGTAAGTCGTAGGTTCGAACCCAGACAGGCGCATTACTTTGTGTAATTTATTTCATCACCGCTGCTCTCAAAAACGGTGAAGGAAAACATCGTGAGGAAACCGGCATGTCCTAGAACCAAAAATTCGAAGACATGTGACATCTACCAATTCGCACTGGGCCCGCGTGGTGGATTATAGCCCTTTCCCTCTCATTGAGAGGAGGCCGTGTCCCAGCAGTGGGAACATTATAGGCTGATGATGATGATGATGATGATGAATTTATTGATCACTAGCGGACGTCACGCGGTTTCACCCGCGTAATTCCCGTTCCCGTGGGAGTAAGGGGATAAAATATATCCTATGTTACTCGTGGATAATGTAGCTTTCGAATGGTGAAAGAATTTTTAAAAACGGTCCAGTAGTTTTTAAGCCTATTCATTACAACCAAACAAACAAAGTTTTCCTCTTTATAATATTAGTGTAGATAATCATGCAGTCATTAAACAGTAAAATTGTATTACGGAATTAAATAAATGTCTTTATTATAATGAAAAACGAATAATTATAAATGGCAGTAACAAATGTGAGACTGGTTGTCAGACTTTTTGGGCCACAAACTATTTGTAACGACTGTCAAACATCTTCAAATGCTTGACGTGCTTTGTGAAGCAAACTCGGTGAGAAATGGGCACTCCTAACGAGAGGTTTTCTCCATGTAACTCCTCTTTGATGAGTAAATACAAAATGTGCAATAAATATATATGTTGCTTAATAGACTTTAAACTCAATTTGTACAATTGTAATAATTCTAACTTTATTATTACTACATGAAAAAAATGTTCAAAGTAAAGCATTTTTTCTTTGAAATTTTGTAACTACTCCTAAACGGCATTAAGTTTTAGTTTTTTTTTTTACACAACGTATTTGTCGCTATTTTATTCACAAAGCGTACAATTGGAATTTTGATGTAATGATTTATTAGGCTACAATTCAATAAAAACCACTCAAGTCATTTCGCAGTCCGCAGTGACTGGCGTAACATCCACGTTGTAGTGCAAGCTGATTAGAACTTTATTCTAACAGTATTTCAAACGAAGTTTGAACCGCCACAAATAGAGTTGCTAATTTAGCAGATATCACAGCTTTAAATCGAAATAAGAATATCTTGCAATTCAACGTAGTTCCAAATGCGCAAACAATATTTAAACTGCCACTGTTTCATTTATCAAAAGTCCATGCTCCGTGCTACAGGCACTTGACAGGCAGTGATTAGACACACACTGCTGCGCACTTTCTGGTGCCAAAACCATGACTATTTTTATGTAAACTGTCGTAATTGTGGGGTTTGAAAGTGAGAGTTCTTTGTAGGACTAATAGAAGTAGTAGATAGTATTATTCTTGGATACTCCTGATTTTTTGTAAGGAAAAATAAAGAAAAAATTGCGATTAACAAGAAACGTCAACACAGATTTTACTGTTGGTGAATAAACATGAATAACGTAATTAATCGGTGTATCGGTGTAAAAATAATACATGGACCTCTCCATTTAATAACAAACGACTATTAACATAATCGAATTATAGCAATACTTCTGAAATGAGTTCGTCATTCAGACGTTTGAGATATAATTAGGCGAGAAAATTTCAAATAACGTCATTTGCAATTTCAGAAATACTTAGCTGGGTGCTTGCAGTGCTCAATGCCCAAAGAACCACTAGTGTCTTTATCTTAACCCCGATGGAACAGGCGTACCCAGATGATGTTTGTTAAAGGTATAAAAGCCTATAGAGACGCTTCTATCAGAAGACATGTCATAGGTGGTAATAAAACGCACTTCATTTTCTCATGGAGGTAGTAGGCAGGATCGCCTTCTTATAAAGAGGATGGATTGAAGAAAATATGAAATCGTTCAAAATGGAGCCAAAGCTGAGTATAGTTTTTCTCTAAAATCTCAAGCTGTGAAAGGCAATTAGACCAGACTTATCGAATCATTCATCATTGGATACAATGACAAAGCAATAAATACAATCGCTATTACTTTTACTGAAACTTTTAGGAAGTAATTCAAACCACAAATCAATTTCGTGCTGCATGCAGACGAGTTACACTTTATGTAACAGTGCGCCGAATAGTTTATTAATATATCTTAAAGTTTTGAGTTTGAATGTGGTGTTTTGGGGTAAAAAAGTAGAAGAGAACCAAAGAAACGATGAATGGACTGCAAGTGACTGGTGAGATTACGAGTAATAGAAGAAGAAGAAGAATACAAGAAAAAGTCATGCAGCGCCGACTTCAAATAAATTTGGATAAAGGCGTGGGAATATTGATAATGACACCTTTTACATGTAGAACTTTACTAATAGGTTCCTTTTCAGACACAGCTGTTGAGTTTTTTGGCCCTGTTATATCACGGGCATGTATGGCTTGTTCCGTCCAACTCTTGGGCAAACGCTCAATTTCTACTATCTATCAAGGGTCTTTCCAGCGACGAAAACAAATGTATAGGTTTTTCTGCCATCTCCTGCGTGATCTGCTCTGATCTCGTCTTATACTGTATCATGAATGACAGCAGTTTTGTGCCATAATTTATAGACATATGAAACAGACATGTCCTGGCCATTTCTAAAATTGAAAAAAATGGAGAATAGATCAAAATTTTGCCTTACATTACTACACTATTCTACAACAAATTTATAAAAGTATACACGCTACTCTATATCGTTTTCAGTAATTGAACCGACGACTACTAAAATAATAATAAATTACATCTGAACGGAGACCAAGTAGATATTTAAGTGTTCCGAATAAGATTGATAAAAATGAAACTCTACCCGCGTCACATTAGGGTTCCTTTTCCTTTGAAACGTAAGTGTTATTTATGAGCGTAATAAAAAGCTTGTCTGCCCATTTTAATTACCTGATTGACATTATTGAGATAAGTAGTATGCAGTTAGTTATTGGTCTAAAGTTCGCAGTTTTTTCAGGTTTTTATCGTTTGGCTGGGTTTATTCGATTTTTGCAAAAAAACATCTTTCAATAGACAAAGCACAACATAAACCGCTAAATCTAGAAAAAATATATTTTACGCAAGCGCAGCCAAAAAAGGATTTTTGAAATATCATCCCCAAGTATGTACGAAAATCGCTTCGGCCACATGTCCTAAATAGGTTATGACTAGCAGTGAACAGGCTAATTTTTCACTGTCACTTGGCTTACCATGGCTAAGTAGTTTCATTATAATCAATAATGAGCTTGTGAACATACACTATTTTATTTTATTACATTTTATTTGTTAGGGACAAAAAACAGTTACATGCCAAGCTAGACATTCTTAAATTAGCACAAAACTTAGAAATACATTTATACACAATCTATACCATATTTATATTATTATACATGTGATAACAAGGGGTATAGTATGATCTGGGTTGTGAAGGTCGGATAGGCAATCATCACCCACAGCCTGAACTCACCCATTGCTGGCATTAGGCCTCTTTTTTCGTGTGCCAATCTCTACGGTTCTGTGCTTCATTCAGTTTCCGACCCGAAGACAACTTCTCCTCAAAGAATAGTGGTCTTCAACTGAATTCGTAACAACATAAAAAACATGAAAAGAATAGGGGTAAAACGATCTTGTTCATGTACGTAGACTTCCCATAGAATCGAAGAAACGGTCGAGTCTCGAGTAAGAATCCCTGGATTGTTAGGCGAATTAATAGTTACTACTGAACTGGATGGAGAATGGTGAAAATAGATTTTTATAGAAGTAAAAGCAATTCTTTACATACGCCATTATTATAATGTAATACTTACTACTATTTCCTTTAAGTACTCACCGTACAGATAGATGTGAAATCAAAGTCTGGCAGAGCAAAATGCTGTGATTACTCTTAATTTCGGACTTCAAAAAGCATTATGCATAGCTAGACATTATAAATTATAATCTAGACTGAATCATATGAAAATAAAACAAAATTAACGTTGCGCACACTTAGATACTCGCTTGTGTATTTTTTTGCATTCACTCGTACGTCGGGGCAAGTGAAACAATGCACTTGCAAAAAACCGCTAAGCAAAAACCGACCATCGTACTAATGCATAAAGAACTAATTCCCACCTTAGATATTAAGCTAACGAGCAAACTTTTGCTAACTGCCCTACCAAAAACCGACAAAACCCAACTTACTTTTGCAACTCGTTAAGATACATTTGATAGCAGTGCAATTGGAAATGGTACTTGTGACTTTGGTAATAAGGTTGAGAAAGAATAAAAAAATGAGATTATGACTGCAAAAATATTTTCAAGATACAGATTCAGAACCACACGCAAACTGGGAGCAATCAGCTGGCTGACCACAAACATCAAATATAAAAAGGGTGACAATATACAAGATGAACATAGTTTCAGTGTGGACTGACCAAAGTGGACGTGTTATCCAATAAAAATGTTTAAATACATCATTTTAATCACCGTAGCCAGTGCAGTGGCTCTTCCAAACCCTGATGATAGTTCAGTGGACAAAGTTCGTGGTATCAAAAAGGATTGTGCAAATGGACTCTTGAGTCCTGCGTGTTTAAAAATGGGAGCCATCACGTTATTGGAGAAATTCAACAATAAGGATGAAGTGTCTTTATTTCCTGGTGTTAGTCTAGTGAAAGAAGGTGGAAAATCTAACTACGAGGGTGTTGCTGCAGACCTAGCGAGGTCATTCTCCAGTGATTCTGACGAAAGGCTGGACAAATCCCTCCTGTTCCAAGTCGGGAGCTTCCTGGACAGTCACTCAGTGAAACTAAGACTCCTGGATGACAATGCTGTCGAAGAAGCGAAGACTGCGATCGCGGAAGGCAGAGCGAAGGGCGGCATGGGTCTCGGTGGCGGGAAAAAGGGTGGAATGGGTGGTCTTATGGCTATGGCGATGATGATGAAAGGTATGTAGATTTTATTTAATAAGCAAATTTAAAATGGAAGTTTTAAAATCTCTTTTATTAGGAGGAGGCCGTGTTCCAGCAGTGAGAACATTATTGGCTGATGATGATAAAGTTTTAAAGTTTTAAAGAATAGTTTCACTAACGACCCATGGTCTAAATTAATCCTGAATCAAAAGGAGTATAATTCATTAGGGGAGACCTTTAACCAACAATAGGATGAGGCAGGTATGTGGGTTCGAAACTAGCTGTTACTGATAAGATTGATAATGTCCATTGCTAAGGACGGACATCCCAATTATTTATAATTAATTGTTTCACTTCACAATTACGTCTAGAAATTAAGTGATGACGGCAGTATGATTAACAAGCAGGCGACTGCTACATTTTCCAGTCTAAAACTAGTACAAGTTTTTGTGTTACTACAACTTGAAATTAAGGTTTGAGTTTTTTAGACCAACAGAAGTAACTGTATTGCAATAATCGCCCGAAATGAAATAATACCAGCGTAGTTCTATCAATGAAATAATTTCGCATATTCCTTAAAAGTCATCTCTTTTACAAGTTCCGTTATATTTTTGTTCTACTCCAACATTTTCATTATTTATTGATATTAGTGTAACCATTTTAAATCATAGAAGATTTACCTAGAGTAATCATAATGAAATTACCTTGTTATATAACATAACGTGTAGAGACCAGCAGCAGTGGTGGCGGCCACGACTTACGAACAGTAAGTCGTGGGTTCGAACCCAGGCAGAGGCTACTTTGTGTAACTTATCTCATGACCACTGCTCTCAAAACGGTGAAGGAGAACATCATGAGGAAACCGGCATGTCTTAGAATCAAAAAATTCGAAGACGCGTGACATCTATCAATCCGCACTGGGCTGCGTGGTGGGTTATAGTCCAATCCCTCACATAGAGAGGAGTTCTGTTGCCCAGCAGAGGAAACGTTAACCACAATAACTTAAACTCACGTCCTAAAGAGTTAGGCATAGGTCTACACATAGTATACCTACACGATGCTCTTCATGCCCCGTGTGATGTTTATATTAATTTTGCGAGTTTTTGTCTTTTATAAACAAACTATGTAGTTATGTTAGTAACTTTAAGATCAGCAGAAGCAGACCCGACGATAAATAAAAATTGTCACGCCTGTTAAAGTTAAAAATGATCAGATAACACATTTCCTGTCATATACTTTTCTTTATAAACTACTATTTCCATGATCCAGTGTTCGAACTCAGGACCTTAAAATTTGAACTAGCAATAACGATCGAACAACAGAGCGATAGTTTAATCAGTTAAGCTTTAGATCTCTTGATACTTTTAAGATATAATGAGAAATTTACACACATTTTAGTGTGGCCCCACATTCAAAGCAAAGTAACGATAGGGCTTCAGTAAACCTGGCCTATTATTATTTGGTACTTACAGGTTAGGTTGGCCAGAGTTTGTGTTCAAAACCAGAAGTAAAATATCCAGGTTCAAAATCAAGTGGGCTTTACTCTGAGTCAGTTGATAGTTCTGTCTACAAAATGCCTACTAATACACATTATGCCCCATCTTTTGTTCCCCCAACATTGACCTTGTTTTCCAAAAAGTTTTATAAAACAATCTTAATAATTTCCCATTGTCTTCGTAATAGATCGAAATGAAATTGAGCTAGTTAATTTTTTGTGAAGAGTTACTTTTGACTAGTACGATTGTACTGACTTTTCTTTGTGTATATGAAATTAATAATAATAAAAAAAAATCTAGTATGATCAAACATTTAAGATTTTTAATTCGAGACACCTTCTGTTTGAAGGCTCTTTATAACCATTCTTGATGAGCCTTCAAACAGATGGACTGTCTGGCTGCTGTGTGACTGGTGTCTGATGAGATGACTAGTCATAGGGAAGAATGAAAGAAGAAAATATACTGCGAGGATCGAAAATAAATTGAGATAAGGGCAGGATGATGATGATAACTTTTTAATGAAGAGTTCAGACGCTGCAGGGTATCTGAGACAATACTTACTCAAGTAAAAGGTGCAAGCTTGAGGATCTGTTATTTCAACTAATGGAAATCGTATTACGGAAAGACCTACGGTATAATCGACTTATTAATTGGCTGAAAGATTATTCAAAATAATTTAGGTTAAAGTTGTAAAAAGCTATGGATTTTGAAACAAGAAATAAATAATTGTGAAAGTTTTTTTTTTTTAAATAATGGCAATTGTTGGTCCGAAGTCTGTGGTTCAAGTTGGACTGCAATGGAAAAGAAAAATTATGAACAAACAGATAAACAGACAAAGAAACTTCGCGTTCCAAGATAAGCCAATATCTGGGTACACGACCGTGAGGAAACCATTCCAGTTTCGGATGTTATCTTGCCAAATCATTTTATTCGGTCTGGTTGCGTGGCCCTACATCTTAGGGTCTAAAGATAAACTGTGAATCATCGTTATAAGAACAAATAAACAATTGTTTGATAGAAAAAATGGAATATCTTTGCTGGTTTACGTTCAGCGTTAAAGCTTCTTTTACCAGTTCAGTATATAAAACAACACCACATAACACCTCTATTCCTCAAAGGTTTAAGCTGACGTAAACCAAATTTTGACAGTTATTTTCAAGTCCCATGTTATCGGGAGCAAGCCTAATGTCACCAATCGAGTGCAAATTCACACTCTATACCTGCTACTTAGGATTCCTTTTAGGAAAACCTTCTGCCGACGCTTGTTACGAGAAAGAAAGCTTTAAGGAATCCAGTATTTAGGATCTGTACTCACAAATATGTGACTTGTTCTCTGAAGGCAGGCGTAGCACACATTTCTAAGGCAGATATGGGAACAAAACTGAACAATGAGACGACAATTGATGAAGACGGATATTGAAGAAAAGGATTAATACTGATCATTTATGAAGCAGAATACATAGAAAGAAGTATTGATTGAAAGAGCAGGAAGGCAATGATCATCAAAAAATATTCATAGTAGATCCATTCATGGAACAAGCACATTTGGTTTAGTTGGCTTAATTACTATCGTTGCTAATTTTCACGCGATGGTTATGTAGTATAAAGTAAAAACGTCTAGACTAACTTTCAGTTACAGTTTTAGATATTTTTTACATGCATTCATAAAATTAATTGTTTTAGGATATGTTACATTGTATTTGTCAAACTATAGTTAATGTATTTACTAAGGTTAACTTCATCTTTTTCCGATGCTTCGTAACATGTTAATCGGCATACATAATATTGTATGCTTGTACAGACGCACTCAAGATAATTAATGATTAACAAAAACAAAGTTTTTTTAATAATGAACCGAAAATAAGAGTTATTGTCTTTCTGAAGACAATTTTTTTCAAGGATCGATATTAATAACGTCTTTTCCTTTTAAAAAAGTCCAAATAAAAAGAAAATATAAGGTCTAATATAGTAGTTAGTATATTAAAAACCCATAAAATTACTATACATTTACATCGGTCGCCTACTCCAATGACTGCATGCGATAATAAACGAAAACCTTACGCCTGCAAAAACGACACACCAATACCAACCATGCTAGATGTTAATAAGGTCCATTCTTCGATGAAAAAAGATAACTTTTTGCAGTCAGCCTTCTATGAAAATATAATGGATATAAGAGTACTCCGTACTAATCATACATCTATGTGAGACATATAAAAGGTGGACGAAACAATTGCTTATCAAAGTGTAGTAGCATTCGTTTCGATACAGACGTCCACCATGTATCTGATATCGATATTATTTTTTATAACAGCAGTGTATGCACTGCCGAATCCAGAAATAGGAGAATCTCCTAAAAATTTAGTGGAACCAACTGTTGAAAGTGCAGCCAGAGCGATGAAAAAGGATTGTACGAATGGGATTTTTAGCCCAACGTGCTTGAAAATTGAAGCTATATCGATGCTAGAAAAGCTTAGTGCGAAAGAAGAATTACAACTTCTACCTGGAGTGAGTGTAGTCAAGGAAGCAACTAAAGAAAATGGGAGCAAAGTTGAAGAATTTGCTGCTGAATTAGCAAGGTCTTTCCCATCAAAACCTGATGAGAGATTAGACAAATACCTTCTCTACAGACTAGGAAACTACTTGGACACCCACACAGTGAAGCTAAAGTTGCTTGATGAAAATGCAGCTGAAGAAGCCAGGGCTTTGGTTGGAGAGGCGAGGGGTAAAGGAGGACTTGGAGGAGGAAAGAAGGGAGGCATGGGAGGTTTGCTCGCGGCTGGACTTTTAATGAAAGGTATGTTGGAAGTGAAGTGATAAATATTGGAGAATTAGGGGACATAGTTTAAACTTTCTATTAGGAAAGCACAAGGGATGAGAATGAAGCAATATTAATTATCAGTATTTTCCTAAGGAAGGATCTATAGCTTGTTTTACGAAACATATCGTTCAAGATAAGGACATTCTGATTGTTAATCAATCTAGATTTGAAAGAGCTATTTGTAAAAAAAAAAGCGCGGGACAGTAAAATTTCATGTAAAGAGAGGACAATCTTAAGAGCATCTTAATGGAAGGAAACCTTTTGATGCCAGAATTATCAATAATTGGCAGTGTTTCCCATTACTGCTACTACCACTCTTTAGAAGAGCAACCGCAAACAGTCGCAGGAAATCAATATCCATTAGCACTTTTTGCAATCTAGACGGAGGCAGATGCCATCAAACACATTTATGTGAAAGCCAAAAGGAAATAGAAACTAGATCTGAAGATAATAAGTCTTTGTTTCAATTGTATCGATATCTTGGTTTGTCGTGTAATTCAGTACGTTGTTGGTAAAAAAAAAGTAAACCGACAAAGCGTTCGGTCAACTGTACCTACTAGTAAAGTGGAGTATTGATAGATGCTATCGTTATGTAGGATTAGTGTTATGATATCTGTGTTTCTGTTTTGTCGGTGGTAAATACTGGTGTTCACCTGTATCCACTAATACTGGAAGCCAACTCCAAACGTAGCTGGGAAAATGCTAGGCAGATGATAAACCAGGACCAGTTTTGTTTTGGGAAACAACTTTTGATAGATATTTCTCAATTTCAAGTTATGAAAAAGTTCATTATGTCCAACAAGTTTCGTCAGCTTTTCATGAAGCTAGTTGGTATGCAATCCAAAAAATACATTCTGCGTACCTACTCACCTCTCGTACCAAAGCTAAAATAATACTTAGCCAAAGCATACCTTTGGATTGAAAATGTTACCTTTGTATGATGAAAAGGAATGCATTCAATCTCATTGATACTTCGGGACCTCATACTGTCCGTATCAAATTGTATCTTACATATCGACACTACAACTTATACCTACCTCAATTTACGGATGCAATTTAATCGTGACGACTATGAAGCTTGCGTAACGTTTTTTTCAGTAACAAAAAATGAGTCTATCGACTTTTTGGGCAGAAATAATTAACCAAAAGGTGTTACTTTCAAGATTGACAGGTGCAAAAAGTTCTAAGTTTATTACATCCAATTGATCTACTAAATTAGTTTTTACTTCACCCTTTTTTATGACTTCAAAAGTGTTGAACACTTTTACATAACACGCATACATAACCACCCGTGGTCTCTTATCTCCTCATAAATTAAATACTTCAGTCTGATCTTAAAAGGATAGTACGGTCTTAATCACTACTTTGTTGTGGTGTTCTTGATCATAGTATGTCATCTGTGTGCAGACGGATGCTGGTTGCTATAAGAGCCACCCCGTTATTACTAACGTCGGTTGGATGACCAGAAAATATCACTTTTCTTGTGTCTTGGCAAAAGTAAGCTTTGAATGGGTCGAAAGGGGGAGCAAGCACTTTAGGGTGAAGCCTGAGTGAATCGGTTTCTTCGAGAGAAGTGTGTTCCACTCTAGGCCGTAACATAGCTTCACATCAGGCCAATTACGGCCAAGAACAAGCAAGAAAAAAAAAGTTCCAATTTATACTACGAAATGACCTGCTTAAAACATTGGAGACAGATCCCAGATTGGAACCACACATCGCAACATACAATAGGGAATAGGTTTCAATTACCATAATTTCCCAAAATCATAGAAAATTGCTTCAAGTTTCAAAACTGGGGTCATTATCATCTACAAAAGGACAATAGCCAAAAGCTACCCACAATATAGGAATGCAACCGTGACCATGATTTTAACAACAAAAAAATAAAGTGTATCGCAGCCGATCTGATGCACTAGGCTATCATGACTGTTTAAGACGTTTCAATGTTGGTCATCGTCCGTGATTTTAAAAGGGTTAGAAGACTACCTATGATGGGTATAAAGATGCCATAAGAGTCGAGGAAGAAAGAAATGCGTTTTTATGGAAAGTAAATTAACCTTTTTTATTTTTATCTACAATCAATTCATACATAATTACTTGAAAGCGTCGTCGAGAATTTAGTTCTTCAATTTTAAAATTGTTCTGCTGTTGACAATCAGAGCATGGCAATACTAAGAAAATTGTTGGTTGTCATTTGAGATATACTGTTTTTTTTTTACTTTTACTTGTAATTTGAGTAAAAAGATGTGAGTAATGTGTGTAATGAGAGAGTGGTAATAGTTTTTATATTTTCCTCAAGAATACGTTATATGAATTGTTTTTTTTTTTTTTAATAATTATATTATCTAAGCTCAAAGTATAGAGTCTCAATGCCTTCGATAATATAGAAATACTAATCGACTTTGATATGAATAGCTAATAGCATAATTATATAGTTTCCAATGCTGGGAAACAGATTTTTTTGTGACCATGATACATCATTATGCTCTGGGTTGTCTTACACCTTCTCTCAAATTTACAGAGATCGAAGTAGGTATTCATTTTTTCACACTGTCTCCCAAGTCACAAGTGACAACCTAGCTTGGGAGCCAGGGCACCAATCTGTGGTACACAATTTCAGCTATATGTTGTACTTTAAGATATTTGTAACAATGTTGTTACAGTATTGAATGCAATGCTTAACTTGGAGCCTTGATCTTCAAATTGGGCAGTGCTATTCATTTCTTCAATTAGTAAGTCTTGTCTTGGTAGCAGTCTGAAAGTGTTTTGACAATATAAATTACTTGATCCTTAGAGAAAAAAGCAGGTTTTGTATGGGATCAAGAATGTGTGTGATGTGATCAAGGCTTTGACGTAATGTTACTTGTTTTAAACATACTAATATACCATTTCTCTCTTTCACAGGAACCCTGATGTCAATGGGAATGGGAGCACTAGCCCTTCTCGCTGGCAAAGCTCTGATGACTGCTATGATGTCGCTTCTTCTCTCCGCCATCATCGGCATCAAGTCTCTCTCCGGTGGCCAAAAGTCTACCACGTATGAGATCGTCTCCAAACCCGTGTACAGTCACTCTCACTCCCATTCGACCGCTCATGAGGATGTGGGAGGATACGGCCATTCTGGGTATGGGAGGAGCTTAAATGTTAGGAGGCGTTGAGGGTTAAAAGGGAGTAATTTATTTTGAGTAGATTTGTTGTTTCATTGTTTTAGTTAAATTTGTTGTTACTTTTTCAAATTTATTTTTTTCGTTTGTTTTATCTGTGTGTCTTTATTTGTTATGTTGTTTCTTGTTTTTTAATTTTTGATTTTTCCTCCAACTTTGTTTTGGTTTTTGTTTTTTATTTTACTTTAAAGTGGTTTAGCTTACGAACGATGAAACATAAGTATTTATTCAAAAAACTGTAAACTAGGATCATTTCCATTGACTAAGTCTGTAAATTATGGAAATGTATCGAACATTCTCATTATTTATTGAAACTATTTATTGTTAGGTTAAGTTCACAATTTTCTTAGTTGAATATCTCATTATTTATGTATTTTATAGATTGTATTTTATTATTTGTAGCTAAATTAAATTATTATCTGTTTATTTTGTTTTGTTCTCAGTATTAATATTATATTTATTTTGTTTCATTTTGGTTATGTATTGTTATTATTTGTATGTATACTTACTTATTATGATTTTAAATCGTAAAATATACCTTTACAATGGTTTTGTATCTTGTACGTCTACCCGCCTATTATTTATTTAATATGTGACATATAATATTTTGTTATTTCATTCATATAGTGGTATTTTATGTATATTATAATATTATGCATTACTTATATTTGTCTCACCTTTACTGTCAATATAGTATTTATTATAGGATATTATGTAAATATTTATGTAAATATTGATATTTTATTTTATAGTTACTTATTTATCATGATATTGTTTTATATATTATTATTCTGCCTGTGTTCTTCAGCACCAAAAGAAAAATAAAGTGTTTGTTAAAAAATACAGTTTTTACTATTTTAACCCATATACTTTAAACTGTACCTTGTGTAGTCTCTCTGTGTTCCAATTTACCTCATTTATATTAAAATCTTCCTTCACACAATCCATTCATCGTTTCTTCCTCTACTCTGGCCATCTACTTTCATACGTAAAAATAACTTCATCACATAGGCCTCATTCCTCCGCATCACATGTTTTTACAATAATACTCGTAACCGATTACCACACAACTTTTCAGTCACCGGCGCCACTTTCGGTTTACATATTTAATGGTTTTTTTTTTTATATAAGCCAATATAGAGAACTTTTACAAAGTCTAATTTATACTTGAAATCTCTATCTGCACTGTAGAGCTTCTATCAGAATCTGAAAAAAAAAATATATTCATCTGTTGTCGTTAAAATACAAAATATTAGATTCAGTCGGGAATCCTTCAGAAGTCCAGACTGAATTTTGGCATTGGCTGACTATCTAAACGCATGTCATTAGCCAGGCACGCAGAAGATATTATAGTTCAGAATTGTGTGCAAATCAGGATTCCCTCTCTATTTTACTCTTATAATTTGCAGGAACGCAGTCTGACAATTGCGGGGCTTTATCAAGTCCAGGACCAACGGTTTAACGTGGTGGTGTTCTTGGGGAATTTTCTAATGGAAAAATCTCAAAAACCCGCGCAGCCTTTAAATGCTATTAAGACTCTTATAATGCATCAATGTTTAGAATATATATTTAGTATATTATTGTTAAACATCTAGCAATGCTTTCCCTACATCTATACTAATATTATAAAGCTGAAGAGTTTGTTTGTTTGTTTGAACGCGCTAATCTCAGAAACTACTGGTTCGATTAGAAATTATTTTTGTGTTGTCCATTAATCGAGGAAGGCTTTAGGCTATATAACATCACGCTACAACGAAAAGGAGCGGATTAGAAATGATGAATGTTACAAAAACAGAGTAAATTTATTCCCTTTGCGAACTTTTTCTCTCTTATATGTGACGCAAACGTTGCGTGGGTCAACTCGTTAAATATAAAAGTTTCTCTCTAAGATGAGTTTTGTTTCAAACTAAAAAAAAACCATAGAACTCATTATCAACTCCCTTCATCAAGGTAACATGGACTGAAAAAAAAAAAACAAAACAAAAAAAACTACAACTTTCATTCACTGATGAACTTCACCGCATTTTGTCTTTTTGTAACAAAACTACACCAGAGAAAGCGGGAGTTGTTTATTTTCAATATCGTGGATTGGATCTGCTACGTGAATAGTAGAATCATTATTACGTAGATATGGTTTATTCATCCCCATGACTTTAGAAAGTAATATAAATAATAATAATCATACAACGTAAAACAATAGAAAGAAAGCAGAGACGAAAACATGATTGATGTGTAATTCAAGTTAAGGTATAGCTCAATGAGTTAAGGAATCTATCCCAATTTCATTACCAATAAAAGAGACTGCACAAGCAAAGATATCTACCCATCAGCCCAATATGGTGGATTAAAGCCAACTCCACTCTCACAGAAATGTAGCCTATTTGAAACCAATAGAAACATTACAGGCTAATTAGGCATCATAATCTACTATGGGGAGTGCGTAAATGACGGTAAATAAACACATCATCTAAGCCTAATCTTTTGCCAACAATGTTGAGGTCGGCTTCCAATCTAAACGGATGCAGCTGAATACCTGTATTCTGCATGGAGTGTCTGCCTATCTGAAGTCCATAGCTCTGGATGCACGGGGTAATATTATGATACCTCTTGGTAAGACTGGTTGTCCGACTCTTGGGCTACTGACTACCTGTATCAAGAGCTGTACGCACTTGCAAAGTCTATAAGAGGCTCCTTAAACAATTTCCTTCTAATAGAGCACCTGCTTGTTTTCCGAATATTAAATAAATGTGTTTTTAGAAACTTCAACCGTAAATCAAGGCCTGCCTCATTATTTATTTGCGGTCGTAAACAAGACTATAGAGCGGAACGATAATCAAATTGGATTGTATTGGTATCAATGTATCGCTGCTGGAAATCACTGGCAAGAGTAAAATATTTTAGAAACATGGATATAATTCCTGAAGGTTTAGGCAAAAGTGTATCTATAGAAGGTGTGAACAAACGGTTGTTAAGTTTTGAGCCTCATTAGGGTAAGCCAGGCAAGAATTGAGAACCCGGGTGCTGTGAAAATTTTGATGAAATAATCCAGGTACAAGATTATGTCATTGTAAACAATGCAAATGCTCGCGACCGTAAAGGTGTGTTGGATATATTGAACGCAGAAAGCAAAGAATTAAGTGTAACGACGATGCTTGGTGAAGAAAAATAATTTATATTACATTAAATACAGCCGTAACAGAAGGCTCTGTATCCTGTAAAATGTACCACAGTCAGTTATTCTTTTGTAAATACATAGATATTCACATGTTTGTGTTCTCTAGTTTTTTAATTATTTTATGTATTTTTTGTAGCATGCAACTGTTTAATATCTCTACAAAACAAAATAAAATATAAGACCGGGATTAGAAAGGTAGGGGTTGAGTCTGGGGAGAACTGTGACAAGCTAAGTGGTCTGCGAAAATAAAACACATATAAAACAAGCAACATCAACAATTACAAGGAATGAGTTTCATTGATCTCTTGGCCTTATCCCAATACATTTAGGGTAGGCACAGCATGACTTATTCTGCCATACTTTTATTCTTATTACTCGTCATCACATCAAACGTCTTATTTCTTACCTTGTCATCGTTTAGTCCATGAATTTTTTTTTTGGTCTTTTTTAGGGTTCCGTTGCCAAATGGCAAAAAAACGGAACCCTTATAGATTCGTCATGTCTGTCTGTCTGTCTGTCTATCTGTCTGTCTGTCTGTCTATCTGTCTGTCTGTCTATCTGTCTGTCTGTCTATCTGTCTATCTGTCCGTCCGTCCGTATGTCAGAGCTATTTTTTTCCGAAACTATGAGAACTAGGCTGTTGAAACTTAGTAAATAGATGTTTTCTGTAAACCGCATTAAGATTTTCATATAAGAATAGAAAATAAACAATAAATTTTGGGGGTCCCCATACTTAGAACTGAAACTCAACATTTTTTTTTTTGATCAAACCCATACGTGTGGGGTATTTATGGATAGATCTTTCAAAATGATATTGAGGTTTCTAATATATTTTTTTCTAAACTGAATAATTTGAGCAAGAGACCAAAGTGGAAAAATGTGCCCCCCCCCTGTAACTAAAACACGAGAATGATAAAATAAAAAAAAATATATATGATGTAGACTACTATATAAACTCCCACCGAAAATTGGTTTGAACGAGATCTAGTGAGAAGTTCTTTTTTCATCTTTTACATTATGTTACTCGCTGCTGCGGAACCCTTCAAGTGCGAGTCCGACTCGCAATAATTATTAATAATCAAAGGTTTTGACCGTTACGTGGCCTAACGTAGTTTTAAGAAAATACTAGGCCAGTTAATACTTGTATTATTGCAAATGATATGCGGCCAGACATATCATAATGAATATAATACAGTACATACATTAAAGCAGTTGTTTACAGTTCTATTAAAAAGTTAATTACAGATTAATTGCAATAGGAGGCCGATATGTAAAAAAAACAGGGCTATTGTGATGGCAATTTATGTTTCTATATTAGTAGTTGATGAACCTGTAGTAAAAGTTTTGGAGACCTGTTTTAATTTCTTCTCGGTACATGAGTAAGATTATTATTTACACCTCTGCCTATACCGTCGGGTATAATAGGTGTGATGTTATGTTTTATGATTTGGTTTGGGTATGCGTGTATTTGCATATTTGCATGCTTATTTCCATGGGGTTTATCCGTCCATAATATTCTCGGCAGTTACGAACACTCATAATGATAACATAGTACTAAATAATTTGCACACATTATATATAAACCATCGCCTTTTTATGTGGGGCAGAAATTATTATAGATTCTATAATTTCTGTTTTTCCCTTGCATACTCATTTGGTTTGTCCTCGTTTATACATTTTGTAGTGACACACGCGCCCTATTGCCATTTAATACAAATGCGACTACCTTTCAGAAGAATATCGTACATCAGATCACCAATATGATAAGTGTATATCCTTCAAGGACGTTCCCTTCCGGCGGCAGCGTTTCTTATCACATTTTCAATAAATGTATTTCTATCTGATGGTCGTGGTCATGAGGGGTCGTTCACAGCTGCAGTCGCTGCCTTCGCGATCCTTTTCCACCGGTCTCTATTGGCCGCATGGCGAGTACATTCTGCCAGAGGGATCTTGGTGACAGTTTTAATGGAATCTGTCCAACGGGTTGGTGATCGACCACGTAGTCTCGTGCCTTCGACTCTACCCTGGATTACCAAACGCTCCATGGAATCATTGTTGCGGGTATCGTGTCCAAAGAATCTGAGGAATTTTGTAGTATTTTATTTCAATGACCTTATCACTAGGGATATGATTTGGAACATCTTAAAACACGTAGTTCGAATTACTTGATACATCAAGTTCATTGATTAAGGCGGAGGTTTATTGAAAACGGTCCAAAAGGCGGTTTTTAAAAACAGTGTATCTCTAAAACTGTCAATAATTTCGACAAATAAAAAAAAAATTATATTTTGAAGTCCTTTTTGCATACACTGATGGAACTCAAAACATAATTTGACAATCTTTAATGCACCAAAAAAATCTTAAAACATACCTCTTAATTTTCTTTCAAAGCTGTTTAGCCATTTATTGACAATGATAATTATATTTAAAAATATAACATAAAATTTCAAATGCTAAACTACATCTACTGATGGATTATTTATTATTAAATAGTTAAGTTCTCATTTTTAATCGATCGAAAATACTCATTTCGCACTATTCGGCCCGCAGTGACTGAAGTAACAACCACTTTGTAGTGCAAGCTAATTAGAACTTTATTCTTACAGAATTTCAAACGAAGTTTGAACCACCACAAATAGAGTTGCTTATTTAGCTGATGTCGTCGCCTTAATAAAAACGTATGTTGGAAAATATGCTACGCCAACCACTTACAAATTGGGATAAGGCAAGATAATGGCGAATCAGAATACTCATTGAATATTGAAGTAGACAATATTAGATTATTTTTCAGCTTAGTCGTTATTTAAATAAGTTTCATAACCAATTACATCCTTTTAGTCATTATCCAATTGAGTTAACAGTAGCAGATTATCGATTGGAAACCGAAAATCGGCGAACCACTTTCGACTTTTCCATTATCGCAACCTTTTATTTACAGAACGAAAGTGCTGCACACAATAACGTTCAAAAAGCAACGACATTGCTCTTTTTAACGCTTTTCTTGTACTTTTTGTTATCATGGTTGGTATAAAATAAATTGCGATCAGATTAAGTCTATCAGTCCACAACGGTCCCCCACAGAAATGTGTCATTGATTGGCAGGAGAAGTGCAGTGAAAAAGTGAATAGTAAAAATGTATTTTAAAAGTGTATCCATTGCTGTTTTAGTGACTCTGAGTTTAGTGATTGGTTCTCAAGCAGCCATCGATGGATCCGAACCAAATGCGATCATCGATGCTGTTAAAACAGTGCCGAATAACACGGAAAGAGCTGGAAGGACTCTGCATAAGGAGTGCAACAGTTTGCTGAATTCAAAATGTTTGAAGATCCATGCTTTATCCTTTTTAGAAGACTTGAGCTCTCGCGATGAGTTAAACCTTCTACCTGGATTGAGCATAGTGAAGGAAAATCAGACTGGAACCTCTCCAAGTCCTGAGGAAATGGCTGCGGAGTTGTCTCGCCAATTCCCTGGGAAGTCTGAAGAGAAGCTAAACCGGTTTCTACTATACCGTCTTCAAGATTACTTGGACGGGCATTCCTTGAGGTACAGGCTGCTAGATCCCCAGACTACAAAGGAGGCTATGGATATGGCGAAGGGCGATAAGGAGTCTGTGGGCAGGAAGTCCGGTGGCGGTGGTGGAGGAGGATTTGGTGGTGGCAAAGGAGGCGGCGGTGGCGCTCTGCTGGCCGCTGCGCTGATGATGAAAGGTAATTTAGTTTTGATACAGTAAATTGATTGTATGGTAGTGTTTTTGACAATGATTGTACAATGCGACCTGTGATCACATTGGATACGATTATTATTACAATAAACTATTATGTTTGTTTTAGTTCATTAATGATAATAATTCTCTTGTACTCTTGAATATTTGCAAGGCCGAGATTTATAATCATACATCTCAATATTTAAATATTAAATACTTCCGTATGTTTAGTATGCTCTCAGTTATACTTTTCACTTATTGATAGAGCTTTCTAGGTGCTTTAGATTTGTGACTAGATATTGGTTTAGTTGAATGACACATTGCCAATCAACGCAAAAGGCATAGATAATATCTAAAACCCTGTTGCTTCTTTGTGACACATCGACACAACCGTTACAATATCATTACAAGTTCACGAGTTACTTTCAACCGACCTTCATAATCTTCTCATACTTTACCATCTTCACGTAATTCACCATCGTCTTCTTCATTTTCAGGAACCCTAGCAGCAGCAGCACTTGGAGCATTAGCCCTTCTTGCAGGCAAAGCATTGATGACAGCCCTCATGTCTCTTCTTCTATCTGCCCTTGTAGGACTCAAGGGCCACGGTGAACACAAGTCGACCACCTACGAAATCATCACCAAGCCAGAGGTCTCTCATCATCACTCCCATTCTCATGAGGAACATCATGAGCATGAACACGGTCATCATGGAGGATACAGAAGGGCGTATGATCCGAATAGTTACAATAGCTATATGCCTTATGATACTACTACAAGTTAAGTTCGGAGAAATGTTCGTAAATTAGTATTTGGTGTTTGATTTTGTCATGTGATTCTTTGTTTTGATGGATGTGGTGTTCTATTGCCTGAATGATACTTCAATCGGTCCATCTTGATGGTAACTCCTACAAAAGCTTAAATGGTACAAGTAAGTTATGTAGTGTCATTAGGGTTATTTCTTTGGTCTCGAGATAATGTGACTTACTGACGAGTTTTGTTTTGGTGTATCATTGAAATGTAAAATTGTTTAAAACAGGACGCTGAATTCAAAGTCTGCGACTATCGTGGGGGACTGTGTGTGGCATTTACTTTACTTTATTAATTGTAGTACTGTATCAACCCTCATACATTGATGATAATATAAAATTAAAACACTAGAAATTACTGACACACTAATAGTGTAAGACAATAATTTATTTTTTAATTTAAGTATTTGAAAGATTTCATAATCAAATACCTAACTATAAGTTTATTTATTTGCCTAGTTTTAACATTCATCGTTGTTTTCTATTTGTTTATTTATTGCAGTTCTGCGTTAGGTGTGTTAAAGATTCTCATTACCTATTATTTGTATTTATTAATTTTATTTATGTTAATATTCTTCTTGTTATTTCCTCCCACCGTTTTAAAATAACGTTTCTATTTATTTATTTATTTTATTTTACTTCTTGATTATTTATTCGATTTTATATTATTATTTATTTGCGATTATCTTATTATAACAATCTTTATGTGTATTTGAATGTGTTATATACGGTTTATTTAAGCAGTATATGTAGCTGTGATATTTATTCTAATTTATTCTTCTAATCTACGCTTTTATTATACCAAATATTACATTTATAATTATTTAATTTCTTCACATTTTATTATCATATCTTGTATCATAATGTTTTTATATTATTATTATGTTCATGTCTATTTATATAAAATTATATATAAAACCGGTGCATCATATTTTGTTGGAAAATTAAAGAGTTTCATTTAATTGATGTTTTTATTTCCACTTGGCTGAACTCAGCTTTAGCGTCGTTATCTATTATATTCAAAGTTATTTTTTTAATTTGATTATAGTGGTACTTACATTTCTTTTTATTCATACGAAGGATGAAAAGTAGCACAAAAAATATATAAAAATAAAAATGTGTTGCGCAGACTTTCGGCAACATTTAAAGGAAAAAGGCAGAAAGATGATAATGATTTTAATATAGTTCAAAAGCTTGACATTTTAATTATTAAATCGTTAATAACTATACAGATTGACTGACTAAATAATATTTACTGAATAGAAACTAGAGCCGAAAAGTTAAAAGTATCCACTATCCTGTTTTACTATGTATTTATCGTATTTATTTACTAGTTTTTTTTAAAGAATTAGCTCAAAATAAAAATAAAACTTGTCTGTGCGTATGTAACTAAGTTTCACTATTACTGCCAACATTGTAACAATAATGATTATGATACAAGTGTTTTCTAATGTACTGCTCTACGTAAAACTGTTTTTTTTTTATCTCTTTCATGCACAATTTAATCTTTCGGATTTAAGAAAATGATGTTTATCTATAAATCTTCACGCTCGTTTTCTTTTGCACTTCGAGTAGGTTTTAGACTGAAAGTATTTAAATAAAAGCGTTACTGATTTCTTTTGATAGTTCCATGACGTCACTTCACTACATATATATTATTATACAACAAAGTCTCCCGCCGCGTCTGTCTCTCCCTCCTCATTACGCAACGGATTTTAATGCGGAGTGGCTGACGTAATAACCTCTTTGTAGTGCATGCTGATTAGAACTTTATTCTAACAGCATTTCAAACGAAGTTTGAACCACCACAAATAGAGTTGCTAATTTAGCTCGTTTAAGCGCCTTAATAGGTAGAGTGATTCAAAAGGAAGGTTTTAGTACCTGTATAATTTGACGCGGGTGTAACCGCGGGCATCGGCTAGTGTTCAATATTATAAACACGCTAGTATCTGTCTGCTTCTCTGACCATTTGATTCAGATTACGATTTTGTTGAATACCATTTAAGAAGCTTTAATTCCTATAGGTATTACGTTTCTCTTCTCTCAGTAGCAGTTAAGGAGTCTGGATTTGTGTCAGGTTGATGGCAATAGGCTTGCCCCCATTACATGGAACTCAAACATAACGGGCGAAATGAGAGTGTACTATTAGGTATACCTCTGATTAACCCCTCGGGGATGATCAAAAAAGAAACTTCATGTTTTTTTTTTGTTATGTTTTGTATAGTATGTTAGGGCGGGATAATTTGCAGCCACTACACGGACTGAGCCAAGGGCAATAACTGATGACTTATAAAATAACCAAACCCCTAACATGGGCCTTGTATCGTAGTTTCGTTTAGACCGACAATCATCTTTTTCCAAATACCATTTCCAAACCCAATTTCAAGCCAAATTGAACCTTGACACTCAGAAAATAAGAACCCTACAATAAAAGCTCAGCAGCTCAATCCATTATTTACACAGCCTTTTCCCTTAACCACAATATAATTTAAATAAATAGTAAGTTCAAAATTACATGTTTTCTCGTAAACGCCATGGCACTTGACCTTATATCCCAATAAGCGAAGAAAATAAATAATATGAGCTGGTTACCGCGTTTTTCATTTGTGAACCAACAATGGAACTTAGAACAATCATCTTAGAATTTATGTGTATTGTCATAGTTAATTCTAAAGTTGTCAAAGTTGAACACGGTGTTAATGATGTCAAAGATGACATAGATGAAGAAATTAACGATCCCGATGATAATTTCAATGGTGTTTATGCTGACTGCTTTCTTCACATGTCATTTCCATGTGTGCAAAGAAAAACGTTAATGTATTTGAAGCAGTTGAATAATTTGAGTGAGGTATCCGTGATCGGGGATTATGTTAAGTTCGGTGAGTAGCATTTTTTTATATTATTGAAAATGTGTTAGATAATTTCAAATTATAGAGATAGGTATATTCTTCTTCTTCTTGTCGTATTGATGTTCTTTCCAATAACATGCTATGGGCCAAATAGGTGGCTACGTTTACTGCAGCGGTAGAGGCGCTACACAGGTATAATGAAAGAAAAGGATAAAAGAACAAGAAGATAGCAATTTATTCGTATTTTGTAAAGTATGAAATATAAATGGAATATAAAAAGTCGTACATAAAGACACATTTGGATTTAATAAATGTTGACATACTTTCATAAATTTATGCTCCTGAATATTTTGCAGTAGCAATTTGTGAGCTATCAGCAAAGTAAAAAATATTATTAGGCTGCAAAATACAAAATCTGCTTAACAATATTTTCAGTGAAATTAAACACCAGTAAAGTTGAAGAAAATAAGGATACTGAAGACCATTTTTCAGAAAAGAACTCTGAAGAATTGACGCACATGATAGACAGAGCTATTGACCATTTTTTTGACAACCACATCATCAGGTTCAGTGCTTTGGGAAGAGAAACTACGCTACCGATACCAAACAACGGTAAGATTTAACTCAATTGAGGTTTTAGGCATTATCTGTCTTTTAATTTATCCACTTTTGTAGAAATATGGAGCAGTGTGTGATAATTTCTTAACCCTTGAACCAACTCTGAAAAGTATCACGGCAATGAGATTTCGTTCGAAGTTATTGCTACGCCAAATATTCGGTTATCTGGAGAAGACGATGAAAATAGATCAGCTGTTGAAGACAAAGAACCAGATCTATAAGCTTTGTAACTAGAAAAGAAGACAATGAGAGGGCAAATGTGGCAAAAGATTATCACAGACTGAATGGATTGGGTTAAAACCAATCATGTAAAGCTAAATCTAATAATGTTCGCAAAATTTAACAACACGTATTTGTTGAAGCTCTTCACTAAAAACTAACCCATTCAAATGTTACAGTAGAAGAGTTTGTCGGTAGAAAGAAGCGCAAAGGAGGTGGGGGCGGCAGTGGCGGCGGCGGTGGTGGTGGGCACGATGGAGGCGACGGGTTTGGGAAGAAGAAAATGATGATGATGGCTATGATGTGCATGAAGATGAAGCTAATGATGGTAATTACACAAGATAACAAGCTGTTTGGGATAGTTAAGAGATTTATACTGGCGAACAAAAGTTCAAAAGGCCATTATTTAATAGCTTCTAATCTTGTATCATCTATCACGTATATAATAACAAGACCATCTTTGACAGGCCGTTTAATTATTTGTACTAACTAAAAATTAGTGGTTGATGTTAATTTAGTTGTATTTTATGATAGTTGTATTTTATGATAGAAAAGACTAGAAGAAAATGTACCTACGTTCTAAGTTTAACCTACAAAATAATTAGACAAAATTAAACTCAATGAAAACAAGAAATATAGGCTTGGACAGATACAATGAATAATGTTGTACATAGTGGTACATTGAGTTATTCTAGAAAAAGTCGGACACAGTAATGTTGTTTTCATGTTGAAATCTATTTATAACTTTCCCATAGATGGTTCCAGCAATGATGGGCATGATGGGAATGATGTCTTTCAAAGGGATGATGTTCAGCATGATGTCCTTCATGTTAGCTAAGGTAAGGCACAAGCACTCCAACGCCTATCGTTTTACAATTTGAAAACAAAGAGAACGCAGCTTTGCTTGAGACTTAAACAAGGCACTTAAAGGTTTTGCTGTTTTTCTATCGCCAACCTGTTCAGTCCGTTTCACAAGTAAATGTAATAGTAGGTTTAGTTATTAGTTTTGTCTCAAATTAATATAACATTAATACTGTTTTTTGTCAGATGATGCTGCTAATGAAGATATTGGAGAAGAGAGGAGGAGGAGGCGGCGGCGGTGGTGGTAGTGGGGGTGGTGGTGATGGAGTAAGTGTATTGTATTAAAAAAAGGAAACATTCAGTTCAATGACACTGTAGATGACCTATTCAGTACTGGAATAAAGTGTGTTGAAACGCCTTTCAAAATGATTAGAGCAATATGGTTTAATTTAGTATAACGAATTCAAAAAGACGTTCATAGGCATGGTGCAGATGATGATTACCTATACCACAGTACCCTAAACATAAATTTAACGGGTAAAATCAGAGTCCGGTTCTATTCTGTACACCTACTACCAATAAATTGCAACTAATAAACTTCACAGGGATGGGCAGCTGGCGGTGGGGGTGGCGCCTGGATGCCAGCAGGTATTATCCTAGTATAAGCTAAGTATTCCACCAAACCCAACATACGATGAAATTCACCTTTTGATATCCAGGTGGACCAGATTATGGAGGAGGCGGCGGCGGTGGGGGTGGTGGAGGTGGAGGGGGATACGACGCTAACGGACAATGGCAAAGCAGATCTATACTAGATCTTGGAGACAAAGAAGAAATTATTGAAAACAAACCTATCATATCTTACGTAGCACCAGTAGTACGATATAACAACAACAAAATTGATAGAAAGATGACAATATTTGGGAATGATGACGTTGTTACAGCAAATAAAAGTAGCACAACAGCTAAATCAAGAAGAAGAAGAAGCATCATAGACGTTCTCCAAAACTCTTACCAATACTGGATGAACAGACTTTTAGGCATAAACAATAACAGAAGAACATCAACCAATTATCCGAAATACAAGATTGTGAATGGTGTGAAATATGTTTTCTATCCATATCGTCAGCAAAAGGTGAAATCGCTGAAAGAAATACAGAGTAATAAGATAAAGAATGTCGATGAAGGTTTCAAACCCATTATAACAGCAGAAGATTTTAACAAAGGAGAAATAGTGGAAGGAGCAGTTGAAAGTAGGATGAATAGGAAGAAGATGAACAAAATGAAGGAATCAGTGAATGATACTATAGATGAGAATCCGTGGGAATGACTATATTATTTCATGAAGTTCTACGTCCTAGAAAACTTAGTAGAACCTGAGTTGAAATCGTTTATATTGTTGTAGACCATTTTTTTTGTGTGGATTTGTATGAGATTAATGTCGATTTGATTTATGATGTAGGTATGCGTTTTACTTTAAGTTTTGCTTTGTAGTTGATGAGTATTTATATGTGCCTGATATACTTATCATTAAACATTTTTAGTCAAATATTTTAATAAGTCTCTTAATTGTCATTCTAATAACCTGTTTGTAACGGAGGATTATAATATAATCTAGTTCCCTACATAAAACACGAGTCCTACTCGAGTACTTTAATATAAAAAAAGAAAAAAAATCGACCCCATCATATCGAGGTTTGGTTTTTACCTAACCGCTAGACAGATGAAATATAGATTAGAAAAAAATCTCTATATAAAATGGTGATGACTCAGATGCACCTAATATACCTACACACCAGAATCAGAGAAAAGCTTTTCCGATCATTCCATCCTCATGTATCTATAAAGTCATTGTCGTAATAATCGTAATATGAACTAAATTCTGCCTTTTGTGTCATTTGTGATATATTTTAAAATAACAAAACAGAGTCTACAATGATTTGAACACAATGTATGAACTTCGTATATTACTTTTACAAAAATAGGAAAGCGAAACGGTAAAGAATGAATAAAATGTCTTCACTGTTCAGCTCCAACAGTTCTTATAGGTTTTTGTGTCAACGCCATCTATGAATTTTGGGGAGAAGTAAACACAAACCAAGATCACCAACGATGCTTTCAAACATTTGGCACTATGACGAAGTAATGCCACGAGCATTGCTGCAACCAATATCACTAGCAAACACTAGATGGCGTGCACAAACACTACATGGCGTGCACCAAGAAAAATATCTAAAAATTAACTTTATTATAATATAGTATAGAGTTAGTGATAGGTTTTATTATTTTACTATCTGTATTGTAAAAATAACACTGATAACTTAAAACAATATTGCGTATCGGAAAATAGATCAGCTGTTGAAGACAAAGAACCAGATCTATAAGCTTTGTAACTAGAAAAGAAGACAATGAGAGGGCAAATGTGGCAAAAGATTATCACAGACTGAATGGATTGGGTTAAAACCAATCATGTAAAGCTAAATCTAATAATGTTCGCAAAATTTAACAACACGTATTTGTTGAAGCTCTTCACTAAAAACTAACCCATTCAAATGTTACAGTAGAAGAGTTTGTCGGTAGAAAGAAGCGCAAAGGAGGTGGGGGCGGCAGTGGCGGCGGCGGTGGTGGTGGGCACGATGGAGGCGACGGGTTTGGGAAGAAGAAAATGATGATGATGGCTATGATGTGCATGAAGATGAAGCTAATGATGGTAATTACACAAGATAACAAGCTGTTTGGGATAGTTAAGAGATTTATACTGGCGAACAAAAGTTCAAAAGGCCATTATTTAATAGCTTCTAATCTTGTATCATCTATCACGTATATAATAACAAGACCATCTTTGACAGGCCGTTTAATTATTTGTACTAACTAAAAATTAGTGGTTGATGTTAATTTAGTTGTATTTTATGATAGTTGTATTTTATGATAGAAAAGACTAGAAGAAAATGTACCTACGTTCTAAGTTTAACCTACAAAATAATTAGACAAAATTAAACTCAATGAAAACAAGAAATATAGGCTTGGACAGATACAATGAATAATGTTGTACATAGTGGTACATTGAGTTATTCTAGAAAAAGTCGGACACAGTAATGTTGTTTTCATGTTGAAATCTATTTATAACTTTCCCATAGATGGTTCCAGCAATGATGGGCATGATGGGAATGATGTCTTTCAAAGGGATGATGTTCAGCATGATGTCCTTCATGTTAGCTAAGGTAAGGCACAAGCACTCCAACGCCTATCGTTTTACAATTTGAAAACAAAGAGAACGCAGCTTTGCTTGAGACTTAAACAAGGCACTTAAAGGTTTTGCTGTTTTTCTATCGCCAACCTGTTCAGTCCGTTTCACAAGTAAATGTAATAGTAGGTTTAGTTATTAGTTTTGTCTCAAATTAATATAACATTAATACTGTTTTTTGTCAGATGATGCTGCTAATGAAGATATTGGAGAAGAGAGGAGGAGGAGGCGGCGGCGGTGGTGGTAGTGGGGGTGGTGGTGATGGAGTAAGTGTATTGTATTAAAAAAAGGAAACATTCAGTTCAATGACACTGTAGATGACCTATTCAGTACTGGAATAAAGTGTGTTGAAACGCCTTTCAAAATGATTAGAGCAATATGGTTTAATTTAGTATAACGAATTCAAAAAGACGTTCATAGGCATGGTGCAGATGATGATTACCTATACCACAGTACCCTAAACATAAATTTAACGGGTAAAATCAGAGTCCGGTTCTATTCTGTACACCTACTACCAATAAATTGCAACTAATAAACTTCACAGGGATGGGCAGCTGGCGGTGGGGGTGGCGCCTGGATGCCAGCAGGTATTATCCTAGTATAAGCTAAGTATTCCACCAAACCCAACATACGATGAAATTCACCTTTTGATATCCAGGTGGACCAGATTATGGAGGAGGCGGCGGCGGTGGGGGTGGTGGAGGTGGAGGGGGATACGACGCTAACGGACAATGGCAAAGCAGATCTATACTAGATCTTGGAGACAAAGAAGAAATTATTGAAAACAAACCTATCATATCTTACGTAGCACCAGTAGTACGATATAACAACAACAAAATTGATAGAAAGATGACAATATTTGGGAATGATGACGTTGTTACAGCAAATAAAAGTAGCACAACAGCTAAATCAAGAAGAAGAAGAAGCATCATAGACGTTCTCCAAAACTCTTACCAATACTGGATGAACAGACTTTTAGGCATAAACAATAACAGAAGAACATCAACCAATTATCCGAAATACAAGATTGTGAATGGTGTGAAATATGTTTTCTATCCATATCGTCAGCAAAAGGTGAAATCGCTGAAAGAAATACAGAGTAATAAGATAAAGAATGTCGATGAAGGTTTCAAACCCATTATAACAGCAGAAGATTTTAACAAAGGAGAAATAGTGGAAGGAGCAGTTGAAAGTAGGATGAATAGGAAGAAGATGAACAAAATGAAGGAATCAGTGAATGATACTATAGATGAGAATCCGTGGGAATGACTATATTATTTCATGAAGTTCTACGTCCTAGAAAACTTAGTAGAACCTGAGTTGAAATCGTTTATATTGTTGTAGACCATTTTTTTTGTGTGGATTTGTATGAGATTAATGTCGATTTGATTTATGATGTAGGTATGCGTTTTACTTTAAGTTTTGCTTTGTAGTTGATGAGTATTTATATGTGCCTGATATACTTATCATTAAACATTTTTAGTCAAATATTTTAATAAGTCTCTTAATTGTCATTCTAATAACCTGTTTGTAACGGAGGATTATAATATAATCTAGTTCCCTACATAAAACACGAGTCCTACTCGAGTACTTTAATATAAAAAAAGAAAAAAAATCGACCCCATCATATCGAGGTTTGGTTTTTACCTAACCGCTAGACAGATGAAATATAGATTAGAAAAAAATCTCTATATAAAATGGTGATGACTCAGATGCACCTAATATACCTACACACCAGAATCAGAGAAAAGCTTTTCCGATCATTCCATCCTCATGTATCTATAAAGTCATTGTCGTAATAATCGTAATATGAACTAAATTCTGCCTTTTGTGTCATTTGTGATATATTTTAAAATAACAAAACAGAGTCTACAATGATTTGAACACAATGTATGAACTTCGTATATTACTTTTACAAAAATAGGAAAGCGAAACGGTAAAGAATGAATAAAATGTCTTCACTGTTCAGCTCCAACAGTTCTTATAGGTTTTTGTGTCAACGCCATCTATGAATTTTGGGGAGAAGTAAACACAAACCAAGATCACCAACGATGCTTTCAAACATTTGGCACTATGACGATAGTAATGCCACGAGCATTGCTGCAACCAATATCACTAGCAAACACTAGATGGCGTGCACAAACACTACATGGCGTGCACCAAGAAAAATATCTAAAAATTAACTTTATTATAATATAGTATAGAGTTAGTGATAGGTTTTATTATTTTACTATCTGTATTGTAAAAATAACACTGATAACTTAAAACAATATTGCGTATCGGTTTATGAACGAATATTTCAACCTTATTTTCAAAATCCGATATGGTCTAGTGGCTAGGATACCTGGCTCTCACCCAGGAGGCTCGGGTTCGATTCCCGGTATCGGAAATATCATTTTTGCACATCTGTTGGATTTTTCGAAATCATGAATTTAAGGGCACAACATTAATCATTACTTATTAGTTAGTGGCACAGGCACTCTTACATTTCTGTTTAGGATAATATTATGTTAACAATTAGCTAAAACTACTTGAATTAAGGTTTTAGCCCACATAAACGACTTCACTCCCACCCACCAAAAATAATATAATTCAAAAATGAGCTTAATGTATTGCTATTTAGGTATACTATACATTGGCAACATAAATTAGCAAACAGCTCGCTGTCAGTGAATCCTTAAAGCCCATATTTGAATTATACTCGTATACGTGGGAGCGGAGTCATTTATGTGGGCTGCAATCTTTATACTCAACCCCGTAATGAAATTATTTAACCACCCCAAGGGTGAATGTCACATCGACGTCACAGTACTTTTGTCAATTTAATAAAAAAAAATACACATTTTAGACAACGTTACTTTCAGAAGTGGTTGAAGAATTTCATGTCGACTGAACCTTGTACATTTACAAGGTTCAGTTGACATGACGTCATGGCATGAAATTCTTCAAACCTATAAAAAAAAAAAAACATTTATTTTCAGAAGTGGTTGAAAAATTTCATGTCGACTGAACCTTGTACATTTACAAGGTTCAGTTGACATGACGTCATGGCATGAAATTCTTCAAATCATTAAAAAAAAAAAACATTTATTTCAGGTTTCCCCATATTAAAAATTACACATAAAGAGATACGAGATAAATACAAATCACAAATGAACATAAAAATGTAAAAATAATAATAAAAATAGTAATAATAAAAAAAAAAAAACATAAGTACCAACCAACCAAGATTATACCAACTAAGATGTGATTCTAGTAATAATACCGTTTACCCTGTCATCTCATCATAAACACGTAAATGATATATCATTACGACTAAGAGTCACTGACAGGCCGGTCCCACAGGCCGTAACCTTTAGTTTAATACCCAGATGAGCAGTTGCCACGCTCTGCTTTTCAACCGACTTCCAAAAAGAGGAAGTTATCAATTCGTCTGTATTTTTTTTTTTTTTTTTTTTTTTTTTTTTGTGTTTGTTACCTAAGAACTTTCGACTGGGTGAACCGATTTTGATGATTCTTTTTTTGTTTGAAAGCTGGTGCTTGTCGATTGGTCCCATTTTAATTTGTTGAAGATCTGATGCTGATCTTCCGAGATATACAAAGGAACTCTTCAAAAATACACGGCAAATCTGCAGTAATTGCTGCAATCGCTTGTAGGTTCATTGTTCATACTACATCATGACAAAAAATCACGCCTCTATGCTCTGAGGTACGCAGATGTGTACAATACTCCCAGATTTCGACAATGTTTGTTGCCTCTGAACTTTCGACTGGGTAAACCGATTTTGATGATTCTTTTTTTATTTGAAAGCTTGTGCTTTTCGTGTGGTTCCATTTCAATTTGGTTAAGATCTGACGCTGATCTTCGGAGATATAAATGGAACTCTTCAAAAATACACGGCAAAGCTGCAGTAATTGCTGCAATCGCTTGGTTGTTTATTGTTTATGTAACATAGTGACGTAACATCACGCCTGTATGCTCTGAGGGAGGACGCAGAAGTGTACAATACACCAAGATTTCGACAGTTAGATATGTTAAGTTCTATTTAATGGGATCCTGGAGAAATAGAGGGAATTCCTTAAATTTTATAGGCACACCAGAAGCGATTTAGGTAGTTTTAGGAAGAGTACATTCTTGGAGTGATCCCATTTCAATTTGGTAAAGATCTGATGAAGAACTTCGGAAGATAGGCGACGGGAACTCCTCAATAAATGATAGCAAATGTACTGGGATCGCTGAAATCTCATATCTGTCTATTGTTTGTTTCATAAAATAAAATCACGCCGGTACGCTGTGAAGGGGTACATGTACAACCACTAAAAAATGAAAAATAAAAACTTTTTTACAAAAAATAAAACCGACTTCAGAGAAAACAAAAAAGTGAAAAATAACTTTAGCTTCAGAAGTCGGTGACAAAAAAACTAATTAGTTCTAGATCTGTGGGAATTTATTTCTTTTTATGGTCTAGGTTGTATAAAATGCAGTAAGGCAAGTAAAAGATAGGAGTAGGTACTAATGATATGGAACAACTTATACTATGAGACAAAATACAAGTTTTCCATAATAAATTGTAATATTAACACGATCAAACTACTATAAAGGGTGTAAAACACCTATTCACGAAGCCGAAAGACACTTGTTCTCTCCATAACTGCGATCACTTTTTGGTTCTACACCATACTTGGGAACCTTCTAGTTACGGAGATATGGGGGGTCAAAGTTACAACTTTTTAACATGTTTTATTTGGAAGATTTTAACTTTTAACAGCTCCCCGACCCCCGTACTAATCAATCCATCCACCAACTCAATGTTTTAAGTGCGTTACATTGAGTTCTACCACAAAACGTGATTAAAAAGAAGTAAAACTATTAAATAATAATAACAATACACAACAACAGCAACAAACAACAATAACAATATTTTTTGCGTAAAGTTAGGTACTTAATTTGATGTACAGAGTGCTTGGTTAACGGCTTTGTGATGAGGTGGTTTACACCCTGTATAGAATAGATCACCTTTGTTCGAGAGATTTTGATGGAGAAGAAGAACAGCTACCTTAACCTACCCTAACCTACCCTTATTTGACTTTTGTTTACTAAAAACAAAAAAACAGTTACGTGAATCACATTCACAAGATTCGTCTACATGAAGAGTGTGATATTTTAAAACTCTCACAAGCACATGATTCACTCACAACATAGGTACGAGTATTTGTTATAGCGCAGTGACTCAAGTTCTCAACCCGGACAACAATTACATTTTTTCCTAAGATAAACAAGATACAACTATCTCTTATTTGCTAAAATATTTACGTGTAAGCGCTAAAAGCGGAGGTATTGGAGGCGATGCCTTAGCCCAGGAGTAGGAAAATTGAATTGATTTATTAAAATCATAAAAATCCGTACGGTTACACGTTATACTTATCCGTAAAGACATTTTATCGGAGCGTTACAAAATTATAAAAAAAAATACAAATTATTATAATCACCTTCAATAGCACATATTATTTGTGACTGGACAAAGTTCATAACAACGCCGCAACATAATAAATAACAACAAAGTTTGGTCGAACACGTACGGACAGTACGCGGACTGATTGCAGACACCGGACACTTACAGACAATGTGCAGGTGATCTACCATGACTTCTTAAAGCATTAATATTTTGAAAATATTATATAATACTGCTACAAAGCTTATTGAGGTACGCACACAGAGTTTCGCCCGTAGCTGTCTGTATGTTTAACCCCCGACGCAAAAACGACGGGGATAAGTTTGACGTGTGTGTGTGTGCGTGTGTGTCTGTCTGTGGCATCGTAGCTCCCGAACGGATGAACCGATTTTGATTTTGTTTTTTTTGTTTGAACAAAACGAATAGCAGATAAACTTGCTCACATGTTGCATAAAAACTTTTCACCACTCCCAGCAAGAAAATATTCAGTCATCATAGGTAAATAAATTAATGTTTCTGAACTTATACACTTACAATAATTTGATAAATTTTATAAAAAAACATTAATCTTAACTTATAAATATCTATTCTCAGCACAAAATTATTATTTTTTTAAAATATCTTTAAAGCTTAACATAAAAAATCAGGCAAGATTAGTTTCTGAACGGGATCATTACTTTCCTCACTGTTAAAACAGTGAGGAAAAAACAACTTTCCTCACTGTTTTAGTACCTACAGGAAAGACTTCTTTCGTGCGGGAGTGGTGAAAAATAAATTACAAATCCAAGATACGAGCCACTACAAAATGGCGCATATTTTTTTCAAAACTCCCTCAATAGTGGTCTCTTATAAAAAAAAAACTTAAAATTATGACCCAATGTGTTGACTATCGGGAGCTTTTTAAATTTTAAATTTAAGGTAGGTAGGTAACTTGTTTTAATAGAACCTGAAAAAGCATTCGTAGAGACTCTTTGCAAAATTCTAATGTTAGCAAACTTAATTCTATTTGTATTAAGTAAATAGGTAGTTATTTGTATTCACTGAGCGATTAAGACGCACCGGCACCCAACATGCCTGTCGCTTTCGAAAGCAAGTGTCACGGTTGTACCATGCTTAACTGACGTTAGTGAGTTTGTATTAGCAGAAAGATTTAGGAAACACATCATGCAAGATAAAAAAGATCGTTGTGAAATAAAATAAGAATAACATTAGATATATAAATTATACATTTCAAATTTCAAAATGAGAGGTCATACCATGTTTAGGGCTTACTTTATTTTAAAACTAATATATGGGGAACATGTTTTAAGGTTAAAAAATATGAGAAATTTTGTTCGCTATACCTAATTAAATTTTTGGGTAACTTTGGTCCAAGTAATTAAAACATATTCTTACGACTTAAACAAAAGAGATCTTTGTCGTGAATAATTTCAGCTCTTTGAGGTCTGGTTAGAATAACTTTAAGACTCGCAGAAGAATTCAGCTAGGCTGGGCAGCATTAGGGAAAAGCCTAAAGTCGGAAGATCTTCAACCAGGTCGTCCTGCCTGTTATAACTTACGGGACCGAAACGTTACTGCTCACGGTACGGCTGGTTCATAAATTCAAGGTCGCACGGGCTGTGAGTATCTCTGAGGTGGGGTGGATCTCCGGAAAGGGTGTCCTTTAAAAATAGGGGTTTTAAGTTAGAATTAAATTAATATCACTGATATTAGGTGTAGAGAGCAGCAGTGGCCCAGTGGTGGCGGCCCCGACTTACGAACAGTACGTCGTGGGTTCGAAACTTCGAACCCAGGCAGGCGCATTACTTTGTGTAATTTATTTCATCAAAGCAGCTCTCAAAACGGTGAAGGAAAACATCGTGAGGAAACCGGCATGTCCTAGAACCAAAAATTCGAAGACATGTGACATCTACCAATCCGCACTGGGCCCGCGTGGTAGATTATAGCCCATTCCCTCTCATTGAGAGGAGGCCGTGTCCCTGCAGTGGGAACATTATAGGCTGATGATGATGATGATGATGATGATGATGATATTAGCAGTACTAACAGTAAATCGAACCACCAAAATTGAACAATTCTTGTCCCCCATTCCACCCAGGATGAGTACTAACGTTTTTGGCGGGTAATCGCAGCACTAATCACACACCTGTTACAAGCAAACCCAGCGCACGACCAAAGAGTACAGTAACTATAGCGAGAAAGAGTGACAACTCTGTGGTAAAATTTGCATGTACGGAAAGTGCTGCTCCCTTAAGTTTGGTGGGTGAACTAAAGTTCTGATTTACACACACTTACCTGAGGTATGTGTGTGTACTGTGTATTCATACCTTTACGAATGTGTGTGTGAGCTAGTATGCATGCATACTTCGGTAATATAGCTGTTCAAAACAATAAAAAAACCAATGAAAAACAAAGATATATATACATATTATGAACTAAAAATAAAACAAATAGCAATAACAAGTAACAATTTTAACAGAATTAGCTGAGATAAACTCGGGAATCGCCTCAACGTCTTACGTCATGGCCCAATGGCGACTATGACTATGAACTCAGTTTGACAGACAAGACGGCTGTCAAGTTTGGTTATCCCACAAAACTCCAGATGTCGCTGTCGTCTATGTAAATTGATGACAGTGCTAAGTGTCCCCCCCTGCGCACGACTGAGAGGTGCGAAATTACTCGCACACGCATGAAACTTCATGATATAGTACGTTGGAAAAATTTCTCTCTATTTTGGTCTTTTGCTTGGACAAACTTTGATCGAGTGTCCTGTGCTTTAAAATTTGATTTTCTAATATGATTTAATTGTTTTTGGATAGTGTGACTAACGCATAAACTAAGGAAATTGTTTATTTTTTTATGTGACCAAAGTAACAATTACTTTGGTGAATGCAATTATGTCAAAAAATGGAACTGGGACAAGCCACCAAACTGGAATTTTAAGGCGACTTTTGTTTTCATGATTATTTATAAACACTTATACTCGTAACAACAAAAAATATGGCCCTTGTTGCACCAAGTAACGTAGTTTAATATAAAAAAAATCAGAAACGTACTATCATTTTACACCTTGATTCTCAACGTGGACACGTAAAATTAGCTGCTTTGCTAGTCACCCTTATTCGGTTACAAGAACACCAAGCCTCTTTTAACCTTATTTTTTTAGGAGTTTTATGCGACTGAGTCGAGAAAATAAACGATTTTAAAATAAAACTTTTTTGGCAAAAATATGTTTATTTTTCTCAGTCGTCTCACTCTAACCACGCTTTCCTTAACTTGAACTATCTCTTACAACAATTTAATTAAACTTTTGAAGTTCGAAAGGTTGCGTCAACTTAGCCTTCTAATCGTTACTAAAAGCTAGCAGTCGGTTTACGGCTGGTAGAGACGGCCTTTTTGCAATCGGCCACTGCATACGGTCAAAGACCCAGATCTTCACCTTGCTCTTGGGACTCGGTTTGACGTTTGTAGTGTTGTAGCTACTGTGGCTATCGATGATAAATACATACCTAATAAAACAACGTGTTCCAATTTTTATATTGCAGTAAGTTATGATGTAACAACTAAGAATAACCGCGTTAATGTTTTGTAGGTTTCTTTGAAAGAATCAAAAAAACCTATGTAAAAAAACCCTTTCGGCAAGTCGCAGGAGGAGCTAGATTTTGAAGACGGATTCACCCATATCTACATTTGCAAATTTTATATTCTTTTCTTTCAGGGTGGTCATTAAGGGGGCCAATTTTTCATTATTTTTGCGATATGCGTTTTCGAGATATAAGCAAATTAAGAATTAGAACCAGCTACGACTTCGCTCGCATTTTACATTACACACCCACTTTCAGATTTTGTCACAAATGTAATACATGCCAATGAGAGTAGATTTCAGTTAATTTAATAAACGTCAACCTCATCAAAATATATATTATAGCAAGGCTTATTGGATGATGTATGAAACATTATTATAATTATTATGAAAGATTTTTTTTTACGGATTTGAAGTGTCAGAAATATTATTTAATCATGTACTTTTGGCTCACTAAGCTTAATAAGTCCTTCTGACTTTAATGTTGCTATATTTAAACTAATTAGAAGTAAGAAATCATAATAAGCTTGATGATGCGTCCATGGAGTTTCTTAGCCGTTGTTTTCCATCGAGATCTACCCTTCGTAGCAGGCAACCAGATTCAACTTTCTATCTTAATCTTACTCCCTGACAACTCAAAGGTGCCTGCAAGTGAATAGATGGATATAGACGTATTGAGTTTGAGCTTAAAGCTACATTTATCTTTTTTAATGCTATCGAAAGTTTTCGCACATCGACTATCGCCCACCACTATCCCACAGTGCGAAAGAGACTCACCAATTTCTCCCACTCGCCGTTCAGCCGAGATGAATTTAGTAAGCCAAGCGATAGCCGTCGGTTCGCGCGCTTTTCTAGTACATATGACCTGTTTACCAACGTAAACATTAACGTAAACGTGATTGTTTTGTGTTACGGATTTATAATTACGGGACGCAGGTAATTTAGCTTTATTTTTGTTTTTTTCAGCTTTACTTTTTGTTTTTTCTAGAGCTACCGGTTTTTCCAGCTTGTTTTTATTCGAAAGTTTCACAAAAACGTTGTGCTTGCAAAACGGTGTTTTTTTTTTATTTTGTGACCGAATTTTTTTTCGTATATGTGAAATGTGGTGATTTAAAATCAATGTCTGACACAAATTATATGCTTTGATTTGTCTCTTTAACTGTTGCAACTTCAACCATATCCATTCTCAATCAATACCTCATGATATTTAATTAATACCTTAATTAAAAGTCAGTGTCCTCAGTATTCCTGACTATAGAAGCCGTAGTTTTGAAGACCCTATGGTATTATTTCGTGAAGAGAACCATGTCTACGTGACGTCAATCCGGTCAACCATGTGTCAACTAGTTTCGCAAACACTATGATTATCATATTGATAAGCAGACTCATCTTCACTTTCTATTTGTTTAACACCCGGAAGTTAGACAGGTGTGACCTTGGTGAAGTCGATTATGATCAAGATCAAGGATAACTACGTCAATCTGCAAAAACAATTAGTTGAACATAAACCTTCTTTAAGTTTCATCACATTCACCGGATTTTAAGCTACCTACATTTGTTATCTTCACCAGGTCATCAGTTCATTTTGTGAAGGACACTATAAGTACTTGAAAGATGCATTCTTTTGTTAAACTTCGTCTCACACTCGGATATCCTCCTGTATCCTAGGTGCGGTTTGAAACATTTAAACTGACATACAGTAATAGCTAGACCCGGAACAACTACCTGTAGGCCATACAAATATCTGTTCCGTGCGAAGATCGAATCCACGACATGCGGCACAGCAGTCAATCAATAAGCTTACTTGAATAATGGACATCATTCATGCGCGACTTAGAACTTCCGTAGATAATTTCATGCTACAGTATATCACTGTCACCCATCAACAAACAGAAACGATAGATAAGCCTTGATCAAGATATAATTATAGATCTATGAATAAGCCTGCCACTTCCAATTTCAACAAAAACTGGAGACAATAACAACGATTCGTTCATCTGGAAATGCAGCATACCCTCACGCTATACCTCATTGAGTAAATTCAATTATGATATAGTTTCTCTGTCGACGCTACTTTCTTTCGCATGCCTACTTGCATTCCTAGTCATCTCACGTTTGAATTTTCGTGTTTTGTCATTCAGGTGTGAAGGAGACGATGAGGTTTATAACATGGAAGTGTTAAAGTCTATCTTTTTCTGTCGGTGTCGAAAGGTATGACAGATTATAGATGATAGTAGTAGACTACTTAGTACTCAAGCTCCGGACGTGATCAATCGCCTCCATTCAAATACTTCATACTCTATTCAAGACGCTCGATGTTTAGTGACACAATTAACTAACTGATTTTGAAGTTTGGTGCACTTGTAGACCTGAAACTTCGATAGAATATCAGTTTTATTTTTTGGTCCTGATAAACATTCCCGAAGAATAAAACCCAAACAACCACGCGAGCGAAGTCGCACACAAAAGATCAAACGTAATGACTATAGCAATTTAGAAACTGTTACAAAATACATATTAGTTTTCACCGAATTTCTTTAGCTCCAATAGACAAAGATTGTATCATAGAAAGTCTCACGTCGTTTGTTTACGTTTTGTTTCGACACCTGACACCTGTCACTGTTTACGATTTGCGACAACTAAGACAACGACTTTAAGTTGGCAGTTCAAGGGCCAGGCGTTGGTTGTCAAAGAAATTGGCATCGATATGTCAAACTTCCTACATTTATTTTAGTTTTGTGTGTTCCCGCCGGCACGAAAAGTTGGTTAAAGTTTAAGATAGAGACAACCTGAGTACATAATCGACAACGGCTCAGTAGCCAAAACCGAAAGAAAATAATGCACCAAATAGAGTTAGCAACTAGAAATGAGTTGTCAAGCAAGAAACAACGAGTGTGTTACTTGGGTATTTTGTCTCTGGACTTTGAGTAAGCTCATGATTTTGACAGGTGATAGCTCATGTCCAGTCAATTGCTGGTATTTGAGTTCTGCTCACAAATTATGCAACGCTGACTGAGTGTTTTCTTTCTTCTTATTTATCTTGTCGATGATTCCTCTAGTGTAAAATAAGCTCCGATCAGAACTCTGACCACTCTAGCATTAGTACTGGCATTGAACATGTACCTCAAGGTGCAGGTGTTTTGCAATGTTTCCTTTGATGGTTGTTAGGACACGGTGACAAGCCAAAAAACTCAAGGATCGATAAAACAGTTTATAGCTAAATACTTAGTTGCTCCCCGATATTGGTCCGAAAGATGCCAGGGGGATGCAGGGGATGACCTATGCTCATTTTTTAAGAGCCTTTTTGTTGTCTTTGCTCCTATTTTGTTCAGTACAACATAATTCTCAGCATCATTGTCATCAAAATGATCTATTGTAGTAGGTTTCTCAGCAATCATCATGAGGAATGATCAAAGGTGATGGTGATTCAAAATATCGTAATCAAGTAGATAGTTATACAATCTGGTGCATCATCGACATTATTTATTTATTAATCGTAACATTTTGTATTAATCCAATTGGCATACAAACCAACAATCACTGTCTATGTCTTTTATCTATGACAATTTCCTTCTGTTAATCTATGGTTGCAATTTTAAACTTTACCGTCTAGACGTAAAGTCTAATTTCTTAAGATAAAGTCTTCTACAAAGCATTTTGTTGTCTCAACAATTTCCATTTGTAATTTACACCTTGTTCCAAAGAGACAAAATACATTTTCTCTTGTCATTAGTAAACAATGAGTCGGTCAATCACAGGATATGAACATGAATATTTATTGATTTTCTAACCATTTAAATATTGTTTTAATTTTCACTCATTGTTAGAACGAGGAAAGTGTACAAAGACATTTCTATGATGTTTATCATATTGACACAAGTGACCTACTCCATTTCCAAGCGGTCGTTGTTACTATACGGTTTACCATGTATTCCCTATGAGCTTTTTAATTTCATATTATATATTATGATAGGTATTCGAGTCCATGCAAACATCATGACGACTCGAATGGCGTAGTGGTAGTGACGCTGCCTTACGTTCTTAGGGTCCTGGGTTCGAATCCCGGTAGGACCCCCCCGGTGGGTCCCTATTATGACTATTTATTACAACATGGCTTTACTGTTTTCTGATTGACTGTCAAATGTCGATTTTTTAACAAAACCTAACTCTTAACTCGTCTTTTTTACCTCTTCATGATGTTAACAGTCTGCCTGTCGTAGGGGCTTGCCGTCTTTTTTGGCTCATAGTCACGCCACAGGCATGTTGAGTGCTATCCAAGAAGCACAGAAATTGTAATTATATAAAACCTTTACCATGCGGCTCGAAGGACCATTAACAGTGGTACTGGCACAATGATGATAAAATAAATTAAAAAAGTCTTATGTCAGGACACCGAACCTGGAGTGGCACTATGTTGTGTAATTAATTTCATCACAACTGCTCCCAAAACGGTTGTTTGTTACTAATTACTAATTTTAACAGAAAGAAGGCGTGTGTCCAAGCAGAGCGAATATTCTAGACCGAATAAGAAACACATCAGTCTCTCTCTCTCTTTTTCATTACATCTACTCTCACCTTCTACATCATATACGGATCTATCACTTTCTGGCGTCTTCTCATTATTACTATTCACTATTACTGAAATAAATAACCAGTAAATGTTGAAGACATCTATGCACCCACTCATGACTACTTGAACCATGCGTCATTGCGTATAAGTCGGTCTACTCAGCTTAACAAATACCATTGCTGCCCATGGGACTCTCCCAAACTGTGCTACAACACTCTGAGCTGCGTCTTCTACATCTAGTCTGACCTAGCTAACTTTTCAAGGTCCTCGTTACATCCAGCTGAGGGGCATCTAACAATCCACTGGATTATTTGCAGTGAACCGCATGGTCCACCATCTAAGGGCCTTTCAACCAACACTGCTGTTCCACCACCACTTTAACTAGTCAATCTTGCAAGCGATGTCGGTGACTCCGGTTTACATGTTTAAAATAATCTGACTAAAGATCCAACCCGACCTACGACTATTAGCTGATAAATAACCCCTAAAACTGAAGACGTTACAACGTTTGCTAAGCATCACATTCCTCACTCTGGCATACCTGACAAGCCGAACCATACGTCAATGCGTTTGAGTTGGTAAAAGTGTGTTAATGCGTGTGACATTGTTTGAGCAAACGTCCGGACGGTACCGGCTTAAGTTTGACTATTTATAGTTAAAGGCACATTTTTGTCAAAGACTGGTTTTTATTAAAAGAGAAATGATCGAAATCTGAGCTGGTATTAGTATTCGTATTCTCGGCAGTTGAATGAATTAAATGGAGGTTATAAATATGTTTTCTGGAATCGTCTTCTACGTTGGTATCCGTGTTCAGTTTGAGTTTGTGTTTCAGTTGAGTTTAGTTTTGGGCGAAGATGAGAATTAGTGAGACATTTCTCATACAATTTCGTCAGTTTCTCTAAATTCCTATTTCTACTGTTGTTGGTAGAGGTTGATCTTTGATCAAATACGTACGTGGTGGAATAGTGGTAAGGCGACAGGTGTTTGGGCAGCAGCAATAACAAACAAACTTGACGTTGTAGTTGTTTATTACTCAGAATAGACACAGGACTACAGCACCATCGTTATGGGATAAATAGGAATCACAAATCACATTTACTTAATAAAATAACAAAAGTATTGTCTAGTCAGTCCGCCATTAAGGTTGTAAGAGAAAAAAGGAAGCGGAAGGTTCCAAACGAGTAACCATGGACAATAAGATACTATTGTCTATGACGCAGAATAAAGGCATATACATACAATATTTCCTATACTTCCCCTTGACTTTATGATATCTCAGTCATTAGTTATAAATTAACACAGAGTAATACATAGTCACAAAAAAACTTAAAACATTAGTGCTTATTCTACATTAAAGACAGTAGATATAAAACATCACAGTTTATCCCTAACCATCATATCTCTAACAAAGTCACAATGTTTCTGCTTACACAGGGGCTTAGTTAACACATCCGCTATCATTCTGTCTGTAGGTTTATACATAACATTTATCAAACCATTTTTAACTAGGTCCTTAACAAAATGATATCGGATATCTATGTGTTTGGTTCGCTTATGACATAATTCTCTAGATTCCAACAATTTTTGAGCACTTTGGTTATCATTATAAACAATACAGTTATTCAAATTGGTAGATATCAATTCTAAAATTAAATTCTTAATAAAACAAATATCTTTACAAACATCACCTATAGCCAGATATTCTGCTTCCGTACTGGATAATGCGACACATCGCTGCTTGCGTGATTCCCAGTTGATTGTACAGTTACCTAGCTTGATTACATAACCAGTATAAGATCTACGATTGTTGACATCATTCGCCCAATCGGCATCAGTATATGCGCTTAATTTCCAATTAACGCTCTTTGTAAAAAACAAACAGTAATTAATTGTACCAGCTAAATACCTAAGTACTCTTTTGGCCGCGAGCCAATGACTTTTCTCAAAACAAGTGCTAAACTGGCTTAAATAACTGCAAGTATATGCAATATCTGGCCTAGTGCATACACATAAATACATCAGACACCCTAAAAGTTGTCTATATTTATATACACTATTATCTAAATGTGCACTTGCATTTTCAGATTTATGTAATTTACAATTTGATGGTAAAGGTGTGGCTACAGGTTTACAATTTTCCATTCCGAATTTTACAAGTAAACTCTTAATATATTCAGACTGATCTAAATATAAGGTGCCCTTTGACTTATCTCTAGTGACTCTTATACCTAAACAATTTTTCAGTGGGCCTAAGTTTTTAACATTAAATTGTTGTTCTAGTATCTTCTGTAAATGAATTCTAACATTGCTATTTTGACTATAAAATACATAAAAATCATCCACATACAATGCTATCATAACAAAATCATTGCCCACTTTCTTAGTATAAACACATGGTTCACATTTACACTGCTTGAAGTCATGTGAAACAAGAAGGTCATGAACCTTTTCATTCCACATTTTGCTAGATTGTTTAAGTCCATAAATGGCTTTTCTTAATAAACAAACTTTACCATGAACTTTATCTGAAAACCCCATAGGTGGCTCCATGTAAATTACCTCATTGAGATCACCATTTAAGAAAGCTGTAGCTACATCAATATGATCAATATCTAGATCCAATTGATTGCTAAGACTAAATAAGATTCTCATTGTGGAATGGCGTACCACTGGTGAGAAAGTGTCATTATAATCGATTCCTTGTTTTTGTGTGAAACCCCTGGCAACAAGTCGCGCTTTAAAACAGTTAAAGTTACCATCAGTGTCATGCTTAACTTTATACACCCATTTACTTTTAACTATATTTTTGTTAACTGGTTTATCAACCAGCTCCCAAACTTTATTAGCGACTAATGAGTCATACTCATGCTGCATGGCAGCTTGCCAGTCTTCAGATTGTGGAGAATCTAAAGCCTCTTTGTAAGATTGTGGCTCATCTAATAAACCCTCATGCAATGACATAAAACATTCATAATCCCCATACCTTTTTGGAGGAACGTTACGCGTAGAGCGTACATTACGACCTGTAGTGACAGTATTGTGCTCCGAAGCTTCCCCTGCAGCTGATGTCACGCCAGAAGTCAGATGCTCAGTGATTGAACATCCTTCAGCGGACTCTTTAGCGGAGGTGCCAGAGTCATCTGCCTCCCATTCACTCCCTGTGCAGTAGTCTCCTTCAGACTCTGAAATATCACAGATAGAATTTTGATTAGGATGCGTTAATGTCATGTCATCATTATTTATTATAGTATTGTTTGAATCAATATTATTAGAATTGCTTAATATGTCATTATTATTCAAATTATTGATTTCATCATTAGAATTATTAATTTCTTTATTAGAATTATCAATATTAGGTGGAATGTCAGAATTATTTAAAATGTTATCTAAAACAATAAAATCTTGTTGATCTCTGACATTTTGTCCCAAATCCTTATAAAATTTGTTTTCCAAAAATGCCACACTGCGTGACAAAATAACTTTTTGTGGATTTGAAGGCTCTATAAGTCTATATCCCTTACAAGTATCACTATATCCCACAAAAACGGACATTTTAGCTTTAGGATCAAGCTTCTGTCTCTTCTGTGATGGAATTAAGTAGTATGCCAGGCAGCCAAAGACACGGAGATGGCTGAGATCCACAGGAGAACCAGACCAAAGTTCCTCCGGTACACGACCAGCTAAAGCTACTGTAGGTGATCTATTTTTCAAATGTATAGCTGTCATCACAGCTTCACCCCAGTAATGCTCACTGAGACCAGACTCCATCAGCATACACCTAACTTTGTTCATCAATGTGCGGTTAAGCCGCTCTGAAACCCCATTTTGCTGAGGGCAGTATGGCACCGTAACTTGATGAACAATACCATGTTCCTGTAAGTATTTGGAAAACTTATGATTGCAGTATTCACCGCCATTGTCAGATCTTAAAACTTTAATTGGCAAACCGGTCTGCTTCTCTACACATGTTTTAAAATTAATAAAATGGGTAAATACCTCAGATTTTTCTTTCATGACATAGCCGAAGGTCTTTCTAGTGTAGTCATCAGTAAATGTCACTAGATATCTCGCCCCTCCCCAGCTAGGCTTTTGCATGGGCCCGCAGACGTCAGTATGAATCAGTTGCAGTGATTTAGAAGCACGCGTCGCCTCTTTAGGATAAGATGCGGCCGACATCTTGCCCTTAATACATGGGACACAGTTCTTCAAATCTTCATTTCCATGCTGAAACAGAACATTCATACCGCATGTAACCTTTTGTAAATTTTTCATACCTTGAAGGCTCAGATGCCCTAGACGTCTATGCCAAAGCTCCACTGCTAAATCTGCTGTAACTGTAGCACTCAACAAATCCTCTCTGTCATCAAGGAGTAGAGAGTGCGCCTGTATTGGCGATGACCCTGACAGAGTTAGTTCACTGTCCATAGACTTACATTTACATGCAATGTACTTACAATCAAATCTATACAACCCATTAAAACATGCAGCAGATGCGACTAAGTTGCCAGGATTTTGATCAACATTATTGTAAACATGACATCCATCTTTATTAAAAACAACGCAATGACCAGACTGGACTAACTTGGAAACGGAGATGAGATTAACAGATAACTCAGGGACATACATAGCATTTAAAAGTCTTACCTCATGCAATGTAAGAGAACCCATCCCTTCACTATTTATAGTTTGGTTGTTAGCAACAGTAATAACTGCCTTCTTAGTGTCTTGAAAATCTTGCAACAATGCCTTATCATTCACCATGTGGTTAGTAGCACCACTATCAATGTAAAAATCACTAGATTGTGATGATATCAAGGCAGATGCTGAATAAATCTTCTCATTTGATTGTTGCTGCTTCTTCGTACGCTTCAATTTAAAACATTTTGTTTTAGTGTGACCACTCTTCTTGCAATAATCACAAACGACGATGCTCTTCTTTGTCTTCATGGTAAATGCTGTTCCATTGTCATCCAAGCTGCTTCTCCGAGAGAACTCCTGTAGTAGTCTAGCACGAACCAACTCACTGGATATTCTGGTGGTGACCGTTGCAGTAGACAGATTGGATACCACAGAGTCATACTCAGCCGGTAGACCGCTCAAGAGAATTTCAGCTACCTCCTCATCGTCCACAGTTTTGCCTATGTCAGAGAGTTGTTGCACTGTAGTAATAATAGCTTCAATGTACGAAGTCATACAATTATAGTCATTATAATGAATTTTGTGTAATTTACGCAACAACAAGACACGTCGAAAAAGTCCCTTGTCTTGAAAAACATCGGAAAGCTTGTTCCAAGCTTCTTTGGCAGTAGTTGCGTTCCAAACATATTGATATAGCGACGTTTTGATGGAGAGACAAATGCGCGCTAGGGTTTTACGTTCTCTGTTACCATTTGGATCCGCGTTGGGTTCGCCCTCGATCAAATCCCACAGTCCTTCCAATAAAAGTAAATTTTTCATAGAAAACTTCCAAGTGTGATAATTTGACGATCCATCCAACTTTTCCATAGTGAGGTTATGGTGGCCAACCGCATGGTTGCCATTGCCGGCTTCTGCCGCCATCTCGAATGTATTGTGCCGTCCTTATCTTTGCGCCCAAACTTTAGCCTTCGCAAAACGAATACAATCGTGTTTTCGTGCACTGGGACCATAACCTGTTGTTGGTAGAGGTTGATCTTTGATCAAATACGTACGTGGTGGAATAGTGGTAAGGCGACAGGTGTTTGGGCAGCAGCAATAACAAACAAACTTGACGTTGTAGTTGTTTATTACTCAGAATAGACACAGGACTACAGCACCATCGTTATGGGATAAATAGGAATCACAAATCACATTTACTTAATAAAATAACAAAAGTATTGTCTAGTCAGTCCGCCATTAAGGTTGTAAGAGAAAAAAGGAAGCGGAAGGTTCCAAACGAGTAACCATGGACAATAAGATACTATTGTCTATGACGCAGAATAAAGGCATATACATACAATATTTCCTATATCTACCTCTATTAAATAACATTTTTAACTTACCTAACTTTCGTTATTCTAGCTTTCGCTTTGGACGAAAACCACACACACATCACATTGTGATTCATCTCAAAGAATATCCATTGCCTAAATCGAACTAAGTTCGAAAGTTCGATTCCACTTTTCAAACGTGAGCTTATCACCCAGACCACATGGAAACGATTTATTTTCTCAATATTTTCACATAAATTAAGTGCGTGCCTTACCTCTATACGAAAACTTGTAGTATATAATTAACATACTCGCTTCGTTTTTTTTGTAAGCCCATTACTATTAAGTTTATTCATTTCCCATGAGTATTTTTAGGTCGACAGGTTAAACGAAAGTGGTTTAAAATTGAATATTTTCGATATATCACAAAGAGTAGTATATGTATGACACTGTTTCAAGTAACTAAAAATTGTACTGGTAATAAAATAAAAGTAATGATTTATGGTGATAAACTCATTGTATTATTGTTTTAACGCCAATATCTGACGATGGTCCTCTAAGATGATTATAATGTTTCCATTGAAATCGTGAAGTACTTAGTCAGACTAAAAAAAGCATAACGTCAAGATTTTATCATCAATTGTTCAAAACAATTATTCAAGTTAAGAAATCAGTATCTACTGAAACAAATACTGCAATGGTGACATTAAAAATATGACCCTCCCCACGGTGGGATACTTGTTGCATGTTTGCACTACAATACATGCAATGATGAGTCCACACTCAATTACTGGTATTCAGCTGCATCTGGTTAGACTGGAAGCCGACCCCAGTCCTGGAGTCCGACATAGTTGGGAAAAGGCTAGGCAAATGATGATGGTGGTGAGACCACACTCACCATTGCATGTATTGTAATGCAAACATCTCCAACAATCTATAGGCCATTCAAATATTTGCATAATATTCCCAACATCTGATGATCAAATTCCAGTCAGGTAGCAATATAGTTAATTTAAACATAACCAGTTGGTCATCGCCATCACTAATAAAATATAATCGAAAGTTCGACCTTGTTACATTTGGACATCGGCACACGTTTTGCTTCATAATCTACCGGTTCTGGAGAAAGTGTTTCGAAAATGCGCCCTTGTACAGGAAATTAAGTGAAATTGTTATTTATGGCAGAATTCTTCTAAAATTGGTGGTCGATGGTTGGCTTTTTGATGGTTATCTTTATCGGACTGGTCTTGACCCTGCCCTTGAGAAGAATCTAAGCCATGCTCAAAATAATTGCATTTCGAATCGTCTTCTTCCAAATACCTCCAAGTCAAGTGTCAGTGAATCAGAATCATTATCATCATTCTCCTGCTAATATCCTGATTACTTTGAGGTTGATGCAGCATGTCTTTTCTTTCGTACTTCTCTTTTAGTCATTATCGCAGACGTCACATCCTTTCAGAATATTTACAGCATTTGTTACGTTGGTGTTTCTTCTCCAATTATTAACGCTGTATTTTACAGTGGTATTAGTCACGATTGTTTCTGTAGATCTAAGATTACCTTTACATTTTATAACAGGAGCATGATCACAAATAACTTCAGTATGATTACGATTATATTCCGAATTGTTACCATTACCTACATCTACTATCCTTACACTGTTTGCAAAGACCTTTAGTTTAGTAGTAGTCTTAAAACACTCTTTTCCATTTACGATGACATCACTTGCTAATGCTTCACTAAATTCCGTGCCTTTATTGCGGTATCGTGGAGAACGCTTTAGTATTGTCATACCATGTTACAATTTATCAAAATCCGCGGTTTCTTTCATTTCGTCACTTCATTCTTCTCACGACTTTCATCCGTAATAGTATCTAATCCACCAATGGACGATGAAGTAATTTTATTGTCCTATAGAGAATTTTGAAAGAGAAAGCTTGAAGCTACTAATTGTTTTTCTTTTTTTTTGTCGCCAGAGTTATTATAAAAGAAAGGTTACCGTCTAGTTTTTAACAAGAAGTATTCAGAACTTTTCTTTTTTTCCATTGAATTGCAAGCCACACGAACCTTCATTATCAAGCAATTTACATTACATTTTATAAAAAGTATCAATAATTTTCTAACACCGTAGATTTAAGAGCCCTCTTACAGTCCACTAGCGCCGCCAATCGAAAAAATGTCATAATTCGTAAATAGAATCAAAAATACAAAATATGTTCTATTATTACTGTGGAAAAGGCAATAACGTAATTGTATAACACCTTATCAACACTTGAAATATAGCTGTTTAGGTAAATCGTGCATTCAAAACATAAACGGCTGTTGTTACAAATGCACGATTTAGCTAAACAGCTATATTTCAAGTGGTGACAATGTGTTATAAAATTACGTTATTGCCTTTTCTACAGTAGTAATAGACCACATTTTTTATTTTTGATTCTATTTACGAGTTATGACATTTTTTCGATTGGCGGCGCTAGTGGACTGTAAGAGGGCTCTTAATGCAAATCTAATAACAATGGATTACATTTTTTATTTGTTTTCTAAAAAAATGAAGACCCTATCTAACTTACAAGAACTTTTGATGCTGGAAGGTAAAAACAGCCACCAACAGTTAAAATGACAGACTTTTTTCTTTTTTATTTGTTAACCTGTACGGTCCCACTGCTGGGCAAAGGCCTCCCCCAATTCCTTCCATGAGCTCTTTGGCTGTGCCACCTCAGACCAACCTTCGCAGTACGCGTCCAAATCGTCTCACCGGCCTTTCTGGGTCGCCGACCCAGAAATGGCTTGGCAGCGCTGTCCGTCTTCCGGCAACCATCGTGTGGAGACTTTTGCTCATCGTACATGCAACTGACGTGACCCACCCAATCCCATTTTAGCCTAGCAGCCTTCATGCCAACGTCCAGTCCGTTTTGTAACGCAGCTTGGTTTTTCCAATCCAATCTTGTCTTTTGATTTATCAAGTTTGAAAAATGTGCAATGTGTGTCCGAAACTAATGACTTTAACCAGGCTTACAAATATTATTTCATAGTGAATCGAATTGATAAACAAACATGTACTACTAAATTTACTGACGCTCTTTCCGTTTTCACCCTAACGCCCTAATCAATAAGGTTGAAAAGTGGCGACAGTCAGTGAACACGGTACTACATTTGGCAATGGAAAACTTTAAAAAAAGCGGTCGCTTGCCCAGCCCTTTACTACTTTCAGAACTGGATATTTTAAAAGCACGCCCGTATCAACGTCAAAACTAATATGTCAGAAAAATTTAAACATTATCTTAGTGAAATGTTAATTTCGCTTTTGGAAAGTATAACAAGTTTATAATCATGTCAAATGTATTTCAATTAATCACTATTCAGTTGAGTACTTTAAAAGCGCATTATGTTAAAAAATACAAACAAGTATTTAAAGGTACGAGTACTTTATCAACATTCTGACGACTTATCAAATTAAAGCTACCAAACAATTTGTGTTATTCAAATATTTTAACTGGCCTACAAACGCATGCTAACCAAAGCTTGACAAATGACAAATGTCAATTTAATTCTTTTCTTTTGACTAATTTTGCCGTCTTAAACATCTTGTCGATTTACCAAAACCCATTAAGAAAAGAAGGAAACTTGAAAGAAACTCCTTTAAGTAACTATTACTAACCTACTTTACCTACCTATAAAATAAACCAATCAAAATGATTGTTTGATTACAAGTAATGAATTAAAATACAATTTTATTCTCATCACCATTCTTTATATTCTGCATTTTAGTAATTGTTTGAAGTTAGAACTGTCAAAGTTAGAGTTCTTAACTATGCTGTCATTGATGGTTCTTTTTTCTTATTTTTTATTGTCTATTGTATAAAAATAGTGACATAAGTAATTATGTAGTTACTTTAACTTGACTATAAATACGGGTTTATGAAAAGTCAGTGATTGTCCCTAATTTATTAGAATCGTATTCGAAAACTTCATCGTGTATGAATGTTAATTAAAATTTCGAGAATGTTAGTACATAATAAAACATGTTACCATCTGCGGTTTTTCAAAAATATAACAGGCTACTGAAAAAGCGTTCCAAATGTTTAACAAGCAAGAACAAAAAAGTAGCAAAAAATCGTGCTTACGAGTAACTTTAGTTTTTTTTCTTAATTACCTTTGCAAAGTATACTTCGACATAGATAACTATGAACTGTGAAACTTATACTCATTTGAACAAACTTATAGAACCATCGTTACAAGATCATTATAATAATACATGTTTGAATAATTTACGACGAAGATTTTTTTTTGATACTTAATATTCTTGATGAAAAGAACGAAAATGATTGACTAAACGGCCCATCAAACTTCAGGTCACCAAACTATTTTCCTTTAACAACGGCTAGACAAACAAAATCATTCTTATCACCATCGTTTCTAGATTAAATTTTATGTGATCTCGATCAAGGCACTTTCACAATCGGTCAGTCTCCTATAATTTGACGGGCGTCCATTTTCTTATAAGTTCCCTTCCATTCATATCAAACACCACAAAAATGGCAGTATTCTCAGTTCAATCAAGTCAACTATTGCGATTTACTGCCTAGATATAAAGCCTTCCCTTGCATTTTAGTTGTCATTACCAAAGTCACCAGTTTTCTGGTTATGACATCTTTCATACAATATTTTTCTGAACTATTCCTGTTCACAGGGCCTTTAAACTTTTTCTCACATTATGACCTCTTCAAAAATTTTATCATCTTGTATAACGTCACATACTTATTATTTATCATTTGTTACTGTTTCTGGATTGATATCATCATTCCCCTGCCCTTCCCTCAATTGATTTAGTGTCGGTGCAGCATCTTTTTCCACACTTCTCGTTATCTCAGCAGTTTGTCACCTTCTTTCTAGCCATATCACCCTTCTTACAGTCTATTCATCGTTTTTTGGCCCTATTTAAACAATTTGTGTTTTTTCGTCATTGAAACCGCTCGTATTATAAACATTACTTTTATTTTCTTCCGATGTACCGGTGTGATTTTGATACTTTCACTTACTGATGCTGTAACCCGTTATTTGATATTAGTTTATTGTTAACTGGTTTGATCGTAATGGCTACGGTTACGCTCATGTGGTTATAGTAAAATTAATGGTCTGAAGAGTGGTTATTATTTAATTTTAAAATATTTTCCGCCTTTTGTATGCTTTGTATCATGTGAACGCATCTATGAATATAATCATGGTAATTATTGTCTGTGTTATTAATAGAGGTCAAGGCAAATGCATACATTTTCTGTTTTATAAGAATAATTTTACAATATATTAGTTATTCACAACATAATCTTCGTCTTGTTTAGTAATTAACATCTATGAATGTTTATTCTGATGAAATATAAGCATTTATTTAAAGAGGGAGGTATTATCAGATAAACGATTTCTTTTCTTGGTTTACTACCTAATCAATAATTAATTTATTGATTGGTTTAGTAATATCTTTATTAATATTCAACACAAACCATATTTTTAGTTTTACGGCTTAAAAATGAGTAGATATTGATTGCATTAAAAATTCTAGATCGAATTTCTCTTCACTTTCTCGAGTGTATCATAATCAATAATTATGTTGTTAAATATCGACCGGTTACGCGGGAATTAATTCTGTTGATTGTTGGTACTTTTTTATTTTTAATCCCTTTTCTATCTTTAGCTTTTGCCAATCTACTTCTAACATTTCACTACCATCCTTTTTGATGGGATTGTAACTGTCCAGAAGACAGTGAAAGTTGTTCTCCCGTATCAATTTCACATGATTTTTCTCTTTAAAACGTAAAGTTTATTGAAGATGAGACATACAGACAATTTATTACCTACGGTCAAAACAGTCTGACCGCTATTTACATTCTTTTCCACTTTATGGCATTTACAGAGTTTACAGCTTTCTTTTGAGTTTCACAGGGACTATGGGTTTTTTTTGTGAGAATCGAAAGTATTCTTTTTACCTTTTTTTCGATCGACTCGGTCTCATGTAAGGGTAATTTTGTTGTTGAACTGGGGATCCGAACTAAAATACATACTTTCAATTTTTCGCTATCTCTTCGACTTTTTTCTTATTGCTCGACTTAAAAGATTTATTCTGGAAACAAATGCAAAAGTAACGACTGCATTCTACTACTGACTATGATTACTTAATTTTTTTTGGCTCACGATCATGACCTTTGTTTTATAACATCTATTGATGACAGTTTTCATCAGCGTCTCATCAGTATCGTGACTTCATTCCATTCTATGAAAGCATTAATATAGGCTTTGAATAATCACCTACTTTTGCTTTCAACATCAAATCAATGGAGAAAAGTGAAGACTACTCGTAATTGCATATTTTCTTTAGTAATATCAGCATAAGGACTGCATTTAACATTACTGAGAAAAGTGGTTTTCACACATTCAGTCTCGTAATACCAAACACTGAAAGTGCTGTTTTATTTAGTACCAAGTGCATCGTTGGTATAGTAATTGTATTCATGTTCGACGCACTTGAGATCTGAACTATTTATGTACCCCGGTCTGTAGAGATTTTCTTTGCTACGGCCGAGTGGGGTTCCATGTTTGTTTAGATATTTCCAAGTCAGCCTCAGCAACAAGTCTGCTATTTCTGCTATTTTAATAAATTAGTCACTCCAACACGATTTCATTTTCATCCCATTGTCATTTTGCTTAAAGTTCGTAATCTGCTAAATTCACAATGATCGATCATTGGTAAGGGTCGATGGTCTCGTAATAAAATTGTGTTTTAATGGCATTTTCGTATTGCCACTATTATAAAACCATTAGTACAAATGGTTTTCGAAATCTACTACTAAATACGAACATTTATTCATCCCAGATTTTATGTACGAGATTAATATTCTATGACATTTCTTTCAATTGAGTGTCAGTGGTTGTTCATTGAGAAGTCATAATGACGCCATTATATTAGTAGATTACAAAACTTGTCAAAACTTGACAGAACTTGATCATTGTGACTTTAATGATCGCCAATTCTGACACTATCGTAATAGCAGAATCGAGGCCCAGATGGGAGGTTTTGTGATCGCTCGTTGAAGTTGTCAAGGGGTTTAAACCGCTCCCGCCAGAGATTGCATCTTGCCGTGGAGGCGTTGAAATTGGCTTATCTAGCTGGGCCTAGCTAGAAATGTGAGTGTTCTATTACGGAAACCTCTGCCTAACACTTGCATAGTCATAGTTATTTCTTAGCAATGGCTATGACGATGTTTGTGTCATTCAGCAGGTTTTCCCAACCCTAACCAGTGTCATCGGTCTAACCTACTTTAAGTTTAGCAGCCAAACTCATTAATCGATTCATCATAATGGCCTGTGTCTGTAAATTATCATCGGTAGCTTTTTCTCAACTATACAGGGTGTAAACCACCTCATCACAAAGCCGTTAACCAAGCATTCTGTTCATCAAACTAAGTAACCTTACGCAAAAAATATTGCTGGGAAACAACTTTTTTTTTGAGGTATAAATCATGTTTTGTGTTAGAACTCAATGTAACGCACTTAAAACATTGTGCTGGTGGATGGGTTGTATAGTACGGGGGTCGCGAAGGGGTTAAACGTCATAATCTTACAAAAAAAAAAACTTGTCATAAAGTTGTAACTTTGACCCCCCATATCTCCGTAACTAGAAGGTTCCTAGGTATGGTGTAGAACAAAAAAATGATCACAATGATGGGAAGACAAGTGCCTTTCGGCTTCGTGAAGAGGTGTATTACACTCTATAATGTTGATTTCGGTTTCCAGTTTAACAGGCTGCAGATTTGTACCAATATTTAGCAAGAAGCGGCTGCCTATCTGGCCTTTACAACTCAGTTAGTGCTGGGTTTGAGATCCTCTACCATTGATTTTGTAAATATGAAACAAACAAAACTGTAGTTATCCAATGAACACTCGACTTCTCGTTTGAATATTTACGAGACGTGTTCTAAAAAAAAAATGTCTTAAAAAACTGTCTTACTAACACAGTTTGAGTCGTCATTGATAACTACTATTAATGATTAGTTTGGTGCATCTTGACTTGCATTTTAAAAGGATGTCTCAAGCATTTGATTGGCAGCTTTTTGAAAAACTGTAACCGTTACTTTATTCTCAATAGCAAATCCAAAGTTTTTTGGATTACTTTTTTGTATTGTAACCTAAATTTTGAAGCTATTACCTTTTACTTTTGACTTCATCACTTACTCTTGTTTTTCTAAATCATGTTTTTTGGGTCCAAGTATCTAACCTAATTTACTTATTAACTGACACCAAAAAAATATCAGGTGTTTTAGTCGTCGTTTGAAATGCTTGTAAAAAGATGTCAGGTATTAATTATTAATATGGTAATGTGTAAATAAATCACATGAGCATTAACCGCTTGGTCAAATTGAGCATCAATTTTACTGTTCCCTCACTCAGATTTATACAGTCATGTATAATTATTCTATTTGCCATACTGTATACAAAGCTGATTAATTTATAAAACTGATCATGACGGTATCTGTTCCTAATTTGGTTGACTTTCGTTGTCATGGTCACTCTGGCGTAATTGAAATTGTATGCAACGAATGGCATTAAACTATGCATAAAATGGTTTTACGCATAATTTTACCAAGTTTTTAGATTCTAAATGATTGAGGGGTCAATTGATGTGCCTATTTATTCACTAATAGATCATTTGATTAGGTGCTTATTAAAAGTATATACCTACTCCAACTTGCATCAGCTAACTATTGTAAGTATTACATCCGTCGGAGACTCAGACAGACAACTCTGGTTAAGTTGTCGATATAGCTCACAGTATAAGTAAGCTGAAGATCGAATTGACCGGCCATATAAGCCGTAGAACCGATGACTATTGACCGACGTGTGCTTAAGGGGAAACCGCGAATCAGCAAACGTAAGGTCGCCCTCGGGCTCGGTGATGCGACGATCTTCGCAGAATGGCTGCTAGCAACTAGATGAGAGTTGCTGAGAGTCGAGTTGCATGGGGTGCCATTAAGGAGGCCTATGTCCAGCAGTGGACTGCTGGTAATGATAATGGTGAAACCCATTTGACGCTCTCAACCTCAGCAGTAGTTACGATGTCCATCGCCACGACGGAGTCATCACTTCCAATTTTGGTCTCGAATTTATTTTACAATTATTATGATAATCATAATTTCTGCCAAAAGACGTCTACAGCTGGACATAGCCCAACATAGGCCACCTCCGAGTCCTCACGTCCCATGCGACTCGCACCCAGCGGATTCCCGCAACCTTCACCGGGTCAACGGTCCACAACACACACACAACAGAACGGACGGCCGATGGGCCGAAAAGTTCTGGAGGTGGCCGCGAACCGGAAAACTTTACGTTAGAAGACCACCTACAATATGATAGATTTACTTATTATATAGATATAGCAGTTCACAACAACACCCAGCCTAATAAACATACTAAGATACCAAGAAAGACTGACACTTCAAAACCAGGATCTGACACACTCAAAACTCAACAGCAGTAACTTCATAGTTAGGTGATAATAACCAAACACACAGTTCTAATGGATGTTTGTCCACTGACTTTCGCAGTGAAAGTTAATGTGCACGTGTCGAAGCTTGGACCTTAGGCTTTTGTGAATGAGTTCTCTTTACGATATTGCCTTTGTCTTTTGAAAATAAATAATGTGCTAAGTGAGTTGTAGTACCAGTGTACCACGCTTAGGTACCTTTACGCCGCTTGGAGATTACCTTTTATTTCGACATCGATGTGTGAAAATGCTTCATTGTACAAAACAACATGCATGAAATCCCCTATGTGTTTGGCAGAGTACCTCTGTAATGCACCCACATTTCGTCAATTACGTTAAAGTCCCATGTAAATGGGTTTCAGCATAATGCTATTAACTGGGCACAAATTCAGAGTGTCTGGCTCCTACTGAGAAATTCGTGAAGGAAAAATCCCATTCCGACCTTGTGCTCAGCAGTTCTGAACTAATTTTATGCTTAAGTTAAATTAATACCCGATTCTTTGTCATTATCTGTTACAATTTTTGTCCAGATGCAACAAAGACTGAAAAAAGTGTTGTCACTTATAGAATCTAATTCTACTATTATTATGGAATCGTCGTATATTATCGTTCACATAGAATAACTATGACCCTTCTGATAGACGACAATGCAAGGTCATGGGAAAGCACAGCCTTCTAACGAGTATCTGTAATCTGGATCATACTTAAACATATTCTGCATTCTTTTTCGTTGCCGTCTAAGTTACATAAGATGCTAACTATAAACTTTTAAAAGTTTCACTTTCAATTGTAGATGGCAATTCGGTCACCCAATCTTGAATGTGAATTCGATGACACTGAATTTGATTAACAGGATGTGGCTCCTAAAATGTTGGTTGTAATGTCAGCTAAATTGATTATGGTTATTTTATGACACAATTTTTGGCCATGTCTGCGAATTTCGAAAATTATTTCACGGGAACATAATACTGAGAAATTTAAGTAGTAGTGAGTAGTATTGTAGTAGTGAGTAGTATTGTAGTATTGAGTCGTTGTGTTTTGTCATGGTGTTTCTGCGAATCAATCTAATCAATTAAATCTGTTTAGTTTTCAAGGTATGAAAAAGCCAACAAGAAGCACACCTAGTTACTTTTGCATTTATACTATTAGTATTGAAGAAGAAGGAAGAATTGATGTCTTCACAAATAAAGAAAAGGTTTATCATAGAAGCTGTTATAAGTTATAAAACTGTTCTAAAACACTCTTACAGACAATAAAACACCCTCAAACTCACATTTACATCCATAATAACAATTAAACAGAAATCAGAGCAGAACAATATCAATAGATAGCTCATGCGTCATCCAGTAACAAGTAAATCTTGGCAACTGCGCACGCGTTGAAAGCGTAACGGATGACAGCCGCGAATAGCATCGGATTCTGAGGCCGTTCCAGCATTCTATTGGTGAATTGATCTGAAGTGTGAATTTACTTTGGAATTGTAGTATATTTGCAACTAGCTTCCGCCGTCCGCTTGAATGTCCCACGGGAACCAACTACTCTGGCAAAATGATCCTTTTTTTACATAGGACACTTCTTATTCTATATAATGTTGGTGTGTATATGTCACCGTAAAATTGTCAAATACGTTATATTGTAATATCTCTAGCGATATTGTAAAGTCTCGAATTATTGTCAAATGAACATACTGCTTACAACAAAACGCATTATTTTTCGTGAAATGCATGCGATGGTAGCTAACTTACGCGGTGTGGAGGGAAGGAGGGGGTCCCCTTGCCCAGTGGCACAACTCTCATGAAAAGATAATGCACCATTCCTGAGAAATACCGATTAATATAACATAACCTTAAAACACTTTATATTCCCCATAAAAAGCGTAGTCGACGGGCGACTATTTCCGAGTGCAGGGTTTAAAGGAACCTAACTAACCTAACGGGGGGGTGCCCCAAGTCCCGATTATGGGGGCAGAGATACTTCCGCATGTTCAGTTGACAATAATTCGAGACATTACAATATCGCGAGAAAAAACACGTTATATTGTAATATAACGTGTTTGACAATTTTACGGTGACATATATACTTATGTAACCAAATACTAGTCCGGGGCCCCGTTGCAATTGTGCGAAAGAACACCAGTGTGGATTTAGTCAGTGTGAGTCTGACAGATTCCTTCGCTTTCCCCAGGGCGAAAGAACCAGACCCTTGTTTATCCGCCTACAAAATTGAAAGCGAGGTTGACGTACTAAGAAATGGAGAAAGAAAGGTACAATTCATTCATGTCCGGTGAATATTTAAAGACTCAAACCACAAACGATCGCCAAAGGCAATGAGTAGTCACTACATATTATAAAATAAACTCCTCCGCCGCGTCTGTCTGTCTGTCTGTTTGACTGTTCGCGATAAACTCAAAAACTGCTGCTCCGATTTGCATGTTGTTTTCACCAATGAATAGAGTGGTTCTTGAGTAAGGTTTTAATATATAATTTGTACGCGAGCAAAGCCAGTAATCAGCTTTTAAGCAATAAAACTATATAATAATATTTATACTCTAAACGAACAGGAAACAATTTTAAATATTTTATTTAAAATTATAAAGTAATTAAGCTTTTTTGCACATCGTCAGTCACAATTTTAATGACATAATTATTATGATAATTGCCACGTAGTAATTACTCATGTTGAACGAAAAGGTTAAAGTTTTTTTTCGAAGCAAAGGTAGAGTTAGACGATTCATTGAGCAAGAGAACCGGTGTAATTCTTTTAAAAAGTGTGTCTGTTGGTGGCCATATATGTGCAACCTGTTTATGGGTGATTTTCTTACAAGCATGTATGAAGAAACTGGATTCGGATCTTCCAATAAAAATCATTGTAAAAGTGAAGATTTACGTCAAACGATTTATGGCTTAATATATATATTTTTTTCTTATTAATTTTCAAACATGCGATCGATTCCTGAACCATAAGCAGTTATTTTGAAGATTATTTGACATGTTAGGCGTGCCTTCCCATTGTGGGCTGCCTTTGGATATTACTTTACTCAAAGTATATTATCCCAAGTGTGCAGTCTTTTAAGACGTCTTGTTGGCAGCGATTCACTTAGAGCCTGTGCGAGTATGTTTTCGTGATTTGTTTTCCTCTCTCTGTAAGCTTTTGTCATAATTCTGATTTCCTCTTTGATTGTACTCGCATGATTTTTTAGATATTCATGGATTTTATCCATTCTTGTGTACCATGGGGCATTCACTATGGCTTTAAGCACGTTGTTTTAAAATCGCTGAAGTATTTCAGTGTTGGAGGTTTTTGCTGATCCCCACAGCTGTATGCCGTAAGTCCAGACTGGTTTTATGACTGCTTTGTAAATCAAAATTTAATTTATTTTGGATGGCTTTAATTAGTTTATTATGGATTTAAGTAGAATATTTATAAAATATATTATGAGCCTATAATGAAGAGGCAAATATTTTCACTGTTATACAACGCCTTTCTATAGAATTGCACAACATAGTAGAAGGAGATTTCACTCCAATATAATTTTTGACGTTTGCATCGACGTTGTTGTAGCCAATAGAATGTTTTCCACTGTGCTAAACCGTCAAAACACGGCTGGGCCTACCCATACCCAAGATAATTCATTTGGTAGCAAAATATTACAGTTAAATATTTTCAATGTCCCAAATTGTATAATAATATTATATAATATTGTATTGTTATGCATCAACCAAACCATCAACCAAAAATTCAAAAATATTTTCGTGTCTAGTATATATCATTGCTAGTGTTGTATGTACTGTCTATATATATTGCATGATAATGTTTAAAACGCCTTTAAATTTGAGTTTTTTTCCACTTTCCACCCTTTTCAATGGAAATTAGTAGATTGGGTTAAACGAACAGGTTCCTTAAACACAAACTCACAACAAGAATCTACTACGTGATATTTTTTTAATCTTTTTTGTAAAAAAATAAACATAATTTATTTACGACGTGATGACGTCTTTGCTTACTCACTAGACTATGAAAATATATGAAGACATTCATACATTGTTCCACATAAATTTATGTAAATTCCAAAATACAGACCTCTTGACCTAAATTCGAATGAAAAATTATATCTTACAATATTCATGAAGTTTCACTTTTTGAAAAGTTTTTCAAAAATGAAATATGGGTTATTTTTATTTTTTTTCCTTAATGTTCTTTCAAGATTAAACACAATTACCTTATTAAGTCCTCATTTTACAGTCTGATGATCAGATATTAATCAAGAAAAATGTACAACGAAAAGTTCGCAGTACTTATTACAAAAATAAATTCTGCTTGCTTTATTTTTTGGAACTTTTTATTTCCTTCTTAAATTCATTGTAAGGGTTATTTTTGGAATCTTTTTAAATACTTCATTATAAGCACACACTTCTTTACCAATTTTCACAGTGCGCTAGAAAACCTAATTGAAATACAATTAATCCATGAATGGTTTCTTTGTACATCAAGTAAAAACTGTCTTATATTATAACTGACCTAGACAATAAGGTAGGTAGATGACATGTGAAGAATTCGTCATGGTGGACTTTTTGCCAAATTTTAATATTACTAGCACTACAATCATATCCCACTTTCTTTAGATTTCTCAACACACATTTCCTCGCGCCTAACCAGCTATGGAATTAAAGCTTATCAACAACGAAACCGAGAATATTCTACCTCAGCACACCAAAATTTATGTAGATCCATAAACAAGATTTTACTTTCTCCACCTATAACAGAAAACCATAAACAGTTGGAATCCCCCATTGGTTTGACATCATTTGTTTTTAATTAGAATTCAAGACGGTCATAGCGTAGTCAAAAGAGGTCACACGTGCGTAGATTTAAGGAGTGGTGTTGGACTTACTAAATAGCTAGTAGTTCCGGGCTCGAAGTTGCCAGCTAAGAATAATTATGGTGTACATTTAATTGAATTATCCAATTTGAGAAAGTTAGCGAGGTATCAGTATCTCGTTTTCCGAGTATTAATAACACCTTTCAGTCATTTGCATACTTTTCGACCATAGTTTAGAAAGAAATCGAAAGCCAATCAACATAAATGCAGTGTGTACTCAACGAAATGCCTCTAAAAATACCTTTTAACAGTAGTTACATTAATATGATCATCATCATGCCCTGCCCACGTTTTCTTCCATTCTCCCCTGGTAGAAGTCAAGGCATCATGTTCTCCTTTCTTTTTATTTTATTTATTTATTTACAATATAAAAAAATGTAAAATAGTTTTAAAGGATCCACGGTCAGGCTTACGTAAGTATGTTTCATTGGCACCTATATAAACTTACCCATCCATGGAGGCAAACAGAAACTACGAACGCATTTTGCTTCATTCAAGTCTATACGTCCAGACTAATCCTACTAATATTATAAATGCGAAAGTTTGTGAGGATGGATGTATGTTGGTTACTCTTTCACGCAAAATCTACTGAACGGATTTGGATGAAATTTTACACAAGGATAGTTTATAACCTGGATTAACACATAGGGTACTTTTTATCCCGGTAGAAGATCCCATGGGACAATTATCAAACTTCACGCGGGCGAAGCCGCTGGCAGAAGCTAGTAAATAATAACAAAGAATTCAATGATACTTTTTTATATGGGCAAAAAAAAACGAAACTACAACATTTATTATTTTATTGTAGAAATTTTATACTTGGTGGTTTAGCACAGTTAATGCATAATTAGCGCTGTTCTGTGGGTTCCCCATAACACAGCATCATGCTGAGTGGTAAACTACTCGTATTTGTCGCACTCACGGCGTGCATAATTATTGTCCGTTTAGTCTTACAATATTATGCTAATGTTGTTGTGTTAATTTTCGGCTTCAGTTTAAATGTTTGTGTTTGTATTAATGCGTTCTATGTTTTATCTTATTAATATTGTACGCACGTCATGACTTTGCGACGAATAGATATTTTTTCTTTTTTTTTTCTTTCTTTCTTGCTTTCATTCGTGAAAATGGACAATCATCATCTCATCATTTTCCTAGCCTTTTCCAAACTATGTCGAGGTCATCCAGTCTACACGAATGCAGCTGAATCCCAGTATTTTACATAGAGCGACTGCCTATCGAATTTCCAGATCCCAGTTAGTACTGGGCTATACGATGCGCCTTGGTGTAGCCCAAAGTTGACCAATAATACAGAGAATAGATAACTGTGAAAGATTTAATCAATCCAATACTGCTCTTCACGCCTCAAGTGACTTACCGACTTACACTTAACAAGCGACCTAACCCACTTTATCTCATAAATAAACATGTTAGCCATTATCAACAGTTAAGAAAGAATTAATGAAAATTCCATACTTCTAGCCGTTGCATGATTTACACAAGTTGAAGTAAATTTTACGGTATAATTGATTGCATTTTGATTGATCAGTTCTGATCTATTAATTTATGTTGCTGAAGTAGTAGTATCAATGATTAAAACTGTAATATTAAGTCTACTCAGAGGTAAGATTGCTTAGTGTCGGTCTAATTTAAAAACTTGCGTGAGACAAAAATCTGAATTTGTAATACATTTTGCTTAGTTCCAAGAAATTAATAAAATCATTACGATAACGCTATGCAATTTGTGAGAATGGTGTGCGTGTAAATTACTTGATAAGCTTGTTGAGTAACTTTTCATTTGAGAAGATTTATCTTCCTCTTCTTCTTTTTACCTTTTTTATATTTTGTTTTATGTATGTATATGTTACGGCTAATACCCGAAGTGCGGCTGCACCTAGTTTTAGCCGGTTAGAACTAGGTGTAGCCACTTACTCTTGGTTAAACCTAGTACGAGCCGATTGTTTTCGGGTAAAACTAGGTCTATCCTTCATCATGCCGGCTACAACTAGGTCCAGCCATTCCCTGTTGGATAAAACTAGGTCTATCCGATATCATTCCGGCTAGAACTAGGTCCAGACAATCCCTGTTGGATAAAACTTAGATGCGTGTCCCGCCAAGCCTTCCGCCCCGCGTCACACCCATGACTCACCGCATCTGCAGCAGCGGCGCGTGGTGGAGGGCATAGCGAGGCACGCGCCTCTGTAGGATGTGAGCGCCAGGTGCTGCTGATCTTCTGCAGGTCTACTAGCGAGTGAGACTCACAGCGTCTGCAGCAGCAGCGCGTGTCTTAGTTTTATCTAACAGGGATTGGCTGTACATAGTTGTAGCCGGCATGCTATCGGCAGAGCTTTTTTAGATATTAAAAAAACATCCAATAAAAAGAAACGTAGAGAGTTTTTTTATTCTTATAAATCACATTGTAATAATTAACACAAATTATTAGGAGTACAATTTTTAATACACTTAATAGGAACAATCAGGAACATTTTTTTAACAACAGACAATGGTTGCATATTATAATTTAAATAATGTTATTATAATCACACTTTTATAAAGTAACATAAACTATCCAGGCGCCTGTTACTTGTTTCAACTTGTTTGCATCTAGTTTTATCCAACAGGGAATGGCTGGACCTAGTTGTGGCCGGTATGATGAAGGCTAGACCTAGTTTTACCCGAAGACAATCGGCTCGTACTAGGTTTAACCAAGAGTAAGTGGCTACACCTAGTTCTAACCGGCTAAAACTAGGTGCAGCCGCACTTCGGGTATTAGCCGTAACATATATATGTATTTATTATTGTATTTTAGTTTTATGTTTTAACTATTTTGTTTTCTGTTATTGCACCTACTATGTATTGTCTCTGCATCACCCTAAGGTAGACTGGTAGAAAATGTCCAAGGCATTAAGTCCGCCTTTGTACAGTGTTTACTTGTGCATAAAGTTTTAATAAATAAATAAATTTATTTGAAGACGTTTGCACATTATTAATTCTAATACAGCTTTTAGAAACGGCCAACTATTGATTATTCAATCTTCACTTTTTTCTAGACAAGTAGTCAACGCGATCTTCGATTTTTATTAACCGCTTCTTGTGTCTTCTATTACCAAAGCAATATTTATGTGGCTAATTTATTTCTTGTCTTGGAATTGAATTCTCTTACAAGTGATCGTCAATAGTTTGATTATTTATTCTTCGAGATTCTTCTGCTGGGCATAAATAGACTTCTTCAATTGCATGCAACTTAGCTCGATTCTCGACCACTCTCATCCACCTACTACCAGCCACTCTGGTACTGCTACCAATTATTTAATTCGCATAAATATCAAGCCACATCCAAACATCAAAGCTCGTGTCCACTACGCTTATGGGCAGAAGTCTCATTCATACTGACTTGTTTCAATACCTTGTGAGAACTGGTATTTCTCGTTTAAAGCAAAAGGGTTATAAAATTATGTCCCGGACATCATTTTATAAATGTACTAGTGACCTTTCGGAACACTTTCATGTTGTACGTCATGTTTGAATCTTGCATTTTTATTAAACATCTGTTTTATGGTTGTCGAAAGTTAAAGGTTCTTACAAAACAGAATGAACTTCACTTTACTTGCAAACTTATCATCATCATTAATCGTTTTGACTTTATCTTTATGTGTTGTCTGTATATATTTCTTCTATTCATTATTTTCTTGCTGTCATCCCAGAATTTACTTACTTTACTATACATTTGTTCTTATAATAAGAGGCGTTAACTGGTTTCATCATTGCGTCTTCGCCATTCATGCCTCATTTAATATGACTTGCTGCTCCAATGCATCGATAACTATAATTTTATAGAAACCACATATCCATCAGAAGATCGTTAGTGTCATAAACAACACATCTTTCGGTTAACAAGACATGGTCAATTTACCGGGATGAAAAAAAAACCATATATTTCTGATGATGACATCTTCTTACTTTCACTTTAGTACTTCTACGGACCGCCTGCTTTCGAAAATGTGGCGCGAATTTAAAGTACTAATAACTTATGAGCACCCAAAAACGGAATCTCGATTAACACTAGAAGAATTATAAACAAATTCGAACGGAACATCGAAGTAGCTTTCAGTTTTCAAAATCAAGTCTGGTCAATCAATTGGGACTTTTTGTTTTATTTCATGTTCCTACTAGCTTTTTGCTAGTTGGCTGCCATTTTTGAAAACGGAGGTGTAAAAAATTAGGTTACTACGTGGGTATATTTTTATACATAGCTATGTACTTCTAACACTTTTGAAAGAGAGTTGAAGGAAGTCAGACGCTTTTGAAGTAGGTACATTTTAATTGGTTTTAAATTCTTAATTTGTGCCATGGTTTTTACATCGATGAGATAACAGCTAGTAAATCTAGTTGTGTATGAAAATTCCATGTACAATACACTTTTTCAGTTTTCTTTATTTTTGATCAAGTTAACATGTCAGTCACATACTGTCAACTCATATAATTTCCTTGTTACAGATGATACATCAACATATATCCGAATAAACGCAAGCAGATAATATACGAACCTGTCCACAAGAGACATAAATGAGCTAACTTTCCCAAATTACAATTCACAAAACTTTAACAGAATGGAAAAGTTGATCGTAGACGCACGCGAATACACCACGAGACCAAACGTGTGTGCAAAATAAAATTATTGTGAAAAATAAATAGAAACTAGTAATGATCTGAAAATGGTTGAACGCTACGAAGAGAGAAACAAAAACAAGATGGGAATCGATGCTATAGCCAAGTTTCTAGTTATAATATTAGTTAGTGTTAAACAAATTCAGTGCAGTGACAATGACGATATGGCGAGACGAATGAAAATCATCGAGAGTGTGTCCGGTAGATATTTTAGTGACGTTTATCAAAATGGTACATTTAGGACTGGTAATGTGTTGTGGGACAATATTTTGAACAAGTGTACGGCAAGTCCGTCTATGAGTTGTTTACAGAAGAATGTTTACACTTACCTAGATGATAGGTTGGGGATCAATGGTGATGTGGAAGTGTCTAGTGGTGTGTGTTTCAAGAAGAATAGTGTGGATATCAACAAGTATACCAAGGAAGCAAATACCATTTACCTCACTGGAAGTGACAATGAAGAAGAAAAAGAGAGGTACTTGGATGAAGAAAATGAAATTGAGGATGGTGAGCCGGGTAAGCGAAACTTTTTGTTAATTTTTGCCTTTTTCCTCATTGTTTTGACCCTTCTGGCAGCATTATTTACATGTCACTGGTAGTATTTACCAGAAGTGGTGGTTATATGTCTGTGATAACTTATTGTTCATGTTTTAATTGACAACATGTAATTAGGAAGTGTGCTAGCAATTTCTATTGCGGTGTCATACGTTACATACAATTTGACGGTTGTGAACTATTAGATATGATTATGATTGTAATTCCTTCTTTCTCGCAACACTATTTTAGGTTATGACAAAAAAATGCTATCATTGTTCTCCGCATTTCCTTCAAAGGAATCTCTTGCGTAGTAAGTAAAACTGCTACTGAAATTAAGTTTATTCTTGAACACAGAACAATAATAGCTTACTCCGTTCAACGCGCCAACTCAAAAGCTACAATCGATATACAATTAATTATCACTATTACATTGTTGAAGTTACTATTAGATTGACGAGACGAGTGAAGACGATAATAAGATCGTCTTGAAAATATACAATTCTTCTGAGGTGCAACACATTTCAATGATTAGATTACTCATGATAGGAGGCCTATTCGGGTGCAGCTTTATACCTACACCGTGACTTTTTAGTCGTCTTACAAAAGCGGTCCACTCAATGTACCTACCCGACATAAAATACCTCTGGGCGCGATTATTCTTTTTTTATCATTAAGTTATTAAGATAATAACGAAGAAAATAAAATAATACATTAGAAATATGAAACACCCTGTTAAAATGTTAACGTATTGAACTGTAGAGTAAACCTACCTAGCGCACGAGTCGAACAGATCATTCCATCACCATTTTCAACGAGCCAAAACAACACCTTGCGTCATAATAATGAATAAAAAAAATATTTTTAAATAATATTCAAATCCCATACATATCTATTTTTTTATTATGAACGTTTACTAGTCATTGGATACATGAACTGAGCTGCCTTTGTAAGACGACTAAAAAGTCACGGTGTATAGCAGTATTATAAATTCTTTAATTTTACTTGGCCTTTAATAGTCGCCAATAAACTTACAAATCTCTCCATTATCTCCACTCAGACCTAGCTTCAACTACAAAAGAATAGGCCTGCAACAGACTAAATACACGACAAAACACTTCCAACACTCTTTAAAATGAACACACAACACAAATAAAGATTTCTCTACATAACCTATAGAGACACATTGCAGACATCATTGAGACTTGAGGAAATCCACATTCTTAGAGAAAACACATTTGTTTATCCAAACAATGAGCAATTCATGTCACATCTACTAGCTGGTTTCATGTTGCCCAGTGTATTTTGAACTCTGGTAATAGAAATAATGGTTTGGAGTGTAAACTGGTTGGTTGTACTTTCGGTCTGGTTTTAGGCTAACAATCTATTTATAATGATTGGTTAAAAGGTGTTTAGTATGTGTATTTTATTGCGCTGTGTCTTGACATGGTGTGCTATAAAAAAGCCACTGTACCATTAGTACCATAGTGTGTCAAGAACACCACTGAGACTTAAATCTTTTGTAAACATTAAGTACTTTGCTTTGCCATTTAAGATTTCATTGTTTATAACAAAAGTCATAGTGTCACTTACAGGATATCTACCGTGATTAACGAGAGCTTAGAATAGTGGATTATTACGAAAGATATCCCGTAAATGACAGTTTATGTTAAGACTTACAAATTTCTAGTCAATAAGCTGCAGCAATCAATTGCTCGCCAACCGCACACTATTCTACTCGACTCTGATGCAGCTGCTACCAGCCAACCAGCGACGGTCGTCGCTCCTGCTAGCCTTAAGGAGTCTACCTAACATTTGCCGAATTCGCGGTATCCACTAAGTTTAATTTGTTCCGGTAGAGATTCATAGATGACTCTGCCGTGGAAGTCGAAATCGTATCCGGCCTGTTCTGTGTTTTACACATCACAAGAGCTGATGGATAAAATTTGAGCTGACTCAATATTAATTTTCATCGTTACACTAAAAAGAGACTTAAGTTTAAATTTTCTTTCCTCTTTGCTGTGTTTTCTTCAGTACCGTGTTTTACAAAATGTTATAAAATAAACTGTCACGTAGGTACTATAAATGACGGTGGCACGTCATTTTTGCTACGTGTGTTGAGTTTGATTCCCGCGCGGAACAAAATATTTGTATTCACCACAGATTTATCCGTGTCTGGGTAGAGTGAGAGCAAAAAAAAAACAGTGAAACAAAAAAAATTGGTTATACGTAGCACCGAAACACAGACGCCACTGAAAACAATTCAAATCTGGCAGAAAGGTACCTGAAATCATAAATCCATTAATCCCAATTAATTTGCATGTATTCCTTCCATACCTCTGTTTTAGCCCCCGACGTAAGAGGGTTGTTAGTGTTTTTAGTCTCTTTTCTAGTTGAAACATAAAAAAGATTAATGGTGTGAGCATTCACACCATCTTGTTTTTGTTCTACCTCTTCTCTTATGTGTAGTATTTTCCTCATTTCATTCCATACAACCGTTTACCACAAACTCGTAATGTCACCGGGCGGCGCCGGCGCCACTTTCTTTGTTTCTCGAAAATACAAAAATTGATTTAATTCAGCCAATCTTTAGACTCTACAAACAACACTAGAATTTGATTATTCATCTAAATAAAATGTCCAATCACCTCAGTTGCCAGAACCGTGAACTTTCTGTTTCCGTCTCAAACATCGCGAGCGGTGTCATTGACACGGTTACATAAAGCCTTGATCTTGACGACGACGGCGACGTGAATCAAATAGTCAGACCATTAACTATGAAATATATTGTCTATTATGCAAATTTTGATGTAGTTTAGAGAGCTAGCCTGAAAGGTAGCTTTTTGAAAAGAAGACCGGTATAGAATTGTTCTATGCTAAATTACGATGCCTTCCGCAGTAGCCATTCGAATTCACAAACAAAGCTTCTGACGAGAGCTTCTAATTTTTATGCCAATTATTCTGCTACTTCAATGGAAAATTGGCAACCTTTAAATAATGATAAATGATGCTTATTTTGCAAATAGGGATTTTACAAACCCTTTTACACGTAAGTGGTTAGTGGTCACCACCCCGAAAGATGGATATGTCTCATATTTTTAAACGACTTCAAAAAAGAGGAGGTTCTCAATTCATGGGAACCTTTACTTTATGTATGTTCTCGAAGATAGCTGAGACTATTTGGATGAATGCTTTCTTTTGTTTGAAAGGGTATATTTTCCAGTTGGTCCCATGATCATCAAGTTAGGATCTGATGATGGGATCATGGAAAAATATAGGGAACTCTTCAAATTTTATAGGCATACCAGAAGCAATTTGGCAGTTTTTAGTAAAGTACTTTCTTGGAGTGGTTCCATTTCAATTTTGCGGAGATTTGATGAAAAACTTCAGAGATAGGCACCGGAACTCCTCAATAAAAGAAAGCAAATGGACTGGGATTGCAGAAATCTCATGTTTATCTATTGTTTACACCAATTCGTAACGTAACATGACGCAGGTATGCTGTGAAGGGGTAAGCGCATGTGACCCATTAAAAAGTAAAGACAAAAACTTTCCATTACCATTTTTTTTTTCGTTTGTTTTGTTCTGTCTTAATAAATACTTTATTTCTACTGCTACACTACTGCTTAACCCTCCGAAAAAATAAAGACGTGTGGCATGTAATGTTTAAAAGATGAATTATGAATAAAACACATTATGATGAAATTGACAATTAACATTTAATGTACTTTATAGGCAAAAAGATAATTAACGTTATGAAACCATCTAAATAGGCATTGTAGGTCTGCGTAATGACATATGAATTCTTGGATTTTTCAATATAACCTTTAAAATTCTGGACCGTGTGCTCATGATAGTTTTTGTCAAAAGACGTCTACTGCTAGACAAAAGATTCACCCAAATATCGCACTGTAAGCCATACCTGCACCTCTCGCATCCACAAGACTCAACATTTTGTGATTCAACATTTTCCAAATTAAACATTGTAGTCTAAAATATGAATCTAGAACAACATTTCACACTAGCAAATTATAGTGAACGTACAACCATTTACTTAACAAACAGTAAAACATAGTCATTTACCCATAGCAGTGCAAATCTGACAACAATGCGAGTTAAGTATGCCATACTACCATCTCAGAACAAGTGCCATGCATGTGCCATCGAGCGTGGCAATGTGGCTGGATGCCAACGAAAGTGGCGGTACGTGGACACAAGGTCAAGGCAGTGCTATAAATCAGAGATATTCAGAGTAGATCATAAAACTATAAACATAAAACTAAAACTAACTTTACTCTTATACGAGTAACTAGATAATGCTGTAGAGACCAAAGTAATGACAAACAATTTTGATCATTAATGTAGATGGCTATAAGAACCAAAGAAACAATTAATGGACTGTGTGAAAGATGGCTGCCGGCTGCTGATATATCGAGTAATAGAGAAGTATGGAAGAAGATGGAAGAAGAAGACATCCTGAACCGACCCAAATAAATTGAGAGGGCAAGAGAATGATGATACTCTAAAGACTATCACAAGAATAAATAAATGTCATACAAAACTGTGGTCTTATATCTCAATGAGGCCGTAAAGCATAAATATATTTGGGGTTGGTTGTTGTGAAGATTTCATTGTCTTATCACTTCTTTGTATTGTTCTTCTTCTTGGCGTGTAAAGACAATCAAAATTGAGTCGTCTCTGAATAGGGCTACAAGCTTGGCACTTTTTAAAGCGCCCACCAGTTCTTCTTAAGAGCAGACAATATAACTATCACATGCAGGATTTGATATATTATGTGTAACATTGTTTGTAAAGTTACTCCACATTCAGACTCCATTGCAGTAATTCTTGAATCTGACAAGCAACACCTGAGGGAGTTCTCCGATTTTTGAGAACTGGAGTCTGTTTTAAGTGTTCTAAGTTATTTAATTATTTCGGAAACGAATAAAATGTATGTTAAGTGTAATTGAAATCAAATTACTTGGTTCTTAAAGATTTTAACAAGTTTTTAACCTATATTTGTTTCAAACTTAGCTGCAAACGCCACCATTGATGGCATTCGTTTCTGTTTTTATTTAAGTTTAAGGTCACCCAGTTCAAATCTGGTCAAATTCAAAACAATACCAGACTTTCCAAACAAACTAAGGCGACCAGCTGATCATTTGCTTTGAAACATGATAAATTTTTCTTATAAACCAAAAGTTACAAAACAAAAGTTATTAAATGTGATGAAAAGACCTGTAAGAGGTTGTTTATGTTTTTTAATAACCCTGGTGTACACATCTGATCATACCCTCAAGCCTTTTGCTATCTTTCTGAAGAATATCACTTATGAGGTTTGTGTCTTTCTTGGGCGTCGGGTCGGTCCCGGCAGTCAGTTTTGAGAATCTTAGCCAATGTCCGTAAAATGTGATGCGTCATTACAATAGCCATTGCATCATAATATTGACAAAATATTAAAGTTCCAATAATCACCCGAACTCTTAATAAATTACCACATTTTTCCTTCTGACCACTTTCATTTTTTTAGCATTGACCATCTGTGAATTAATTTATCGCAAACGTGGTTTCGAAAGCATTTTGCATTCCTCAGTGAAAGCAAAATAGACTAATAAATACAGTCAACAATACGATCCGTATTCCAAAGGAAATAAGGTTTGAATTCGTATGGAGTTGTCTTAAATCGTTTCTTCATGTCCGCCAGCAAGGTTTTTGCGGTTGTTGTAATTCTTGATGCGTGTGAAATAAGGGTTACATTTGATTGCATAAGTGATGTTGTAACGTTGTTACGGTGGTGCCATGAGTCGCGTTTGCAGAAAAAGTTAGCTATGTTCTAATAGTCTTTTTAGGTGCTACAATTTCTAGGAGCTGAGTTAACAATGAAGGAAAACCGATATACCGTCTCTAATATTTTGCTTAAAATATCTCAAATCGTCTTCTTGTAAGAAGAACAATTATTAAACTATTGATACTGTAGTGGGAACATCATAATTATAATTCTATATTGTAGTTTCAGCAACTTTTGATGGGGGAGCCTTCTTCTGAAAAACACTTATACATCATTAATCATCATTGGTCTGCCGTTGGTATACAGGGCCTCGATTCTGCTATTACAATAGTGTCAGACTAGTAGATCAATGATTTCATAATGGTCAAGCTCTATCAAATTTTGACAAGTTAGTTATTCTACTTACATAATGGCGCCATTATGACTTTTCAATGGTCAACCACTCACACTCCATTGAAAGAAATGTCATAGAATGATAATCTCGTATATGAAATCTGGCATGAATAAATGTTCGCATTTTGTAGTAGATTTCGAAAACCATTTGTACTATGGGTTTTATAATTATGACAATAGGACAATGCCATTAAAACACAATTTTATTACGAGACCATTGACCGAACAATGATTGACCATTGTGAATTTAGCAGATTACGAACTTTAAGCAAAATGACAATGGGATGAGAATGGAATCGTGTTGGTGTGACAATTTTTTTAAAATAACAGAACTAGGCCCCTGGTCGGTAGCGCTACTGCTAAGCATGAAATTATCGGTTTAATTCCTAGGTCGGGTGAACTGTTTGATGGCAATAGGCTCGCCCTTTATTAAGTGGTTCTTTAACAAGACAGACAAAAATATGAAGTAGTGTAGTCGGTACAGTTTTGCCTAATATTTCAGGGATTAGACAAAGATGCAATTTGCATTTTTTTTGCAATCAAGTCTTCAGCCAACATCGCTTTTTCCCACAACTTTGGTCATTATACCTTCAGAATCCCATTCCCACTAGGTCAGTGGCCCATGGAGCGTAGCAGTTGTTCTGCGGTCTACCGCAAAGGGTCCACTACTCATGCCATCTGACAACCACTTGTCAAATAAATAGATGTTGTGGTCTCAGAGAAAAGGTACCCATTGTGTGTATTTGGTTGCAAGAACACGATTTATCATGGGACTGATATTCAAAATGTGTGTACGTTGTCAACATCATTCTTATGATAAAGCAACCTGTGCTGCTAGTGAGACGGCGATTTAAGCCATGTTGTGTGAGATTGAGTATGCATCTTCTATCAAGTTTGTTTATATATATTAAAGATGAATACAATTTTAAACTAAATCAATTTATTAGAAAATAGCACTCGAAGCTCGAGCGAATATTGTTATAACTCGGTTAATTTGCATGTTATCAATATATAGTTTACAGTTAATGCTACTCGGTAAAGATGTAACTTTCCAAAAGTGAAAAAAAAATTATAAATTCGGTGGAGGAGTTCTGGAGGTAAATCGAAACCAACACACAAACGAAAATTAAAATCTTTCCTTTTTAATATTAAGATAGAATTATTGATTATTATAAAAATATCTAAGACGACCAGTGAATATCGGGGAACCCAACACTGTCACTTTACTTCTTGTGACAGAAAACTACAAAAAAGTATCTGTTTCAATCTTGGATCCCACCCCTCTCACAAAAGAGAGACTTGTGTCCCAGTTGTGTTGTCTCAGGATTATTATGATGCCTATATTAATGTACAGTCACGAGCACCAATATGTATATACTTTCCTTAATATCATAGCTATTTTCGCGAGAAATAACGATTGTAACTAGGCGATTGGATCTTTTTCATAAAAATATTAGTTCCAGAATCATCATCATCATCATCATCAGCCTATTAATGTTCCCACTGCTGGGATACAGGCTTCCTCTCAATGAGAGGGAATGGGCTATAATCTACGCGGCCCAGTGTGAATTGGTAGATGTCACATGTCTTCCATTTTTTTGGATCTAGGACATGCTGGTTTCCTCACGATGTTTTCCTTCACCGTTTTGAGAGCAACGGTGATGAAATAAATTACACAAATTAATGCGCCAGTCTGGGTTCGAACCCGCCACTTACTGTTCGTAAGTCGGGGCCGCCACCACTAGGCCACCGCTGCTCCTGATGCATAGTTTCAGAATACTATGAACGTAATAACATTAAGTTTTAATCAGTACATTAGGAGAAACACAATTAAAAAAAATCTTATAGTCGTGCTGTCGTGCACTGAAAATTAAGGTACATTCACAAACAAAATCTACGATTTGGATTTGTCTGGTTATGAATGGAAGACGATAATTTATTTACTTATTTATTCAGGGAAAGCAAACAATTGTACAATATATATGTCACCATAAAATTGTCAAACACGTTATATTACAATATAACGTGGTTTTTCTCGCGATATTGTAATGACTCGAATTATTGTCAACTGAACATACGGAAGTATCTCTGCCCCCATAATCGGGACTTGGGGCACCCCCCCGTTAGGTTAGTTAGGTTCCTTTAAACCCTGCACTCGGAAATAGGGGCCCCGCGAAGCGGGGCTCCGTCGACTACGCCTTATAGGGGGAATATAAAGTGTTTTAAGGTTATGTTATATATATCGGTATTTCTCAGGAATGGTGCATTATCTTTTCATGAGAATTGTGCCACTGGGCAAGGAGGTCCCCTCCTTCCCTCCACACCGCGTAAGTTGACTACCATCGCATGCATTTCACGAAAAATAATGCGTTTTGTTGTAAGCAGTATTCATTTGACAATAATTCGAGACTTTACAATATCGCTAGAGATATTACAATATAACGTATTTGACAATTTTACGGTGACATATATATCACAGTAACTATTACAACGTATTAGACTAATGTACAATCCACGACGCCGACGTTTCCACGTATTACTTGGGTAGGAGATACAGTGTCGAGTGACACAGTTTTTTAAATAACAATAACGTTAAAAGAAATACAAAAAAGAGTATGCATAAGATAATAAAATAACGGCAGGAACATACTATAAAATGATGAATAAATAATGTTAGAATGTTTGTGGTTTTGTGGGAAGACGTAGGTAAAGGGTGTTAAAAACCTCTCAATGAAGCCGAAAGGCACTTGTTATCACCGTCATTGTGATCATTTTTAGGGTTCCGTAGTCAACTAGGAACCCTTATAATTTCGCCATGTCTGTCTGTCCGTCCGTCCTCGCTTAATCTCTGTGACCGTTGGCACTAGAACACTAAATTTTGGTACCAATATGTGTATCAATCACGCCAACAAAGTGGTAAAATAAAAATTGGAAAATAATATTTTATTAGGGTAAAACACCTCCTATATGTAAAGTGGGAAGTGATTTTTTTTTTAATTTTAACCCTATCGTGTGATATATTGTTGGAAACGTATTTAAAAATGAATATTAGTTTACTTAAATAATTTTTCAGAAATAATCGCTCCAAAAGTAAAAAACAATGTGTCCCCCCCCCTCTAACTTTTGAACCATAAGTTTAGAAAATATGAAAAAAATCTGAAAAGTAGAACGTTATAAGGACTTTCTAGGAAAATCATTTTGAACTTGGATGGAAACAACAGTTTTTGTACAAAAAAGACAAAATGTTTAATTTCTGGACTAAGTCTGTAGTATAATCGTATATGCAAGCATTTTTTTATTCTGCCCGACGGGAAACTACGAAACCCTACACTGAGCTTGGCCCGACACGCTCTTAGCTGGTTTTTTTAAAAGATATTGAGAGTAAAAGTTCTAACTTTTTGGCAAGTTTTGTTTTTTTTTAGTTTTTTTTTTATTGTAAGAGTTTTTACACACCTCTACGACCCCCGTACTATTCAGTCCATCCATCAGCACAAAGTATTGAGTTACATTGAGTTCTACTATAAAACACGATTTTTCTCCCCAAAAAAAGTAGTTTTCTAGTAATATTTCTTGCGTAAAGTTATTTAGTTTGATGTACAGAATGGTTAATGACTTCGTGATGAGGTGTTTTACACTCTGTAGGTATGATTATACATTGTACAAGGCTTGCCAGAATGTACACAGGTAGACATGACATCAAAAATCAAACCGAAACGAACTAATAAAAACCCAAAAAATAAGCGACAAACAAATTAATGACGGGAGTGATTTGTAATGGCGTGAGATACACTTAAGGACTATTCATATTTGTTCGTTTGATAAATTTTCATGCTTTATTTAGATTTATTAATAATCTTATACATGATATTAATTCTAGTAGTAAATATCATTTACATTTAGGTACTGCATCAATGATCGGAGTTTGAGTAGCTGAACTTTGGGCCAAAAATATGTTTTATGCCATCTACACTCTAAACTTCTTAGTGGGTACGTCTATACAAACATAATTACATCCTAAATGTAATTGAAGTGTTATTACGAGTATGTGTTGATATATTTTCTTATCTAGAGAAAGAACACCGAAACAAATTCCGAGGACATAGTCTCTTTTAACGTACAGATGTTTTCTTTGATAAATCATGGGACGAGAGATCGAGGTTGTCTGAGACGGTATTTTGATAAAAAAATCGAAGAATACACCATTTCTGTCAGTGCACGCTTGTGTCAGTATTTGCATAGCTCATAACTTTTAGCTTAGAACAATTTATCTTCTATAACAAAATAATACGACTCGAAGTATTAGTTAACATCATAAATTCAACCCACTAATAAGTATTTATTATTAACCATACTTTAATCAGTTGAGTAACCATGAATTTTGTGTAGATTGAATAATTTTGTGTAGATTGAATAATTTTGTGTAGATTGAATCATTTTGTGTAGATTGAATAATTTTGTGTAGATTGAATAAATTTGTGTCAATTGAATTAACTCCCATGCTCGCTGTAACCTGACCGATGATTTTGCATATGTCAGCTGAATGCAGAATTGCAAATAAGATAAGCTAATTAGCACCAGATTAAGATACAGATGATGGAATTGCAGAAGCATCGTTGGAGTCAATTTCTTGACAGTTGATTAGACAAACGCAAATTAATTCAGAAAGTCTTACTGGGGATATCGTTTTCAATGAAGCGCAAACAGATACAGAAGAAAGAAAAGAAAAAGTAGAAAGAAGCCTGGTCGATCCAGTGGTTGTAAGCGCTTCTGCTGACCATGGGTCCTGGGTTCGGTTTTGTAGGGGGCATTACGATTTTCCGTCAAAAACAGCCCTGAGTATTACATGGGGTATCATAAAGGGTGTAAAAAACTCTTAACGAAGCCGAAAGGTACCTATTGTACTATTTTTGCGATCATTTTCTAGACGATACTTGGGAACCTTCTAGTTACGGAGATATTGGGGGTCAAAGATCAAACATTTCCAAAAGTGTATCTTATAATATATGTTTTTAATGTCATATTTTTCTGTAAACACCTCCACGACCTCCATACTATTCAATTCATTCATCAGCACAATGTTTTGAGTGCGGAACATTGAGTTTTACCGAAAACGTGATTTATCACCCCTAGAAGACGTTTCCCAGCAATAATTTTTCCGTAAAGTTATTTAATATGTACAGAATGCTTGGTTGACGGCTTCGTGAAGTCTTTTTAAACCCTGTTCATTGATCAACTCATTATCTGCCTAGCCTTTTCCCAACTATCTTGGGGTCGGCTTCCAGTCTAACCGGATGCAGCTGAATACCAGTATTATACATGGAGTGACTGCCTATCTGACCTCCACAAACCAGTTAATACTGGCAAAAACGACACCACTTGGTAAGACTAGTGTCAAACTTTTTGGGGCACTACCTGTTACGACTGTCAAAGATGGATAAGTGACAGCCGGTGGCCGAGCTTAACATGCATTCCGAGGCACGGAGGAAACTCGGTATGTGTGGGTCATCCATGCACAGAGCAACCTAGGCAAGCATAGCTTAAACCTAAAAATCGACCCAATTGATGTCAACTACAACAACATTGATGTCAACTATTAATTAACAAACGTTTTATGTGTAGGCAAGCCACACTTCGTACAAAACGTTTCCAACCTTGTTCTGATCTGGTACTCCCTCAGGCATAATCAACAATCTAAGTCAGACACGCATTAACGTAACTAGTACCTAATGGACTACAAATCTAGACCGTGTAACATACCGGAAGAAAGTATCGATGCTCACAATGTAAAAGAAATTAAAACTCTAGGAGAAATTGATATTGTATCATAATGTTGAGCGAATACAATTTTATTGCAAAGACGTGGAAAAGTATCGAGAAATGAGAAATGGGTGGGAAGACATTTTGTTACGAAACTTGGTTTTCTACGCATTGTACGTGACGTATAATCTATCACAGCGTGAATAAGTAGCTTTTTCTTCCCTCACTATGTGTTGATGTGTGAACAATTAGAAAACCAATCGTTTAATGTTATTGTCTCACGGCAATGAACTTAACTTCGGTATGAATTCTTCAATGAGTTCTCAAAACTTATACATTTAGCTCAGCATTATTGGCATTTCTTTTGTCTTTACGGAACCATCTACGTTAGGAAATATTTTTTTTATTATATAGCCAAAATAAAAAACGGTATGTCACTTTTATTTACTATATTTTTTTAATCTGAAAAATTTTAAGTATTTTTTTACCCATATTATTCGGTACGACTAATATTACCCATATTAGTCGTACCGAATGCACCGTTGACCTGCACCATCAATGGTGATGAGACTAATTAGTTTCGTCTGCACCATTAAAATTAATACAACTTACTTCACACTACTTTCCTTGTCATCGTAAATAAAAAATGGTGTGCGGAACCATTTTTTTAAATATCAATAATCATCCAAAAACCAAAACACAATAATTAATTTTATAAGTAAATTGGAGTGGAGGGAGGAAAAATTACAGCCGCAGGCGGTGGTGGGTTGTGTGATATGTAGCTCTGCCTATGGATGTTTTGTAGTTAAACACTTTAAAATAGAACGATTTGGGGTCTAAGCTGCGTTTAAAAACGTTTTTATACTTGGTCATAGCGTTATAATATCCTAGAGTCCCAGGACAGGTTTAAATCTTAAATTTTATAAAAACTTGATCATAAACATTTCATAGAATTGGATGTTATGCTCATATTTCCCAATAAAAGCGCACACAGTAACGTCATTCGTCGTCGTTGCTACAGTAATGTCATTTTAACCAATAATTTTGTTCCAGAATCTCCACTAGAAGAAATAACAGACGCTCTGTACGACAAGAGCGTCAAGTTTCTGGTGACCCACGACATGAAGCTCACATTACCTGAGACATTCTTCCAAGGAGCGACCTTGAGGGTGTCCCCCAGGGCTCTGACGAAGACTGGAGCCTTGGTGCACATAGACCTAGAGCCACAGGAGGATAATGGCGAGGGGAGGTTGTTTTTTAAGAAAATAAGTAAGTTATATAATATATGTACTATTCTTGTTGAATGAGAGATGAGAAAGTAAACAATGTAGATAATTTAAAACACAAAATATCAAATGATTGACAACAAGCTTCGGAAGATCTTTTTTTTTTTTATTAAAGTTGATGTAGAAAAGTATTATACTGTCGTAATAGTATCGATTGCCACAAGTCTAGGTGATATAATTATCTACCACTGTGATATATCTACTGAATAAATCATCTTTAGAGCACAGTTATTTAGTTAGAAACATGAGACATTAGCTTATGGCTCGAAGCTTTCCCTTTATGTGAATTTCATTGAAAGATCAGAACCTTTTGATAATTTGAACCACAAGATCGAAGACGTACTTCTTAGCCTGTGGATCACCGAATATATCGTAATAGTTTTGTAATGCTACTTTTGAACTTACTTTTTAACTTAAGTATAGTTCCTAAAACAATAACAGTATTTGTTAAAGAACACTTTTTCTGTATGTATCTGTACTCTCTATTAGCATTATATTTGTTACAGAAAAATACATCAAGAAAAAACTAATAACAGCGGCCATAGCTATCGTCTTAGTCATCAAACTCATAGCCCTCAAGTTAGTCTTCGTGCTACCTCTGATCATGGGTGTGACTACTGCCAAGAAGATGTTCCTCAAACTCCTTCTGTTTGTGTTCCCTGCCTTGAGTCATATCTTCAAGCTGTGCTCTTGGTATCACCAAAGCTATCACACGACGAAGTATCATCATCATCATCATTTGATTACTCATCATCATAAGGTTAGTTTTTGTTTGTATTGCTTTTTGCTATCACATTATTCACCGTTTATGTATTTTATGTTTGAATTCCTTTTTTGTGTGTTTTGTTTAATCCTTACAATAATTATGATCTCTTATAGTTGACTTTTGATAAGCCCGTTTCGTCTATGTTTTCTATTTTTTTAGATAAGCTCCACAAAACCATGTTCTCGCATTTTCTGCCAAAATCGGTGTCTTTTTTGTACCTAGTTTATTCAAAAAACTAGTTTTAACTTTCTTTATATCTGATTTGGAGCTCATTAGCTAAATATTAACAGCCACTCGTGTTGATCTTCTAGTTTAGCCGTTTAGGTTGGTCTGTGGATAGGTCACCACCTATTACAGACCGAGTTTACTCCACGCCTCCCAAAAAGCTCCCGAGTTTCATTTGTAGATCTTTGGCAGTCGTTATAAGCAGTCTGTGGCTCAAAAATCTGACAGCTAGTCTTACTATGCTATCGTTTAACACAGTATTACTTGGATCGTGGAGTTCAGATATGCAGTTGATTCATGTAAAATACTGGTGTTCAGCTGCATGCAGGTAGATTGGAAGCCACCCCGAAACACATAATTGAGAAAAAGCTAGGGAGATGTTATCAGATTTTTGTTTATATTTACTACTGTCATTAACATAATTATATTCATTAACAGCAATAAAAGAACACAGTGATTTAACATAATTAAATTCATTAACAACAATAAAAGAACACAGTGATTGCTATCTGCCTAATAAATTCTAAACACGGATTATTTCTACCGGGTTTTTTTTTACGTAAGTTCGTGCAACATAATAGTTTTTTATTGTGACAATCATAAATTGCGTGCACACTGTCTTTCGTTTTCACGACGATGTGAATGTATTGCTGCACACATTTTGGAGTGCAGTAAAATTTACTCCATCTATATACACAATTCAAAGTGTTCAATTGTTCCTATACAGGGTGTAAGCAGTCTCATCATGAAGCCGCCAACCAAGTATTCTGTACATCAAACTAATTTACTTTACGCAGAAAATTATTGCTCGGAAACGAGTTTTTTTGGGGTGAAAATAATGTTTTGTGTTATAACTAAATGCAACGCACTGAAAACATTATGCTAATTAATAGATGAATAGAATAGTTTAGGGGTCGTGGAGGTGTTTAAAGTAAATATTAACAAAAAGTTGAAACTTTGACCCCCAAAATCTCCGGAACTAAAAGGTTCCCAGGTATGTTGTACTCGTAGAACAAAAAAATGATCGAAATAATGGGATAAAATCTTTAGGCCTTTCGGCTTCGTTAGACGTTTTTACACCCTTTTATAAAATATTGTAGAGGCTAGCTAAAACTGATGTTGTCACTGACGGGTTACAGGTTAGTTTGTTTTTCAGCGCCTTCTGGCAACAAAGAATTTCCCAAGTTAATAGATCTGTTTTGTGTAATTAGCAATTTAACTTTTCTCAGATTTTGAAGCAAATATATGTCTTAGATGCTGACTGCTTTTCCCATCTGACTACTACTACAACAACTACTCTCAACTAGTCTCATGGCATGAAAATAATAGAGTCTTTCTTCATTTTGATTATTAATCTAGATTAAATTCTGACAAACTTATCCATTGTCAAAACATAGCTATAACTTGAGCTTGTAGTTACATACGCAAACATTTTATGCAAAAGGCAAGAATTTAAACGAAGCAAGAATCGTCTAAGAAATCAAAGCCAAAAATTATAGCTTTTGACAGTTCTAACTTCAAGCAATGAATAAATAAGGAATTCAAATTGAATACCTTAAAGAATTACTTTAACTTAAGAATCACTTTGACTTGTTTACAGATACGGCTAATAATAACAATTACGATGTAATTCTTACAAATTCCTAACATATTAATGTACAGCTGACACGCAACAGTGTAGCAGTGTCAAAGCACTGCGATTAGAAACGAATTTGAATTCGAGCAGCAGCTATTTTTATTTTAGAAAGACATTAAATTTTGCACTTTCTCTTCTGTTGCTTTAAAAATAAAATGAGGAAGACGAGGAAAGAACAGTGCATGCACTTAGAATATGTTACCGCGAAGTATCTATAAAACACATTTCCTACGAATAAATCGAAAACGAATGTATTTGTCCTTGTTTTGGCTAGGCCAGTTCAATCCCTAAATATGCAGTACTAGCGGACGTCACGCGGTTTCACCCGCGTAATTCCCGTTCCCGTGGGAGTACGGGGATAAAATATATCCTATGTTACTCGTGGATAATGTAGCTTTCGAATGGTGGAAGAATTTTTAAAAACGGTCCAGTAGTTTTTAAGCCTATTCATTACAACCAAACAAACAAACAAACAAAGTTTTCCTCTTTATAATATTATTAGTGTAGATATAATAAGCACAAAAAGTCTACAAAAGCCTACAAAACTCAAGCTCTTTTGCTGCTCTATAGTCGATTCCTGCATCCTTTTTCAGTGACATATATTTCTGTTTGTGTATAATAGAATCCTCACGGCCATCACGCAGCATACGCGGGACACTCATCACACCCTTCATCAGTCGTGGTCAGACCTCACAGCGCGGGTCCTCCACCGTCCTCCGAACATTATGAGAACGACAACTGGCCTCTTTCCGGCGCTCCATTAGGCACTGAGTGAGTATGGGATTATTTAAATTACTAATTCTGGCGAAAGTTTGTATACATGTGTGTATGTGTACAGGGTGTAAACCATCTCATCACGAAGTCGTCAACCAAGCATTCTGCACATCAAACTAAGTAGCTTCAAGCAAAAAGTATTGCTGGGAAACGACTTTTAGTACGTTGTAGAAGACTAGAATTTTAATTTAAAAATTAAGTGAATATTAAGTTTCACCCGATACCTTTTTGCATATTCATAATACCTTGTGCGAATTGGAAAGTGGTTTTTCACATGTTGCAAATCAATTCATTTAAATAAAAGAAATTCATAAACGTTTCACTCATATCGTTTAAGTGCTTGTATAAAAAGAAAATCACAATATTATGCAATCTCTTCTGGTCATAAATATAAAATTCAAAACGTAATCATGCATCAATAAATCAAAATAATTGAAAGTTAAAGGTGTGCGCGCCCTAACAAAAAGGGGACTTACTAATCGATAGTAACATTATAAAATTCATAATATTTAGCCGTGAACGAAGCCGAGAAAAAAAATGCCAAACTCCACTACCCAGTTCTCAGTTCATTCTGTGATGTGTAAAATATTCTTCACAAAATACTTGTTAAAACGAGTACCTGCAAAGTTCGCATGAGAACCAAAGTGACCGACTTAGCCCGAAAAATTGCCAAACTTAAGTGGCAATGGGCAGGTCACATTGTTCGCAGATCGGATGGCCGATGGAGGCGAAAAGTTCTGGAAACCAGAAGACGCTGTGTTGGAAGGCCTCCCACTAGGTAGACAGATGATCTGATGAGGGCTGCGGGAATCCGCTAGATGTGAAACGCAGGGGACCGGTCAATGTGGCGACACTTGAGGGAGGCCTATGTTCAGCAATAAACGTCTTTCGGCTGAAAATATGTTGATGACCTGCACAGTTATTCACAAACGCTCTATTCGATTCCGATTCCACAAGTCGTATGTCTGCCTTTTTTGGCATTATGAAAGCTAGCGAGATAGACATATTACTTTCCGAATCGACGAAATCAAATCGAGCTATTGTGAATAACTGTGCTGCCTGGGTTCTAACACATACATACGTCGAGTACGTTATAACTGCGCCACATAATATTACTGTTCTTCTCCATTATTCTAACCATTTAAGCATACATGATTTAGTACTGTGTCAATAATTTGATTGTTTCCCGCAGTTACATAATAGGAGACATCCATCGTAACGCGATATCAAACTTCAAGCCGACTTTGGGCGACGCCAACGACATCAACTCTTGGGGACTTGGCATGCCTCCAGGTAAACATTTCTTTAGATTTAGATTTATATTCACTTGACTGTTAACAGCCTTATCACCAAATCAAAGAAGGGCCAGTCTTCAAGGAAGTGACAATTATGTTTTTGTACTCCTCCGCTATTCTTGTATGATTAACTTCTTTGCGGAATCTATGATATTTAAATTGTTTCTCTGGGACTTCCTCGAGCTTTATTTCTGGCTGCTACTGACGATTCAGGAGTTATAGTGGTTTAGGGATAGTGCAGCAAAGCCTCATCATCATCATTGGCAGCCTTTTCTTACCCACGGCTGCGTATCCTTTTGTGTCCAGCTTTCCTGGTCTGTGCAAGTTTAATGAATTTTTTTTTCACAATTTTCTGCACCTGCAAAAGGGAATAAGGAATAGTTGCAAGACCTCATCCGCTTGCATAATATAACTTTTAACTAAAACCAGAACACCTTGAAATGTAGCCTTAGCTTGAAGTGTACTAGACAACACGTCTAAGTTACAAAACTAGCATAAACTGGCCTCAAATTCTACTAAACATGTTAACTATGCTAGGGCAACTTAAAATAGAAGTGACACTGACTAGCAAAAGTTTGAAAAAGTAAATCTCAATATATCTAGGTCATTGGAAAATATGTCGTTTAGTTGTAATTAAACAATCTCTGCAGTATCTCAAAATAAGAATCTTTAAAACCTGTGGAAACTTAAAGAAATAATATATTTAATTAGAGTTTTGTATTTCAGGACAATCAATTAACATCGGAGAATATGCAGCAAGTAACAACGTGCCCCAAAGTGTAGCAATACCAGCAAATGTACCTCAGAGAATAGCAGTTAATGCTGCAGTTAATGCTGGGAGGTAAGCTTTGACTGTATTACATAATAAATAACTATGAAAACTTATAATCTAGTGCTAATCTAAGTCCCATGTTTTACTATTCGAACAAAGTCGTTAACATTTTAGAAAGGAAAATCATGTCAAGTCTGAAACGTTTAAAAATAGAATACAATTTTATGATCGTGGAAAACATGACACACAGAGCTTTTTAGTCTTATTGTATGTTATGTAGACCTACTTAACCAACAAAGGTAAAACAATAAAACGCTTTTAAGGTAGAACCTCCTACGCTAATTCTGATCTAGGTTGACGAACAAGGCAATGATGAAAGTTGAGATATTTAGTTAAGTATACACGTATTGACATAATTAATAGAACAGAGTATGCTTAAATGGTTTGGTCACGTGGAGAGGATGAGTGAAAGGCGACTAACAAAAGGTATTTACAAGGCAGATAAATAAAATAAATAAATATTTCTGGACATTACACACAGCGCCATCTAGTGCCACACTAACCAACGTGTTGTGTGTCGTAGACACCAGATAGTTTATTTACTACATAGATACTTTTTGGAGACAGGAAAGGGACGCTCTAGATTCTAGGGTCAAATATGATCAGTGTAAGTCCTAGGCCAAAAAAAAAAAGAGTAAAACGGCCATGTGCGTATTATTCGTAATGTGGATGAAGCAAAAGGAGAATGTTATGATGTCTATTCATCATCATCGTCCTGCTCTTATCCTGTTCTATTAGATGTCGGAACCACATCAGCAATCTTCCCTTTCCTGTCAGTCATCACGGCATAATTTACTCCTTTCTCTTTCATAATTATCATTCTTCAAACTATCATTCTTTATGCGTCCTCTGTATTATGTGTATGTTCATTCACAGACCCGTGGGACCTCCAAATCCATACTATCGAAATAACAAAAAGGCGTCACCGAATGATCCACTATCAGCTGAAAAGGAAGCACTGGTAAGTAACACAACGATTTAATCGAAATCGAAACAATTTGTTTTAAACTGACATAGTTAATAACATTATTATTATCTTGAAACGGAATATTTATCACATTCATTATTTAATTACGTCATAGGGTGAGTTATTATGTAGCATTCGCTTTTAAGGGGGAAGCGTCAGCGTAGGTATCCCCGGAAATTCTAATTTTCTTAAGTTTTTTTTTTTAAATCTGCAGGCCAGAGCTAGGTTGTTTGTTGATAAAAATATCGTACGCGACTGTAAAACGTATGTAGTTACAGAAATATAACCATCAAAATCATCAATACAACCCTCTAAGTTCATATTAGTCGAGAAACGATGTTTTCAAGGTTAACGTCATTTTAACTTCATACAAATATCTACCACGAGCTTGCAAATTGCAAAAAACGTGAGAAATATTGAATTTCGCGGGCTTGACGCTTCCACCTTAAATTGTATTCCGGTAGCCTTCTTAACATTGTGGAACGCAATTATAATGAATATTCAGTGTTTGTCAATCCTTAGCTTGAATTTACGACCTGTGACTGTTCTATCATCCTTATCGTTAATGGTCTGGTGATTGTCTGCTGCAATCTTGAAACCTGGTAAAAACTGTTTTCTGCATTGATGTTTTCAATACAACTAGTTTTTGATGTTGTAAATTGGCAATGCAGTTAAAATTACCAGTGGGTAATCCTAAGCCCATCAATTCATTCACAGTCTTGAACTACTATAACAGGTTAAGTTACTGAACATTCTAGGCCAATATCGGCCATACCAGTTTTAGCGAAAACCACTGATAAATATAATGATGTCAGCGTCACATTGTAAACGCCGTTAGATTGTAATATAGCTAGCGAGATTGTAAACTCTCGAAAGATTGTCAAACGAACATATTGCTTAATTCTAAATGCTAATATTGTCAAATGTATGTAGCGGAAGTCCACTCGCGCGTTGTGGAGGGGGAGGAGAGAAGGGGGTTCCCGTTGTGCCATTGTACTAATCTTATGATAAGCACCATGCAGTTCATGCACCATTCCTGAGAAAGATCGATTAACCTCAAGACACTTCATATTCCCCTAAAAAGCCTAGTCGACGTCGGGTTGCCCGAAGTCCCGATTATGGGAGCAGAAATTGGAAATTGTGAAAATCATATTTCAATTTCACAATATTGTGGTTTCACTTCGAAAAATAATGCGAGCAGTATGTTTGTTTGACAATCTTTAGAGAGTTTACAATCTGGTTGGATAGATAACAATTTAACGGGTTTTACAATTTTAAGGTGACTTATACACCATCACGCCTATGAGTATTGATCGGGTGATCAGTGATAATAAACAATTTTCACCAAGTTTTAGTAGGTATAGCTTAAGTTAATTTAAAACGATTTAGCATATGTAACATTTAGAAAGTGGTTGTTTCGATCATTAAGATTATTGATGAGAAGGTGTTACCAAATGAATCGTATTTGTGAATGCTCTTCAGAGGAAAAGTCTTGCTTTCTATTCCTATAAGTGGCAATAGAAGCAACGTTGTGAATTTTTATTGCTGAATTTATCATATAAAGTGATAATAGCACCTTCCTCCTACCGTTATGTGAAAATTAAATTCTTAAACGCATGCCAGATCTCTAGAACCCGTAAGCCATATCTAAAAAAATACTTTATACATAATAACATGCCTGTTATCCTCAAATGGTTACACAGAGGTGTGCTAATAGTGCACCCACATTTCGCCAGTTATATTTAAGTCGGGTTCCAATGGGCGAGCCTATTGCCAACAACCAGGCACATTGTTGCTACTGTGAAATGCCTGATGGCAAATCCCAAAAACACTATTCCCGATCCGGGAATCGATACCCGGGACCTTATGCCAGGCATTTGCGTTTGCGACCCAACGACCAATGAGGCACTCATCTTAATTCATAAGAAAAGTATAACTTGTAACGTTCCCAACATACATAGACCTATCTCAGTAAGAGGTAGTTATTCAAAATGCACCACGTGGACCCATTGAATTGAATGGAGTTCATTTTCTGTATTCGTTTAGAAAGAAAAAGTCGCCAAGACAAATATATAAAAATAAAAAGGTTAAATTGTAATTACAACTAATTTGATGTAAACATAGAGAGATAAAATACAAAAGAAAGAAAAAGAAACGTGATTGAGGACGGAAGGGTCCCATCTCAGCATGGTGCTGTAACATTTAAAAAAGTTAAAGGAAAGGGAATGGGGTATTGAAACACAACTGACCAGTTTGTCAAACTAACAGTGACCATTACAATATGATCGCTGCTATATTACCGTGAAAGTATTAAAACTCCATTGAAAAAGAAAACATCTTAAACAATCCATATTCACATTTCCAGATTCGAGCAGCATCGATAGCAGCTCGTGCGCCACCTTCTCCAGTCAGGGACGAGATACTGAGGGTATCTGCAGTCAAACTGAAGGAGACAAACAGGATTAAAGCGGAGACTGAACTAGTGAAGCAGCAGCAACAAATTCTGTCTGCGTCCGATCCAGTAAGTGATTGGCAATAATTTTTTAATTGGTCTTTTTTTGAATCAGAAACCAAAATCAAAGCATTTATACCTAGTAGGCCAGTTTTGAATTGTCGAAACAAAGATAAACAGTAAATGTAACTACAGTCCCAGTCACAAGACATAAAAACTGTGAAAATACTGTGTACGTCGTAACATGAGAAAAATGTAGTGAGACAAGGTTGAGTATGAATATAGATGTCTAAGAGAGTAGAGAAAGGCCAAAGAAACGATGGATGGACTGCGTGAAGGTTGCTAAGACTAGAAAGGATGGCTTAAAACTATTAACATACATAAAACACCGCGGATGATTTTACTATCTATAAATCTACGTCTAGTTCTTTTTGACTTTTGTTCTGGAGCCTAATTCTGCTATTTTAATAAATTCGTCACTCCAACACGATTCCATTTTCATCCCATTGTCATTTTGCTTAAAGTTCGTAATCTGCTAAATTCGCAATGGTCGGTCAATGGTCTTGTAATAAAATAGTGTTTTAATGGCATTGTCGTATTGTCATTATTATAAAACCCTTAGTACAAATGGTTTTCAAAATCTACTACTGAATGCGAACATTTATTCATGCCAGATTTAATGTTAGAGATTATCATTCTATGACTTTTCTTTCAATGAAGTGTCAGTGGTTGACCATTGAAAAGTCATGATGGCGCCATTATATTAGTAGAATTACAAACTTGTCAAAATTTGACAGAACTTGACCATTTTGAAATCAATGATCGACTACTCTGACACTATAGCAGAATCGAGGCCCTGATGAAAAGTATTGTCTTTTAAACATTATTGTAACTATTACTGTGAGAGTTTTATTTCATACTTATTTATTAACTTTTCAGGAAACGATAACAGCAGAGAAGTTCTATGGGACGCTGGTTGAGACTGTTGATGGGCTGTTGAGTCAGATGGGTGCCAACGATCTCGGATGTCGTGAGAGAGCCGTGTGTTCTTTGTATGGAGACCCCTTCAAGCATACGCCATACAGTAACCTCGTCTCAGGCCATCTTAGCAAGTAAGTGGTGATAAATCTTTACACAGCTTATTTAGTTGCGTTAGCATTGTTTAAGCTACCACATTCCGAAGCCGATGTTTTAGAACAACATCGGCTCCGGTCATATCCTGTATGACCGTAGCTGATGTTTTGATTGATGAACTCCTAGTTCAGGGGTCGATACCACATTGATGTAATGGTCGTTATAGCAGCTTTAGCATGCAGATTCTCTTGCGTGTATCTCTGAAATAAAACGACATGAACAAACTACAAGAATGAAAAGTATCTTATGTCTTTCTAACAGACTTCTAAAAAAGGAGGAAGAGGTTCTCAATTCGGATGTTTCTATTTTTTTATGTTTGTTAGCGCATAACTTTGTCGCTTGCCAACCGATTTGAAATTTTTTTTTTGTTAGAAAGAGTATACTTTTCAAATGGTCCCATAGCCACCAAGTCGGGATCTGATGATGGAATCTTAGCGAAATCAAGGGAACTCTTCAAATTTTATAGGATAACGTACAGCGATTTTGGTATTTTCTGCAACAAATGAAGCAATTGCGTTTGATAAGAACCCTTTTTCTATCAGATCTGATAATGAAGCCAAGAGTCGCGGAACTCCATAATGAGACAATGTATCCTAGTCGTGTTTGGGCTTGTTGTAATTGTAACGGTATGCACTTTCCATGTGTACCAAGCACATGTGAACCACTAAAAATGAAAAATAAAAACTTATTTGCAAAAAAAAAAAAACTTGAGCTTCTGAAGTCGGTGACAAAAGATTAAATCAATCAAACTAAGGTCACAGACTTCAGAAGCTAAAGTTATTTTTAACGTTTGGGTTTTTCGGTCGGTTTTATTTTTGCAAAAAAGTGTTACTGGTTATGGACTGTCTGCTCATCCAAATCTGGGCTTCTAGAAGCGTCACAAACAAACAAATTAAACTCAGTGGTTTTATCATACCATAGACACAAGAATGGACTTTTAATTGATTGAATGTAGTTTTATCTCATCACATCATCTACAGCTCGACTGCACCCACTGTTGGGTATAGGCTTCACTTTGCATGTGCCAAGCTCCACATTATTGTACCAGTCTCATCCAGGATAATCACGGGTTGCCTAAAATGTCGTCTGCCCAACACGCCACCGGACGATCAACAATTCTTTTTCCAGTCCATAATTTTATCTCAGTTCCTTAATATAGATTACATGATTGCCCTACATACTCACATCATTAACGTACTAAAGTGACACAAATCACCAATGTTCCTCCCTATTTGCGTGCAAAGACGGTATTTGTGCAAAATGACGGTAATACACGCAGCACGTGTCATTACCATTCGTCATTTGTCACGGGTTGTGGTTTAGTGCCATATTCATAGTTAGGAAAGCTTTGACGCGAAACAGGTTGTTTAGCCTTGATTTTTGAGCAAGTTTAAATGACGTAAGTAATGCAGTAAATTCTTTATCGAAGCCGAACTACACGTGCTCCACGGTCAAAATTACAACTTTGACACAAGTTTTTTTTTTTTATACACGTTTAAATGCTACAACTTTACTTTAAATACCTCCACGATCCCTGTACTATTCAATGCATCCGTCCGAATTAGTTGAAGGTATCCTATACACCCAGTATTAACGTTAGAATTCAGGGGGTCTAAAATGGTCGCTTTAGCAGAATCGTAAATGAATCGTCGTTTAACGTGAATCGTTTACGATTCCGCTAAAGCGGCGATTTTAGACCCTCAGTTGTAAGGAAAGATACGTACGTACGGTTCGTAATAATCATTATTAACAATGTCAATCGATTGATTCTTAGAGCTTCAATTATAGCTTTTATCCGAGAAATAGTAAAAATTATATAAAATTAAAAGATAATATCGGCCAAGATTTAATTTGAATCAAAAGAATTTTTTATTCCTCATCCTTAGACAATTCTTGATATCGTATAAACGTTTCAAAATGGTTACTATTCAGAAACTAAAATAAAATTGTTAGCATGACCGAAATCAGCGTGTGTATTATAAATGCGTTATTATGATCCGTCTTGTCATCAGTTCCCACTGATCTACAAATTGATGCAATTTATCAAATGCGCGTTCTTCCATAAGTCGAGCTCACGACTCTCATCATTATTCTGCCCATATTCCAATTCATTTCGGGTGGGCATGGGCAAAAAATATCGATATATCGATATTTTTCAATACAATTATCGACATATATCATCGATATTTTTAAATCGCGATATATCGATTTTCGATATTTACTTAAGAGTGTCGAATTCGTATCAAATTCGATTTTTTTTACGCAACTTTGGTTTCGTGTCCATACCTGATGACGCTGATGGTTTGATTAAATTGAGAAAATTGTTTAGGCTCCAGCATCAATAAAAATACTGTTTTCTTTTATTCTTTTTACGAACTTTAAATGCTTTGGGAATATCTAAATATATATAATTCAAAGGTGACTGACTGACTGACTGACATAGTGATCTATCAACGCACAGCCCGAACCACTGGACGGATCGGGCTGAAATTTGGCATGCAGGTAGATGTTATGACGTAGGCATCCGCTAAGAAAGGATTTTGATCAATTCTACCCCCAAGGGGATAAAATAGGGGATGGAAGCTTATATGAAAGTCCGTCAGTTTTAAAGTTAGGATCTTCTAATTTTGTGTTTAGGCTGACGATTGAAAATTATTTTATACGTCTTTCAGCGTTTTTGATAACTTCTACCCCGAAGGGTTATAAAGGGGATGAAATTGAATGTGAAAAATCCTTAATTTTCGACGTAAAAAGTACAAAATTTGTTATCTGGGCTTATGATTGGAAGCTGACGCAACGGTTTTATTAGAATTTCAACCCTTGAGAAGTGAAAAAAGAGTAAAATTTTGTTTTTAATTAAAGTTTTTATTTTTTGAGTCACCAAAAAGTATCGAAGTTAGTAAGTCGTTGGTTTTTTTATTTCAACCCACAAAGGGGTAAAAGGGGGGATGAAGTTTTGCATTGTAGTTGTTCATTCGTTCAGGAATAACAGCAGCAGGAGAGACCGGCAGTGCAAGTTAATAGTATAGGCCGACACAAGTTAATAGCACACGTGACTTCGCGGCTGGCAGTACTTACCGTTTTGTAGGGACCTAGGTAAGCCGAAGATTATGGACTTACGGCAGGAGCAGAAAAAGAAAGTATGGCAGCCGCCGCTCCTGTGGGTGCCGCCCGCTCGCACCAACTTGCTGCAGCACGCGCCGCTCACGCGCGCGCTGCGTGCACTCAATATGGTGTCACAACAGATTGATTGCTTCAATTGTACACTGAGCGAATTCACACGGGCCGCATTTTGCGCAATTACTTTAGTTTGTCAAAATAATCAATTTATTTAAAACATAAATAATTTAACTTTAAATATAACTGCTCTATTGTATTAGGTACCTGTAATAATAGTTGTATGTGTTGTTTAAATAAATAAATAAAATAAATAAATAAATAAATTATGTATAGTAGAACGAGATAGAATGAGTAATTGTCGATATCGTATTTGATACCAACTAGATTTTTTTTATTTTGTAGATTTCTGTTTTTTTTTCTCTTCTGCATTTCTGATCTTACTTTTGATGAATGAAGATGAAATCAGAAATGGCGCCGACGAAAGTTTTTGGATTTTTAATCATGGGTGTCGTTTCCGTGGTTTTTGGTGTCGCTGATAGTGAAAATGAGGTCAAAATTAACACGGGGAAAAAAGTTAACAGAAGCAAAAATAACAGTTTTCCTTTTTTTTTTACGGCTTCCCCTGACACTATTTTCACCCTGCGCCACTGTTAGGTATTTTAGGATGGGAAATTATCAAATGACTTCTCCCACTCTGGGCGGAGCGGGAGGGAGTGTCAGACTCTTACTGACTAAAACCCATCCATGTTCCATCCTCGCCCTTTATGTTCCGGGGCTGCGGTATCTTTCGAACAGGCCCGAAACCCCGGCCGGCAGGCTTCGGCCCTTGCGGGCCCCTCCCCTGGTGTATCTAATCCTACACCCACATTTCGCACATTTAGCTTAATCCCATCAACCGGGCCCAAATAATACAATAACACTTTGCCCGTCCCGCAAATCGAACCCAGGACCTCATGCTCAGTAGCGCTTGCGACAACTCGAACAACGATGCAGTCTCACACATGACCCATCAATATTTTCACGCGAACGAAGTCGCGGGCAACAGCTAGTGTATAAATAATCATACGAGACCTAACGATATATCGATGTTTTTACTCAATATTTATCGATAATGTTTAAAAATATCGACACGATAAATATCGATATATTTTTTTCTCTTGCCCATCCCTAATTTGGGGTTGATGCAGCATGTCTTCTTCTTCCATATAAACTGAATAGAGAATTCCCTTTAAAAATAAAATTAGATTCAAGTTCAGGAGAAATACATCCCATGTATTTTCTGCGATTCTTTAAAGTTTTCGATTTTAACTTTTTGGAAATTGTATGAGAACCGATTAAAATTTTTACAGAGCTTTTATTACTTTAGATGCTAATGAGATAAAAAATGCATCTAGTTATCATTCTTTGAATATTTTATTTTATGAAATATTCTTTTATTTTTTTAATGACGTTACTGTTTGAACTACCGGTAAAAGTTCTTCATTACAGTACTGACAATAATTAATAAAACTTACCTACTGGCCTAATTTTTTATACAAATCGATTTTAGATATTTTTTATTGCCTCTCAAATGCTTTCGTTCTAATTGCCCTATTTGCTACGGGCTTTCTATGCATAAAACTTGATCAAAACCGGTTCGATTCCGGAGTTGATTCAAATTTGGAACATTAAGGGTATTAATATCATTAAAAGAGGTAGTTTTATAGTATACTGAATATCGGCATAAATTTTCTAGGAGGTACTATAATTATCATAATCAGCATATTAAAGTTCACTAGTATAATTCACCACGCGAGCCCAGTGCGGATCGTTGATGTCACATTTCTTCGATTTTTTTGGATCTAGGACATTATTATTACTTTTTTCACAACTCCCTAAAAAGGGTATTAAATGAAAAAAATACCTTGAAATTATGACCCAATGTGTCAACTGTCGGGGGTTTTTTAAATTTTTGATTTAATATGACTTGTTTTATTATTTTCCAGGGATTCGAACGAGCTAGTCCCAGCAGCAGACAGTACGATGGCTCTCCACTACTACAGATACGTCCAAGCAGCCCGGGATGGTCAAGAACAGAAGGACTGTCTCGCAGCATACCCGAACTGCAACTTAGATTTCAATAGAAATAAAAAATGAAACTAGCTTTTTTAATTTCATTTTTTGCCAATGAATTTTAATATCCCTGTTCTTGCAAATTGTTATTCTTATATAACAATTTTGCAACTCATAACGCATACCTGTATTTGTAAATTATAATGCATTTTATTGTTGTATATTGTAATGATAATCAGTAAATGCAAATAGTGTTGCAATTCAAATATTGTATAAAGTTCAGCAGAACTGTTTAATGGAAAAAATATGTTCAATGGCTTATTGGTGGTTAAATGGATTGGTTAGTGTCATTTAACATTTAATGCCAGTTTGGCATTTTCAGTGGGCCTAAAATGGCCGCTTTAGCAAAATCATTACATGAACAACGTCAAAAATTACGAATTCTTAAAATGGATTCTAATTCCCAACGTGATTTACATTATGATTCCGCTAAAGCGGGCATTTTAGACTCCCAGAAATTGCTGTTTTTTTAATTTTTCGCCGGCCACTAACGAAACTGTAACACAAATACATGTAGGAGAAGAAAACTAAAAAAAAAAACGGTTGTATGGCGGTACAGCAAAAATCTCAGTCTGGAGTTAGTTCAATCAGTTTGTACAGCGTGATTTATAAGTTTTCTCATAACTACATATTCAAAAACAAGTCATTCGCCGCGTCTGTTTGTCTGTTTGCGATAAACTGGAAAAATACAGCTCTGATTTTCATGCGCATGCGATTGGGACGCGGGCAAATCCGCGGGCATCAGCTAGTCAGATTTAAATCTAAATAGTAGTACGAATACTATAAATCCAGGGTAGATTAAAGTGGTCACAGAAACCATGACTTTGAATTTGACGGAAAATAAAATATCAGCAGTATCATTGTTTAAAAAAGTAAGTCAGGTTTACGAACTTTTTTTTTACAAAACTATGCACCTTATTAGTGCAATAATAAGGTGTATAATTTTGTAATCGTGATAGTGTTGCTAAAAAGAATGAAGCACTACAATGAAAGAATTATGTGTAAAAAAAAAGATACTGCCGGTATTTTGTGACTAAATAAATGCAAATAATTCAGATAAGTGTGAAATTGATGCAGTATTATTATTAAACTCAGTCTGGACTAATTTTCAAGCTTTACCGCCACATTTTGTTCTTTCTTTAGGTGTACATGTATTGTTTCGTTAGCAGCCGCGAAAAATGGCAGCATTGCTCCACATATTGTCACTGACCTTTGAAAGTCGGTTAAAATTGGCAACAATTTCAAATTAGCATTAAGTCTAAATTATTGTGACTATTGTGTAAATAGGCCATGTTTTAACTTAGTGATATTCTTTTTTTGTAAAATACTTTTATACTATAACTATTTTATATTTTAACTTAACAAAAGGTTTTTTTTATAGCGTTCGCTGTCTTTCTCTTACACTATTATATGGTAAAGGAAAACCAATACCGAACGTTGACTTAATCCGTTCGTTGGCCAGCTAAGTTAACGTACAGTTTAAGTATCATATAACAAAACTTTTTTACATGATACTTAATAAAAAACCTAAATATTGAAAACGTCCTAATTACGTAACATTTTCGATTGAGGAAGATGTTAAACAAACATCTTTTCTTTCATGTTTTGTTTCACAGTGTGAAAGCAATCGTGTTTTATTGATGGATACAAAGATTTGAATTGTTTGATGAACCCCTACCTTGATTAAACCGCATGCAACGCACCATTAGCTAGCGAGCGAGGGAGCAGCATTTTAGTTGTCTTCATACATTGGTTCACACCGTGAAGTACCGAAAGAGCCAATACGAAATATGAAAAAACTTGCTCGGCTTGCTCGCTAGCTTGCTAGCTGGTGTGTGGCCTGTGCTTTAGCGTTGCGTATGCGATGTGTATACTGAGAACACAAACGTAATTTGTTGCTGCAATATAGCCCTTAAATCTTACGACATAAGTCTAATGGAGAAATAGTATGTAATTCCTACATTTTGCATTTACTATGAAGTTTAGTTATGATAGCTACGTCCAAAACATAGTTTTAGTAGCAAGACGTAATTTATTCTTAATTTTTAAATATTTAGTAACTAAAGACTGGTTTTGATTCGATTCATATGGGAATACAAAATTACCGAATTATTTGATAATATTACATATTACACTACTGGATAACCCAAGGGTTATTATTTAAGTACCATGTGTAATGGTGGGCGAGTTCTTAATTTCTTATACAGCTCAAGAGTTGAATAAAATATTTTGATATATATTAAAACAAACATTATTCTTTCTCTCTATGATTCACTCGAAGTCAGTCAATACGAAACAATTTATTTATTTCACTAGTTTTAGTACCACCAAGTCACTAGGACATTAGTACCTATTTATTTATTATGATTCTAACTTAAAGAAAAATTGCTCAATGAATTTGAATTATTTTAATAAGACAAATATTAACACAATGATTTATTATATAATTTATTTTTGTAGATAACTAATTGTAATTATATTTATCTTTTTTTTTTGTTAAATTATATTGGAACAATTTTTATAGTTTTTTTTATTCTTGTAACTATTTCGTAATTACGTGAAAAAATTAATAACCTGACAATCCTAAAGTAGGTCCAAAAAAAGAGGAATAACCCTATAGTATCACGTTTCTTCTGCTTTATACTATCAATAAAGCACAAATGGAACTGACCTGGCAACATTTGTCCCATGCTGGAGGAGCTATGGGCTAAAGCAACTGCACAATAGACAAATAACGAACAATAATACACAACAATATAATTATGTAATATAATATTTATTCAAAAATAGAATTGGCGCAATCAATACGATTCAAATCGTTCAATTAAAATGTCTATTCGTTTTGGTGTAAATTATGACACCCCATTTTTAGGGTTCCGTAGTCAACTAGGAACCCTCATAGTTTCGCCATGTCTGTCTGTCCGTCCATCCTCGCTTAATCTCTGTGACCGTTAGCACTAGAAAGCTGAAATTTAGTACCAATATGTGTATCAATCACGCCGACAAAGTGGTACAATAAAAATTGGAAAAATGTTTTATTTTTTAATTTAACCCTAACGTGTGATATATTGTTGGAAAGGTATTTAAAAATGAATACGAGTTTACTTAAATCATTTTTTGATATTGTCAATAATTTCGGAAATAATCGCTCCAAAAGTAAAAAAACAATGTGTGTGTCCCCCTCTAACTTTTGAACCATAAGTTTAGAAAATATGAGGAAAATCTGAAAAGTAGAACTTTATAAGAACTTTCTAGGAACATCATTTTGAACTTGGATGGAAACAAGTTTTTGTACATAAAAGACAAAAAGTTGTATGAAATAATTTCTGGACTAAGTTTGTAGTATAATCGTATATGCAAGCATTTCTTTTAACTTCGTTTACATATTTTATTATTCTGAACGTATCTTTTTTCAAACAAAAAAAGAATTGTTAAAATCGGATTGGATTGAACACTTATTGTGACGGACGGGAAGCTACGGAACCCTACACTGAGCGTGGCCCGACACGCTCTTGGCCGGTTTTTTTAAGACAGATTTGATCGTGTCGTATCCACTAGGCAACATTTGGCGTACGACATGTTGCACAACATGTTGTTCAACGTGTTGAAAGTGAGCGCGAAACTTTTGCTAAGCAACTTTTTCTTTTGTTTTGTCATGTTTGTGCGCGAACATGTTGAGCGTCACGTGTGGTGCGTTAATTGTAGCCTAGTGCCGCCGGCGACGCGTCGACGGCAGTCGTCGACAAACATTTACGCGGCATGCCACAACTGTAAGCATCCACTCGTCAACGACAGTTGTCCACGATCGGTGGCGTCGGCTGCAGTTTATCTGCCGTTGGCAACGTGCCGCTCGTCTGTAAGAACGCTACAGTACACCCACATTTTAGCAGTTATGTTTAAATTCCATGTTATAGGGGTCGATCCTGTTACCATCAACCGGGCAGATCGAGACTACGTGGCTGTTAAGGAGAAATTCCTGATGGAAAACCCCATTAAGAGGCCTGCGGAGCATGCGAATTTCATACAAACGTAATAACAAAATAATTTGTAAATCAAACATATTCTTAAGGCAGTGTGTATTTATTTTGAATACAGAATATATAGGTTCCCAAATACATACTTTAAATGTACACCGATTTACAAGAGTTTTGAGAAAAATACTTTTTCAATAGAAATTTTAAATTCCTCATATCTCGCCTTTATGTCATTGTCCTTTCCAAATATTTATTTGGTGAAGTTATTTTAAATGAAATGCAGAGATTTTACTTATCAAGCTGTAATATTTTAACCGAACACTGCATCGTTACAAGTACATGTCAGAGAGAAAAAATAGACAAGCAAACAAAAGAACCAAACATGCAAACATAGATAAATGTAGAACATTGTACACCTCATTTTAACACCCTCTCTCAATGTAATACATTTAAACAAAACATTACACAATACTTAAAAAAAATCAACAACAATAGTAGCTTTAGTTTATCAGAACATTACCTACACCGCACTCTTTCAGAAACTTTACAATTAACTCTCTGCTAAGAGATTTCGTTAACATATCTGCTGGTTGTTTCGAAGTGCATATGTACTTAAGGCAAATTTTATTATTTTTAATTAAATCCTTAACAAAATGATATCTGATATCCACATGTTTCAAGCGTTTTAGAGACTCTGTGCTTGCATTCAATATTGCTGACTGATTGTCACAAAATAAATTTACTGGACAAACATTTTGAAAACCAAAATCTTTTAACAAATTAATTAACCAACAAGCTTCACTAGCAGCCATACTCATTGAAATATACTCTGCCTCTGTTGAAGACAGACTCACAGATGATTGCTTCTTTGAACACCATACTATCAAGCAATTTGCAAAAGTGAACAAGTATCCTGAAGTAGACTTTAGATCTCTTTGGTCACCTGCCCAATCAGCGTCACAAAAACCTTGCAACACTGTATCATTACATTTGTATACTAAGTTATAATCAATTGTATGCTTTACATAACGCAATACTCTCTTAAGCGCACTCAATAATTCACTATTCGCTGAATTCTGAAATCTACTTAACATAGAAATGGCGAAACAAAGGTCAGGCCTAGTGCAAGTTATAGATTCCTTTTCTTTGCCTTCCTTCACTTGAAGTTTCTCCTCCATACCATCTCGGTTTAGGAATACAACATCTCTCTTTGTTTCAACATTATTCTTCTCCGGGAAAAATATTCTATAACCCTTGACATCTTCTCCATAACCAACCATGATTCCTTTCTGTCCTTTAGAGTCCCACTTTCTTCTTTTTCCTTTTGGGATATGAACAACAACAGGGGTACCAAAGGTTTTTAAGTTATTTATGTCAAAGTGTTTGTTTGTCCACGTCTCATATGGGGTCTTTCCAATTTCATTGCTCTTGCTAGTTCTGTTCAACACATATGCTGCGGTATGAATAGCTTCTGCCCAAAGCGTTTTAGGTAAACTTTTGGCACATAGCATTGTCCTTGCCGCCTCGACTAAAGTCCTATTTTCACGTTCTGCCTTCCCATTTTGCTCAGGGGTATAAGCAACCGTAGTCTGGTGAGTAATACCGCGTTTACGAAACATTTCTTTCATGTCTTTGTTAACAAACTCTAATCCATTGTCGCTTCTGAATGTTTTTATATTGTTGCCCGTAATATTCTGAGATTTATTTAAAAAATCTTCAACATATGTTTTGACCTCATCCTTCCTCTTAAGAAAATAGACAACTCGAAAGTTTGAGTAATCATCCTTGAGCAATAAGAAGTATTTAGAGCCCCCTACTGATTGCTCCTCCATGGGACCGCACACATCAGCGTGTATAATTTCGCAAGGTCTAGTTGTCTTCGTTTCACTTGCACTGAAAGGCAAACGGTGTATTTTGCCTTTCAAGCAGCCTTCACACTCTAGGTTTGAATCGCCATCCACAGAGATGTTGTTGTTTTTGAGCACTGTTTTTACATATTGTATGTTTTGGTGTGCTAGTTTCTCGTGCCATTCTTGTAGACTGGATTTAACTTGGGTCACGTTAACTTCTTCGTATTTGTAACGCACATTCATATAGTACATATCTCCATTACGGTTCGCTACCGCACACACTTTATTTCCTTTGTAGAATTTACACAGGTTTTCATTTACGGTCATGACATAACCTTTATCTGTCACACAGTTCACAGAGAATAAATTTATTTTTAAATCAGGAACGTACAAGACGTTGTCAATGGTCGTGTCTATCCATTTGTAGCCGTCATAAACTTGAAGCGCCACCTGCCCGCATCCATGCGTACTAATGACACTGCCATTTCCGACTACTACGGATTTATTTGACAATGGCGAATATTTCGCAAATAAATTACGGTCGCGGCACATATGTTGGCTTGCTCCAGTGTCCACTAACCAATATGATTGTTGAAACTGTTCATTTGAATTCACCATCACGAACGCATTCCCGTCTTTGTCCTTATTCTTTCTGAACCAACACTCAGCTTTTGTATGTCCCGTTTTTTTACAGTAATAACACTTTTTAACTTGTTTATTTTCCGAATTATTTTCGTTTCGTTTATTTATGTTACTGTGACACTCACTTTGGAAATGTCCCAGCCTTTTACATTTAAAACACTTAATATCATTCTTGTTTACTTTCTTCATAACGAAAGCCGACGATACTTGTTGACCCACCTCGCCTCTTTGTTTCAGCCGCTCCTCTTCTATCATTAATCTAGCCACGAGATTATCATATGTTTGCTTGTCATCCGGTGCCGACTCCCAAGCAGAAACAAAATGCTTATATTCGTCAGGCAACGACATCAATACTTTTGTGATGACGAACTTATCAGAGATCTCCTCGCCCATCTGTTTTAACAAGTTTCTCATCTCTTGGATTTTTGACAAGAAAACTGACATATCGATGCCCTTTTCATATTTGTACTGGAAAAACCGTTGCTGTACAATGTGTATACTAGTTTCACTCTTCTGTTCATACACGCTTTGAAGTTTACGCCACATCTCATCAGAACTCGTGCATGTGATGATGTGTAACATGGCTTCTTCTGTCATCCTAGTGACCTGCAGCAACGTTTGCGCCTTAGCATCTTTAGCTTCCCATTTGGTTATTTCAGCAGGAGTTTCGGGCTTAACACACTTTCCCTCCACAACGTCCAGCAAACCTTGGCCTCTCATCAGCACCGTAGTCTGAAATTTCCAGATATTCCAATTTCTGGAACCCTCCAGCTTGATCACGTTTACATTACTGTTACTCTCCATTTTCCGTCCTTGTTCACAATCCAGAACAAGTTATCTTTGGTAGGTAATACACCGTGCCACACCGCGGGCCGCCGTGAGACTTAATCTCACTTTCTTCCCCACCGACGAGTAACTGCAAACGACGAACTTTTCTTGACTCTAACTAAGTCATACAGGATGATGTGCCTGGGCCCATAACCTGAAGTTATTTTAAATGAAATGCAGAGATTTTACTTATCAAGCTGTAATATTTTAACCGAACACTGCATCGTTACAAGTACATGTCAGAGAGAAAAAATAGACAAGCAAACAAAAGAACCAAACATGCAGAAATAGATAAATGTAGAACATTGTACACCTTATTTTAACATTTGGGAACATAGATATTCTATAATGCAACCGAAATATATACACACTACCTTAAGAATATGTTTGATTTTCATATTATTTTGGTATTACGTTTGTTTGAAAAACGCATGCTCCGCCGGCCCCTTAACACTATGCCCATCCTGGAAATCGTACCCATTAGTCACGCTTGCGAACACTAGACCAACGAGGCAGAAAAAAGGAACGAACAAAAAGTTAAAGTTTAAGATTATAATTACAGATGAAACTTAAAATAGTACAACATATAAAATCATTTTTTAGGAAAACGCTAGGCAGATGATGGTTATGATGGTGACAATGTCATGCTGAAAAACTTCGTTAGCCGCGCATTGGCAACACACTGTTGGCTACACGATTAGTATCTTAACTATGTTTTGCAATCTCGCCTCAAGCGCAATGATATCAATTGCAATACAATGTACTATTGTGTTCAAGCAATTAAGTATTTTCCTCCGTGTTTCCCCTGAAAAAAATAATAGAGGGAAATTAAAAATAATAAGTTATTTACAGTCGGTTCTGCAGTAACAAAAGAACAAGCAGTTTATTTATTTATGTATGTCACAGTCAAAACTGTTAAATAATCAAAACTACTTTTGACCTTTTAACAATAACTCACAATTATTTAACTTCTACTAGGTTGTTTTCTGGGAACCTTTGAAAAACGACATATAATTCTAGGACTAGGTAGTAACAACTAAAGCCCCGTTCCTTACTACAGGGTGTAAACCACCTCATCACAAAGCCAAACATTCTGTACATCAAACTAAGTAGCTTTACGCAAAAAATATTGCTGGGAAACAACTTTATAATAATTATTATACATATAAGCACCAAGTGAAGGACCTAGAAATGCCCTCAGAAACGCCGCATGTAAAGTTAGCATCTGCACTGATCAGTTCTCCCACCTCGACATTTTACATCATAGTCGAGAAACATTTTTTGAAGATCTTCAGTGGAATATCTTTTTCAGCCCCCCATTTCGAAAGATTATTTTTGCTCTTCGATATCTGGGTGTAAAACCCGTTTTTTGTCGTCTAGAGGGTAAAGTAAATTTGAATTTAGAACAGCGTGTGCACTAAGCATGTGAATTCAGAAAATCATTTCTTTTCACGTCATACCTATAGGTTAAAAACACAAGGAATCCAACTCGAAAACAAGTGAAAAACCTAAAATGACCACTCATTATCTAGCAACGAGGAAGTTTATTTAATGCCAACAGAATTAACTAAATTTATTTATAATGCGCAATTTTTTTTTTGTCGTTATTCATTTCCTCGCTGAGGTGGGATGAAAAGTTACGTGTTGCACTCAAGTGCAAAGATTTTTCACCTCGTGCTCTTTTGATTCCCTCGCTAACGCTCAAGATTCTACGTTTTGAATCACCCGCTGCGCTCGTGACTCAATTTTAGAATCTTCCGCTTGCTCGGTCATCAAAATTGAGCACGCGGTTAAAAAACAACTTTACACGCTTCTATAACAAATAACTATTAACCCACACAGTGTATAGTTTACTCACAATTACAGAGACTTTTATGTAGTCAAATATTTTTAAAGTCCAAGAAAACAGTCTTATGGAACTTCTGGAACAGTGACCTGACACTGGCAAGAATTCCATAATGAATTCTACTGTTTTCTTATTGTTTAATGACCAGAAGCTCAGAGCATCCTCTATCCCTATGGATGAGCCTTGACTAAAGCTATTTGGAGAACATCAGTAAGTTTTCTAAGATATGATCACCCCAGTTATTACAATTATCCGCTCATTATCTCACCCTATTCAGTTGAAACGTTACACGCTTAATAATGCGTACTCAAGTATCTTACTCATTTTTCCAAAATTCTTATTCCACCTTTGTGATGGTGATTTCACGCAATACAAGTAGATTTGCAATTGCACGAGAACCTTAAATAATTGCTAACACAACAATAGATAAAAAGAGCAACAGTCTCACACTGTTCACGTTTTGCTGACGCACTGCACTGCACGAGACTTGCGTCATTTTCGTTATTATAAAACCTTCTACAACACGGTGACTAACTTAAGATCACTTACTACGTATAAAATCTAGAACAACTCTACAAATGTACGCACCGTACAAGAAATAAAAAAAAGAATCATCATTTTAAACACGCAGTTTACGTTCAATTCCTAATGTTTCTAGTAGTGTTCATTGTAATATTTTGCGCGGCGTTTTCGTCATGGTGGTTCATGAAACCGCGTCGTGGATTGCCTCCAGTGTACCCTGGTGCATTGCCGGTCATTGGACACGCACATCAGCTGCTGGTAGACGCTACAGGTAAGGTCATCATAATGAAAATAAATCATAAAATTAGCTGAAAGCGTATTTTGTTTGAAATTTATAATCAAATCCTTGTCTTAAAATTCCTTTTTGTGCCGTCGCAAAATCTGTTAAGGCAATTTGCGTAATAATAATAAAAAAAACAATGTTCCAACCAGATGAGATCGACAAATACTGTGTGCACGTGTGTTTTTTTTATTATTATTTATTTTAAGAAAATGTTAGTTTTAAAATATAAGCACTTTTTTGTAAATTGATTGAATTGACGAAAGCAAAAAGACTCGAGGTCTCTTTGCTTACGTCAATTTACAAAAACGTGTGAAGCTATGAGAGGCATTATCTGGATACGCTGTAATTTTAATTCATCTTCATAAACAACCCAAAAAAAAGGTGAGGTGGGGTGAGGTGTAAACAACCTCATCACAAAGCCATCAATCGAGCATTCTGTACATCAACTTTAGGCAGAAATTGTTGCTAGGAAATGGCTTCATTATTTGAGGTGAAAAATTTAGTTTTGTGGTATAACTCAATATGCTGATGGATGGACTGAATAGTACGTCGTAAAGGGTTTTAACGTAAAAATATTACAATAAAAGTCGGTACCTTTGTTTGATCGGTTCACTTCGTTTTTTTGTCACCGACTTCTGAAGCTAAAGTTATTTTTCACTTTTTTGTGTGAAGTCGGTTTTATTTTTTGAAAAAAGTTTTTTTTTTCACGTTTTAGTGGTTCACATGTGCATACCCTTTCACAGCGTACCGGCGTGATTTTTTTTATGAACTGGTGTAAATAATAGACAGACATGAGATTTCGGCAATCCTAGTATATTTGCTATCATTTATTGAGGAGTTCCGTTGCCTATCTCTGAAGTTCTTCATCATATCTTTATCAAATTGAAATGGGACCACTCCGAGAAAGTAATCTTTCTAAAACTACCCAAATCGCTTCTGATGTGCCTATAAAATTTGAAGAGTTTCCTCTATTTCTCCAGGATCCCATCATCAGGATCCTGACTTAGTGATTATGGGACTTTCTGGGAACTGTACCCTTTTTAAACAATTAAAAAACAAAATCAGTCCAGTCATCTTCGAGCCATCGGGAAAAATTGAACGATTTGGACGAGTATCGTTAATTTGCTTCTAAGAATTGAAGAGTTCCGTACCTTTATTATGAATGTCATAATCAAAACCTAACCAAATTCTCATCAAACTACCCTTGAAGTACATCCTTGCCAAAAAAAAAAAAAAAACAATACCTACATGTTACGATAATAGGCTTATCTCCAATAAATGGAACTTAACACACCTAACTGTCGAAATCTGGGACTATTGTACACACCTGCGTACCCCCTCAGAGCATACAGGCATGATGTTCTGTCATTATGTTGCATAAACAAAAACATCCAAGCGATTGCAGCAATCACTGCAGATTTGCCGTGTATTTTTGAAGAGTTCCATTGTATATCTCCGAAGGTCCGCATCAGATCTTCAGCAAACTAAAATAGAACCACAGGGAAAGCACCAGCTTCCAATAAAAAAAAGAGTAATCAAAATCGGTTCACCCAGTCGAAAGTTCTGAGGTAATAAACACTGTCGAAATCACACATCTGCGTACCCCCTCAGAGCATATAGGCGTGATGTTACATCATGATGTTGTATAAACAAAAAACCTACAAGCGATAACAGCAATCACTGCAGATTGGCCGTACAGTTTTGAAGAGTTCCATTGTATATCTCCGAAGATCAGCATCAGACCTTCAGTAAATTAAAACGAAATCACACGGAAAGCACCAGCATTCAAATAATACAGAACCTCCTCTTTATGGGAGACAGTTGAAAATAAAACTTGTCAAAATTTTGGAACTTTGACCCCCAATAACTCGGTAACTAGAAGGTTCCTATGGATCGCAATGACGGCAAGAACAAGTGCCTTTCGGCTTCGTAAACATTATGTGTTTTTTACACCTTTGATTAAAAAAAATATGTCATCGGTTTTCAGAACTGTGGCAGACGGAAAAAGAATTATATAACTTCTGTTCAAATAATGGTGGAATCGTTGAGGTACGGTTCGGCCCGCGTCCTCTCTATGGTAAGACAATGATAAAAAAAATGTACTCATAATATCATTACAAGAGTGAATAGTGTCTTAATTTATTATAATGTGTGTTGCAGTGATAACAGACGTAGACGACTGTCAAACAATTGCCAATACTTGCTTTGAAAAACCATATTTTTACAAATTTGGGAAAGAGTTATATGGTATGGGACTAATCACGGCAGATGGTATGTGTAGTTTTTAGATCATGCAAAATTGTAACAATGTAACATCGCTGGAAAATGTTAGGAGAGAACCAACCATTCAATTCATTTAATTGTGGTCATTTTCCGTCTTTAAAAAGATCAAAAGCCTCCTTAGACGTAGCCCGAAGAATTGTCCAAGTTAAGTGGCAGTGGGCAGGGCACATTACTCGCAAAACGAATGGCTGATAGGGCCGAAAAGTTCTAGACTGGCGACCGCAAACCGAAAGACGATGCGTTGAAAGACCTTCCACTAGGTGAACTGATGACCTGGTGAATATTGCGGGAATCCGTTGTATGCAAGTCGCACGGGACCGGTCAATGTGGTGACACTTGGGGGTGACTTGGTGACTTATGTCCAGCAGTGGACGTCTTTCGGCTGAAATGATGATGATGAAAGCCTCCTTAGTATAACTCCTTATGGTGATTTTTCTAGCAGCAATATGGAAGCCTCACCGCAAGATACTAAATCAAGCTTTCAATCAGCAAATACTGAACACATTTGTGCAAGAACACAGTGCACAAGCGAAACGTCTTGTGTCTGAACTAGCTACTGAAATAGGAAAAGGACCATTTGATGTGATACCATACTTGTTAAGTAGTGTACTTAGAGGCGTGTACAGTGAGTACTTTTTATTTCATTATTGGACTTGCTGTTGCCCGAGCCCTCGCGTGAAATGATTATAATAATACATAATTACTTTCCTATTTGAATCAGAGTTTTCAAGTAATTTCAAGGGATTTTATTGGTTGCATGGAAATTGAAAAAACATAACGATAATGGTTTTTTGGTTAGTAGTTTGTGGGTTAGTTTACGTTTAGAGTGGTAGTAGCAGCAGTCTTTTAACGATGACTTCGATTGGATAATGGAGCAACTCTTGTTACCAGTAGGATTTGCTATTCCCAAAGCCTTTGAGTATCAAAATACAATGATAAAACTAATAACCAATATATCCCAGTCCACTAAGTTACTTCTACGTTACTTACTTTATTATGTGTGAAGATTCTTCATCAAAAACGACGTCAATGCTTATTGTGCTCTCATTAATAAAATTAATAAAGCGCGAACTCAGCGCCGTTGACGTGGCTGAGTTCTGGTCGAAACAAATTTAATAAAATAACGATGGGAATCATCGACACGAAGAAGAAGAAGAAGAATAAGATTCTCAGAATTAATAAAGAAAGAGAAAGAAAAAGCATTTATTAGCCCGCACAGGACAAAACACATCAAAATTATCAGTTAAAAACTAACAAAACTTACACAGAAAAAACAAATACATAATATTTAAAAATTAAAAGAAACAAAACTCGTCGCTCGTCGCTCGTCCTCGCTCGTCGTCGTTAATAAACTCATCATTTTGTTTTGTTTTACAGAGACAACAATCGGAGAAAAACCTAATGACTATGACCAGGAACTGACTCATAAAAACTACATAAATGCAACTCATCTCTTTTGCCAATCGTTGGGGACTCGAACACGTAATATTTGGTTGCATATTTCATTTATTTTTAATATGAGTTCTTTGAAGAGGAAACAAGATGTACATTTAAAAAAAATCAAAAACATAACGAAAATGGTACCTACTTTTATTTAAATAAATCAGGAAATGTATAAGTTTAGATTCTACGTCAATTCACCGTTTGCCTGTCCGACCGTTAGACTGTCTTAAAAAAATCTTAATCTTCTTATAACCATGCTATACCTTTTTTTTCAGATTATAACTAAACGTAAATCGGAACTAAAACAAAAGATTGGGACGGAAAATATAAAGGAGTCCACACCAGGTAAGGAGATAAGCAATTCCACTCACTACAAAGATTATTATTCAGAGATTTACCACATTGCATCATTTCACGTCTCGTTTTAACAGGTTTTTCTGTACAGTAAGATTGCTGTCGATGATTGACCTTGGAGATATTTTATTGGAAAGTCTTAGAATACGTTACAACAATCGTGTATCATGTGGCAGCTTTAAGTGTAGGGTTGAAATGGACTGCGTGCCTGTCGCCCTTAAGACCTTCCCTAGTTGGCTTGTTCCTGAAGACTGCTAGGATACCAAATCAAGATATAAGGTTACTTAGGGACAGCGTAGACGACAGACCATTTGTGTGCGTCAGTCAAAACTCTGCGACATGCGTGACTCGTTTGTTTGAGTACTCTTTTTGTCCACTGTTAAACGATTATTATGACTTTCCATCAGTAGATCCTTATAGTATCAAGATCAAACACATCAATCCCCACGCAAAATTTGGAGCAGAGTTTTTGTCTGCGGCAGACTTGTACACACAAAAATTTTGTCTTCTGCGCTGCCCCTTAGCTGAGCTGGCTGCGTTGCTACCGTGCTCAGAACCTATAGTTAGTGAATGAGGATAAGTTAGACCTCCGGGTAATCGAGGCCGCAACCCTTTTCAAGATCAAAAAGGGATATTCCTAAGAGTTCATATCGCCGGGCCGCGAGCTGGAGTGCAAAGTGCACCACTCTCAAAACCTCCACCCAGCGCTACTCATAACAGCAGATTATGCACGCCTAGAGGAATTGACTCTTGAGACCCTGGAAACTAATCTAGTAATCGGTCCCCAAATATACACCAACGGCAGCAAGATAGAGGGGAAAGTCGGTGCTGCCCTAACTTGGTGGGAAAATGGAAAAGAGTCAAAGTCCAGCACCTTTGGAATGGAGCCCCACAACACGGTCTTCCAATCGGAAATGTACGCACTCTTCAGAGCTGTCAGGATGGCAAGAGAATCCAGTAAGGACTCCGTAAGCATCTTAAGTGACTCAAGATCATCACTTGACTTGCTGAGGAGTCCGTCCGTCACTCTCAATTTGGCACTATAAATCATGAGATGCTTCCGCGAGATCAGAGAAGAAGGCCAACGAGTGTGACTCGTTTAGCTCAGGGCCCATGTGGGAACCGCCGGCAATGAGAAAGGGGACGAGCTAGCTAAGAAAACAGCCCTAACAAAAGATACAGCAGACTGCAGCAAGGTCCCCGTATCGTGGTTGCGGGCCTGTTCGAAAGAGATACCGCGGCCCCGGAACATAAAGGGCGAGGAAGGAACATGGATGGGTTTTAGTCAGTAAGAGTCTGACACTCCCTCCCGCTCCGCCCAGAGTGGGAGAAGTCATTTGATGATTTCCCATCTCAAAAAAAAAAAAAAAAAAAGGTCTCCGTATCGTTTGTGAGAAGATACGGGAGGGCGTACTACGAATCCTCGAGTACAGGATCGGTCACGAAAGTGTTCTTCCCAGACGTCCTAGCGGCAAAAAGAACACTCACAGACGCAGCTCCCACACCGGTCCATGTACAAGTCCTAGTAGGACACTGAGGATTCTCTGCGTATCTCCGCCGCTTTCACCTCAAAGATCTCTCGTGCGTCTGTGACCCCAGCTGCGACAAAACCATCTGGCATCTACTATTTGAATGCCCCAGAATCAGTCACGACAGAATGGAGCTGGAAGTCAAGATCGAAACCCAGCTGAGCCAGTCCATACTCCACACAATCATGGGAAGACCGTCTACCAGAAAACTATTCTTGGCATTTGCAAGCCAAGTCGCCATAGTCGCAGAGCAGGCTAACAAAACGGACGCAACCTCACAAAGTCGAAACCGACTAACGTCTGCTAGGCGAACAGTCCCAACCACAGCAACAATCACAACAACTGCAACACAGTCAACAACAACAAAAAAAATACCATGTACATGCCTCACCATTATACGGATACACCAACGAGCAGGTGCCAGCGGCAGAAGTAGCAACAGAAGCTAGCCTACAACCCAGGTGAGAGTCTCAGGAGTCAGGCTGAGTGGTGTCGCTCTGTTCATGAACAGAAACACAAAAAAGCTAGGCGTAAGCTTCTGCATAGGTTCAAGCCAAGCTGTATCCCTATCTCACCAGGCCTTGCCACCTTGATCAACGGAAGCACCACCAAAACAAGCATGAAAGGCAGTAAGGAACAAAATAAGGTGGTCGTCTATGAGGACAGAGGGGAAACTTTAAGTTTCCTGAAAGCCCCCAGAGACCCAACAGCCATCGCGACAAGCTCCAGATCTAGCACGACCACACAAAGCAGATCAGAGAGAGCTCAGGAGAAGGCAGCCGCGGAAAAAGCTGCAAAGAAGCAGAGTGCCCCCACCAGCCCACAGGACCAAGACAGGTCGAGGAGTCGCCTGAAAGCCTTCGGCACTTTCCTCAAAGCACTGCTCCCAAGCACCAGTCGTGCATCGCTGGCCGAGAAACAAGAAGCAGCAGTGGAGAGGTTCTTCAGGAAGGCAGCATCAGAACCAACCCAACGGAAGCCTACACCAACGAGAACCGACAAAGGGCAAGTCAGCTCGCCTGTCCTCGCAGTGAACTCGGGCACCTCAGATCACGTAAAGAGCGCTTTCCTCGAGTACGTAGCAGACCTGCAGACCTTCCAAAGGAACACAAAAGGGCTGCTAAAGGTACTACTCAAGGAGGCAGAGGCAGCGGTATACGACAACGTTAAATCCCAAGTCATCAAAGGGGATATAACGGAGTCGTACATGGCAGCTTACAGCACGAAGAACGGTTCGTGGAAAAAATAACATTCAGAACACCAAATGACGACCCGATAGTGGTTACCGCCAAATGTACCAAGATCATGCTGGACGATAAGATCCTTGAAATGACAAAGTCCATTTCGGGGATCCCGGACAACACAGGATCTCAGGGAAATTGGATGGTACCCAATATCAAGTGGGAAAACGGAGTTCCCGGTAGCGGCAAGACAACCTGTTTGGTGAAACACTTCGATGAGGAGAATGACGTTGTAGGCACCACGACAACCGAAGCTGCCAAAGACCTCAGAGAGAAGCTCGCGCACCGCTTAGGAGACCGAGTGAAGACAAAGGTGCGATCTTAGCGAACGGGTTCAACCAGTCTAAAATCTTGTGAACCATTTTGGGCCATAGTAATGGCAGTCAAGTTGTCAGCAGCAAGTGAGGTTGTCCTCATCGGTGACGTAAACCAGCTACCATTTCTGGACAGAGAGAACCTTTTCGAGTTAAGGTATACCCGTCCAAATCTGGTGGCTAGCATCACCCAGGAGCTGCTCTGCACACACCGCAATCCGATGGATGTGGCATTTGTGTTGAGCGAGATATACTCCGGTATATACTCCTCGAAGCCGTCGCTGTCGCGGGTCCACTCACTGAGCGTGAAAATTTACACAGGAGCGCAAATACCGAGCACCGCCCAAATCACCCTATTTCTGGTTCATAAGCAAGAAGAGAAAGCTTTTCTCATCAGCCAGAGATACGGCTCCGGCGAAGGGTCGCTAACCATACACGAGGCCCAGGGTCTGACCATCGACAGTGTGATTATCATCAACACTAAGTCAAGGAGTCTCCAAATCCACGACAGCATCTCCCACGCGGTAATGGCGGTGTCGAGACATACAGTCAGTTGCGTCTATTACACCGACGACGCCGATGACGCCACTGGCCGCTTTGCGAAGAGAGCAAGGATGCGCCAACTAAAACGGTCGTTGAATACAACCTGAAGACGGCCATGCAGAATCGAGACGCAGTCGTTGTGGAAGCTTTGCTCAGGCTAGCGAAGTTCCTGATCAGACGCCGTAATTAACAAAAAAAACCCCTATCCTAACCCAAAACCCAACGCCAATACAGCCTACTCCCAAGCAACTCTGTTACCAAAAATAGATTTTGTAAAAAACTGGGTGAGTCTGTCATACTCACGTAAAAACAGTGCCGATGGTGGGTTCCCTACAAAATGGTTGAGGTAAGCGGCGCGGATGTGCAGGTTATGTCCGTGAACAGATGCCAACGGTTGCTGCCGATCGACTCACATAGCTATGCAGTTAGATTTCTATAGTAGATTTCTGTAAATTTTAATTAGTGGTTAAGGAAATATCAACAAGTGTAAAGCCTAAAAGACAAAGAAAAAAAAATAGATGGACTCACGTAGATCTTAAATCACTAATAATAAGATTACTTTAATGTAACGTGTCTAATGATGGAGCACGATCGTAGTTTTTAATATATTTTTTAAATCAAGGAAACAATTAATAAAATGTAAATAAGAGCAGAGATAATTATTAAAAAAAAATGCGGATAAGTTCAGCTGTGAATGGGGTCTCGTGGGTCAATTTAGTTTGTCGTCTGCTTAACCGGAGTATTTGTTGGTGCCATGATGGTGACGCTCCCAGACGAGTCAAAAAAGGATTACAAACTAAGCGACCACACGCTAAGGGCACCCCCTGTGGGGTGCAAACCTCAGCTTAGGACGTCGCTGGGGAAGGGCAGCCAGCAATCAGCAGGATCGGAAACTATTCATTCAATTACAGTTCTTTTTCTAAAGCGGTTAGCTTTATAGGTGAGCACAGTTATACCTACGTGATCGTAGTTTTCTGTAGAACAGTTGTGTTACAGATAGCTTCTGGGGTTGCGTTGGTTCAGATATGGATGGGTAGATGGCGTCACTTGTCTATAGTAGTTATTGGTAGCTGTTGTCTTCTGTAATATTGACCCGCCCGTTATAGTGCTTTCGATTCGGAGATATGGAGGTAGAGGAATTGTTACTTTTAAAAAAAAAAATCACTTAAGAGCTCTTAATTTTCATCATCATCATTATCTCAGCTGGAAGACGTCCACTGCTGGACAAAGGCCTCCCCCAAGTGTCGCCACTTTGACCAGTCCCTTGCGACTCGCATCCACTGGATTCCTGCAACCTTCACCAGGTCATCGGTCCACCTAGTGGGAGGTCTTCCAACGCATCGCCTTCCGGTTCGCGGTCGGCACTCCAGAACTTTTCGGCCCCAGCGGCCATCCGTTCTGCGAGCAACTCTTAATTTTAAAATAGTTAAAATGTTTAAACCCCATACAATAAGCCCTTTCATAATGTGGTGCAGTTTGTAAGGTTTTTTATTTCATTTTCATCTTAGTCCGCTCATTAAAATTAGACCAAATCGGTTTTGGCAAATGAACAGTCATTTATAACAGACCTTTTTTTCATTCGGACATAATATGGAACACCCAAATTAATTTCAAATAACTTATCGTGTAATTTGAGAAGCAGAATTCTACAATAGTACATTAATTTTTAAGTATGATGTATGCAATGAAAATGTTCACTTGCTGGCACAATGCTGGTTTCAGCAAAAAGTCAAAAGAGAAATTAAAATTTCATTTAAAAATCATTTCAGGTTACAAATCACTCTTAGACCAATTATTGGAGGCCACAGAACAAAAAACCTTCACAGATGATGTTCTGCTTGCTTTTGGTTGGATCTCATCAAGATGTTCAAGCAAGAATTTTTAAAGAGTACGTATCCGTATATCCTAATTATTGTACAAAGGGAACACGTATTAATTACTTGAGCTGAATCTCACCCAATCTCACGTGAAAAAGAGGAGGGTTTCTGTAAATATCACGTTTTTTTCCCGTGCAAGAAACAGTGTAAAATTGCGAGAAAACTAAGTTTAAATAAGTAAATAATATGTCTCTCTACTTAAAGCCAAATCGTAGATAATTTAATAATCAAACGAATTTACCTGAAGTGAAGTCCGATTTTAATTATCCTGTCTTCGTCGCTTAAATTTAAATATTTGCCTGTAGAACCCCTGCTACGTTTCGACTCACTCGCACATAGTTTAACGCCATAGGAAAGAAAGAGATAGCACTATCCCCATAGGTGCTTGATCACCCTACTAAAACATTCCTCATTCAGTTCAGAGTAGGTCCCGGTCTACTGGACGAACTATAACATTATTTAGGGAAATGAAAGGTCCACCTGAATGTCAGGGTCGGGAGGGACTTTAAATCTCTTCGACGAAGACAGGATAATTAAAATCGAACTTCACTTCAGGTAAGTTCGTTTGATTATTAAATTATCCCGTCTTCGTCTTCGAGATTTAAATGTTTACCTGTAGATGTTTAGAGATAGACATTTACAATGTTATAGGTAGGACTAAAATTAAAAGATGAATAATACATGTGTTCTTGTTTCAATTAATAAACAAAAAATAAATAACCTTAATGATTAGAACCAAAGAAGTAAGCAAAACTTCCTTACTGATTATGATTACTGAGAACAGCGGTTGCAAATTCACAATTTCTTTGAGCGATTGGCCGATTATAAAATTAGCATAGGTGGCAGATTGATATGGCCACCCAGCGGTTCTTCTAATGACATTGACTGATTCCTGCTTGATGTGCATCAGAAGATGATGCATGCCGAGTACTAAGGGCACTGAATATTTCAGTGTCGATGCACTAGCAGCCAAACCCTTTTTTTTTTAGGATGGCAAATCATCAAATAACTTCTCCCACTCTCTGGGCGGAGCGGGAGGGTGTGTCAGACTTTTACTGACTAAAACCCATCCATGTTCCTTCCCCGCCCTTTATGTTCCGGGGTCGCGGTATCTCTTTCGAACAGGCCCGCAACCCCGGCAGGCTTCGGCCCTTGCGGGCCCCTCCCCTTATGCTGACATCACTTTGAGGCGCGCGTGGAAGCAGCCAAACCCTGCTTTATCCATCGCCCTACAGTTTGCGAAGTACTTGTGGAGGATCTTACATTCATGTAAGCTATTAAAGTCTTTGCAGGACAGACTGCAGGACGCTTTCGGAAAAAAGGAAAGTCAAGAATTGGTTGGGATTTACCTATGCCTTAATCAAATCAGTAATAGTGATTAAAACTTTGTCTTGATTGATCATAATATTGGGCAACCTAATCAATAAGAGCGTCTGACATATTTGGGTTGTTGATAAAGCCAATAATACAACCAATTTTTTGCTCAACTGCTCCAAACATAAACTATCGCTGGGGTATAAATCACCAACATAATTAAGGACGATATTGGAATTCCATGTACAATTATACTTAGGGAAGGAAGGCTTCAACTAAATAATCTTTAGACACGTTCGTCTTGTCTTACTACTTTCTTTACTAATTTAATTAATTAGGTAGGTAAAATGGCAACGTAATATCTAATTTTTACTCACCGATATCATTCAGCGCCTTGCAATGTCTCTTCTACTTAGTGTGTCGAAGACAATTCAAATTGAGCATTTTCAGTAACATCCATCAGCTCCTGTGACGTGTGAACTACAGGACAGGCAGGACACGGTATCAAGTGTCCCATCGTTTGTGATGTAACAACTAACACCACATTTACACTCACAATCTCATTTATTTTGCATGCACGTTTTGCTCATGCAGAACCACTATTTCTGGCTTTTTGAACATTGACAAATATTGCATTGTTGGATCCACAGAATAAATCCTCACACGAATATGAGTCTAGTAATCAATACACTCAGTAACGCAAAAACTCGTATATTGACAACTAAGAACGCTTAAGTTTTTTTAAATGAAGGTGTTTGAAAACAATATTTTTAAATTGGCGGTAGTTATTTTCTAAACCTTTTCGTGGTTGCCTCAAACATTACAAACTTCATAACTAATCCACGGACAGGATCGAATCGTAATAAATTCTACTTTAAAAGTAATGTTTAAAAAAAATAATGAATACGTAAAGAAAATAAATTTAAATTCTTGGCTGCACCGAGATTTGATCTTACGACTTGTTATTTACTAACCTAAGGCGCTAACCATTGCGCCAAACTTGCTGCAGGAGTTTTAAGCGAAATGTTTTATGTCATTCAGTAACGATGAATGATTACTATACTCGTACATTGGTCTAAGGAATTGATGTGCCATACGCACACAATAATAATAACAGAGCTCACTCGTTTTGTATAGTGTCTGTGTGCATAGCTATGACTTCACGCACCAGTGTGCGGTGTAAATCAAACTCAAGCTCAAATCATTTATTTCAACTAGACCATTACGGCACTTTTGAATGTCGATAAAATGAAAAAAAAGGGCTACATTCACAGACACAAGACATAATAACTTGAGAATGTACTGTAGTTGCCCATTCCCTAGCGTAGATCTCTATGGAGAAGAACGGGCAAGAAAGTCCATTGACACTCTTTTCAATCAAAAATGTTGTTACAAAATCTTGGTTACATCTTTCATCTTAGAAAGAAAGAAAGAAAGAAAGAAAGCAATTTATAAAATAAAGCAATTAAAATTATCCATGGCAGCTAAGAGATGACCAGTCCCGACTGACAGCGCCCGTTCACGAACATGACGCATGGATCAGCGCCATTCAATTCAACCATATTGAAGGGAACTAAATGACCCGACCCACCCGCCACCATCAGCAAGACATTTAAGCGAGCATGACATTCTCTCAGCCACCAAGGCATATTCAAGTCAATGAAAGGTAACTTAATGCAAATGGTAGCTTTACAGTACATGGTACTCACACATGTGCTATGCAATTATACATTACTAAGAGATGGAATCTATACAATGCAAGAATCTTTTTACAATCTTCTGCACCTACCACAATAATATTGTCCAATAAGTTTGCACCTATGGTTGCGGAGCAGGACCAGCATTTAGCCAAGCATTTTTATCCTCAATGTCAAATAGCTTGTTCGACTGTACTTCCCCCCATTGTAGAAAGTTCGGGTGGCACGGGTGACGCACACCGTGCAGAGGTGCTTGGCTCATCCACGGGCCTCACTGAGTCAGCCGCTATGTCATCCGTCACCACAGCCGTTGGCGTAGGCAACCGGTCAGGTGACAAAGGCCTAGACGCAACGCTGTCCGATATTTTTGGTCAATATCTCGTATTAACTCAAAAAAAAGAAAACAATAGGTCAATATCTCGTATTGACTCTAAAAAAAGAAAACAATAGGTCAATATATCGTATTAACTCGACTGTTTGATGTACCGTTTAACAACTCGTGTTAGATCTAAGGTAACATGGTATAAATAACTATTATAAACGTAAGCTTTGTATTTTGCACTATAACAATGATCGCTAAAATAAAAATTGTGGGTACATATCATACCTTCAATAGACATAACTATGACGCCTTTTCTTGGATCAGTTTTGTTATATTTCTTTAATTTTCTTCGCAATTTATCTTCTTTACTGTCTTGATGCTTCCTTTTTGGAATTTCTTAAGATTTTTGAACTGTTTGACAACAATAAAATCCGAAAATCGAAAAAAAAATATTTCACAATGTGCGGTAGCCGCGCGCGCTCGGAAACGAATGAGGAATGTTTTAGTAGGGTGATCAAGCGCTTATGGCGATTGTGCTATCTCTTTCTTTCCTACGGCGCTAAACTATGTGCGAATGAGTTGAAGCGTAGCGGGGCTACTACAGGTAAACATTTAAATCTCGAAGACGAAGACAGGATAAATTCATCTTGCCCGGTTAAGCAGAAGCCAGTCTCCCTAAACTGAACTGCGAGATGCCCTACAAAAAATAAAAATAAAAGAGGATAATTCATAATATTTTCAACCGACTTCCAAAAAGAGGAGGTTATCAATTCGTCTGTATTTTTTTTTTTTTTTTTTTTTTTTTTTTGTGTTTGTTACCTCAGAATTTTCGACTGGGTGAACCGATTTTGATGATTCTTTTTTTATTTGAAAGCTGGTGCTTGTCGTTTGGTCCCATTTTAATTTGCTGAAGATCTGATGCTGATCTTCCGAGATACACAATGGAACTCTTCAAAAATAGACGGCAAATCTGCAGTAATTGCTGCAATCGCTTATAGGTTCATTGTTCATACTACATCATGACGTAACATCACGCCTGTCTGCTCTGCGGGGTTTTGCACATGTGCAAAATACACCCAGATTTCGAGAATGTTTGTTACCTCAGAACTTTCGACTGGGTGAACCGATTTAGATGGTTCTTTTTTTATTTGAAAGCTGGTACATTCTGTGTGGTCTCATAATCATCAAATCAGTATCTGATGATGGGATTCTGGAGAAATAGAGAGAATATACATTTTATAGGCACACTAGAAGGGATTTGGGTAGTTTTAGGAAGTGTACTTTCTCGAAGTGATCCCATTTCAATTTGATGAAGATCTGATAAAGAACTTCGGAGATATGCAACGGAACTCCTCAATAAATGATAGCAAATGTACTGGGATTGCCGAAATCTCATATATCTGTCTATTGTTTACATCAGTTCATAACTTAAAATCACGCCGGTACGCTTTGAAGGGGTAAGCACATGTGAACCACTAAAAAGCGAAAAATAAAAACTTTTTTACAAAAAATAAAACCGACTTCAGAGAAAACAAAAAAGTGAAAAATAACTTCAGAAAAAACGCTTCAGAAGTCGGTGACAAAAAAACTAAATCAATCAAATAAATGTCACCAACTTCTGAAGCGTTTTTTCTGAAGTTATTTTTCACTTTTTTGTTTTCTCTGAAGTCGGTTTTATTTTATCAGAAATGTTCACTGAACATTTTTCCCCTCATAAAAAGTTGTTTCCCAGCATTATTCTTTGCGTAGAGTTACTTAGTTTGACGTCATTTTTCAGACTTCAAGAAGTTCTAGATGATCCAGACAGAGATTTAACTAAATATGATCTACCAAAGCTAGTGTACTTGGAAGCGGTGTTGAAAGAAACCTTAAGATTATACAGTGTAGTTCCAAGAATTGGAAGACGCAGTGATTCGGCTGTCAAGTTAAGTATGTACTGCTACTTTATTGTCACTTATATCATTAACAGATCCATGACAGAAGATTTTAGCATCAAATGATTTGAAAAGAGTAACCATGAATACCATTGTGCAATTCTGTGTCACGAGCATACTGTCAGATACTACACGGATCGAAAAACACCGGTGTACGCGTGCTTCCTCGATCTGTCCAAGGCCTTTGACCTGGTCTCGTATGATCTGTTGTGGCAAAAACTTGAGGGCATAAACATGCCGCATGAACTTGTTAACATCTCATCAAATATTGGTACGAACACCAGGTTAACAATGTTAGATGGGCGGCTGCATTACCGGAGCCATACAGATTTGAATTTGGGGTGGGACAAGGTGGGTTGACTTCACCCACACTTTTCAATCTCTACATGGATGCACTCATCGTCGCGCTCAGTAGTCGGCATAGAGACTGCTATGTTGATGATGTTTGTGTAAACAATCTTAGTTACGCAGATGACATGGTGGTGCTGAGCGCGTCGGTTTGTGGATTACGAAAAACTGCTGTATATCTGTGAGGAGTATGCGGGCAGCCATCAAGTATTCGCTTGAATGGTGTACCGCTGGAACGGGTGGATCGATTTAAATACCTAGGGTACTGGGTAACAGACGATCTGAAAGACCATGTTGACATTGAGCGGGAGCGGAGGGCACTGTCCAAGAGAGCAAATATGATAGCCCGTAGGTTTGCACGTTGTTCAAATCAGGTTAAAATCATGCATTTCAAAGCTTTCTGCACCTCCTTATACACGTGCAGTCAATGGGCATCTTACTCAGAAGTTGCTAACAGGGCCCTTCGTGTCCATTACAACAACGCGTTCAGGGCAGTGTTGGGGCTGCCCCGCTTCTGCAGTGCCTCGGGCATGTTTGCAGAAGCGCGCATCGACTGTTTCCACGCCACCATGCGCAAGCGGTGCGCGTCCTTGGTGCGCAGGGTGCGGGCTAGCTCCAACACGGTCCTTGCGATGATTGCTCAGCGACTAGATTGCCCCTACCTTGGGCATTGTTGTAGCAGGCATATTGCTGTTAGTTGGTTGACATTTTATACAGCTGTCATGGCATGTCATATGGATAAATTAATTTGTTTTTATTTTTTTGTTTCTGACATAAGTATCTTGGTCTCTAATTTTATTAATTGATAAATTTATTTTTTATTTAACTTAATGTTTTCATTTCATTTGGTTTTGTTTAGAACTCCCATTTTATCGTCGTTTCAACTTCTATTTCAGAGCATTATACATTGCCAGCTGGTAGTTATTTCATGATTTCGCTGTATGGTATGAACCGTCACCCCGTGTGGGGCGCTGACGCGAACGAGTTCATCCCGGAGAGATGGCTGGACCCCGCCGCCTTGCCAGCCAACCCTAATGCGTTTGCCACTTTCAGTCTCGGCAAGCGAAACTGTATTGGTAGGTGCTAAATTACTTTCTTTTGTTTCATCATCTGCCTAGCCTTTTCTCAACTATGATGGGATCAGCTTCCAGTCTAACTTGATACCAGTACTTTACATTTAGCGACTGCCTGTCTGACCTCCACAACCCAGTTAGAACTAAGTAATACGATAACCCTTGGTAAGACTGGTTGTCAGACCTTTTGGGCCACTGACTACCTGTTACGACTGTCAAAGATCTACAAATGACAGCCGGGCCAAACAGTTTAACGTGCTTTCCGAGGCATGGAAGAAACTCGGTATGTTAGGGTGGTTACCCATCCACAGATAAAACTAGGCAAGCCTGGCTTATCCTAAATATCGTCCCAAATGGCTGTTATTATTTAGCCACATTATCAGCTCTGAGTTTAATTGTCTTTGTTTTTTTTTATTCGGTCTCATAATCTTTATCATCAGCCTAAATACTGTTCGCACTGCTGGGACACAGGCCTCCTCTCTACGAGAGAAAATGGTCATTCGGTCTCATCATACATAAAATCCTTTTAGGCCTCACACGAATATTTTCTTGTTCATCTGGTTAAATTATTATCTAACTAACTACGTACCTTTTTATTTATTGTATTTCCAGTGAGTACCCATGTTCAATATATGTATTACATCAATTGTTGTTTAAAAATCGCAGAGGAAATTCGGGCAGCAACTAGTAGAATTATTAGATAGTTTACATAGCTATCATACAATCATGTATATCTTCATAAAGAACAACCACGACAATGAGAGTGTTACAAAATCTATTTTAGAAATGATCGTAACTAATATAACAGACAAACTTTTGCATTTGTAGCGAAAGTTTATGTCTTTTTGTTTGTTTCCACACTTAAACCACTATCCGAGTATATTACCGATAATAGTTTGCAAATACATTGGTGTCGATTCTGTTGTGCACAAATTAAACTTAATTTAGACTATTGCTATCTTTTACTAAAAGGCAGTGCGAGAAAAGGACAGCTATAGCTATGCACTAAGTTAGAAATGTCAAACTTATTAGTTCGAATTAAATTTGACAGCTCTAAATTACGTCCGTCTCTTTCTCGTTTTATTTGAAAGAAAAAGATAGCAATAGCCTAAATAAAGTTTAGTTTGTGCACAACAGAATCGACACCATTGTCAGGTGTAAGTATTAAAACGGACATAATATATCAAAATTATTTTAAAAATACTTTTCCAGGGGAAAACCACAACAACGTTCTTATGTTACAAGATGGCGCTACATGTATTCCGAATTATGATTGAATTAGAAGAGTACAAACCGAATTGATAGGCAAATTCTAAATTAACGCGAGCGAAGCCGCGGCCAAAACTAGCTTCTGTAGTTCCTTCCGTTTTTCAGGTAAACAATACGCCATGATGGGTATGAAGACAACGTTGGCGTACATTTTGAGGCGATACCACGTGACTGGGGATATGAAAAATGTACAATTTCACTGTAATATTATTCTTAATCCAGTCAGTGGACACCATATAAGTTTAAAAGTAAGAGAATAGATAATGTTCAAGCATATCTGTGTTTTTTATTTTATTTGAAAAAGACTGTTGTTCTCGAAAAATTTAAATTATGCTGTGTAACGGAACGTTACATGAGTTATCATTACATTCCACAGACAAAAAATAACCCTAGTTTTGTTACAATATGTACGACTTGGTATGTGCGGGGGGCATGTGTGGGGCGCGGGACGATGCCAGAGAACGAACCTGTTCGCTACGTGCGTCGCCACCAGCAGCTACTATTGAAGGTGCATCATCAGTGCATAGCTTAAGGTCACGACTGAGTAACTTGTTATGTGCACCATTCCCCAATATTGTAACAGCTGATCCTATATCCTGTAGGCCAGACGCTGTAATATCGTTGATTTTAATATCTTTACTAAAGCGACCATCTAACGACAACGAGTTGCGACAATTCTACAAAAGGAGAAAAAAAAAATTGTCATACTGTAAATACTGTATGTGAAATCGCAAAAACAAATAAAGGAACATATCCTTGCTACAAATAAATTAGTCAATAAGGATAATAGTAATGCAGACAGTGAAGACATGATAACCTTCAATAACACCCAATGTACATCACAAAGGGAACCCAGCCCGGACACTCTCCTGCCTGAGGTAACGGAGGACTCGACCCGGTTGAGCAGTGTTCCGGGTTGTATTCCCATTCTAGAATCACCACACATTGTCCAAGGTTCATCATTGGTAGGTCAAACAGAATGTAGTTCTCCCCCTTGTTGTAGTACACATTGTGGTTGCTTTATTATGTTCTCTGATAGTTTAGGGAAAGGCTTGGGAAAACTAATTAGTAATAATCTGAGTCATTCTACTCAAAATTATTGTACACCTCAGGCTTCATATAACCAGATAACGGCATCCATAACTCGGAAGGAATTCAATCCTAATGATACTGTAACTATATTTGTTGGTAATAGTTTGAACGTAAAAATTGATGATATCACTGACAATGTCACTCAACTATTGAAACTTAATTGTAAGAAAATCATTCTGTGTGCCTTTCCATACTTTGAAAAGTTGTCGAGCAGGCAAAATCATTATATTCATAGTCTCAATAATCACATGTGTTTATTAGTAAGTCACTATTGTGACAAGTTGACGTTTTTCGACACTAACAGTTTCGTCCAGAAATTGAAGTCAACGAGGAATAATGCGTACCTGCCTATTAGTTTTAGACGTCAAATAGCTCGGCTATTAGCTTTTAATTTAAACTCAGACATATGTGGTATGTCGCAGTCTTTTGTAAATAGTTCCACGGAAATTAGTAATTATACTAATTGTAATTTTACACATTTTAGCTTAGATTTAAACTAGTCAGTAAGACAATGGAAGCTACGAGTGATAATTTAGGTAAACTTATCAACTCTAAGGTATCTTCTAGCTCTCAGTTAATTAGTTGTCAAAAAGGGGTTAAGCAGAATTCCTTTACATTATTTCATCAGAACATTCAGGGTTTTTCTTCCAAACAATTAGAAATCGAACTATTTTTAGAAAAAACCAAGTTTGATATTATCTGTTTAACTGAACATTGGATGAAGGATTACGAAATGCAATTTAATTACGAGAATTATAGTGTGGGCAGTTGCTTTAACCGGAAGTCTAAGATGCGTGGGGGTTCATTAATCTTAGTTAAAAATTGTTTTAAATTTAAGCCTCGTAATGATATTGTCGATCTTTCGGTTGAACATAGCATAGAATTGTCTTGTGTTGAGCTAGATAAGCATGTAATAGTGTGCGTTTACAGACCCCCTAATTACCTGAACTACTCTATCTTTGAGTCAGTAATGGAAGATGCTTTAGCAAAACTTGTAACTGGTAGTAAATTAATAATTATCTGTGGTGATTTTAATATCAATATTTTAGAGAATAATGTTAACAGCAGTAGATTTTTAAATCTCTTTAAATCATTTAATTTGTCAAATGTTTTTTCAGAACCAACCCGAATTACTACAAATACTGCTACATGTATAGATAATGTTTTTTGTTGCTGCGACTACTTAGATAAATCCATCGTAAATTACCTTCCTTCAGATCACAGCGGACAGACTGTTGCTTTCACGTCTAATAAACAATTTCAAAGAATTCAGATTCAAACTAGACAAATAACACCCAGTAATTTAGACAAGTTTAATAATAATTTAATTAGCAAGTTAAATATACCAGGCCATATTGGAAACAATGTAAATGAATTGTATGAAGAATTCTTTTCGGTAGTGCACACCGAGTTCAATAATTCTTTAAAACAGAAAATTAAAACTATTGCCCCAAAGTTTATTTTCAGTGATTGGGCAACACAGGGTATTAGGAAAAGTAGGGAACGATTGTTTGAGCTGTACGGCCTTAAGCCTTATATCAACACAGAAACGTTTAGTAAATATGTGGCTACTTACTCGAAAATTTTTAAAAACTCTTGCAAGATAGCCAAGTCTCTTTTCATTAGCAACAAGATAAAATCAGCCGATAACAAAATAAAGACGGTTTGGAAAATTATCAACAGTGAGACCAATAGATCTAAAAAACCAAGTAATGACATAACACTAGAGACCTCACATGGTCTCGTGAGCTCTAATAACGAAGTCGCTGAAGAATTTGTAAATTTCTTTACCAGTATCCCACTTAAAACTACTGAAACCTTAAATTCCTCTCCCTTGCTCTCTATGGATTTATTGAAGGCGAACGTTTCAGCCTGTTCAAATGAATTTAAATTTCATCATGTAAACCCCATAACAATCATAAAAGCTTTTAAGCAAATCAAGATCAAATTAACTGAAGATCTATGGGGTATGTCTATCAAAGCTTGTACCTCAATTGTTGAGACTGTAGCGCCGTATTTAGCCTCAATATTTAATTTGTGCGTAGATCAAGGGGTCTTCCCGGATCTAATGAAATTCAGTAAGGTAATACCGCTTTTTAAATCCGGGGACAGTAAAGACACCAACAATTTATAGGCCCGTATCCGTGTTGCCGGTTTTCAGCAAGGTGTTTGAAAAGATAATGCTCAATCAGATGCTTAACCATTTTAACACCAATAAAATCTTACACGAACAGCAGTATGGTTTCACCAAAGGACGTTGTACGACTGACGCCGGTGTCACTTTATTAAAACACATTTTTACTGCGTGGGAAGAGGCACAAGATGCCATAGGAATCTTCTGTGATCTCTCGAAGGCATTTGATTGCTTAAATCACGAAACCCTGATTTTGAAGCTTGAGCATTCCGGTTTAGGTAAACTTGCGCTCAGTTTAGTAAAATCTTATCTGAATGATAGACAGCAGCATGTACAAGTAAAGGGTGTAAATTCGATGGGTTTAAAAGTAAAAATGGGTGTACCACAAGGTTCGATATTGGGTCCCTTCCTCTTTTTAGTATACATTAATGACCTACCCCATTTATTTAACAACCATCCGCATATGGTGTTGTTTGCTGATGATACTTCTTTAATATTTAGGATAAACAGACGTGCCACAAATCTTGACGACGTAAATTTCGCCCTACTGCAGGTTCATAATTGGTTTACCGCTAATAATTTAGTATTAAATGGGAATAAAACTAAGTGCATAAGATTTGCTTTACCAAATGTCAAAAGTAGTGATTGTGACATAGTATTGAATCAAGAGAAACTTGAATTTGTCAATAAAACGGTTTTCTTGGGAATTACTCTCGACCACAGGCTACAATGGGGTCCTCATTTAACAACTCTTGCAGGCCGGCTGAGCTCAGCAGCGTATGCTGTTAGAAAAATCCGTCAATTTACTGATGTTGATACGGCGAGGATAGTCTATTTTAGTTATTTTCATAGTATTATGTCATACGGTATTTTACTATGGGGACGGGCTGCAGACATCGAGTCTATTTTTATTCTGCAGAAAAGAGCCATCAGAGCCATATATGAATTACGTAGACGCGATTCTCTAAGGGAACTGTTTAAGGAAATTAATATTATGACAGTACCTACCTTGTCAATACATATATGAAAACATCATGTATGTTAGGAAAAATCTGCATTTATTTAGTAAAAGAGGTGACAGACACCACTATAATACTAGAAATAGGGACCAACTAGTTCAGCCAGGTTTCAGGCTTGCTAAAGTAGATTCATCTTTCATGGGGTACTGTTTAAAATGTTACAATAAAATACCTCCCCACATTCTACAACTGAATGAGACGAAATTTAAATCTTGTGTAAAACGCACACTATGTAGGCAAGCATATTATAAGCTGGGAGATTACATTGAGGATAAAAATGCTTGGCTAAATGCTGGTCCTGCTCCGCAACCATAGGTGCAAACTTAATGGACAATATTATTGTGGTAGCTGCAGAAGATTGTAAAAATATTCTTGCATTGTATAGATTCCATCTCTTAGTATTGTATAATTGTATAGCACATGTGTGAGTACCATGTACAGTAAAGCTACCATTTGCATTTAGTTATCTTTCATTGACTTGAATATGCCTTGGTGGCTGAGAGAATGTCATGCTCGCTTAAATGTCCTGCTGATGGTGGCGGGTGGGTCGGGTCATTTAGTTCCCTTCAATATGGTTGAATTGAATGGCGCTGATCCATGCGTCATGTTCGTGAACGGGCGCTGTCAGTCGGGACTGGTCATCTCTTAGCTGCCATTGTGACTGGCCGAGACATTTGTTAAGCAAATACTTTCATAATATTTATTTTAAAATCAACACACGGAGCCAAACACTTACAAAGCTATTAACTTTCTACATTTGGCATTGAAGGACAAAACGTAAAAACTTTCAAGCTCATAAATCCCTTATTTTAATGGGTATGCCTGACAAGCTTCTCAAATGATTCTTTAGAAACTTAAAAATATCCTATTTCTACGAGCGACTCATAATAGATAAGCACACGTGTTTGTAATAAACTCTGGTCATTGGGTAAAACCCGGACGATCACTTCAAACAATTGAAAGATTCACAAAAAAGGAACGAGCCGTGGGATTTTGCTAAAAAGGCGGGGGACGAGGGCCAGGAGGAGGTAGGCCGAAGACAGTCGGTTTAGGACCGCCAGAGGGTTGAGACGAGAAGCTCTTCGAGCTAAGTTAGGACTTGGTTAGTACCAAGAGGCTAGGTCGAATCGAGTGCCAGTGAGTTGTCGGGTGATTGAATTAGTTAAATACATGCGGGTTGAGAGCCTAGTTAGTTGAGACTAATCTAGTATGTGTGTGTGTTTGTTGGTGAGCGACTGGGTGAGTCCTATTACAATAATTATCCTAGGCTGATGGTGTTATTAAAGTTCTTAAAACTAAACAGACAGACATGTGTTGTTGAGGAGTTTGTTCCACTACTTCTTCTCCTCATCTCCAAGGCACTAGGAAGTAGTGAGGGTATGGGCGATTTGGGGGCTGTCTATAGAATTTCAATAGAGTAGATCTCCAACTCTATTGCAAAATGGTTCTTGAGTTTTGATTTATCAACTCTATCATCTGGTAATTCTTGAATTACGTATTCAATTGCTCTAACCATCAATTCAGCCAACTTGCGTTTTGAGTTTGATCCTCAATTCTATTATGGACAACCATATAGTGATTCGAGAATAATAGTTCTTATCTCTGTCAAATGATTCGGTCAGCCTGACACAAGCACGTGTCTTGCAGATGCACTAGCTGTACAAAACGAGCACATGATCCATGGGGTGGGAATGGAATGGTTTGATACCACATCTATATTATAACCAGTCTTCGGACTGTTAGGGACCATGACTACTGGTTAGCATGATGATTGACGTTCTGCCGCTGAAAAGCCGCCTTGTCACGTTCACCAGTTCGAAAGAACTGCTAGGGACAATGCTCACTAGGAGCATGATGCCGACGATTGCCGCTGAGAAGCCGCCTGCGTCACTTATGGAAGTGTTAGGTACTCTGAGTACAATATGTGAAGATGTGAAGTATCGTGTGAGTCACGACTGACCAATTACCTATTACGCTAGCGTAAGGGTTACTAACAAAACTATTGGTTGCCATATGAATATACTTAGCATCTCTTAGTTATGTTTTACACTTTTGAAACCACATTCAATACACTTCAATAACTATGAATTCCATAGTCTGATTTACTATATCTTTCAATCCTGTCCTTGATCTAATATTGATCCGAGGCATTGGACTGCTATATGTTGAGGAATTCATTTATCATAGTCAGGGGAAGGTGACCAGCCTGGAGACGAGTCCTACCGGATCGCGCGGGGCGGGGCGCGATCCCTTCTCCTTAGGGAGAAGCTGACTATAAATACTAATAAATAGCATGATTTAGGAAAAACGAAAATTTTATCAGCCTAGGGTAATTTAGGAACAGTCACACCATGGATAATTTGAATTGCTTTATTTTATAAATTATTGATTTATTTCTTTTTTTTACTCTGGACGCTCTTATTGTGCACGTCTTTCTACATCGTTCTCACATATATGTATAATCTCAACAAGAAAGATGTAACCAAGATTTTGTAACAACATTTTTGATTGAAAAGAGTGTCCATGGAGTTTCTTGCCCGTTGCTAGCGTAGATCTCTATGGAGAAGTCCATAGAGATCTACGCTAGGGAATGGGCAACTACAGTACATTCTCAAGTTATTATGCCTTGTGTCTGTGACTGTAGCCTTTTTTTCTTCGTTTTATCGACATTCAAAAGTGCCGTAATGGTCTAGTTGAAATAAATGATTTGAGTTTGAGTTTGAGTTTAGACTGTTTTAGGCTTTCACGGTTTAAAACTAAACTCAAAAAACTCCACAAAACTTGGTGATACTGTGAGTGCGTTTTGTCGTGACTTAGTGTCGAGTTCCAATAGTGCGCGTAGCAAAAGACAAAGAAAGAGGGTAGACAGATTTGTCTGCTCGTAACAATTTAATTTCCATCCACCCGCATACTCCAGTCAACCCGCGATCATGGCGCTTGCAACAGCGTCGAAATATCGGGAGCTCAACATTAAAAATAATCACGGAAGATATCCCGTAAGTGACAATAGAAGTTTATACTGTAAATAGTTACAAAAGAAAATTGTCTACATTTTACAAGAACCTAGTGTCGACTGAAGACTATAATATGGTGTTAAAGCCCACCGTGGGGCCCGATCCCACGACCCTTAGATTAAGAGTCTCATGTTCTACCGACTGAGCTTGCTGAGCACACGAGCGTGGTCGCTCGGAGAATAATTAATCAACCCGTAGTGTAGGCCTGGGGCGTGAAACTCGGAGAATAAAACCTGGAACCACCGTACCAGCTGATTAGAACTCAGCCTAAAACCTCCGTGCGTAGGTACCACCGACGTCCACCCGGTGGTGGTGCTGACCAGAACCGAGTTTACATTAAAACAGCTGAGCAAAGAAAAGTAACAGTAAAATTGCAATTATGAAACGGTTAGGCGTTTAGAATTTTGAATATTAAGATCATTAGTATTGTGTGCTGTTCAAAACATACCCTAAATCGGGATTATCACCGAGTTTAAATTTAAATAAAGTAAATTGGCATTTGTCCAATCGTATGGAAACCATAGAGATTTACTTTTTAAATTCAATGGTCGTGTCTGCTAAAGCGCTAGACAGGACACAAAGCGGTATGTATTGTATACTTTCTAAACAGCCTAAAGACGACTGACCATATAATACAACACAAGATAGATGCGCAACTCTGGTTTTCGTTTTTAAAAACTGTGTACATATGCTGTTAGATGGCACTGTTAGTTTTTGTTCAACCAAATAAACACAAAAATAAATTCTTGACTGAGGATTTGAACTTGAGAACAAGGCCACCACTGCCACCGCTAGGCTTTCTACTTCACTGATAAGTGGTCTAAATTAGCTGTTCTTGTTATGACAGTTGTAAGTTGACAAACAGTTGAAAAGTTGGTATTCTTAACCACACAGAATGATGGCAGCACTATCTATGAAAATTTAGTTTGAAGCCAATGTATGGAATTTAAGGCCGCCTGCGTCTGACGGCTGGCGGCAGCTCTGCGGACTGACGCGGCGACGCACGGTGGGCTGAAAATCGGGTTTCATAGACTTAGGGATTTCAATTTGCAAGTCCCGTTTTTTTGACGGATATAGGTTTTATTAGTTATAACTATACACAAAAAAACCACCCAAATTTTTATTCTGCTCAAAAACGAAGGAATTATAATTTTTTTACGAAAAAATTGTGTGACGCTAGTATGAAAAATCTAATTATCTCTTAAACGGAGAGTTAAACACCCTTACAACCTTTTTTTTTTTAAGGATGGGAAATCATCATATGAACCCCCCCACTCTGGGCAGAGCGGGAGGGAGTGTCAGACTCTTACTGACTAAAAACCATCCATGTTCCTTCCTCGCCTTTTACGTTCCGGGGCCGCGGTATTTCTTTCGAACAGGCCAGCAACCCCGGCAGGCTTCGGCCCTTGCAGGCCCCTCTCCTTTTGCTGACATCTCTTTGAGGCGCGCGTGGAACACGAACGCGCCGTCGACACGGCCTGTCGTCGTCGTAAGACGGCCGGACGGCTAGCTAGCCCATAGCCAGCCGTCCACAGGCCCGCATCTACGGTGGCCGGTAGCCACCACGTGGCCCCCGACGCCCGTTGCGTCTCCCGCGGCGGCCGGGAAGAGAGGATCTCTCCCTCTCTCGTTCCGCCACCTCCTTCGCTAGCATGACTGCTTCGCAGAAGGAGGTGACGGCTTCCCATTCCGTCTCGCTCCGGACCATGGATTGAACCAGGGCCGGACGCGAGAGGTCGCCGCCGCCGATCGCCGCTACGAGGACACGGCGGTGCTCCGCCCATGCAGGGCAGACTTCCACCGTGTGCTCCACCGTGTCCTCCGGTCGATCCTCGCAGTGGAGACACCCGGGCGTTTCCTCCCGCCCGATTCGGTGCAGGTACCTCCCGAAACATCCGTGTCCGGTGAGAACCTGCGTCAGGCGGAAGGTGAGGACGCCGTGGCGCCTCTCCAGCCACTCCTCAAAGAGGGGACTTACCGCCACTATCGTGGCGTGCCCTGCACGGGGTTGCGACAGTCGTTCTCTCCATGTCGCCATGAGATCGCGCCGGAGGTCCGTCCGCTGAGCGGCAATTTGCCGCGGCAGCGGAGTTTCCCCCCGACTTAGTACCTCCGCGCGCCACTCATGCAGGCGCGCGAGGACTATCGCCTCCAGATCCCATGGCGGCAATCCAGCAAGCAGGCCCGCCGCCTCGCGAGAGATCGTGCGGTACCCACGGACCATCTTTACGGCCACCACTTTTTGGGGCGCGTTCAGATAGTGAGCGGCACGCCGCTTCAGGGAACGCGCCCACACTGGGGCCCCGTAAAGGGCCATGGACCGCACGACCCCCGCGTAGAGCCTGCGGCAGGAGGCGTTTGGCCCCCCAAGGTTGGGCAGGAGCCGCCTGAAGGCAGCCCCAGTCCGTTCCAGCCTGGGAGCCAAACGTCGGAAGTGCTCCACGAAGTTCAACCGGCTGTCGAGGACGAGTCCTAGGTACTTCAACGTCGACTCGACGCCGATGGATACCCCTCCTACCGTCAGTGTGGATCCCGACGGTGGCGCATTCCGAGGCCCATGAAAGCACATGGCCTCGGACTTGTGCAGTGCCACCTCGAGACCCAGTTGCCGGATCGTCTCTACGACTATCGCAACCCCGTGTCATATTGTCGGCCGCCGCCTCGTGCGACCTCCCCTGTGCCAGCACCAGGGTGTCGTCTGCGTAGCAGACGACGCTGACACCACTAGGGAGGTCCGCGCGCAGCACCCAGTCGTAACCGATGTTCCACAGGGGCGGTCCCAGAACCGATCCCTGTGGGACACCGCACGACATCTCTCGCCGGTTCCAATCTCCGCAGCGACTGAGGTAGATGACGGCCCTGTCCGTCAAATAGTCCCCGACCACACGACGGAGGTAGGTCGGCACCCGGTGATACCGGAGTGCCTCCCTGATGCAGCTCCAGGGCAGGGAGTTGAAGGCGTTGGCGATGTCGAGAGACACCGCCAAAACAACCCCGCCCCGGGATATTGCATCCCCCGTCGTGAGGGCTCTCACGCGCATGATGGCGTCCACAGTAGAGCGCCCCTTGCGGAAACCAAACTGGTTCTCCGCAAGATTCGGCCCCATCTCCTCAAGGTGCTCGGCGAGGCGGTTTGCAATTACTCTCTCAAAGAGCTTGCCCACCTCGTCGAGCAGCACAATGGGCCGAAATGCGGACGGAGAGTCCGCAGGGCATCATCTGTAAGGTTGTAACCCTTACAACCTTACAGATGATTTTAGTGCTAATTATTTATGATTTTTTGGTTGCCGAATTTCCGAAACATTTACTGCTGATTTTTTTTTAATCATCAAAGTATTTTTATTTATAGTGATTGCTGATTTATGTTAATGCTGATATTTTTTTTTATTCATTTAAGTATATTTTATTAAGAGTGAGATCCTGCAGTCTTCAGACGAGGCGTTGAAATACCGTCAGCTCAATAGACGGATCTCTAAATCCTTGAAAAGCTCCGTCGCTTTAATACCGAACGTATTTAATTAAAGACGCGATCGAGCGGAACAAAGGCTCCAAAGTATTTTCAAGAGATCTGACTATTGGGCAGAGCTAGCTCACAAAACTGAAGACCGTCGATGGCAGGATCTTATCCGCCAAAGCATTTGATTTGATCGAGACCTGGGCTATAATGCAGCCTCTCCAACGGTGCTAAATTGACTACCGGTACATCGAGGTGTTGAAGTGTTTGTAGATAAATGTAGTTTAATGTTTGACACCTTCTTCAAACTCCGACACGCCGCCGGCGACGGCAGGCGAACGGGTTCGTTCTCTGCCATCGTCCCGCAACCCACACATGCCCCCCGCACATCACAAGTCGTACATAACAAAACTAGACGTTTTTTTTTATGTGTGGAACGTTGAACAGAAAATGATTCAGAGGTATGTCCAACTAGATAATAATAACAACATTAATTAATATGTGAAATGATCGGTAAGCCACAAACAAAGCGCCGCGCGTCGCTTTCAGGTATCTTGTGGCTGTGAAGTGCGAATTAAACAAAGTTGAAATGGTTACTGAAGTAGTTATAAAAACACGGGAGTGGACTAAAATACAAAAACGATCAAAGGCCTCATCCCTAATCAGAATAGAATTTAACTTGCTCTGATAGGCAAGGACTTGAAATGAAGTCAGAGAATGACCTCAAGAAACAAATAGAGATGTTTCTTGTAATTTATGCTATTTTTTCTTATTAGGGATACTGTGAAATGAAATAAATATGGAAATATTTAATTGGTTTTCATTTATATCCATAAAATTATTTTATGTTTATTACGGGGATAAAATTATTTTATGTTTAATAAGAGGTAACAGTTTTAACCTAACCTAACCTATCTACCCATTTTGTTTAAAGACGAAATTAACCTAATCTAAATAGTTGAGTTCCGGGTAAGCTACTAAAGGCAATACCTTTTTTCTCTATTAATGCAAGTCGTTTTGCCTAAACATTTTTTGTGTTAACAAATCATTTCAGCAAACGTTTATTGTCTGAAGATTGTTTGCTGTAATAAATCATTTGATTAAAGACCAAATGCCCGAATGACATTATACTTGGTAATATTTTGCCAAGTAAAAATGTGACCAAATAAAAATATTCGTACTAAAATCATTCGATATATTGCAATGGTATAAAAAAGGTTGCTAAAATTTGTTAGGTATTGTATAATTGCATAGCACATGTGTGAGTACCATGTATTGTAAAGCTACCATTTGCATTTAGTTATCTTTCATTGACTTGAATATGCCTTGGTGGCTGAGAGAATGTCATGCTCGCTTAAAAGTCTTGCTGATGGTGGCGGGTGGGTCGGGTCATTTAGTTCCCTTCAATATGGTTGAATTGAATGGCGCTGATCCATGCGTCATGTTCGTGAACGGACGCTGTCAGTCGGGACTGGTTATCTCTTAGCTGCCATGGATCATTTGAATTGCTTTATTTTATAAATTGTTGTTTTTTTTTACTGTGGACCCTTTTATTGTGCACGTCTTTGTAACCAAGATTTTGTAACAACATTTTTGATTGAAAAGAGTGTCCATGGAGTTTCTTTCCCGTTCTTCTCCATAGAGATCTACGCTTGGGAATGGGCAACTACAGTACTTTCTCAAGTTATTATGCCTTGTGTCTGTGACAGTAGCCTTTTTTTATTTTAAAATCAAATCATTTATTTCAACTAGACCTAATGGTCTAGTTGAAATAAATGATTTGAGTTTGTGTTTGAGTTTGATCAAATATTTGTCTTAGCATTAATAAGAATGTTGTCTAGTTTTAATGTAACTACTCATATAAGTATCACAAACCATGTTGTAATTTTATGTTAAGTTGTTATCATAGTACGTATTGCTTTTTTAATTATTTGTCAGGGGTCCAACTTAAAATCAATTTTTTTTTTTTCATTTTAGAAGTATAAATGTCACCGTAAAATTGTCGAACACGTTATATTGTGATCTCTCTAGCGATATTGTAAACTCACGAAATATTGTCAAACGTACATAATGCTTACAATTAAACGCATTATTTTTCTTGAAATGCATGCAATGGTAGTCAACTCACGCGGTGAGGAGGGAAGGAGGGGCCCCCCTTGCCCAGTGGTACCACTCTCATGAAAAGATAATGTACCGTTCCTGAGAAATATCGATGAATTTAACCTAACCTTAAACCCCCTAAAAAGGATGGTATTTTCGAGTGCAGGGTTTAAAGGAACCTAACTAACCTAACGTGGGTTACCTTAAGCCCCGATTATGGCAGAGATACTTCCGTATGTTCAGTTGACAATATTTCGAGAGTTTATAATGTTGCCAGAGAGAAACACGTTATATTGTAATGTAACGTGTTTGACAATTTTACGGTGACATAATATACGTCACTATGCATTATCTTTGTCTTGTCTATGATTGTCGACACTTCTGATTGGCCGTCCGCGTCCTACTGTGAAGCCCGTCTGTGATACTCTTACTATGTGACCCTTATGATAATAAACCAAATCTTCTCAACGATAATTTTTATTCAACTAACCAACGAACACACAAAAACATTTACTGGTAGGTAGCATCACATGACGCCGCGGAGGTTGGAGGCGGCGAAGCAGATTTCGTGATGGAACGTCGTCGTGCGAACAGGAAGTGAGCGCGCTTGTCCGCGCGGATGTGCTTCTAGCGGATGAATGGCAAGCGCATCTATTCGTGCGGATTGGTATTCGATCAGTCGTGAAGTCCAATCACTGACTCACAGTGATCCGTGCTTTAATATGTTGTCTCGTGAGCTCGTTGTGCCTCGCGGTATACGTTTGGTTGGCGTCAACAAATTGCATACAAACCAATGTCACGTAAGATTTGCTTCACCGCCTGCCACCGGTAGGAGAATCGCCGTCAACATTGGCTAGCTTGATAATACATATTTATTTTCTCAGCGATAAACTAATATGATGTCCTTTTACCGGTTTTAAAACAATATCAAATTCACACACCACTTTGTTTATGTCGCCGGTTACATGGTATCGCCGTAAAATATGTGCCAACGCCACCTTCATCACCATCATGCCGTATAATTTACCTGCAAAATACGAAATATATTTGTTATTATCTGATTCTTCATTGTACATACACAAACTTCACTGAGACACTATTGCAAGTACTGCGTGCACAAGAAAGGTTTTGAGACGGGGCAGTAAGGCTTGAAATTTGGTTGGTACGGAATAAACTTTTAAATACGTCTACCAATACTGCTGAGCGTGCCCGCCTGCTGGCTGTGAGTGAGTGGGAGTCGGGCCTCTGGCTTCAAGCACTACCCTCACCTAATATAGGCACTTTGTTAGGTGACACGACCTTCCGGCTCGCTACTTGTTTGCGTTTGGGCGCTCCACATCGCTGTCAATATGGTGAAGTAGTCGACTGCTTCGGACACCATGGCCTTTCTTGCAGTAAGAGTGCAGGTCGGATAGCGCGGCACGCCAGCATTAATGATCTCATCCGTCATGCTCTTGCCACCGCCGGGTTTCCAGCTGTATTAGAACCTACTGGCTTGGCTCGCGTGGTTGACCATAATGCCATGGAAGTTGGGTAGGCCTTTGGTGTGGGACGCAACTTGTGTCGACACCCTTGCGCCATCCCATCTTCCTAGCACGGTGTGCTGCGCTGGGGCGGCTGCTGCAGGTGCCGAAAACCTCAAACGGCGAAAAGACTATTAGTGCCAGTTGATAAAATGTGCATTTTTCCAGACCTAAAAATGATATCTTAGTAGACAATAATAATACATAGTATGTTTACCTATGCAGTTTCGTTTGCCAACACTAAAAGCAGCATTGAGGCTCGGGTGATCTGGTAAGGTGGCCGAGTTCAGCCATCGCTCTGGCCTGAATTGGTCCGCGTCCGGGCCCCACAAGGGGTGGCGAAGGAGACCATACAGCCCTATCACGCAAGTAGTACCAGCTCGCAACGTGCAGTTCTCTGAGGAAAGACAATTGAATGAGTATCACGATGAAGAAGGTCTTAAGACTAACGTGGTAAAGGTACATACTCAGGTTAACATCTTTGTCAACTTTTCTTCCGATAGCTGGAATGGACGGATACATCCTCATCGACTCCTTTATCACCGCCTCTAAGTACACCAGTTTTGGTAGATCTTGTTTAGTTAAATCATCATCTTCATGTTTCAGTACATCTTGTAATCTGTAATTAGTTTAAACAAAACCATTCATCGATGCAATTTTAGCCAACCCAGACGGAATCCGCAAGGTGGACTACGGTTTATGACCTCTCATAGAGAGGAGGCTTCTGTCTTAGCTGTAGGAATGCAATAGACTGTATGTTCATGTCTTCTGGTAACTACTAGCATGTAAATGTTACTCACTCGTTGAAAATTCGTTCCTGCACATCTTGGTCTGACCCTATCACTAACAAAAGAAATGTCAACGCCGAAGAAGTTGTATCATAAGCTGCGCCCACAAAAGTGTCCAAGTGTTCTCTGATGTCAGTGACTGTGAAAGCATCTTGTTCTTCAGCCAATAGCAGCATTTGATCCAAGACGGGTTTGAATTTGCCTGGAAGATAATGTAGATTGTTTACAGCCAAAAGAGATCATTTTTTGCGAGAAAGGGTTATGTATGCGTATACCTGAAACGTCCTTAAAATCAGTACCAAACACGGGGTACCAAGTCAGAAAACCCAACCGTAACGTATTGAATTGATGAGTGTTGGCCAACCCACGTAAGTGACACAAAGTTTTAAGCGAGCCCCATTGCACTCCATCTCAGTTATATAATTCTACCGCTTCATTCTACTTGGCACCGCTAGACACATTTGGAGGGTGACTGGTTCTGGACCCGCCAATGCAAATTCTCATGTAGCAAGGTAATTTATTAATTATTGAAGCCTACTTTCCATGACCAAAGTTTTATAGTTTGGGAGATATTATATAGATTTTATAGTAGTTTCTGTATTATTTGTTGAAAGTCATAAGCATTGGTGATTAAAATACATGAGAATTTCCCTCTAACTAGGGTTAAAAAACAAGATAGTAGGCTTTTAAAATAAGAAGTACTACAAAAACCCTTCGGCAAGCCGCAGGAGGACGTAGATTTTGAAGAAGGATTCTCTCATATTTATATTCTTATTCAAGCGATGTTTGATTTGGGTTTCAAGACGATAAAAGCGAGCGATGCGTTTTCATGAACGAAGATATTATCTTCATTATTTGTCGATGATGGTCTTGTCATAGGAAAAGACAAGAAATAGATTGAAGTTATTTTGAAGAAACTTGAAGCCAAATTTGAAATGAAAAGGAATCAAAATCCAAGTACCTATCTGGGTATGGAAATAAGAAATTCCAAAGAAGGAATAATTCTTACTCAGAGATCTTATACAGGGTGTAAACCACCTCATCACATAGCCGTTAACCAAGCATTCTGCACATCAAACTAAGTAACTTTACGCAAAAAATATTGCTGGGAAACAACTTTTTATTTGAGGTTATAAATAATGTTTTGTGGTAAAACTCAATGTAACGCACTTAATACATTGTTCTGATGGATGGATTGAATAAAATGGGGGTCGTGGAGGTGTTAAATGTTAAAATTTTACAAAAAAAACTTGTATTTAAAAAATAACTTGTCAAAAAGTTGTTACTTTTTGACAAGACTAGTTACAGAGAAATAAGGGAATATTTCCGCAACTAGAAGGTTCCCAGGTGTGGTGTAGAACAAAAAAAATATCGCAATGATGGGGAGAACAAGTGCTTTTTGGCTTCGCGAAGAGGTGTTTTAAACCCTTTATATTAATCAGCAATCAATTATTGTGCACATTTATTACAGACCAAAAGTATGTGAATATGTAAAAATAAAATTACATTTATGTAAAAACATGTACAAAATACACTTCTACTGTCAACAGCACGTGAAATGTCAACTTTGACGTCTACCATGGCAAATGGCGTCCTTTTTTCCAATTAGTATAGAAACTATAGATAGTTAAATCTCGAAAACCGTGGACGTCCGACTATTGATATTTTGTATAAAGAGTTGTAAGTACTTATGTGAACAATCTACAAAATAATAATAATTTCAAAATCGTTGTCCTGTAATGGAAACTTTACCCTTTTTAAATCCTCTCATAAGAGTATAGCATGGAAACGCCCTCAAATTCGCTGAATTTTAAAGGTAGCTATTGTAGAGTTAACAATTCGCTTTCAAAAAAATATTTGCGACGCTCAAAATGTTTATCATTTCTAAGATTGAAATTGAAAGATCGAAATTTTGGAAATTTAGGGGTTGCATCAAAAAAGTATTAATTTAAAGTTGTCCGTATTCTTACTTAGAATGATAAAAATCTCAAACGGTTCAAATTTTCTATAGGAAAAAAAACGGTTTTTTAAAAACCACCCCCACCACCCTTCATGGACGAAATCCGCCCATTCACAAACTTGTCCTAAGTTTTGACCTTTCGATTTTTTGAACAAGTTTGAAAGTAATCGGTTCATAATTGCGATCTGTAGAGTGTGGCTAAATTTTGATTGTCACCCACATACATACGTATACATATACATATTATATCATCGTTTGTGAGAGACCAATAGGTAGATTGTTTTTTTATTTCAGTAAATAAAACTGTTTTGTTCATTTACCTGATGTCGATTCATTGTACAGGTTCCGATCATTGCTTGATTTTAACTCAGATTTTCTTTTATATATTACCTGAAATGGCAACAATAAAAAAACAGGTTTGTAAGATAGTTTGAATAGACGACAAAAAAATCTAATTAGTCCGACACACAGATTTTTAATTGAAGACGATACAATGCGTCAAAAACTCACAAGTGACGTCACATTTCGGTATATTTTTTACCCGAAAGTGAGGTCACAGGCCGGACTCATGATCTATGAAGCGTTGTTTCTTCGTCATTTTTATAAATTTGATAAAAGAGAAAACACGTATAATATCTTTCGATTATCCAACTAATGGACCAAACAGAATCATGTTTTATAAGTCAATGGTCATCCCCACTATTAAAAAAATAACTATTTTATGTACCTATATGTCACCGTAAAACTGTCAAACACGTTATATTACAATATAACGTGTTTCTCTCTAGCGATGTTGTAAGCTCTCGAATTATTGTCAACTGAACTTACGGAAGTATCTCTGCCCCCATAATCGGGACTTGGGGCACCCCCCGTTAGGTTACTTAGGTTCCTTTACACCCTACACTCGGAAATAACAAAAAATAAGCGACGGGGCCTCGCGAAGTGGGGCTCCGTCTACTACGCTTTTTAGGGGAATATAAAGTGTTTTAAGGTTAGGTTATATTAATCGGTATTTCTCAGGAATGGTACAGTATCCTTCCCTCCACACCGCGTAAGTTGACTACCATCGCAAGCATTTCACGAAAAATAATGCGTTTAATTATAAGCAGTATGTTCGTTTGACAATAATTCGAGAGTTTACAATATCGCTGGGGATATTACAATATAACGCATTTGACAATTTTACAGTGACATATACATGTTTGTTTGTGATGAATTCTGGAAAATATCGAGATATTGGGGCACTTTTAGTAAAGAATTCAGCTTTAGAAATTATAAAGATAAAAATTAACACAATTTATAGCTTATGTAGGCAGTACAACTTACATTTTGCTTGAGCTCTACTTACAGTTTTGTAAATAAAAAGAACGATGATAATATAAATAAAAATATTACCGGATATATCATGTCCTTCAGTTTATTCATGAGTTTAGTTTGCTTGCGCTTCATTGCAGTCAAGTTATATATAAATGACAAATGATACCACACTTTTTGAAATCGATCGCATATAAGAGCAGCTAAAACTTCAATTCCTTCTGCATAATCTGTATCCAGACTTATTTGATCTTCAGTATTCAGTCCTAGCGAAGTTCCTGCAAAGTACAAAACTTCAGTACATCAAGTAAACATTTTGAAAACAATCGATTTTAAGGCAAAATAGTCCCTGGGCGTAGTGGTAGTTGCGAAATCACATAAAGGCTTTCTGTGACTTACGATCACTTCGATCACCGGTATACTTACGAGTAACGGTTGACACTGTATAGCTTATGAAGAACTTTCGCACGTCAAACGGTTCTTTTCCCACTTTCAAAGCTAAGCGAGATACAAGACTTCGAGCGAAATCACATAAAGGCTTATGTGACTTACGATCACTTCGATCACCGGTATACTTCTGTATAGCTTATGAAGAACTTTCGCACGTCAAACGGTTCTTTTCCCACTTTCAAAGCTAAGCGAGATACAAGACTTCGAGCGAAATCACGTAAAGGCTTATGTGACTTACGATCACTTCGATCACCGTATACTTACGAGTAACGGTTGACATCGTATAGCTTATGAAGAACTTTCGCACGTCAAACGGTTCTTTTCCCACTTTCAAAGCTAAGCGAGATACAATACTTCGAGCGAAATCACATAAAGGTTTATGTGACTTACGATCACTTCGATCACCGGTATACTTACGAGTAACGGTTGACACTGTATAACTTATGAAGAACTTTCGCACGTCAAACGGTTCTTTTCCCACTTTCAAAGCTAAGCGAGATACAAGACTTCGAGCTTGCACATTCATTTCATGTACGTAGGTGCTGAGCACTCGCTGGTTGAACGAAGGGTTTAATAGTTTGCGATGAGATTTCCAAACTGACTCTGGAAAAAAATATTGCATTTCATTCGCCCCTAAAATTAGAAGAAAAAGAAAGAAAATAGGATGGAAGAATGAAACATTGGAAAATGGGATGGGGTGGGCTGGGTATTACAAGCGACTTCGAGAAATTTAACTTCCTGATTGGGCATCTCGATTATCATATATTATCTCAGTCACTTAAGACAAAAAAAGTTTTAAAAGATTAGATTCACGTGTTCCAAAGTGTGTCAAAAGTCTCTAAAATCTCGTGTCTGCGTCAAGGTCGTAGTACAAGGTCATAATCAGAAAGATATCATTAATCTGTTTTTCAGGACCAGTTTAGGTAGGAATAATTTATTTGTTTATCAGGACAAAAGTAAACCACAAATATGTAAAGACAAATCAACATACGTTCTAGATTATAATTGTTATCTCCAAAATTTACATTTGTACAGAGATACTTACATTTAAATATTTGTTCACTTGGTGAGTCGATATGGCCGAGATGTCCGAAATAAATAATTATAGAGAGACGTAGCAGAGCCGTCGTAGAGTAGACGTAGACGTCTATATAGACGGAGAACTTTTTACAAAAATAATTTTTATTTTATTTTATTTATTTGGAAGAACCAATAATTACACAATATATATTACAAAACATTTAATATAAGGAGTTATACAAATGTGCAACCAACAACGTTCTCCACAGATACACAAATGTTGATGAAGTTAACGTAGAAAAATTAGATAAATTCATGAGATATAAAATTCACGTACCGTAAAGCCACCAAGGAACACTAATATCTATAATTCACGATTCTGGATTGTGTCAAGTAATATTTTTCTAAATGATCCAACAGACAAAGCAAATAATTCAGAGAAGAACTTATTCAAATTGCCTGTGAGACGACACACGGTGGGCTGAAAATCGGCTTTCATAGACTTAGGGATTTCAATTTGCAAGTCCCGGATTTTTTGCCGGATATAGGATCTATTTGTCATGACTATAGAAAAATAAAAACACCTGAGTCCATTCTGCTAAAAAACGAAGGAATTATATTTTTTTACGAAACATTTGTATGAAGCTAGTATGAAAAATCTAATTATCTCTTAAACGGTGAGTTAAATACAAATATTCTTACAGACGATTATAGTGCTAATTATTTATGATTTTTTGGTTCGTAAGTCGGGTCGCCACCACTGGGCTACCGCTGCTCTACGTTCAATACTGTCATTATATTTATTATAATAGTATCTAGTAATTACTTGGCCAATATTGGTTTATCACTTACCTTCAGATGTAACGAGTCCATTATTTAGTAATTCTTTTGCAAAATCGTACACATATGGTTTACTTAAACATGAATTAGCTACTGTTAGGCTGTCCTCTGGATCGGTTATCACTGTAACATAAATATATTTCTTTTTCATATTTTGATTAATTTTTCTAGGTTAAAAAATTACTTAAAACTTATTTTTTGACAGCACATCAACACACTTATTACACGTCAATTTATTTACATCAATTTAATATATATATATATATATATATATATATATGTCACCGTAAAATTGACAAATACGTTATATTGTAATCTCTCTAGCAATATTGTAAACTCTCGAATTATTGTCAAACGAACATAGTGCTTACAATAAAACGCATCATTTTTCGTGAAATGCATGCAGTGGTAGTCAACTCACGCGGTATGGAGGGAAGTAGGGGTCCCCCTTGCCAAGTGGTTCCACTCTCATGAACTCAACAAAACTATTGTAGAGCGAGTAATAAATCACTCTTTACCTAGAGCAGTCGTGTCTCATTTACCGAACCTTCATATGGCGACCCTGCCATACGACACCTAGCGCACCTGCATCCGGCCACCTGCAAAACTGCAAGCGCGGCGCATTGCGATGTGTAGTGTTTAGTGCTAAGTGCAAGTGTAGGTACCTATGTTTGAGACAATGCATTCGCTATTCGGTTGTCTAGTGGTTGAGTGCGTAATTATCCCCCAAAAAGTTTTGCCAAAAAGTTTCGGCGATGGGGAAGCAACAGTCTAAGGAGCTAGTAATTGCCCAAACCGGCGCAGGGAATACAGCAACCACGGAAGAGTATTTGCGCCAGGCAAATACCACCACCTACTTTGTGGCAGCCATCTGCATAATTTTGGTGATCGGAGGAGGTTTTTGGCTGGCCCGTTACATCTACAAATGCCAGGGGCGTTGGCTAAGTCGCAGGCTGACGGAATTTGATCTGCGGAGGTCACTGAGTATGTTGCGTAGGCAACAGTCGGTGCAAGCGGCTACGCGTAATGGTGATTCTCCTGTGTAACTTAAAGTATCGCGCGTGAATGTGCAAGAAAGAAAATAATTATAAGTGTAGAATGTGAAGTAAGTGTAAGAATGCGTAAGTGCTAAAAATATAAAATAGTGCAGTGAATCGGCATGTTTAACAAGGTACTCACTACATTAATTACTACTTATGTCGTAGTGACGTAGAATAATTCTTCTATTTTTTTTTTATTAATTATTTTAATGTGTTTTCCCGCGTATCCTTGCGTATATATTTACGCAGTGGCATGTAATTTTAATTTTGCTTGTGATGGCAAGCGACTTAAATGACCTATGTAATAAATTAGCCTACATCAAAGATTACTTGACAAAGTTAGGCCCGAGTAGAAGGTCACTTAGTATAAGGATTGCAAAACGTAATGAAGCGGAAAATTTGTATGCTCAGTTTTCGTCTCTCCAAAAGTTAATTGATATCGATATACAAGAAAATAAATTAGAGGAGAAGGATATCTCATGTATAAATAATTTAATTACTAATATTGATAAATATTATGCAAAAATAATTGTATTGTGTTCGGAAAGTACAGAGGTAACGGATACAGAGAAAAAGGCGAGCACCATGGAGAAATTTGAATTAAAAACGGCAATTGCGTTATTACCAATTATGACGGATGACGAAAATGTCACCAAAAGTTTAATTTCGAATATTGAGATGTATGACTCAATGATTGATGATAGCAGTAAAAAGCAGCTTATTAATTTTATTTTAAAGTCTCGGTTATCGGAAAGCGCGAAGTTGCGCATGTGTGCTGATTATTCATCTGTTTCAGATTTAATTAGGGATATGCGTACGATTTTACTACCTAAAAAATCGGACACGGCAATTACTAATACAACTACAAAAATAATTGTATTGTGTTCGGAAAGTACAGAGGTAACGGAGACAGAGAAAAAGGCGAGCACCATGGAGAAATTTGAATTAAAAACGGCAATTGCGTTATTACCAATTATGACGGATGACGAAAATGTCACCAAAAGTTTAATTTCGAATATTGAGATGTATGACTCAATGATTGATGATAGCAGTAAAAAGCAGCTTATTAATTTTATTTTAAAGTCTCGGTTATCGGAAAGCGCGAAGTTGCGCATGTGTGCTGATTATTCATCTGTTTCAGATTTAATTAGGGATATGCGTACGATTTTACTACCTAAAAAATCGGACACGGCAATACAGAGTAAGCTGTACCATGCAAGGCAGAACGACAAGAGCGTCGAGGATTTTGGTAAGGAGTTGGAACAGTTATTTGTTGATCTGACTATTACACAGGCCAATGGAGATTCTAATGCATATAAAACTTTAAAGCCAATAAATGAGCGGATAGCGATAAAAAGATTTTCCGATGGTCTCCGTAACAGTCGTCTTAGTACAATAATAGCAGCCAGGAACTACAACAATTTGAAGGATGCCATCCAGGGAGCATTAGACGAGAAGGTCTCGAGCGCGGCGGAAGAGCGAGTGATGAATTTTCATCATAACAGAGGTAAGTTTCGTGGTAATTACCGTCGAGGTTATCGTTATGAATTATAACGCTACTTCCGGTAGAGGAAATTCTAACAATAATAATAATCATCGCAGTAGTGGTTATCATGTTAATTCCAATCGTTCCAGTGGCTTTAACCGATCCTTTCGTTATCGCGGTCGTGGAGGTTTTCGTGGCCACACAGCCTCGCGTCGGCCACCCAGACAGCAAATAAATACAGTACAGTCTAACGATAGAACTAACTCTGAAGTAGTAACTGAAACGGAAAACGTTAATTTGTTTTTTCGTGCATGATCATTATTATTGTAATAATGTTAATTCTATTAATTTTAAGGTTTTTCAAATATCACGTAGTTGGTTAATTGACACAGGCGCGTCATTATCTGTAGTTAGGCAGGATATATTAGACGGTTTAAATGTTCCATTTCATGTGGAGCGAATTAAAATAAACGGTATAGGCGGTCAAGTATATTGTGATGGTTTTGTTTATCTTACGTTAAGTTATAATAACTTTGAATTTCGTCATAAGTTTTATGTCTTTAAAAATTTTAGTTGTAGGACTGATGGTATTTTAGGACAAGATTTTTTGAGTAAATTTAACTGTGTACTAGACTTTGAGAAAAATGTTGTTACTATTAACGACGTTGTTCCATTTAGTATGCCATTACAAATGGGGCGACTGGGAAAAAATAGTTATATGACAATACCGGCCAGATGCGAAGTTACATACTTCGTACAAACAAATTTACAAGACGAGATTGTAGTAATGCCTAAACAATTGACTGAGGGCGTATTTTTGGCGTCCGTGGTAGTGAAACCACAACAAGGTAAAATACCATTAAAATTTTTGAATACTAGAGAAACTGACGTTTGTTTAAGTTATTTTACTCCTGACATTGTATGTTTAAATGATTATTATGTATGTTCTTTTAAAAATAATATATTAGACGCTGAACGCGTAAAGCGGTTATTTTCCGTTTTGAATTTAAAACATTTAAATAAGGAGGAGCAGATTTCTATCGAGAATATTTGTGCCAAATATTCGGATGTATTCTTATTAACTGGTGATAACTTAAGCGTTACAAACTTATATCAACAGTCAATTTATTTGAAAGATAACGCTAGTCCAGTATATACCAAACCTTACAGACTTCCTAAGAGTCAAAAGACTGAGATAGATAGGCAAATCAGTGACATGATAAATAATGATATTATAGAAGAGAGTAGAAGTGAATGGTCTAGCCCAGTTCTTTTGGTGCCTAAGAAAAGCGATAGTAATGGTAATAAAAAATGGCGAGTTGTAATTGATTATCGGAAAGTAAATGATACCCTTAAAGATGACAAATTCCCGCTACCTAACATCTCTGATATACTCGATTCTTTATCTGGAGCTGTTTATTTTAGTCATTTAGATCTTAGCCAAGGTTATTATCAGTTAGAATTAAGTCCTGAAAGTAGAAAATACACTGCATTCACCACGAACAAACAGTACCAAATGAAAAGGCTTCCGATGGGGTTGAAGGTCAGCCCGAGTGCTTTTAGTCGCTTAATGACAGTAGCTATGTCTGGTTTAAATCATGACAAGTGTCTAGTATACTTAGATGATCTTATCTGTTTTGGACGAAATTTAGATCAGCATAATAAGAACTTAATTGATATTTTTGAACGACTTAGAAAGGTTAACTTAAAAGTAAATCCTAAAAAATGCCAATTTTTAAAGAAAGAGTTATTGTATTTAGGCCATATTGTGTCAGCTAATGGTATATCGCCTGACCCTGAGAAGACTCAGGCTATACAAAATTATCCCACTCCAACAAATAGTGATGAAGTTAGACGTTTTGTAGCATTCGCAAATTACTATCGAAAGTTCATCCCAAAATTTGCTGACATAACTATATCTTTAAACAAACTTTGTAGGAAGAATGCACAATTTGTTTGGAATACGGAATGCGAGAGTTCTTTTAAGTCTTTAAAACAATCTTTGATTAATCCACCTATTTTACAATATCCAAATTTTGACGACGATAATGAGTTCATATTACATACAGATGCTTCTGGTTTTGCTATAGGCTCAGTATTATGTAATAAAAACGACTTGCCAATTGCATATGCAAGTCGGCCTCTCAATAAAGCTGAATTAAATTACCCAACAATAGAAAAAGAACTCTTAGCTATTGTTTGGTCCGTTAAATATTTTAGACCCTACTTATTTGGTAAAAAAATTACGATAAAAACAGACCACAAGCCTTTAATATATTTATTTAGTTTCAGCAATCCCTCAAGTAGATTGTTAAAATTTCGTTTATCATTAGACGAATATGACTACGTGGTTGAATACGTTAGAGGTGTGAATAATGTGGCTGCAGACGCATTATCTCGCATCATTATTACATCTGATGAATTAAAAAACATAAATCAGAATGTTCTAAATGTAGTCACGCGGAATATGGCAAAAAATAATTTAGTTTCTAGCTCTCCGGTCGATACGAACCAAGTACATGTTCGGCCTGATCAACCGAATATCGTCGAAGTTCTTAAAAAACCGGATAATAGTATTGAATTAATATTTTCACCATATACTTTAAAGTATCCCACTCAATACATTAAAGGAAATAATTTTATATATGTCCCTTCGAAGTGTACTATTTTTGTAGACCCATTTTCTCGATCATGCTCAGCGCGAGACGCTTTCGTGACAGATTTGGAATCTATTTGTAAAAATATGAATATTAATGAGATTTATATAATAAAAAATGATAAAAGCGCAAAATATTTAACATGGTTAACCAAATATTGTAAACAAAATAACTGGACCGGTCCGCGAGTATTTATTCTAAAGAATTTAATTAGAATAACAAATGATGATGACAAGACAGTTATTATTAACGACTTCCACTTGCTGCCTACGAGTGGGCATGCAGGTATACGGCGTATGTTAAATAATATAAAGAAGTATTACTTCTGGCCAAACATGGCTGAAGATATAACAAAGTTCGTAAAGAAATGTGAAAAATGTCAAAAACAAAAGCACTCTTTACATACGAAACAACCGATGGTTATAACAACGACGGCGCAGTCGTCTTTTGATAAGATATTTTTAGATATAGTTGGGCCCTTAGATAAGGATTATTATAATTATTCTTATATACTCACACTCCAGTGTGAATTAAGTAAGTATGTAGAAGCTTATGCATTAGTTAGGAAAGATAGTGTTAGTGTCGCCAGAGCTTTCGTTGACAACTTCATACTCAGGTATGGTATCCCTCGTGAAATAGCCAGTGACCGCGGCACCGAGTTCATTTCCAGTACTATGGCTGAGGTATGTAAGCTTTTAAATATTAAACAAACGTTTTCTACTGCATATCATCATGAATCGATCGGCTCTCTTGAGAATTCTCATAAATCTCTAAATGCTTTCTTGAGAATTCAAACAGATAACAACAGTGGATACTGGAGTGATTGGCTCCCGTATTGGTGCTTCTCGTATAATACATCTGTACATTCTGAAACTAAATATACACCTTATGAACTTGTATTTGGAAAAAGATGTAATATTCCTAGTAATTTGACTAATTGTAAACTTGAACCTTTATATAACAGAGAAAGTTATCCCTTAGAATTAAAATATAGATTACAGAAAGCGCAGTGTGAAGCGCATAATAATTTGGTTAAGAGTAAATTGGTAAGAAAATGTAAATTTGATAAGAATATCCATCCAGTTATGTATAACAAGGATGATTTATTGTTAGTAAAAAAAGAAGTTGGTAATAAATTAGACAATGTTTTTCAAGGTCCTTTTAAAGTTTTGGAAGATCTTGACCCTAATGTAAAAATTTCACGTAATGATAAAGAAGAAATTGTACACAAAAATAGAACGAAATTGTATTCATGTTAAAAAAAAAATGAAAATATTGTTTTATTTTTTTTTCTGTTTTGGTGGGGCGTGTGGTGTATTGTGTATGTTCTTTAGTGTATATGTACCTATGTAGATCATATATATATTGTCTAACAAAACTATTGTAGAGCGAGTAATAAATCACTCTTTACCTAGAGCAGTCGTGTCTCATTTACCGAACCTTCATAAAAGATTCCTGACAAATATCGATTAATACAACCTAACCTCAAAACACTTTATATACCCCTAAAAAGCGACGGAGCCCCGCTTCGAGTGCAGGGTTTAAAAGAACCTAACTAACCTAACGGGGGGGTGCACCAAGTCCCGATTATGGGGGCAACGATACTTCCGTATGTTCAGTTGAGAATAATTCGAGAGTTTACAATATCGCTAGAGAGAAATATGTTATATTGTAATATAACGTGTTTGACAATTTTACGGTGACATATGGGAAACGATTTTGATTCCCATCAATAGTTTTTGTGTAGAGTTACTTAGTTTGGTGTACCTACAGTATGCTTATGTGACGGCTTCGTGAAGAGTCTGTTTACACCCTGTATAACAAAATTTGTTTTTGTGTTTCCCTATGATTAACAATGAGAGGTTTTCATTTTAAGAATTAAAAAAAAAAAATAGTTTCCAACAACTCTATAGATGGCGTTGACCCGACTACGTTACTAGTGTCAAAGTCAAAACGCTTGGCATGTGTTAACGCTGTGGGCTTTTCGGAATACCTTTAAACGCTAACATAGAATTTTCCATGAAATGTAAGAACTGTCTAAACAGCTCTTTCCAGGCTTCTAAAGGCCTGGAGCGGTGATTCAAAGCCTTGCTATGAGAATCGGCGGTTTTGTGGACTGTAATAAACTTTATGTGGCGGCTACGTTGATTTTGAAGGAAGCAAATTTATATTATGGAGAAACAGGAACAATAGGGGGACACGGAATGCAGCGCCTTACCTTTTTGTAGAAGCCTGGCGTCGACTCCTGCTGTAAGGGACTTCCACGTCCTCGGCGTACAGGTTAACCACGCGGCGGCCAGCGTGGTTCCACGGATTAAAGATTCCTTTCCTTTTGCAGCACTTCAAATCAATGTAGCTTGATATTTAGGTGGATCTAATTTTAATTTTAGACCTAGAACCCTAGATTTATCACCAAATCTAGACTTATTTGCGGTAAAGCCCTGGAGAGGTGCTTTCGCGGCGGCGGAGTAGACGAAACTTGTCAATATGGCGTCGGCCACGTTGAGTTCTCTTCCAGCCTTGTATTGCTGTTTCGCTCTGACCTATGGTAGACGCTGCAGGAATGAGTAGGAAGGAAGGAAACTGATGGGAAACTACCGCCACATTCTAATAAAAGTTAAAGACATTTACCCTTCTTTTTGGTTAGTCGGTTGAACAAAAGAAAAAGATTTAAAGTATATAGGTTCGGATAAAGCGATGTATATGGCGACAACATTCTCCCGACCTTAAAGGGTTGCCTTTAACGATGTATACAGTAAGATTTACAAATTTACTATTATATAACTAGGCGATAAGATCTGATCCAGACAGAGTCAGTTTTAATCATTTATTCGCGGGATTATATGCTCTAAAAGAATCAGAGAATTTAACATAAATTTACCTATTTGTAATAAAACTATCTCTAAGCTAACCTAAGGTATGAGAATTGCGCTCTCACTGGCTCGGTAAAAGGCACACACGGACCACTGGGCGGACCAGGCTACCTTTAGACGTTCTAACGGTAAGAGACCGGGTTGTGCCATCCTTCGCGGTATGAACAGCCTCCACCACACCTAGAGGCCAAGCAAATGGTGGAGCATTATCGACAATCAATATAACTACTGATCCCAGTGGGATCGGAGTGGATGGAGTATTCCACTTGGATCTGCATTGCAGTTGATGCAAATATTCCACCCGCCATCGCTGCCAGAAAGACTGTACCATCTTCAGCAAGAGAGAATGTCTGTCCAGCAAACTAACGTTCTCTACTTGGGGTGCTGGCAGAGAGGAGAGGGGTGCAGTATTAAGAAAATGAGCCGGCGTGAGAGCCAATGGCTCTGAAGGGTCTCTACTCATAGCGGTCAGCGGACGCGAATTTACAAGTGCCTCGATTTGCGTTAGCACCGTCAACAGCTCTTCATATGATAATATTTGTTGACCGATAACCTTGAACAAATGAGACTTTACCACCTTTACCATGCTCTCCCAGCAACCACCCATATGAGGGGATTGGGGTGTTATGCGTTTCATCTCTATGCGACTTTCTGAAAGCTCATATTCAAGATGCGGGCGATGCTCATCGAGGAACTTGTAAAGATCGCGAAGATATGAACTACATCCGACAAAATTAGTACCATTGTCAGTATAAATATACTGCACAGGGCCGCGACGCGCTAGGAATCGCTTCAGAGCAGCAAGGAAATTGGCGGTACTTAACTCCGAAGCGATTTCTATATGCAAACACCTAGTTGTCAGACACGTAAAAATACAGAGCCAAGCCTTGCAGCTTTTAATACCTCTTCTACGAACCGGTGTATACTGGAGAGGGCCAGCATAATCACATCCAGTATGCGTGAATGGCTTGTCAACTTGGGTGACGCGGAACTCGGGCAGATCTGACATGATTGGAAAAGATGGGCGTGGTTTTGCTCTGAAGCACGTATTGCACTTATGGATACGGTGCCGAATGACACGTCGCGCTGCCAGTATCCAATACTGATTCCTAAGTATGGACATGAGCAATTCGGGGCCGGCGTGTAAATGCTTTCGATGATAATAATCGATTAAAATATCAATCACGTGATCGTGTCTAGGTAATACATACGGATGTTTCTGTGCGTAATTGATTTTTGCGTAAGTCAACCGACCGCCGACGCGGATAACACCGTTTGCATCTAAAAACGGTTTTAGTCTTTGCATAGCGGGGGAACAGTTTTTACTGTTTTTTAATTTATTTATATCGTCAGTAAAGTAAACTTGTTGTAATGCTGATATTATTTTAGTTTCAGCAAAATCTAAATCATATTTGTTTATGTAAGATCTGCGCGATAATAATTTTAAAAAGCGGTACATATAGACAATTATGCGGAGTAACTTCGACCATGAAGAAACACGTTGAGTGAGCTCATAAATAGGCGATGGCGATGGCGATGTTGCTTCACCTACTGTTATAGCGTTCGCAGAAGCCTTCAGCTCCGGCACTTCACTAATGTCTTCGCAATCGAATTCAGAAATAGGCCACTCCGATGGATGCTTAGATGCCCATGGGGGTCCGGTAAACCACAGAGGGTGATTGACTAGTAGCGCGGGTGATAAACCTCGCGATAAACAATCAGCAGGGTTTTCAATGCCTGCCACATGATGAAAACAACTTGCGGGAATATTATCGACAACTTTTGCGACGCGATTTGCCACAAAGGTTTGCCAGCGGTGCGGAGAAGAATTGATCCAACAAAGAACGATTTTCGAGTCGGTAAACGCGAAGATATTTGAAATTTTGTACCTTGGGTCAAAATTGTTTAACACATTACGCATAAGCGTAGATAATAAAACTGTAGCACACAATTCTAAGCGAGCAATTGAAATAGTTTTAAGAGGCGAAACTTTCGATTTTGAACACACAAGCCTAACTGTAGTATTGTCGTTATTTTTGACATGCAAGTATACAACGGCGCCGTAAGCTCGCTCACTTGCATCAGCGAATCCTAAGAGGTTTGCTACACAACCCTGCACTACCCCGAGATGCCGCGGAATGCGTATCTCGTTGAGCGCGGGAAGTTCGCTACAGAACTGCCTCCAGAGGTTTACGATGCGTTGCGGGGGGGCATCGTCCCAGTCGCACTTCAATAACCATAATTCCTGAATGAGGAGCTTGGCATAAAGTATGACGGGGGCCACCAGCCCTAGATTGTCCCATAAGCGTGCTACGACGGACAAGATACTGCGCTTAGTACAGCTTGAGCCTGGCTCCGCAACCTTAAATTTAAAAACGTCATCGGATTTGTCCCAATGTGTACCGAGAACCTTGTCAAGTACATCTTTATCAATCTCGAGATCTGACGAAGCTCGATGCGAGGCGGGAATAGCGCGAAGGACAGCGTCCGAGTTACTTGTCCATTTTACGAGGTCGAACTGACCGCATTTAAATAATTGTATAAGTTCGATACATGAATTGATAGCGACGTTCTCGTCTTCCTGCGCTGAATCATTTGACATAATGCTGTAGCAGACGTCATCCATGTACGTGGAAGCCAATGCTATGGCAGCTGCAGTTGGGAATCTCTTACCTTCATCAGCAATCAGCTGACGAACAACGCGGATTGCGTGAAATACGGACGACTTCATACCGAACGCAACACGTGCCAGTTCAAAAACCGTCAATTTATCTTCCGGATGGAAGCGATAAATGAATCTTTGATATTTGCGGTCTCGCTCTAACATTCCCAATTGAAGAAACATTTGTCTACAATCTGCTGAAACAGCGATTTTGAATAACCGAAAAGTCAATAGAATGTTATTCAAGTCGCCCTGTAAATTAGGGCCTGAATGAAGAACATCATTCAAAGACAAACCTGTGCTAGTTTTACAACTAGCGTCTAAAACCATGCGGACTTTTGTGGATGTCTTATCCAGACGCTGAACACAATGATGTGGTACGAAGTAAGAAGCGGCGTGGGTGGATAATACCTCATTACTGTCAATGGGCCCTACTTCGGTTACATAACCCTTCTCAATGTATTCACGAATGATATCATCATAGGCAGTGCGTAGAAAGCTTGACTCTAACTTCTTTTCTAAGCACAAAAAACGTCGACGCGCTGTGGAGAAAGAATCTCCCAATTTATAAACATCGTCGCGAAACGGAAACGCAACGGTGTACCTACCACTAGAATCACGCGTAGTAGTAGTGCGGAAGTGAATTTCACATTCAATGTCATCTTGACTGGTGGGGGTTGGCGCGGAAATTTCCTCGAGTTCCCAGAAACGCTTGAGGAGGTGGTCTAAATCGCCTTCTCCTAAAGCGCAACATGCGGTGGTAGACTTAGAGAAGGGCAGTGCGGGCGCGGAACCCATTATAATGTAGCCTAACACCGTTTGTATTGCGGGCGGTATTCCATGCATGCTGCTATGTACCTTTTCCGGTAACAACAGATGCGGAAAAATAGATGCCCCGAGCAGAACATCAACAGCGGTGGGAGTGGCGAACGTACTGTCCGCGAGCGGCAATGATACGATGTGGGTAAAGGCAGCTTCGTCCACGGGAACTGTGGGCAGGTTATCCGTGATGCGATCTACTACAAATCCCGATACGTCGAAAGAAACGTTTTTGTCAAAGCGAGAAAATATTTTAAAGTCAGTGGAACCTTTGATAGGCTTTTCAGAACCACCAAACCCTCGAACAATCATTTGCGTATTTTTATTATAATTCAAACCTAACCGGTTACAGCACGCCGTACTTATAAAATTACTCTGCGATCCAGAATCCAACAGGCATTTTACAATATGGCTCTGTCCATTACGATCGTGAATAACAACTTGAGCGGTCGATAGCAATATCGTTGTGGGACGAATACATCGCGCAGCGCGGTTGCCTTCATTAATATTAAACTGCAAAGGCGCAGCAATGGATGTGTGCAAGGACGATACTCTCGGCTCGCTCGCGGCAGGCGCCGGTGCCTGTGTAGACGGCGGCGCCTGTGGCGGCGTGGCGCACTCGCTAGGTATCGCGGGTTCGAATCTGGACACCGGCACCGATTCACTGTTATGAGATTGTGTGGCGGTTTGATTAGGAACCTTATTGAAATGCAATAAGGAGTGGTGTTTTTGATGACAGTTGCGGCATTTGAGCGTTGAATTACAATCGCGAGATTTATGTTTAATGCTTAAACAATTAATACATGCACCGTTATCTTTCACGCATTTAAAACGTGCGGACGGGGACATCTCAGTGAATTTTTGGCACTTGAAAAAGTGATCGTGCACAATATTGTCACAAAGGCATTTTTTGCTAGCAGGCGCGATGGCTACATAACTCTGCGGGTTCGGTACATTATTGCGGGATTTAACAGAACTACGCTTGGAAACACCAGCTGAGCTAGGCTGTGTGTTTTGATAAATCCTATGTTGACTCCTAATGAACTCGGTCAGCTGACTAAAAGTAGGCAAAGAAACTTCACGATATTGCGACTCAAAAGCACGTATCGTTTCTCCGTCTAATTTTTTTAGTGCTATGTGCAAAAATACAAAATCTGTCAAGTCATCTATTCCAAGAATTTTAATTGCGTTTGCTGCAGTGACATACTGGTCCATAAAAGTTTGCATATTAGATGCAGAAGCGGGGCCATTTATTTTAAGATTAATCATTTGATCTAGATACGTAGAAGCGAGTATGCGTTTATCCTGATACCTATCCACGAGACACTTCACGATTACTTGATAGTTTTCAGGACACGGCGCGATGCCTGAAAATACCGTTTGCGCTTTAGTAGAAAGCTTTCCTATCAGATAGTACAGTCTCTCAGCGTCTGTCAACGATGGATTATCGTGTATTGTAGACTTGTAGCTTTCATAGAATAGGGGCCAATTGCGAATGTCGCCGTCAAATGACAGTATTTCGATTGGCGCTAAACAAGGCCGTTTAGACCTAATAACTTTCTGATCATCATACTGACCAGAAGCGTCAGCGTTCACCCGCGAAGGCACTGGCTCAACCCGCTTCAACACACGTTTGATACGGCAAAATAGATCATCAAAGGCAATCAGTGGTTGATAGTTAGGCTTCGCGGATGGATTAATTTCTAAAAGTAGCCTATTGTACTGGTTGACGAGATCCCTAAATTCAGATCGAGTTTCATCAATGGTCTCGACTGAATCCAGAAAACTTTCCACCATTTCGCTTTCAACGTGGGCCTTTTGCGCCTTTTCGAACACGATTTGAATTGTTTCGAAAAGGGCATTTCGTTTTGCTTCTACAAGAATAAGTTCTGAATTTAAATGCGATGAGGCGCATTCATCAGTTTTGTAATCCTTATCACGAGCGGCAGGTTGAGGCATCTTGATTTATTACAATGAAGTCTTATAAAACTGTTCAAGTAAGTAGATCGGAATGCACAGAGTGAGCTCTCAAACCTAGCGTAAACAACCTATATTCTATAACTATAACGCGTGCGCGGTAACAAGCAGCTAATGTAGTTAACTGATAATATTAAAAACCAGTTCTTTGTGAAGTCGTAGCCGTAGGTACTTTGTGCTAATTATACGATGCGACTGTGAATGAAGTTAAGTTATGTAAGTATGGTAAGTTAGTAAGATACAACAATGTGACGTATAATTTATCACACTTATTTTTTGATTAGATGAATTTAATGACACGAGTGTAATTAATCAGCTGAATCTGAACGAATTCAGATCCGAGAGCGGGGTTCCCTAGGGAATGAAATGAAGCTCGTCTAGTAATGAAATATGAAAATAGAAAATAAATCCGGCTCGAAGGACCAAATGTTAACGCTGTGGGCTTTTCGGAATACCTTTAAACGCTAACATAGAATTTTCCATGAAATGTAAGAACTGTCTAAACAGCTCTTTCCAGGCTTCTAAAGGCCTGGAGCGGTGATTCAAAGCCTTGCTATGAGAATCGGCGGTTTTGTGGACTGTAATAAACTTTATGTGGCGGCTACGTTGATTTTGAAGGAAGCAAATTTATATTATGGAGAAACAGGAACAATAGGGGGACACGGAATGCAGCGCCTTACCTTTTTGTAGAAGCCTGGCGTCGACTCCTGCTGTAAGGGACTTCCACGTCCTCGGCGTACAGGTTAACCACGCGGCGGCCAGCGTGGTTCCACGGATTAAAGATTCCTTTCCTTTTGCAGCACTTCAAATCAATGTAGCTTGATATTTAGGTGGATCTAATTTTAATTTTAGACCTAGAACCCTAGATTTATCACCAAATCTAGACTTATTTGCGGTAAAGCCCTGGAGAGGTGCTTTCGCGGCGGCGGAGTAGACGAAACTTGTCAATATGGCGTCGGCCACGTTGAGTTCTCTTCCAGCCTTGTATTGCTGTTTCGCTCTGACCTATGGTAGACGCTGCAGGAATGAGTAGGAAGGAAGGAAACTGATGGGAAACTACCGCCACATTCTAATAAAAGTTAAAGACATTTACCCTTCTTTTTGGTTAGTCGGTTGAACAAAAGAAAAAGATTTAAAGTATATAGGTTCGGATAAAGCGATGTATATGGCGACAACAGCATGGTTGCCAGCTCAAGGGTTTTACCCCTAAATTCAGGGAATTGTTAAAAGGGACATTTTTAGGGACAAGATTAGGGGGATTTTTAGGGGCTTCAAATATTTTTAGCATGTTTTTAAATAGTACTTGCTATTAAATTGATAACAAAGCGTGTGTTTGTAGTTTTGTGCATAGAATAAACGTAGACGGCTGGTCGTAGGCCTTCCCCATGGTATGCCATCAGTGAGAGAGAGAAGTTGAGAGCCTGAGAATCTTGATGTTCATCAGGTTCTGGAGCAGCGTATGATGATGAATCTTGATCTTTGGATGTTATGATATGGGATGTTGTGGGAGGTTGAGATGATTTTTTTCCATGGAAATATGGATGGAATGGCTGTTTGCTTCAATATTTTTGATGCCACATCTAAAAATAGGTAAACTATTGTTTTTTGTTGTTAGCCTATTTAGTCCAACTGCTGGGCAAAGGCGTCACCCAATTCTTCCCATCTCTTCTGGTGTTTTGCCTCCTCCGGCCAAACACGTAAACTATTATTAGAATCTAATCTGAGATAGAATAAATTAATCTCTGTTGAATTTTGAACCTAAGAAAATACCTACAATACTAAACATTGATGAACTTACTTGATTGTAACACTGATAGATAATGGTGTTCTTACAAAATCATTTGGTTTAAAGTGTGCTGAGCATATGTGCGAATTTCTTTTTATGGCCCGTCCAGGTTTGAAATGAACAATGGCTTGTACCCATTGCGCTTTACGACTTTCATCTTTAGGAAAAAGATGTATACCTTCATTTGTACATAAATCCACAAGGCAACGACTTCTCTTCTTTTTCTCTTGGGACATTTTCTTTCTGGCGTGGAAAACCCTAAAAAATGTTGTTTTTTTTTTCCCTTTATGTTTAGTTACATATAGAGGCTATTTTCAAAATATCAATGTGATGTGACAATGACATTACTTTTTTTATGTACGTTTCATTTTACGTTCTCAAAATGACATACAAGTGAAATAATCAGAAAATTTTGTCACGTTCCGTTCCTTCCAGTAACGTACCCCAGTCAGCGCCATCTATCCAGCGACTAGGGGAGTTGAAAAAGAAAATCCCTCATTAAACAACACAATACCTTTACGTTTTAGGGAGGAACAAAAAAAAGTGGTTCAGATTTAAATTTTTAAAAGCAATTCATATTGTGTTCGTTTTTTATGACGTGTTCGTGTTGGTATGTTGTTAAATTAGTTTGTCAACGTATTTCTCCGAAAAAAATGGATGGAATTGATTTAATAGAACAAATGAAAAATTATTTAAAATTCGACTTGGATATTTAAATTTACTATGACTTTTACTTACCGTATAAGAACTGAGTGGGGAACCAGAACGAAGTAATACCACCCTTTTCTGTGGCACTGATCTGTGATTTTCGAAGGAAATTCCATAGATCTGAAATATAAAGGTACTTAGTGTACTAACTCGTCATTTTCCTGCTATTGTCCCATTATATTTGGAGTTGGTGCAACACGTTTTCGTGTTCCATTCTCCCCTCTCAAATGTCACGGAATCATTTACTTCTTTCTCTTTCATATCGTTCTTCTCCCTCTCCATCCATTAACATTCATGTCCATCACTCATTTAGTCACATGCGTTTCATCCAAATAAGAAAAAAAGCGGCCAGGTGCGAGTCGGACTCGCCCATGAAAGGTTCCGTAACAGCAAGTAACATATTATAAAAGTTCTTGCAGTTCGTTGTAAATGAAAAGTAAATCCTGGTTTACGATTCATGACGTATTAAAAAAAACTACTTACTAGATCTCCTTCAAACCAATTTTAGTTGGTAGTTTACATGGTAATGTACATCATATTATTTTTTTTTAGCTTTATCATTATCTTATTTTAGAAGTTACAGGGGGGGACACACATTTTACCACTTTAGGAGTGTCTCTGTTTACCCCACACGCAAGGGTTTGACGAAAAAAAAATGTTGAGTTGCAGTTCTATGTATGGGGAACCCCCTGAATTTTTTTTTTTTTCTATTTTTGTGTGAAAAGTTGAATACGGTTCACAGAATACATGTACATACCAAGTTTCAACAGCATAGCTTTTATAGTTTCGGAAAAAAGTGGCTGTGACATACGGACGGACTGACAGACAGACAGACAGACAGACCGACCGACAGACAGACCGACAGACATGACGAATCTATAAGGGTTACGGAACCCTAAAAATCCCTTCCTCCTTATTCCTCCTCCGGCAAGCCGCAGGAGGAAGTAGATTTCGGAGAAGGTGCTGCAGCGTCCGACTATTGAAAATTTGTGTAAAGAGTTGTACTTATGTGTACAACCTACAAAAAAAATATGACTTCAAAATCTTGCTTGTCACCCATATACATACGTATACATATTTATATCCCCGTAGGTGAGAGACCAATAGGTAGATTTTTATTTTCAAATCTACCCAGAAAAGGACTACTTTAATAATATTATAAAGATATAAATCTTGTTTCTAAGTTTGTATGTAGAGGACAAGCTTACACAGAAATCGTAATCTTCGGAACTATACATATTCTGCTGATTGCTGCCAACAGTCTTTGAGTATAATAGCTGCAAGATACGGACAGAACGAACTTATATGTTCTGTTTTTGCCATCTGGTAACGGAACCCTACACCCTAGGGGTTGTGAAGGTCAGATAAGCAGTCAATCCATGTAACAGGTACTCAGCTGTATCCAATTAGACTGGACGTCGAAGCGATAAGTTTTCGCTGGAAAAAATATTTATCACTCACGTTTCCGATCTCCTATGACCTGCAGTGAATGTCCGATGATTGGTAGTGCCCCAGGTAACTCAGGGGGCGCATTGGGATGCTGTCTCAACCACGGCCACGCAGCATACACTGCGCATAGTAATATCACTGAAACCACTATCAACATTTTACGAATCTAACGACACAAAACGATGTAATATGGGGACAAAATAGGCTTAAACTTGTATTTATACAATTACTGTTGCTCATCTGGTTAAGAGGAAACAGGGGCTGCGATTCATCATATAAATTCATTTCCATTTTTTTCCTAAATAATGCATAAAGAGTAATCATTTTTTTTTTCAAAACATCATAGTCTACCGCTGTAGGTACGGTTTTTGTTTTTTAGCAACTTATTAGTAGCAACTTATTAGTAGGTATATAAAATGTAATCCTCCAAAAATGATAAAAATGCCGCATTAATACGGCCGTGAAAAATGAACCCTAGCTGTTAAATTTGAAAAGTTTTTAACATACAAGAAAATAATGTGAATACGGACAATCTTTCTTAAAATTTCAAAGACAAAAATAATTGAATCGGCTTAGTTTCAAGTAGAAAAAAGGAGGAAACGAAATGTTGTTGTTATTTATTTTTTTGTGATATAATCGGTGTGAGCGGCAGCTATAGAGTGCGATAGGTCGAGCACTCTACGGGGGAATGACGCATCGTGACGGCAATAGTTTCTTCAAATACCTTCCTCGCTACCCTGTTCCCTCTTAAGTAACTATTAGTGTTACACTACACGTGCCCATAAAAATAACAAGCTGCTGCTCATAACCTTCGTCCATGTGAAAATTTGGTCGTCTTAGGTTATAATTATTTGTTTATTCTTTTTCCTCACATACTAATTATTTTTTTTGTAAAAAGAATAAGATACACTTACATATATGATAACGGAGTTCCGTGATTATTTATTGTTTTGAGCTCCCTATATTTCAACGCTGTTGCAAGCGCCATGATCGGGGTTTCACTGGAGAATGCGAGTGCATGGAAAATAAATTGTTACAGGCAGACAAATCTGTCTGCTCTCTTTCTTCGTCTTTTGGAACAATATTACTTTAGTTTTAGACAGTGCATAAAACAGTGCTTAAAAACATATAACATTTAAAAATACAATAAATCATATGACACAGCTCTCATTACCCATGGCAAGGACTGGTCTGAAACTCGGGAAAAGGCAGAATTGGCACTGAGCATGGTTATGAGGTGGTTGCAACTCTCCGTACAAGAATGCTGTCTTGACGTCAAATGTCATGAAGTAGTAAGATTTGGATGCGCCAATGGCTAATAAAGTTTTTAAGGCAGACTGACTTACAACTGGGTTCTAAAGGTCTTCAAAATCCAGGTTTCCTTTCTGCTCGCAGCCACGTACGACTAATCTGGCCTTGTTTGTACTATCATCTTTAATCCGAAATACCCATATGTTCGACAAAATTTTGTGTCTTTTGGCTTCTGACCTGTCAATTACTAATACCCAGGTGTTATTTTTCTGCAGTGAATCCATTTCAGACTGTATCGCCTTCTCCCAATTTTGGATGTCGGTGCCCGTCACTGCATCTTGATATGTAAGAAATGAACAGTCATAGTCATCATTACTATCTGATGTAAACATAGTCACGCAACGACTTAGCTCGTAATCTTTGGTCCATGCTGGTGGCCTCACTTCTCTTTGTGGTCTTTCACTTGAGAGCGGTGGGTCAACTGGATCTTGACTGGAGCTGGAATAAGGAAGATTAATAGGTTCCTGAAAGAATATGTTATCATTCATTTTGTTTTTAATTTCAGGTATTACAATCTCAATTAATTATGTTTCTGGTTCAAGAGTAAAGTCTTCGGTTTTCTGAGCAAGATTATCGCCATAATCTGCTACTATTACAGAAAATTCATTCGATCATTTGCAGAAATTACAGTGTCACTAAATAAATTCTGTAGAAAGATCGAAACTTTTGAATGGTCAAGCGAGTATCAAAATAGTTTTGATATTCTCAAAGAAAAGTTAATTAATCCAACAATTTTGCAATACCCCGATTGTTCACAAGAAAATGAATTCATACTACAAACGGACGCATCTAATATGGCAATAGGATCAGTCTTATGTAACAGCGATCTAAGACCAGTAGACCACTAAATAAAGCAGAGATAAATATATAGGCAGCAGTGTGTGCATGTGTATAAAATATTTTAGACCATATTTATATGGAAGAAAATATACTATTCCAATGGATCATAAACCACTCATCTATCTATTTGGTATGAAGGATCCATCTACACGACTTTTAAAGTTTAGATTACTATTAGAAGAATACGATTACAATTTTAAATACATAAAAGGTACAGAGAATAATGTTGCTGATGCATTGAGTAGGGTTACCATAAGTTCGAACGAATTAAAGTCTTTAAATGAAAAAAAATTAAGCATAGTAATGACAAGGGCACAACGAGCTAAAATAAACTCAGAGTGCAAAACAAAATCACAATCGAGTGACAATGGTTCCCTTTATATAGCTGACGAGCCGAGGTTAGGCCAACCAAGGATAGCAGAGATATTAAAAAAAAACCTAATGAACCTGTAAAATTAAAATTTATAAAGGGTAAAGATCTAAACAAGAAAAATAAGGATTACGAAAACGAATGCTTCGCTTATGTAAAGAATGAATCTAATCTATATATCAATCTCGATTACATGTCGCATTTCTCGCGAGTCGAATTGGCGGATTTATTGAGTGATAATTGTAGAAAAATAAATATTACAGAACTGCATAGTAAAAGATAAAAATAATGTCGAATTTATTAAAGAATTGATCAATGAAATAAAAAGAAGACCACAGTGGACCGGTCCACAAATAAATATTCTGAGAGGAATAAAAATAGTCCTAGACAATGATGAAAAGACATACATACCACAACGTCATGACTATCATTTGCTGCCAACAAGTTTATATTTTAAGTTTACAATGTGAGCTCAGTAAGTATATCGAAGCGTATCCATTACGGAGAAAAGATACGGTAAGTGTAGCAAGAACATTAATTGCAAACAACTTTAAACTTAGGTATGGTTGACCCTTTACAACCATTGCTACCGATCGAGGTACGGAATTTATGTCGGAAACAATGTCAGAGGTATGTAAGTTGCAGCAAATTAATAAGCTGAATTCGACAGCATATCATCATCAATATTGATAGGTACATTAGAAAATACCCATAAGCATCTTGCAGCATTTTCACGTACTCAGTGTGATGGACATCTAGAAACATGGAGTCAATGGTTAATTTTTTGGTGTTTTTCATACAACACTACCGTCCGGAAACAAAATACACACCTTAAGAGTTATTTTTCGGTGAAACATACAATTTACCTAGTAATCTTACCAATGACGTAGTAGAACCGCTATAAAACCCAGACGACTATGTATTAGAACTTAAATATAGATTACAGTTAGCTCATAATGAAGTTAAGAATAATTTAATTTTAAGAAAAACTCAAAGGAAATTGGTATATGATAGAAAATGTAATCCTTTTTCGTATAAACCAGGTGATTTGATACTTATAAAAAATGAAACAGGTACTAAATTAAGCAAGTTATATAAAGGACCTTATACTGTGTTAAGCGATAACGATCCTAATGTCATTATAAATAAATAAAGACGATAAATTAGAGACGGTTCATAAAAATAGAACAAAGAGATATGTAACTTAAGTACCTATAACTAATCGGTTTGTTTATATTTAAGTAATGTCATGTTATGACAGAGACACACTTAACTTAATTAACATTGTTTAGATTAACAATTAACCTTCCAAAAATATACGTGATTGTCAATGTTAATGACAAGACTAAAATAACTACCTACCTTTTAAGGTAATGTTTGTAATACGTATTAAGAATCTTAACTATAATATTGCTCTAGGCAAATAAAATGTAAAACAAAAAATAAAACATTTAATATGTATATTTTGTAACAACTCCTATGATGTGCCAGATGTGATTTAATTTTGTAATATGTATATTTATTTTTATTTAATGTGTACTTTGACGGGTTTTAGAAGAGCTCGTTGCTAAATAATAACAGCCGGATAGGACTATCTTCAAGCTTAAGCCGTGCTTAACTAGGTTAGTCCCATCTGTCATAGAGTTTCTTCCGTGCCTCGGAAAGCACTTAAAGCTGTTCTCGTGTCATTTGTAGATCTTTTCTGTGAGTCCGGAGCCTGAAAATCTGACAACCAGTCTTACCAAGTGGTATTGTATTACCTAGTTACTGGGTTGTGGAGATCAGATAAGCAGTCGTTCCATGTAAAATACTGATATCCACGCTGCATCCGGTTAGACTGGAAGCGGACCCCAAAATTAGTTGGGAAAAGGCTAGGCCGATGATGACGACTTTATCGGGTTTTACATTACTTAAACTTGAAATAAACATAAATTTCTCTACTTGTTACATACTCACGCTTTTGTATGATAATGCGCAAGTACGTGTGATACATTGATTTACATTATGAGGAAAATAATATCAACGATTCGTCTAAGTGCTTTTTTTTCTCAATTTTATTAATAAGAAAGATATAATTTTACTTATGTTTCAATCAGAATCTAACATGTCTTCGTCTAAATATTCCACATCTGAAAGTTCTTCATCCGTGTCTGTACTGCTGCTGTCATCTTGCAGATTTATGAATAATTTGTCAATATCTCTACAGAGTTTGTCCCCTTAGAAAATACTCTCCTTTTTATTTGCATAACATGTTCACATGATTTTTTCCAATCACCAACAGAGATGCTTGCAAACACTTGTTCAGCCACGGCCTACAACAGTAACAAAATAAATACAGCCAAACCTGCTCATGCTTGTTAAACAACACAAACCTAAGCCAGTCTATGAAATAGATGAAGTCCTTAGAGAGCATGGTCACCTTATCACTGTGATCTAAACCCTATCGAACTGATCTGGGGCATTGCAAAACATAAAATGGCAAAAAAAAAGGATGGGAAATCATCAAATGACTTCTCCCACTCTGAGCGGAGCGGGAGGGAGTGTTAGACTCTTACTGACTAAAACCCATCCATGTTCCTTCCTCGCCTTTTACGTTCCGGGGCCGCGGTATCTCTTTCGAACAGGCCCGCAACCCCGGCAGGCTTCGGCCCTTGCGGGCCCCTCTCCTTTTGCTGACATCTCTTTGAGGCGCGCGTGGAACACGAACGCGCCGTCGACACGGCCTGTCGTACATTTTACACTTTACTTTTTACGTTACATTCTTAGAAAGAAGTCTTAGCAAAAGTTGTTCCAAGCGCGCCTCAAAGAGATGTCAGCAGAAGGGGAGGGGCCCGCAAGGGCCGAAGCCTGCCGGGGTGGCGGGCCTGTTCGAAAGACCACTGTAACTCCTGAAAGCCAGAATCAACAGTTACGACTACCAGAAAAGGGCCGGGACAATGAAGCTCGACGAAGTCTCAGAGAATGAATTTAACTGTCTTGGATCCCGCAACGAAATTAATCAAAAAGTATAGCGGGGGAGTAGGAAAAATGTTAATTTCCACTTCCCTCCATATATCAGCAGGAGACAGAACGAAACAAGGCCAATAGGCACATAGTGACGTTTTATAACCTGCAAAAGCTAGTATTTTGATAAAAGTTCTTGCCAGTTCGTGTTTTACAATTGTTGGTAAATGCGACTGAACTAACGATAAAATGAGCCCTCACCCCGATCGGCCCTTTTTTTTTTTTAAGGATGGGAAATCATCAAATGCCCCCCCCCCACTCTGGGCGGAGCGGGAGGGAGTGTCAGACTCTTACTGACTAAAAACCATCCATGTTCCTTCCTCGCCTTTTACGTTCCGGGGCCGCGGTATCTCTTTCGAACAGGCCCGCAACCCCAGCAGGCTTCGGCCCTTGCGGGCCCCTCTCCTTTTGCTGACATCTCTTTGAGGCGCGCGTGGAACACGAACGTGCCGTCGACACGGCCTGTCGTCGTCGTTAGACGGCCGGACGGCTAGCGAGCCCATAGCCAGCCGTCCACAGGCCCGCATCTACGGTGGCCGGTAGCCACCACGTGGCCCCCGACGCCCGTTGCGTCTCCCGCGGCGGCCGGGAAGAGAGGATCTCTCCCTCTCTCGTTCCGCCACCTCCTTCGCTAGCATGACTGCTTCGCAGAAGGAGGCGACGGCTTCCCATTCCGTCTCGCTCCGGACCATGGATTGAACCAGGGCCAGACGCGAGAGGTCGCCGCCGCCGATCGCCGCCACGAGGACACGGCGGAGCTCCGCCCACGCGGGGCAGACTTCCACCGTGTGCTCCACCGTGTCCTCCGGTCGATCCTCGCAGTGGAGACACCCGGGCGATTCCTCCCGCCCGATTCGGTGCAGGTACCTCCCGAAACATCCGTGTCCGGTGAGGACCTGCGTCAGGCGGAAGGTGAGGACGCCGTGGCGCCTCTCCAGCCACTCCTCAAAGAGGGGACTTACCGCCACTATCGTGGCGTGCCCTACCCCGATCGGCCCTCAAAATGACATCATCACACATCGCGCTCTATAATTAATGATAAACTTTTTTATAACCGACCATTATAACTCAAAATAATGAAACCACACCATGTAGTAACACACCGTAAAATTGACAAATACTTTATATGTATTGTAATATCTCTAGCGATATTGTAAAATCTCGAAATATTGTCAAACGAACATACTGCTTACAACAAAACGCATTATTTTTCGCAAAATGCATGCGATGATAGTCAACTCACGCAGTGTGGAGATAGGAGGGGTCCCCCTTGCCCAGTGGTATAACTCTCATGAAAAGATCATGTACCATGCCTGAGAAATAACGATTAATATTACCTAACCATAACACACTTTATATTCCCATAAAAAGCGTAGTCGACAGAGCCCCACTTCGCGGGGGCCCGGGTGTTTCCGAGTGCAGGGTTTAAAGGAACCGAACTAAGCTAACGGGGGGGGGGGGGGTGCCCCAAGTCCCGATTATGGGAGCAGAATACTTCCGTATGTCAGTTGACAATATTTCGAGAGTTTACAATATCGCTAGAGAGAAATACGTTATGTTGTAATATAACGTGTTTGAAAATTTTACGGTGACATATACATACATAATTAATACCAGTTACGTAAGTAATACAAAGTGAAAAGTGTTCCTATTAATAAAATGATCTGTGATAGGACCCGATGCACATAATTGAGTAAATTGTTACTTCCGTATTACAATGTAAGGCACTTACATTGTAATATGCTGTTTTGGGAAGCTGGTTCCGTAAATATGGAAACTTTTTTATAGTCGTTTTCTGTATTTCTACCATCATATTCAAAAGAACAACTTGGTCTTTTGATTCGGAAAATCGTTTGCTGTATTTTTTTTAATAACGAAAGCGATAGAGAAATACAAAATCTCAGACGTAACGTAAGTTATTATTATTTTACTATTTTTTTTACTTTATTACTTTAAAAAATTCCAAGGGATTGTACCTACAACCAGGGTAAAAAGCATCCTATGTGTTAATCTTGGTGTTAACTTGAAACGATACACTTTTAAAGTACTTCAATCTGATACAAAGATGGGGGTGCTACAAGAGAACATGAGAACATTTGGCCAATTATTCTTTAGGAATTGTCAGGTGTCTGTTGGTACAGTCTGCTAAATACATATCGCATTTCTAAAAATGGAGTTTGGGAATGAAGTTTACTTTTTAAGATAATTAAATCATTTGTCTATATCGCTGCTCAAGGTCCCATCCATATCTTTAGTTAAATTTTAATTGTAGCTGTCAAACAATAGGCTTTGTTCAAAAAGTCTCATTTGTATATTTCCATATATTCAATTCAAATTAGTTTGGCGCCGAATGGCGCAGCTGTAGTGAGGCTGCCTTACGTTCTTAGGGTCCCGGGTTCGAATACTGGTAGGAGCTAATGTTTTTATGATGAGCATGGACATTTGTTTCCGAGTCATGGGTGTTTATATGTAAATTACAAACAAAAAAAAGTATATCAACTGTCTGGTGACCACGACACAAGCCTTGCTTAGTGTGGCACTAGATGGTGTTGTGTGTAATGTCGATATTTATTTTTAATCATTATTTAAAACATAGTATTTTAAGAAAGATAATGTTGGATTTTGTTTTGGCGTTCACTATAATTCCCGCCAAACCGCCAGCGACCCAAACTGGGCACCAATCAACGCGCCAGTGCGCCCACGCAGGAGAGCGCGGCGCTAACGTCAGTCGCTTCGCCGAACGAGCCGAGCATGCCTCGCCGTCAATCGCATGCGCTCAAAACTAACAAAAACCTCAAAACAACTAATACCTAATCGAGTTCCTAAACAATAATAATTTCCCTAACACGGCCTGAATCTGAAAACCCTAAAACCATCAGTCCGTCCCGGGAGGAGTCGAAGTAGCATCATCATCCAGGATCCTGGGCGCAGAGGCCCTACTTCCTAACGTTTCGTCCATACGGACGGATCTATCCGTCTCTCTCGCGCACGTCTGCAGACGAGTGCGTGTGAGAGACGTGGACAGATCCGTCCGTATGGATGAAACGTTTGGGAGTAGGGCCTCAGAACTGGTCGGCGGCGGGTAAGTGAAGCCAACTATTTCAAATATACCAACTATTCAATACATTTTTGGTAATATCGAGTCAAGAACAACCCAGTTATATGGTCATAAACTCATTAGGTACACATTTTCACATAGATTTGTTCAATCATTTCGTAATTTCACTTAAGACGCCTGCGTCAAACGCTCGCAACTACAATTCGAAGCGAAGGGAAAAGTCCGTCGAAATATTGTTATCTCTGTTGCACATTCCCCCGCGCGGTGCGCAGTTGCGCGTGAGCCTGTGTGAATAGTGTTTATCTAAGTATGTGTGTGTGAATAGGTAGTGTTTACCTTTTTATATAGTAATTATTATCATGTTTATTATTTGCTTTATTTTTGGTAGTTACTTTGGGCAATCGTTAGTATATGAGCAGAATAGTAATACGTTTTTAGGAAATTTGTCTACAACGTTTTTATCTCAAAACCTAGATTTTGTAAAAAAAAGATCTGGGTTACTTACCTTCTTTTTCGTAAGTATGTATAAATAACAGCATTTTCGGCTAAGAATTATAAAAATAAAAAGAAGGATTTCCAAAGGTACACATTTATTTTAATCAAATCGTGTAAGGTGATCATAGTTATTTGCTAAATGATTGTGAAAATAAAATATTATGGATTTATAACATTTGAGCAGCGGTGGCCCAGTAGTGGCGTCCCCGATTTACGAACAGAAAGTCGTGGGGTCGTGGGTTTGAACACTTCGAACCCATACAGGCGCATTACGTTTTGTAGTTATTACACCACTGCTCTCGAAACGGTGAAGGAAAACATTGCATCGTGAGGAAACCGGCATGTCCTAGAACCAAAAATTCGATGCCATGTGACCTCTACCAATCCGCACTGGGCCCGCGTGATGGAATATAGCCCATTATTTCTCATAGAGAAGAGACCTGTGTCCCAGCAGTGGGAACATTAATAGTCTGATGATGATACTGTTGATGATGATAAGATTTGAACTTCCCTACTTCATTGACAACTGCCTAACAGTTATAAAAATAAACATGATATTATGAGTCAGCAAAACATTATATTATTATTTAAAATGAAATTAATAATTTAGTGAACGACAAATTGTATAACATTTTAGAGAAATAGGTAGGTATCATTTTTCTCTTGTAAAATTAACCTTTGATTTAATTTTTGAATAAGTATTAGGTACATTTATTACTGCTTTATTTTCCGTATCCTTTTGTTGTTTGCATTCATGATACCTAATTAATTAATTACAATAAGGATTTGGACAATCTTTTTTTGATAAAATTATTGTCGCACTTGTCAGCTTGGTGAAGTAGGTACCTAGTTCCCTGGGCCGTGAAATAATAAAGACTCAAAGGACGCTTGTTTTCCTTTTTTTCCCGTATTTTAGTCTGGAAACTGATAGCTCCTGGGGGTCTAAAATGGTCATAATATGCAACACAAAAAAAAATTAAAATGGACTTTAATACCATAAACATAAAGTCCATTTTGAGATTTTCCTTAACGTGAATCATATTATTATTCTGCTAAAGTGGCCATTTTAGACCCCCGAAAATATTTGAATCAATCATATTGAAGACGTTTTGACTAGTTCTGCTTCTTGATGAGAAAATTATGTGGATCTAATTAGTATCGAGGTTGACTGCCCAGGGTTGCCAGGGTCACCAAGGCAGAACAATAGCTTACCCATGCACGTCTAACCATAAAATCCCAACAAAATATAGAATTCAAAAATAAAAGAATTTTCATGAAAATATTCTATAATTATGATAACTTACTACAAAATGTAGTCGTATTTAGTCTATGGGCGCTTTCAATTTAGAAGTTTCGCTTTTCGCGGCAACCGTGCGGCGCCGGTACCGCAGCGCATATCGACGCCGCACTGCCGCGCGCTTTGTATGAAAACAGACGAACGTCCGCACGCAGACGACAAACGCACTGCTTCGGCGCGGCATGTGGCAACGGCGCGACACGAAACGTCTATCATTGAAATCGTCCTAAATGAATAATAATAGTAATTATAAGTAATCATGTTTATTATTTGCTTTATTTTTGTGTGTTACTTTCGGCAATCGTTAGTGTATGTGCAGAATAGTAATGCGTTTTTAGGAAATTTGTCTACAGTGCTTTTATCTCAAATGTTAGAAAATCTCAAAATCTATGCAAGCTTGGTAGAAAAAAAGTCTGCGTTACTTATACCTACCTACTTTCTGGTATGTAAAAAATCAGAATAAGGTTTGCCTGAAAATCTGAAATCTAAGTAGGTACCTACCTACCTACTTACGACCGTCATAAGTTTGACGTCCTTAGGATAATAACAGCATTTTCGGCTAAGAATGATAAAAAATAAAAAAACATAGTTTTTTCAAGGTACACATTTATTACACCTACCTACCTACACATTTTTTTTTTTTTATTCATAAATACCTAGGTGAGTAATAGAGATTGTCACATTGTTCAAAAAAAGGTAGTATTGTGTAAAGTGTATTTATTGTAGGTATTTTCGATTATGAACAAGAGATCTGCGGGCCTGAAATGGCCGCTTTGGTAGAACATAATATGAATCACGTACAAAAATTTTAATTCTTAAAATGGACTTTATACTCATTACCATAAAGTCCATTTTAAGATTTGAATGTTTAAAGTAAAAAAAATCTTAAAATGGACTTTATGGCCATAGTCATAAAGTCCATTTTAAGATTTATTTCTTACGTGATTCATATTATGTTCTGCTAAAGCGGCCATTTTAGACCCCATGTGTAGGTAAGTATTTTCTTGGTCGAAGTTTAAAAAAATGATGAAAACAAAAGGTAAGGTAGATACTGTGAGATACATCCCAACGCAGCAACGTTCAGAATCCATGTTGATAAACAAGGTATATTTCTATACCTATTTTGTAAACTAAATCTAACGAAATCGCAAAGGAAATATCGAAGTCCGTAAACAAAACAAAAGTCGCAATAAATTAGGTAGGTGGGTCACTCTATTCCAAATCACAAGGAAAATCCAAATCCAAATTTGTAGCATAAATGTCAAGAAGTGTAAGAAATATTACGATACATTATTGGTAACCAATACACACGCACAACGCAATCTAGTAATCGTACGAATTGCCCGGCGACGCGCGGCCCGGCCGCGGCCGGCTTGCGCACGCACACATTATACATTTGTCACTATACTAAGTTAACACATCAAAAATGTTCTGTCCCGCCCCCCGCGCCCCGCTCTAGCTCAACGCTTGATGCGATAGCACGACTAGCCGCTGAACATTTGAGATTATTTTAATGTGTGCCGTAATACCAAAAATTATGAATGAAAACTCGAAGCTTTTCGAATTTTTTTTTGACATTTTGTAACTTAACAATATAAGTCATGTTTCCAAAGAAACAATATTAAAAATACTACTGTTTTTAGTATAGAAAAGATGCGGTGAAACCATCGTATTTATACTGTGAAACTGTGAGAAATTCAATCTGTCTACAATCCGTTTCAGGTAAGTATTTTGTAAAAAAAATGAAATGGGAACCTAGATAAATGCTGTCTTGTTCTGAATACCAGCATAATAAGGTGGAAATATGCCCAGACTGAAAATGATTTTGGTATTACGTTTGTATGGACAATTCATGTGTCGCTGGGCTCTTAAGAGTAAACAATTTGACGGTACGAACTAGGTGGTGGGCGGGGTTAAAATGCATGCTATCTTATCCGACATCACTAGCGAAAGGGATAGACGCTGTGATGAGCAGTAAGGAGCTAGTGCGCCTACACATACGCATTCCTGACGCTGAGTGACGCATACATACGCGGCGTCATTGAATAGTAGCGGCGTGTCATTGCGTGCTATCCACGTGTCATTGTGTGCTATCGGTCGTGCGTATGCGATTCATTGATTGCGGCCTCGGTGTCTGCGACTGAGACAATATGGTCGGGGATACCATCGAAAAGCGGTGACGTTTCGGATTTCAGCATATCGCTTACTTTCCTCCAGTCGGTAGTGAGAATGGTGGGAGGGGGCTGGCTGGGGTCAATGATACCCCAGCGAGGAATTAAGTGCATGAGCACAGGACGGTGATCGGAGTGGAGCTCGTGTAACGTCTCAATCAAGTGTAACCGAAGGTTCACATTTTTGAGCAGCGCTATATCGAGCACGTCAGGATGATAGCTGGGAGTATCGGGATAATAGGTGTGCTCCATAGGAGCGACCGCGTCGAAATTTAGAGACTTGCCTAGATCGTCGACTTTCCCTCTCGGGTTCGTCATTCTACTGTTCCAGGCTGGGTGTTTAGCATTAAGATCGCCCGCGATGATCACGGAGTCACTTAAGCGAAAAGTTTTGCACAAGGTAATTATTCACTTAAAGTATTCAAACGCACTTTTAATACTTGTTTACAATAATTATAATGCTTTTAATTAATAAAGAAAATGTCATTTTATAGATAAAACCAAAGTGATCATCGGTTTCGTATCGATTAAAATGTATTATACTTTTAATAACTGCATTAAAAAAAAAATGCTGCAGCTGGGCTAGGTACCAAGATCATATTGTTTCATCTACACAACTTCTAGACGACATTTAATAAGATTATGCGATGAATAAATCACGTACCTACTACATTCAATCTATTTCTGTTATAATCATAAATCGGAGTATCTAGGTAGATTGATTTTTGGTACTTGTATCATAAATGCACACGTTTCGGATCAATGACTCCAATTCAATCTACCTACTCCGATCATTAATAATAATAATAATAATAATATATCATTTAATTCAGGTAACAAAAGACCCATATCACATATACCTTACAGACTAACATACATATTAATAAAAACCACTAAACATAAATAAACTATTGTACACGAATAGACGGCGTCATGCTGCGCTGCGTGGTGTCGCGTAGCCTTCCGCGGAATCACCGATATATGACACCCTTCGGCCAAAACTCTTCCTTGAGGAAGGTCTCAATATGATGAGTCGGAACTCGCACCACGAACGACTTAAAATTCGTGTTGTGGCGCGACTCCAACTTCTCAACCTTCAAGGTCCAGCTGGTCTTCACTCGGACAGACTCCACGATCTCCTCAACCTTCGTGGTGTGATGTAGCCGGGACACATAGAGCATCATTGGTTTTAATATATTGATGGTTCCAAGTCATTGATATTAAACCAAAATTTGACTTTTCAAACATTTTCCACTAAGTATAACGTACAGTAGTGCTTAAAGAACTTAAAAGTAATCAGCTCTTTTGTACAGACTGTAACATAACCTCACTTTTACCAAACCTCAAATAGCTCAGTTCTCAGATTATCAAAATTCACAGAATTTTCAGCAGGAGACTGATAAGTTTGCATCTATTAATTCATACCATTTTCATCTCGTTACATTCAGGACCAAACATTTTTGTAATCGTTTTCGTTTCCTTTCAAAATTATTTACTTTTGGGGCTAGTTTATTCGTCAATTTGTTTGAATAACTCAGTTTTTTATCACTTTTTTCTTAAGTACTACTAAAAGTATTAGTGCTTTCGTTTCGGTAATGCAGTGATATGGGCGTTTCACCTACTAACACGAAACGTGGTGGAATACCAATCCCATCCCAAGCCCGAGCGAAATATCTACCAACTCTAAGATGGCCGAATTAAAAATGGCTTCGTTTTCTGTTTCTTACCGTATAATGAATAAGTGACGAACCAGAATCCAACGACGCCTCCATTTTCTGTTGCACTGATCTGGATTCTCCGAAAAAAATTCCAGAGATCTCAAATGCAACAATTAATAATTGTAGTATTGAGTCGAGTTAGTGCACGTAGCTGCGTAGGTGTAGACACCAGCATATCAAGCTAGCCATTCCCAGTCAATCTTCGCCAAAGCATTAGGATCTAAAAAAAGAAATCTTTTCAAAACGTCAATAACAATTCATGTGTGACACAATGCTCATAGATCTTAGAAAGGTTTTATACACGTTACTGATCTAAATAGACCAGGGCCGGTGCCTTCAAAAATCGATAAAAAAAAAATATAGTAGGATGAAACCCATTAGAAAAGGAGGGGAATATGATAAAAATAAAAGGAAAAATAAATTACTTTTAAGGGGAAAAAATGGTTTATCTCGATTTCCGGCAAAACTACAAGTCCTATGGAAAAAAAGGCAAAGTTGTAGATTGAGAATGATTTCAAGCCGTATCATGCGTTTAGGACGCAATTGTCACATGCAAATGGTTGTGTTATGCGAGGACACAAAATTGATATTCCTGAGGAATTGAAAGCAAAAATTCTAATGGAATTGAACCAATCACATTTAGGTATTGTGAAGACAAAGGCAGCGGCGCGAGCGCAGTTTTGGATTCCAGGGATAGAAGCTGCTTTAGAGCATTTGATAGAATCGTGTGAGGTGTGCTTGCAACTGCGACCATCACCGGTGCAGGCACCGATTGCGCATTGGGAATATCCTCCAACGCCATTTTACCGGGTGCACATTGATTTTCTGGGTCCTATTAACGGCAACAATTTTTTAGTGGTAGTAGATGCATATACCAAATGGGTAGAGGTTTATAATATGAAGTGCAGTACTTCTACTTCTGCAACGATTGACAGGTTGTATGATTATATGTCAAGATTTGGTATTCCGCATACACTGGTTAGCGACAATGGTCCATCTTTTACGTCACATGAGTTTGAGGCTCTAGTAGGGTGAACGGAATTTCGCACGTGACGTCACCCACATACCACGCAGCCAGTAACGGGCAGGCGGAAAGCTATGTTAAGATAGTTAAAAAGTGTATTAAAACAAGCTTGCTGAGTGGTAATGGGTCGCGAAATTTAAATAACAAACTTTTAAAATTCTTGTTCGACTACAGGAATTTCGTTCACACACTAACCGGTTTATCTCCGGCGGAACTGATCTATGGTCGGAAGCTTAGAACACGTCTTGATCTATTGAAACCCGAATCGCCGTCGCCTTCATCCACGACTCTCGCTAAAATGGTTAGACGTAAACAGTGTTTGCAAACTACATGCAATTTAGATGTACAAATCAATGGAGACAAGATTGCATTGGCGGTCATATTTTTAAGTATTTTTTTTAGGTTTTAACAAAGATGTGGATTTAAATTGGAAACAGGAGTTAGCTGCCATTGATTCTATTTCATCAGCATGCTATGCACTCAGGAGCCTTAGGGGTACGTTTCGTGAATTCACGAAATTGTTTACTATGATTTTCTGCACACTTTTGACCTTTTTTACTGAATCAAAAACATTTTTCATAATGTAGTCCATGACTTTTCCATAAGATTTAAACCATTTTAGATAGCTGATAAGACAAGGATATTTTTCTAGTAGTTTGTACATCTCGCGTAGTATTTTTTATTTCACTATACAACATCTTTTTATGATGGAATGGCAAAAATTACAAAAAAAAAAATGTTTCATTAGTGATTTATAGCTAAAAGGTTAGGATTTTTTTAACGTTTAGTTATTAAAAAAGGTTTGCTGCGTCATCAGCTATGATCGTAACTTAAATTTCAGTACACTCGCACCGTTAATAGTTTTAAATTAGCTTTAATCCGGGATTTTTTATAAAAATACAAAAAATCGACCTAGCTCAAAAACCACTGAATTTCGGTAAAACATTTAGTGGCTAAATTTCTTGCATTATAACCCTACTATAACGTCCTGCAAGACATACGTTGAATTACCAGTAACCCTGTTTAGTCAAAAACTAAAATAGTTTTGTTTTGACGAAGCAGTGGTCAAGACAGTTTGATTAAACCAGGTGATAAATTTAGTTAAACCTTAAACATATTTCTTCCTCAGACATGCACACCAATTACACGTAGCTAAGAGTGTGCTCGTGGGGAGGTTCCACAAGCACACTCTACACTAACACCCCACAGAAACGCACTACACTCACATACAACACTCCCACATGTACAACTGAAACATTTACCTATTATTATTTAACTTTTTCATTTATTTTAAAAATGTATTGTTTTCTCTCTACCGGAACGAGAGAGAGGCAGCGTCTCCCTCTTGGAGGTTAATAGCTGCGACACAGTTTTTTAACAAATTTGGTTATTTACGTACGCAATCAATTTTCAAAATATGTTTTTGTTCCTATGAAGATTATTATTATTATATTATTCTCTAGCTGGCAGAGTATGCGTGGTAAGGCAGTGGGACGCAAGTAGATTTAAGTACTCTGCCTGTTTAAGGTTAAGCTGTTCATAATTAATTTTAATATTTAAATTGCCCATCAAAACCATGTTTTTTTTTTACATTGGATAGTACTGGACAAGATTTTATCTAAAGACTTTAAAAAGGGATCTAGTTTTTTTGAATGCTGGCGGTCTGTGCATTGATATAACAGTTAAATCGTTGTCTTTTGTTGTAAAAAGGCAATTTACTTCTTGACAATAATTTGGTTCAAAGACATTCGCGTGTATCTATGCTATCTTTTGGGTGTAATACGATACCATCATTTTGATTGATTTAGTACTGTGAGTTGTTTAGTTTACCATTTCAGGTATGATCGAATTTTCGGATAGCCAAGATTCTGTAAGCATACCTAATAAGATTGTAATTGATTTCTAGTCTCTTGAGGAGAACAGCAAGCCCTTCATAATTTCGGTTAAGACTTCTGATATTTTGATTTGAAGAATTTTTCAAATCGGTTGGCAAGTGACGGAGTTATGCGCGAAACAACATTAAAAGAAACAAACATCAGAATTGAGAACCTCCTCCTTTTTTAGAAGTCGGCTAAAAACACAATTGTTTGTTGATAATTTTAAACAGAAGAAGTAAACATATTGATGTTAAGTATCATTTTATTAAGGACTAGCGGACGTCCCGCGGTTTCACCCGCGTAATTCCCGTTCCCGTGGGAGTACGGGGATAAAATATATCCTATGTTACTCGTGGATAATGTAGCTTTCGAATGGTGAAAGAATTTTTAAAAACGGTCCAGTAGTTTTTAAGCCTATTCATTACAACCAAACAAACAAACAAACAAAGTTTTCCTCGTTATAATATTAGTGTAGAAAACAGATAAAAATATTAGAAATTTACTATTGGTCGACTAAAACTAATTTGGCGGATATACTGACTAAGCTAATGGACAGAACCAAGTTTTTGAGATTGAAACAGTGTACCTATAGTGAGTGATACATAAAAGGCATTTTGTGATGGATTTGGTTAGGATATAAGGTTGTTTGAGAACTAAACAAAAAAATTGAAATTTTTATGTTCAAGTTAGATACCTAAGGTAAGTTCGATTAATTTATTCAAAAGTTTGTTTGTTGTTTAGTTAAGTCAGGTTTTAAAGGAGTTGATGAGAGTTATGCAAGAGCTATTATTCTAATTGTTATAAACATAAAATTCAGAGGGGATGTTGGAATATACAGGGTGATTGGAAGATGGGTGCAAAGCTTTAAGGTGAAGATAGTATAGACAATTTAGGACCATTTAAGCCATGGTTGTCTTAGACGAAGTCTTACCAAATTTTTTTAAACAAATTTTTAAGTTTTTTTTCGGAAATTCTCAAAATTTAATGTAAACTGCATAATTATGGCCAAATTGAATGATAAATGAATTCATTTTTTATTTATTTAATTAAAGTAATGTGTAAGCAACCAAGCAAAACATGTTTTAGGCTTCTGTGTCATTAGACATTTTTTTTACAGATATTTAAAGCTCAGAAAAAATAAAAAATTTGTACAATACGTCTTTTAAACCTTATTTAATAAAAAAACGGAGGGTGCTTTTTTTGTTCAAACCTTTTTGAAGACATGCTTGATAATCGCTCTTTCTTTTGAGGTATCATTTATGCGGATATCTTACAAATTATTGAAATTAGGACCTATAAACCAAATCGAGGGAGAAATTTTAAATTTTAGGCAGTCTAACAAAACACAAAATTTTTGCTTAAAAGAATACTTTATGTGCTCGAAATGATAACATTGTTCAATTCTAAGAATTTTTGGCACATGCAGGAACCAATTGAGGGGAACCCATTGAGGGGATTCTCTAAACAATGGCCACCGAGCGCGGTGCGACGGCATTTCCAGGTAGAACGCCCAATGAATAGCAAAAAGCGATAAAGAGTTGGTTTTTACAGCAAAATGGTCTTAGTTACTGAGGCAACAAAGTCGTTTTTCTTTAGTCAGGGTCAGTCGGTCTGTGATGAAGCCGTTACATCTTTTACTTATTAGTCAAACTACTGCCCTTGTGAGTGGACGTTGTCGTGTTGATTCACAATTTACCGTGTTCAGTTGTAGCCCTTTGCGTTCCTGCACGTGTTGTTTGCGTTAGTTTTGAACTTTTTTGTTTCACCGTGTCCAGTCGTAGCCTCGCGCTCCTGCACGTGTTGATTTTTGACTTAATTGTGTTGAGTTGACGTTTAGTGCGCTCCTACGCCGTTTTTCTTAATTGTTAAGTGACTATGGCTACTTTTTCCAATCAAGAATATGCGGATATCGTATTTATGTACGGTAGAGCAGACGGCAATGGATCTTTGGCGCGACGGATGTATCAAGAGCGCTATCCGAATCGCAGGATACCGAATGTCCGAGTGTTTTACAACACGTTTCGTCGTCTTGCCCAAGATGGGTTTCACCGCGTGGAACCTGGAGTCAACCCGGGCAGACACGAAACTGCCGTCGACGAAGACATTTTAGCAGCATTTCAAGCGGATCCTACTACCAGTACTAGAGCAGTAGCTCGAAATTTAAACATTTCTCAATGGAAGGTGTGGCATACAATGCACCAAAATGATAAGTATCCGTTCCATGGCAGGAGTGTGCAAGGTCTAGTAGAGCAAGATCCTCAAAGAAGAATTCAGTTCTGCCGTTTCCTCCTCAACAGAGACATCGAAGATGCGTGGTTTCTGAAATCAATCTTGTGGACGGATGAAAGTAAATTTTCAAGGGAAGGTATTACAAACTTTCACAACATCCATGAATGGGCCGACGTAGACAACAATCCACATTTTAAGAAGCAGGTGTCATTTCAGATGAAATTCTCTGTGAATGTATGGGCTGGAATAATTGGCAGAACATTGATTGGGCCCCACTTTTTGCCTGATCCATTGAATGGCGAAAATTATTTGCAATTTCTGCAAATTGATTTACCACTGCTGGTAGAGGAATCAGGTGTCCCGATCTTCGAAAGAGACCAAACAGTCATCTTTCAGCAAGACGGCTGTCCAGCGCATTGGACTTTAAATGTAAGGGAACACCTCAACAATTGCTTTCCTGATAGCTGGATCGGCAGGGATGGACCCATCCCTTGGCCCGCTCGCTCCCCAGATCTGACCCCGTTGGACTTTTTCGTGTGGGGCCGGGCCAAGGAACTGGTGTATAACAACAAAGAAATTAACACTAGAGAAGAATTGATACAAAGAATAAATTCAGCGTTTGAGACAATGAAGCAGGAGATGATGTTGAAAATAAAGACTACAGAAGTTAGAAGACGGGGCCGTGCTTGTATTAGGAATCACGGCCGTCATTTTGAACATGAAAAATAAATAATTTTAATTCAAATGTTGTTTTAATTAGTCTGCCTAAAATAAAAAAAAATCTCCCTCAAATTGGTTTGTAGGCCCTAATTTCAATAATTTGTAAGATATCCGCATAAATGATACCTCAAAAGAAAGAGCGATTATCAAGCATGTCTTCAAAAAGGTTTGAACAAAAAAAGCACCCTCCGTTTTTTTTTTGAATAAGGTTTAAAAGACGTATTGTACAATTTTTTTATTTTTTCTGATCTTTAAATGTCTGTAAAAAAAATGTCTAATGACACAGAAGCCTAAAACATGTTTTGCTTGATTGCTTACACATTACTTTAATTAAATAAATAAAAAATGAATTCATTTATCATTCAATTTGGCCATAATTATGCAGTTTACATTAAATTTTGAGAATTTCCGAAAAAAAACTTAAAAATTTGGTTAAAAATATTTGGTAAGACTTCGTCTAAGACAACCATGGCTTAAATGGTTCTAAATTGTCTGTACTATCTTCGCCTTAAAGCTTTGCACCCATCTTCCAATCACCCTGTACATTTGATAGAATTTTATGTCTATGGTATTTATTGGTTGGTTTTCAGTTTATGAGTTTACAAAAACGGTGGCAATTAGAATTATTTAAAATGTACATTACATACGTAAAATTGAAAAAATGGGACTTCTTATTTGAGATTTGTCAAAGACATTCAAAGGATTTTTTTACACTTATGGGTTTTATTTAGTGTTTTAATTTTTTTAAATTATGTTGTGTGATAATACTGAATTAAAGTAATGGTGCATATTATGTGAACTTAATTCTCTCGAGAAGGATTTTATCCAGCGCAGTGGTAAGAAGAAGTGAGTTTTACAACATACTGCGTTATACTAATACCTAGGTGACAAAGACATCCAAGTCACATGTAAATATTATGACAGCATTTTATTAATAAGACAAGTTTTACAAGAAAACACAAATACAAACATAATTACTGCACACCAAACATACAAATTCTTCACTAATAATTACCGATACAATTCAAGAGAGGAATCTTTTAATAACTTGTTTTATTTAGACACAAATAGGTACCTAGGGTAAACTTGCCTAATTCGTACCTACTTACGCCAAATTCGTACTCCACTTAAAACTCGGCTTTGGTAACAGCTATCAGCGCCTCTAGTATCAAAAAATAGAAATAATAGTCGGCCATTTTACCACCTGACAGATAACACCTCTGAAGCTGCTCTCGACAAAAATATTGAAAAAGTAAGTTTTTTCCAACTATTGCTGTAATATTTTTACACATTTCGTAAGAGTTTTATTCAAATAAGGTCGTGTATCTTTGCGATTTCATCTGACTTATTATCATACTCGTAACTGTTGTCAATTTTTATGCCGGTAAATTTAAAATTTAATGGGCTCTTGCTCCTATTTCGTACTCGAGTAAAGTTCTCAACAAGAAACTGCCAGATATTGCTAAGAACTCTGTGTCAGGCGTTCTTGAATTTGTTGAATTGAATTGACAACTCATTCTATTATTGTGATTTAATTTGTGTCAATAAAATTCCTAAATAAAATTATTTGTCATTTTATGATAAGCTTGACATTGTTTTGAGTATGTTATGTTTGTTCAATAGAAAAATAAATTGTGTGTGAATTTAACAAGCTAGGCAACAACATCGATCCAAATCATTTGCCTAGCTTTTTGATCAAATGGCTGAATATCATTCAGGCTGCTAGTTGAACGGCGCCGTTTAGTAAAAGGGGTAGGCAGTTCATTGAACGGCTAATTAAACCAGTTGGTTGCGACATAAACACGACAAGAATAAGAATACCGTTAAAATCTAAAATTCAAACGTAACGTTTATTTCATAATTACATAAACGGGTTAACTGACCACGCAAACTGTACGACCGTATCTTAAACATATTTTGATCATATTCTTTACATTATGATCAATTTATATACCTAACTGAACCACGCAATTTCGTCTGCGTCAAAAGTACTACCTACCTACTACTACCTACCTACTACTTCTTACCGTTTAAACCTTCCCAGGACTTTCACAAATAATTCAAAACCAAAATGAGCCAAATCGGTCCAGCCGTTCTCGAGTTTTAGTGAGACTAACGAATAGCAATTGATTTTTATATACATGTGTAACGTACTCGCCACCTTTTTGTTGATACCAAACCCGTGGTGATTATCTCAGTGTTTTTTTTCAAAGTCAAACGAACATTAAGTATTTCCTTCTACTTCGGGTTTTTTTTTTTCTTTTATAGCGGCCGTCAATAATAACTACACATTTTTATGGTACACGTGTAACGGACTATCAGTCAAAGTCGAAATTATTTGGGTTCGGAGATATACAGAGTGATTTTTTTAAGTGAGTGAGTATGGCTAAATCCGAAACCATGAGGAATAACGAAAAATGCCAAACGGAGTCGTCTGAAACCAAATTTTGACGAAAACTAAAATAGCATCATTCGTTTTTTTCGAATCGAACCCATTGAATTTGGTAAAAAAAACACGAAACTTCACCACACCATTCCGTTCTTAATGTCGCTAATAAGGATCATATTCTGGAAAGTAATGACGGGAAATACGGGAAAAATAACGAAAAAGTTCAATTTTGATAAAATACATTATGGAAAATAATTTAATTTCCTCATTTATTTATTTTTCAGTACGGCCCCCTATCTACATCTATATATTTTTTGTTATTGCGAATTCAGAATATCCGTTCCGGTACATAAACAGCGTCCCGGCATCATCCGACATTAAATTGATGTTATCAACATAAGATGATGATGAAAAGTGAATATTATAAATACATGTAAATAAATCTGTTTTTGTATAAACGTCTTGTGTTATGTGTTATGCATTACAAATACATCAACTAAATATAGGTGTATTCCCTACATGTCAAAACTAGTAAAAATGAAATAGAAAATCCTAGGTTCATATTTCAGGAGCTGTAAGACTAATCGTTCTCTCGTTACTTAGGGGCAGGGACCTAGAAAAAAAACGTTTCCTAGATTATGGTGGGTATCTGAAATCGTGCATCTGGAATACAACGCTGCACATCCGGAAGAGACGATCGGTTCATTGTTGCGACGTGTTACGTTATCGGTTCTGTATTGCTGTTGAGCTGAAGTAACAACTCCGATCAGCTCGCAAAACTTCTGTAAGCGTCTCCATGAATAGAAAGATTGCAGGAGAAGAAAATCACAGCTCACAGGGCTGCTACAGGGCCGAAATTGACTGCAGAGTATAGGAGAGATCGGTTGGAATTCACCGGCAACCATGTGGATTGAACAGTATATCAGTGAGGGGCTGTGCTCTTCTCGGATAAGACGAGGGTGTGTCTTTTCTACAACGACAGGCGTAGAAGATTGTAAAGGACTCAACGGGAACGATTTGCACAGATAGGCTGTATTCAAGAGACAGTAATAGGGCCTGGAATCCTGTCCCTATACCTACCTGGTCGCCGGTAAATTTGTAATTTCAACCTACCTACGCAATGCAGTAAATTTACATTACCGCATATCTGATTGCAGAAGTGCAATGACTTGAGCGGCTTCATCTGCAGTGGTATCCATCTTCGAGGGTATTTTTGTAGCTGTAGCGTTCACATGTTTTTACTTCAAGGTTGGACAGCAGATGAAGCACATTTGACCCGGGTTAGCCCTTTTATACCCTTGTAAGGGTGGTGCAAGTAATGGCCGTTGTAATAAAAACAATAACGTTACGTGCCACTGGGATTTGTTGTGTTATGGAATTGTAACTATTGTAAATTTAAAGGTCGTTAAACGTGCTTTCAATTGACGCTAATATTGATAGGTTTTCATTTATAAATCGATGGCGGAACATCTGCTTGAAACTTACTTTCGGTGAGGTGTGATTTTTGTGACGCCGAGAGTGTAGTTGAAGTATTGTCTAATTGTTCGTTTGTATCTGGCACAGTATTTTATTTATTGTTATGATCAATCACGTAATCTTGAATACGAATTGGCTTGAACCTGGTGTGCCTTGGGTCGACAAGTTTGAGAAGAAGACAGTCGTAATAGAATTTTAACAACTTTGATTCTATCTCTTTTTTGGCTGTCCTTAATAAAAATAAAAATCTTATAAGTTTTAATTGTAAAGTCTTTTTAGTATACTGATTGTTCCACATAATTGCAATTAGATGACAACTCCATTGTTTTGTTCTCCGAACATTGTTCTAACGATTGTTTCCTAAAATATGTCTTACAAAACCGCGAAATAAATGTCAATGTCATCCGAAAGCCGACTAGCACAGACCCGTCGCTGACAATGGTCAAGAGAGGACTAAACGTCTGAGCGGGGCGAGGATTGCATATGCGCACTAGCTCATAACTAAAGGACGTAAGCGACAAAATGCTTTTTGCTATTTAATTTTGTTCAAAACGATAACCTGAGAAACTCCATCTACAATTTTAAAGAGTATGACGTATAGACTCATCTACGGAGAAATTTAAGGGACTTAAATCGGTCCGTTTGCCCATAAGATGTAAAACTCTTTTTAAAAAGAGGTATGTTTGATATTTTTTTCTCTGTTACAAAGTTATCTAATCATGTTTTGAGAACTAACAAAATAAGGTTTTGATCATGAATTATCAGGTCACCAACTTACAGTTCCATTCGTTTTGTAATGACTGAGAAAAATTGAAAACCTTGACTCCAAAATTTCCAGTCCGTCGTCTAAGTGGATTAATGTTTTTTGTCGGAGCTATGACGTAAGTTTCTTTAACTTGTTTCGCTGTAATAAATTTTTGGTTTACGAAAAAAAATAACCTGTTGAGTTGTGAATAACTTGTTTCACTGTAGTTATTTTTTTATTAACGAAAAAAAAAATAACCTGTTGAGATGTGAATAAAAGATTGGTTTTTGTGTAACACGTGAAATATAATCGGCTATATTCTAGCCCTAGTTAACACAGTTGATGATCAAAGTGACATGACAGTATTCTTTACAAAGAGTAAGGTATATGGGTATCAAAAGAGTTTATGACTCCAGAGTAAAGGAGACAATTTTTTTTGTTCGAGGATTAGTTTCCCACATAAATTCTAGCATATAATAATGAAACTTACATTGATTTCTTCCTTATAACCTCTAGATTCCAGTGGTTTAATTAGCTTAGCATTGTCTAACCGGAATAAATGCGAAAAATCTGCAAAAACACTTACGAAAACCAAAATAAACAGAAAAAGTAAATGTCAAAATAATGAAGTTGTCTGTCAATCACAAAAAAAGTGGGTTTATAACGTTTCATGCCACGTTGATTGTTTAAACCACCTATGCGATTTTAGTGTAAACCTATAAAATGGCATTAAAAATGCTCATAGTTTAATAATATTTATTTTTATATTCTTTCTGATTCTATAATAATTATATAGCACATATGATTTCCAACGGATAGGTACCGTAATTTTTTTAGTAAACAGAAAAACGCCCCTATTCACGTAAGTATTTGCTGTCAAATGACATTGACCACAACAGGAATGATTTGACTCGCAAAAAAATATCATAACATAGCTTATTTATTATGATTTTAAGATTCCGTTTTCATTTCTACGTAATATTTCCTTTAAAACCATAGTAAAATGGTTACTTTTTTTTGGTGTTATTATGAATAATAAATGCAACGACCAGGTGGGCCCAAAAAAAACTATCTCCTTTTCACTCAACAGTTCCTTAACAATTTGCTTAACTTTTTATTTATTTATCTCAATATGCTCTTTTTTATTCCCCTGCCCTTTTATATGCCTTGGCATTTTTCTTATTCCAACTTTCAACCTATTTATATATATTATAAATAGGTTGAAAGTTGTCAAAATAAAACTACCCCCAAGCACAGATAATATAATACTAGCGTACAGATACCCCATCCCATACAAAGAAACGTGACCGCCGTAACTACGTCATTTCTACGGGCTATTCGGGCAATTGTCTAAAGTGGCTGAGGCCGGCTTGTTTCACTAACCTCGGCTCTAGATGGAGCTACCAGCGTTGACTCGCCAGCTTGTGGGCCGCGACCAGTTTATTTTACACAAATTTACACCAATAGATGGCGTTAAAACCATAGTCTACTTTTGTACTACCTACCTCTAAAACTAAGGTAGCCCCGTGACCTTGAAGCTTACGTCGTTAGTCACTCGGCAATCGACAATAATAAATTCACGTTCTTTCATGCCTACTTTGCGATAGCGTATGATTTCTTGTGCATGGTAATGGTACAGCTAGGTACATGTTTTTCGGCCGACTTAGTTATTTGTTATGTTCGGCGTCAAACGTCAACGCAAAATATTATAAATAACAAGTCGTTCAGTCAATTAGAATCAATCATAATATCGAAATACGTAGCTCTTGAAATGATTATTTGTTTTTTTTATTTGTATGATTATTATTATTTTTTTAATTAGATGACTTAAAGGGAGAGTTATTTTTTAACAGCGTCAGTTTCGAGTGTGTAGAAAACATTTTATTTTAATAACAAGCTGTTATTACTTAACTAAGTAGCAATATTTGTATGTTGTGTTGGTACCTAAATAAGTAGGTAAGTATTATGCTGGGGCTACACTATCGCGATAACGCGAAGATTTGCGTTGTCGCGACACGTCTGGCCAAAGAATTCGTCTTATCGCGATAAACTTCGCGAATACGAAAGCCCTTCGCGCCGCTGTCGGTAAATTGCCGCACATCAAAGGGTTTTGTCGCGACAAAGTTCGTGCGGTTGGCTACACTTCGCGCGCTCTAGTTGACTGCGATACTCTGAGAGGTTTGAACGTGTTTGATTGAACTTTTTAATCACGGATTGGAATAATGAGAGGATAAGGAAAGATGTAGTAAATAATTGTTAGCCGCCATGTGATACATCGCAACCGCTTCTTCCATGTTTTCCCGCAAATGAATTATCGCGACGTTCTAGATTATCGCGACAGTAGAAAGGTTTTTCCAAGTGTGGCCAATCACTTCGTCATAGAGCGAACACGAACTTTTATCGCGACAACGCGAACACGAATCTTCGCCTACAAGTCTGGCCGTAGCATTAGGGAATGCAATCTCGCGAGTTTAACGAGATTGCACTCGAGCTTACGTCTTATTTGAAGCGAGGACTGACACGGACGGAGTTGCGATCTGTCGGTTTAGTAGAAGACTGGTTGTTTCTTTCATTTGTTATTTTGATAGATGCGTACGTCAAAGTTTACTACTTAGGTCCACGTTCACCGAAAAGATAACGGTCTGATTATCTAAAAACAGCTGTCACTGTGACATGTTCCCATACTAAAATGTCTGTTGAAAATCAGATATTTTTAGATAATCAGAGCGTCATCTTTTTGGTAAACATGGACCTTACAAGTTTGTTAAAAAATATAGATAGAGACGTGAAACAGTGCTTGATGCATATATTATGTCTACTAGCTGTTGCCAGCAGTTTCTCCCGCTAGAACTCGAAAATTGGAAAGGAACATAAAATCGGGATAAAACTATCCTATGTGTTAATCCAAGTTATACTCTATCTGTGTACCAAATTTAATCTAAATCCGTCCAGTAGTTTTTGAGTGACAGAGTAATAAACATCCATCCAAACTAACTTTCACGTTTATATTATTTAGTAGGATTGTCTTATCTTATAATACTTATAATGTTTTTTTTTTTGTAATTTCTTCAAACATTGTGATTATTTGCAAAAAAACACACAAAACTGCCAATCTCGCGAGATCTCGCGGTATTGTTATTCATAAACAAGAGATTTTGCATTCTCTAGTAAGTATACTTACCGGCTCGGATCTTGAGCGCTAGACGACCGAGTGGGGATGACCTTCCGCATTGCACAGACGCCAGTATATCAACTTACCCCAATCTGTCAAATTTTTCTAATCGAAAATGAACCTTCTTCTTTTGTTATAAAGGTGAAAATCGATTAAATCAACTTTACAGTATTGATTACGTTTACTTGCTGGCGTCTGTACGCTCGCGCTCATAGAAAAACACCTACGAAATCCAAAAATTTATCTTCTGCGCATGTGGACGTAAGCAAGCGCTCAAGATCCGTGCCGATTGATAGGTAAGTACCTAAAGTCTTTCCATTCTTCTATTATCCAACCACTTAAGAGACAACAACAATTTTATGAGTAAGTAGGTACCTACCTAAGTTTCGAGTCGCTTAATTTACCTACTTTTATCAGTTTCATTTGAATTGCGTTTTGTGCTACAAGAAGAAGCATCTAAGGCCGCGTTCCGAGATAGGCTGTAATGGATTTGAGCGTCCATAAACCGGTTCCGTATTACCGTGAGCGCGATATCGATGTTCCTTGAATCGTCATAGGTGACGTCATGACACGCGCCACCATGCGATTACACCGACCCTGCGCCAAATAAATATCACCATGAGCGCTGTCAAATGACCTAATGACAGATCTTAGCTGTCATAATCGTGAAAACTAAATCTGAACGCAAAATATTTATGTGAGCGCTGTGAGTGATTATTTCGTATATCGGAATGCACCCTAACTTAGTCCAAGCTTAAACCATGGAACCAGTTTTTTTTTTATTATGAGCAATAATCCGATGACAATAGTCCTTAATACAAAATTGACCACCTCACCTCAGAGTCGGTTCAGTCGTGATTGTGTAAAATACATACAATAAACTGAATCGAAGATTTGCGTGCCGATTATAAATAATAATTATTAAAATATATAATGAATATAATAGAAATCGGATTTTTTGGACGTGTACATTACACGCGTGTGCGCGGCTTGCAATGTATATGTCACCGTTGAATTGTCAAACACGTTAGATTGTATAATAACTAGAGAGATTGTAAACTCTCGAAATGTTGTGAAACGAACATACGTGCTATAAAACGCATTATTTTTCGTAAAATGCATAAGATGGTAGTCAACTCACGTCAACTCAGGTCACTATAAACGACTATATCGACTCGGGATTCCAGTTTCATTAAGCGATGTGAAAAGATTTTATCGTTGATTTCATTTTCAACCGACTTCCAAAAAGAGGAGGTTTTCAATTCGTCTGTATGTTTTTTTTTTTTTGTGTTTGTTACCTCAGAACTTTCGACTAGGTGAACCGATTTTGATTATTCTTTTTTTATTTGAAAGCTGGTGCTTATTTATATGGTGGTAATTTTCTGACGATCTGATGCTGATCTTCCGAGATATACAATGGAACTCTTCAAAAATAGACGGCAAATCTGCAGTAATTGCTGCAATAGTTTGTAGGTTCATTGTTCATACTACATCATGACGTAACATGCGACGGGAACTCCTCAATAAATGATAGCAAATGTACTGGGATCGCTGAAATCTCATGTCTCTCTATTGTTTACACCAGTTCATAACAAAAAATCACGCCGTTACGCCGTGAAAGGGTAAGCACATATGAACCACTAAAAAGTGAAAAATAATAACTTTTTTGCAAAAAATATAACCAACTTCACACAAAAAAGTCGGTGACAAAAAAACTAAATCAATCAAACAAAGGTCACCGACTTGTGAAGCTAAAGTTATTTTTCACGTTTTTGTGTGAAGTCGGTTATATTTTTTGCAAAAAAGTTTTTATAGATTTTCTTTTTATGTAAGTAATGTTTCTGGAATGGCTTCAAGGTCCAAAATTGTAATTTGAGAGCGCAGAATGGCAGATATTTTTTACACGTCAAAATATATTTTTTTTACATGATATATTTGCATTTCATAAATATTCCTATATAAATGGTAATGTGTTAAGTATAGATATTGACCTGTGTAGTAAAACTCAGAAAATGAAAACAGCGCCATCTATTGGTAGAAATAAACATAACATGAGTGAGCATCGACCACGTAGTACAAATTCTATTCACCAGAGGCAGCACAACAATTTTATTTAGTAAAATCATAGAATTGGGAACTAGGAGCCCATTATTCCATTTTTTGTGTTAAGGGGATTTTTTAAAACAAGTAAATACTTTTTCCACAGTCAAATTTAAACAGATAAACAAGCTTCAAAAACAAATCGATACATATAACGCCATCTATTGAGATTTTTTTGAACTATTTTTTCTTTCTTCGCAATGAGACCCCATGCCCCAAGGGAATCACATGAAGAATCCGATTCTCAAGAATGATCGTGTTATGTTTTTTTTCTATATTTAAAGAACATTTTATTATACTAACAATTTGTTGAATATCTTAAATACTTGAATATGTCATCAGTTCTTTTGCGGTAGGTATGTATTTTTAAAATTCTTTCTTTTTGTTTTGTGTCTTGCTATTTAGATTAGAAATAGGTATCCTACTATAGTTTGTGTTTAGTAATATTTGAATGCTATTTTTTTGGCGAATTGTGTCAACGCACTACAAGTTTTTTTATGTTATTTTTTTTTCCTTATCAAATAAATAATTTTCACTTTGAATTTGAAGGTGGCGTTGGCGCATACTTTACGACGATACCATGTTACTAGCGACATTAAAAATGTAGTATGTGAATTTGATGTTGTTTTAAAACGAGTCGTGGCTCCAGGGCACTAGGGATATTTTTTTGCTGGACTTCTGAATATATCTGTCACCGTAAAATTGTCAAATACGTTATATTGTAATATATTTAGGATTCAGGACCAGAAATCATTAAAAAAAAACAATTATCTTACACCTTACTAATTATTTAATCACAAAAACAAATGATTAATTAACAATCTCTCTTTAAGTGGATTTTAACGTAACCTTAAGGCTAAAATAGAACACCAATCACTTATAAAAACAAAATTATCATGTACTTACAGTTTTACCTGCATAAATTATGATTACAACAAGTACTCACAAATCGCGTCGACAACTACCGTTCCCTACGAAAGCCAGTGAGCAAATGACCGATTCTCGAGCGCGCACAGCCTTTTATAGTCTGTAGTTGTCTCACAATGGAAATTTGTTCCCTAAATCGGCCTATCCCGACGAAGCGTCGTCCCCGACGCTGTCTTCATGGTGCTCGGCTGGTACTGAAGCCAACCCTGCAGCTGGAGACTCGCCACTGGGTCCAGCACTTTCAGTACCGGGTTGAAGGGACGCTGATGATGACCCTGTGTTTTCGTCACATACTTCGTTATCTGAAATATGAACACATTTTAGACATTGCCACTACAGTTTTCATAGTGTGTGTGGGTCACACACAACATCCGACTAATTGAACGTTAAAATACGTGAGAGCTCTCATGATCGTATCCCTGTCTTCGTAGCGGGTTTTCACCGATCCGAAGCTGCATCTGTGAACAAATCAGACAGAAGGCGTCCCCTCTGTCTGAGGTTGACGGAGGCATCTCTGAATCGCACGTCAACACTTCAGCTACTTAATGCACACACCAATACCTCTCACTACAGGTATGAGTATGTCTGTATGGACGTAGGCATCTCTGAATCGCGCGTCCAATGTACAGCTCTACAAATAATCACTTATTTGTCAAAAATACATAAATAGGTTTATATACTTAGTACGGACGGAGGCATCTCTGAATCGCACGTCCTTTATATAACGCCACCAATAATCACATATACATAAGTACAACTGTGTGAATGGAGGCATCTCTGAATCGCTCATTCAACACAATAGTTCATTATTTAGTTAAATGCATCGATCGACTAGCGAGTTGGTCCGCCACGACTTACTCATTTAAATGAAAGTTATACTTAAAGACAATTAATTTGAAATTGATTTATATCTGGCAGTTTTATGTAAGGAAAGCAATGTATAAAAATAAAAAGTAAGTGCATGTGGAAAGTTTATGGCGAAGCAACCCGCTAGTTCTCCGCATTACACTAATTCAATACTCACCCTCGAAAAAGGCTGCACATGAGTCTGGACACCATTCTCCGTTCCAGGGTATCATGTGTTCAGCAGCTGCTTGCGTGGTTTTGCCATACGAGCCACTGATGAGTTTCAACTGGTAGCGACCATTGGGTAGCACTTTAATCACCCGATAAGGTCCGCGCATACCGGGGTCTAGTTTCCCTGTAGACTGAGAATATTTGATAACAAAAACCAGGTCGTTAACGACATATGCGCGTGGTGCTCGCCGCTGCTGGTTGACACGAGAATCTTGTTTGGCTTGATTTCGCGTTAACAGTTGATGAGCTCTTGTTCTGCACAGCTCTCGCCAGCCCTCGTGGTTTTCAGACCTCTCAATTGCGATGTCACGAATTAATGTTCGAACAATAGGCGTCGTGGCGTCAGTGCCCACCAAGAGCTTCAGTGCCGAAGCTTGTGTTGTCTTCTGCTTGGTTATATTAAGGGTAAGTTGAAGTTTCCATAGCTTATCCGACCATTCCGCGCGCCTATGGTTAGTTTCAATACGGATCATGTTCAGGACGGTTCTGACGTACCTCTCTACCTGTCCGTTAGCATTGTGCATCTCGGGTGTTATAAAATGGATTTCACAACCAAACTCAGTTAACAGAGTAGAGAACTCGGAGGATTCGAACATTCGGCCGCGGTCAGCTACTAAAAGCTTAGGAACACCAAAGAGTGATATCGCGTTGGTAAACGTGCGTTTAAGCTCGCTTACATCCTGCTTACGAACTGAATACAGCAAACTGAACTTTGTAAATGCGTCTACTATTAACAGGACAAATTTATAGCCGTTAGATTCAGGTAACGGTCCGAGTGCGTCTATATGCAGCGTTTGGAAAGGGAGACTGGGTTTTTCCCAGGATGTTATCGGTTGATGAGGGGCTCTAGGTACACGTTTATAGGAGACACAAACAAGGCAGTGTTTTATATATTTTGCTACGAATTGGCGAAGTCCGGGAAACCAAAAATGTTTAAGGATTAAGTCCACGGTTTTTTCCGCACAAATGTGGTCATGTTCGTCATGAAAAATCCTCAACAAACTTAATCGGTGTCCTTTGGGGATAAAACAAAGAAGTCTAGGTTCCTCACCCACTGGTGTATACCGATAATAAAGTAGTTCATTCTGACGTACGTATTGCTGAGAATCTAGTTCCCCGTCCTGTAATTTCTGTAAAATGCCTTGCGTCTCATTATCTGCCGATTGAGCAATTTGTGCCCAGTTACGTGGCCTAGATATCTGATGTACTTTGGTAGTGACTGGGTTTCGACTTAGGTAGTCTGCGTGTGTCATCATGGTGCCCTTTCTATAATCAATGCTAAAGTTAAAATCTTGTAAATAGATCCACCACCTGGCAACGCGTGGGAGCAGATCCTTTTTCTTTTCGGTGGCCTTAAGTGCATTGCAGTCTGTGATCACTTTAAAGTTTATCCCTACTAGATAGTGACGAAAATTTTGCAACGCCTTCACGACCGCCAAGGTTTCTAACTCGTAAGAGTGATACCTGCTCTCGGCACCCTGTGTGGCTTTACTAAAGTAGGCGACTACATGCTTCGTACCGTCAGTCTTCTTTTGCATGAGTACTGCACCATAGCCAATGCTGCTGGCATCGGTGTGGACCTCTGTGAGTAAGGACTGGTCGAAAATAGCTAATATAGGCGAATTAGTTAAGCAACTTATTATCTCCTGCCTAGCTTTCTCTTGCTCCGTACTCCAACAAAAAGTCACGTCTTTCTTCATCAAACCTGCTATGCATGCGGTCTTAGTTGCGTAGTCGCGAATATACCTTCTAAAATATCCCGCCAAGCCCAAAAATTGTCGTATTTGTTTGACATTACGAGGTACCGGTGCCTCGACTAGGGCTTGGATTTTTTGTGGACTCGGCCTGACCTGACCTTGACTAACTACGCGCCCCAAGTATTCGACTTCCATTGACAAAAATGAGCATTTTCGTAAATTTATCGAAAAACCAGACCCAGTTAACGTTTCTAGTACCTTTTTTAGCAAACAAATACCCTCACCTACACTATCACTCATACAAAGCACGTCATCAACGTATACTAAGACGTTGCCAGCCTCAATGTGACCGCGAAGGGTGTCGTTAATGATTCGCTGATAAACTATAGGCGAGTTCGTCAAACCATAGGGCATTCGGAGGTACTCAAAATGTCCTTCCGGTGTGACGAATGCCGTCTTATGAATTGAACCTTCTTCAATGGCGATTTGGTGGAAGCCTGTAGCCATATCAAGGCTGGTGAAATATTTAAAGTTGCCTAACCTATCTATATGATCGTCTATTAATGGTAGGGGATACCGGTCCCTAACAGTCAGTCGATTGAGAGCCCTATAGTCTACACACATCCTATCGGTACCGTCTTTTTTCTTTACCAATATTATGGGACTCGCATACTCAGAATTAGACTCGCGGATGATACCTTTATCTTTTAGGTCACGCACGATTTCTCGGACTTTAAGTTTTTCTGAATGTGACAGCTTGTAAGGTCGGTAAGCGATGGGTGTACTGTCCGTTACTTTGATAGACATCTTGCCGGTGGTAACGGTAGTCGATGCAGTACCCGAAATTAAATAATTTGAAAACTTTTTTATTAAAGTTGTAAGACGTTCAAGTTCGGCACCCTTAAGGGGTGTATTGATCTGCAAATCCTCGCTAACGGACACTGCATGAACGTCCTTCCCGTCGGCTCGAGTCAGATACTGTCTATCTTTGGTCCGCACGTATGTGATACCATCACGGTTAAGGATATCAGTTCCTATAATTACGGGAGTAGTCATACAAGACCCTGGTACTACAACAAAGTCGGCTTCGATAGAGATGTCGTCAAACTCAATTGTTAATGTTACAAAAGAATCGGCATGTATGGCAGCGTCGCTAATTCCCTTCAAAAAATAATGTTTGGGTTTCCGTTCACATGTAAAATGTTTCAGTGCTTCGGAGGAGACCAATGAGATGTTTAAAGCACCACTGTCAATTAGGACATCTACAGGGATGCCCTGTATAATTGCGGTTTTAAGGTCATTATTTTGCGGGGAACCAGCCACGTGTGTGCTACATAAATTAATGTTTTTCTTATTACGAGAGCCTGACCTTTCTTTAGCAAAACATTTATCTTCACTATGTCCCGGTTTTTTACAAAAATTACAGACTAAGTTATTAGCATCGTTAGTAGAGGGATTAACGTTAGAAGTCTGATCGGTTTTTGGCTTTTTGGGGCAATGGTGAGATTTATGCCCATTTTGTCGGCAAATAAAACATCTCAGCGATGACGAACGATTTGAAGGCGTTGGTTTAGAGGCAGAATTTCGATTCTCATGTTTAGTGCGGGTAGGTTTCACATAAGTAGATAAAAATGAAACTAAGTCATAGATTTGTAAGTTAGCATTTGCAGCCGCGGCCCTAACTTGAGGATCCGTAATTCCGCGAATAACTATCAAGGTTCTCAGTTCGTCACTTAGTCCTTTAACAATTTTAAGACGCAATAATGTCCTCCTTGCATATTCAGCGTACGTGCTGTATTTATCGGAGGTAGCATGCATCGCATCATACAGGATATTCGCGTAATCGAGCTTTCGTGGACACAAAGGTTTAAATTCCTTAACAAAACTACTCCATGTTCGGTCGCTAGTTACCCACTCGTTCAGCCAAGTACGCGCGTCACCTTTAAGGCATACTGATACGCGTGAGAGGCACTCTGAATCGCCCCAGTTATTGGAAGACCTAGCCCGTTCAACTTCCTCACACCACACATCTATATCATGAATAGTTGGGTCAAAGTTAGATACGAAGTACTTTTGCGTTCTGTCCGAGTTTACAGATCTAATTGCTTCGGCTAATATTCGTGCTGACTCCGATACTACCCGTGCGTCGTGGTTGTTTGTATCACTACTCGATCCCTCAGGTGCCGCGATCCCGGACGCGGGTATATTTAACGTGGTGATAGAATTGGGTAACGGTGTTTCAGACAGCGGCACCGTGGCTTGAAGGGCCTGATTATCCTGATGCTGGCCGGGTGGGGGAGTAAATGATCTTATGGTCGTACTGTTTTGAAGTAACTGGTTATTAGTTGCGTCACGTAAAGGAGAACGTTCAGTTTCTAGAGTATTTAGGCGAGCCAAGATTGATTGTAATGTTTGCTGCATGGCCCCATTTTGATCACGAGAATAATGGTTTGACCGCGAACGCGTTCTACTTCTTGATCGTGATCCGTATCGAGAATTTGTTCGACTCCTAGGACGAGTTCTATCCCGAGAACGAGATCTATACCGAGAACTACGATCCCTATCGTGTCGACGCGACTTGTTACGAGAGTTATGCTGTCTATCAGCCATATTCACACACAAACAACAATTAGGAACCAGAAAAATAAACCGTTAATTGGTGTTTTATTTTTTTTTTTGCAAATCAAGAGGTGTATTATGAGAATAAAATCGTGGGCGTTTTTTTTTTTTTTTTTTTAAAGTAATCCCACTTCTGAATTTAGGATTCAGGACCAGAAATCATTAAAAAAAAACAATTATCTTACACCTTACTAATTATTTAATCACAAAAACAAATGATTAATTAACAATCTCTCTTTAAGTGGATTTTAACGTAACCTTAAGGCTAAAATAGAACACCAATCACTTATAAAAACAAAATTATCATGTACTTACAGTTTTACCTGCATAAATTATGATTACAACAAGTACTCACAAATCGCGTCGACAACTACCGTTCCCTACGAAAGCCAGTGAGCAAATGACCGATTCTCGAGCGCGCACAGCCTTTTATAGTCTGTAGTTGTCTAACAATGGAAATTTGTTCCCTAAATATATATATATATTTGACGACCCGATTGGCGTAGTGGTAGTGACGCTGCCTTACGTTCTTAGGGTCCTGGGTTCGAATCCCGGTAGGAGCAAATGTTTGTGTGATGAGCACGGACATTTGTTTTCGAGTCATGGATGTTTATATGTATAATAAGTATGTATTTACAAACAAAAAAGTATATATGTAGTATATCAACTATCTAGTGTTCACGACACAAGCTTTGCTTAGTGTGGCACTGGGTGGCGCTTATTTATCTCTAGCGATATTGTAAAGTCTCGAATTATTGTCAAATGAACATACTGCTTACAACAAAACGCATTATTTTTCGTGAAATGCATGCGATGGTAGTCAACTTACGTGGTGTGGAGGGAAGGAGGGGTCCCCCTTGCCCAGTGGCACAACTCTCATGAAAAGATAATGTACCATTCCTGAGAAATACCGATTAATGTAACATAACCTTAAAACACTTTATATTTCCCCTAAAAAGCGTAGTCCACGGAGCCCTATTTCCGAGTGCAGGGTTTAAAGGAACCTAAGTAACCTAACGGGGGGGTGCCCCAAGTCCCGATTATGGGGGCAGAGATACTTCCGTATGTTCAGTTGACAATAATTCGAGACATTACAATATCGCGAGAAAAAACACGTTATATTGTAATATAACGTTTTTGACAATTTTACGGTGACATATCTATAGAAAATACATTCATAATAATGACAGCATATCATATTCCACTGGGACCACGGGTAACGAGTGATTGCATAATTTGACTAAACTAGTAGAAGAACATCATATAAATTTATCACAAAGGGTATAATTGCGTATTATCAGGGTAGCCAATGTCTACGGCGATTCTCACACGACACGCGGCAGGCGGTGAAGCGGCACTCACGCGAAATTGTACTTATGCAATTCTCCAGGAGGAACACTCCAATTTCTACTCCAACCCGGGTTGGTCCGATAAAACTTTTCGATCAGTATTAGAAACAGGTTCGATTGGCATCAAAAAATGTTTTTTTTTATGGCTATTTTCTTGCTACCTGTACGGTTTTTGAAAAATTATGAATTGGGTTAAATTTTCACGAAAAATTATATGTATAAGTCGCCTAAGACCATTTCTGTGTAGCAGCATCGGTTAAAGTAGTTCCCCTTTTTGCCCTGTTTACAGTATCCAGTATAATTATAGTCAGAAATTAAGGATAATTTTGTTTTGATACTTTATTAAGTCAACTGTATGATGAGCAGACATTCCATTTGATTCCATGTCCCTCCCCTACGCTAAGATATTTCTTTAGTGTAGTTCATTTTTTTTTACTTAAAAGGTGTAAAGCAGCAGGAACATTTTGCTGTGACATGATAACTGGTGGAGTGACAGGGTAACTACAGGTGAGGTGAGGCAGTGATTCATACCTACGCCTATAAAGGGTGTAAAACACCTCTTCACGAAGCCGAAAGGCACTTGTTCTCCCCATCAGCGCGATCATTTTTTTGTTCCACACCATACCTGGGAACCTTCTACTTACGGAGATATGGGGGGTCAAATTTACAACTTGTTGACAAGTTTTTTTTTTGTTAGAAGTTGACTTTCAACACCTTCACGACCTTTGTACTATTTAATCCATCCATCAGCAAAATGATTTAAGTACGTTACATTGAGTTCTACCACAAAACATGATTTAAAACCTCAAAAAAAAGTTGTTTCCCAGCAATATTTTTTGCGTAAAGTTACTTGGTTTGACGTACACAATGCTTGGTTTACGGCTTTGTGATGAGGTGGTGTACACCCTGAGGTGGTGTACAATGTGCTGCACTTCACCAGGTCCAACAACTCACAGCTCTCCTGTATCAACATCATTATCACTATCATCATTTCAGTCGAAAGTCATCCACTGCTGGACATAAGCCTTCCTCAAACGCTCACTGAACTTACTTATACTTACAAAAAATATTTTCGTAAGTGTATTATTATCGCTTTTACAGCTATAACTTTACCGCTCACCATTTCACATCCACCTCTGTATCAACATACTATAGTTCGTGCCAGTTAAGTTGGAAATAGAGGTCATTCACACCTACCTACCAAGATTTTCATCATTAAACGATAATGACACTCACTAATTACCTAAGTCTACCAATAAGCGATACATGCTTATATCGCTAGAGTATCGTAGTACCAGTCGGTTAGACATACAGAGGTTTAGAATCTTGTGTTGTTCCAATTAGAATTTATAAAACTAATACAATTAGTTTCTTAGCAAAAACCTAAAATATAATATAATAGACGTTAAAAAATGCTTAAATGTACGTTTTAACATCATGAATGGATGTAGACTTAGCGTCAGTTCACACCGAGACGCGACCGTACTGGAAGAGGACAGTGCTTTCGCGCTGCGCCGCGCAAGACGCATCGCAACATTCGCAATATCGCTAGGCGCATCGTTAAAAACAAAGAAACTATAGCACTCCGAAACAAGACCGAACCCAAGCGAACTACGACACGGAATGTTTAATCAAAATGGCAGCCCATGCACTTTGACCATAATGCGCTGCACACCTGACGCGATGTCCTCGCGAAAACAAAAACGACATAAGATCAGAATGATTGTTTTTTGTGATGAGATTGTTATGTCATAAGAATATTTTAATATTTACAATGTGCACTGACTTTATTTTTGTTCAGTATTTTATTAAAGACTAATGCATAAGTTTAAGGAACACACTTGCACGGATTTTATTAAAGGTGTCGTTTTTATGTTTTTGAAAGAAAGAAAGAAAGAAAAAGCATTTATTAGCCCGACAGGACAACACATAAATAAAAAAAATAATAATGAAAACGTTTCCAGCAAAGGCAAAGGTTTTCGGGGTAGTTGATTACGAAAACGAGTTCAGATTGAAAATCCAAGATGGCGTCTTCAGCGATTTCGTTATCAGCGACCCTGAAAACTGATAATGATACATGGGTGTCATTATCAGTTTTCAGGGTCGGAAAAACAAAAAAAAACCTGGACGCCATCTTGGATTTTCATTTTGTCCTCATTTTCGTTATTAGTGACCCTAAAAACCATAAAAACAACACCGGTGACGGAAAAACCAAAAATTTTCATTGGCACCATCTACGATGTTTTATTTGATCTCATTTTCGTAATAAGCGACCTCGAATACCATTAAACGACACTCATGACGGAAAAATAAAAAAAAAAAACCACCTTCAATAGTTATAACAGGCGTGATGTTTTGTTTACTCTACAGGGTAAACCTTAGTGGTCATGAAGGTGGGTAGAACTCCAGTCGCGCAAGTGTCCATTCACGCAAGGTTCCTTTCGCGCAGAAGTCTATTCGCGCTGAACTCCATGCGCTGCCCACAAAAAGTGTCCTTCGCGAAAAATCCTAGATCCTAATTTTAAGATGCACAATAATTTATTTACTTTTTTAATTGACCTTTCAATAAGTTAGAATAGTGTTAAAAACAAAAATACAAAATTTAAAACAATTAATTTTTTAAATTAATTTCGTAGGGTACGTTTGCTCGATTTCTTATTTTTTTGGGTTTTGCGCTTTGTTGTGTATGTTCCTCATCATATGTCATTTTGGATGTATTATGAGACTCAAGCGATATCAGAATTGCGACAGGTTTGTACGGATGGAGGGACAGTATCGCTAATATTTCGACATCGGGATGAAAGTCGGAGCAATGACCTCTATTTCCATCTTAACTGGCACCAACTTATATCCAAAACCATTTCCACACCACTTTGCTTGTGATCGCTGCCTATGTTATTTTAAAATGTTATTGTGGTAACACGTTTTCTATCAAGTTTTTTTCGCAGGATAATTAAATTGTCCAAAACTCGAACAACAACGTCATTGCATGACGTCCATCGGTTTAAAACACAAACAAACTGATCAAGACTTGTCAGTCCACCTCAGAGGCTAAGGTTTAGCCGTGCTACGCTTGCATATATAAATACAAGATTGCCACTATAATGCTCTCACTTCGTCGTTAGATTCGTAAAATGTCTGTGGTACTGGTGTCAGTAATATTACTATGCATAGTGATTGCTGTGTGGTCGAGGTTGAAACAGCACTCCGACGCGCCCCCTGAGTTGTCTGGGGCACTACCATTCCTTGGACATTCACTCCAGGTCTTAGGAAATCGAAAACGTGAGTAGAAATTGTGCTGATGAATGGATTGAATAGTGCGGAGCTTTGAAGGAATTTCAATTGAAAATCTTGCATTAAAAACATAGGTATACCAATTTATTAACTTTGACCATATCTCGATAATTGGAAGCTTCTAGAGATTTATGGTTTGGAGCAAAAAAAAACCTTAAATAAATATCACAATGACGGCTGAAAAAAACACTTGTTCTCCACAAGTGTTTTTCAGCTTTATTCAGGATATTTTTGGACCCTTTATAATAGAACAAGAAATCAAAGAGAGACAACTCGGTGATCTCCTAGCAAAGGCATTTTTAATACTTAGTCTTATATACCGTGACTTTCTAGACGACTTACAAAGGCAGTCCAGTTCATGTATCCAATGACTAGTAAACGTTCATAATAAAAAAAAAATAGGTATTTAAGAGATTTGAATAATTTAAAAATAAAAAAAAATATTCATTATTATGACGCAAGGCGTAGTTTTGTCTCGTGGAAAATGGTGATGGAATGATCTGCTCGACTCGTGCACTAGGTAGGTATATTATTCTCTACAGTATGATACGTAAACATTTTTAGCAGGGTGTTTCATTATTCCAATGTATTATTTATTTTTCTTCGTACCTATTATCTTTAATTACTTAACCTCTTGTATGCCGTAATTATAGAAACAATTATAAAGCCATTGCGTCTCGCGTGGATCTACGTTCCGGATCATGAAGGGTCAATGATAAAAACATATTAATAATCGCGCCTAGAGGTATTTTATGTCGGGGACATTGAGTGGACCGCTTTTGTAAAACGACTAAAAAGTCACGGTGTAAACAGGCCTCCTTCCTTAGATGTATGATTTTAATTATACTGTGGGAGTTGAGATTAAATTATTTATTACTAGCTGTTGCCTATTGCAAAAAATATTACGTCCGCTTTTAATCGGATTTTGGTACCAGTTTTAAGAGCCTTAACTTTTCAGTTTTAGGTTCTCAAACTTTATTTGCATTCCACAATATGTAGTTAGGTGGTAAGTTAAAAAATTGAGATCATTGTGGACCCTGTCGGGTATAGCAAAAGACAAACAATGTAGTAGGAGAGGGGAGGGGAAGCTTTAAAGCCAAAAAATTATACTCGTACTTATCCAAACTAAATCCAATCACACCATATTGTTTTTTTTTTATGCATATTAAATTCTTTGTACATAATTTATATTTTATAAATATGTTTGATGATATTCTGTTAAAAATTGTCTTTTATAAACTTTAACAGGCCCGCAACCCCGGCAAGACTGCATGTATCCTTAGATCATGATGATAAGTTCTCCTTAAAAACTTTAAAGTCATAATATATCTTTTGAGGGCACCGATTACAAAGAAATAAAAATGAAAAATTTCTCTAAGTTACGCACAATATTAATTTGGGCATTGAATCGAACCACATTGGTATATTTTACACATGATGCTATAACAAAAGGGCTACGTAGAGACACACAGACATAGACGAAAATGTATGACATAGTAGAAAAAGGGTTCCGAGTGTGATCCTCTAACAGCTTAAGTGCCATATTTACAGATTTATTATTTGAAATAAGTTATTCCCAAACTGTCGTTTAACTGTTAAAAAAAGTATGTATTTAAACAATGATTTGGAAATCTTAATATACATTTTAGACCTTCTTTGTAACCATTTTTTATCAACTTATGCAAAATATTATAATTAAATAAAATAAATAAATAAAATAAAATAATAATAATAATAATAATAAAGCCTGAATCCTCTAAGCACATTGCTGGAGGATTCAGGACTAGGCTACCGGTTGAGGAAAGATGGTCAGGTTATATCTCACCTGCTTTACATGGATGATCTGAAACTCTTTGCCCCCAACAAATTGCAACTGTTGGAGCTACTAAAAGTAACTGAAACTTTTAGTAACGCCATCAGGATGGAATTTGGTGTGGACAAATGTGCAGTAATGTATGTAAAGCGAGGGGAGATTATGGAATCCGAGGGACTTCAGCTCTCGGATTCCATACACCTAAGATCTCTTTCCTCATCCGAAAGCTATAAGTATTTGGGTATGTCGGAAGCGTTAGGCATTAACGTAACTGACATGAAGCAATCGTTGAGGGAGCGCTTCTTCGGTCGCCTGAAGAAGGTTTTAAATAGCCTTCTTTTAGGTGGAAACAAGGTGCGCGCCTTCAATGGTTGGGTCATGCCGGTTTTAATGTACTCTTTCGGCATACTCAAATGGACTCAGACGGAACTTGATGCCCTGGATAGGAGGGTACGCACACTGCTGACCGCAAATCGAATGCATCACCCACGGTCGTCGATGATGAGACTGTATATCCCTCGGAAGTGCGGGGGTCGAGGCTTCTTAAATGCTAAGAACCTGCACAACCGAGAGGTATGCAGTCTCAGGGAATATTTCCTGGAAGCCGACGTGGGGATGCACCGAGATGTGGTCTCAGTGGACAAGGGCCTCACCCCGCTCTCTCTGGCTAACGGGAACTGGCGCAAGCCTAAAGTATTGGACACTAATGACCGCAGGGAAGAATGGCAAGGCAAGGAGCTTCACGGACGCTTTTACCGGGCCCTACATGGCCCTGATGTAGACTTTTTAGCGTCCGTATCCTGGCTACGCTTTGGTGACCTCTTCGGGGAAACCGAAGGTTTTGTTTGTGCAATTATGGACGAAGTTATGATGACGAATAACTACCGCAAATACATTGTGAAGGACGGCACGGTTGACATATGTCGGGCATGCCACCGTCCGGGAGAGTCGATCCGACACATTATTTCTGGGTGTTCTAGTCTGGCTAACGGAGAGTACTTGCATAGACACAACCTTGTTGCCAGGATTATCCACCAGCAACTTGCTTTGAAATACAACCTTGTGGAATCAGAAGTGCCATACTATAAGTATGCGCCCGACCCAGTTCTCGTAAATGGTAATATCACGTTGTATTGGGACCGACCTATCACCACCGACAGGACTGTTGTTGCCAATAGGCCTGACATTGTGGTGATAGATCGATTGGAGCGTCGCACAATGATTGTTGATATAACGGTCCCACATGATGAGAACCTCGTGAAAGCAGAGCAAGATAAAAAAAACAAATATCTAGATCTGGCTCGCGAGGTTGTCGACATGTGGGATGTGAGTACAGCAATCATTGTGCCGATAGTCGTGTCGGCCAATGGCTTAATAGCCAAGAGCCTCGACCAACATCTTAGGAGGCTCTCGCTTGGCAGCTGGATCAAGGGCTTGATTCAGAAAGCAGTTCTTCTCGACACGGCACGTATTGTTAGGAGGTTCCTCTCTCAAGAGCCCTGACCACCGGCAGCTCGGACCCTGTCCCCAGCGCTAGTGAGCTACTGTTTTTTATATTTTTAAATGTTTTTTTTTAAATTTAGTTTTGTAAATAAATATTTAAAAATTTAAAAAATATGTAAAATAATGAATAAAGGAAATAATAATAATAATAATAAAATAAAATAATAATAATAATTATTGATGTATTTTATTTTTCCGCTTGTTGCCGGCTCGAGGACCAAACGCAGACTGAATATTCAGGCTCGGCTTCCCATCACGATGAAATTATGAATTTTATAATGAATGTTCCACACACACATACACAGACACGGTCCGCGCACCGCAAGCGAGCGGACCGAAAGCTTGCGCGCCGTCCGCGCGTTGGCTGCGCGCCGCCCGCGCGCGGCCTTTGCCGGAAAGCCGTCAAAATCAGTCCAGCCGTTTCGGAGATTAGCCAAAACAAACAAACAGATAGTTTTTTTGTGTTTTTACCCGATTATGCCTAAGCCAAAAAAAGGGTTATGAATTTCCCTCCTGATTAGAAGGCCTAAGTAGTAAAATGTCCAACAGTGTGAAACGTCTAATGAGTTGTAAGATTAATTAGCAAAATGTCCATAAAGCAAAACGTCCAACAATCAGATGGTCTGTGTAACAGAATATCTATTTAGAAAAAAGTAAATTTCAAAATATGTACACTCATGTTATTACTTCATTTGTAAATTACATTTAATTTTTTGAAAAACTAAAAACTGTGTTGAAAAGCTAGCAGCGTCTTAGACAGTATAAGGATATTAGGAAAAAAAGTAAAACAAAATAAGTAATGTTGATCAAATAGCATTCATGACATTAGGTGTCATTTACCATAAACAAAAAATAAAACCGACTTCAGAGAAAACAAAAAAGTGAAAAATAACTTTAGCTTCAGAAGTCGGTGACCTTTGTTTGATTGATTTAGTTTTTTTGTCACCGACTTCTGAAGCTAAAGTTATTTTTCACTTTTTTGTTTTCTCTGAAGTCGGTTTTATTTTTTGTAAAAATGTTTTTATTTTTCATTTTTTAGTGGTTCACATGTACTTACCCCTTCACAGCGTACCGGCGTGATTTTCTTTTATGAACTGGTGTAAACAATAGACAGATATGAGATTTCAGCGATCCCAGTACATTTGCTATCATTTATTGAGGAGTTCCCGTCGCCTATCTTCCGAAGTTCTTCATCAGATCTTTACCAAATTGAAATGGGATCACTCCAAGAATGTACTCTTCCTAAAACTACCCAAATCGCTTCTGGTGTGCCTATAAAATCTAAGGAATTCCCTCTATTTCTCCAGGATCCCATTAAATGGAACTTAACATATCTAACTGTCGAAATCTGGGTGTATTGTACACTTCTGCGTACTCCCTCAGAGCATACAGGCGTGATGTTACGTCACTATGTTACATAAACAATAAACAACCAAGTCATTGCAGCAATTACTGCAGCTTTGCCGTGTATTTTTGAAGAGTTCCATTTATATCTCCGAAGATCAGAGTCAGATCTTAACTAAATTGAAATGGAACCACACGGAAAGCACCAGCTTTCAAATAAAAAAAGAATCATCAAAATCGGTTTACCCAGTGGAAAGTTCAGAGGCAACAAACATTGTCGAAATTTGGGAGTATTGTACACATCTAGGTACCCCCTCAGAGCATACAGGCGTGATGTTACGTCATGATGTAGTATGAACAATGAACCTACAAGCGATTGCAGCAATTACTGCAAATTTGCCGTCTATTTTTGAAGAGTTCCTTTGTATATCTCGGAAGATCAGCATCAGATCTTCAACAAATTAAAATGGGACCAATCGACAAGCACCAGCTTTCAAACAAAAAAAAATAATCTAAATCGGTTCACCCAGTCGAAAGTTCTGAGGTAACAAACACAAAAAAAAAAAAAAAAAAAAAAAAAAATACAGACGAATTGAGAACCTCCTCTTTTTGGAAGTCGGTTGAAAAATATACGCTACGAGTACCGACCATGTGTGCAACACAGTGGCAGGAGTGGAAACACTTTTTGTATGACGGTAATGCTGTTATGAATTTGGGATCAAAGAAATACAACAATATTATTCTTGAGAGTCCTATTACAATTTTTTTCGATCAAATTATTTCGATCGACGTACACGAGTGGACTGTTATTGACGAATATTTTGTTTTTAGGTCTTTTCTCGTCCAGCGCTCGCGTCAGAATTACTTAAACTGAGTAGCGAGCTGACTTAATGCAGAATTTAGAGTGTTTATTTATAATAATGTCATCTTATTATACTGACAAATGAAGATTGAAGATTGAAGTTTTATATCATATTAATTTATTTGTGAAAACTAAAGGAATTTAACGAAATTATAGAACTCCAACATTCAAGTAAAACATTCAACTTACGTTTTAGTCATTTTAGTTTTTATAAGAATTGAATGGGACTATGTGAATTTGAGCGTCAAACTTCCATCAACGACGGCTTTTCTTGCAAATTGAGTTCCTAAAATATTTATAGTAATTTTACTATAAATATTTTACGAACTCAACTTGCATAGCATTATTGTAATTCATAAGCAAACAATAAAAAATGTTACTGCTGCTAAAAATTACAGCGTCATGAATCATGAATTCGCGTAAAAACCCTAACACAAATTATTTTCCATAATGTATATTATCAAAATTGAACTTTTTCGTTAAATTTCCCGTATTTCCCGTCATTACTTTCCAGAATTTGATCCTTATTAGCTACATTAAGAATGGAATGGTGTAATAATAAAGTTTGTGTTTTTTTACCAAAATCAATGGGTTCGATTCGTGGGTAGGAATACTGTTTTACTGTTTCTAATAAAAAAAACGAATGATGCTATTTTAGTTTTCATCAAAATTTGGTTTCAGACGACTCCTTTTAGCATTTTTTGTTATTCTTCATGGTTTTGGATTTAGCCATACTCACTCACTTAAAAAAATCACTCTGTATATCTCCGAACCCAAATAATTTCGACTTTGACATCGTGCGTCACACGTGTGAAATGTGTAATTATTATTGATGGCCGCTAAAAAAGAAAAAAAAACCCGAAGCAGAGGCAATAACGTTCGTTTGACCTTGAAAAAAACACTGAGATAATCACCACGGGTTTGGTATTGTTACAGCGGACCTACTAGAAAATTCGAGAAAGCAAGTGATTGCAGTGTGTGTACGTTAGAAGTTCGAGAGCATTCTATTATTATTAGTTTTAAAGTTAGGTAGGTAGAAAAACTCGCGACCTATTTATAAAAAGACATTAGAATTCCGACCGTACGCCTAGGGCATAAGGTTCATATTTGCTTGTTTTGTACAAGTAGGTTATACCTACTTGTTTTTAGTAGGTATCTATCTACCTGCTATTTTTTGTTAGTGTTTTTTAATGACCCTCTCGAATGTTCGTGGTTATTCTGGTGTGTCTATTGGCGAGTATAAATACACCGCTCAGGCCCGCGACCGGCAGTCTTGTTTTGGCTACACAACGAAGTGAATCGAAGTGAACTTGAAGTGCGATATCTAAGCGAATAGTGATCAGTAGTGTACTTGTGATTAAGTTTAAATTGTTTTGTGAATAATAAAGTTATTGTGTTGTTTCATCGGTAGTAATTAATTTATCTCATACCCAGCTCGTAACAAATTGGTGTCAGAAGTGGGATATAAATTATGCCAATCCTACCTAAGGACGACACGGAGGGTATCCGTACCAGAAGTCAGCGACAGCAGGACATGGACCAAAGGCGGTTTGGAGATTCTCCGACACAGACACCGGGTGCTGTCCAGCCTACGTCACAGCCAGTCGCTGGCCCATCCGGAGTTTCTCAAGCATCAGTGGCGCCAGACTTGTCAGCTTTAATGGCGCTGCTGCAGGAGCAAGCTCGCCGTCAAGAGGAGCAAGCTCGCCGTCAAGAGGAGCAAGCTCGCCGCCAAGAGGAGCAGGCTCGCCGATTGGAAGAGCAGTTACAGCGAGATAAAGAGGAGCAAGCTCGCCGTCAAGAGGAGCAAGCTCGCCGTCAAGAGGAGCAAGCTCGCTGTCAAGAGGAGCAAGCTCGCCGGTTGGAAGAGCAGTTGCAGCGAGACAAAGAGGAGCAGGTCCGCCGCCAAGACGAACAGATGATCCTCATAAAGGATCTTCATGCAACTTTCGGCAAGGACCTGAAAGTGATGAAAGATCAGGTTCACCAGCATGAGAACCGCATCTCAGAGGCCGAAGTTAAGATTGCTGGGGTACAGAAGGCTTTGAGCGAACTGAAGACTGAAGGTGGAACTGTAGCTTCAGTGGTTGCTGCACCTTCTTCGCGTGGTTTCAAGGTTCCTCCATTCGACGGAACATCGTCGTGGTCGGCCTACAGAATCCAGTTTGAGGCTGTCATGAAGGCGAATGGATGGACCAAACCACAAGCCATGACCGCGCTCACCTTAGGCCTCCGAGACCAGGCCCTAACCATTCTCGAGGCACTCGGCAGGGATGTAACCTACGAGCAGCTGCTAGAGGCGTTGGAGTCCAGATACGGCGACGCGCACCTGGAGCACGTATTCCGTGCCAAGTTGAAGGACCGTTTTCAACGAAGTGCCGAGAACCTACAGCAGTGGGCTCTAGAAGTTGAAAAGCTCGTTCGGAAAGCCTACCAGTCTGCCCCTGCACTGATTGACGGAAATCTGGTACAGGCGTTCGTTGATGGAATACGTGACTTAGAAGTTAGAGCCGCCGTGAGACTTGGGCATCACGAGACATTGAAGGACGCCTTGGCCCATGCCTTAGAAGTAGAGGCAGTGAGGCAAGACCACCGAACGCACCGCGTCAGGGAGGTTGTAGCATCACCTGTACGCGACCGCCCGCAAGGGTATAGTCCTAGGTGCTACACTTGTGGAGAAAGGGGTCATCTTCGGTCCAGCTGTCCTAAGCGCAGCACCCCGAGAGAAGATCAGCAGGGAAGAGTGGCTGAAGTGACTGCCCAGCCACAGCAGGGAAACGAGTAAATGCCAGGACTGGGGGGCAGGTGCTGGCTGGTATTGAAAGAGCCCCGAGAATCTTGATCTCGCAAGCACATGACGGGAACAGCCTGACCATCAAAGGCGAAGTCAATGGAACACCATGCAAACTGACGTTAGATACTGGAGCTTCTCACACGGTCGTCAATTCCAAACTAGCAAGTCGGTTTCTTGGGGACTACTTCAATAAGCACGACCGTATACATTTACTAACAGCTACCGGTCAGCACATAACCGTCCGAGGCAAGAAGGAGGTAGAGTTAAAACTGGGTGACAGATTTTACAAGCAGAATGTCATCGTGGCTGACATAGTGGACGATTGCATCTTGGGCTTGGACTTCATGCGGAAATATCGTTGTGAGATCGACGTTGATCAAGGAGTACTGAAATGTGGTTCAGAGGAAGTCTTCATGGAAGGTGCACCGTCAGGGAAAGTGTACTGCTTGAAGAAGATTGTTCTTCCTCGCAGATCAGAAACGGTTGTGCCAATTTGTTTGCCACAAAATTCTGGAAACAAAGGTCGAAGTGTTCTAATAGAAAGGGTGAACAATGACTTCCCATGGAAGATGGCACGAACTCTGGTCAAGGCCACCAACATCTCAGCAGTACGCATACTGAATCCAAGTGACCAGGAGCAAGTAATTAAGAAGGGCACCTTGATCGGCACTTGCGAGGAAGTAGCCTGGATGCGTCAATTGCAAGATGTCCCTACCGGAAATGAAATTCGCAGTTCAAAATTTGACGTGTCAACGCTTTTGGAAAACTGCGATTTAACTAAAGGAGAAATGGACAAGGCTAAGAAGATGTTACTTCAGTACGCCAACATTTTCTCTTCGAATGATGCTGACATAGGGAGAACTGGACTTGTTCAGCACCAGATTAATACAGGTAACGAGTTACCTATCCGTCAGCGACCAAGAAGACTGCCAGTTGCACGAGAAAAAGAGGTAGAAACCATGATTGAGGGAATGGTGAAGGACGGTGTTATAGAGCCTTCATCGAGTCCATGGTGTTCTCCTGTGGTCCTGGTAAAGAAAAAGGACGGCAGTATGCGCTTCTGTGTGGACTATCGACGACTGAACGACGTCACGAAAAAGGACAGCTACCCGCTGCCTAGGATCGATGACACACTGGACACGCTGACTGGTATGAAGTGGTTTACCACACTTGATCTGAAGAGTGGCTACTGGCAAGTAGAAATAGACCCCAAGGACAAAGAGAAAACTGCATTCTCAACAGGAAAAGGGCTATGGCAGTTTAAAGTTATGCCATTCGGTTTGTGCAACGCTCCTGCGACGTTTGAAAGGCTGATGGAGCAAGTACTCGCCGGATTGATTGGAGACGCATGTCTTGTCTATCTAGACGACATAATCATCGTGGGCCGTACATTTGAAGATCACCTTAAAAACCTCAACCGAGTGCTGTCGAAAATCCAAACAGCAAATCTCAAGTTAAGTCCGAAAAAGTGCTCGTTTTTCAGACAGCAAGTGAACTTCTTAGGACACATAGTTTCGGGGGAAGGTGTTCAAACAGACCCAGAAAAAGTAGTCGCCGTCAAGGATTGGCCAGTTCCGAAAGACAAGACACAGGTCAGAGCATTCCTGGGTTTGTGCTCCTACTATCGAAGATTTGTCAAGAATTTTGCCGACATTGCCAAACCTCTGCACAAACTCACTGAGGAAAAGAGGCAATTCTGTTGGGACGAGGACTGCGACGTCGCATTTCAGGAATTAAAGAAACGTCTGTGCAACACACCTATTTTGGGATATCCTGACACTGAAAATGACTTCATAGTTGACACAGATGCCAGTAATACTGGAATTGGGGGCGTGCTGTCTCAACGGAAAGGAGACCGGGAGGTTGTAATAGCTTACTTCAGCAAGTCTTTATCCAAACCAGAAAGAAATTACTGCGTTACAAGACGGGAGCTACTCGCTGTAGTAAAGACAGTGCAGCACTTCAGTAAATATTTGCTGGGACGCAAATTCCAATTACGAACTGACCACGCTGCACTGAAGTGGCTATTACAGTTCAAGAATCCAGAGGGGCAAGTGGCGAGATGGATTGAACTACTCCAAGAGTTTGATTTCATAACTGAACATCGCAGTGGGAGAACTCACGGTAACGCAGACGCCTTGTCAAGAAGACCTTGTCCTGAAGACTGTAAGCACTGTGCCAGGCAAGAGACTAAGGAAGTAGTGCCCGTGAGGATGCTTAGAACGGATCTCAGCGATGAATGGAAGGAGACCCTACAGCAGACTCAGCAAAACGACTCGGATATCAAACCGATCTTCGAGTGGATCAAAGCTGGTGTTCCTAAACCCAAGTGGAGTGATGTGGCTGCGATGAGTTCCATCACGAAGAGTTATTGGGCGCAATGGAACAGCTTGGTGATCCAGGATGGAGTCTTGTGCCGTAAATGGGAAAACGCTAGAGGGGATAGTTGTCATCTACAAATGGTTGTCCCTAAAGCTAAGGTACCGGATGTTCTACGGCTCTACCATGATGGATGTTCAGGAGGACATATGGGGGTAAAAAGGACTCTACTAAAAATTCGAGAACGCTTCTACTGGATCCACTGTCGAGATGATGTGGAGGACTGGTGCCGTAAATGTACCAGTTGTGCGGCCGTGAAAGGACCCCGTACACGCAGCAGAGGTGCATTAAAAGTGTACAACGTTGGAGCCCCTTGGGAACGGATAGCACTAGACGTTGCGGGACCATTTCCAGTAAGCGAGAGCGGAAACAGGTACTTCCTGGTGGTCATGGATTACTTTACAAAGTGGCCGGAAGTCTTCGCCATTCCTAACCAAGAAACAACAACTGTCGCAGATAAATTAGTTCAAGAAGTCTTCTGTCGTTTTGGAGTACCCTTACAAATACACAGCGATCAAGGAAGAAATTTTGAATCGCAAGTATTTCAAGAGACTTGTCGCTTGATGGGTACCTATAAAACCAGAACCACCTCTTACCACCCACAATCCGATGGAATGGTGGAACGATTCAACCAAACGTTGGAGAGATATCTGGCGAAAGTTGTGGAAAGCCGGCAAAGGGATTGGGACAAGCACATACAGCCGTTTCTTCTGTCTTACCGAAGTGCAGTCCACGAAAGTACGACTGTGACACCAGCCTTCGCGAACTTTGGAAGGGAATTACGGTTACCTGCTGATTTAATCACTGGAACTCCCCCTGATGCTCCATGTAGCGTAACAGATTACGCAAATGACTTGCGTAATAAGTTGAACGATGTTTATGAGCATATCCGACAATCCGGCCAACAGATGTCTGAGAAGATGAAGACCCGTTATGATCGGAAGGCAAACGGTAGGGGTTTCGACGAGGGTTCACTGGTGTGGTTGCATAACCCAGTGCGGAGCAAGGGGAAGTCTCCGAAGTTACAAGCAAAATGGGATGGGCCATACCGAGTCGTGACTAGGATCAACGATGTCACCTACCGAATACAGAAGGGTCCACGAGGTGCGCCTAAGATTGTGCATGTAGACCGGTTGGCGCGATACTACGGGACTAATGATGCTCGGGACGAGCATGTCTAAGGAAGAGGCAGTGTTACAGCGGACCTACTAGAAAATTCGAGAAAGCAAGTGATTGCAGTGTGTGTACGTTAGAAGTTCGAGAGCATTCTATTATTATTAGTTTTAAAGTTTGGTAGGTAGAAAAACTCGCGACCTATTTATAAAAAGACATTAGAATTCCGACCGTACGCCTAGGGCATAAGGTTCATATTTGCTTGTTTGAAAAAATAGCAGGTAGATAGATACCTACTAAAAACAAGTAGGTATAACCTACTTGTTTTTAGTAGGTATCTATCTACCTGCTATTTTTTGTTAGTGTTTTTTAATGACCCTCTCGAATGTTCGTGGTTATTCTGGTGTGTCTATTGGCGAGTATAAATACACCGCTCAGGCCCGCGACCGGCAGTCTTGTTTTGGCTACACAACGAAGTGAATCGAAGTGAACTTGAAGTGCGATATCTAAGCGAATAGTGATCAGTAGTGTACTTGTGATTAAGTTTAAATTGTTTTGTGAATAATAAAGTTATTGTGTTGTTTCATCGGTAGTAATTAATTTATCTCATACCCAGCTCGTAACAGTATTAACAAAAAGGTGGCGAGTACATTACACATAATCTTCTATATTATAAAAATGAAACCCGTTTTCCGTTGTCACGACATAGCATGAATACGGCTTGACCGATTTGGCTGATTCTTTTTTTGTTGTGTTTGTTATTGTCAGGAGAAGGTTCTTATGAAAAAAAAAATGTAGTAGTAGTAGGTAGCTTTTTCCCTCTTATGTGACGCAGACGAAGTTGCGTGGGTCAGCTAGTCTATGTATATAAAAATGAAACCCGTTTTCCGTTGTCACGACATAGCATGAAAACGGCTTGACCGATTTGGCTGATTCTTTTTTGTTGTGTTTGTTATTGTCAGGAGAAGGTTCTTATGAAAAAAAAATGTAGTAGTAGGTAGAAAGGTAGCAGTAGTAGGTAGGTAGTAGTAGGTAGGTAGGTAGTAGTAGGTAAGTAGTGGTAGGTAGGTAGGTAGGTAGTAGTAGGTAGTAGTAGGTAGTAATAGGTAGTAGTAGGTAGTAGTAGGTAGTAGTAGGTAGGTAGTAGTCGGTAGGTAGTAGTAGGTAGGTAGGTAGTAGAAGGTAGGTAGTAGTAGGTAGGGAGTAGTAGGTAGGTAGTAGTAGGTAGCTTTTTCCCTCTTATGTGACGCAGACGAAGTTGCGTGGGTCAGCTAGTTATTTATATAAATTGATCATTTGACGACCCGAATAGCGTAGTGGTAGTGACGCTGCCTTACGTTCTTAGGGTCCTGGGTTCGAATCCCGGTAGGAGCAAATGTTTGTGTGATGAGCATGGACATTTGTTTCCGAGTCATGGATGTTTATATGTATAATACGTATGTATTTACAAACAAAAAAGTATATATGTAGTATATCAACTATCTAGTGTCCACGACACAAGCTTTGCTTAGTGTGGTACTAGGTGGCGCTGTGTGTTAATGTCGAGCGATATTTATTTTATTTATTTATTTATAATGTTAAGAATATTATCAAAATATATGTTTAAGATACGGTCGTACAGTTTGCGCGGTCAGTTAACCCGTTTATGTAATTATAAAATCAACATAACGTTTGAATTTTAAATTTTAACCGTATTCTTATTCTTGTCGTGTTTATGTCGCAACCAACTGGTTTAATTAGCCGTTCAATGAACTGCCTAGCCTTTTAACTAAACTGCGCCGTTCAACTAGCAGCCTGAATGATATATTCAGCCATTTGATCAAAAAGCTAGGTAAATGATTTGGATCGATGATGTTGCCTAGCTTGTTAAATTCACACGCAATTTATTTTTCTATTGAACAAACATAACATACTCAAAACAATGTCAAGCTTATCATAAAATGTCAAATAATTGTATTTAGGAATTTTATTGACACAAATTAAATCACAATAATAGAATGAGTTGTCAATTCAATTCCACAAATTTCAAGAACGCCTGACACAGTGTTCTTAGCAATATCTGGCAGTTTCTTGTATTGATGCCCAGTTCTAACTAGAATACAAGTCCTGTTGTAACATCACTAATTAGTATGTAATTAGTATACACATCACTATCATTATCTATGTCTTTTCTATGTCTTGTCTATGATTGTCTTCACTTGCCTAATGGCTGTCTAATGGTGAACCCCGTCTGTGATGTCGACTACTATGTGTCCTGTCTAATAAACTAAGTCTTCCCAACGGTGTCTTTAATTCAACAACCAACAAACGTAACATGGTGTCAAGTGGGTAATTTAAAATGAAAACGCAAGAACGCACGTGAAAATGCCGAATCCTCCAAGCAGCGAAGCGCGTGGTGACGACCAACATGGCGATTCAGGTTTGCGCACGAGTCTGAAACAACTCCACATCTCGTCGGATCCAGCGAATAATAACGCGGAGGCGTGGAAAAAATGGCAACAGCAGTTAGATCTGTATCTATTAGCCACAGGCCTGGACAAGTCGACCGAAAAACGAAAAATAGCCATTCTGCTACACTTAATCGGAGAACGTGGTCTCAATATATTCAACACGTTCAACCTGAAAATTGATTCGAGCACACTCAGCGAGGTCAAGTCCAAATTCGACAATTTCTTCGAGCCGAGGAGAAACGTGACGATGTGCAGATACCTATTCTTCACACGGAAGCAAGAAAAATCGGAAAGCATCCATGATTTCCTCACGGATTTGGAAACGAAGAGCAGGGAATGTGAGTTTGGCACGCTCAGGGAATCGCTCATCAAAGATATTTTTATTGCAAACCTAAATATTGATTTGTCACATGTACGTCAGAGGTTATTGCAAGAACCGGATTTGACATATCAGAGAATGCAAGAGCTGGCGATGACACTCATAGTCGCACAGCAGGATGCCGAGAAAATTGTCAAAGGAAGCGGCGTCGCCAGTGAAAACGTCATGCATCTCAGTCGAAGGAGCCGTGGTCGAGGTGAAAGCCGACAGCGAGCTTCCAGTCGCAAATCAGCTTCGAGCAAACGCCAGTCATCTTCGAGCAGTCGTGGTCCAGCTTCAAACAGCGACCACACCAGCAACTCGAAGACATGCAGCCGCTGTGGGCAGTCACATCGCTACAAGTGCCCAGCTAAAGGCATGCAATGCAGGTCATGTAAATCTTTTGGTCATTTTGCTAAATATTGCTTTAAAAATAAAAAAGTCAGTCAGTTGAATTCATTTAATTCAGATAGTAATCAAGAATATTTTGTTGGAATGTTGAACAGTCAGTCAAAGTCGAGTCAAAGTCATAAAAGTCATTTAAATAGTAGTCAGTCAAACAGTCACACCGAACAGGCACACACAGTAAAGTCACCAGTCAGTCAGTCTAAACAGTCACCGTCACAGTGGTCATATTTAGACCAGTCACAGTCACCGTATCTCAATGATGAGAACAGTGACAAGTCAAAGAGATCTCACGGAGACTCAAACAGTCAAAAGTCCCAAAGTCAACGTCCCCATTCACATTATCTCTGTGAAGAAAATGGTGATATGTCTGAGAGATGGATTGAAAAATATCAACATCTCAGTGATGAAAGCAATCACACGTCTAAGAGATTCACTCCCCAATCAAATAGTCAAAATATAAAATGTCAGTGTCCGTGTTTACATCTCAAAGATGAAAATGGTCACAAGTCTGAGGGATCTCACAACAAAATACAATATTATCACCACAAAAACAGTCATAATCAAAGTCAGTATTCAGAGTCACATACAAATAGTCATACTCAAAGTCAGTATTCACAGTCACATACAAACAGTCATAATCAACATAGAATCAACACTTTGGAAAGTAGTTATTCTAAACAGTCTTGGGAAATAAATTTATTAGTAGGTAATAAACAAATTAAATGCATCATAGACTCAGGTGCAGATGTCAACATTATGTCAAAACAGACATACAATAACATTAAACGTCAAAACAATCTGTCAAAAGTAGTGCTTGTCAAATGTCAGATAAACGTCACAGGATTTGGTGGAAAATCCATTCCGATTTTAGGCAAAGTCAGCTTAAATTGTAATTTGTGTATAAACAATAATAACGTCGTCGAATGTATAACATTCATAGTAGCAAACTTAGATTGTCCAAATGTTCTTGGTCTACCAACTTGTGAAAAGTTAGGTATAATAAAACGTGTATTTTCAGTAACAAAACAAGATTTTTGTAAACAAATTCTTACACAATACAATGATGTCTTTCAGGGTCTTGGGTGTCTACCTCCAGTCTGTCATATTAAACTCAAGCCTGAAGCAGTACCATGCGTTGATCCGCCCAGGAGAGTTCCATTCGCGTTACAAGGGAAATTACGTGAAGAGTTGGATCGCATGGAGAAGATGAATGTTATTGAGAAGGTCACAAAACCTACTGAGTGGGTTAATTCAGTTGTCGTTACTGTAAAAAGCACAGGTCAGTTAAGAATATGTCTAGATCCTAGGAATCTGAATAAAAATATCATGAGGGAATTCTATCCACTCAAGTCAATTGATGAAATTAGGTCACAGCTAGAAGGTGCTGTATGTTTTTCTCATTTAGATGCTTTCTCTGGATTCTGGATGATACGTCTAGATGAATATAGCTCAGAATTGTGTACTTTTCAAACACCATTTGGCAGATATAAGTATTTAAGATTACCATATGGAATAAATGCTTCGTCAGAAATTTTTCAAAGAGTCATGATGAATTTATTTGGTGATATTGAAGGAGTCTTAATATTCATTGATGATATATTAGTCTATGGCCCAAATGAATCTGTTCATAATGAAAGATTACATAAAGTCATGCAGAGAGCACGTCAAGTCAATTTAAAATTTAATAAGTCAAAATGTAAATTTTTAGTCTCTGAAGTATGTTTCTTAGGTTATATCTTCAGTAAAGATGGTGCCAGGGCAGACAAAGAGAAAGTCAAAGCCATTGTCAATATGCCCACACCAAAAAATGTCAAAGAGTTACAGAGAATATTAGGTATGATAAATTATTTAGGACCTTTTATAAGTAACCTGTCAGAAAAAACTCAAATATTAAGAAATCTTTTGAAAAAAGATTCAGTCTGGACTTGGGATGAGAATCATAGTCAAAGTCTTAATAAATTAAAAGATGAGATCACAAACTCACCAGTTTTAGCTCATTACAATCCCAAGATTCCATTAGTCCTGTCAGTCGATTCATCAAAGTCAGCTTTAGGTGCAGTCATATTACAAGCAAACAAGCCTATAGCATATAGTTCAAAAACTTTAACACAAACTCAGGAAAGATATGCTCAAATAGAAAAAGAGCTGCTAGCTATTCAATTTGGTTGTGAAAAGTTCCACCAATATGTATATGGTAATAGAGTCATAGTGCACACTGATCATAAACCTTTAGTCTATTTATTTAAAAAACCTTTACATGATGTCCCCGCTAGATTACAGCGTATGATGTTAACTTTACAAAAATATGATTTGGAAGTTATACATGTCCCAGGTAAAGAAATGTTTATATCAGACACTTTGTCAAGAGCCGCTTTAAAAGACCATTATACACCTGAAAATGAGTCAGATATGTCATGTCATGTCAATATTATGTATGCTAATTTAGCAATCACAGATGAATATAGCAAGAATTTGGCACAGGAAACCAAAACAGATGAGTCCTTGCAATTATTAATCAAGTATTATTATGAAGGTTGGCCAAAAAACAAAAATAATGTCAGTCCACTGGTAAAACCATTTTGGAACATTCAAGGAGAAATCCATGTCATTAAAGATTTAGCATTCAAAGGTTCAAAATTAATAGTACCACAGTCTGTGTATAGTGAAATGTTAGAAAAAATTCACAAAGGTCACCAAGGTCATCAAGGCCAAATATGTCTAGTAGTATTAAGAATTTAGTAGAACAATGTCTTATATGTGCAAAATTCAAGCCATGTAACCAAAAGGAACCACTACAAAACTTTGAAATATGTAAATATCCATGGCAACAAGTCGGTATTGATTTAATGCATTTTGATAATTTAGTATATCTAATAGTCACTGATTATTACTCAAAATACATAGAGATTGCATTATTAAATAAAAATAGCACATCTCAAAATGTAATAATTCATTTAAAATCAATTTTTGCACGTCATGGAATACCATTGTCATTGGTGTCCGATGGTGGTCCTCCGTTCCAGTCAATAGAGTTTAAAAACTTTTTAGAAGAATGGGACATAGAACATGTAGTTACTAGCCCATATCATTCACAGTCGAACGGACAGGCTGAATCTTCTGTCAAGATAATAAAGAACATGCTAAGGAAATGTAAAGAAAATAAAACAGACCCATATATAGCTTTATTACAATACAGAAATACGTCAAAAAATAATTTAGCATCACCAGCACAATTGTTAAACTTAAGAGATAACATTCCAGTGTCATATAAAAAATTGAAACCAAAGGTTGTCACATTTCAGGATTACAAAGAATCAGTCAGGAAAAATAATAGTAACAAATCTAGGTATTATGATAGAAATACAAAGTCTTTGTCAATGTTACATTATAATGACCATGTCTATTTTAAAAGAAATCCCAAAAGTAATTGGGAGCAAGCTATTGTCAAACAAAGAATGATGAATAATAGGTCATATGTTGTTGAGGATGTCAATGGTGTAAGGTATAGGAGAAACAGAATACACTTAAGACATAAGTATTCTGATAACTTCACAAACCCTCCTATGCAATCCAACTCGTCACAGGGGAGAGAGGAAGGTGACAGACAGGAGTCTAGATTTCAAGCCTCTTCTCAAAAATCCTCACAAGTAACAACAAGGTCAGGTCGTATTGTTAATCCAACAAGAAGGTTAATTGAAGAAATAGATTAACTTAGAATTATAATTAAAGTAAGATCTAATGTTAGTCTTAGCATTAATAAGAATGTTGTCTAGTCTTAACATAGCTATAAGTATCAAAGCATGTTGTCATTTATAAGTTAAGTCGTTTGCATAGTTTATAATTGTCTGTCAGGGGTTAAGTTAAACTCAACAAGGGGGATGTTGTAACATCACTAATTAGTATGTAATTAGTATACACATCACTATCATTATCTATGTCTTTTCTATGTCTTGTCTATGATTGTCTTCACTTGCCTAATGGCTGTCTAATGGTGAACCCCGTCTGTGATGTCGACTACTATGTGTCCTGTCTAATAAACTAAGTCTTCCCAACGGTGTCTTTAATTCAACAACCAACAAACGTAACACCGCTATTTGTTTAGCGACAAAAGAAGCAGCGGGAAGGAAACCAAGAACGTACAATAAAGTTTCATGGCCAGATGTAATAAAATGTTCCGGACAGAGAACGTCTATAACAGTTCCTTAATTTTCAAGATTTTTCAATTGCATAGTCAATCAGTCTGATTTATTCAGCAAATTGGCAATATTTTGGTGCAGATTATTTAGAGAATTATAGAAAAAACTGTGAGTTTTATTCCTTTGTACTAGCCGCTGATGTTATCTGAGATTTATTCGGATGCATTTCGTCATTTATGTCAAGTTTTTTCATTCTTAGTAGGTATTTACACTTTGAATATAAATAATCATGTCATTAATATCATAAAAAAATTGTTTTCAATTTATCATGCCCGTGCGTCTATTGAACATGGCATCATAGTATGTTAAATTCTTGTTACTATCCAAAAAAAAAGCATGTCCTTGTCCATGAGTAGGTACCTATTTGTATCTAAACAAAACAAGTTATTAAAAGATTCCTCTCTTGAATTGTATCGGTAATTATTAGTGAAGAATTTGTATGTTTGGTGTGCAGTAATTATGTTTGTATTTGTGATTTCTTGTAAAACTTGTCTTATTAATAAAATGCTGTCATAATATTTACACCGGAATTTTTAACCGGCATGTCCTAGAACCAAAAATTCGAAGACATGTGACATCTACCAATCCGCACTGGGCCCGCGTGGTAGATTATAGCCCATTCCCTCTCATTGAGAGGAGGCCGTGTCCCAGCATTGGGAACATTATAGGCTGATGATGATGATGATGATAATATTTACATGTGACTTGGATGTCTTTGCCACCTATTAGTATAACGCAGTATGTTGTAAAAACTCACTTCTTCTTACCACTGCGCTAGATAAAATCCTTCTCGAGAGAATTAAGTTCACATAATATGCACCATTACTTTAATTCAGTATTATCACACAACATAATTAAAAAAAAAAAACACATAAGTGTAAAAAAATCCTTTGAGTGTCTTTGACAAATCTCAAATAAGAAGTCCCATTTTTCACTTTTACGTATGTAATGTACATTTTAAATAATTCTAATTGCCACCGTTTTGGTAAACTCATAAACTGAAAACCAACCAATAAATACCACAGACATAAAATTCTATCAAATGTATATTCCAACATCCCCTCTGAATTTTATGTTTATAACAATTAGAAAAACAGCTCTTGCATAACTCTCATCAACTTCAAACTAAACAACAAACAAACTTTCGAATTAATTAATCTAACTTACCTTAGGTATCTAACTTGAACATAAAATTTTTTTTTTTTTGTTTAGTTCTCAAACAACCTTATATCCTAATAAACCTACATAACTCCTCACATCACAAAATGTATTTTATGTATCATTCACTATAGGTACACTGTTTCAATCTCAAAAACTTTGTTCTGTCCATTGGTTTAGTCAGTACATCCGCCAAATTAGTTTTAGTCGACCAATAGTAAATTCATTCTAATATTTTTTATCTGTTTTTCCTTAATAAAATGATACTTAACATATATGTTTACTTCTTCTGTTTAAAATTATCAACAAACAATTATGTTTTTAGCCGACTTCTAAAAAAGGAGGAGGTTCTCAATTCTGAAGTTTTTTTTTTTTTAATGTCGTTTCGCGCATAACTCCGTCGCTTGCCAACCGATTTGAAAAATTCTTCAAATCAAAATATCAGAAGTCTAAACCGAAATTATGAAGGGCTTGCTGTTCTCCTCAAGAGACTAGAAATCAATTACGATCTTATTATGCTTACAGAATCTTGGCTACCTGAAAATTCGATCATACCTGAAATGGTAAACTAAACAACTCACAGTACTAAATCAATCAAAATGATGGTATCGTATTACACCCAAAAGATAGCATAGATACACGCGAATGTCTTTGAACCAAATTATTGTCAAGAAGTAAATTGCCTTTTACAATAGACAACGATTTAACTGTTATATCAATGCACAGACCGCCAGCATTCAAAAAACTAGATCCCTTTTTAAAGTCTTTAGATAAAATCTTGTCCAGTATTAACCAATATAAAAAAACATAGTTTTGATGGGCAATTTAAATATTAAAATTAATTATGAACAGCTTAACCTTAAACATGGAGTACTTAAATCTACTTGCGTCCCACTGCCTTACCACGCATACTCTGCCAGCTAGAGAATAATATAATAATGATCTTCATTGGAACAAAAACATATTTTGAAAATTGATTGCGTACGTAAATAACCACATTTGTTACAAAACTGTGTCCCTCCAAGAGGGAGACGCTGCCTCTCTCTCGTTCCAGTAGAGAGAAAACAATATTTTTTTTAAATAAGAAGTAATTGAAAAAGTTAAATAATAACAGGTAAATGTTTCAGTTGTACATGTGGGAGTGTTGTATGTGAGTGTAGTGCGTTTCTGTGGGGTGTTAGTGTAGAGTGTGCTTGTGGAACCTCCCCACGAGCACACTCTTAGCTACGTGTAATTGGTGTGTATGTCTGAGGAAGAAATAAATATGTTTAAGGTTTAACTAAATTTATCACCTGGTTTAATCAAACTCTCTTGACCACTGCTTCGTCAAAACAAAACTATTTTAGTTTTTGACTAAACAGGTTTACTGGTAATTCAAAGTATTCCTTGCAGGACGTTATAGTAGGGTTATAATGCAAGAAATTAAGCCACTAAATGTTCTACCGAAATTCAGTGTTTTTTTAGTTAGGTCGATTTTTTGTGGTTTTTTTTTAAATCCCGGATTAAAGCTAATTTTAAAACGATTAACGGTGCGAGTGTACTGAAATTTAAGTTATCATCATAGCTGATGACGCAGCAAACCTTTTTTAATAACTAAACGTTAAAAAAATCCTAACCTTTTAGCTATAATCACTAATGAAACATTTTTTTTTTGTAGTTTTTGCCATTCCATCATAAAAAGATGTTGTATAGTAAAAAAAAATACTACGCGAGATGTACAAACTACTAGAAAAATATCCTTGTCTTATCAGCTATCTAAAATGGTTTAAATCTTATTGAAAAGTCATGGACTACATTATGAAAAATGTTTTTGATTCAGTAAAAAAGGTCAAAAGTGTGCAGAAAATCATAGTAAACAATTTCGTGAATTATTAAGTATATTTTTTATCAATTTCAACTAAAAACTTTAACAAAACACTTTTTACACGTCTTGTTCGACTAAGACGATCTACCAGTGTGTCACATGTTTCTTGGTGGACTCGTTCTAGTGAACATGAACAAAACGTGCGCGTGTTTACCGAAATTTTCGCGCACATTTGTGAGAGCACACGTAGTAGCGGTGGACTCGAGTCAGCGGACATGCTTTCTCGTCTTAGTCGAACAAGACGTGTAAAAAGTGTGTAAATAAAGTTTTCAGTTGAAATTGATGAACAATTATAATAATTCACAAAATTGTTAACAATGATTTTCTGCATACTTTTGACCTTAACTTTCAGTACACTCGCACCGTTAATCGTTTTAAAATTGGCTTTAGATGATGCTGATGTTGGGATTTTTCATAAAGACACAAAAAATCGACTTAACTCAAAAACCGCTGAATTTCGGTAGAACATTTAGTGGCTTAATTTCTTGCATTATAACCCTACTATAACGTCCTGCAAGGAATATATCCAATTACCAGTAACCCTGTAGTTTGTAATTCAACTCTAACTGACCACTCAACCCACTACCACTACCAAAAAAAAAAACCCTTTCGCACAAAAACCGACTACAAAGGTGCTATAATTAGAGACCTAATGCAGATTGACTGGTAAGAAAGGTTTCATAATGATGACCCAAATGAAAAGAAAGAAAAGAAAGAAAGAAAATATATTTATTTGACTTATGCCGCAAGTGAACACAACATAGCAACAAGTACTCTCTCCAGGATCCCATCATTAGATCCTGACTTGATGATTACGGGACCACCTGTGAAGTAAACCCTTTCAAACAATATAAAAATAATCCAAATCGGTCCAGCCATCTTCGAGTAATCGGGGAACATACATAAAAAAAAGATTCCGACGAATTGAGAACCTCCTCCTTTTGAAAGTCGTTTGGTAGTCATTTAAAAATAAACAATTAAAAGTAAATAAAGAAAAAGAAAAGAAAGCAAAAGAGACAATATGATAAAATACAATGATGAACATTTTCTTGGAAACCATCAGAGATATCCTTTCGAATCACACACACACACCATCAAACCGCCGAGGCGACAAGTAATCCTAAAACCTTGGATTACAACAGGTTTATGTAGATGTTTGAGAAATTGCGATCAACTTCACCAAAAACTAAGAAAAGCTCCCAAAAAAATTCAAGTAATAACCTACTTGAAAACCTTAAAAACAAATGTTTTAAATCAGAACTAAGTCTAGTAACAATATTAAAAAAAACAATGGGGACTGGCAAAAGAAATGGCCAATTTAAACAGCAACTCAAAAATGCCATCGGAGCTTCTTTCCATTAATTTTATTCAAGCCATCTTAATGGATGGGTTAAATAACATAAATAACTATTTTGTCAATTTCGGTAGTAATTTGACAAACACCATCCTGTCCAGGACCCTCGTAAATGAGATAGATCTGAGCAGTCAGCGTAGACCCAAAAAGAAAAGCGGAATCTTTAACCCTTTTTTTATTCTTCTCCCAACAGACCAATCTATCTATATATATAAAAATGAAACCCGTTTTCCGTTGTCACGACATAGCATGAAAACGGCTTGACCGATTTGGCTGATTCTTTTTTTATTGTGTTTGTTATTGTCAGGAGAAGGTTCTTATGAAAAAACAATGTAGTAGTAGGTAGGTAGGTAGTAGTAGGTAGGTAGTAGTAGGTAGGTAGGTAGTAGGTAGGTAGGTAGTAGTAGGTAGGTAGTAGTAGGAAGTAGTAGGTAGGTAGGTAGTAGAAGGAAGGTAGTAGTAGGTAGTGAGTAGTAGGTAGGTAGTAGTAGGTAGGTAGTAGTAGGTAGGTAGTAGTAGGTAGCTTATGTGACGCAGACGAAGTTGCGTGGGTCAGCTAGTTTGTAATAAAATAAATAATTGCGAACATTATAGCTCAGAATTCCTCGGAATGGGACGGTGTTTCCTCGATTTTTATTGAAAAAACAGTGGATTTCTTTATTGCACTAGCACTCATATGTAATGCTTGCTTCTCAAAAGCAGTATTTCCAGATGCCCTTAAGAAGTCTGTCACTATTCCTATATATTATAAAGCAGGAGACAAAACTTTGGTGTCGAATTATAGACCGATCTTTCTGCTTACTAGTTTTTCACAAATTGTAGAAAAACTAATAAACAAGAGGCTAAAACACTACCTAGAGACTCATAATATTCTCTCAGGTAATCAGCTTGGTTTCAGAGAAAAGATATCAACAGCTGACGCTCTTCACAAACTAAATTCGTATGTAGTAGTGTTAAGTACGAGGACAGACGAGTGAAACCACTGCATGCTAGTAACGCATTGACGTTTATTGCTTACTAGCTGACCCGCGTAACTTCGTCTGCGTCACATAAGAGAGAAAAACGAAAGGAAAAAAAAACCGTTTTTGCAACATTTTTCATTCCTGCTCCGCTCCTTATAATTGTAGCGTGATGTTTTATAGCCTATAGCCTTCCTCGATAAATGGACTATCCAACACAAAAATATTTTTTCAATTCGAGCCGGTAGTTCCTGAGATTAGCGCGTTCAACCAAACAAACAAACAAACTCTTCTGCTTTATAATATTATATTATATAGTATAGATCCTTACCGGTGAGACCTTATCGGTGCGTATCGCGCATGCACATATACCCAACATTCCCCTTGGCTTAGAAACATAACAAATTACATTGTGTTACAATAAACAATTTACATTGTATTGAACATTACATCTATACTTCTATACTAATATTATAAAGCAGAAGAGTTTGTTTGTTTGGTTGAACGCGCTAATCTCAGGAACTACTGGTTCAAATTGAAAAATTCTTTTTGTGTTGGATAGTCCATTTATCGAGAGAGGCTTCAGGCTAACATAACATACGTTATAACATCACGCTATGGCCATTAGGAGTGGAGCAGGAATGAGAAATATTGCAAAAACGGGTATTCTTTTATTCCTTTCGTTTTTCTCTCTTATGTGACGCAGACGAAGTTGCGTGGGTCAGCTAGTATTAAATAAAATTATAACATGCGGAAAACAAATACATTTAAAAGCTTATTCAAATTGAAGTGAATGACTATGCCAACAAAACAAGTACAATAAACAAATAGCGGTACAATGTCAAATTCAATGTCAAAAATAGCGGTATAATGTCAAAATTCAATGTCAAAAATATAAAGAGTTCAACTTCGTCAAGGTACAAGTGATTAATATAATACTGAGGTCAATAATAATAATAATATTTTTTATATTATTAAATATTTTTATATTCATATGTGAAAATGTAAAAAGTTAGTATTAAATTGAATAAAGGAAATAATAATAATAATTTAAGTTTAGCTTTAGTTTGACATAAATTCAGATACCGAATAAAAGCATTTTTTCAACAAGAAGGCCTTTAATTTAGTTTTAAATGAGTGAGAGCTATAATTTAATAATTTCAAATCAGTCGGTAACCTATCAAATAACTCCACTGCTTGGTATCTGGAACAGTGCTTAGCTATATTAAATAATGCTACCATCTTGTGTTTTAAGTCCTTTTTTCTTGTACTTTCTCTGATCTTACGTCCCTCTTGTGATTCATACTGAACAATATTCTTAGCAAAATGATTTAGGACTATTAATATGTATAATATTGTATAAGCTTGGTACTGTTAAAATATATATATTTTATTAAAGTGCTCTCTACATGAGTATCTTTGTGAGTTCCTTACTATAGTCCTTATGGCACGTTTCTGCAAAATAAACGCTTTACGGCAGTTATAATTATAGCTGTTACCCTACAGCATTATAGTGTGTGTTAATCTAGATTCTACTAGGGCATAATATATTGTATTGAGTTACTTTAGATCTAACGTACCCCTAAGGCTCCTGAGTGCATAGCATGCTGATGAAATAGAAGAATCAATGGCAGGTAACTCCTGTTTCCAATTTAAATCCACATCGTTGTTAAAACCGAAAAAAAGTACTTAAAAATATGACCACCAATGCAATCTTGTCTCCATTGATTTGTACATCTGAATTGCATGTAGTTTGCAAACACTGTTTACGTCTTACCATTTTAGCGAGAGTCGTGGATGAAGGCGACGGCGATTCGGGTTTCAATAGATCAAGACGTGTTCTAAGCTTCCGACCATAGACCAGTTCCGCCGGAGATAAACTGGTTAGTGTGTGAACGGAATTCCTGTAGTCAAACAAGAATTTTAAAAGTTTGTTATTTAAATTTCGCGGCCCATTACCACTCAGCAAGCTTGTTTTAATACCCTTTTTAACTATCTTAACATAGCTTTCCGCCTGCCCGTTACTGGCTGCGTGGTATGTGGGTGACGTCACGTGCGAAATTCCGTTCACCCTACTAGAGCCTCAAACTCATGTGACGTAAAAGATGGACCATTGTCGCTAACCAGTGTATGCGGAATACCAAATCTTGACATAAAATCATACAACCTGTCAATCGTTGCAGAAGTAGAAGTACTGCACTTCATATTATAAACCTCTACCCATTTGGTATATTCATCTACTACCACTAAAATTGTGTTGCCGTTAAAAGTCCCAAAAAACCAATGTGCACCCGGTAAAATGGCGTTGGAGGATATTCCCAATGCGCAATCGGTGCCTGCACCGGTGATGGTCGCAGTTGCAAGCACACCTCACACGATTCTATCAAACGCTCTAAAGCAGCGTCTATCCCTGGAAACCAAAACTGCGCTCGCGCCGCTGCCTTTGTCTTCACAATACCTAAATGTGATTGATTCAATTCCATTAGAATTTTTACTTTCAATTCCTCAGGAATATCAATTTTGTGTCCTCGCATAACACAACCATTTGCATGTGACAATTGCGTCCTACACGCATGATACGGCTTTAAATCATTTTTAGTAATTTTCCTAAGCCATCCGTTCAACACAAAATGCACCACCTTACGCAAAGTCACATCTGCACTTGTGGGCTTTTTTTTGTTTTTTTTTTTTCGCGTAACATTTTTAAAGTTACTGGTAGACTACTGTCCACCACAAAATTAATGTAAGAAGCGCGGTCGACATCGGGCATAATCGTCGCGTCGCCCTTGCACGCCCCTGTCCGCACTTGTCCCCTCAGGCAAGCAAGCGCGTGACAAGATATCCGCACTGTTGTTAGCGCTACGCACATATTCGATTTTATAATTATTGTAACCGCTCAGAAACAGTTCGAACTCAGAAAATCAACAACAGCGGTTTGTGATCGGTCCGAAGTATAAACGGAACCGACCTACCATATAAATATTGATGGTAACGCCTAATCCCAAAAATAATCGCGGTCGCTTCTTTTTGTATCTGCGAGTAACGTTTCTCAGCAGCGTTAAGCGTCCTCGATGCAAAAGAGTTTGGTCTCTCACCCCTATCGGGTGCTGCTTGCGACAATATTGCAGAAAGGTAAAGAAAGAAAAGACCGGTGAAGCATCTACTGTTAAAATGATAGAAGCGTCACGGTTGAAAGATGCTAATACGGTTCTCTATCGTATTGCCTAACTTTTTAATCCATAATCTAAAGTAACATAATTTTTTTGTCGTAATCATCAGTCGTCCGAATGATAATTTACCCGAACTTTAAATCACATAATATCGTATGCCATAAAGTTTAAATCCCTAAATATAATAAGCCCTAAATCCGTTTGTCATAAGTATTGCAATCAATAATATAAAAAAGACATAAAATCGTTTTACATAAAAGTCATAAGTCCTATTCTAAGTAAATGTTTAATCGTATGTAGGCGTTGACCTGCAATGCAAGCAAGCATGCAGCAAGCATGCGGCACGCATGTAGCAAGCATGCGGCAAGCATACAGCACGCAAGCAAGCATGTAGCAAGCAAGCATGCAATGCAAGCACGCATGTAGCAAGCATATAATGCAAGCAAGCATGCAGCACGCATGTAGCAACTAAGCATGCAACAAGCAAGCATGCAGCAAGGAAGTATGCAAGCAAGCGTGCAGTATGAGAGCAAGCATACAGTATGCAAGCAAGCATGTAGCATGCAAACGAGCAAGCATCATGCAGCAGGCATGGTTTCTGTCACGGCTCCGGCGCTGCGGGCCTCAGGCGGCCTCACGCGAGCTTATCGTCGCAGATGGGTTTAACGCCCACCACCGCAGCTTCGGCTTTCTGGCCGGCTTCGCAAAATGTTTGAAAAAGATAAAAATAAAAAATAAAAAACTTGGTTATTTGAATTTTTCACCTAAATTTTGAGGTTATATGAAAAAATGGTCAATAGAAAAGTTATAGATCTTTTTACTATCTATGACTTTGCCTTTTTTTCCATAAGACTTGTAGTTTTGCCGGAAATCGACATAAACCATTTTTTCCCCTTAAAAGTAATTTATTTTTCCTTTTATTTTTATCATATTCCCCTCCGTTTCTAAACCATCAGGGTTTCAACCTACTATAATTTTTACCATTTTTGAAGGCACCGGCCCTGGTCTATTTAGATCAGTAACGTGTATAAAACCTTTCTAAGATCTATGAGCATTGTGTCACACATGAATTGTTATTGACGTTTTGAAAAGATTTCTTTTTTTAGATCCTAATGCCTAAGCTTGATGTGCTGGTGTCTATACCTGCGCAGCTACGTGCTATCACTAACTCGTGCTATTAATACTACAATTAATTGTTGCATTTCAGATCTCTGGGATTTTTTCCGGAGAATCCAGATCAGTGCAACAGAAAATGGAGGCGTCGTTGGATTCTGGTTCGTCACTTATTCACTATACGGTAAGAAACAGAAACGAAGCCATTTTTAATTCGGCCATCTTAGGGTTGGTAGATATTTCGCTCGGGCTCGGGATGGGATTGGTATTCCACCACTTGGCATTACCGAAACGAAAGCACTAATACTTTTAGTAGTACTTAAGAAAAAAGTGATAAAAAACTGAGTTATTCAAACAAAGTGACGAGTAAACTAGCCCCAAAAGTAAATAATTTTGAAAGGAAACGAAAACGATTACAAACATTTTTGGTCCTGAATGTAACGAGATGAAAATGGTATGAATTAATAGATGCAAACTTATCAGTCTCCCGCTGAAAATTCTGAGAATTTTGATAATCTGAGAACTGAGCTATTTGAGCTTTAGTAAAAGTGAGGTTATGTTACAGTCTGTACAAAAGAGCTGATTACTTATATATAAGTTCTTTAAGCACGTTATACTTAGTGGAAAATGTTTGAAAAGTCAAATTTTGGTTTAATATCAATGACTTGGAACCATCAATATATTATAACCAATGATTTGAGTAGGTAGATTGAATTGGAGTCATTGATCCGAAACGTGTGCATTTATGATACAAGTACCAAAAATCAATCTACCTAGATACCGGAGTATCTAGGTAGATTGATTTTACGATTATAACAGAAATAGATTGAATATAGTAGGTACGTGATTTATTCATATCATAATCTTATTAAATGTCGTCTAGAAGTTGTGTAGATGAAACAATATGATGTTGGTACCTAGCCCAGCTGCAGCTTTTTTTTTAATGCAGTTATTAAAAGTATAATACATTTTAATCGATACGAAACCGACAATCACTTTGGTTTTGTCTATAAATTGTCATTTTCTTTATTAATTAAAAGCATTATAATAATTGTAAACAAGTATTAAAAGTGCGTTTGAATACTTTAAGTGAATAATTACCTTGTGCAAAGCTTTTCGCTTAAGTGACTCCGTGATCATCGCGGGCGATCTTAATGCTAAACACCCAGCCTGGAACAGTAGAATGACGAACCCGAGAGGGAAAGTCGACGATCTAGGCCAGTCTTTAAATTTCGACGCGGTCGCTCCTATGGAGCACACCTATTATCCCGATACTCCCAGCTATCATCCTGAAGTGCTGCTCAAAAATGTGAACCTTCGGTTACACTTGATTGTGACGTTACATGAGCTCCACTCCGATCACCGTCCAGTGCTCATGCACTTAATTCCTCGCTCAGGTATCATTGACCCCAGCCAGCCCCCTCCCACCATTCTCACTACTGACTGGAGGAAAGTAAGCGATATGCTGAAATCCGAAACGTCACCGCTTTTCGATGGTATCCCCGACCATATCGTCTCAGTCGCAGACACCGAGGCCGCAATCAACTCGTTTACAGAACACGTACAATCCGTACTGAAGGATTGTTCTCGAGAAGTACCAGCGATGAGCGTTCACCGCTGGGTACTTCCCGACGACATCCGTGAACTGATAAACGAGATGAACGCGGCCATACGTGCCTACAGCGCTTGGCCCTGCGACGCGAACAAGACTCACATGCGTTCCTTACAGCGTGCTGTAAAGAAACGCACTAGTGAGTTTCGTTCAAATCAATGGGACAAAACGCTAAGCGAACTCGAGCCCACTCACCAAGCCTTCTGGCAGTTTCAGAGGAAGTTGCGCACCTCGGAAGAGGTTTCTTCTCCACCCCTCATACGTCCCGATAAGAGCGTCGCTTTTGACGACTCTGAAAAAGCAGAATGTCTGGCCGACAGTTTGGAATCTCAATGTTCACCAAGCACTCTACCAGTAGACAAGCAGCACCTTAATGAGGTGGATGCAGAAGTTGAACGTAGAGCATCGCTTCCCCCTGTAGAAGATCCCGATGACCCTCTCCCCACCATCACCTCGGAAGAGGTCAAGGATTTCATAGATAAGCTACAGCCTCGGAAAGCCCCAGGCGCCAACGGTTTCACTAATAGAGTTTTTAAAGCCTTCCCCGCCCGGCTCACAGTCCTTTTGGCTGCCATCTTCAATCGCGCCCTGAGCAATAATATGTTCCCTCAAACGTGGAAAGAGGCCACTGTTATAGGTATTCCTAAACCTGGGAAACCGAAAGCCCAGCCTTCTAGCTACGGCCGATCAGTCTCCTAAGTGCTCTTGGCAAAATCTATGAAAGGCTTATTTATAAGCGTCTCAGAGATTATGCCGAGACAAAGGGCCTCATCCCTAAAGAACAATTCGGCTTCAGGACCGAACATTCTTGTATACATCAAGTCCACCGCATCGTTGAACAAGTTAGCGCTCATGCCCACCCGCGTCATATCCACACGATGCAGACCTTGCAGAACCGATTCCTCCGTAAAATCACCGGTGACTTTACCGGTGAAATTACGGACGTAAAGGGGGGGCCCTTTACGTCCGTAACGATAGTTTACACGTAGACCTTAGAATCCCTACCGTTAAGCAGTTCATGAAACGCCTTTCCAAACGTTACTTCGACACTGCTATCAAGCATAGGAACCCCCTAATCGCATCGGCCGCCCAGTACGACCCATCACGTATTAGCTCCGTCCAACGTCCGCGTCACACCCTAGTCGCCCACGACGATCCGATCACTATCTTGCAAGAGAGTAGGAAAGATACCAGTACAGTTCGTAAAATGTACAAATACAGACCGAAGCCATTCCGACCTCGCCGCAGAGGTCCGGCGCGTAATCCCCGTTCAATCCCTCCCCGACCCTTGCTCGAGCCAGCCCGCGATGCCTGTAGTAATAAAACAGTCCCTAAATAATGACAACCAGATCCAGCCTATCCCTTTGCTGCCCCAGCGACGCCCTAAGCCGAGGTCCGTACCCCACAGGGGGTGCCCATAGAGCGCTGTCGCTTAGTTTATAGTCATTTTTGCCCTGGCTGGAGGCCTTAAGTTCAAGGCATCCACAGGGCTTGCCTGGTTAAGGAGAAGCCAGTCTACTCAGACTGAACTGCGAGATGCCCTACACCTACCTATTTATTTCAATTTTAGGAAAACTTACAGCTAAACAGACAGCGAGTCTTTGTTGCTCATTAGTTCCAATAACTAATATTTCTTTTTAATTAAAATGTATTAAATAATAATTATAAGACAAACCTTACCAAACTCAAGCGCTGTGGGAACTGTGACTACCCTGTTTTTTTAATGACTTTACCAATGAAATAAACTACTCAATAAACTATTTTATCACTTTAGACTCACCTGTAATAATCCAATGACAAACAACAAAAACAAAATATAGCACACATTTACATTGATTTATCTATTTTCTAAATATACATACATATATTTCATTCATCATTAGTTAGCAAGGCTAAAACAAACTTATAGCCTTGATTTGATTAAATTCTCACTCTTGTTGGTCAAGGCTAGCCGGAATCTCTTTTTTTGTTCGGTGATAAATCGCCGGATAGCTCTATGACGAACATCCTCATGAAGTAAAACGGGTTGTACGTTGTTTTATAAAAAAACAGTTTTGTACAATTTCGTTTGTCATACAATTTTTCTCGTAGTCACCATACGCAAAATACTTACCTTGAAAAATTTAAATCATTAATTTTTGTTACAAATAATTTAATGTTTTGATATTCATAATTTGAAGGAAGAATAAATCAAATAATATACTCAATGCTCACATTGTTCGACTAATACATAACGTGTGTATATTTTTAACAAATACAATCTTATGACGAGTGGAAGTTTCAGACAGTAATCGTTTTAACGTCACTATTAAGGACTTATGTTGTAATTAGGCGTAATCGACGTCTGCACGGTCTGAAGTAACCTTACACGAAGAAGAACGCGGAGTCAATTTTTCCAGGTCCCATGTTCAAAAAAATATAATCACAATATTTAATCAATTAATTTTATTCATGTTCTAGCTGTGACCGATCCAGAAGATAGCCTAACAGTGGCTAATTCATGTTTAAGTAAACCATTTATCTACGATTTTGCCAAGGAATATGTAAATAATGGACTTATCACAGCTGTAGGTAAGTGCTAAACTAATATTTATTATTTAAATATTAATAATAAAATAATAACCTGGCAACCCCGTACGTCATCAGTTTATAACATCGCATCGCAATTTCTTATATTAATTAAATACACGAAAGACTGTACAATATTTATCTAAAACAGTTCAATTTTCTCTATTAACATAACAAATAATATATATATAGTTTAAAAAGGCAAAAGAAACCCAGAAAGTACAAATGAAAAAAATCTGTTATACTACAATGACGGATGTCAAAACCTGTCAAAACATTAAATCAAAATATGAAAATTACCGAAAAAAATATAAGGAATGTATGATGCGATAAAATAATGATCACGAGAGTTGCCTCCCGACGACGCGCACGCCTACCATCTCCGGACTCGTCGCTCAGCACCGCCTCGCCGCCACCGGACCCCGGTTCACCAGTGTCAACGGTTGCGGCAGTTGCGTCGAGCTAGAGCGACGAATATTTCTCTCCGCCGATGTCGCCAACACCTGTACGTCGTGCGGGGAGAGGCCGGCCACCGAGAAGCTTGGGACTTACTTGTCTGTGCGATTATGGACGAACAACTACCTACCGGAAATATAAAGGGTGTAAAATACCTCTTTACGAAACCGAAAGGCACTTGTTCTCCCCATCATTGCAATCATTTTTTTGTTCTACACCATACCTAGGAACCTTCTAGTTACGGAGATATGGGGGGTCAAAGTTACAACTATTTGACAAGATTTTTTTTAAATACAAGTTTTTTTTGTTAGATTTTGACTATTATCACCTCCACGACCCCCGTACTATTCAATCCACTCATCAGCACAATGTTTTAAGTGCGTTACATTGAGTTCTACCACAAAACGTGATTTATAACCTCAAAAAAAAAGTTGTTTCCCACCAATAAATTTTTGCGTAAAGTTACTTAGTTTGATGTACAAAATGCTTGGTTAATGGCTTTGTGATGAGGTGGTTTACACCCTGTATACAAAATGTTTTGGTGGTTGTAAATTGATTTCGTGTTGAAAATAACTCACAGATTTGAAATTTTACTAGCTAGATGAAATTGCGCTGGAAATAAAATTAATCAGTGATTAACCAAAGGATTGCAGTTTGAATGATAAAGAAGTTATCATTCTAGTGTACGTTCGTTTAAGTCACCGAAAAAAGCCTAAGTTAGATACATTAGTGTTTGACTAAAATATTTACAATGAAGTGCATTTTTATTTTTTCTGTCTGACACATGTGTTTCATTCATTCAAAAAACAAAACAACTCCTACCCTTCAGTGCTGTGGTTTGGAGATCGCTCGTCTAGCGATGGTGAAGAAATTTGTGACTTCTTTGTCGAGTACTTTCTGTCAAACTTTTGTGAATCCACCAGCTCTGAGAGTAGTGCGGAATACCATCTTACGAGTTTCAGTGAGCGGACTGATTACAGTCCTTACGATATTGCCGCTATCGAGATTCGTGAAGACGAAGTTATGAAACTGCTAAGGCACGTGGACTTAAATAAATCTGCTGGTCCGGACAAGCTCCCGCCGGTTTTCATATTTAACTGTGCTACAAGTCTCTCGGTTCCTCTAACAATACTATCCAGGCGATCTCTGAATACCGGGGTTATGCCGGCTATATGGAAATCGGCTTATATTACTCCTATTCATAAAAAAAGAACCAAGAAACTGCGTGGACAACTCAGGCCAATATCCAAGTTATTCGTTTTTTTTTCGCTAAAATATTAGAAAAAATTGTGTACAGGCAAGTTTACTCTCTGTAGGCTCTCAGGCTCAGTTTCAGTGAACACCAGCATGGATTCTTGGGTGGTCGGTCAAGTACCACAAAACTCGTTCTCTGTAGTGACTTCTTGTCAGAGGCTGTGTCTAATCGTTCCCAAATCGACGTCATTTATACGGACTATGCCAAATGTTTCGACAGAATTGATCACGAAGTTCTCATGCGGAAACTTCTATCGATGGGTATTAGGGGTAATCTTTTCCGTTGGTTTAAGTCATATGTAGAAGACAGGTGTCAGACTGTTGTGCTGAATGGGTACTCATCAAGGTCAATGCGTATTCCATCTAGAGTTCCCCAAGGTTCTTTATTGGGGCAACTCTTATTCAATTTATTCGTCTATGATATTGATTCTTGCTTCCTTCACTCTAAAATTCTTCTATACGCGGATGATATGAAAATTATGTTTAAGATATCCACCTTGTCAGATGCTCTATCATTGCAGGACGACCTAGATAGGTTTCAGTACTACTGCATGACTAACAAGCTCCATTTAAATTTTTCCAAGTGTTACGTGTGCTCCTTCACTAGGAAGCCCGTACCTATCATATTTGACTATAAACTTTTAGATAGATCCCTTGCTAGGGTTAGCACAGTCAAAGACCTGGGTGTAGTATTTGATTCAAAATTATTATTTCATCAACACGTGGAACAAATCATTAATAAAGCATCAATTTCACTAGGGTTCATTTTGAGAGTCTCGTCAGAATTCAGGAACATCAAAACCATTAAAATTCTCTACTGTACTTTTGTTCGCAGTCACCTTGAGTATGCTTCTCAAGTTTGGAATCCCAATTACAACTTATACATAAGCAGATTGGAAGGCAAACAAAGAACATTTTTGAGGTATATTCAATTTCGGTCTAAAACTTATTCTCCCACTTATCTCCTGCGCTGCAAAAGATTCCATCTACTTCCTCTTTCTGAACGTAGAAGAATTACTGACTTGGCGTTTTTATTTAAAATCGCTAACGGTTCAACCGAGCTTCCGAACTGCTGAGCAAAATTGGACTTCGGATTCCTTCTACTTTTCGGCGCAATCCCCGGCTATTACATACTCCTGTGGTAGGAACAAAATACAGACGAAACTCATACTTAATAAGAGCCAGTCATACGTATAATGCGGTTGGCCAAGTCGTCGACATCGATATTTTCAGTACTAGTATCTCAAAATTAAAAAAGGACTCTTTGTAATTTCTATTTTGATAATGTTAACTAATTGATTTTCATCTAACGGTATTTACAATTTTATGGTGACATAAATACAACAAAGACAATAGGACACCTACCCGCTTAGCATGTAAATTTTTTGTTCATCTGTCATTGAATCGACAAAGTGACGTATGTGCAAAATATGAATTGTCGACTTTCTGTCGTGCCTACGGTGCTACACGGTCTGAGCGTCAAAATACTCCTCCGCGTCGCTGTAATCAGCTTTTTTTTAATAGTTTGGTTTAGTCCAGTTTTTACGGTGGTAAATCCCTTGTGAATTTGTAACCAAATAAGCACTAATGCAATAATTTTGTTCCAGAATCAGTTTGGAAATCTCACCGCAAACTATTAAACCCTTCGTTCAACCAGCAAGTGCTCAACACTTACGTGAATGAAATGAACGTGCAAGCTCGAAGTCTGGCCTCTCGATTAGCTTTGAAAGTGGGAAAAGAACCATTTGACCCGCGAAAGTTCTTCATAAGCTATACGGTGTCAACAGTAACTCGTAAGTGTCATTTTATTGTGATCTGCATGGTCGTCAGTAGCTTGACCATTGATTTTTTTGATATTTTCGATACATATTTTTATGTTTGATTAAGTATCTGATAAAAAACCATCATCGCCTTCAATCTCACTCCATGCATTACCACAAATGCGTGTGCGGTCGATCCTCACAGTGGAAAACCTAACCACCTAACCTAACCTAACTTCTTAACCTACCCATACCATTTTTATTATTAACTGCCTAACGAATACCTCACCGTCCACGAGACAGTTTGGTTAATGTGGAGCTTACACCCACTAAAAATACTGCCGTGAAGCTTTGTTTTTTAACCTAACTTAACTTAGCAATTTATCAGAAAAGCGATTACCAGTTTAAATGAAATTAAATCAGAATATTCCTGGTGTACTTCTTAAATAATTATACCAATTTCATGACTGTAACGTAAAGCAACGTTAGGCCCAAAGATGTAAGGAAAATGGGCTTTCTCCTTTTCTACTATAATCTTCTTTTCGTCTAATAGTGATCGAAAAGAAAATACCCAAACTTCTCTCTACGCAAGTACCTAAAATGACACTAATCAATATTGTAGGTTGGGCCAATGGTCAGAAAACTATATGCTATAAAGAAACAACTTAAATATTTTTGAAACCTCAAAACCTAGCGCTATTGGTCTATATTACGTAGGACACTTAGATTATTTTAGTAATGGGTTGTCAAAGCAAAGGACCCACATGATCCGTTTTCAACCGACTTCCAAAAAGAGGAGGTTCTCAATTCGCCTGCTTTTTTTTTTTTTTTTTTGTTACCTCAGAACTTTCGACTGGGTGAACCGATTTTGATGATTCTTTTTTTTTTTTAAAGCTGGTGCTTCTCGTTTGGTCTCCCATTTATTTTGCTGACGATCTGATGCTGATCTTCCGAGATATACAATGGAACTCTTCAAAAATAGACGGCAAATCTGCAGTAATTGTCGCAATTGCTTGTAGGTTCAATGTTCATACTACATTATGACATAACATCACGCCTGTATGCTCTGAGGGGGTACGCAGATGTGTACAATACTCCCAGATTTCGACAATGTTTGTTGCCTCTGAACTTTCGACTGGGTTAACCGATTTGATGATTCTTTTTTAATTTGAAACCTGGTGTTTTCCGTGTGGTCCCATTTGAATTCGGTTAAGATCTGACGCTGATCTTCGGAGATATAAATGGAACTCTTCAAAAATGCACGGCAAAGCTGCAGTAATTGCTGCAATCGCTTGGTTGTTTATTGTTTATGTAACATAGTGACGTAACATCGCGCCTGTATGCTCTGAGGGAGTATGCAGAAGTGTACAATACACCCAGATTTCGACAGTTAGATGTGTTAAGTTCCATTTGATGGGATCCTGGAGAAATAGAGAGAATTCCTTAAATTTTACAGGCACACCAGAAGCGATTAGGGTAGTTTTAGGAAGAGTACGTTCTTGGAGTGATCCCATTTCAATTTAAAGATCTGATGAAGAACTTCGGAAGATAGGCGAAGGGAACTCCTCAATAAATGATAGCAAATGTACTGGGATCGCTGAAATCTCCACTAAAAATAACTTTAACTTCAGAAGTCGGTGACAAAAAAACCAAATCAATCAAACAAAGGTCACCGACTTCTGAAGCTGAAGTTATTTTTCACTTTTTTGTGTGAAGTCGGTTATATTTTTTGCAAAAAAGGTTTTATTATAAAAAAATATATATGAGCTGTTTAATTTATTTTTACCGCGTAGATATTGTTATGTGTATGTTCTACATTATATATCTAGTATTTTCCAAGCCTACTGTGTTGTGCAACGTAATTTTGCTATTTATTGGTGGTACCATTCTAATATTTAAAAAACGTCCTGTGGGCCGCTATGAAATCGGTAAATAATAATTGGTTAATTGAAAAATATTTTTTTCCTTCACAGGGACTTCGCTAGGACTGAATACTCAAGATCAAATAAAAATTGATACAGATTATGCAGAAGCATTTGAAGATTTAGTTACTATATTTTGCTATCGATTTCAAAGAGTGTGGTTGCATGTGTCGTTTATATTCGACTTGACTCCAATGAAGCGTAAACAAAATAAAATTTTGACAACACTGAAAAACATCACAGATCCAGTAATATTTTTGCTTATGTTACCGTTCTTATTTCTATTAGCAAAGCTGTACGTACAGTTCATGATGAATTATGTCGCCGTAAAATTCACCACACGTTAGATTGTAAAATAACTAGAGACATTAAACTCTCGAAATATTGTCAAATGAAAATACTGCTTACAATAAAACGCATTATTTTTCGGTAGATTGTAATCTATCGAACTGAAACTGTAATAATTATTACAATCTAACGTGTTTGTCAATTTTACGGTGACAAATATTAACAGTCGTACTGACGACGGACGCTACACTGCCATGACATATTTTACACTTGACCCGGGCCTCAAGTCTGCTATTACAATAGTGTCAGAAAAGTCTATCATTGATTTCATATTTGTCAATTTTGGTAACCTACTAATATAATGGCATCCAACCACTGACAATCCAATAAAAAATGTTAATCAATGCATATCTCGTTCATATTGATAAAATATGTAAATAAATATATATGTGAGATCTGGGGCTGAGTCAAACAAATTGCGTTCTTTTGAATACTAAATAGTTTTTATTTTAAACAACTTAATTTTAACACCCTACGTCTTTTACATCCTAACGCCGTTCTGTCATTTCTCTAGTGTTTCTTTTCCTCGACATTTACGTCATCTCAAGCATACATCACCTGTCCGCTCACACTCATACCTCTGTCTCTTTCACACACCTCATGCATTCGTCGCATTCCATTCCTACATGGATTTTGTTTCATTCAACTTGATCTTCCACTTTTTGGTCCAATCATAGAATTGATTGATTTCTGTTTGTACTTTTACCACAGCTTCCTTGTGATTAAATCCTGTAGACATTATTGCGGTATCATCAGCAAAAGTAGCAATAGTAGTATTTTCTAGTTCTGTTTGACGACCCGATTGGTGTAGTGGTAGTGACGCTGCCTTACGTTGTTAGGGTCCTGGGTTCGAATCCCGGTAGGAGCAAATGTTTGTGTGATGAGCACGGACATTTGTTTCCGAGTCATGGATGTTTATATATATATTAAGTATGTATTTACAAACAAAAAAGTATATATGTAGTATATCAACTACCTAGTGTCCACGACACAAGCTTTGCTTAGTGTGGTACTAGGTGGCGCTGTGTGTTAATGTCCAGCGATATTTATTTATTTATTTATTTATATCACATGTGTACAATAGGTACAGGATCGGGCCTAGAACACTTCCTTGTGGTACACCAGCTTTTATTTCCTTTAGTTCAGAATAAGCATTTTCTTGCCTTACTCTAAATACTCTACCAGTTATATATGATTCTAGTATGTCTGCGAACTATTTTGGCAGCATAGTTCTTAATTTGTAAATCAATCCCTTGTGCCAAACTTTGTCAAAAGCCTGGGCTACATCTAAAAATATAGTGGTGCATACTTTCCTATCTTCAAGGGCTTTTTCAATTACTGTTGTTATTCTATGCACCTGATCTATCGTTGAATGTTAAAATGTCATTTGAACACAATTTTATTATGATATTACGGACCAACAATTGATCATCATCATCACTTAGCCTATTAATGCTGGGACACAGGCCTCCTCTCTATGAGAGGAAATGGGCTGACCATTATGAACTTGGAACTTTTAGCAATATGACAATCAGATGGGAATGGAATCGTGTTGGAGTGACAAATTTATAAAAATAGCAGGTTTGGGCCACGGTTAAGTTTCTTAATATAACAAATTGTGTCACTCTTTACTTCACAACAAATGAGCAGAGATCTCGATTAATTTCAAAATTTCACGAATAATCATAGGTAAATTAACAGTTTGGTTATGGGAACAACTTGTTTTTTTTTAATATTCGTTCGTTGTTTCAGATCATACACAAAAGGAAATCTGAGCTAAAGGTAAACAATGATCCGATTATGTCCGATGAGTCAACATCAGGTAAAAACAAGGCAGTTTTGTTTTACTAAAATGAAAACATAAACACTTTCTCGAGTAAACAGACATTAAAACTATACCGAACACATTATTTTCAGGCAAATTCAAACCAATTTTGGATCAAATGCTGCAATTAGCTGAAGAACAAGGTGCGTTCACAGACAGTGATATCAGAGAACACCTGGATACTTTTGTGGCCGCTGCTTATGACACTACTTCTGCAGCGATGTCACTTATTTTGTTAGTGATAGGGTCAGACCAAGATATGCAACAAAGAATTTTTAACGAGTGAGTAACATTCACTATACTAGTAGTTTCTGTCTGTGGTCCTTTGTGTTTATTTGTTAGTGACAGAACTAAACAAGCCCTTGTTTAGTTCTATCTCCTGCTTTTACGGAGGGAAGTGGAAATTACGGTTTTTTTTCAACTCTTAGGGTGCTTACATAAAGAAACAGGTTTCCGGTACAGACAAATCTGTACGGATCGGTACCGATCAGTACAGTGTTTACTCGCATAAAGAAACAGGTGAATCTGTCCTTAATGACACCCGTATGGCTCGGTCCAGGTAGTCGGCACCGACAAGTTACAACCTGTTTCTTTACAAGTGAGTGAATAGAATATATTGAAATATTATACCTGCGCCGGTCGGTACCGACCCGTACAGATTTGTCTGTACCGGAAACTTGTTTCTTTTTTCATTATGTAAGCAGGGATCGCGGATCCAAGACAGTTAAATTCATTTCCTGGGACTTCGTCGATCTTCATTGTCTCGGCACTTTTTGGTGGTCGCCACTGTTGATTCAGGCTTTCAAGAGTTACAGTGGTTTAGGAATGGTGTGGTGGGCTTGTAAAAAACTACAGTTCATTGCTATCCCACAGCTAGGACACAGGCCCCTTATCTACGAGAAGCGGTGACCCGTACTCAACCACACGGACTCCGCTTGATTGAAATAGCATCGATGAATGATGTGTTTTTATATTTCATTACAGATTACAAGATGTAGTAGAACATGAAGATGATGATTTAACTAGACAACATCTCTCAAAACTTGTGTACTTAGAGGCGGTGATTAAGGAGTCTATGAGAATGTACCCATCCGTTCCACTTATCGGAAGACAACTTCACCAAGATGTTAAGCTGAGTATGTACCTTTACAACGTTAGTCTTAAAACCTGCTAGTGATACCTGCTCATACATTTTGTAATTTTTTAGAGAATTGCACGTTGCGAGCGGGTAGTACTTGCCTATTAGGGGTGTACGGTCTTCTCCGTCACCCCTTGTGGGGCCCAGACGCGGAGCAATTCAGACCGGAGCGATGGCTGAACTCTGCCACCTTGCCAGATCACCCGAGCCTCAATGCCGCTTTCGGTATTGGCAAGCGAAACTGCATAGGTACATAAGAAAAAAAAAAACTGTTTTTTTTTAAAGAAAAATTATGATTGTGGGTTCGTATATTTTTTAAATTTAAATATACGAACACTGGAAGTATATCGGAGATTCCCAAGACGCCTTTACTACCCGGCTTTTTATTCACCATGTATAAAATGTACTTATTATATAATAGTGTCTCTGAACCAAGAAATAATGTGTTGTGTACGTTAGAAGTGGGTGAGTGAGTTAGTGTAGAGAAGATGGTAATTCCCTTACTTTGTATTTTACAGGTAAATTATACGCCATGATGGTGATGAAGATGGCGTTGGCGCATATTTTACGGCGATACCATGTCACTGGTGACATCAGCAAACTAGAGTGTGAATTTGATATTGTTTTAAAACCAGTAGAAGGGAATCTTATAACTTTATCAAAAAGGACGTAAACATTTACGAGTATTATCAGGGTAGCCACTGTTTGCGGCGATTCTCACACCACGCTGCACACTGACGTGGCAGGCAGTGAAGCGGATCTCATGCGACATTGATTTGTATGTACATTTAAAATCTGTTGATGACATTCGTAACATCGCCTGACCTTTGACCCTACACTTTTCAATAATCTCGATTGGTTGAGAAAGGAACATCATAAAATTAATAGATAAATTAAAGACTGCTTTCCTCAAAGCGAAAATACCCAATGATGTTGTTTTGTTTTAATGTAAATAAACTGTATGGTAACGAGTGTAATGATATGACTAGAGATTCTGTAATGATATACTCATAGGTAATCACTGAGTTAGTAGCTATAAGTCAAGAATTTAGTTTTCTTTTTTTTTACGATTGTGTCGTTTTTTTGTAATTCTGAATTATTGTGACGGCCCGGGCCGCACCGCCACAGTGTGTTACTTCTATTGTTACGGTTATATTTATTTTCTCAAAAGAATTACAAATTCACTTACAGAGAAAAACATAAATAGTAGACAGTGTTATCTGCCAGTAAGCGTAGATTAAAAAAAAAAAACAAAAAACAAATACAAATACGCATCTTAAAACTACAATTTAAAAACATTTCGAATTAGCATACATCGTTTTAGCAGAACAACAAGTACAAGATTATCAAATCAGAAGAAGGTAGGTTACGTATAAGACACAAGAAATGACACAAAAGTTTGAGCGATGAGGGTAGGGTGCAATTTAGAAGTTCTTGCGTGTTTACTAAGGCCTATGACACAGTGCAGAACATGAGCGATTCATTAAAATGTTTTTGGGTAATGTTTGTACATTTTATATTATTATGTAAATAGTTATTTTTGTTTATGTAGATTATCATAATTTATTTTTAAACAAATTTGTTAATATTTATTTTCTTTTTTCTGTTTTGTTTTTATACCTGCATAGTGCATACACACATACTATTTATATATATATATATATTAGTTTTCTTTAATCTAGGGAATTATCTTTGAATACATACTTTTTTAAAGTTTTCTTGTATATGTATAACGGTTTGATTTCTTTTATATCTTTAGGTAGTTTGTTATAAAAGTTAGCTCCTTCGTACATTATATTTCTTTTTCCATATTTAGTCCTAGGCTGGGTATCATTAGCTTGTCTTGTTAAAATTTTATAAGTTTGTGCCCTTTTAGTAAATATAATCTGGGAATGTATGTCTTTAGTTAGAATTTTTCTTACGAGTATGCATGTGTTGTACTTATAATTATATTTGATGAAGATTCATAAGTTGTGTTTCTTAGTAGATTTTTTCAGTAGGAGTTAAATAGTTATATCTAAATAGTTTTTTAATTATTCTGTTTTGGGCAATATGGAGTACTTTTAGGTTTGATTTGGCAGCAGTTCCAAGCAGTAGCTGCAGTAGCAGTACCTCGATCAAGTAGTCTAAGTGAGATTTATCCATGGAGTTATATATCGTATAACGTACATGCCTAGGTAGACACCGCACGACGCCACGGAGCGCACCTGTTGGTGATGTAAGCTTGTTTTTGATACTCTCTATATGTGGTTTCCACGTTAATTGATCATCAAGTATGAGACCAAGATACTTTTCTTGATGAACTCTCCTCAATATTTGACCATCAATATGTAAGTCACTGTGCTGGCCAATCTTTTTGTTTTTTGCTGCAAATATAATATAATTTGTTTTGGTAATGTTTATTGTATTCTATTGTTGCTTAGTAATCATACTATTCATTATTGTGCTGTGCCCATTACTATTTGAACAAAAATATATTAAGACGAGCGCTAATCCCGCCAACAAACTGTTACGCAGTTTGGTGGGTACATAAAATGTTCAAAATGTTTGGTCCTTATTAAACGATTTTTATTTTTTATTGTTTTTTATTGTTCATTGAGAAGTCATAATGACGTCATTATATTAGTAGATTACCAAACTTGTCAAAACTTGACAGAACTTGGTCATTGTGACTTCAATGATGGCCTATTCTGACACTATCGTAATAGCAGACTCGAGGCCCAGCATCTAGGTGGGTAGATGGCATTTAACATCGTAGATAAGACCTCACCGCAGACCAGGGAAACAGAGAACAAACACAAGAAGACCTGTAATCAGCAGTAGATGAAACAAGGCTGCCAACGATGACACACAAAAATTGAATCGTGCCTGAAAGCGTACTTCAATGGTATACAGCGTGTTAGGGTAAACAAGGGACAGTGTTCTATTCTCAACCCATATACAGGGTGTTTGGCAGAACGTTGAACATACGAAAATGGTGGATAGGTGGGGTCATCTGCTACTTACTCAGCCCTAATTTATTTGGCCCTGGCCCACCGGGTATTTAAAAAACGTTTTTTTTTTTTTTCTTGTTTCACCACATTCTTAACTTTAAAGTGCATTTTTTATTAAAAATGGGTAAAACAGCCAATATTTTAGTTTTTTTTTTAAATCTTTTACACTTAAATTACACTTTAAAGTTAAGAAAGTGGTGAAACAAGAAAAAAGTTTTTTTTTTTTTAAACGGTTTTATTTTTTAAATACTCAAATAAATTAGGGCTGAGTAAGTAGCAGGTGACCCCACCTATCCACCATTTTCGTATGTTCAACGTTCTGCCAAACACCCTGTATGTAAAAAACCTATAAACTTAATTTGTGACGTAATCTATACTAATATTATAAAGCAGAAGAGTTTGTTTGTTTGGTTAAACGCGCTAATCTCAGGAACTACTGGTTCGAATTGAAAAAATATTTTTGTATTGGATAGTCCATTTATTGAGGAAGGCTTTAGGCTATATAACATCACGCTACAATTATTAGGAGCGGAGCAGAAATGAAAAATGTTGCAAAAATGGGGGTTTTTTTTTGCCTTTTGTTTTTCTCTCTTATGTGACGCAGACGAAATTGCGCGGGTCAGCTAGTTGTCTAATAAAATACATTACTAATGGACACTGATCGCGCAAGAAGTGAACTCTAGGTGTCACGCGGCAAAACACGTGCCGATCCGAAGCTCCTTGGGCAAACTTCGCCCCTTTCCTTTGTGTTGTCCCCGTTGCACCGACAGAGCATAACCCCATGCCACCCCGTGCTGACCGCAGTGCTTGCACGGGCGCCGCTACTTCTGCATGTCCAACATTGCGCTTCCGCGTTTCTCATGCGCAAACTGATTCCGCTTACGTCGCGAAACTTTTGTTATAGATCTATCTGTTATTTATCAGTGTTATTTTTTTGTTCATTTATTTATAAGTATCATGTAAGCATGGACTACTGCATGTTTGAATATGTCCCTCGTTTAAACTAACATGTTGTATAAAGGGTTTAAATAACCCCTTAACGATCTATATGACCATTTTTTTAATAAAAGTTTATCTTGAATTATTTTTTCTTTAAATTACCTCCACGAACCCCGTACTAATCAATCCATCCATAAGCACAAAGTTCAAAAAAGGTTCAAAGTGAAACAGCTGATACAACTTAGAGGTCATAGTCGCTTTTGAAGTTCAGACAATGTTTCTTAATTTACATAAGGACTATGCAGATTAGTGATTAGGTTGTCATTTGAAGAAAGAACCTTACAGATTTGAGTGGACTTGTCCAATCAAGGGCAAGCCTTTTTTCAGTTATCGTGTAGCTCGACTTATAACTCAAGCAGTTCAACGAACAATACCATAGAAAGGATATTTGGGTAGGTCGCTTATAGTTCTCAAACTGCTAGACAGTCGTGGGAAAAAAAAACAAAATGTGACCCACATTCACAATAATTAAATAAAATAAATAATCATTAACTAAACGAATTTCAATAAAGTGAGGGTTGGACAAAGTGTGAGTCATTCACGTAAAAACTACTGATCGGATTCCAATGAAACTTTGCACACAGATAGAATTTTACTCTGAATTAAACATAGGATACTTTTTATCCCGGTAGTAACATCCCATGGGACCATTTTCAAACTTCACGCGGGCGTCAACCTTAAAAATTAGACATGCTATGGCGGAGATTTTTTTAAAATGCTTAAGAGGAACAATGTCTTCGTACGTGATTGCTGTGTAACTTTAACCGCGTTATGCAGCGCTTGCAACGGAAGCAAAGAAAAAGGAATACATGTTTCTGGGAATTTTTTCATAGATGCTCCGCTCCCATTGGTCATGGCCTTCCTTGATAAACGGACTGTCCAACACTAAAATATGTTTTTAACTCGAACCACTATTTCCTAAAAGAAGATGGATCAAAATTGCCCCACGTCCTATAACAATGTGACATATCTCAAAAAAAGATAAAAATGTAAAAAAAAATATGGCATGCTTCCTAAGTTCATTTTTTTACACCTTCATATAAAAAAAATGCTATGAAAATTGTTCAGGCGGTGTTATGAAAAAATTGTTCGTATGAGAATTTATGGACCGATTAAAAAAAAACCTTTTTTGTTTGAAGGGTACCCCTAAGGTTATCCCACTGCCATAAAGTCAGGTCTCCGGTCTCCAGGATCTTGGAGAAATGAAAGTAAAATCTCAAAAATAGGCTCATTTTTTTCAATTAAGGTAGTTTTTAAGACAATACATTCATTTTGTTCAATCAACGATGAACTGACGATTATCTCTTATTTATCTGATTATGAAAACGTGAGATAAAAAGCTAGAGCTTAAATGTTTGAATACTATACTATACTTTTTGACGATCCGAATGGCGTAGTGGTAGTGACGCTGCCTTACGTTCTTAGGGTCCAGGGTTCAAATCCCGGTAGGAGCAAATGTTTGTGTGATGAGCATGGTCATTTGTTTCCAAGGATGTTTATATGTATAATGAGTATGTATTTACAAACAAAAAAGTATATATGTAGTATATTAACTATCTAGTGTCCACGACAAGCTTTGCTTAGTGTGGCACTAGGTGGCGCCGTGTGTTAATGTCCAGTGATATTGATTTATTTATTTATTTATATTATTATACAGAATTCAATTATTGCTTTGAATACTATACAACATTATTTTTTGTTTACACTAAACCCGAAAAGGGGTCATTGTACTCATCATTTTGAACAACTTTTTCTATGGGACGAACCTTGTATTCGTGAAAAAAAATCAGCTGTTCCCTACATTAATTATGTTCGCATAACTCGTCAAAATGTAGGGAACAGCAGTTTTTTTTTCGCGATTTCAAAGTTCGTCCCATAGAGAAAGTTGTCCAAAATGATGAGTACAATGACCCCTTTTCGGGTTTAGTGTAAACAAAAAATTGGTTGCCTGTAAAGTCGGTATACGGGCGAAAGTTTTACGTGACAACGACTTTGAGTGGTAAAATAATTTTAATGTGAATATTCATTCGTATAGTAGGAAGAAGGATGAAATGAACCGGACGTGTGTATGCCTATCTCTCTCACTCTCTCACTCCCGCTCTGTCTCTCTCGCTCTTAGGCGGGCTAACTGTGCTCGAGTGGAAGGGACGCGTGCCTTTCACTTTTCATGTCTGTCTCTCTCGCTCTTAGGCGGGCTAACCATGCCCGAGTGGAAGGGACGCGTGCCTCTCACTCGCTCTCATTGTGAGCGTATAACGTGAGCGGAGCGTAACGCAGTTTCTTGAAGTGTCACCCGGCAAACCAATTTATAAGACGTTGTCACGTCAAAAATAATGTTGTATAACAATAATAATTTATCGGGCAACTAAGACCCTTATATAAGATACATTAAATATCATTAAACAACAGTAACAAACTAATACATATTTTTAACCTTATATTATAACTATACACGCAGCTTTGTCGGCGTCGTGTTTCATTGCGTGGTGTCGCGTAACCGTCCTCGGAAGCGACGATATACACCCTTCGGCCAAAAGTCCTCTTTCAAGCAGGTCTGTAGATGTTGGGTTGGAACTCGAACCACATATGACTTAAAGTTGAAGTTGTGGCGCAATTCCAACCTTTCCACCCGCAGAATGAAGTTGGTCTTCACATTCAAGTACTGCACGACTTCCTCAGTTGTAGTGGAGTGATGCAGACGTGAAATGTACAGCTGCGTCGTAGGCACAGCAGTGCGCAGCAGCAAGTTGGGTCCACTCGGTGCGGTACCGCACAGGGCATCTTCTTCCTTTCTACTTTAGTGAAGCCGTCCTCATCAACCTAGCTCGTTCTTGGCACGCAGCATCGGACCGCAGTCAGGTCAGGTTTTTCCTTTTCTGGTTTGTCTAGGCTGCGACGCATCAGATTTGCAAAAGTGAAACAACATCATTCACTTGCATTTACTTAGCTTGCTTGCCGCGTCGCGTCGCTATCGTTATTCGTCTCTTTCATTTGTGTTATTGTAAGTGAAAAAACCTCTGTCGACCACTCCCTCGCGTTACCACTGACGTTTCTGTCTCATCATAATGCAATATGTAAAAAAAAAACAACAAGACAGTGAAAAACGAATAATGTGAAGTACAAAAATGAGCTTATTTTTGCGATTTTACTTTCATTTCTCCGGAATCCTGGAGACCAGAGGCCTGACTTTATGATCGTGGGACTACCTTCGGGGTACCCTTTCAAACAAAAAAAGAATTTTGAAAATCGGTCCATAAATACTCTTAAGAAAGATTTTTTCAGAACAGCGCCTGCACTATTTTTAAAGCAATTTTTCCATACGAAGGTGTAAAAAAATGAAGTTAGGGAGTATGCCATATATTTTTATACATTTTTATCTTTTTTTTGAGATACGTCACTTTGTTATAGGACGTGGGGTAATTTTGTATGGATTGTGATCCGTCTTCTTTGCGCGTTAAACCAAACAAACAAACTCTTCGGCTTTAGAATATTAGTGTAGATTCAAGTAGGTAACAATTTAGTTTCTCGGAAATCTTTGCATTAATCGCTCATATATTCTACTTATGGTTTTCCAAATAAGCGCTTTCCTCGACAGTTGGCCCATGCTGGCTCACTGAATACGGCTGCACACATAGGTAAGTCATATTTATTTCGTATAAATAGTGAAAATTGAAAGCGTCATATACACGATATAGCTGTTGTATCTAAACTTGCTCTTGCGGATCGTTTGCAAGGCCAACTGCCTTCCATCTTCATTGACATACCTTTGGTGCCAATTTTGAAACCAAAATGTTTTAATCCTCCATTTCTCTAACCCTGCGTCCCTTTGAGGGCGTGTCTTAAAAGTGCATAACCTCTAAAGCTTTGAAATCTTCAAATACAACACTTACGGTGACTTCCGAGACATTCCAATTTTAGAGTATTAGCACCAAGGTTTTATGTGAGTTCAACTTTTCTTGAATAAAATCGAATTGAGTTTTCAAACAGATGTCAAAATAAAATGTAGTTTAAATCAAAAGCTCTGAGTATTGATATCAACTTCGAAGCAAATCCATGTCCAAAATAATGGTCTACCGTTTTTAACCCCGTAAGGGGTTAATTTCAATAAAATACGAAACACGTCTTTCATCAATTCTGCTAAAAAGGTTTATCCGAAATTTCAAGTAGATTGGATCATTGTCTTATACAAACTTCGCCCCCTTTTTACCCCCTTAGGGTATAATCTTGGAAAATTCTTTCATATCGGATGCCTACATTATATAAAGAAAACCCTGCTTGTTTCAGGTCGCTACGATCAGCGGTTTAGGCTGTGCGTTGATCCATGGGGCACTAAAGCTAAATCGTCAGTCATTAAGAGCCTATACAACCTCAGCTCGAATTCTAATTTCGCCCCCACTTCACCGCTCCGCCTAACTCTTTATCTCGCTCGCACAATGGGGCTCGCGGTCACGCGGGCACGATGTAATTTTGCAATGTAATTAATGCAATTTTGTTAGATTAAACTACTTTATTTATTGGAGTTCTAAGTATTAAAATTATCATTATTAATATTAATTTGTCACTATTATCAAAACAAAATTTTACTTATATCAATTTAATTTCAATCTAGGTAGGTACCTTTTTTATCGTGGTAATATTATCCTCCCACCCTGAGTGGAGCGGAAGGGACTGTCAGACTCTTACTGACTAAAATCCACGGGGTACATTTAATAGCCCACTAAACCTACAGAAAGTAATTGATTTCCAAGCGAAATTTTCCAGTATAAGCTGACCTCTTATTGTACGGAAAGCCTATACAATGCGAGATCGACTTATACTGGAAATTTGCTACAAAATAATAGACGAGCCAACGTAACCGTGCGGGTTCCGCGCATTGAGTTTGTAGTACGTTTGAGTTTTATAGTTTTATCCTTGTATGTATTTGTGACAGCCGTTTTTGTATAGTAAGTAGGCCTAAATGCAAGTATATTATAAGAAATAATTAACCTACTAAGTTTTTACGGATGCTGAGCCACTGCATACATTCTATTGTTACAAAAAACTAATCGAGTGTGATGTATATCATAATGTGGGTACGTTAATAAAGTTCAGTCTTGGTTTAACTGTCGTATCATTTACATCATGGTGACAGCGGTGCAGTAAAATAACGTGTAATACGGTATTTTTTGCGAATTGATGGTGTTGTGATAGCAGCATAGTGTTTGTTATTGGTTAATAATTATTAACTAACTATGGAACACGCGCGACCACCAGCTGAGTTACGTTTGGAGGGCGGCCCGGCCGCACGTGCGCAAGCGTGGCGTAAATGGTACCAGCAATTCTCGGTGTTTCTCAAAGCTTCGGCAGTCTACAAGGAACCAAAGGATGTGCAAGCGTGTTTATTGGTGAATCTCATCGGGTCTGACGGTTATGACATACAATCGACATTCAAGTTTGAGAAAGGTGAAAACCGTGAAGATCTTGACACGTTGGTGAAAAAATTCAACGAGCATTTTGGTACAAAACAAAATACGACTATGTGCCGTTTTAAGTTCTTTACGCGACAGCAAGAAACCGGGGAGTCGATTGATGAGTATGTGACGGCATTAAAAATACTAAGTCAGCAGTGTGAGTTCGAGCACCTGGAGGAGGGTCTCATACGTGACAGAATAGTATGCGGTGTTACTGATGGGAAAGTTCGTGACAGATTATTACGAGCCGATAATCTTACCTTGTCATCGGCTGTAAAAATATGTCAGGCCAGTGAGATGTCGAGTGAGGAGAAACAACAGATCGAGGAGACCAGGGCGAGCAATACTAAATTGGAGGGCTCATGCAGCACGGTGGATGCGGTGTACGCACGCGGGGCAGCGCGTCCTAGCGGGCGCAGGCGGTCGGCGCCGGCGCCGGGCGGACGGCGCGGCGGCGGCGGCGGTGCTGGCGCAGCGAGCGCGCGGGCACCAGCGGACGCGCCCAGGGCGCCGCCGGCGGGACGGGATCGCTTATGTAATGCGTGCGGTTTTGTGTGTGATAGTGGTGATAAGTGTCCTGCTAAACGAGCCCGGTGTTATCAGTGCGGAGAGTATGGTCATTTAAAAAGAATGTGTGCACGTAATGCAAAAAACAAAGTTTATCAAATTGAAGAAGATGAGTGCGACGGTAGCGAAAGTGAGAAGGATTTGTACTTTGTGTCATCGATTGATTCGATATCTGGCAGTAAGGACTCTAAGAAATGGTATGAAACTTTAAAATTATGCTTTAACGGCAATTGTGAGACTTTTAAATTAGATACTGGTTCCGATTTAAATGTCATGTCTATTTACACGTTCGAAAGTTTAGGATTACAAAGGTCAAAATTAGAAATAGAAAAAACAAAGGCTCAATCTTTCTGTGGAAACTATATTCCTATTCTGGGTTCATGTATATTAAAATGGGTTTACAAAAAACAAATGTATTGTTTACGTTTTATGATTACAAAAAATAATTGTCAAAGTGTGTTAGGAAAAGATACATGCGAGGAACTAGGGTTAATTAAACGTGTGTTTTCAATAGAAATAGAACAATATGAAGATTTGTTTCATGGTTTAGGAAAACTGCCAGGTAGTTACGACATTGTCGTAGAGGAAGGAGCTCAGCCGTCTGTCTGTCCAGTTAGAAAAATACCTATTGGTATTCGTGACAGGTTGTCCAAAGAATTAAACAGAATGGAGTCGTTAGGTGTCATCCGTAAGGTGCATCACCCCACTCCGTGGGTAAATGCAATTGTAGTGGCAGCGAAGAAAGATGGTAGCATACGTGTGTGTCTGGATCCTCGACCATTGAATAGCGTTGTTCGTCGTGCACATTATCCGTTGCCCACAGTTACAGAAATTGCAACAAAACTAAAAGGGGCTAGTATTTTTAGTAAATTAGATGCTCGTTCAGGTTTTTGGATGGTCGAAATAACTGATAAGAGTTCAGATTTGTGTACTTTTGGAACACCGTTCGGCAGATATCAATTTTTGCGTTTACCATATGGAATAAACTGTGCCCCAGAAGTGTTCCATTCGAAAGTGCGGCAACTTTTGGAGGATATTGAAGGGGTTGATTCATTCGTGGATGATATTATAGTTTGGGGTTCAAGTCTGGAAGAACACGATGCGCGTTTGAGGCTGCTACTTGATAGGGCGCGTGAATGTGGCATTAAATTTAATAAAGAAAAATGTGAATTTAGGGTTTCACGGGTCACTTACCTTGGGCATACGTTCAGTAGCGACGGCATGCAGATTAACAGTGACAGAATAAGAGCTATAAGTGACATGCCCAGTCCAAATGATAGACGTTCATTGGAGCGGTTTTTGGGCATGGTCAACTATTTATGTAAGTTTATTCCTAATTTTGCCGATATAGCGGCACCACTACGTAGTTTGTTAAAAAAGGACGTGTTGTGGGGCTGGGAAGACGTGCACGAGACAGCCGTACTACACTTAAAGAAACTAATTTGCACGGCGCCGGTGTTAGCGCTGTACACGCCGCAGGAGCCGGTGTTGTTGTCCGTGGACGCGAGTGCAGCGGCGCTCGGCGCGGTGCTGCTGCAGACCGGTCGGCCGGTTGAGTTTGCATCCACTACGCTTACGGACACACAAAGGCGTTACGCGCAAATAGAAAAAGAACTGCTTGCAATTGTTTTTGGTTTAGAGCGTTTTCACCAATATGTGTTTGGCAACCAAAATGTAGTGGTGGAGACGGACCACAAACCACTGGAAGCCTTGTTCAAAAAGAGTCTGGATTCAGTTCCGGCTCGTCTGCAGCGAATGATGCTCAGAATACAAGGTTACGACTTTGTAGTTGTCTATAAACCAGGTAAGTATATGTATGTGGCAGATACTTTGTCTCGGGCGGCTGTACCGGAATTAATGTCAAATAAAGTGTCAGAAGAACTGGACGAACAATCTTGTTTTTTAACCGACTTCTAAAAAAGGAGGAGGTTCTCAATTCGGATGTTTCTATTTTTTTTTTTTTTTTTTTTTTTTATGTTTGTTCGGGCATAACTCCGTCGCTTGCCAACCGATTTGGAAAATTCTTTTTTTGTTGGAAAGGGTATTTTTTCCAAATGGTCCCATAGCCACCAAGTCGGGATCTGATGATGGAATCTTGGCGAAATCGAGGGAACTCTTCAAATTTTATATGAAAACGTGTTGCGATTTTGCTATTTTCTACAACAAGTGAACCATTTGCGTTTTATAAGAACCATTCTACCATCAGATCTGATGATGAAGCCAAGAGTCACGGAACTCCATAACGAGACAATGTACCATAGTCGTGTTTGGGCTTGTTGTAATTGTAACGGTATGCACTTTCCATCTATCAAGCACATGTGAACCACTAAAAAGTGAAAAATAAAAACTTTTTTGCAAAAAATAAAACCGACTTCAAAAAAAACACAAAAAAGTGAAAAATAACTTTAGCTTCTGAAGTCGGTGACAAAAAAACTAAAGCAATCAAACAAAGGTCACCGACTTCAGAAGCTAAAGTTATTTTTCACTTTTTTGTGTTTTTTTTGAAGTCGGTTTTATTTTTTGCAAAAAAGTTTTTTATTGGAAAATGTTAGATTCAGTAACAGTAAATTACGTTTAGTCAAGGAAACTACGGAGAGAGATGAAGAATCTTGTGTTTTAAAAAGGTATATAATGAATGGTTGGCCTAACTGTAAACATAACATTCATGAAAAATTACGTGAATTGTGGTCTTACAGGGAAACTTTTGAATGTATCGACGGCATAATATTTAAAGATAATCTTGTTTTTATTCCTCGCGAATTGCGTGCGGAAATGATAAGACGTGTGCATGATGGTCACATGGGCATTGACAGGTGTAAAAGGCATGCGCGGGAGGTGATGTTTTGGCCGCGAATGTCGCATGAAATCGAGCAAGCCGTGCGACGTTGTGCTACCTGTCGCGAAAAGTCGCAGCGCCCACAACGTGAACCATTAGTTCCGCACAGAATTCCGAATGGACCGTGGATTAAGTTGGGTTCAGACATTTTTCAATATAGGAAAAATTACTTTCTTATATTGGTTGATTATTTTTCAAACTTTGTTGAAGTAAGTCCCTTGAAGAGTATAGGCAGTCGAGTTGTCATAACTGCATTAAAAGATCAGTTTGCAAGGCACGGTATTCCTTCAGAATTAGTTACAGACAATGGCCCAGCCTATGCTTCAAGGGAATTTTCAATGTTTTCAAAAGAATGGGGTTTTGACCATGTAACGACCTCTCCCAACTATCCTCAGTCCAACGGCCGAAGTGAAAGAAGTGTACAAACGATTAAAAATATCTTGATGAAGTCAGTCGAGTCAGGAACAGATTTTTACTTAGGTCTATTAAATTATCGCGCGACGCCGCGAGATGGGATCAGTTCGCCGGCGCAACTCTTAATGGGACGTAGGGTTGCTACTAGATTGCCAGCTCACGATACAAAGTTGCGATCTTGTCATGACGCTAGTGCTGATTATGCAAGAATATGCCGCAATCAAATAGAAAATAAAAAACGATACGATTGTCATGCGCGATCCCTACCTGAACTCAGACCAGGTGATCGAGCTATTATGTTAGATGACAAGAAACGTAGGTATGTTGAGGTGCAGTCTCAGTCGAAGCAGCCTCGTTCATACTTCGTAACTGATTCTACAGGTAGGCGATACAGACGTAACAGAAGACATTTGGTGAAAGTAGATTCTATCACGCCAGAGCTGACTGAGTTGTCCGACACTACTAATGATACAGAGGTATCTTCGTCTGTCTCACACGGGGATCCACAGATAGGTAAAATATCGCTTGTCTCGGAGGAGGACAGTGAGTGGTGTGATGCGTCTGGTGAGGAAAATTCGTTGATGGATGGAAATCAGAGTAATGATACGTTTGCTACCATATATTCTGAGGACGCGGTATATTCGGAAGATAGTGTAATGGCAACTCGTTCAGTTGAGTCTAGATCAGCAGCTTTACAGGCTCGTGATAAAATCAAAAAGATATTTGAATGAGCTCGACAAAAAATATTTTCTACTCAAATTAGGGTACCTTTAAGTATAAATGTAATCATTATCATGGCTATTCTCCCAGTAAACACAGGAATTAGACATTGATTAGATACTTATAGGTACCTATGCCTAAATGTGCATGTTTGTTTACTTATATAATTTGCAAGTTTGTTTACTTATAAAATTTTATGGATTAAGAATCAAGGCTATGATTATGTAAATAAGATGATAGATAGTAAATATTTTGCTTCACTCAAAATTACTTACTGATAATTACGCTGTTAATTACCTATACTGTTAATTATGCTGGTCATAATTAATTAGTTAATTTCAAACCTCGGCAATTGCAAATTTCAATATTCAATGATTGTGCTAGACATAATTATTTTAATAAAATATGAGTTACATATTTTAATTAATTACTTAATGGTATTCTTAAATAATTCGAAAATAGTTCTGTTTCGGGGTTTTGTTAAAGGGGAAGGATAAGTATAGGAAGTCTTAAATTATTATTTGTCACTAAATATATTATAAGTTATTTAATTTTCTTATATTTAAAATAATAGTAAAACCTTTACGTCTTTAAAGGGTAACATGATGTATATCATAATGTGGGTACGTTAATAAAGTTCAGTCTTGGTTTAACTGTCGTATCATTTACATCAGAGTGCGAGTCACCATTGCATTCAGGGTTCTGTCAGTAGGGAATGTAATCCGGACTATCCGTAATCCGAAAAATCCGGCTTTCGGTACATTTTTACACGACTTCTAAATCCGGGTTTGAAAATCGAATCCGGATTTTCTGAACAATAAGAAATTGTTATTCGTGGGCTACATTTCCGCGAGAATATTCGAAAATGTGCTCATCAGCCGAAACGCCTATAAAGCCTGAAACTGATATTTCTCTTGGAGGCTGCTTATAAACATATTCGAGCTTTTTCCGCAGCAGGAATTGAGTGTAACCAAAATCGTAGTAGGTTAAACTACGATAGCACTTTAGATGCCTTATTATTATTGGGTCATATTTTGTCTCCAAAAATTACATAGCTTTTTTGTTTATTCCAGGGCGACAGTCTGACTCTACAAAAAACTTAGTTAGTTTAGTTTTGTCTAGCCCTGAATCCCCTCAGCACATTGCTGGAGGATTCAGGGCTAGGCTGCCGGTTGAGGAGAAGTGGTCAGGTACCACTTATCCTTCTTCACGTGGATGATCCAAAACTCTTTTCCCGCAACAAATGGCGACTGATGGAAATACCTAACTAATAGTAACTGAAACTTTTAGTAACGCCATTGGGATAGAATTTGGTGTGGACAAAAGTGCAGTCATGTATGTAAAGCGAAGGGCGATTATGGTATCCAAGGGAATTCAGCTCTCGGATTCCGTACACCTGAGATACCTCTCCTCATCCGAAAACTAAGTACAAGTATTTGGGTATGTCGAAAGCATTAACGTAACTGATATGAAGTTGAAGGAGCGCTACCTTAGACGTCTGAAGAAAGTATTAAATAGCTTTCTTCCAGGCGGGAACAAGGTGCGTGCTATCAACGGTTATATACAAAAGGGCTCAGACGGAACTCGATGTTCTAGATACACGCAGAGAAATTGGTGACAAACAGAACTACTGAATCGAATTGTTACATTAGGTTACAACAATTCTAGTTAGAAATACTTGGTCCTTGTTATCTCTACGACTAATTATTCAGTCCTACTAATCGTATGTTTCATTATATTATTTGATTAATGTAGCTTACCAAACAATGTTATTAAATTAAAACATCAATAATTATTGTATCTTAAACAATAATTATGTCATTATGTATATAATGTATTGTATGTTCTAAGAAACAGGGATTCGCAGTTACTAAATGAACTAGTTCCGGTTAATGATTTACAATGTTACTGGTGGACTACGAGTGTGTCTGTAATTCAAACAATAATCTTTTTATTATAACTACATTATAGTTTGCAGTACATATCTTTCTAAGTGTCGTATATTATTCGTTTAGTTTGGTTTACTTTTTAAGTAGCGATAAAACTTTACAAGAATATTATAGTAAAATCCACCCCGGGAACAGTGAACGGTACAATGTGTGTATTAATCCGAGCAATTCTGTTAGCGTGTTTTAGAATACTTAAAATAATAATGTTACAATTACAATCGAGGTGGTATTCATAGCTAAGTATCTTGTTCTGTAAACTGTGTTTTTGTAAACAATCAAAAAACCTGCTTGACCAAACGATCAGTTGACAGTCGTTCGCGCCCCGCCGCCATTATTGTTGTGTTTTCGACAGCGCTGAACGTAGTATTTTAGTCCAATTTGGGATTGCTTATTATTTATTTTGTGTAATTATTTCAAAATTATTTGACGTTATGTCTGCAGTTAACGTTGATATCCCACATCTATTGCAGCAGTGAGATTTACCTCAACGTATTCATACTGAAGGAAAGTTGAAGGTAAGTTGGTACCTATCAAGGACTAGGACTGTATTTAAGTGATAAGTGATTTTATTGATGGTGTCGCAGCTGTTTTCGACCACGACAACCGACGCCGGGTCTGTTCTTGTACTCGCATGTGGCAGCCAATTTTCTTGTTGTAGTATTCATAGCTATTATTAAATTTAAATCACTACAGTAGGTACTTACATAATTACTTAATTATCATCATAATCACCTAGGTACCTTATTATTTTAATAAATATTTTGTGTCTTTTTCAGCTGTTAATCGAACGAAGGACGGGGGGCTGCTAAATTTATATTCAGAACAAGGAGAATTATTAATGGGCGAAAAAAGTTTGCAATACGAGTACCTTTAATAATAAAAGACCTTATGGAATCAGACCCAAATAAAATAATAGACAGTTTACTGGAACAGCTTCTAAGCAAAGGTGAGTACCTACTAGGTTTTTGTAAATAGTACATAGCTATGTCACTTATAAAAATATAAATTACTTATAATTTGTCGTCTTGTTTGTAATATGTAATAAAATGTATGACTTAATTCAAATTATGGTTGGTAATTTAAATATTTTAATTTTATTTACTTGTTCTTTTAATTTTTAGATGATGAAAATTACGAGGAAATCGAATTAGTATTAACATACATGTGTGTGCCGCTGCTTCTTGGAAACCTAACACACAGGACGAAAAAAACAAGTATGGCGACCATCCAAAGCTGAAATGAAGGATGGCTTCATTACACACGAGCTGATACCAATGCACGTGCAGGTTGCAATAGACCACCGGCGGTGGTGTGAGAAATATTTAAAATGCAATGAGAATGATCATAAAATAAAATGTCATGTTCCTATGTACTTAATATTTTTTATTTTTTATTCCCAGAAACTAATTACTGATGGCTCTACGGACTGAGTTTAGATGGAGCGCCTGCAATCCAGTGGACTGACAGCACTAACAACGGATCCCTTTTAGGCTTTTAATGGAGAAATTACCGTTTTATTTTACTTATACAATTAAAATTGTATTTTTGTCTATTAAAAGCCTGAGAGGACCCGTTAGTACTGTAAGTGCACTAGATTGCAGGCTTCATCTAAACCAGTAGGTACTGCATACGAAATAGTAGCTGTAACAATACCTAGGATGCTAGCATTACAATATGTATTGTACTTGTTACAAAAAACCTAATGCTAGCGTTGCAATACGAATAGTTATCATTAAAGTTCACGTCGTTATGTTACACAATTTCATTAGTAGATACAGCAAAGTATTTAGTAAACTCAAAAAAATATATGTTCATGTTTACCAGATTGCGTAGTAGTCCTTACGATTGATCTAGTAAAGTCTACTTGACGTATGGTTACAATTACATTGATATTGTAACAGGCACGTTATTTGCCTTGTAGTGAGTATTATATTGTTTGGTCAGTTACACTAAACATATAGTTGTTATTAATAAACCGAAAGGTAAAGATATTAACAGAATGGTTTTTGTAAAGTCAACTCGCGAGTCTTGCTGTCACGGTTGCAAACAGAAGTTCTAGTTACAGCTGCGTTTTTTCTCGTTTGGGTAGCCAGATATTTCTCTGCGTGTAGGAGAGTCAGAGAGACAAGGTCAATAGGCACAACGAGACGTTTACAAGGGAGATAGGCCCAGACGACGAATGTCTGTCGAGGCTTTCTTTAGGCCGTTAGATCAAGGACATTTTTCGGGAGGCAGTTCTCTACGATATGGCCCGTATTGTGAGGAGGTTCTTGTGTCTGGATCACCGATAACCACTGGTAGCTTGGACCCCGCTCCGGGCGGACCACAATAATGTTTTTTTTTAATATTAAAAATACATTAAAATATATATTTACAAAGAATAAGCAGTCGCTCCATGTAAAATACTGGTATTCAGCTGCATCCGGTTAGACTGGAACCCGGCCTCAACATAGTTGGGAAAAGGCTTCAAAACCAAACCAACCAAGGTATTGAATTTGAATAATTTCAAATAACAAAATTAAATTCCCATTCACACAAAAATAAGAAACAGAATATGGGTAGATTTGTTTATTTTCGTTAAAAATCCGTAAAATCCGGATAATCCGGATTGGATCAAACATCCGATCCAAAAAATGGATTTAGTAACAGAGCGGATTTGCATTACTAGCTCTGTGGATACATTGACGTGGTAGTAAAACGCTTTGCCACTATAAAAAAAAAAAACGAAATGTATGACTGCGCATAACAGCATATTGGTTTTTTTTTTTGTTGTGTTCATGATTCTCAAGGCATGGTTTGTATGACTATGAATATTTGATAGGTAGGTAAGTGTGTGTGAAACAAGCAATAGTTTGGTTTCTTGCAGCTACCTACAATTATATTTTTTTTACTTTCTAAGCGCTTAGCGGCTGCAGTACGAGTCGCAGGTTCGATTCCCGCACGGAACATGTGTTATTATGTGATGGTCTACAAATAGTTGTGAAGACTTGAGTTTGTAACTGCACCGTCTTTTTCAGGAGCAATTGGAGAAATAGGTAAGTATTGGAGTAATAAAAGTATAAAATCTACACTTTGTTGTATGTGTAAAAAAAAACAAACTTATTTAGGATTTTTTTTATTATTTTTGAATCTGGAATTTTTATGGTGTAAGTACATAATAAAGAGAATTCTATCGTCTAACTATCTACCCTAAACTGATTGCTCCAAAGTTCCAAACGTAGACGGTGCGATTACAAACACAAGTCTTCACAACTATTTGTAGACCGTCACATAATATACCTAACACATGATCCGTGCGGGAATCGAACCTGTGACCCGTACTGCAGCTGCCAAGCACTTTGAAAGTAAATAAAATATAATTGTATGTACGGTAATTATGTACCTGGTCTACTCACACAGAAACTGCTCCAAACGTGTGTACCTACTACATATTTACCTACATGTTTGTAATCACTAATATTGTACCTAAATAGATCGGTCAGTAGATACTTCATTTCGATCATAGGTTTGAGAAATTCTTTACGCCAACCCTGTCGCTTCTAATTTTTATTTCGGTTATTTCCCATCACGCAAACACTTTAAAATCATGTATTTCATTATTTTTATTTGTTGAATTGCGTAATGTGCCCTGAGCGCAAACTGACACAGCCCTCCCGTACGGAAGCCGGAGCAGGACTGAGCGCGGGTGGCGCGCGGCAGGGAACCAACTTTGATATGACCGATATTATAGGCTATTTATTTTTCGGCGAAAAAAAAGGAAATTCAAAAAAATGAATAATATAAGACCTGCTCTATAGATAGTTCAGTTAGTATAAAAAGTTTCATGATCTTATTTTAAGTATTATTAAGATTTCCAGCGGTTTATTGTTCAGTTTAGAGGTAACTTTGGATATTTTTTCTATCGAGAAAATTTTATGGAATCGTGTTTTCGCCAAATATAGGACTTAACAATAATCCTCAACTTTACCATATATTTATTTCAAAATTTATGCTGCAGTATTTTCGGCGTATCGAAGGATTCTGCTAAGCCATTTGAGGTAGTATAGGCTCTTAAATCGCTATTTTGTGCGTATTCAATATTCACCTCAAAAATCATTTTTCAAGGAAACTGAGAATTTATAATTTATCTGTATTAGATTTGAAGTATATGTAGGAACTTTTCAAGGTTTACACTTCATTGGATTTTATTCTATAGGTGTATGAAGTTAACTAATTTTAAACACAAAACCCTCTTTTTTACGTCTCTGGATGTTTTTTTTTAAATGCTGAAACAGGTATTTCTTTATTTTTAATAATAAGTATTTACTCTTAGTTTCATTATACTAGAACAATCTAAAATTTTTTTTTCATACAAACTTTACCCTCCCCCCTTTTTCCAAAATTTTCCATAATTTCTATTACCTAAATGTTATTCTGAGTTTATTTAAACAGATTAGTGAAGTTATCATCAAAATCCGTCCAGCAGTTTTTATGTGATGCGCGGTCAAACAAAAAAACAAACAAACAAAAATTTAAAAAATGGTTTTAATATGTTCAGTTACTTATTTTAAGTCACCCTGGTCGGTTTTTTTTTTAATCTTCAATGCACACATTTTTTGGTCTAAACGATTTTACTGACCTTTCTCAGTTTATGAGTGGTCATCACTCTTCTTCCTTATAGCTAACATTGTAAAATTGTAAAAACCGTAAGATAACTAGAGAGATTGTAAACTCTCGAATGATTGTCAACTGAACATACTGCTTACAATATTTATTTATTTATTAATTTATTTATAAAAACTTTATGCACAAGTAAAAACTGTACAAAGGCGGACTTAATGCCTTGGGCATTTTCTACCAGTCTACCTTAGGGTGATGCAGAGACAATACACAGTAGGTGCAATAACAGAAAACAAATAGGTACGAAAATATTTAAAACTAAAATAAAATATAAGAATAGATACTTATAACGCATTATTTTCGGTAGATTACAATCTATCGAAGTGAAACCGTAATATTGTGAAATGTATGCTCGTGCGGTGTGGAGGGGGTAAGGGAAGGAGGGGTCTCTCTTGCCCCATGGTATCACTCTCATGAAAAGATAATGCATCATTCCTGAGAAAAACCGATTAATGTAACCTAACCTCAGAACACTTTACATTCGCCTCCTATTTCAGTTATTGTGATATATAGCATATAGGCAATGGGCTTTTAAGAGCATTTCGACGCTCGGCCGCCGCAGCGTGCAGACGTGCGCTACGCCCCGCTCCGTCGACTCTCCGCGCCCCTCCGCGCCTCCCGTCCTGTTCGTCGCAGCTTCGCCGCTTCGCCGAGCATCAAGGCCCAGTGCCTACCGTCCCGTAGTGCATCGTTAGTTTGTGTCTAATACTTGTATTAGTACACATTCTCAACGGTGTCACTCAGTGGCAAAAAAACAGCCTCTTTCGAGGCTATATTTCCGTATCGTCCGCGTTTTTGTTGCCCCTTCAGGGAAAAGCCACGGTTTTGTGGTTCTTGACGGGAAACCTAACGGTGTTAACGAAGTCAAGAGGGTGGTGACCCAATCCTACCCGCCGGACCCCTTCAGGGCGAGGCATCCCATTGGCATCGGGAGCTAGGACCCTGGTCTTGGGGGCTTCCCTCGTCAAACCCAGTCTTCGACTTCGTTCACAGCAACACACCTAGTGTCGGTTGGGAGTGTCTACCCCTTCGCACTAGAGCCCCTTGCGGGACTAGGGCCCTGTCGCACAATAAGACTGGCGACAGGTTTACAACCTTAGGTACTCACCTCCCAGTTCGCACAAGTTCAGGAGAGGCCACACATCCCCGGGCGCACCTACCCGGGGAGTTAGGTACTGGTATCGTTAGATAGGTCATCAGATTAGGCCCTTCAGGCAATTCTCAGACAGTCGTGTCGCTGGCAAGTTTGTTTGTGTTTTTCTTCTTGCCAGTTAGCACTACGAAAAACACAAGGGTGGGTTCGTTTTTAACGGGGAACTGTCTGCCCGGGGAGCTCACGTTTTACGTGTCTCCTCGGGACTAGGTAGTTAGCTCCTAGTTAGTCTAACAATATTAGGATTTTAGGGTTTTAGGCTCCCCATGCCAAAATGGCGAAAGCGCGGAATACTATACTCAACGCGCAGTTCGACCAGCTAATAGCAGAGCTATTAGCGGACGACAGCACCTATATGAAGGAGAGATACGCGGATCTCCTTACTCCTTTTAAGAAGGACAATTTTAGGGCCCTTCGCAAGGCCATTTGCACCCCACCTAGGGAAAGTCCGTCGCGTTCGCCCTCCTCCGCTCCGATCACTCAACCCTCCTCCTCCGATATGGAGATTGTTGAGTCCGCCGCCTCCGCCCCTGAGAGCTCTCCTGACTCCCCCAGCACCAACTCCTCGTCCTCTGAATCGGAGGACTTTCAGCTGGTACAAAAGGGCAAGAGGAAGAAGGGCAGGAAAGCTAAGCCCAATAAGGCCAAGAAGGCTGTTACAGCCCTCAATGCGCCTCCCCTTGTTCCTCAAGCCTCCCAGTCCCCGTCAGTCCCTATCGCTCCTCAAGCTGTCCCCCAGGGCAGCCGCCCGTCTAGCCCTATGGCTACCTCGCAATCGCAAGGTGCGGCTCCGGTCAGCCGCCCTGCAAGCCCCATGGCTGCTTCACAGCCAGCCCCCTCCTCAGCTGCTCCTTCTTCAAAGAAGCAGCTGAAGCCACCCGCTCTATACATCCAGGAGAAATCCAGATGGACAGAGATTTCCAAAATGTGTGTGGATCGCAAGATCCAATACACCAACCCCACTTGTAAAGGCTAGGAAGTTGGCTAAATGATACTGCGGCTTATAAAGTCAAATTAAATATTATATTGTTCGGACCAAAGGTTTAGTAATACAAAGGAGCGAGGGAGCACACGCGATGACCGCTAATCGAGTACTGAATGCTCAACCAATATTAATTAGTGAAATAAGGTAAAAATGCACGAATAAGCAGTAGTGCATTATGAATGTATGGTTTCACCGTACATGCTCCCGGGCCAAAAAGATACAAAAATGTTACACGTCCTCTAATCTAAAGCGACACGTTTTAGAAATAGGTGACGTAGCTATGTCCCGTTTACAATTAGTGTTCGCACTAGTTATGTTCACTTCACTTGGCTGACGGTCACCCGTACTCTGCTTTCGCGAAAACACAACACTATTTGCCGCACTTTGGGATAGTTTCACTGAAGATATTGCTCGACACCTCTTCCATATGAAGTACGCTGCCACCAGAACGGCTACGCCCAGCAGGCAGTAACAAATAGTATACTGATGAATGTCATGCGTAGACAGAGTGTAATCTAGTGAGTTAGTATTGGCAGATTTCAGTTGTTTTATTCGTTCTCCTAGATCGACTAATGTGCTGTTTATTGGATCTTCATATGCGGTGTAATGAGATAATGATATATTTATGATATGATTGTGGGAGTTTCACCTCGGTGTAAGCTCGGAGGCTACCTTCGTTCGTGTGGACTGTATTTTAACTGGTTTGATACGATTGAAACCACTTGCTTTATTAAACACTTTATTTATCACTGACGTGCATACACCACGTTTCAAAGCTAACCGAAGACAGGAGAAAAAACAAAAGACATTTTATTTACCAAAGACAAAACTTTGTGTTGCCATAAACATACTGCCACGCCAGGGAAATAAACATTGTACATTGCTCTTTAGACAAATAAAAATATGAAGTACAATAATAACTATATCAACTATATAATATAAACGCACCATATTATTGCACCATTCTAAATTTAACTAAACAAATTACATTTTCTTTCAAGTTTGCTTGTTTCACTTAAACATTCATAAAGGTAACTACATTATATAGTAACCAGTTATGTATAAATTTACAGGTACGTACAACTCAAAGATTAAGGCACCTATAACTCATGTATTTTAAGTAACTTAAGTTTCTGCTGTATCTGTCACAACCTTAGTTACGTATGCAATATTATGCATTTGCTAACACAATACCTATTCTATACGCCCTTACAATAACAGCTACCTATTCAAAATTATATATTTAGTACAATTATTTTATTAGACTAGTTTTTATAATTATATATAAAAAATAGAACATACATCTAGTTATATAGCTAAAGTTAACATAAACATCTTATTTTATTAGAAAATTAAATTAAATTTGAAAAATACGGGACTATTCAATAGGCAGCACACTTATGCTTTGCAATGACCTAGTATATAATTTTCCATTAGCTGTTTTAAGTTGCAAAGCTCGAACCTTGCCGTCATTTCCAGGAAATACATTCACTACACGTGCCATGGGCCACGCCAAAGGAGGAGCATCGGGTTCCCTCATAAGTACAAGTGCACCTACATTTACATTAGGCATGGGTTTACGCCATTTATTTCTATTCTGTAAAGTATTCAAATAATATTTATACCAAGCATTCCAAAATCTTTGTTGTAATTGTATACATTGTTGCCAGAAACCCAGTCTATTTGTTATGGTTTCTGAAACATCTACCTCAGGGTACATAGTTAGAGCTGTACCTATAAGGAAGTGGCCTGGAGTCAGGTAACAGTAATCATTGATATCTTCAGAAAGAGGTAAAATAGGACGCGAGTTAAGCACGGCCTCTATCTGACATAAAACAGTGTGTAACTGCTCATAAGTTAATGCAGCATCTAATACAATTCTTTTTAAATGGTACTTCATACTTTTCACAGCCGCTTCTGCAAGTCCTGCGAATACCGGTGCATAACTAGGCGTGAAATGAAACTTGATGCCTTCTCTCGCGGCATAAGCTTGCACAAGCGTCTGATGATCAGCGGAACTATTAAGCTTGTACAGCTCAGCTAGCTGGTTCCTTGCCCCACGAAAGCAACCACCGTTATCGCAAAATACGTCGCTGGGCAAACCACGCCTACTGATAAACCTTTTAAAAGACACCAGGAATGCATCAGTTGACAAATCTGAAGTCAACTCTAAATGAATTGCCTTCGTAACAAAACATACGTATATACATACGTAACCTTTACTAACTATAGATTTTCTTATACGCGAATTCTTGACTTGGATTGGCCCAGCGAAGTCCATGCCTACTTTTTTAAATGGTCTGCATGAAGTCACGCGGTGTTGAGGCAAGGATCCCATTAATTGCTTCGCTGCACCAGCTTTCAGCCTAAAACAAACCAAGCATTTATGAGTAACTTTTTTGACTTGTCTCATGCCGTTAATAAGCCAGTATTTTTGATTCAAGTTGGCTAGGAGTGACTTAGGTCCAGCATGTAGTAACCTAACATGTTCACTCTGTATAATTAGTTCAGTTATTCGAGACTTTCGAGGTAGAATGATAGGATGTTTCTGTGCAATCGGTATATCCGAATTGTCTAAACGACCTCCTACTCTGATCAGACCATCTGAATCCATGAATGGATGTAAATTTTGCAGTGGCCCTCGCACGGAGTTACCCTTCCGCAACGAGTCTATTTCCTCACAATAAAGTATTGACTGCTCGTGTTTAATTATTGAATGCAACGCATGTTGCAGCTCATTAGGACTAAGAGCACCTTTAAGTTTTCTAGTCTCTTTTAAGTTTTGACAAAATCTGTGCACATATGCAATTATCCTCGTCATCTTTCCTATTTCTGAATATTTTTTTATTACTTGAAATATGTTATGCTGTATACCTGTCGCCAACACAACCTTAGCCGGACTGGACGTGGATTTCGCCTTCATTTCAGGTAAGTTTTCAGGCAAGACTAACCTTTCAGTATCAAAGTTGTAACCCGATTGCAGAAACTTCGGTCCCTCCCACCAAAGGGCGCAGGTCGGAAGCTCCTGAGGGCTAATACCCCTACTAATCAAATCAGCAGGATTCTCTGCGGAGGGTACATATAGCCAGCGCCACCTATTGGTTTTTGCTGAATTACCCCCACTCTGTTCGATACATAAGCCTGTAGTTTAGTGAGTTCAGTTTGAATCCAAGCTAAAGTTATTTTGGAGTCAGTGAATAGGTACACATCAATAATTTGAATATTTTTATGCAGAGTATCATAAACTCGCTCCATTAAAATGGATAGAAGCAATGCAGCATTAAGCTCCAGCCTGGGTATGGTTAATGTATTCGCACGTGGGTTTACTCGCGACTTCGAACAGAGTAAGGATAATTGAGCCTTACCTGTTTTGTCGACCACGCGTAGATATATGCAGCACCCGTACCCCGTCGTGCTGGATGCATCTGCGAAGCCTATCAGCTGGACTGCTGCTGTGTTGATGGCTGGGACGTGCCGGTCTAAATTGATAGGTTGCATGGCAGCTAAGCTCCTAGCAAATTGAAGCCACTCGTCGACTAACTCATTAGGTATTTGATCATCCCATCCAATATTACGTGACCATATTTTTTTAATGATATTTTTGGCCTTAATAACAATCGGACTAGCAAAACCCATGGGTTCATAGAACTTAGAAATATAGCTAAGCACGCTTCTTTTTGTCATAATATTTTCATTAAATGGCTCTGGGCTGTTTATTTTAAAACAATCCTTTTGAACATCAAGCGTAAGCCCCAAAGCTTTCATATTATAGTTACCCCTTTGCAGGTCAAGCTCACTAAATTGCTGTTCAACCTCAGGTATGCCAGATAGAACAGAAGGTGTGTTGGAAGCCCACTTATGCAAACTAAATCCTCCATAACTTAACATTTTACATAACTGCCGTTTAGCTTCAAGCAATTTGTGTATATCGGAACATGAATATATCACGTCATCAACATACGTACAGTTCTTAATTATAAATGATGCAAGCGGTAGCTCATGCTCATGCCTTTGTGCAAGTTCAAGCAAACAGCGAGTAGCCAAAAAGCTCAAAGACCTCACACCATAAGTGACAGTATCAAGACGCATGCATTTTATAGCTTGACTAGGGTCGTCGCGCCATAGAATATTTTGGAGTGAAGTGTGTTCCGGGTTTACCAGAATATTTCGGAACATCTTCTTAATATCTGAACTCAAAGTGAATTCTCCAAATCGAAATAACAAAATAATATCAAATAATTCTTTCTGTACTGTAGGTCCATTCAACTAAATATCGTTCAATGAGATCTTTTTATTAGTTTTCATTGAAGCATCATACACAACTCTAGTACGAGTTGTTTTGCTTTGCTCGTTTATTACCGCATGATGTGGCATAAAATAAATAGGATCTTCATAGAAATTGTAAGAATTAATATCAACAAAGTGCCCATGGCCGAGCTCTATGTATTCATTTATGAACTTTTGATAATCAGCAAGTAAGTTAACGTTGCTTCGCAGTCTTTTTTCTAGACTAAGAAACCTGTGTAAAGCTAGGTCAAATGAATTCCCTAGAGTTTCATTTATTTTGCAGGTTTCTAACTTCAAAGGTAAGCCAACAGTAAATCTTTTATTTTCAAGTTTTACTGACTTTTTAAATATACTTTCAGCTAAATTTTGCTCTGAAGCCCTTTCTACTAGTAACTCCGGAACGCTCTCCACCTCCCAAAGCTTTCTGATACCGTCACTCACGTCTGTTTCGCACTTGGTACAAAGTAGAGATACAACCTGCTTTTGTATGATGTTAGATGCCATTGCTCCGGCAATGACATGGCCAAACCTCGTGTTTATGATGCCTGGATATGAAGATTGCTGCTGTTGGTCAGCTAGGTCACTGGATGCATGCAAGCGCTGAGTTTCCTCAAGCGGCAGGAGAACCTGGAAAAAGATATCAGCACCAATTAGCATATTTATTTCAGAAGGTTGGTCAAAAGTTGTATCTGCCAAAGTGACACCAGCAGGGATTTGTATGCCTTTTAAGCTGACTGGCAATTGAGGCAAGTTACAAGTGATTTTATCCACCACGTGACAGTTCACTAGTGTATGAAATTGGGATATCAAAGAATATACTTTTAATGGAATACAATATCTGACTCTGTTCTGGCTCTCTGTCACACCAATGAGGTTGATATCGGATCGCTTAGGAGTATAGCCTAAGACCCTCACTGCCTTTGTAGTGATTAGTGATACCTGAGAACCTGAGTCTAGTATGCACTTTATATGCACTTCTCGTCCATCTTTTGCAAACACCTTTACACGTGCTGTAGGAATTAGAACATTATTAGCAGGGTCTTCAGATAGGAGGACCACTGGGCCTGGACCACCTTCTTCTTCGAGATGCAGCAGCGTGTGATGAGTTTTCTTGCACTGCCCACACCTAAAGTGGTATTTACATTTGCCAGGGTGTGAATTTAAACATAATTATATTGCATAAGCTTTTTTCTTTTGCAAATGAGATTCTCTCTTTACTAGGTTGTAATTTAAACTTTGGACATGAGTATAATTTGTGATCTGGGCACTTACAATAGAGGCACTCCATGGCGGTCTTGGTTGTTGCTGCTAAAGCTACCTTCTTGGCAGTCGACATGGCTGCACACTGTCGCCTTCCGCCTTCTGCTGCTTCTGCTCGGACATCCGTGTTCTCTAGGGCGAGAGCACGCCTATCCAAATACACCAAAAAATCCTCAACGGTAGGGTCCTGCTCTTGGTCTCGCTCTAGCTGATAGGACCGGGAGCTGTACAGGTCCAACTTACGTACGAAGATACCCAGCAGAATAGGGTCCCAAGCCTTGACCTCTGCCTTCAGGTTGTGCAGAGCACTTAGTGTCTGCCTCACTACGGAAACAAAATTCCTAATCTCATTAGCATTAGGGAACTTGGTAAGCTTGTCCAAGTCTAAGAGAGTGTTTACATGCTCATTTACAATCTTATATTTGTTATAAAATCGCTTGTCTAATAACTGCAATGCATTATCATAACTTTCACTGACAAGAGGAAGATTACTAATTAATTCGTAAGGTGGGCCTTGGAGGAATGATCGCAGGTAATAGAGTTTTTGGACGCTATCCAAATATGGGTCGTTATGAATTACAGATTTGAATATCTCTATAAAGTTTACGTATTCCGAATATTTTCCTGTAAATTTAGGTATATTGATATGGGGTAATTTAGTTCTAGAAACGACACTATTACCTGACTCCGAGGTTTTCCCTTCCTTGTTAGCACCTTTTGACTTGATATTTTCATTCAAAAGCGTCAGACAATGGAAATATTTATTTTCCATGTCCACTACGTTTTCTACGTCTGACGAATCTAATGCTAAAATATCCTTATTATAATTCTCATACTCCTCAAAAGTAGCGACTAACTTCCCCTTCTTAGTCATCAGCGCTTCCACTGAGCTTACATTTAAATCATTCGACTCAACAAAAGTAAATAGTCTGGTGATTGTACCTTTAGAGTATCCCCGACCAACTCGCAACCTTTTCAATGTATCCTCCATTTTACTAAACTAAATTGAGACACTGTTAACAATAAAATCACTAGAAATCACAAAAATTGCAGTAAAAATGTAAAATAATTAATTAATTTTATCTGTCAACTCAGATGACGTTAGAGTCCTTAGCTAGTAGGTAGGGAGTGCGCACCGCGCAGTGAGCACGTTGTTCTTCAGAAGCACCAACCTAACCGCACTATGGACCAATGAGATCCGACCGGTGCCTCGCTGACCGTAGCTCGCTGCGTCGCAATTGGTCGAATTCACCGCGCGTCAATTTTGAATGGATGATGATGGTTGTGGTTCATTATTTCAGACATTTTATTTACCAAAGACAAAACTTTGTGTTGCCATAAACAATGATTTAATTCTGCTATCTGAGGGGTCACCACCAAAAAAAAAAAAAAAAAAGGGGTCACCATTTCAGAGCTAGATTTAATTGTATTAGCTGATTGGGCATGAGAATACAAAGTAAACTCGTTACTTTTTATTATGCATTTCAAATCTAGGTCAATGATACCGGCTCCTGTCACCTGTTTGAAGGCAACTTGATCTTGACATATAATCCTCACCGCGTAGGTATTACAGCAAAAGTACATGAACCTCGCTGGCTCATTTAATTCGAGCCACCTGTCTTGACAAGGGGATTTAATTACAATGCATTGTTTTAGATTGCTGTCCAGTTTGCAGAATTTTTCATCAATGCTTAAATGATTAATTGGTTTGTTAGCTTCGCATAGATATGAGATGTCATTGTGCAGACATAACTGGAGCTCCATAAACGACATTGTGAAGAAAGCGTCCTTTTTCAAATTAATAGCTACGAGGTCTGCAGCTGGTAGTACGCTAATCATATTATTTTGAAGTTGCTGTGGAACTGGTATTATTTTATGGATTTTGTAGCTATCTCTGCTGGTTAATGGAAAGATAATCTCAATTATGAAGTATTCTTGCATCATTCTCGCTTTTACTTTCAGCATACTATAAACGTGTTTTAGATCAGACTGTAGGTTATCCACGGGCAATGTAGTATCCTTTGTTAATTGTCCTGAAATAAACTGTAACTCACGTTGCAGCTGATCCGGTGTTAACAGGTGAGCGTTGAATTTCCCGTGGTAGATATCCGTTATGGTGTCTAACAGAGTATCCTGAATCCTTTTTAGGTTTTGAAGCAAGTTGATGGTCGTGAGTGCCGACAGGGTAAAATCTTGAGTTTTAGCTAAGCCTTCAACTTCTTGCTTAATAACAAAGGCTGCATTATCTAATTGATTCAAGTGTTTGTTTATAGTTTTATGTTGTAATTGGATAGATTGCTCGGTTCTTTTTAATACGTTGTATTCAGCTTCGATGATGGAAGTTTGATTTTTTAATAAGTTATCAAGATGACGCTCGTTTTGTTTTACAAGCTGTATGTCTTTCTTGTACTGTTCTGCGAATCGTTCGTCTAATACTCCGAACAGGCTGTTGGCTACGTAACCGATACCATTAATGAGACCGCGACGCTGTCTGGTACGCGTGTCAAAGTGCTGATTTATCATAAGTTGATTATAATGCTGTATTTCTTTGTAGTCGTGGTTTAATTGAAGCGTTATCATATTACATTGGCTAGTATCGTTTAAAGATACGCAGAGTCTTTGTAAATAATCCAAAAACTTTATGGCAGCTGTATTCCCTTCCCAATAAGGGCTCATGTCATAGTAAACAATAAGATTCCATTTATCTCGAATAACTTGCATGTTGCCCACTGTTTCGAAATACAGCGAATTGTTGTTTGGCAACGCTGATATGTTAAAATCTGCGTGTGATGTTGTTATCAATGACATAAAAAAGATTAACGAAATTGCTACTGATACAAATTTAGATTTGATTGTACTGCTTGTTTTCCGCTCATCAGGTTCCTTTGAGTTGCTGTTGATTTCCTGATTAACCTTTCTACTTTCCGTCATATTGCTTGATGTAGGCGATATCGGCAAGATTGAGAGTTTTACAACCGGCCTTTTAACTATTCCGCTTTTTGTTTTTAATGTTACTACCCTAACTAATCCATCTTGACCTGGATGAGTTTCTAATACTCTACCCATCATCCATTTTCCAGGTGGTAGATTGTCGTCCTGGATGGTCACTAAATCGTCGATTTTTATATTTTGCTTAGTGTTTCGCCATTTGCTTCTCACAGATAACTGCGTTAGGTATTCCGATCTCCATTTCTTCCATAGATCATTTACTATCTTAGCTGATAAATGCCATCTAGTTCGAGCATCTGTTTCCGTTTCAATTATGGCAGTTCCAGACCTCCCAGTCAAGAAATGCGCTGGTGTAAGTACGTTTAAATCTTCGACATCTTCAGACAAGGCACACAAAGGTCTAGAGTTCAGACAAGCTTCTACCTGTGCTAATATAGTGCTGAACTCTTCGAAAGTCAACTTCTGCTCTCCAATTACTCGCTTGAGGTGATATTTTAAGCTTCTAATGGCACGCTCCCACAGACCTCCTGCACTTGGCCAAGCTGGCGCGTTAAAGTGCCATTCTATATTTAAATCTGCTAGTTCTGCGAAAAAGTTTCGATCATACACGTTTTCGAAATCGTGATAACTTTCTTGTAGCATTCTATTTGCACCTACGAAGTTCGTCCCATTATCGCTATAAAGATGGCGTGGTGCTCCTCTTCTGGCGGCCATCCGCCGTAATGCTGCTAAAAACCCAATACTGCTTAGGTCGGATACAAGCTCTAAATGTACAGCTTTAGTCGCTAGACAAATAAACAACGCAATATATCCTTTTGTGGTCTTTATGCCACGCCCCTTGTTGCTTTTAACATCTACGAAACCAGTATAATCCACTCCGGTGTGATAGAATGGCGGGGCGGGGTTGCTTCTGGCTACAGGTAAGTCTCCCATTAATTGATGCTGTAGTTCGGGCTCATGTTTTCTACAGGTGACACAGTTTCGTACTTCTTTCCTTACAGCTTTATTTCCAGCGATTATCCAGTATCTCTGTCTCAGATTATATAAAGTTAATCGCGGTCCACCATGAAAAGTGAGCTGATGAGCTTGCTGAATTGTTAGAGTAGTAAGCCGACTGCTATAAGGCAATATGGCTGGATGCTTCATTTCCATGCTCATGTTTGCTTTGGTTAAACGGCCTCCCACTCGTAGAATCCCCTCGTGGTCAAGGAAGGGATTTAATTTTAGTAAGTTAGTTTTGCTACTCAATTTGTTGTATTTACGTAATGACGTCATTTCCTCTGTAAACTCAGTTCTTTGTACATATTTTATAAGAAGTAACTTTGCTTTCCGCAATTCATGCAAGGTAAGAAATTCAGGTAAACCACTATGTTTACTTAATGTGATTTGAATCCGCTTGACTTGTATTGTTTTGATAGCTCGTAAAAGCCATGCTACTATTTTAGTTATTTTATTAAGTGAGCTGAACTTGAGTAACAATTGTAATATGATGCTTTCCTTGTTATCTGTCTGTGCAGCATTCACTTTGCTTGCTGTTGATTTGGCCTTTGTTTCTTCGTCCGTGGTATAAACGCTTTGTTTTGCTTCAATTTTTTCATCAAACGTTTTCAATGACTGCGGTCCTTGCCACCACAGGGTTTGATCTTTCAATTGTGAGGCTGTAATGCCTCTACTGGCTGCATCTGCCGGATTATCTTCCGACTTAACATATCGCCAGCAGCTTTGCTTCATAGTTGCTGTGATAATTTTAGTCCTATTCGCTACAAAGGGTTTCCAACGGCTGTTATCACCTTGTAGCCACCCTAAGACTACCATGGAATCGGTCCACCCGTATATCCGGATGTTCATTCCGCTATAACAGTTAATAACTTTATTCATTAACTTGGCTAGTAGGTACGCTCCGCTTAATTCTAATCTTGGTAAAGATATGCTTTTAGAAATAGGTACTAGTCTAGTTTTAGCAACTACTAGTACTACAGATGTCTCATCGTTTTCCTGTATTCGCGCGTAAATCACTGCCGCGTAGGCTTTAGTCGATGCGTCACAATAACCGTGCAGTTCTATGACATCACTAGGGTGATACCCGATCCAGCGCGATATTTTGCATTGATTCAAGTATTCCATGTCTATTTTTATCTTTACCCATTCATCTTTGATGTTTACAGGAACTTCTTCATCCCAATGCATTTTATTTAACCAGAGCTTTTGGAATATCAGCTTTAATTTTGTTGTGAGTGGGGACAGCCACCCCAACGGGTCGAATACTTTTGATATCTCCGACAAAAGTAGTCGTTTAGTAATTTTGGCGTTAGGCTTAGCTGTGCTATGTGTGCTATAGTTGAAAGTAAACATGTCATCACAAGAGTTCCAACGAAGCCCTAATGTTTTTGAAGTACTTTCTGATTTGAAGTTAAAAATGATGTCCCCATTGCTGCTGCTCTGCTCTATATTTTCCAGAAGTTCTGGGTGATTTGCGCACCATTTTCTCAGTGTAAAACCTCCTGATTTTAATAATCTGTTGAGATCTTCGATGAGCTGCTTTCCTCTTTCGATAGAGTGAGAACCATGGACCAGATCATCCATATAAAATGATTCTTCTAAAATCTTTGCTGCTTCCGGAAATGTACTTCGTTCATCCGAGGCTAGACGTTTTAAAGTCAACATCGCTAAGAATGGTGCTGATTTTGTGCCGTATGTCACGGTAGTTAGATTGTACGTTTGTAGTGGTTGATCTGGCGCATCCCGCCAGATGATTTGCTGATATTGCTGATCTGCTTCATCCACCATTATCTGCCTGTACATTTTCTCGATATCTGATGTGTAAGCATAACGATATTGCCGCCACTTCAGTATCAGTTCTTGTAGATCCTGTTGTAAATTAGGGCCTTTATACATCAGGTCATTCACACTATATCCGCTTGATGTTCTTGCTGACGCGTTAAACACCACCCGTAGCTTTGTAGTAGCTGATTCTGCTCGTTGGACGGAATGGTGCGGCAAGTAACACGATAGCGCTTGTTTGTTTTTATTGCTGTTACTAGGCACCATATGTCCTAAGGCTATGTACTCACTAATGAATGTTTTATATTGTTCCGCTAGAACAGGTTGTTTGCTAAATGTACGTTCCAGATTTTGGAACTGTGCTATTGCCATATCTTTAGATGAGCCTAGTTTTTCATTGATGTCTGCTTTTAGTGGCAATTTTAATACGTACAGGGCGTCTTCGCGACGTTTTGTAGTGGAGTAATAAAAATCTACACATTCTTGATCTTCTAATGATAAATTTGATTTTTCGCTAATATCCTCGATGTCCCAAAACTGTTGAATATCTTGGATATTATTCATGATCACGTTGCACTGTAGTGATACTATTTGTCCACCACCGTATATGATCCATCCAAGCTGTGTTTCTTGCAACACTGGCTGCGATAAACTTTCTCCTTTGATCAATCCTCCCATTGAAATCAAGGCACTGACTTGAGCGCTTAGTAATAAGTCCACTGGACGGCTAATGTTAAAATATGGATCAGCTAATTTAAGATTTTCTATGTAGGACCACTTCGATGTGTCAATGGATTTATACGGGATATCCTTAAGTATGTTTTCCATAACAAGTACGTCGGTGGTAAATGCATAGTCGTTATACGTTGAGAAACAGCTTAGTGTGACTATACCATTACAGTTATGCTCGACTTCACCTACTCCGCATATCAGTCCATTGAATTTAGATTTACGTAATCCTAGTTTCTTTGCTGTACTTTCTTTTATTATTGAAACTTGTGACCCTGGGTCAATGAGTGCCCTTAAAATGTGAAATGATCCATCCCTCGTTGCGACTTTTAACAAAGCTGTAGCTAATAAAACTTCATTCGTCTCTGGATCGTTCTTAGACACATGTGCAGACATTGCGACATTGTCTTTTGGATTTGGGTCAGTTATTGTTGTTGCTAGATTGCTCGCATGCGATATGTTTTTTGAGCAAGCGTCATGTAAAACGGAGTGATGATTTCCGTTACATTTGCGACATCGCCTAACGGAAATGCATTGCTGGCCATTATGATCGAATAAACAATTTCGACATAATTTCAAGTTTGCTACTGATTTCAATTTCGCTTCATCAGGCAATTGCAAAAACTTTGCGCAATTAAACATGGCATATTGTTGACCGCAAAGTTGGCATTTTGTGGTAGACACGTGTAAGGATTTTTAATATGGTTGTGCCTTGTTGTATTTATTGGCAAAGTTATGGTTAAATCGTCTTGCCTTTTGATTTTCAGGAACATCGCTGTTTATCTGATTAGTTGATTTCGGTGTCGCTTGATCTAGCTTCCTGCGAGAAGTTTCCAGGCTGGTAAACTTACTTTCTAAGTAGTCTAAGAATTCCTGCAGTACCGGTAGCTCCCTGGAATTCTTAAGAGAGTCTATGTAATCTCCGTATGTTTCGCTATCCAGCTTCTGCGCTAGTAAATGCACAAGAAGCGGATCCCAAGTGCTGATATCGATTCCTAGGTTCCGTATGGCATGCAAACTTTCTAGTGCTACATCATGGAGTTTCTTAATATGACCTATAGTTTGATGCTGCGTACTCGGTAAACCAAGTAAAGTATTGATTATCCACGTAAATATTAGCTTTTTATTGTTGTACCGATGGTTTAAGATTTCCCAACAGGTATTATAGTTATCGGAACTTATAGGAAGATGCTGAATAAGTTTTTCTGCTTCGCCCTTGACCTTCCCTTTTAAAAATTGCATTTTTTGCGCTTGCGACAAGGTAGGGTTGTTGTGAATAGCTTCGCTAAAGAGGTCCTTGAATGACGTCCAATGTTGGTAGCTTCCTGAAAATACAGGTATATCCATTTTTGGAGTGGAGTGTTCTCTATGTGATACACTCCATAGCTTTGTATTGATCATTTTCTTTAAACGTATATATGATTGCTCATGCTGAGTATACACTTCTTCGTAATGCGTTTCCTCTTCACCAATCTCGATATCTATCTCCCAATGAAGGGAGTCAATTTGCGCCCAGCGCGCTTGAAGTGTTCTCAAGGCGTCCTCCATCTCCCACTTTTCTGACATGGAGTCTAGGTCGATAAAACCTGCAGATCTCTTGAATGCTTTAAAATTTGCTATTTGCTTACGCAACATGTCATCTAATTTGCTGGTTGAGCCTTTTGACTCCATTGTACGTAACATGCTGGCTTTTGCTGGCTGCTGATAACCCGATGGTCCTGCTACTGTTAGTTCGGCCACCTCTTGCTGCTCCTGTATTGGTTGAGTACCCCTAATGGATTTCATCGGTGTTTGCTTGCTTGACAACTGTAGACGTTGTTCATTGATGAGAGACTTGGCTGCTGTATAAAGTTTGCTAGCTTTTTCATGCTCCAAATTTACAAAATATGCATGGTCTTTGACCCCCTCATATTGACAGATTGCTAAATGATTCTGCTGAAAATCTGACCAATACCTCTCTAACAACTCTAGTCGTCTTTTAAAATAGTCGTCCGATTTCCTATCGGCGCTATCCTTTTTTATATTTATCGGTATTTTCTTGATTGACTCGCTAAGTTCAAGTTGCTGGTAGTAAAGGTCCTCCATTATGCTGCTAGTTTGTTTATGATGAAAAAATGGAAAGATCTTACTTGTTCGAAACTGGTTTTCGACTGCTACTGATTTGCTGTTGCACTCCAAATGCTGCCGCTCTGATGTAGCTGGGCACTATCGCCCTGCTGCTGAAGATACTGAGTGCTGCTGCTGCTGCTGCTTAATACCGATGTGCTGCTTGCTGCTCGAAATGCTGATTGCCCCGCTATGGAGGCGCTGATGTCACGCTGCTTCGAATGCTTAGGGACGTTGCTGCTGCTGATAAATTTTGCAACGACCCTTGGGTTTTGCTGCAGACGCTTTGCTAAAGTTCTGAAGTTACGAAAGTTAGTCCACAGTTCACACGTATCACTGCAATCCAATTTGCTGATTTCTGAACGAGTTCACTCACAAGTTACTTAATACACGTTACTCCTCAAAGAAAAACGAATAATAAAACTCGCGAGGGCCCGCCCGATGGCTCGAAGGACCATGTAAAGGCTAGGAAGTTGGCTAAATGATACTGGGGCTTATAAAGTCAAATTAAATATTATATTGTTCGGACCAAAGGTTTAGTAATACAAAGGAGCGAGGGAGCACACGCGATGACCGCTAATCGAGTACTGAATGCTCAACCAATATTAATTAGTGAAATAAGGTAAAAATGCACGAATAAGCAGTAGTGCATTATGAATGTATGGTTTCACCGTACACCACTTCTACCCGGGTTCCATCTATCTGGCAGAATCTTGTTGCTCCGAAATTCATTTAGCATAACACACTTGGCATAATTTTCTTTAAACGAATATATTAAAGGCATATTTTTTTTAAATATACTTATTGTTTGGCTGAATGTGTGTATGTCCGAATTTGGAATGGCATACTTTTAGATATCAGAATTTTATTTGGCATAATTACTTTTGGCATTGTTCATATTTCGCATAATTTCGTTTAGAATAATGTTTACTTAGAACGACGATTATTTGATATAATTTCACTTGGCATACTATGAAGATTGCAGAATTTCATTTGGAATAATTTTATTTGGCAGTATTGCCATTTTTCAATGCCCCAAAATAGCATTTTTAACCTTAATTTAAAATTAAAATATTATCTTAAAAAGTCAATATGTTGTGCTAGAAAAGTTAGTGACAGAAAAGAATCGCTCCAAAACCGACTCCACGTAGTCTTGTTTGCCCTACCCCAAGAGTGTAATTTAAAATCGCGTAGGCGCGGAGGGGCGAGGCGGGCCGCGAGTTGAGGAGCAGGTGGTTGTAACACTCGCCGCCGCGGCTGAGGTTGGCCGGCGAAGCCGGCCAGCAAGCCGAAGCTGCGGTGGTGAGCGTTAAACCCATCTGCGACGAACAGCTCGCGTGGGACCGCCGTAGCCCCGCAGCGCCGGAGCCGTGACAGAAACCATGCCTGCTGCATGTTGCATGCTTGCTTGCATACTACATGATTGCTGCATGCTTGTTTGTATGCTGCATGCTTGTTTGCGTGCATGCTGTATGCATGGTATATGCATGTTCAGATGTTTACATGCCTGCTGCATGCTTGCTTGCCTGCTGCATGCTTGCTTGCATGCTGCGTGCTGCATGCTTGCTTCATGCTAGCTTGTATACATGCACGATATAATATGCTTGTTTGCCTGCTTTTTACAGGGAAATAAAAACCAAGTGTTCACAATCAACTGATTTTATGAATTTTCTGTGATATGATAGATGAGTCTTTCCATTATTATGCATATGAAATGTATGCCAAACAATAATTCTAACTGTAAACTTTCTGAGATATGATAGTTCTGCCTTTAAAGACTATCGATATGAAAATTATGCCAATAGATGATTCTGACTGTGAACTTTCTGCGATAAGATGGTTCTACTTTTGAATCTTATGCATATGAAATGTATGCCTGAAGATGATTCTGGCTTACAAAATTATGAGTATGAACCTATGATAAATGAGTATCTGCCAAACTATTTTCTGCGAAATGAAGTTTATGCCATCAGCTGGTATGCAAAATAATATTATGACATAAAAAGTTCTGCTATAAACGGTGGACCCCTTCTACCCTCCAGGGTATCAAAGTTAAGACCCCCACTTCTACGGATTTCCGTAATTTGGTTCACGCGCTTCGTGGAAGGAACGTCGCCTTCCACACCTATAGCCTCCCTAAGGAGAAGCTGACCCGTGTGATCATCAAGCGGATCCCCAAGGAGATTCCCTCCTCAGACATCCTGGAGGATCTTACCTCCCAGGGTATCCCCGTTTCGGCGGTCCACCGCCTCCACAAGAATAGGTCCCAAGGGGGTGACGAGTACGATATGGTGCTCGTAATATGTGACCCGGTTGAAGGGCACCACCCTATATTCAAGGTCCGATCGGTATGCTCGCTCTCGGGCATCATTATCGAGAGGCCCAAAAAACTCAAAGTCGTAGGGCAGTGTCATCGCTGCCAACTCTATGGCCACAGCCAAAAGTACTGTTACGCACCGCATAGGTGTGTAAAGTGCCTCGGCGACCACGCCACGGCAGACTGCACCCGTCCCAAGGACAGGAGTCTCTGCACAGAGCCGCCTAGTTGCGTGCTACGCGGACAGTCTGGCCACCCGGCTAACTACAGGGGCTGCCCCAAAGCCCCGAAACAGTCCGCTGGCAAGTTGGCCCATCGCGCCAACCAACGTCAGCAGAGGGAAGCTCCCTCTTCATTCAAAGTCCCGTCAAAGGTCCTCCCAGAGCGTCTCAGCCCGCAGAGGCCGTCCCCATGGAACATGCTGAACCATCAGCAAGCGTTCCCTGCCCTCGCGAAGGGAAAACCCAACCCCCCCATGCCCGGTCTTTTGGACAACCCTGTCCCAGCGCCCACTCCTGTGGCCGCCCCTCAGGCCCCTCCGCAAACCCGAGCTCCCGTTGCTCCAACCCGCGCTCCTGCTTCACAGGAATCTAATATGAAATTCTTGATGAGGTTCCAACCTCTTTGCACCGCTGAGGCCGACCGCATGGTCGCTGAGCTCAGAGCTGCAACGGACCTTCAGCAAGTCGTCGACATTATTGATGCCTACCCAGACATCAAGTCAGCCCTACGTAACCTTAACTTCGCGCCGTAATGGATATCACACCAAATCCCTCTTGCACCCAACCCCGGTCCCTTAGATTAGGTTATTTTAACGCCAATGGCATGAGAGGACAGCGCGACGAGATCGCCGCCTTCCTCCGTGACCATAACGTTGACGTTCTCCTCATCCAGGAGACGTTCCTCAAACCCAGCCACCGCGACCCCAAGATTGCCAACTACCGCATAGTTCGCAATGATAGGCAACGTTGTCACAAGGGTGGCACCCTCATTTACTTTCGCAAGGAATTGTACTGTATTCCCATCGATCCCCCTCCTCTAAAGTCCCTACTTCAGGTTTCAATCTGTCGGCTTGCTATGACCGGTCATCAACCGGTACATTTAGTTTCTGCTTATTTGGCCCCCACTAATACATGGGAAGATCATAACCTCCTGGTTAGCGATCTCACCCTTCTTTTCGGCTTGAGTGACTCCGTGATCATCGCGGGCGATCTCAATGCCAAACACCCGGCCTGGAACAGTAGAATGAACCCGAGAGGGAGAGTCCTCTACGATCTAGGTCAATCTCTCAGTTTCGACGCGGTCGCTCCTATGGAGCACACGCACTATCCTGATACTCCCAGTCATCTTCCCGACGTTCTTGATATAGCGCTGCTCAAGAATGTGAACCTTCGGTTACACATGATTGAGACGTTACACGAGCTCCACTCCGATCACCGTCCAGTGCTCATGCACTTAATTCCTCGCTCGGGTATCATTGACCCCAGCCAGCCCCTTCCCACTATTCTCACTACCGACTGGAGGAAAGTAAGCGATATGCTGAAATCCGAAACGTCACCACTTCTAGATGGTATTCCCGACCATATCGTCTCAGTCGCAGACACCGAGGCTGCAATCGACTCGTTTACAGAACACGTACAATCCGTACTGAAGGATTGTTTTCGTGAAGTACCAGCGATGAGTGATCACCGCTGGATACTTCCCGACGATATCCGTGAACTGATAACCGAGAAGAACGCGGCCATACGTGCCTACAGCTCTTGGCCCTGCGATGCGAACAAGGCTCACATGCGTTCCTTACAGCGTGCTGTAAAGAAACGCACTAGTGAGTTTCGCTCAAATCAATGGGACAAAACGCTTAGCGAACTCGAGCCTACTCATCAAGCCTTCTGGCAGCTTCAAAGGAAGTTACGCACCTCGGAAGAGGTCTCTTCTCCACCCCTCATCCGTCCCGACAAGAGCGTCGCTTTTGACGACTCTGAAAAAGCAGAATGCCTGGCCGACAGCTTGGAATCTCAATGTTCGCCAAGCACTCTACCAGTAGACAAGCAGCACCTCGATGAGGTGGATGCAGAAGTTGAACGTAGAGCATCGCTTCCCCCTTTTGAAGATCCCGATGACCCCCTCCCCGCCATCACCCCGGAAGAGGTCAAGGACATTATAGATAAGTTAAAGCCTCGGAAAGCCCCAGGCGCCGACGGTTTCACAAATAGAGTTTTTAAAGCCCTCCCCGCTAGGCTCATAGTCCTTTTGGCTGCCATCTTCAATGGCGCCCTGAGCAACAATATTTTCCCCCAAACGTGGAAAGAGGCCACTGTTATAGGTATTCCCAAACCTGGGAAACCGAAAGCCCAGCCCTCCAGCTACAGGCCGATCAGTCTCCTGAGTGCTCTCGGCAAAATCTATGAAAGGCTTATTTATAAGCGTCTCAGAGATTATGCCGAGACAAAGGGCCTCATCCCGAAAGAACAGTTCGGCTTCAGGACCGAACATTCTTGCATACATCAAGTCCACCGCATCGTCGAACACGTTAGCGCTGGTTTCCAGCGTGGAGCGATGACGGGGGTGATGTATTTCGATATCGCGAAAGCCTTTGACAAGGTCTGGCACAACGGGCTGATATACAAGCTATATCAGCTCGGTGTGCCTGACCGTCTCGTGCTCATCTTACGAGACTTTTTGTCAAACCGTACCTTCCGCTACCGTGTGGGTAAGACGTTATCCTCTCCCCATCCGATCCGCGCCGGAGTCCCTCAGGGCTCCGTTATCTCTCCCCTCGCGTTCACGCTGTACACCAGCGACATTCCGATGAACCAGAAGGTTCAAACACCCCTATTGGCTGACGACACCGCGATTTACTACACTGGTCGTTCTCCGGATAACATCCGCCGCATTCTCCAGAAAGCTGCCGACTCGCTCGGCGCTTGGTTCCGTAAGTGGAGAATAGAAGTTAATCCTGAAAAGAGCCAGGCAGTTTTGTACTAAAAGGCACACCTTAAGCGTTCGCCAGGTCCCCCCATCACTATGTTCGGTAAGCCTATCCCCTGGGAGAAGCAAGCCAAGTATCTCGGAGTTATTCTGGACGACCATCTGTCGTTCAAGGCCCACATCAAAGCAGCTCGTGACCGGGCTGCCTTTGCTATGGGCCGGCTCCACTTCATGATCACTAGGAAGAGCAAATTGTCACTCAAGTGCAAATTGCGTCTTTTCACCGCAGTCATCCGTCCCATCATGACCTATGCTTGCATAGTATTCGCTCATGCCCACCCGCGTCATATCCACACGATGCAGACCTTGCAGAACCGATTTCTCCGTAAGATCACCGGTGCCCCCCCTTACGTCCGTAACGATAGTCTTCACGTAGACCTTAGAATCCCCACCGTTAAGCAGTTCATGAAACGCCTTTCCAAGCGTTACTTCGACACTGCTATTAAGCATAGGAATCCCCTAATTGCATCGGCCGCCCGGTACGACCCATCGCGTATTAGCTCCGTCCAAAGTCCGCGTCACACCCTAGTCGCCCCCGACGATCCGATCACTATCTTGCAAGAGAGTAGGAAAGATACCAGTACAGTTCGTAGAGCATACAAATACAAACCGAAAACCTACCGACCTCGCCGCAGAGGTCCGGCGCGAAATCCCCGTTCAATCCCTCCCCGACCCTTGCTCGAGCCAGCCCGCGATGCTGAGCCTGTAGTAATAAATCAGTCCCTAAATAATGACAATCAGATCCAGCCTGTCCCTTTGCTGCCCCCAGCGACGCCCTAAGCCGAGGTTCGTACCCCACAGGGGGTGCCCTTAGAGCGCTGTCGCTTAGTTTTTAGTTATTTTCGCCCTGGCTGGAGGCCTTAAATTCAAGGCATCCACAGGACTTGCCCGGTTAAGCAGAAGCCAGTCTTCTCAGACTGAACTGCGAGATGCCCATTCCAAAAAAAAAAAAAAAAAAGAAAAGGACTTTTAAGAGTAACTTATTGTTAATTTTGTTATACAGGGTATCCAGTAAATAATGGATAACTGAACCAATAATATATATAACCAACAGAAAAACTTATGGCCATTTAGAAAAAAAAAAATAAAAAAAAAACGAAACCTTGTCGAAGCTTTCCAAATACGGGCGCATTTAGAGTTAAAACCCTCAACTCACCGATCATGTCATGGTTGAACAGCACCCACTCGTCCCTCTCCGAGCCGTGCTGGAAGCTGTGCTGTTCCGCGAGCCCCTCGCTGGCGCCGAGCCACAGCAGGGGGGGCGCGGAGCCGCGCGGCTTGCGCTCGCACATCACCCTCAGCGGCACCCACCACAACACGCGCGTGGACGACCGAACCACCAGCGAGAAGTAGCGCCACTGGGGGGGATGGTTTAATTAAGCAGCTGATCATTTAGCATGATACTGTTTGGACTCGTAACTTAGCAATAATACTTGAATCTACCAATTTAAATCTAAACGAAGAACTAAATTCAATACTAACTAAAACCATTACTTGGATGAACGCACACAACCTCGAAATAAATTATTCTAAAACTAAACTTATAACCTTTCATCCCCACCAAAAAATACCATTAAATATTGATTTTACTTTTAATAAAACAAAAATAGAAAATGTTAAAGAATTCACGCTACTTGGTCTCACTTTGGATACTCACATAAATTGGAAATCTCACTTACAAAAATTAAGATCAAAAATTTCAAGATTTTCATATGCTCTACGTGAAATAAAGAAAACCACAAATCTTCAAACAGCGCTCACCACCTACTATGCATATGCTTATGCATGGCTAAGCTACGGTGTTACCCTTTGGGGAAATAGCACAGATGCACCCTCACTCTTTATCCTTCAAAAAAAATTAGTTAGAATCCTGGCAAATATTGATCAAACCGACAGCTGTAAACCTCACTTCCAAAATTATAATATCTTAACACTCCCCAGTATATACATATTAGAAACCTGCAAATTTGTCCGTAAATATCAAGAGTTTTACACAAAGCGCGAAGATATACAATCACGTTTCACACTCCGACACAAATCAAGATTAAACATTCCGCAATCTAGACTGAAAATACACTCAACAAGCCCCTATGTAATGTCTATAAAAATATATAATAAACTACCTGAAATAATAAAAAAAGAAGAAAAATTAAGCACATTTATAAAAAAACTAAAACTATTTTTAACAGAAAAATGCTATTATAGCATAACTGAATATTTAAACGATAAAATATAATTAATAATGTATAAAATTCCTATGTATATGTATAAAGAATTCTTATTATGGTAATATTGGATTTATTTTAGATATGTATTTTTTTTGTTTTTTAAAGCTTCCTCTCTCCTACTATATCTTTGTCTTTTGCTGTGCCCGACAGGGTCCATAATGATCTAATTTTGAAAATTTACCACCTAAGTACACATTGTGGAATGCAAATAAAGTTTGAGTATTGAGTATTGAGTATTAATCTTCAACAGGTCGGACAAAACCGCTTTCGGATAGTTTTGGATAAATGACCGTCTATTACATGTTGAGCCCCCGTGTGCTTCGGCATGGCCGTTCAGAGACTACTCACAGTTATTCAGCATGCAGCATGCGTTCACCTGAACAAACTCGTTGTTTTCTTTGGGCGTAAGCTGAATAAGTGTGAGTAGTCCCAAAAACGGTTCAGACTATCGTTTGTAAATCTTTTTCAGCCCGAAGGTCTGGTAACCGGTGTTACGAAATGGTTATTATAATTACAGGAACAATATTATTTTTGAAATAATAAGTAATAATAATAATAAATATCGCTGGACATTAACCACACAGCGCCATCTTGTACCACACTAAGCAAGGCTTGTGTCGTGGACACCAGATAGTTGATATACTACATATATACGATGTGATGGTTGACGTTGATGAGGACGAGGTTGAAGCGCTGCTCATGTCTCTAAAAACTGATGCTGCCATTGGATGGGACAGCATCTCTACTAAGTTTCTAAAACGTTGTAAAAAGTTGCTTGTCCCCCCAATGACATACCTATTCAATCTCTGCCTCAGCACCGGCGTTTTCCCCTTATACTTTAAAAAAGCTATTGTGCATCCTATACATAAGGGTGGGAATAGAAACTGTGTTAATAATTACCGTCCCATTGCCGTCCTGCCTTCAGCATCACGTAAAAACTGCTGGACGGGTTTTGATGAAAACTTCACTAATCTATTTAAATAAACTCAGAATAACGTTTAGGCTATAGAAATTATGGAAAATTTTGGAAAAAGGGGGTAAAGGTTGTATGAAAAAAACATTTTAGATTGTTCTAGATTCATGAAACTCAGAGTAAATACTTATTATTAAAAATAAAGAAATACCTGTTTCAGCATTTTTTTTTAAATCATCCAGAGACGTAAAAAAGAGGGTTTTTGTGTTTAAAATTAATTAACTTCATACACCTATAGAATAAAATCCATTGAAGTGGAAACCTTTAAAAATTGCTGTAAATACTTCAAATCTAATACAGGTATATGTAATTACTCAATTTTCTTGAAATTTGATTATTGCAAGAAAATCGGCTTTCCTCGGTATAATAAGTAGGTAGTTGGTCATACAGGTTGGAAACAGTAAACAGGGCAGTAAGGGGAGCTGCAGCTACACAGAAATGGTCTTAGTTAACAATCCGTAATTTTTTTTAAAAGATTTAATTAAAAAATAAAGTACAGTTAGCAAGAAAATTGCCATTTTACATAAAACAATTTTTTTTGATGCCAATCGATCTTCTTTCCGACACTAATTAAGAAGTTTTTCCAAACCAACCCAGGTTAGAATACTCAAAAAGTCAGAAATCGCAAAAGAAATACTTTCAGCGGGACAGTGTAGGGGAAATACTCGTAGTTAGGCAGAAAATTGCTATTTTACACAAAACATTTTTTTGATGCCAATTTTTATGTTTTATTTTACATAAGACATAAAGCCGGAAAGCTTTGTCCTGAAGGACTGTCTGATGGATCAACGCACAGCCTAAACCGCAGATTGTAAAACCTGAAACTTGGAGGGTGTTTTTTCTGTATAACGTAAGCATACGATAAGAAAGAATTTTGAAATGATACATATTAAATACACATTTTCATTATGTACAAAGATATAATTTTGCTAAATTAGACAAACAATGAACAACGTCACAAGTCGTCAACATGACAGGTGAGGATCCTAGGTGGCCAGTATATACAGTCCTCCACCGTGATTCCTAGCTGCCGCACTCCCGGGGCCGGCAGCAGCTGTTCCAGGTGTCTGCGCCATATATCGCCAACGTCAGTTCGCACTTCATAGTGCAGATTGCCAAGACGACGCATTATCGTGCCAAACTCCCATCTTCTTCTCTGGTCGGAGTAGGCTCTGGCCTGCACTCGATCACCTACGGAATAAGCTCTGACAAGAGGCGGTGTGTTCTCTGATCTGAACGCTGTCGGGGCAGTTGAGTCTTTGAACATCACGTGCAGCTTTGTTCTAACGTCCCAACTGAACATCAGTCCATAGGCAGTATGTCCATCCTGGTTTGGTGTGCGTCTGAGCCGAGTTTTTAGCACAAGGAGCTTATCCTTAAGATTGCCCCTCTCCCCCTCCATTGCACGTAGTGCTTTCTTAATAGTTTGCACGTAACGTTCAGCCTGACCGTTAGTTGCTGGGTGGTACGGAGCTGACGTCAAATGTGTTACTCCACAGCTGGTAAGGTAGGTTTTAAATTCTTGGGATACAAACTGGCGTGCGTTGTCTGATACCAGTGTGTACGGTGTGCCAAATGTGCAAAATAACTCCTTAAACTTAGCAATGCACCATGCACTCGTTGTGGTTTTTGTGGGGAAAACTTCAACCCACTTTGTGAATGCATCTACAACTATTAGAAGTTGGTGTCCTAGGACAGGTCCTGCAAAATCTATATGAATTTGTTGCCAGGGGCCGCTAGGCTGTTCCCAGTGGTGAAGAGGAGCTTTTGGTGACTCATTCTGTTCTAATCTGCACGCTCTACAAGATTTTACCTTGTGCTCAATGTCCACGTCTATATTTTTCCAGTATATGTAGCTGCGTGCTAGCAATTTCATTTTAAGTATACCGATATGTCCCGCATGTAGTTCATCAAGAACAGGAGCACGTAAACTTTTGGGTTGTCTATTGTTGTATGTTGGTCTATTGATGTTTCTTTTACTATTTCAACTGGGAATCTTGATAGGTAGTCAGCGTTTGAATGTTTCACCGAAGCTCTATATTCCACATCGTAGTCCCGATAAAAAATGTGCGTAATGAAATAATCTCATTGTGCTTAGTGCAGCTAATGTCTGGTGTGGATGAAAAATCGAGGTAAGCGGCTTATGATCAGTCACCAATACGAATTTCCTGCCGTAACAGTAGTGAAAAAACTTTTTAATGCCCAAGTAGATTGCCGTAGCTTCTTTGTCGATTTGACTATAATTATTTCTTTTCGCTAGTTGATAGTGACCTTGAGGTGAATGCGATTGGTCTTTCTGAGCCATCTGGTAGTTTGTGAGACAGAACAGCTCCTAAACCTGTCGGTGAGGCGTCAGTAGCTAGTATCAGCGGTTTATCTGGGTCAAAATGAATTAAAACTCTGTCGCTCAAAATCGCCTTCTTTATGTTGTTAAAGCTTTCTTCACATTTAGAAGTCCAGTAAAAATCTTTCTCTTTCTTTAGTAATTCATTTAAAGAGCTCGTTAAAGAGGCAAGGTTCGGAATAAACTTGTTGTAGTAGTTGGCCATACCCAGAAAGGTTCGTAGTTCGTTTATGTTTCTTGGTCTTACTGTATTCGTGATGGCCTTGACTTTGTCTTTGTTCTTATGTAAACCCTCTTTATCTATAGTGTGTCCTAGGTAGTTAATACTACGTTTAAAAAAATTACATTTTTCTCTGTTTACGCGGAGGTTACTATCTTTTAGTTTTTGCAAGACTTGTCTTAGACGTGTTAAAAGTTGATCTTCTGATGCTCCTTGAATTATAATGTCATCAAAAAAACATTTAATTCCGTCTAGTCCTTGAAGTAACTTATCCATAAACTTCTGCCAAAGGCTTGGTGCCACTTTGACTCCAAACATCAAGCGATTGACTTTGTAAGTACCTTTGTGTGTACTTAATGTTTGTAAAAGGGCGCTTTCTTCATCCATGACCATATTAAGATAGGCTTGGGTAATGTCTAAGGTACAGAAGTATTTGCCTCCGTTCATTTCCGCAAATATATCCTCAATTATAGGAGTTGGGTATTGTTCATCTCTTATCACTTTGTTAAGGGTGACCTTGTAGTCTGCACAAAGTCGAATGCTCCCGTTTGGTTTCACAATCGGTACTATTGGTGTGCCCCAGTCTGATTGGTCTACTTTGGTAATCACCCCTTCTGTACACAGTCGTTCAATTTCTTTATCGACTTTTTCCTATAAAGCGTACGGTATACGTCGTGGTTTTATAAATATTGGTTGTATATTTTTTTTGAGATTTATATGAGCCTCGTAGTTGGGTATTTTTCCTAGGTCTGATCTAAAAACAGTTGTTGAAAATTCTTCTAATAATTTATCAAGTTTGTCGGATTATTCTAAAGTTCGTACAACTCTTAAATCTGCAATTTTCATATTAATTTCTTTAATTCAGCTTCTACCAAAAATGGGGTCAACGTTTTGATTGATTATGTAAAGCTTCCCGTTGAACGTTTGGTCTTTATACGTCCCTTTGATGTACGAGTATGTTACTCCTGCAGGCTTGATAATTTCACCAGTGTAGGTTCTCAATTTCGTATCAGTTTTGAAAATTTTATTTGGTATTTGTAGGCTTTTGTATTGTTTGAGTGACATTGTTGACAAGGCCGCTCCCGTATCAAATTCCAGGCGTACTTGTTTGTTCTCAATTTTTACTGTGATCATATATTTGTCCGTTATTTCACTCTTGATTAAATTGATATCTCCAATACTGTCGCAACTCGTGTTACTTATAGTGTCATCTAGTTGATTGGTTTTTAGGTTCCGTTGTAAACAAACTCGTGCCAGGTGTCCAATTTTCTTGCATTTCAGGCAGGTAGACTTGATGGCGCCGCAATCATTAGATCGGTGGTCGTCTTTACCGCATCGGAAACATTTTCCTTTTAAATCTCTTATAGTTAACGGAGATGATGATGAAGAAGTTAACTTTATGTTCTGTCGTGTGGATGATGGTCGTGATTCGTTATCTCTACTTGTCGATTTTGTAATCTTGTTTACTGTGTCCAAATTTTTGTGCATGTCTGCGGATATTTTCATGTTTTCTGATTTTCCCATTTCCATGAATGTAGCAATTTGAACCAGTTTAGTAAAAGGTGGTGTATCTCTTTCTTGAAGAATTTTCGTTCGTATTTCACTGTCTTTTAATCCACGAATAAATTGCAGGACTAAGAAACTTTCTGAGGTAGACTTCTGACAGTTTTGGCACTTGAATTTGCAGTTCAAGGAATTTTTCTTTAATTCTGAGGCGTATGTTGCTACCGTTTCATCTTCACGTTGTGTGTGCGTAATAATTCTGTGTTGTAACGCCCATATAATAGGTTTAGGATCTATGTAGTCGTCTAGAATCTGTGCTAGTTTTATAAAGTTCATATGAATTGGATCCTCCGGAGAGCATAAATCATGTAACTTCTCATGTAATTCGGGTGATAATGCAGCAAGAAAAGTGTACACTTTTATTTTAGGATCTTCGATTTTATTGAGCAAGAGAAATACCGTTAGACGTTTAGTAAAGTTTGCAAAGGTTTCTTTTTCTTGAAAAGGCTGGAAATTCATTTTTGGCCCTTGCTTACGCAAGTTTCTGTAGTACAAGTTTTACTATAATATATACGAGCGTGGTACACCTCATTGTTTAAATATTTCCAAAACAAACATATTTTTTCATGTTGTCAACATTTATTTGATACACCTATCTCCTTCCTTCCTACTACGTCGCATGTGACAGAAAGAGAAAGGTGCTCGTCAACTTCCGCCGCGGTTTTTGACAAGAGAACGCCACGGTGGAATCTCTCTATTCCGTTTGAATCGTTCACCGCACCGCACACATATTTCAGCACATATTTAACTAACAGCTGAACCACCGCAAAGACTCTAAACTTTAAAAACGTGTTGGCCAACACAACGTGGGACAATTAATACCAGTGAAGTGCTGAAGAAATCTCCGGAACCCGTGCTGGATCTCAACCCGGCGCACTCCAGTCGCATCTGTCATCGGTCCAGGCGATCATCCTCACCTTCAAGTAAGTCCCTCTTTCCCGTTACTCTCTTATAAGTGTTGGCAACATACATTTCTCATAATCTGTTTTCCCGCGCAAAAATTATAAACCCGCATATTGGTCCTTCGAGAAACTCCCGCTATATCCCAACTTAACCATAAGTTTTTGGTCCATTCGAGTCGGATTCAAAGAATCAGCATTTTTAGGTCTCATACCTAGGATTTTGGTCAAATACCAAAGTCCATAAAACCGCCATATTGAACGCGTACTAACGTTCGTACATCTCGCTAGGTACTTATTCATTGAGAACTACGTACCAACTTAATGTTGCGCCTGCTGCATTAAAATAGCACAGGTCAATATAAAAACCGCTAATTATCGTAAGTTAGTTCGGCACATTTGCCTATAACTTATATTCAACCGCATTCTTTCAATATACCCCACTTACAATAAAATAATTATTGTAAGTCTACCCGCTATAACCAATATCATTATTCGCTGTATTTTCTAAGTAACGATTTCAACATGGAAGATCTTAAAATGAAAGTTAAATTACTTCAAGCTAAAAATCAAGCAATCTTTGAACGTTTATCGTCACTATATGAAACTTCAAAGAAAATAAATACGACTAGTATTGAACTTCGGTCGGTAGAAACGTTCATGGCAGACACCGAAATTCTCTCAATAAATCGTCAGGAATTTAGTACCAACCTAGATAAAATAAATACATATTTCTTACAAATAGATCCTGATCATAAAATCGACTATAACAGTCAAATATCCTTTGACGGCGTTTATACCCGTGTCGAGAGAATTCGTTCACTTATCGCTGCAAAGTCTTCAAGGTCATTAGATGACGCAATGTCACAGGACAACGCGAAACATTCTAGAAGTTCGATCAAACTACCTCCAATTCAGATTCCTTTCTTTGATGGTAGGATTGAAAACTGGCCTGTGTTCTACGAGTCATTTAAATCAAATATCCATAATAATATAAACCTTACTGACTCTCAACGTGTGCAGTATTTAATTGGTAACTTGAAAGGAAACGCATTGCAAATTACGGCCGGAATTATTCCGTCCGGGGAAAATTACGCTTCGATTTGGAACAGTTTGGTTCAAAAGTACCAAGATAAACGAGCACTAGGTTCACACTACATGTGTAACTTATTAAATATTAAACCCGCAACTAATAATTCCGCCTCTCTAAATAGTTTTATTGAAAGTTTTCACGCGTCTGTTTCTGCCTTAGAACAATTACAAATTAACGACTTAAAAGATTTCATTCTATTAAATTTAGCTTTGAAAAAATTAGACCCCGCTACCGTGCATTTATTCGAGATGCATATGAGAGATGTGGAGATACCCACTTATACGGATTTCGTTAACTTCATAAAATCGCAAGTTAAAATATTAGATAGAACTGTTTCTTCTCGGACCTCTTCCGTTAATCATAATAAAAATAATTCTTATCGTAATCAGTCACGTGATGTTCATACTTTTGTTTCTTGTGACAATAATCAAAATTGTTTATATTGTACTAAAAATGATCACTGGAAGCTTTACACCTGTCCAGCCTTTCAGGTACTATCAGCCAACGCGCGTTTGGATTTTATTAAAAACAAACGTGGATGTGTAAACTGTCTTAGTGCAACGCACACTGCTTCACAGTGTAAATCTACACATACTTGTAAGACTTGTCACAAAAAACATCATTCACTGTTACATCTCGACCAAAGTGCACAGCCTGCGAGATCGATATCGACTGACGCTGTACCTAGTTCCGAGCATTCGCCACAGGTGGCGCTGTGTGCATGTTCTCGCGTAGGCTCAAACATTCCGCGTACCACCGTGCTTTTGTCAACAGCACAAGTCTATGTTGATAACAAATATAACAAGTACGTTTCTGTTAGATGTTTAATAGACAACGCTTCGCAAAATAATATAATTACTTCAGCTTGTTGTAAAAAACTACGATTAGACATTATACCGCTTTCAAATTCATTTATAAAGGGCGTAGGAACGTCTTCGCGACCTATTACAGGATACGTTGAGATAACAGTAACTGCTAAAAATAAAACTAATTCTTTTAAAATAACCGCTCTTGTAGTCGATTGTATCACGGATAAATTACCATCTCACTTTGTTGACACTTCCACAGTGCAACATTTGCTTGAATTACCGCTAGCCGATCCACTGTGGCACATTCCCGGTGAGGTTGAACTATTACTAGGGGCTAAACTTTTCCCATATTTATTACTGCATGATAAAATTATCTCACCTACCGCGCCTTCCGCAATTGAAACCGTGTTTGGTTATATTCTTATGGGTGAGGTACCCGCTAGTTTATCTAACAATGATAAAAGTTCCGTTCATTTAAATACCGCTTCATATTTTTCTACCGCGTTAAATACAGATAATTCTCATTGTTTTCTTTCGTTAGACGAATCGTTACATAAATTTTGGAACATTGAAGAAATACCGTCAAAAGCTTTTATGAGCCCTGCTGAACTCGAGTGTGAACAGCTGTTCGCTTCTAGTGTGTCACGTGACTCTAGTGGTAGGTATTGTACTGCATTACCATTCTGTAAAAATCCAGACTCACTCGGAAATTCTTATGCTGTCGCTTATCGACGTTTAATTAATTTGGAAAAAACTAAGCTTCGTGACCCTACTTTGCGCGCGAGTTATAACGAAATAATCCAAGAATATCTTGATCAAAATTATTTAACTGAAACTACACCTAGTTCTGTTGACCAGACTATAGGTTATTATATACCGCATCACCCTGTTATTAGGAATGATAAGCAGACTACTAAAGTTCGTATTGTCCTTGACGCGAGCGCCAAATCTCATAATGGCGTGTCATTGAACGATTTGTTACACACAGGGCCGAATTTACATATTATAATTACTTCTAAATTTCCGTTTATTCCCTATTGCAGTTACAGCTGACATAAAACAGATGTATCTTCGAATTGCTGTTATTGATGAGCATCGAAAATACCAGAAAATATTGTTTCGATTTAATACGGTTGAACCTGTTCGCGAATTTCAATTTAACCGAGTTGCATTTGGTCTCAAGCCCAGTCCCTTCCTAGCCATGCGCACTGTGCGCCAGCTGTCAGAGGATGAAAAACATCGCTTCCCGCGCGCATCCGTTGTCGCTTCTCATGAGCTATACATGGATGACTTGGCTAACTCGACCGCTACTTTAGAGGAAGCCAAGATTCTCTCCGCAGAACTTATCGCCTTATTTAAGGCGGGGGGCTTTGATCTTAATAAGTGGGCAAGTAATTCCTCTGAACTACTAGAGACTATTCCACACTCCAACCGTTCTTCTATTAACTTCTCTGACGGGGATAATTTAAAAATTCTTGGACTCAAATGGATTCCTTCCGAGGATTGTTTCACCTTTACCACATCTATTTTGGATAAAAGTTGTACTAAACGCTCCATACTTTCCACTGTTGCCCGCTTGTGGGATATTCTCGGTCTAGTTGCTCCCGTAGTTTTATTCGCGAAATTACTCATAAAAGAATTATGGAAATTAAACACAGATTGGGATGAAACTCCGCCCGAGTCTATTGTAAATCTTTTTCAAAAATTTAAAGAGCAACTGCCTCTACTTTCTTCTTTAAAATTGCCTCGTCATGTAGCCGTTACTATGGGTTGCGTGACAAATATAGTAGGTTTTGCTGACGCCAGCTTGAATGCGTATGGCTGCGTCATATACTTACACGTCACTGACACATATGGTAACATACACGTAACTTTGGTGTGTGCTAAATCCAAAGTTGCACCTGTTAAGGTCGTATCTCTGGCTCGTCTAGAGCTTTGCGCCGCTGTTCTTTTGTCGAACTTAATTAAATTAGTTTATGACACTTACCGCTCTCGAACAGCTATTAATGAAATATTTGCCTTTTCCGATTCTACAATTACACTTTCATGGATTCATTCCTCACCGCACAGATGGAACATTTTTGTTAGTAACCGCGTCGCTAAATGTCAAGAAAATCTTGATCCTAAACACTTTTACCATATTAACGGAAAGGAAAATCCTAGTGACTGTCTATCTCGAGGTCTTCTACCTGAACAGTTGCTAAATCACGGTTTATGGTGGCATGGCCCTGAGTGGCTTCTGCGCCCAACTACTGAGTGGCCTATCACTCCGTTTGTTTCTTCATGCAGCGAGGAATTACCTGAATTTAATAATAAATCACTAACTGTTCCGGCCTCCGCCGCCTGGCAACACTGCCGGGTGACGTGGAGCACCGCGTCACCGAGCGCGCAGCCAATGGGTGCGCCGATCGCGCGCCGTCTTGCGCGCGGGCCAATGGCTGCGCGCCGCGATCACGCCACCTCAGCCGAGCCAATGGACAGCGGGGCGGCAGCGGCGTCGCGTGAGCGGGAGCACAGGGCTCCGCGGAAGAATCATTCACTTGGCCACGAGGGCCGCTAACAATCAAACGCATATTTCTGTAACGGGTCCAGCGACATTATTGTGAGAATCTAATTCCAATCAATACATCAGTTTATTTATTATTCAGTCTTGTTTCATTGAAGAAGACCTAAAACCCACGCAAGCGCGTGAACAAGTGGCGACCGTGACAGGACCCGTTACATCGTCGTAAACTACAAATTCGGCGAGATTTCGAGAATCGTCGAGCAGCGCCCCGTGGACAAGTGCCGCAGCCCGCCATCCATCCAGCAGGGCTGCGTAAGGGTCGAGCGAGCGGAAGAAGACTGACGAGCTGCTCCGGGAGCCCGGTGAGGACGGCGAAACGTCAACCGAAGGTCTAGCCCAGGAGAGTATGCCCTGATCCTTTCTTTATTCCTCGCCTAATTTCGATTCCTGTGTGTCCTCGCGCTGTGAAGGCAGTGGCAGCTTGCTTGCCAATTGTCAGGAGGCTATAATTTGCCAAATTTCCAGGTTAAATTGCACGTGGGTGCAAGCCGGGTGATGCCAAGCTAAACGCTAGAGGGCAGGGTCCTTGCTAATGAGCAAGGACCCTGCCCTACAGCACTGCAGCGAACATGCTAATGAAGGGAATGCCCTTCATTAGCATGTTCGCTGCACGAACCCTCTTAAGATAAATTTCTTACGAGCAGCATCCACGCTACGCATAACCTAATAGTTTTCCTTTGTTCAACGCGAGTTGTCATTCGAGTCGTGCGACTCATTTCATTTTCTAGGCTAAATAATTGCCTATGCTTAGCTAGTCACGCATGCGCGTGAGCTAGCCCCACACTCCCACGCTCGCATCCTTGCTAGGTGAACCAGCAATCCGGCTGACTGTTTCAGAGTTCCGGCCATACGGCAACTGTTCCGGTCCAGGCGGCACAGCGGATTCCCTCGGCGCGCCTGTTACATCGCAGCGGCGGCCGACGCGACGCTGCGAGCGGCGCGGGTAATCGTGCCCGTGACCACGTGTTGGAGCGGCGCCTAAGATTGTCAGGTTCCCTGCACATTTTATTCGGCTCATTGCATTGCGTTAGGTAGGGCTTACGTATAGTTATTATACAACAATAGCATCATGGCCAACGCAGATGCCGACCTGAAGGTCAAAATTAAAGAGTTGATTAAAAAACGTGGCACTATTAAAGGTAGGCTAACTAAATTCTTAGACTATCTAGGTACTATACAAACCTTGAAGTCTAGTGATATTAAAAGTGTACAAGCTAGAGAGCTTTCATTAAGATTGGCCACTTTTCAAGGCTTATTCAAAACTTTTGATGAGTTACAATCTGAAATAGAATCATTATGTTCCGATGTAGATGAACAATTAGACGAAAGAGAGGCCACAGAGCGTCAATTTTACTCGGCTATCTCTGTAGCTCAAGAATTGATTGAGGCTACCCCGTCACCGGTCAATAAGGCCAATAGTATCGAAGAACAAAGCACTTGTTCTCACCCGCAAAGTAATTGTTCTCATGCATTTAATGGAGTGAAATTGCCTACCATACACCTTCCAAAGTTTGATGGAAACCTATTAGCCTGGTTGGAATTTAAGGATACGTTTGATTCTGTTATTAACTGTAATAATTCAATTCCCGAGATCAATAAATTCCATTATTTAAGATCAGCTTTGGACGGGAGTGCTAAGGGGGTAATCAAATCCATAGAGTTTACCTCGACTAACTACAAACTAGCATGGGAACTACTGTGTGAACGGTATGATAATAAAAATATACTGATAAATAACCATCTTAAGGCATTAGTAACTGTTGAAAAATGTAGTAAGGAATCCTACAAGGCATTAAGGTACTTAGTAGACCATATGTTAAAAAATTTGAGAGCGCTGAATACACTAGGTCAGCCGACTGACCAATGGGACTCACTAGTCCTCTTCATTGTAGCTTCCAAGTTAGACTCTGTCACTTATGCTAAGTGGGAAGAGTATAGGTCTCCATTACCCGATTATCATAAACTAGATAACTTTACAAGGTTCCTAAGAAGTCGTGCCGACATATTAGAAACTATGCATTTTGCAAGCATGGTTAATACTGATCGAAGTGACCGAAGGTTCAGCAGCCATAAGGAGCCTAGAACTAATAAGGCATTCGCTGCTTCTAGTGAACCAGGTGTACCTACAAAGTGCCATGTGTGTAGTGATACCCACCAGTTACATGACTGTTCCAAATTTAAAAATATGGACATTGAAGATAGGTTATCTGAAATCAATAGGTTAAAATTATGTAAAAATTGCCTTAAGGGTGGTCATAATTCATTCCAGTGCAAACTTAGGCCTATGTGCCGTGTCTGTAAGAAGAAACACCATTCGTTAGCACATAGGAATGAGCCAAAGGTCACTGGTGCTGTCTTAGACTCGACAGAGCCATCTAACTCACCGGTCTCATTATCAGTTGCAGCGGCAGGTCAAGTGCTGTTAGGCACGGCTCTAGTAGACCTAGTTAATAAGCGAACTGGTGAAGTGTACCAGGCACGAGCATTGCTAGATACAGGCAGCCAGATGTCCTTCATATCCAGCGTGATGAAACAAAAACTTGACTTAGTCAGTGACACATCACGCCCAACTTATGTCTCTGGAATAAATAATTCAACCTCCAATATTTCCGAAAGGGTAAACATTAAGATAAAATCGCGTGTAAGCAATTTCTGTATTCCAATTGAATGTCTTGTTGTACCAAACATTATAGGTACGTTGCCAAACATGCAGGTCAACGTTCAGCAACTCAGTATACCAAAGGAAGTTAGGCTAGCAGACCCCACTTTCTATAAACCTTCTCAGATAGACATTCTGTTAGGTGCTGACGTATATTGGTCTATTGTGAATTCAAATCACATACGCTTAGGTAAAAATAAACCTGCCTTACAAGACACCAAGCTAGGTTGGTTAGTGTCCGGCCCTACCGGGCAAGATAGCCTAAAATCCCTCAAGATAACTTGCAGTTTTAGTCAAGAATTACAGGATTGCCTAAAAAGGTTTTGGGAAATTGAAGAAGGTTATTCTGAACAATTTTCTCGTTCACCAGATGAACATTTTTGTGAAAGGCACTTTGTTGAAAATACTAAACGCCTAGCTAACGGTAGATTTTCAGTGTCAATACCTCTAAAAGAAGCACCCTATTCTCCTAGATGCGAAACATAGTTTCACGAAACTGTTATTTAAACATGAACACTTACGATTATTTCATGCTGGTCCTCAGGCACTGCTCGCTGCCATTCGTGAAGAATACTGGCCAATAGCAGGGAGAAACCTAGCTCGTACTGTTACCAAGCAGTGTGTGGTATGTACACGACTGCGCGGCAAGCCTTTTGAACCAATCATGGGTGACTTGCCAACAGTAAGAACTGACCGTAGCTTCGCCTTCAGTTCCTGTGGGGTAGACTTTGCGGGTCCCTTTCGAATTTCAAGCCGCAAGGGCCGAGGGAACCGCATAACTAAAAGCTATCTATGTTTGTTTGTGTGTCTTACTACTAAGGCGGTTCACCTAGAAGTAGTCAGCGACCTCACTTCTGAAGCCTTCATTCTGTGCCTGCGTAGATTTGTGGCTAGGAGAGGTAAACCCTATGCTATCTATTGCGATAATGGTCGGAATTTCATAGGGGCATGCAATGAGCTGGGTAGGATGTTGCAGAAGAGCCAAGAGTCGGTCTTCAATTACTCGGCGAACGAGGGAATCCGCTTTGTGTTTGGGCCTGCATATTCGCCTCATTTCGGAGGAATATGGGAGGCGGGGATCAAATCCTCTAAATACCATCTAAAACGAGTAGCTGGGGAGGCCTGTTTGACATTTGAAGAGCTGGCTACACTGTTTTCACAGATTGAGGCCATACTGAACTCCCGCCCCCTCTCTCCCCTCTCGTCTGATCCAAATGACCCCTCTCCGCTAACCCCAGGGCACTTCTTAGTGGGCAGGCCATTGACCGCCGTCCCATCGCCACCCATCACAGTACTGCGACCCAACCGCTACGAGCTCATAGAGAAAATCCGCCAACAGTTCTGGTCCAGGTGGCAGAAGGAGTTCCTGGCCGAAATGCAGCAGCGGTCCCAGTGGAGGACCCAGCAGCGAGGCATCTGCCTTGGCGACCTCGTGCTGCTGCGCGAGGCAAACCTGCCGCCACTCCAGTGGCGCTTAGGGCGCGTCACGCGCCTACACCCTGGCCCAGACGGGGTCAGTCGGGTGGCTGACATCGCCACCACCAAGGGGACGGTCACTCGTGCGGTCCGCACGATGTGCCCCCTCCTCGGAGAGCAGCATGGTTGAATGCTTCAACCCCCGGGAGTATGTTCCGGCCTCCGCCGCCTGGCAACACTGCCGGGTGACGTGGAGCACCGCGTCACCGAGCGCGCAGCCAATGGGTGCGCCGATCGCGCGCCGTCTTGCGCGCGGGCCAATGGCTGCGCGCCGCGATCACGCCACCTCAGCCGAGCCAATGGACAGCGGGGCGGCAGCGGTGTCGCGCGAGCGGGAGCACAGGGCTCCGCTGAAGAATCATTCACTTGGCCACGAGGGCCGCTAACAATCAAACGCATATTTCTGTAACGGGTCCAGCGACATTATTGTGAGAATCTAATTCCAATCAATACATCAGTTTATTTATTATTCAGTCTTGTTTCATTGAAGAAGACCTAAAACCCACGCAAGCGCGTGAACACTAACCTTAGTATCTACCGTATCAGAGCTTAATTTAGTATATAGCCTTTCTCTAAAATTTTCATCTTTAAATAAAATATTGCGTATAATTGTATACATTCTAAGATTTTTACGTATTATTCCTTACGACAAGTCACTTAAGACAATTACTGTCCGTGAATTAGCTACCGCTGAAATTTATTTAATCCATTGTATTCAACAATTTCATTTCTTAGATATTTATGACGAAATTAAAAGTAAAAAGCTTCGCTCACAGTTTAAAAAACTCGATCTCTTTATAGACGAGCACAACATAATTAGAATCGGGGGCAGGTTGTCAAATGCGAACCTTCCTTATGAAGCTCAGCATCCCGCTCTCTTACCGAAACATGATAATTTTACACATGTTCTAATAGATTATTATCACCGCGTTTATTGTCATGCCGGTGTAAGCCTTCTAAGCTCTCTGTTACGCCAAAAATATTGGATCCTCTCTTCTAGAGGTGTCATCAGACAAAGAGTACACGCTTGTAACTTTTGTTTCAAAATTTCTCCTTCTCACCCTAGCCCAAAGATGGCTGATTTACCCGCTTGCCGCGTGCAGGAGACAAATGCTTTTGTGCATACGGGTGTGGATTACGCTGGTCCCATTAAAGTAACTTTGTGTAGACGCAGAGGTCAAAGAAGTCAGAAGGCTTACATTTGTTTATTCATTTGTTTCGTTACCAAAGCGGTTCATATTGAATTAGTTACCGACGTGTCATCGGACACTTTTATTTCCGCTTTTAAAAGATTCATCTCCCGCAGAGGACCGGTTTCTTACCTATACTCCGATAACGGGACAAATTTTGTTGGAGCCAAAGCTCAATTGCAAGAACTACTTGCTAACCGCTACCGCATAGAGTGGAAAATGATTCCACCCCGCGCTCCCCACTTTGGAGGGCTGTGGGAATCTAATATTAAATCTATTAAATCGCATTTATACCGTGTTATCGGTTCTCAACTTCTCACATATGAGGAGCTTTCTACTGTTCTCACTGAAATTGAGGCAGTTCTAAATTCCAGACCGCTCTGTGTCCTGACTGAGGACCCGTACCCAGAGCCGCTTACTCCCGCGCATTTTATAATGGCTTCTCCGTTGACTTCGTTGCCTGTCGTGAACGTTCCCGAAACAACGAGGCCTCTAACTTGCCGCAAAAGGTTGCTTGACCAAATGGTTTGCAGCTTTTGGAGAAGATGGCGAATAGAATACCTACATAACTTACAAGTTAGGCAAAAATGGTTGAATGCCGCAGACAACATTAAGATTGGTACGGTGGTTCTCATGCATCAGGACGATGTCCCTCCTTTACGTTGGCCAATGGGCATAATCACAGAAGTTTTCCCTGGTAAGGATGGGACAATCCGCGTTGCTATGGTGAAGACATGCAGCGGTTCTTTCAAGAGGCCCGTTGTCAAGCTATGTCCTTTACCTTCTCAGTAATATCACCACGCAATTAAATTTTAGCTGTAATAATTTATTAACATATTCATTTATTTTTCTCTCTCTTAGTCCGCTTTAACATATATTTTTCCTCTTTTTGAGAATACTACATATCCTCAAAGCCGGGCAGGATGCTTACGCAAGTTTCTGTAGTACAAGTTTTACTATAATATATACGAGCGTGGTACACCTCATTGTTTAAATATTTCCAAAACAAACATATTTTTTCATGTTGTCAACATTTATTTGATACACCTATCTCCTTCCTTCCTACTACGTCGCATGTGACAGAAAGAGAAAGGTGCTCGTCAACTTCCGCCGCGGTTTTTGACAAGAGAACGCCACGGTGGAATCTCTCTATTCCGTTTGAATCGTTCACCGCACCGCACACATATTTCAGCACATATTTAACTAACAGCTGAACCACCGCAAAGACTCTAAACTTTAAAAACGTGTTGGCCAACACAACGTGGGACAATTAATACCAGTGAAGTGCTGAAGAAATCTCCGGAACCCGTGCTGGATCTCAACCCGGCGCACTCCAGTCGCATCTGTCATCGGTCCAGGCGATCATCCTCACCTTCAAGTAAGTCCCTCTTTCCCGTTACTCTCTTATAAGTGTTGGCAACATACATTTCTCATAATCTGTTTTCCCGCGCAAAAATTATAAACCCGCATATTGGTCCTTCGAGAAACTCCCGCTATATCCCAACTTAACCAGCCCTCGTTCTTGTAGTGTATTCGTACTCATGTGTGATGCCGATGTTTGCAGCGGTGTGATTCGTCGATTTTCTCTGTTTTGTAATATTAGAAGTTTCGTCTTTATGATGACACATTTTTCTTCAAAATCGTACCTGGTCTCTATCTCTTGGTCTAGTAGTTCGTCTGGCGTTTCTAATTCTATTTTATGTTGTATTTCCTGTAATTTCTGTAACGTTTCTTGAAGCGATTGTAGTCTCGACTCTGTTTCTTCTTATGGTAGAGTTTCTTTGGTGTTTACGTAGTTTTCAAGCTTTGTGATTAAACCTCGCAATGACGCGCGGGTTTTCTTTATTTTTTTAATATCATTAGTCGACATCCTCGTCGCCAATTATTTAATACACATTTTCATTATGTACAAAGATATAATTTTGCTAAATTATACAATCATTGAACAACGTCACAAGTAGTCAACATGACAGGTGAGGATCCTAGGTGGCCAGTATATAACAATACCCCTAAGAGGGTGAAAGGGGGGGGGCAAAGATTGTGTGGGAAAATGTGATTGCTTGGTCCAATCTACTTCAAACTTTGCAATCAACAATATTAAAAGAATTGATGGACGCGTTTCATATTGCATTGAAATTCATCCCCTAACGGGGTTAAAAAGGGGTAGAAAGTTATTTTGGCGGTGATTTGTTTCGAATTTCATATCAATACTTCTTCGAGATTTTGATATAAACTACAAGTTATTTTGATACATGTTTCAAAACCCAATCTGATTTTATTCCAAAAAGGTTGAACTCAAATAAAAATTTGGTGCAAAATTGCAAATACTTTTTAAAATTGCAATGTCTCGAAAGTCACGGGTTTTAAATGGTAAGCAGTTGTAAGAGGTCCGCAACGGTTTACAGCAGCTATATCGTGTTGCGGCTCATTTAATGCACCTTGATGAGAACTGCAGACCTAACTGGAGTATGACTGTCATCGAGTGTCTAAGTATGAAGATGTAAAGCTGTCAATAGAAGCCTTTAAAGCTGTTTTTGTAAACATGGTAATTTATTCTTATTCAAATAAATACGTCATTAATCACAAGTATTTGATTTTGAACAAAATTGCCCTTTTTTTTTTAAGGATGGGAAATCATCAAATGACCCGCCCCACTCTGGGCGGAGCGGGAGGGAGTGTCAGACTCTTACTGACTAAAAACCATCCATGTTCCTTCCTCGCCTTTTACGTTCCGGGGCCACGGTATCTCTTTCGAACAGGCCCGCAACCCCGGCAGGCTTCGGCCCTTGCGGGCCCCTCTCCTTTTGCTGACATCTCTTTGAGGCGCGCGTGGAACACGAACGCGCCGTCGACACGGCCTGTCGTCGTCGTTAGACGGCCGGACGGCTAGCTAGCCCATAGCCAGCCGTCCACAGGCCCGCATCTACGGTGGCCAGTAGCCACCACGTGGCCCCCGACGCCCGTTGCGTCTCCCGCGGCGGCCGGGAAGAGAGGATCTCTCCCTCTCTCGTTCCGCCACCTCCTTCGCTAGCATGACTGCTTCGCAGAAGGAGGCGACGGCTTCCCATTCCGTCTCGCTCCGGACCATGGATTGAACCAGGGCCGGACGCGAGAGGTCGCCGCCGCCGATCGCCGCCACGAGGACACGGCGGAGCTCCGCCCACGCAGGGCAGACTTCCACCGTGTCCTCCGGTCGATCCTCGCAGTGGAGACACCCGGGCGTTTCCTCCCGCCCGATTCGGTGCAGGTACCTCCCGAAACATCCGTGTCCGGTAAGGACCTGCGTCAGGCGGAAGGTGAGGACGCCGTGGCGCCTCTCCAGCCACTCCTCAAAGAGGGGACTTACCGCCACTATCGTGGCGTGCCCTGCACGGGGTTGCGACAGTCGCTCTCTCCATGTCGCCATGAGATCGCGCCGGAGGTCCGTCCGCTGAGCGGCAATTTGCCGCGGCAGCGGAGTTTCCTCCCGGCGTAGTACCTCCGCGCGCCACTCATGCAGGCGCGCGAGGACTATCGCCTCCAGATCCCATGGCGGCAATCCGGCAAGCTGGCCCGCCGCCTCGCGAGAGATCGTGCGGTACCCACGGACCATCTTTACGGCCACCACTTTTTGGGGCGCGTTCAGATGATGAGCGGCTCGCCGCTTCAACGAACGCGCCCACACTGGGGCCCCGTAGAGGGCCATGGACCGCACGACTCCCGCGTAGAGCCTGCGGCAGGAGGCGTTCGGCCCCCCAAGGTTGGGCAGGAGCCGCCTGAAGGCAGCCCCTGTCCGTTCCAGCCTGGGGGCCAAACGTCGGAAATGCTCCACGAAGTTCCACCGGCTGTCGAGGACGAGTCCTAGGTACTTCAACGTCGACTCGACGCCGATGGATACCCCTCCTACCGTCAGTGTGGATCCCGACGGTGGCGCATTCCGAGGCCCATGAAAGCACATGGCCTCGGACTTGTGCAGCGCCACCTCGAGACCCAGTTGCCGGATCCTCTCTACGACTATCGCAACCCCGCGTGTCATGTTGTCGGCCGCCGCCTCGTGCGACCTCCCATGTGCCAGCACCAGGGTGTCGTCTGCGTAGCAGACGACGCTGACACCACTAGGCAGGTCCGCAACAAAATTGACCTTGGGTACGTAAATTGACTTCAATGCATATCTTAGGAGATACACCATTTTAAATAACTCCGCAGCTAAATAATGATCATGTACCGGGTGCTCATTTTCATTATGCGGAAGGATGTGTATGACGTGCTCTTTGAAAATTGTATTATAGGTGCTTACGACCCACTCTCTGTAACCCTCACTTTTTCTTATGTCACGCAGACGAAGTTGCGCGGGTCAGCTAGTATTAAAATAATAACATACTTTTTTATACGGCGATGTCACTGGTGACATTAAAAAAACTAGTGTGTGAATTTGATATTGCTTTAAAACCAGTAGAAGTATATCAAACTAGTTTATCGCAAAGGCTTAAATGTGTATTATCAAAGTAGCCAATGTTTACGACGAATCTCACACAACACCGCAACAAAATCTGCTTCGCCGTCTTTGCCTGTCGTCATGAGATTGGACCTAAAAGTAAATATTTTCTGGAAAAATTACTGTACTTTTGTTTGTAGAAGAAAACATCTTTATTTTAACTTTAATGTTTCCTGTCTCCCCAACTATACAAACACAAATAAATAACATTGAATTAGATATTTATCTGTGTATTATACGAAAACAGCGCAAGTTTTACAAAAAAAGTAAAACTTGTTTTATTTCGCAGAGACGATGCACAGCATCCATCCAAACACTTTCCTTAATATTATAGCTATTTTCACGAGAAATAACGATTGCAACTAGGAGATATATTTTTGTTGGCATGAGAAGATAGTTTCCAGTCTAATTGTCTGTATGCATATGTTCCATTGTTAAATCATTTTAGAGGTAATGTTTTGTATTGTTTAACGGATTGGTGTCCGCAACTCCACGTCAAAGCGCGTATTTTGCGTACGGGTGGGAAATACACTCGATCCACCCTAACTCCCCGAGAAAGGTCAACAACGGACCGATGTTGCCGACAATCTAGCGGAGAGTAGGTACCTGGGTTACTTAAATACTTTGCCCTGTATGTTGCAACCACTGGGCAGTGCAGAATCACGTGGGCTGCTGTCTCGTCTTCCTCCATGCATGCACGACACAGGGTGCTGTCTATGCTAAAGAGGTGTTTGTTAAAATAGCCGTGTCCGGTGATTGCGATACATGTTAATCCCAAGGTAAATGCTTCAATAAATTAAAACGACAGCCATCAAATCACTTTTTGGAGTTAAACAGGCCTTTATTAATATTTCTCGCGATCAAGGCGAAGGCTGTATTTGGCAATTAGAATATAAATAGAAGTGAACATTACTATGTCATCAGATCAACTTGTGTCGCTACATGAGCAACATGTTGACAGTGGTTTCAGTGATACTACTATGCGTAGTGATTGCTGCGTGGCCGTGGTTGAGACAGCATCCCAACGCGCCCCCTCAGTTACCTGGGGCACTTCCAATCATTGGACATTCACTGCAGGTCATAGGAGATCGAATACGTGAGTAAAAAATATTATTTCAAGCGAAAAACGTTCGCTTTTATCAACTATATTCCGCGCCTCGAAAAGCTATAACTTTTGGAAACAAAGAATTTCTACCAAGATATGTACGGTCGAACAAGCTACACTCGGTTGGTCGGTCGGTTTACACTTTACAATGTAATTTGTGGGTTAATCTGTAAACTAATTAGCTTGTTTGACCGTAGCTACCTAGCGACAAATCAATCGACAATAAATACTTCCAAATTCAATCAACTCAAATTATCATAAGTGTAATACGAAACTAATGAGCGATTTCACTTGTTCGGGTTATATTTTGGCGATATAAAGCACTGTCGTCTAATGTTTTGTGGTACAGGAACTCATCTGACATCATATAATATTTGGGCCACCATTTAGAAGTAAGTTTACACTGATACTATATTTTTTTTATTTGATACGTTGGAATCTTCGACATCTAGTCTAACCAAAAACAACTGTATATTAATATTTTACATCTATTGGCTGCTTATATTAAAAAATACAGCTGGAACTGAAAGAAAAATACAAACTAAAACTCCACTCTGTAGTATTCCCAAACAAAGCAATATGGCCGAAGAACTTCATAATACGAGTACTAAATTAATTGTTTAGGATGAGAGTACCTAACTCAAATTCAAATTTATCTATTGGTGTAAAAACTCACACAGCACATTTAAATAAGATCTTCATAATATTCTATCTTAAAGGTGTACCAATCTTTCAAATAACGATTAAGTATTATTACAAAAGGAGTAATCAACATAATCTATATATATTCTACAATGGTTCTACAGCGTCCCGAACTGGAACGCTGTAGAACCATTAAATATCTCGGTGTGACTCTCGACGACAGCCTGAGTTTTGCACCACATATAGAGTTACTGACGAAAAGAATTAGAAAGCTAATCTTTGTCTTTAGTATTCTTCGCCACATAGCAGGACCGCAAATTATTAGGTGTACATATTTTGCTCTTTGTCAGTCTCTCTTAACGTACTGTATAAGTGCTTGGGGTGGTGGACCAAAAACTATTCTTTTGAAACTAGAACGAGCTCAGAGAGCCGTGCTTAAAACTAGCACCTTTAGGTCCATCCTTTTTCCAACTGAGGAATTATATACGAACTGTAAAGTCCTTACTGTGAGGCAATTATTTGTCTTACACATGGTACTATATCAGCACCAAAGAACCACATATAAAGTAATCACCACAAGACGCAAAGACAAGGTATGTCAACCCTTCCCCTGTCAGTTCTCTTTTACAAGAAGATTTCCTTGTTTCCAAGGTCCTCATCTCTACAATAGCCTTAACAAAGTACTGGACTTCTACTCACTACCTAAAATGTCACTCAAAAAGAAACTAAGTGATTGGCTAGTAACACTTAACTACAACAATACAGAAAATTTATTGTTGACTCAATATAGTTCCCGTTAAACTATCTTATGCTCATATACTCGTACATGCACACTCGATACACACACACACACACACTCACACACACATGCACACACACGTACACACTACACTACACTACACCACTCTGCTCATACCATATTTTATTATTGTTTTCATTTTATTTCTTTTTTAAATAGTTTATTTGCCCGTTTACTTATGCTCCATAATGGACTATTCATATATTTTTGTAAAATGGCATGTATGTAACTAATTACAATTAAGAAACATCCACTAAAGGGTCGGGCCCAGCATCTTTAACACAAGTTGTCTTGACAACTTAGCAAGGGTGTTGGTGTCGCCACACTATTGTTTAATTTTCCATAAATTGTATGTATTAAAACATGTATCTAATGTAAAATGTAAAACTTGATGCAAATAAATTATTATTATTATTTCCTTTATTCATTTTGTAACAAAGTCTTTACATTTTTAAATATTAATATAAAAAATATATAAAAAACATTTAAAAATATAAAAAATTGTAGCCCACCGGTATCGGGAACAGGGTCCAAGCTACCGGCGGTCAGGGCTCCAGAGAGAGGAACCTCCTAACAATACGGGCCGTGTCCAGGAGTACCGCTTTCTGAATCAAGCCCTTGATCCAGCTGCCTAACGAGAGCCTCCTCAGGTGTTGGTCGAGGCTCTTGGCAATTAAGCCATGCGCTGACACGACTATCGGCACAATGATTGCTGAGTCCACTTCCCACATGTCGACAACCTCGCGAGCCAAGTCAAGATACTTGATTTGTTTATCTTTCTCGGCTTTCACGAGGTTCTCATCATGCGGGACCGTTATGTCAACAATCATTGCGCGCCGCTCTGATCGATCCATCACCACTATATCAGGTCTATTAGCTATAACAGTCCTGTCAGTGATGATGGATTGATCCCAGTACAGTGTGATACTGCCATTAACGAGAACTGGGTCGGGCACATACCTATAGTACGGCACTTCCGATTCCACAAGATTGTATTTTAGAGCAAGTTGCTGATGGATAATCCTGGCTACAAGGTTGTGTCTATGCAAGTACTCTCCGTTAGCTAGACGAGAACATCCAGAGATAATGTGACGGATTGATTCGCCTGGACGGTGGCATGCCCGACATATGTCAACCGTACCGTCCTTCACAATAAATCTCCGGTAGTTATTCGTCATCATAACTTCATCCATAATTGCACAGACAAAACCTTCGGTTTCTCCGAAGAGGTCCCCGGAACGTAACCAAGACACGGACGCTAGAAAATCTACGTCGGGCCCATGAAGAGCCCGGTAAAAGCGCCCGTGAAGCTCCTTGCCCTGCCATTCTTTCCTGCGGTCATCAGTAGTAAGTATTATAGGTTTGCGCCAGTTCTCTTTAGCCAAGGAGAGCGGGGTGAGGCCCTTGTCCATCGCGACCACATCTCGATGCATCCCCACGTCGGCTTCTAGGAAATAATCCCTGAGACTGCATATCTCGCGATTGTGGAGAGTCTTAGCGTTTAAAAAGCCACGACCCCCACACTTTCGCGGGATATACAGTCTCATAACTGAAGAACGCGGGTGATGCATTCGAAATGCCGTCAGCAATTTACGGACCTTCGTATCCAGGGCGTCTAGTTCGGTTTGAGTCCATTTGAGTATGCCGAAAGAGTACATCAAAACTGGCATGACCCAACCGTTGAAGGCACGCACCTTATTTCCGCCCGATAAAAGACTATTAAATACTTTTTTCAGGCGGCCAAAGAAGCGCTCCTTCAACGATTGCTTCATGTCAGCCACATTGATGCCCAGCGCTTCCGACATACCCAAATACTTATAGGTTTCAGTTGCTGAAAGGGATCTAAGATTTATGGAATCTGAGAGCTGGGTTCCCACAGACTCCACAATCTCTCCTCGCTTTACATGCATGACCGCACATTTGTCCACACCAAATTCCATCCTGATGGCGCTACTGAAGGTTTCAGTTACCTTCAGTAGCTCCATCAGTTGAAAATCGTTTGGGGCAAAGAGTTTCAAGTCATCCATGTAAAGGAGGTGAGATATAACCCGACCATCTTTCCGCAACTGATAGCCTAGACCTGAATCCTCCAGCAGTGTGCTAAGAGGATTCAAGGCTAAGCAGAACCAAAGTGGACTCAAACTATCGCCCTGAAATATTCCTCGCTCTATCCTTATCGGCTCGCTATTCCTTTGAATTTGCCGACATCCTGGATAGCGAAGGACTGTCCTCCATTGCCCCATACACGACATCAGGAAGGTGCGCAGAGTTGCATCAACTTTATACAACTCTAGCACCCTCATGAGCCATGTATGTGGCACTGAGTCATAGGCCTTCTTATAGTCTATCCAACATGTCGACAGATCCTTTCGGGAACGACGAACCTGTTGGCTTATGGCCATATCAATGAGGAGTAGCTCCTTAGTACCGCGGGACCCGTTCCTACATCCATTCTGAGAAGCTGACATAACAGAATTTTCGTCAATATGTTTAGTGATTTTAGCTCTCAAAATGGATGTAAGAACTTTATAGACCGTCGGGAGACAGGTAATCGGTCTATAATTTTTGGGTTCCGCAGTACTACCCGATTTATGGAGCAGGTGGGTAATACCTGTTGTCAGGAACTCTGGCAGCGACCCCGACTCTAAGGCTGACTGGAACAGGGTCGCCAGGCGAGCGTGCGACCTTGTGAACCATTTTATCCAGAAATTGTGCAGCCCATCCGGCCCTGGAGATTTCCAATTAGGCAACGGACGGACTGCACAAGCTACGTCTTGGGGGCTGATAGTAATTGCCCCCATTTCTGATACTGGATCGCACGCTCGCTCAACCACCCGAGTCCATTCACCCTCAGCATGGCTGACAGGCACCGACCAGATGCTGCGCCAGAACGAACACATTGCATCATCATCCGGCAGGCGCGTGTCAGCCACACCTTGGTCCGGTCGCTCCCAAGCCCTATAAACCCACCTTTCATCTCTTTGGAATGTGCGATTCTGAGTGTATCGATCCACCCGCCGCTTATACCTACGTATACGGCTTGCCCATGCATACACTTTCTGCTTCAGGAAGTCGATGCGCTCTGTGACACGGGACATGTAGTCTCGAGGATTGATATCAGTCCCCGAGAACGCCCGCCTCACAAAACGCATCACTCTAGGGCGAGTATTGCCCTCCCTGAAGCAGATCAATTTGCCGATGAGTGCTCTGGCCCCACCTATACGTTGTTCAATCCTGTACTGCCATGCCGGTACGGCTGGTTTTGGCCGTGTAGCTCTGTCATCAGGAAATTTGACACGAGCTACACGACATGCCGCTACGGCCGCACAATACAGGACTGAGTGAACATCGGTGAGGTCTTCGCAATTATCAAAATAATTTGACAACTGCGAATCCAGAACAGCCACCAGCATCCTATTTTTGTTATGCATGGGCAAGCGAGGTAAACGCGGTCTAAGCTCTGGTGTCATGAACCGATATTCTCGAATCGCACCCTCCAAAGCACTCCTCATATCCTCACTGTACTGGGTACCTACATTAGTAATCATGTCACTACTCACGTCGTCATCGCGATTTGTTATTGTGGTTGACTGTGGTGGAACCACAGCCTGCGAGGGCGGCGCGGCAATGACATGGCTACTATGCATTTCAGTTCGCAAGCGATCAAGTACGGTGTCATCCAACATACGATTACGTTGAATGACTCGCACCTGATCCGACAGTCGTTGTGCCGACACGTTGACAGCTGGCTCAAGCACCTGAAACAGAGAGAGCATCCTAACACGGTACGCGGTCAGGTTGTTTCCCCCCTCTGTAGCCCCATAGTATGCGCGCATGACGTTTTCATTGTTAGATTGCGTCCATCGCATGCGCTGCACACTTCCGCCGGGAGCTGGGACCCTATCAGAAGCCGGTGGGCCTCGAGGTCCTAAGCCGTCCGGCGGCCGGCGTCCTCCCCGTCGACGAACAGGTGGTGGCGTCGTGGGCGGAGAGAAATACTCGTCGCTCGAACTCGACGCAACTGCCACGGCCGGTGTCACAGCACTCACGATGGGGCTGGGTTCCGGCGGCGGCGAGGCGGAGCTGAGCGACGGGTCCGGAGGCGGTAGGCGTGCGCGTCGAGCAGCGGCTCTCGTCAACATTGTCTTGAATTAAATACTGGATTTCCGATATCGTTATTTGGTTTGACATACGTCATTATTGATCAGGTTTTTCTTCTGTGTTTTTGCTTATTTATAGGCTGCATTTTATTTTGTGCGGTAATAATTTAGTTATTGAATATATTAAAAGGGTTCCAGACTATTTAAAAACTATTTCAATAAATTATTTATAAACAAAATTAGGAACCAAATATCAAGACGTCTGTTGACGTTTAGTGTTGCCACCGTTATTATTATTATTATTATATAAAAATGAAACCCGTTTTCCGTTGTCACGACATAGCATGAAAACGGCTTGACCGATTTGGCTGATTCTTTTTTTGTTGTGTTTGTTATTGTCAGGAGAAGGTTCTTATGAAAAAAAAAATGTGGTAGTAGTAGGTAGCTTTTTCCCTCTTATGTGACGCAGACGAAGTTGCGTGGGTCAGCTAGTTTAAAATAAAATTGGGAATCAAACGAGCTTACCTGTTAAGCGAAGTCTTGATTCTAATTTTATGAGTGGCATTCTGAATAATAATTATTTAACATAGTATTCCTTATATCTACATTAACACACCGCGAAATTAAGAGGATCAAATAAGGAATATTTTTAGTCCTGCAATATTCGTATACTTCATCGTTTTGACACATGTCAGGCACGTCACTTACAACAATCTCTGTGTACAGAGTAGTTCCAAATACCTAGATTCACTATTTTTTCCTGAAAGGTTAAAATTGAATTAGGTAGACTAATTATTGCAGCTTTGGGGCTATTAGCTATATATAGTGGTGGGTGGATAATAATAATTAATTAATGGGTTAAATTTAGAGCTAAAAAAACAATTAATGTATTTGTTTTCAAAATTTTGCTCATACTACCAAGCTATGACGAGTTTAATGATACTTTTAATACATTCTATTGAGGCATTGATGGTCTCAGATCTCTTAGTAGTAATTTTATTATTTGAAATTCAGTTACAGTGTTAGTACCTATTTAATGGGTGTGTTTAAGGTAAGTATAGAGCTCCATAGATGTACTGTCTCAAACGATAATTGCAAAAATAAAGAATATAATGCATCAATTTGACTTAGAGATACAATGTCCAACTATTGTTCAATAGTAGATAAGCTTGTCTATTTAAAACATTGTTTCCAATTAATGTTACCTTCAATTAATCAGAAAACAGTAACCTTTTCACTTCATTACTATAGAATTAAACTGAATTAATTAGTACCTAGTAGCTTTTACTATCAATAAAGCTTAAAAATTGCTAAGGGTCGAGTCTTATGACTAAAATATATAATGGATACTAAGGAATTAACTCCTTACTGGTCGAACCGAATTTGAGATGTAGTCAATTGACTCGAAGAAGGATGAGTGAGCTATTTTTTCCCAAACTGTTTGTTTATTTAGGTTTTTAGAAACTGATTTCTGGCTAATTTCGTTCATCTGTGCAATAATATTATTATGTTTTCCCAAGCACCTTGCAATAGAGCAACAATTTTTACCATTTCATAAATGTCAAAGTAAAAAATGTAATACTTAGAGGTCTTGGCTCAATGGTAAATATTTGCTATGTTGCAGTGGGTTTAGGCAGAGCTGGCTCCACCATCTTGAGCTGTCAGTATAATTTTCCCAAACTATTTCAAATGTTACTTCTGTCAAAACCAGCAGTGATTCCCTGACAATGTCTTTCATAGGGTCTCTGCAGTCAAAAACCTAGTCATTGCTTGACAAGCTAAGAGCAAACTGAATTGAATGCTCCTGGTTTTCTAATCTTTATAATTAATCAAATCTTTGCAATTAGTGGATACCTATGTATGTTAACTGTATTCAAGCAGCATTATGTGTTTTGCTAAATTGCTGTAATGTACTTTCAATTGCTATGAATTTTAGTTGGATTTTATAAACTCTACATGAAATGTAAGGCATTTCCGTTTGTCTCTGCACTCCCATGTACCTCCCCCCTTGTTTCAGTTCAGTGGAAAGCTAATAAAACCAATAGGTATTCCAATTGGCAGTGAAAATAAAAGAAATTTTTAGTTAAACTTCCTCTTTATGAGATGATGATATAATGTAAATCTCACGATATGCCTACCCATCTTTTTGTAGTGAGTATTTTGGTTGTGATTTTTGTTCTGAGTTCTCAACAAGGTTCATTGTCAGGTAACTACAGCTGATTATGGGGTCAACGCCCGGAACCAGTGACCAATAAAATTATGATTTAGTACAGTCTTGATAATAAGCAGTCAAAGTAAAGAGAACATTGTTTTTCTTAAGGTTTATGTCAAGGATAATATGATTAGAGGCAATTAATTATTATGAGGTAAGGTTTAAGGGATTTTTAAATCTAATGCAATGCAGACAAAAGCTCTCAGGTCTTGGAAATCTTTCCAAAAAATACTATTTGACTTAACGGGGTATAAATGAATTACATAATTAATAGACCCATGATTTATCATTGTACCTACAGATTGCTAGATAAAGCAATGAGTTACTAACGGAGATATTATGTTATTTTAGATTGGATCTATAAACATCCTAAGATCATAATGATCATAATAATATTTTCTTAGTTCTAAGATGAGGTTGGGGTTTAACAGTGGAAATAAATTTGCAATTTGTTTTGTAGCTAAACCAGGTTTAGTTCTTAATGCCATACATTGACAGGTTGTTAAGAACTTCAAACTTAGTAAGTCTTTATTCCTTTTTCTCTTAATACTAATTGTTTTGAGTATTGTGATATTACAGTGCATAAATTTGATGACAAATGGTTTCTTGAACTATTGCACTTAAACCAAGTACTCAGATCATTATTATATTATGGTATAATTTGGTTTATTCATGACGGTACCATCCTTAATATGTGCTATTTTGGAGCTACTGACTTAACACTCCAGTATCTAGCTTAAAATGTTAAGTTCGTAGCATGGCCACAGGGTGCTTCGATAACATCATACTTGATGTCGCAGCTTGCACACATAGTGTGAATATAACATGCTGAAAATATCTCGTATTTAGGCATGAAGATAATATAAATGTCCATTAAGTAGTTGCTGCAAGATTAAAATGGTAAGTCATAACTACGTAGTTTACATTAGTTATATAAATAATAAATGTAATTATGTATGTGGAACATTAATTTATAACCAATCTGTATTATACTTGATGTAGAAGCTAAAATGCATTATGTGGGCTTAACATACTGTAAGTATCTTGTACTTATTGTGTTCAGTGTTAAAAGATTCTTGTTAACGGGATATTTTTATTGGTGTTTTAATTATGCTGGACACAAACAGGTCAATTGATCTTCTTCTTATTGTTGTTGGCACAACAATATGTATATTTGACCCAAAACTTACCTACTTCTTGGTGTTGTTGATGGTATGAATATCTTTGGCTGTACATGTATTAGTTATCTTCTATACGTATAATAAAATCGTTGAGACCAAAAAATCTGTACATTTAAGATTAAAAAAAAAAACCGATCAGGGTGACTTAAAATAAGTGACTGAACATATTAAAACCATTTTTAAAATTCGTGTTTGTTTGTTTGACCGCGCATCACGTAAAAACTGCTGGACGGATTTTGATGAAAACTTTACTAACTTATTCATATAAACTAAGAAGAACATTAAGGCTATAGATTTTATGGAAAATTTTGGAAAACGGGGGTGAAAAGGGGGTTAAAGTATGTATGAAAAAAAAACATTTTTGATAATTCTAGATTCATGAAACTCAAAGTAAGTACTTATTATTAACAATAAATAAATACCTGTTTCAGCATTTAAAAAAAAATCACCAAGAGACGTAAAAAAGAGGGTTTTGTGTTTAAAATTAATTAACTTCATACACCTATAAAATAAAATCAAATTAAATACCTGTTTCAGCATTTAAAAAAAAATCACCAAGAGACGTAAAAAAGAGGGTTTTGTGTTTAAAATTAATTAACTTCATACACCTATAAAATAAAATCAATTGAAGTGGAAACCTTTAAAAGTTGCTGTAAATACTTCAAATCTAATACAAGTAAATGTAAATTCTCAATTTTCTTGAAATTTTATTTTTGAAGTGAATACGCCCAAAATAGCGGAACTCAAGAAAATCGGCTTTCCTCGGTATAAGTAGTTGGTAATACAGGGTGGAAACGGTAAACGGGGCATTAAGGGGAGCTGCAGCTACACAAAAATGGTCTTAGGTAACAATTCGCACTTTTTTCACAAAATGTTTATCCCCATTCACAGATTTAATTAAAAAATAAAGTACAGTTAGCAAGAAAATTGCCATTTTACATAAAACATTTTTTTTAATGCCAATCGATCTTCTTTCCGACACTAATCAAGAAGTTCTTCGAAACCAACCCAGGTTAGAGTACTCAAAAAGACAGAAATCGCAAAAAAATAACTTTCAGCGGCAGCGTAGGGGAAATAGTTAACCAGAAAATTGCTATTTTACACATAACATTTTTTTGATGCCAATAATTATTTTTTATTTTACATAAGACATAAAGCCGGAAAAGTTATAAATACATTACAAACGAGTACAAATCCTACTAACTACAAATAAAAAATGCTTTGTCCTGAACAACTATCTGATGGATCAACGCACAGCCTAAACCGCAGATTGTAGAAACCTGAAACTTGGAGGGTGTATTTTCTGTAAAAAGTAGGCATACGATAAGAAAGAATTTTGAAATTATACCACTAAGGGGGTGAAAAGGATAGGGTTGCGGGCCTGTTCGAAAGAGATGCCGCGGCCCCGGAACATAAAGGGCGAGGATGGAACACGGGTTTTAGTCAGTAAAAGTCTGACACTCCCTCCCGCTCCGCCCAGAGTGGGAGAAGTCATTTGATGATTTCCCATCATAAAAAGGGGGTTGAAAAGGGGGGGGGGCAAAGATTGTATGGGAAAATGTGATGTCTTGGTCCAATCTACTTCAAACTTTGCAATCAACAACATCAACAGAATTGATCAAAGCGTTTCATATTGCATTGAAATTCAACCCCTAACGGGGTTAAAAAGGGGTACAAAGCTATTTTGGCGGCGATTTGTTTCAAATTTGATATCAATACTCCTTCGAGATTTTGATATAAACTACAAGTTATTTTGATACATGTTTCAAAACCCAATCCGATTTTATTCCAAAAAGGTTGAACTGGCATAAAAATTTGGTGCAAAATTGCAAATACTCTTTAAAATTGGAATGTCTCGAAAGTCACAGTAAAATATTAATACCGCATTTGAAGGTTTCTAAGCTTTGAAGAGGTTGTGCACTTTAAGACACGGCGCGGCGGCGTCATAGCGTAGGGACGTAGAGTTTGAAATTTTATATGGTAAGCAGTTGTAAGAGGTCCGCAACGTTTTACAGCAGCTATATCGTGTTGCGGTTCATTTAATGCACCTTGATGAGAACTGCAGACCTAGCTGGAGTATGACTGTCATCGAGTGTCTAAGTATGAAGATGTAAAGCTGTCAATAGAAAGCCTTTAAAGCTTTTTTTGTAAACACGGTAATTTATTCTTATTCAAATAAATACTTACGTTGTTAATCACAAGTATTGGATTTTGAACAAAGTTGCCCTTGGGTACGTAAATTGACTTCAATGCATATCTTAGGAGATACACTGTTTAAAATAACTCCGCAGCAAAATAATGATCATGTACCGGGTGCGCATTTTCATTATGCGGAAAGATGTGTGTGATATGCTCTTTGAAAATTGTATTATAGGTTCTAACGACCCACTCTCTGTAACCCTCTCTTTCTCTTATGTGACGCAGACGAAGTTGCGCGGGTCAGCTAGTTTGGAAATATATGTATATGTCACCGTAAAATTGTCAAATACGTTATATTGTAATATCTGTAGCGATATTGTAAAATCTCGAAATATTGTCAAATGAACATACTGTTTACAACAATACGCATTATTTTTCGTGAAATGCACGCCTCCTTCGCTACACACCGCGTAAGTTGACTACCATTGCATGCATATCACGAAAAATAATGCGTTTTGTTGTAAACAGTACGTTCAATTGAGATTCAAAATTTCGAGATTTTACAATATCGCTAGAGATATTACAATATAACGTATTTGACAATTTTACGGTGACATATAAAATTATGTAGGACTATCTGGTATCCACGCCAGAAGCTTCGATGCTCATTGTGGCACTAGAAAGTGGTGTATGTAATGTCCAGCAATATTTATTGATTTTTTTTTTCAGATCTATGGAACTTTTTACGGAAATTTCAGATCATTACAACCGAAATGGGTGGTGTTTGTAGATTGCGATTGCTCAATCAGTCCTTGTACGGTAAGTAAAGGTCACAGAGTAAAGCCATTAATTTCTATTCGTGTATTTAAGAGTAAGTCCGCATGCCGAAGTCAAACTCAAAGTTGTAATTTTGTATGCAAAAAAAACGTAATAATAACATTAATAACTTACGTATCCCATGTCGCCATTGGAGAAAACGAAAAAGTGGATAATCTATCCAAAGAAGCATGCTTTGAGGGTACCGGTGGCATTTATAAACCATACTGGACTGAAGACGATGCGTTGGAAGACCTCCCACTAGGTGGACCGATGACCTGGTGAAGGTTGCGGGAATCCGGTGGATGCGAGTCGCAAGGGACCGGTCAATGTGGCAACATTTGAGTAAGGCCTATGTCCAGCAGTGGACGTCTTTCAGCTGAGATGATGATGATGATGATGACTGGACTGAGATTTTAGGAGAAGTAAAATCGAAATGTGCAATTAAACTTACCTACAGATCGACCCGAACGTCTGTTTTATTTAGCTACGGGACTACAGGTACCATTCAAACAATTTAGAAATAGTGTGCGTCGAAATAGCGTCATTCGATATAGCGATATTCGATCTAAAGTGCTTTCGAACTGGCGTACCACTCGTTTTTTTTTTAAATAGCATGTGTCGAAATAACGTTATTCGTAATTTCATGATACTCCCTCTCCAGGGAGAACTGCACAGAATGCGAAAGGTCGAAGACGTTACTCATATTTTAGTGGAGTGCGTCCGGAATGAGGCAGAAAAAAAAATGATTCGAGACAAATTTAACACAAATATTAACGATTTAAGCATACAATGTGAGCATGCAATGTGATTCTAGCCTTTCCAGCATCTAAAACGCCTGTAATTGGCGACTGTGTAAGTCTAATACTTTAAAACATTTTATTTTTTTGTATCTAAATGCTGTACACAGAAGCTGTTGGTGAACCTATGTTAACAAATAAATAAATAAATAAAACTGCCAGAATAAGATATAAATTAGTTAATTAATGAATAAAGCGTAGATTGCAAGTTTTGCATGTAAAGTGTTCCTATGACGTGTTCGCTATACATAAAATAAATCGCATACCAATTTTCGGTGAATGTACATCATATATTTTTTTAGTTTTATTATATTATATATCTTATTTTTGAAATTACAAGGGGGGGGGACATACATTTTACACTTTGGAGTGTCTCTAGCGCGAACTATTCAGTCTGGAAAAAATATTAGAAACCTCAATATCATTTTTGAAGACCCCTCCACTTATGGATTTGGAACCCCCAAAATTTATTGTTTTTATTCTATTTTTGTGTAAAAATCTTGATGCGGTTAACAGAATACATCTACTTACTATATTTCAACAGCATAGTTCTTATAGTTTCGGGAAAGAGTGGCTGTGACATACGGACGGACAAGCAGACAGACATGACGAATCCAAAAAGGTTCCGTTTTTGCCTTTTCCTACGGAACCCTAAAAAGGCACTACCGTAGGAAAAATGCAGACTTAAGACAAAACTGTAGAAAAATTAACTGTTGCGAAAAAAAAACATCACAATGTTTGAATTTATTTTATATATGTTACAGTTATAACCGATCCAGAAGACAGCCAAACAGTAGGTAATTCATGTTTGAGTAAACCATATATCTATGATTTTGGAAAGGATTATGCAAAAAATGGACTTATCGTAGCTGAAGGTAAGTGATAATTTAATACTGTTCAATGATTTTCCTCTGGGGGTTTGAAATAGTAATAAGTCTAGAATCAGGAGTAATAGTATACAAGGTATAAACAGACTTTTATACAAGGTATAAACGGTTTGAGATCACGGTTCTGCCTGTCCACCGGGTTTGCTTGAGGATGATTTAATGGAGTTAGTGATTGCGTAATGCCAAATGATAGGCAATCTTGCTGCATTATCTCGCTTATGAATTGTACATATATGGACATCGCGATTCGTTTCCTCAGCACAAGGTGGTCGCGAGAGTGTCAGCGGCGGTCGGAAGTCAGTCAAGTAGGAGTACATTATTTTCTCTTCTTCCCATATTTGCGCCCAACTTTCATAGAAAATTCACCTTTGTTCGCTTGCACAAAATCAAGATCTAGTTTTGTTTAACGTAGAATTTTACATTGGCTAAGCCTTTTTGAATTTAGATCAAACAGTACTCTAATGCACCAATGCAATATGTTTGTTCCAGAGTCAGTTTGGAAATCTCACCGTAAACTATTAAATCCTTCGTTCAACCAACAAGTGCTGAACACTTACTTGAATGAAATGAACGTTCAAGCTCGAGGTCTTGTCTCTCGATTGGCTTCGAAAGTTGGGAAAGAACCGTTTGATGTGCGACAGTTCTTAATAAACTATACGCTGTCAACTGTTACTCGTAAGTATCCTTTTTTTTCGGATGCGTAATCATCAATACCTTCAAAATCAAAATCAAAGCATTTATTTCAAGTAGGCCAGTTACAGGCATTTTTGAATTGTCGAATCAAAAATGAACATTTAAAGTAGCTACAGTCCTAGTCACAAGACACAAAAACTGTGAAAGTACTGTAGTTGCCCATTCCCTAGCGTAGATCTCTATGGAGAAGAACGGGCAAGAAACTCCATGGACACTCTTTTAAATCAAAATATTGTTACAAAATCTTGGTTACATCATTCATGATGAGATGGTATATTATGTGAGAACAATGTAGCAAGATATGCACGTTAAAAGTGTCCACAGCAAAACAAAACTAAAATACAACTCAAAAACAAAATAATTAATTCAAATAAACCATGGCGACTAAGAGATGACCAGTCACAACTGACAGCGCCCGTTCACAAACATGACGCATGGATCAGCACCATTCAGCTCAACCATTTTGAAGGGAACTAAATAGTCCGACACACGCGCCACCATCAGCAAGACATTTGAGAGAGCATGACATACTCTCAACCGCCAGGGCACATTCTAGTCAAGAACTGCCGTAGGCTTTCAGTGAATGATAGCTTTCTAGTACATAGTACTCACACAATATGGGCTATGCGATTATATAATACTAACATTGAATCTATACAATGCAAAGATAAATCTACAATGTTCAGCAGCTCCAACAATACCATTTAATGCTATCAATTTTTGCGCCCCTGTCCTTGTGGAGCAGGACCAGCATTGAGCCAAGCATTTTTATCAGCGATATAATGGCTCAACTTGTAATATGCTTGCTTACATAGTGTGCGTTTAATGCATGTTTTAAATTTCGTCTCATTCAGTTCAAGAATACTTTGTGGAATTTTATTATAGCATCTCAAACAGTACCCCAAGGAATTTTTATTTGCCGGAAAGCTTTAATAACTACCATAGGGTTAATGTTTTTAAATTTAAATTCAGCCAGGCAGCCAGACACATTCGCCTTTAATAAACCCATTGAGACTTCAGGAGAGGAATTAAGAGCCTCCGTAGTTTTTAATGGTATCTCTGTAAAGAAATTTACAAATTCTTGACCTACTTCCTGATTAGAGCTTTTAGGACCACATGCTGTGTCTAATGTGTAGCTAGTGTTGCGTATTTTCTTTATGTTAGTCTCGTTATTTATGACTTTCCAAACTGTCTTTATTTTATTTTCTACTGTTTTTATCTAGTTGCTAATGTGCAGGGCTTTAGCAACCCTGCATGTGTTTCTAAAAATTTTTGAATACTTATCAACATACTTGTTAAAAGTTTCTGTGTTAATAAAAGGATTAAGGCCAAAAAGTCTAGTTGCCCAATCACTTCCACGCTGGGTAGAATGGAAGGAAGTGTCAATGTTCCAAATTAAAATCAAATCATTAATTTCAAGTAGGCCAGTTACAAGCACTTTTGAACTGTCAATACAAAGATGAAAATAATTAAATGTAGCTACAGGCCCAGTCACCAGACTTAAAAGCTGTGAAAGTGCTGTAGTTGCGCATTCCCTAGCGTAGATTGCTATGGAGAAGAACGGGCAAGACATTCCATGGACACTCGTTTAAATCAAAATGTTGTTACAAAATCTTGGTTATATCATTCAGGTTTAGATGGTAATTATGTGAGAACAGTTAAGCAAGATATGCACGTAAAAAGTGTCCGTCAAAACAAAAAAAAAACAATTCAAAAGTAAAATAATTCATTCAAAAAAGCCATGGCAACTAAAAGTTGACAAGTCACAACTTGTACTGTTTATACGATATTCGAATTAACGCAAGTGACCATGAGCATATGATAGGCGTTAAATCACATAAAGCCTGCCTTTATGTGATTTCACAACTACCGCTGCGACCCAGGGACAATTTTGACGTCACATCAACTATTATCAAAATGATTGCGTGATGTACAGTCCGCAAACCTATTTGGTTTACATTTCACTCACACATAGGTAACAGTCACTGTACGAGCCAACAATGTCAGTCACTCTTTATTGTTGTGTGCGTATACGTAGTCTACACACGGGTAAAGATAAAACAAACGGGATCACAATAAAGGACCAACATTTTGTTAACATAGAATGAAATTACCATGGCTGATTGGTGTGAGCGCCTGCCATAGCTTAGAAGGAATCTCGGTGACTTGAGTTCGATTCCAGCTTTTAGGAATTTTGTTTTGCTTTTTTTACTTTTCAATTTCTAAATAAATAACTTTCACTAAAATCACTCAAATAAATGGTAGAAAGATAAATAAATAAAATCCATACATTCATTTGTTATTTTTATTAGATAAACATTGGTATTGGTTGAAATGAGAGATCTTATCACTTGGGTCATTATTAGCAAAAACGATCCGTCTCATTTTTCCAATATGTTTCTTCCTTACAGTGGTTAAGGTTCATTTTGGTGTGGTCTAAATGTTGGGAAAAAAAAAACTTGTATACAAACTGGTTTCAAACATAATAATAGGCTATAACTATCCACACTAGACATTCGAATGAGTAAAACACTGTTGTTTACCTACTAATTTTATTGACAAAGACAAAGTTTTTTGTTGGTAAGGATGGGCGTAAATTATTTACCAAAGTGGGTAGGGTATATAAATTAATCGAAGTAAAATTAGAGGTGATGTGTATTAACATGTTAGATAGTAAGAAATTATGACAACTTCTAACCCCATAACAATAATTACGGCAACATGTATTGTATACCTAACTATTGCTAAAGTTGGCATTTGTTCACATTAGCTTAACAAATATGCATGCGCATAGGTTTATAATCGTGACTAATAATGAGTCGGCCCACCTTCGTTTTCTATAACTTCTTGTAACCTTCTGCGCATGCTTTTCACCATATTCAGGCATATATTACTTCCCCGTAGCGACTCCCAGGTGGAAGTAACAAGGTCATCTAGATTTTGTTTAGACCTTGCTTGTGATGAGTCCCAGTTTAGCACCATATGACCCCACAGATTTTCTATGGGGTTTAAATCAGGACTCTTAGCAGGCCAATCGATAACAGTTATGTTTACTTGGTCTCTAAGCCAGTTTTGCACGATATGTGCACGATGCACGGCGCAATTATCTTGCACAAAGTAAATGTGCTCGTCCGGGTAGTGAATCCGTACAGTAGGCAGCATTAAATTTGACAAAATATCCAAGTAATCATAACTGTTACTTTGACCTGCTATTTCTACAAGCTCACCGGGACCCATCGAAGACATCCAGCCCCAATACCCGACAGATATTCGGCCACTAGTCCTGCAAGGCAGAAGGTTACTTAGTTTATACCGTTCTCCACCTTTTCTCCACAATATTTTACGCCCATCCTTATCCGACTTAAATGTTTTTTCATCACTGAAAATCACCACATTGTTCTCCCAATCAAAATCGATGTAAGACCTAGCAAACTCTAGTCGTTTTTGCCGATGCGCAGTGGACATCAACATTTTGCGGGCTGGCTTGCTGCAACGTAACCCAGCAGAATGCAGGTGATTTCTCACGGTTTGTAAGCACACATTGTGTGCTGTTGCTGTGACGCGGGTTGACAGGAAAGGTCAGCCTTATGCCTTGCCACGATATCGTGGTGTCGAGCCGATAAACTGGCTTTTGGTTTTGGACCACGTCGAAGGTGTTCCACCTCTCCAGAATCCGCATATCAGCGGACCCATAACTGCACAGTTCTCCTCTGTGAATAGAAAACCAAACATTATTTATAATACTCATAATAATAGCTATTAGAATGTATTTAAAGTATATTAAGTATACAATATTATTTATTTACAATACATATATGTATTATATAAACAAGTTCAAATAATTTCAGATAGGCATGTTTTAATTATACACTGAAATTAGCAAACATAATTATCTATTTTCATTTACGTTATTAACGACAAAAATAACTGTTATAATAGACCCAAATAATTTTATCTTAATCATCTTAATGAAAAAAAATACTAGTAACACATTTAAGAAAATATAAAAATAAATTAATTAATTAATTTATTGTTATACATACGGTAGGTATTGCACAGTTACATTAATTATTTATTTCTAGGTTAACATTGCTATGTGAGATAAGTTAGTTAGTTGCGTAGTTAGGAATAATATCTACGTAATATCTAACTGTTACTCACCGATATCATTAAACGTCTTCAAATTTCACTTATTGATACGTTTTGCTCATGAAGCACAACGATTTCAGCCTTTTTAAACATAGACAAATGTTGCATGGTTGGCGAAAGGGTGTATAAATTCGCACGCGAATATAAGTAGCAATCAATCAACTCAGTAATGCAAATACAACAAACGCTTAACAACAACCTTACGCTTAACGTAGCTTGACAACTAAGAATACTCATTTTTTATTAGTTAAGGTATTTGAAAACAATATTTTAAAATTGCCGGTAGTTAGTTAGGTAGGTTAGTTTTTAAACAGTCAAAATAAAATGGCCTGCGAGTTCCGTGGTTGTCTCAAACGTAGCAAACTTCATTACTAATCCACGAACAGGATCGAATCGTAATAAATTCTACTTTAAGTTATGTTTCAACAAAATAATTATACAGAAAGAAAAAGAGTTTTAAGGCAACACCGAGGTTTGATCTTACGACTTGTAATTTGCTAGTCTAAGACGATAACCATTGCGCCAAACATGTTGTATGAGCATTAAGCGAAATATTATATGTCATTCAGTAACGATGAATGATTACTATACATTGGTATACGTTATTGATGTGCCACACGCACACTCATAACGGAGCTTGCTCATTTTAAACAGTGTCTGTGTGCATAGCAATAACTTCACGCACCAGTGTGGGATGTAAATCAATTAAGTGGTTCGACTGTACTAAAAAACATTTTCTCCTTTTCAGGGACTTCGCTGGGACTAAATACGCAACATCAAACCACTATTGATACAGATTATGCAGAAGCGATTGAAGATTTATTTGGTGTATTTTGCTATCGATTTCAAAAAGTGTGGTTGCATGTGTCATTTATATTTGACTTGAGTGCAATGAAGCGTAAACAAACTAAACTTTTGAAGAAACTGAAGAACATTATGGATTCAGTAATATTATTTTACTTAAGTAACCGATGTTATTTTTATTCGCAAAGCTGCAAGTATAGCTCAGACAAGTCGAACACGGGGCTGCGGGACTGTTCGAAAGAGATACCGCGGCCCCGGAACATAATGAGCGAGGAAGGAACATGGATGGGTTTTAGTCAATAAAAGTCTGACACACCCATTCCGCCTAGAGTGGGAGAGGTTATTTGATGATTTCCCACCCTAAAAAAAGGGGTAATGTGGGTTGTACTCATTGCTGACGCTGTTCGGGGGTCATATTATTTTGTTGAAGTACAAAGTTTTGTGGGGGAGCAATAAAGCCAGGTATAAATGGGTTTACTATGTTAGGGATAGGATTATTATTTCCTGGAAATTTTGAAAACTCCTTTGGCTTTGTTTGTGGCGTTGAAGGATTAGTATTAATGTAATTAGCTCTATTATAAGAAAGCCTAGCCTCTTCTTGTCTAGCCGCTTTGATAGCTGCTTTAAAGGTGTCAGGTTTGGCGATTCGATTGAACAACGAGACGTGGAAGCCTAACTGGTTTATATACTGTTCAGTAACCATCAGTCATCGAACAGCTCATGGAGGCGTTTGCCGAAGCTTTCAGTGTCTTCTGCCTTAGACTTACGCACTTGCGTTAGCTCCTGCATTACTTGTATTTCGTGCCGTGGTTCGCCAAAGCGTCTAGTTTACGCGTTTTTTATTGATAACCATGAGTCTAAGTAGCCTTCGTACGCTATTGCGTCTACGGCTGGACCACTGAGCTTACTTTTAATTGAGTGAAAAATGGTAGGTGTAAGCGATCTGCCTCAGAAGTAAACTGTAATAAGTTTTCTACTTCCCTAATATAACAAATAAGTAGTTCAGGATTGCCATCATATCATGTTATTAAATCTGCAATCAGTTTGTACGGTTTGTCGTTGGCATCATAATCCCTGAGCGATATTGTTTTTCTGCCGCTTGACTGCCTAGTGGCGCTTGACCTAAAACAATAGCGGTGTCAAAATAAACACTTTGGAATGTACTCGTGGGATATTTAGCGCTACTTGTTATAATTTAGTGGTTGCCTACTGCGATTTAAGCTTATAGACAGACACACTTAGTTTAACATCATCATCATCATCATCAGCCTATAATGTTCCCACTGCTGGCACACGGCCTCCTCTCAATGAGAGGGAATGGGCTATAATCTACCACGCGGGCCCAGTGCGGATTGGTAGATGTCACATGTCTTCGAATTTTTGGTTCTAGGACATGCCGGTTTCCTCACGATGTTTTCCTTTACCGTTTTGAAAGCAGCGGTGATGAAATAAATTACACAAAGTAATGCGCCTGTCTGGGTTCGAACCCACGACTTACTGTACGTAAGTCGGGGCCGCCACCACTGGGCCACCGCTGCAGTTTAACAGAAAATATACAAATTAGAATAAGGCAGGAAATCGAGCAAGGACACTTGGTAAAGCGATCATTGTGCCGATAGTCGTGTCAGCCCATGGCTTAATTGCCAAGAGCCTCGACCAACACCTGAGGAGGCTCTCGTGAGGCAGCTGGATCAAGGGCTTGATTCAGAAAGCGGTACTCCTGGACACGCCACGTATTGTTAGGAGGTTCCTCTCAGGAGTGTGCTACAATTATTTTGAGACCATCGAGTCCATATTTAAAACATTTCAATTTTTAATGATAGAACACAAAAACATACATAAAATGAAAAGATACACATATTCATTATTTAATGAGAATATAATAATGTATATAAAGGTTGTAAAACACCTCTTCACGAAGCCGAAAGGCACTGTTTTTCCCCGACAGTGTGTTTTTTTTTTGTTTTACATCATACCTGGTAACCTTTTAGTTACGGAGATATGGGGGGTCAAAGTTACAACTTTTTGACTAGATTTTTTATAAATAACAGTTTTTTTTTGAAAGATTTAGACCATTTACACTTCCACGACCCCCGTACTATTCAATCCATCTATCAGCACAATGTTTTAAGTGCATTAGTTCTACCACAAAACATGATTTATAATCTCAAAAAAAAGTCGTTTCCCAGCAATAATTTTTGCGTCAAGTAACTTAGTTTGATGTACAGAATGCTTGGTTAACGGCTTTGTGATGAGGTGGTTTACACCCTGTACATAGTATTGATGTGGATCATTCGCTAAAGCAGAAACCTAAAATTCCATAAAAACATGGGCCTGGCGTGACCGGGCTAGAATTTTGCCGTAAATTAGAGCATTTAGGAAGGATTCACGAGCTTAATTTTACGTCTCCCAGCTATTGCTAAACTGGTAAAATCAGACAATGTTTACATTTTAGGTACTGCAATCTCCATTGAGGGGGATGGAGAGTCTCTCTTATATGACGCAGATGAACTTGCGTGGGTCAGCTCGTCTTTAATATTTCTGACTTCTTTGCATTCTTTCAGGTCATACAAAGAAGAAAATCTGAGCTAAAGGCAAACAATGATGCGAACATGTACGATGACTCGATACCAGGTAAACAATAAAAAAAAAACGAAAATTAAAACATAAAACTTATACCTACTTCCCCACTTCTTCGAGTAGATACAAACCACGACACCGCTAAGACTATACAGAACACATGTCATTTCTTTTAAGGCAAATTCAAACCAGTGTTGGATCAAATGCTGCAATTGGCTGAAGAACAAGACGCTTTCACAGACAGTGACATTAGAGAACACCTGGATACATTTGTGGCCGCAGCTTACGATACAACTTCTTCGGCTTTGACATTCCTTCTGTTACTGTTAGGGTCAGACCCAGATTTGCAAGAACGAATTTTCAACGAGTGAGTAATATTCACAATACTATTACTAACTGTCTGATAAACATTGTCATACAATCTAATTGCTTTCCCACAGCTGGGACACAGGCCTCATCTCTATGGGATGCAATAAACCGTAATCCTCCACGCGCATTACACTTCGGTTAGCTAAACTGGTAACGACGAAAGAGGTTTCTTTTAAATTTCATTACAGATTACAAGATGTGCTTAAACAGAAAGACGATGATTTAACTAAACAAGATCTACCAAAGCTGGTGTACTTAGAGGCGGTGATAAAAGAATCGATCAGAATGTACCCAACCGCTCCAATTGTCGCAAGAAAAATTGACAAAGATATTAACCTGAGTATGTATAATACTGTTACGACCTGTGTATGGGATATATTAATTACTACCGATTAAACAGCAGAATAACTATATTAATTACAAAACAATTTAAACTTAATCACAAATTAAATACACTACGGTTCACTATTCGCTTAGATATCGCACTTCTAGTTCACTACGATTCGCTTCGTTGTGTAGCCAAAACCAGACTGCCTGCTGCGTGTTTGCGCCATGGTTTTATACTGTTAACACAAACAAAAAAGATAATAAACAACTTGAATAAAATAAAAAGTAGGTTCTTTATGTCCTCGACGTATGGTCGAAATTATAATGACAATTCCTGATGTTTTTTTTTTTATAAATAGGTTCGGAATACCTACCGGTATTTAGTTCAGTTTCGGTGTACCTCAAAACAAATAATAACGGGAAGCACTCGAAGTTACAACGCTTACACACTGCAATCACATGCTTTCTCGAATGTTTTCGTGTACGATGTAACAATCCATGTATACTTTTATCACCTTAGTGTTTATACCTTCTTCAGCGTAAAACTAATTAAATTGTCTGTTCTCAGAGAACTGCACGTTGCGAGCTGGTACTACTTGCGCTTTAGGGGTGTATGGTCTCCTCCATCACCCCTTGTGGGGCCCAGATGCTGAGGAGTTCAAACCGGAGCGATGGCTGAACTCTGCCACTTTGCCAGATCACCCGGGCCTCTATGCCGCCTTTGGTGTTGGCAAGCGAAACTGCATAGGTAAACATACCAATACTGTCCACTAAACCCATTTATTGTCCGCAATAACGGATATTAATCAATGGACCAACCGAAAAAAACCACATCTTTTTGGTAAAAGAGATGACAGCCACAATTTTAGTACTAGAAATAGGAACCAATTAATTCAGCCAGGCTTCAGACTCGCTATAAAGAAGTCTTATCTTTCATGGGATATTGTTTGAGATGCTGTAATAAAATTCCACAAAGCATCCTTGAACAAAATAAAACAACGTTTAAAACATGCATGAAAACGCACACTATTTAGGCAAGCAAAATACAAATTGGAAGGTTGTATCGCTGATAAAATGCTTGTTTTAATGCCAGTCTTGATATACAAGGACAGGGGCGCATAACTGGATAGCACTAATAAATTGTTTTGTTGGAGCTACTGAAGATTGTACAACTATCTTTGTATTGTTTAAATTCAATATCTTTTTAATAATTACATAAACTCATGTCCCTAATTCTGTGAGTGCTATGCACTAGAAATTCTATCATTCCCTGGAAACCCACGTCTTTTCTTGACTTGAATGTGCCCTGGTGGTTCAGAGTATGTCATGCTTACTCAAATGTCTCGCTGATTGTGGCGCGTCAGGTCATTTAATTCCTTTCAAAATGGTTGAGTTGAATGGTGCTGATACATGCGTCATGTTCGAAACGGGCGCTGTCAGTTGAGACTGGTCAGTTCTTGGTTGCCACGGCTTATTTGAATTGTTTTTTTTTTTTTTTTTTTTATAATGCGCGCTTTTAACGTGCACATCGTGCTACACCATCTTGTTCTCACATAATGTCAATATGAATGATGGAACCAAGGTTTTATAAAAGTATTTTTTATTTAAAAGAGGGTCCATTAAGTTTCTTGCCCGTTCATCTCTATTGAGAATGGGCAACTACAGTACTTTCACAGATTTTATGTCTTGTGACTAGGACTGTAACTACATTTAATTCTCATCTTTGTTTCGAATTCAAAAGTTCCTGTAACTGGCCTACTTGAATTCTTTCTAAATTATATTCTTCTTATTATTATTATTCTTTGTATTCTTTGATTTTCATTTTCATGTAGTAGTTTCAAATTATAAATTTTAAATCGTATTTGTGCATTCAGGTCCCATTGTCAAACTCACACTGGCCCGTTTTTTTTTGTATATTGTTAAGCTGCCAGAAAATCCAACGGCAGATATTAGTGTAATTACAACGTACGTTGTATTTATTTTTATTTATTTATTTATTTATTTATTTATTTATGTATTAAAATGTTATTAGCAAAACGAAGAGACATATTAAAAAATTAAAACCAAAATGCAAGAAAGTGGCAATAAAATTAGCTATGGCCGCTGCCAGAGAATTTGCTGATGATACATCCATTAAACTTCCTCGTGTTATTCCTATACTAAAAACTGGTGGAGTTTTGCCTTTGGTTCCGATTTTTGCGGAATTATCAGCGGTAGGGGCTTTAGCAGGTGGTGCAGCTGGTATTGCTAAAACCATTAATGAATTCAAGATGGCTAAAAAGTTATGGACTGAATCGAAGAGACACAATGAAAAGATGGAAGCTCTCTGTATCGGAAAAGGACTACACCTTAAACCACATAAAGATGGGCTCGGAATTTTTGTATCAAAAGAAAAAAAAAACTCAGATATCGGCTACCCAAACGAGCGTTGACTAATTTAGACATTTTGAAGTATGGAAATAACATTCCCTATTTCAGAGGTGTCTTTATGAGAGATAAGCTCCCTAAACACCCTTTTAAAAAAGAATGTGGAGTTATAAATTTGGATAGCTCGCCCGGAACAACAAAACAATAACATCCGTGCAGACATAGTTATTCAACCAAGTTTTAATTTTCGTTTAACATACTTTCTTTTTATATAATAAATCAAATTAACACAAAACAATAATAGAAAAGAAACACAATAAACAATATCATCCCTAAAATTAAGTTTACGGTTGGTAATAATTTTTATTTTGACTATACCTTATTAAATGCAAGGTGGTTACTCAATCTTAAAACTACAATAATCGACACCCTGTTCCCGATACCAGTAGGCTACGTTTTTTTTTTTAAATAAAAATGTTTAAAATTTGAAAAAAATAAATGAAGGAAATACACAAATATTTGGTCATCGCGCCTCCTGCGTCAATAACAGGCGTCGCATTGAGATGCGACGCCTGTTATTGACTCGAATACTTTCTTGAGAGAAAGTATTCGAGTTGACCCATAACAAATTGACAACAAAACAATAATACCCGTGCATAACTACTTCACCAAGTCTTAACTCTCGTTAATAATAAAATTAGACAAACATTTTGAAATGATTCAACAAATCAAAATAAACAAAAAGAAAACAATTATTAAAAAACAATAAACAAAATCAACCGTCATCGTCATTCATCATGTCAGCCGAAAGACGTCAACTGCTGGACATAGGCCTCCCCCAAGTGTCGCCACATTGACCGGTCCCATGTGACTCGCATCCAACGGATTCCCGAAACCTTCACCAGGTCTCAAATCAACCGTCGTTAAATAATAATTATTTTTACTATTCTTTATTATATACAAGGTTATCACAATAATCACTCACTGACTACTCAAGCTTAAAATATTAAAATAATACTTGATACCCTGTTCCCGATACAGGGGGCTACAACTTTTTATATTTTTTAATATCTTTTTTTAAATCATAATGAGAATCATAATGAATATTTGTGAGAAAATAAATACACTAATATTTAGTCATCGCGCCTCCTGCATCAATGACGGCGTCGCATCTTGTTTTTAAAGACTGGATCAGCACTTCACACAAGTTGGAACCCCTTACAGACTCCCAAACTTCGTCAGAATGAGCAGGAAGTTCCATTTCTGTTCTTTCCCGTCGGTGATCCCATCTCTGGACCTTTATACCCGACAAATTCTCGATGGGGTACAGGTCAGGAGATCGTGATGGCCAGCGCAATGTTTTTATTTCTGGTTGTTGGTTTAACCTTGTCTGCACAATGCGTTCTTGATGTATAGGACAATTGTCCTGTATAAAAATAAATTCGTGGAGCTCTGCTCTCGGATATACTACGCGCACTGCAGGCACCATCACGGTTACCAATATTTCGCGGTAAGCTGCGCCATTTGCTCTCCCTGAGATATGGACAAGCTCTCCGGGACCTCCAGCACCACATATTAGAGCATACCCTTCCAGAATCATTATTTGGTATTACATTTCTGGGTTCGTATCGTGTATTCTTCACGCGCCATAAATGTTGACGCCCATGTTGGCTCGACCTAAAACACTTCTAATCTGCAAAGATGGCGGTTGAGAAGTCCATATCTCTATAGTCTCTTGCGAACCTTACTCTTGCCGCTTTTTGTTGCTCGGTGAGCACGATTTTCTTTGCTGGCTTCCTGTGGTGAAGCCCCGCTCTATGTAAAGCACGGCGAACTGTGCGCAGTGACACGTCGTACTCCTCGGCGAACACTCTTGTCGGCGTGAACGCGTTCTCTTGCTGGTAGGTGTTTACCATACGTTGATATAAGATGGAGGATATAAGATATGGACGTGGTACCCGCGGTCTATCCTCTAAGACACCCTCTTCTTCATAGCGTCTGATTCACAGCCGGACAGTGTTTCTCTACAAACAATAAAAAAACCTCATAAGTCACATTTTTTTTAACTGAATCAGAACGAAATTACTACTTTGCCCTATATTTACACCTAATTAATTCTCAATGCTGTTATTTATGTGTAGATAACAAAACTTGACGACTTGACTTGAGCCTGATTTTATTGGCGTATTAAAGATAATAAATAACAAAGCATGTTTTTACTTCGGCATGCAATTTGAATCAAACAAAATAGTTAATCGAGATTTCAAGAAAAACATGCGGTCGCCAGCCCTTTGTTTGCATTTTTAACCATAAACTTAATAATACGCTTTGTTATCACTTTTTAAACTTAGTCGGCAAAGGATTAAAATTCTTTGATGCCTTCTGTTGTTTCTAATGCTTTGTTATACTGAGGTAGGATTTTGGGTTTGTCTAAATATTATTATATCGTTTTGCATTCAAACTAATATGAAGCTCGTTCGATATTCAAGATACAAAGAGATAACGTTTCTATTGACATTGAAAAACCGACTTTTCATACGATTTGTTTATTAGGTCTCGCTAGTCGTGTCCTGGGGCCTGTAATGGCTGCTTTAACAGAATCGTAATAGGATAAAAATATGAATTACACTACAATTCGTGAAATGGTCACAAAGTGACAATTCATAAAATAAACTGTGACCATTTCAAGATTTTTTTTATTGTGGTTTATATTAGTATCCGATAATGATACTGCTAAAGCGGTCATTTAGTCATGAACACAAAATCATCTATACCTACATTAGCTACGTATAACAACGACTCGGGAGGCGGGTTGAGCGCTCTCACGAACGAATGATTGTTCGACCCATACGCTAGAAAATGATTGGCATCGAAAGTGATAAACAAAATTATTAAAGGGACTGCAGGAGCGTGGTGGTTCAAACTTCGTTTGAAATACTGTTAGAATAATGTTCTAATTAGCTTACAATACAAAGTGGCTGTTACGTCAGTCACTGACGGACCGAATAGTGCGAAATCAGCACAGATCGAATGGTTTCGATCGATTTACAAAAAGTCTATTGTTTGGACTAAAAAAATAAAACACTCTGATGCTAATATGTTGCTTGTAGTATTATTTGCCAGAAAATCAGAATGATCCAATGTATTTAGTACGGTTTATATTCGTTAATAGAATTTTTAGTGATAAGTTCGTGATTTTTTTTATATCTCTCGAGTAAAATTAATTGTATTAGGTTTTCAAAACACTATCATACTAGCATGTATCCTTTTTCTAGTTTTGTTTATTGCAGTGACTCATCATACTTTCAGGCATTAAAAAACTCGCGTTTGGCACCTGTAGTACTAATAAAACACTTAAATACGATACATAGTGGCAAAGTTTTTTCCTTCAAACCAACAACAGAAATAAAGATAGATAGTGCGTGTGTTAGCGAGAAAACGGAGAATAAAGAAGTGTTAGAGTTCGCGCAGTAATAATTGTTTTATCAAATTTAAAAATTGAATATTTTTTCTGCTTGTTTCTAATTTAATTATATTTATGAATCAATACTTATACCCTACTCTTGTCACATGAAAATTAAAAGTTTCTAATTATTTACATATGATAACAGTTGCATGATACACTTTGCATTGTTTATAGAGTTTTATTGATAAATTAAGTTAATTAAAAATTACAAAATGTATCTTATCAACAAATAAAATAGGTGGTGGGCTACTATTTTTTAAATGTTTTTCATAGTGTTTTATACAATAGAATGTTTAAAAATGTAACATAATATGTATAGTAAATAAAAGGAAAATTGAAATAATTTACTACTTACGCTTATATGCAGCTGCTCAGCGATTTGGCTGATGTTAAATCCTTGTCCATGCAAAATTATAATTTCATTTCGGTCTTCTTGTATGCGATTTCTGGAAGACATTATGCACAAAATGTTCCAGCAGAGGTTCTCAGGAGTCCAATATTATCGCACAGGTTAACGTTTAGGCAATCCAAGGTCAGGTAAGCTGAGCAATGGTCAATGTTCAAAAGGTCCGTAAGCGCCAAAGTTCGTCCGTAAAATTCGCAAAAGGTGTACAGAGGATACGCCACTAAGCTGCGCAGTGCAGATTGCAACTAATTACGTTGACGATTCTCTAATTTAGGCCTAAACTTCGAGGGGGCGTGGTTTGGCGCCTACGCATGATGTATGCGAAAAAATTTTTAACTGGGCAGGCGGAAAAGACCGCCACTGCACCAGCCCCTACTGCTCCGTCTCATAAATTATCCTGTATTTGCAATAGTGACGTCTCTGTGAAGTAGTATACAGGGAAGAATAAAAAAAAAAGTATAGTAGAAAATAACAAATGTACTTTTACAGGTAAATTGTACAGCATGATGGTGATAAAGGTGGCGTTGGCGCATATTGTACGGCGATACCATGTAACCGGCGACATCAACAAACTAGTGTGTGAATTTGATATTACTTTAAAACCAGTAGAAGGACATCATATTAGTTTATCACAAAGGGCTTAAATGTGTATAATGAAGGTAGCCAAGGTTACGGTGATTCTCACCCAACGCCGCTTATTTTGTGAAACTAAAGTATGTACGGGCTTGTACCGCTGCCCTTGATACAAGTTATTTTGTAACTTAGTAAGGGTGCCGGTTGCAACACCTACCTATTTTGTTAACTAGCAATAACTCAAGTGCTCATAAAATGTTACTATTTTATTTTGTGTTAACATTGTTATTTGAAATAAAAATTATTATTATTCCCTTTATTCATTTTTTCACAAACTTTTTACATTTTTAAATATTAACTTAAGAAAATTTATAAAAAAACATTTAAAAATATAAAAAAATTGTAGCCCGCCGGTATCGGGAACAGGGTCCAAGCTACCGGCGGTCAGGGCTCCAGAGAGAGGAACCTCCTAACAATACGAGCCGTGTCAAGGAGTACCACTTTCTGAATCAAGCCCTTGATCCAGCTGCCTAACGAGAGCCTCCTCAGGTATTGGTCGAGGCTCTTGGCAATTAAGCCATGGGCTGACACGACTATCGGCACAATGATCGCTGAGTCCACTTCCCACATGTCGACAACCTCGCGAGCCAAGTCAAGATACTTGATTTGTTTATCTTTCTCGGCTTTCACGAGGTTCTCATCATGCGGGACCGTTATGTCAACAATCATTGCGCGCCGCTCTGATCGATCCATCACCACTATATCAGGTCTATTAGCTATAACAGTCCTGTCAGTGATGATGGATTGATCCCAGTACAGTGCGATACTGCCATTATCGAGAACTGGGTCGGGCACATACCTATAGCAGGGCACTTCCGATTCCACAAGATTATATTTTAGAGCAAGTTGCTGATGGATAATCCTGGCTACAAGGTTGTGTCTATGCAAGTACTCTCCGTTAGCTAGACGAGAACACCCGGAGATAATGTGACGGATTGATTCGCCTGGACGGTGGCATGCCCGACATATGTCAACCGTACCGTCCTTCACAATAAATCTCCGGTAGTTATTCGTCATCATAACTTCATCCATAATTGCACAGACAAAACCTTCGGTTTCTCCGAAGGGGTCCCCGGATCGTAGCCAGGACACGGACGGTAGAAAATCTACAGGTTTGCGCCAGTTCTCTTTAGCCAAGGAGAGCGGGGTAAGGCCCTTGTCCATCGCGACCACATCTCGATGCATCCCCACGTTAGCTTCTAGGAAATATTCCCTGAGACTGCATATCTCACGATTGTGGAGGGTCTTAGCGTTTAAAAAGCCTCGACCCCCACACTTCCGCGGGATATACAGTCTCATTACCGAAGAACGCGGGTGATGCATTCGATATGCCGTCAACAATTTACGGACCTTCGTATCCAGGACGTCTAGTTCCGTTTGAGTCCATTTGAGTATGCCGAAAGAGTACATCAAAACCGGCATGACCCAACCGTTGAAGACACGCACCTTATTTCCGCCTGATAAAAGACTATTAAATACTTTTTATTTATTATTATTATTATTATGTCGTTTATTTACTATTCTACTTATGGAATTACATTTTTAAGTATTTCTTAAAAAAAAAGGATACAAAAAAACACTTAAAAATATAAAAAATAGAGTTCCGCCGGTGTCAGGAGCAGGGTCCAAGCCACCGGTGGTTAGGGCTGCAGAGACAGGAACCTCCTCACAATGCGAGCCGTATCGAGGAGTACTGCCTTCTGAATCAGGCTCTTGATCCAACCGCCTAATGAGAGCTTCGAAAGATGGTCGTCTAGGCTCTTGGCTATCAGCCCGTTGGCCGTCACGACAATCGGCACAATGATAACCGAGTCCATATTCCACATGTCGCGATCCTCGTGCGCCAAGTCGAGATATTTTATTTGTTTCTCTTTCTCAGCTTTCACGAGGTTCTCATCATGCGGAATGGTAACATCGATTATCATTACGCGGCGCGCTGATCGGTCTATCACCACTATGTCAGGCTTATTGGCGACAATAGTCCTGTCAGTAATGATAGACTGATCCCAGTACAACGTGACATGGTCTTTCACGAGACCTGGGTCGGGCACATACTTGTAGTACGATACTTCCGATTCCACAAGATTATATTTCAAGGCAAGTTGCTGGTGAATAATCCTGGCTACTTGATTGTGTCTGTGCAAGTACTCGCCGTTAGCTAGACGAGAACAACCAGAAATAATATATCTGATGGACTCACCCGGTAGGTGGCATGCCCGACACACGTCAACCGTCCCGTCCTTCATAATATATTTCCGGTAGTTGTTCGTCAACAAAACTTCGTCCATAATCGCACCAACAAAACCTTCAGTTTCCCCAAAGAGGTCGCCAAAACGTAGCCAGGACACGGACGCTAGAAAATCTACATCGGGCCCATGAAGAGCCCGGTAAAAGCGCCCGTGAAGCTCCTTGCCCTGACATTCTTTCTTACTTACGGTCATCAGTAGTAAGTACCACAGATTTGCGCCAGTTCTCTTTAGCCATGGACAACGGGGTGAGTCCCTTGTCTACTATGACCACATCGTGATGCATACCCACCTCGACTTTCATAAAATATTCTCTGAGGCTGCACACCTCGCGGTTGTGAAGGGTCTTCGCATTTAAAAAGCCTCGACCCCCGCACTTCCGCGGGATGTACAGTCTCATCACCGATGATCGTGGGTGATGCATCCGGTTTTCGGTCAACAGTGTACGGACTCTTCTATCCAGAGCGTCGAGCTCGGTCTGAGTCCATTTGAGTATGCCGAAAGAGTACATTAAAACCGGCATGACCCAACCGTTGAAGGCGCGCACCTTGTTCCCACCTGAAAGAAGGCTATTTAATACCTTCTTTAGGCGACCGAAGAAGCGCTCCCTCAACGATTGCTTCATGTCAGTTACGTTAATGCCTAACGCTTCCGACATACCCAAATATTTATAGTTCTCGGATGAGGAAAGGGATCTTAGGTGTATGGAATCCGAGAGCTGAAGTCCCTCGGATTCCACAATCTCCCTCGCTTTACATACATGACTGCACATTTGTCCAAACCAAATTCCATCCTGATGGCGCTACTAAAAGTTTCGGTTACTTTCAGTAGCTCCATCAGTTGCAATTTGTTGGGGGCAAAGAGTTTCAGATCATCCATGTAAAGCAGGTGAGATATGACCTGACCATCGTTCCTCAACCGGTGTACTTAGAGGATTCAGGGCTAAACAGAACCAAAGTGGACTCAGACTGTCACCCTGGAATATTCCCCGTTTAATCCATACAGGTTCATCGTTCCCCTGGATCTGTCGACATCCTGGATATCGAAGGACCGTCCTCCATTGCCCCATACATGACTCAAGGAAGGCGCGTAGAGTTGCATCTATCTTGTACAACTCCAGCACCCTCATGAGCCATGAATGTGACACAGAGTCGTAGGCCTTCTTGTAATCTATCCAGCATGTTGACAGATCCTTGCGGGATCGACGGACCTGTTGGCTAATGGCCATGTCGATGAGGAGTAGCTCCTTAGTCCCACGGGACCCATTCCTACATCCATTTTGAGAGGCAGACATGATAGAGTTTTTGTCAATATGTGTATTAATTTTCACTCTCAAAATGGATGTAAGAAGTTTATAAACCGTCGACAAACACGTGATTGGTCTATAATTCTTGGGTTCCGCGGGGCTACCTGACTTATAGAGTAGGTGGGTAACGCCTGTTGTTAAAAACTGCGGTAGGGACCCAGACTCTAAGGATGACTGGAATTGGGATGCCAGGCAAGTGTGCGAACTTCTGAGCCATTTGACCCAGAAGTTGTGCAGTCCGTCCGGCCCCGGTGACTTCCAGTTTGGTAACGAACGAACTGCTTTGGCTATATCTATTGGTGTAATAACAATTGGCTCCATTTCTGGAATAGGTTCACACACTCGCTCGACATCACGCATCCAGTCAGCCTCAGTATGACAAACGGGTGCCGACCATATGCTGCGCCAGAAAGAACTCGTGGCGGCATCATCTGGGTGGCACACGTCTGTCACATTTTGCTCAGGTCGCTCCCAAGCTCTGTATACCCACCTCTCATCGCTCCGGAACATGCGATTCTGCGAGTACCGATCAACCAGCCGCTTATACCGCCGAATACGGTTCGCCCATGCATAAACTTTCTGCTTCAGGAAGTCGATGCGCTCTGTGACACGGGACATGTATTCTTGAGGACTGATTTCAGTCCCCGAGAATGCCCGCCTCACAAAGCGCATCACTCGTGGTCGTGTATTCCCCTCCCTGAAGCAGTATAGTTTGCCGATGAGTACCCTGGCCCCGTCGATACGTCGCTCAATCCTGCGCTGCCAGGCTGGTACGGCTGGTTTTGGTCGAGTAACTACGTCACAATTTGGGAACTTGACATTAGCTACTCGACATGCCGCAACAGCCCCACAGCACAGAATTGAATGTGTATCAACGAGGTCCTCTCTACTCTCGAATATATTCTTGAGTTGCGAGTCCAAGGCACACACCAACGCCCTATTTTTCTTATGCATGGGTAACCGTGGTAATCGGGGCCTAAGTTCGGTAGGGGTTGACCGATATTCACGAAGCGCATCCTCCAGAGCGCTCCTCAATCGGTCGTTGCACTGGCTACTTACCGTGGCACCTATATCATCCTCCTCTACAACAACAGGGTTCGACCGCGGTAAGGTTGCATTAATAACTGACACTTGCACCGCGGTTTGTGTCGTAGTCTGGATGATAGGGTTGCTGAGTTCTTCTGAGCGCAGCCTATCAAGCGCGGCATCATCCAACCTGTGATTTCGTTGAATGACTCGCACCTGATCCGACAGTCGTTGGGCCGAGACATTGACGGTTGGTTCCAGATCCTGAAACAGAGACAGCATCCTATCACGGTGCGCAGTGAGATTAGTTCCTCCCTCTGTAGACCTGTAGTATGCGCGCATGACGTTCTCGTTCATGGACTGAGTCCATCTCATGCGCTGCACACAACCACCGGTAGCGGGGACCCGGCTCGGGGCCTGTTGGACCCGGCTCGGGGCCTGTTGGCCCCTAAGTCCCAAGCTCTTCGGTGGCCGGCCTCTCCCCGCACGACGCACAGGTGTTGGCGACGTTGGCGGAGAGAAATATTCGTCACTCGCCACGGCTGGTGTCACAAAACTCACGATGAGGCTGGGTTCAGGCGGCGGCGAGGCGGAGCTGAGCGACGGGTCCGTAGGTGGTAGGTAGGTGGAGGTGGTATTATTATTATTTAAAAAAAAAACCGGTCAGGGTGACTTAAAATAAGTAACTGAACATATTAAAACCATTTTTAAAATTCGTGTTTGTTTGTTTGTTTGTTTGTTTGATTGACCGCGCATCACGTAAAAACTGCTGGACGGGTTTTAATGAAAACTTCACTAATCTATTTAAATAAACTCAGAATAACGTTTAGGCTATAGAAATTATGGAAAATTTTGGAAAAAGGGGTTGAAAAGGGGGGGTAAAGTTTGTATGAAAAAAACATTTTAGATTGTTCTAGATTCATGAAACTCAGAATAAATACTTATTATTAAAAATAAAGAAATACCTGTTTCAGCATTTTTTTTAAAAAAGAGGGTTTTTGTGTTTAAAATGGGTGCTAATTAAACAGGCTTCTTTTTATTATCATTACTAGCTGACCCGCGCATCTTCGTTTGCGTCACATAAGAGAAAGAGAGGGTAACAGAGAGTGGGTCGTAAGCACCTATAGAACAGTTATCAAAGAGCACATCACACACATCCTTCCGCATAATGAAAATGCGCGCCCGGCAGAGTTGGGCAAATTGTAATCAGATTAATGATTAAGGATTACGATTACATTTTGTAATCATCAATCAAGATTACAGATTACGGAAATTAATCAAGAAAGTAATCATACCGGTGATTAATGATTATTAGTTTGTAATCGTAATTTTGATTACTTTTTTGATTGATGCATACTAACTACATTTAGGAATTCGAAAAATAAAATCATGAGATGAGTTACAAAAATTGATGTAGAATTATTAAAACCACAAATTTTAACTAGTTTTGGCCGACATAATGTACAAATTGCCACTTTCTTTTTGCTCGTAGACTCCGATTCTGAATACGTAAAAAAAATTCCATCAAGAATGCATGGTAATGTCTCAAGTTGTTCATGGTGCACGGTTTCAGATTCTGAATTAGTAGATAAAGACGAAAAAGAATTTGACGCCATTTTACAATAGATACTGATTTTACAATAATAATGTTTAAACACCAAAACACATAGGCCAATACGTCACGGTTTAGACTCGTGAATCAATTTACGTTTATATCCTTGCGCACTATTATACAGACTGACTGCTTGCGCTATGGCAAGAAGCGGGGCGCAGGCGGCGGACGATTGGCTTACCGGCCGCACCCCGTACCCCACCAAACTCCCGCACCCCGCGTGCCGTATCTTCGAAATGCAATTGAGCACGCAGAAATTCTTTTTCGAATATACTTAAGGATTTAAATAACGAAAACGTCCATGACATCCAAATTGGATCAGAAGTTTTTAGAAAAACGCAGACTTACAAGGTACATACTGATTGAATATAGAACCGCATTTATTAAAAATATGCTTAAAAAATTAATCAAATCTACCCATGTAATTAAGATTACTGACTATTGTAATCAAAACTAATGATTACAAATGTAATCATGATTGAAAGTAATCAAGATTAAAAGTAATCATGATTGATGTATTCATGATTACTTTCAATCAGATTATTAATCCGATTACAAAAGTAGTTGATAACGCCCAACTCTGGCGCCCGGTACATGATCATTATTTTGCTGCGGAATTACTTAAAACGGTGCATCTCCTAAGATATACATTGAAGTCAATTTACGTACCCAAGGGCAATTTGTTCAAAATCAAATACTTGTGATTAACAACGTACTTACAAAAACAGCTTTAAAGACTTCTATTGACAGCTTTACATCTTCATACTTAGACACTCGATGACAGTCATACTCCAGCTAGGTCTGCAGTTCTCATCAAGGTGCATTAAATGAGCCGCAACACGATATAGCTGCTGTAAACCGTTGCAGACCTCTTACAACTGCTTACCATTTAAAATTTCAAACTCTACGTCCCTACGCTATGACGCCGTGTCTTAAAGTGCACAACCTCTTCAAAGCTTAGAAACCTTCAAATGGGGTATTAATATTTTTCACTTCTCATGCTCTAAAAGTACGCCATTATAGCCCTACGAAGCGGGATTAAAGTGACCGTTTATTCCCTAGGGAGTAAAAACTAATTTCAAAATGGAACGATCTTTTACTCTGAAACATGGTCACAAAAGAGTAACTTGTCCAAGGTTTTATTTAAATTTCGAATTGGCTTGCAAATAGAAAGCGGTATATTGAAAAAAAAAACAAATGAACTCTTCAACGCGGGAAAATTTATGGTTGTCTGTGTGCATCGTTGATTTTGAAAAAGTATGTGGAATACCTCTGTTGCTAGCCGCTGCAGTAATGTAGGTACTATAATTATCTGTGGAGTATGGATCATCTTCATTGCGAGAATGTTGAGAGTTTGTGTTGTGTTTTAAATTTTTAATCTGAGACTGACCTGATAGAAGAAAATCTGACTGCTCAGTTCAGAAGTTTAGTCGAGTGTAATGTTTTTCGGTTTTAAATGACTATTTTTCTCGCACTCGAAGTGAAAAGTACAGTTTGCACCTCGAGACTAAACGCCAATTTAATATACCCTCGCTTTCCTTGCCTCCCTCGCAAGCTCGGGAGTCAAACCACCTCGGGTATATAATGGCTTCGTTTAGTCCCTCGTTATAAAAAATACTATTACGGTGACTTTCGAGACATTCCAATTTTAAAGAGTATTAGCAATTTTGCACCAAATTTTTATGTGAGTTCAACCTTTTTGGAATAAAATCGGATTGGGTTTTGAATGTATCAAAATAACTTGTAGTTCTTAGCAAAATCTCGAAGGAGTATTGATATCAAATTCGAAACAAATCACCGCCAAAATAACTTTCTACCACCTTTTTAACCCCGTTAGGGGATGAATTTCAATGCAATATGAAACGCGTCCATCAATATTCTGTTAATGTTGTTGATTGCAAAGTTTGAAGTAGATTGGACCAAGGAATCACATTTTCCCATACAATCTTTGCCCCCCCGCTTTTCACCCCCTTAGGGGTATAATTTCAAATTTCGTTTACCGTTTCCACCCTGTATTACCAACTACTTATATCGAGGAAAGCCGATTTTCTTGAATTCCGCTATTTTGGGCGAATTCACTTCAAAAATCAAATTTCAAGAAAATTGAGAAATGACATTTACCTGTATTAGATTTGAAGTATTTATAGCTACTTTTAAAGGTTTCCACTTCAATGGATTTTATTGTATAGGTGTATGAAGTTAATTAATTTTAAACACAAAACCTCTTTTTTTACGTCTCTGGATGTTTTTTTTTTTAAATGCTGAAACAGGTATTTCTTTATTTTTAATAATAAGTATTTACTCTGAGTTTCATGAATCTAGAACAATCTAAAATGTTTTTTTCATACAAACTTTACCCCCCCTTTTCACCCCCTTTTACCAAAATTTTCCATAATTTCTATAGCCTAAGTGTTATTCTGAGTTTATTTAAATAGATAAGTGAAGTTTTCATCAAAATCCGTCTAGCAGTTTTTACGTGATGCGCGGTCAAACAAACAAACAAACAAAAACGAATTTTAAAAATGGTTTTAATATGTTCAGTTACTTATTTTAAGTCACCCTGATTGGTTTTTTTTTTAAATCTTCAATGTACAGATTTTTTGGTCTCAACGATTTTATTATATGTATAGAAGATTTGCCTCCAAAAATGTACGTTGCCTTCTAAATTACTAAGTCAGCCACAATTAACGAGCATCTAAATAATACTATCTTAGCCACTAGTTATCTTCTATGTAAACCACTCTAAATATGATGGTTATTTTTAGCATCTAAATTTGTATTATGCATTCTAACAGTAAACTTTTAAAATACTATTAAATGACATCAAAACTTATATTTATTTAGCTTCTATTTTTGTAACTCTGTACGTTTAAATGTAACTCATCCCATATTAATTGATCGTCAAAAGTTTGCTAAAAATGTCATCAAATAGTACTTATATTGGCCACTTTATATATATGTCACCGTAAAATTGTCAAACACGTTATATTGTAATCTCTCTAGAGATATTGTAAACTCTTGAATGATTGTCTAATGAACATACTGCTTACAATAAAGCGCATTATTTTTCGTGAAATGCATGCGATGGTAGTCAACTCACGCGGTGTTGAGGGAAGGAGGGGTCCCCCTTGCCTAGTGGTACCACTCTCATGAAAAGATACTGTACCATTCCTGAGAAATATCGATTAATATAACCTAACCTTAAAACACTTTATATTCCCCTAAAAAGCATAGTCGACGGGGCCCCTATTTCCGAGTGCAGGGTTTAAAGGAACCTAACTAACCTAACGGGGGGGTGCCCCAAGTCCCGATTATGGGGGCAGAGATACTTCTGTATATTTAGTTGACAATAATTCGAGAGTTTACAATCTCGCTAGGGAATAACGTGATCAACTCAACTCGTCGTTACATGAATCGAATGGCGCTCTCTGATTGGCGCAAATGACCGGTCGCTGTCATCTCGCGCACTCGCGCCAAATCATGCAGTAGCTATTTTGACGATAAAAGAATATGATGTATTATTTTACATGCTAAGTTATAATAAATTATGCTTTCTGTGGAAGCTTGAAATATATTTTTTGAGGACATTGCGTTAACGTAAAATGGCAACGAGATGTAAAATCCGTGGCTGAGTTAGTAAATTAAGTGGCTATGTATAAATAAGAAGGACAAGTCACAATAATTGATGATTTTACTTGACGCTTTCTATAGAATATTTAGTTGGCGTTGTAAAAAAGACGAATTAGTTTATTAGAGGCTATGTCATTTTCGCGTTGCTTAGTTATAAAATTAGAAGTTTATTCACGTGTCCAATACATAATTTTGTGGCTAGACTTATTATTTCCCGTTTAAAATTAATTAACTTCATACACCTATAGAATAAAATCCTTGAATCCTCCTAAAATCCGTGGAAACCTTTAAAAGATGCTGTAAATACTTTAAATCTAATACAGGTAAATGGAATTTCTCAATTTTCTTGAAATTTGATTTTTGAAGTGAATACGCCCAAAATAGCGGAACTCAAGAAAATCGGCTTTCCTCGGTATAAGTAGGTAGTTGGTCATACAGGGTGGAAACAGTAAACAGGGCAGTAAGGGGAGCTGCAGCTGCTACACAGAAATGGTCTTAGTTAACAATCCGTATTTTTTTTAACAAGATTTAATTAAAAAATAAAGTACAGTTAGCAAGAAAATTGCCATTTTACATAAAACAATTTTTTTTTATGCCACTGATCTTCATTCCGACACTAATTAAGAAGTTCTTCCAAACCAACCCAGGTTAGAGTACTCAAAAAGTCAGAAATTGCAAAAAAAATACTTTCAGCGGGGCAGTGTAGGGTAAATAGTTAGGCAGAAAATTGCTATTTACACAAAACATTTTTTTTATGCCAATTTTTATGTTTTATTTTACATAACACATAAAGCCGGAAAAGTAACAAATACATTACAAACGAGTACAAATCCTACTATCTACAAATAAAAAATGCTTTGTCCTGAAGGACTGTCTGATGGATCAACGCACAGCCTAAACCGCAGATTGTAAAACCTGAAACTTGGAGGGTGTATTTTCTGTATAACGTAGGCATACGATAAGAAAGAAATTTGAAATTATACCCCTAAGGGGGAAAGGGGGGGGGGCAAAGATTGTGTGGGAAAATGTGATTGCTTGTTCCAATCTACTTCAAACTTTGCAATCAACAATATTAAAAGAATTGATGGACGCGTTTCATATTGCATTGAAATTCATCCCCTAACGGGGTTAAAAAGGGGTAGAAAGCTATTTTGGCGGTGATTTGTTTCGAATTTGATATCAATACTCCTTCGAGATTTTGATATAAACTACAAGTTATTTTGATACATGTTTCAAAACCCAATCCGATTTTATTCCAAAAAGGTTGAACTCAAATAAAAATTTGGTGCAAAATTGCAAATATTTTTTAAAATTGCAATGTCTCGAAAGTAACCGTAAAATATTAATACCGCATTTGAAGGTTTCTAAGCTTTGAAGAGGTTGTGCACTATAAGACACGGCGTCATAGCGTAGGGACGTAGACTTTGAAATTTTAAATGGTAAGCAGTTGTAAGAGGTCCGCAACGGTTTACAGCAGCTATATCGTGTTGCGGCTCATTTAATGCACCTTGATGAGAACTGCAGACCTAGCTGGAGTATGACTGTCATCGAGTGTCTAAGTATGAAGATGTAAAGCTGTCAATAGAAGTCTTTAAAGCTGTTTTTGTAAACATGGTAATTTATTCTTATTCAAATAAATAGGTACGTTGTTAATCACAAGTATTTGATTTTTTGCCCTTGGGTACGTAAATTGACTTCAATGTATATCTTAGGAGATGCACCGTTTTAAGTAATTCCGCAGCAAAATAATGATCATGTACCGGGCGCGCATTTTCATTATGCGGAAGGATGTGTGTGATGTGCTCTTTGATAACTGTTCTATAGGTGCTTACGACCCACTCTCTGTTACCCTCTCTTTCTCTTATGTGACGCAAACGAAGTTGCGCGAATCAGCTAGTATTAAAATAATAACATACTTTTTATACGTCGATGACATCAAAATACTAGTGTGTGAATTTGATATTGCTTTAAAACCAGTAGAAGTATATCAAACTAGTTTATCGCAAAAGGCTTAAATGTGTATTATCAAAGTAGCCAATGTTTACGACGAATCTCACACAACACCGCAACAAAATCTGCTTCGCCGTCTTTGCCTGTCGTCATGAGATTGGACCTAAAAGTAAATATTTTTTGGAAAAATTACAGTACTTTTGCTTGTAGAAGAAAACTTCTTTATTTTAACTTTAATGTTTCCTGTCTCCCCAACTATACAAACACAAATAAATAACATTGAATTAGATACCTATCTGTGTATTATACGAAAACAGCGCAAGTTTTACAAAAAAACAATACTTGTTTTATTTCGCAGAGACGATGCACAGCATCCATCCAAAGTGACCTATTGAGAGAATTCTATGACGTAAAAGTCCGCCTGAATCTGTACAATCACGAGCACCAATATGTTAACACTTTCCTTAATATTATGTAGAGTCGTCCCTACCTGCTGGAAAACCGCTGTTATCACGCCCATACACAAAACTGGTTCCAAAAGTGCGCCAGATAACTACAGGCCTATATCATTCCTCTGTATGTCATCGAAAATCCTGGAAAAACTTGTAAACAGCCGCCTTGTAAGCTTTCTGGAGAAAAATTCTCTACTTTCGGACAGGCAGTTTGGGTTTCGTCGGGGAAAGTCTACTGAGCAGGCTATGAGTCTCCTAACTAGCACTATCTCCACAAACATCTCGAAAGGCCATCGCTCAGCTGGAGTCTTCCTGGACCTCGCCAAGGCCTTTGACACAGTATCAATTCCTATACTACTTAAAAAACTCGCATCCTTTGGTGTCAGAGGCCTTCCCTTGGATTAGTTCAAAAGCTACTTGTCAGATCGTCGTCAGCGTGTGAAAATTGGAGAAACCCTCAGCGACAGCCTCCCGGTTGCCTTTGGGGTGCTTCAGGGAAGTATTTTGGGGCCTACCCTTTTCATTATGTACATGGAAGACATTCTGAGGCTCAACATTGCACAGTCGGAAGTAATCTGCTACGCTGACGACACTGCTATTATTTTTCATGGAGCTACTTGGGAAGAGACTGTGTCTGTGGCTGATAGGGGGATGAGCATTATAACGACGTGGCTGGGAAAAAACCTCCTAACACTTAACAAAAACGAATTTCTTGACCTTTTATGTCAATCGACGTACTAAGCCAAGTATTGATTCAATAAAAGTGCATAACGACAAGTGCAGTGTCTCAACAGCAGCATCCGTCTCTACCTCCGTATGTAAATGCAACGCCATTGTTAGAGTAGAAAACACAAAATACCTGGGCGTCATAATTGACCAGAACCTGAATTACAAAGCACATATTCGTACACTCGCTAAAAAAACTCGGAAATTCATTTACATAGCTAAACTCTTGCGAGCCAGTGCTCCAAAGAACATATGTATTCAGATCTACATCTCTCTGTGCCAGTCTGTCCTCCAATATTGTGTTCAGGTCTGGGGTAGCGCTGAAAAATCGTGCATGCTGGAGCTGGAACGCGCTCAACGAGCCGTCCTCAAGGTGCTCTTGGGAAAGCCACGTCGTTTCTCTACGGACCAACTGTACAGGGAGTCCGGGGTCCTTCGCGTACGCCAATTATATATCCTTGGGTCAGTTCTAAAAATCGTCAAAAACAACAAAATCCGCTCTAGTTGCAGTAGAGGTGGCAGGAAAATAGCGGAAAGAATCCCCCTTCCAAAAGTAAAGACCCTCTTCGCGGCGCGGCATTCGTCATACTTGCCCATAAGAGTGTTTAACGCTGTAAGTAAAAGTCTCAGTTTACCCAACAATTACATAGAAGCCAAAACCAAACTTATGGAATAGTTGTTGAGCCAAACTTACGAGGAAACAGAGGGCCTACTCTGTGGCTCATGTTAACATAATTCTTTTGATGCAATACCATCACTCACTAACACACACCCCCACATAACTCACACTACACTCCCACAAGAACTCACCTTAACTGTTGTTTTTGCAACCATGTGTATTCCTATTTTTAATTTTTCTTTTCTTTTATCAGTTTTTTGTCATTTTGTTTGTAATTTGTAACTAATATTTATCAATTTGTTGTTTTTCATTCTAATTATTCCAAAACCAATTAATTTGTTTGTTTATCTAAAGTTCATGTGTAGCGCTAGCAGAACACTGTATAATAATATCCTCGGGTAATGCATTGTGTTTGGGTCACCAAGATACAGGCTGTGCCTAGTTTGGGACCCGCCGTTAAACCTATCTCAAATTTGTACGACATGTAAATAAATAAATAAAAATAAAATAAAATAAATTGTAGCTATTTTCACGAGAAATAACGATTGCAACTAGGAGATATATTTTTGTTGGCATGAGAAGATAGTTTCCAGTCTAAGTGTCTGTATGCATATGTTCCATTGTTAAATCATTTTAGAGGTAATGTTTTGTATTGTATAACGGATTGGTGTCCGCAACTCCACGTCAAAGCGCGTATTTTGCGTACGGGTGGGAAATTCACTGGATCCACCCTAACTCCCCGAGAAAGGCCAACAGCGGACCGCTGTTGCCGACAATCTTTTTTTTTTTTCGGAATGGCATCTCGCAGTTCAACCTAGAAAGGTTGTCGTCTGCTTAACCGGACTATCCTGTGGGTGCCTTGAGTGTAAGGCCTCCAGCCAGGGCATAAAACTTACAAACTAAGCGACTACACGCTAGGGGCACCCCCTGCGGGGTACGGGCCTCGGCTTAGGGCGTCGCTGGAAGAGGACAGCGAGGGGAGCTGGATCTGAGTGGTGTCATTATTTAGGGACTGGATTTGGACTACAGGCTCAGCCACGCGGGCTGGCACGAGCAAGGGACGGGGAAGGTTTGAATCGGGGCATCGCGACGGGCCTCGACGGCGAGGACGGAATGACGGCTGTTTGCGTCTGTGCTTCTTGAGCGTGCTAGTTTCTTTCCTGCTCTCTTGGAGAAGGGTAATAGCGTCATCGGGTTCGACTAATGCATGCCTTGGGCGGCGGATCTGACTAATTCGCGAGGGTTCGTATCGGGCGGCCGCTGCGATCAGGGGGTTATGGTGTTTGATTGCGGAATCGAAGTAGCGCTTGGAGAGGCGCTTTATAAACTGGGCTATTGTGGGGATTTTTAAATCTAAATGTAAACGATCATTACGAACGTAATAGGGAGCTCCCGTGATTTTACGTAAGAAACGGTTCTGAAGGACCTGCATCTTATAGAGATGTTTAGGCTTGGCGTGAGCATACACGACACAAGCGTAAGTCATAATGGGACGGATCACTGCTGTATAGAGACGTAATTTGCACCTGAGAGACAATTTGCTCTTTTCCGTTATTAAGTAATGAAGTCTACTCATCGCGAAAGAAGCTCGGTCGCGAGCTGCTTTGATATGAGGCCCGAAGGACAGATGGTTATCGAGTATTACTCCTAAATATTTGGCTTGCTTCTCCCAGGGGATAGGCTTGCCGTACATAGTGATCGGAATAGGGGAAGTGACTTTCTTGCGCGGTCTCGAAAAAAGAACGGCCTGACTCTTATCGGGGTTGACCTCGATTCTCCATTTCCTAAACCAAGTGGCTAAGACGTTGGCTGAGGTTTGGAGGGTTTTGGCGATTGCGTTTTTACAGCGACCGGTGTAATAGATAGCCGTGTCGTCCGCGAATAGGGCTAACTGAGCCTTTTTGCTCTTGGGGATGTCACTGGTGTACAACGTGAACGCGAGTGGAGAGATGACGGAGCCCTGAGGGACTCCAGCGCGGACAGGGTGAGGTGAAGAGAGCGATTTTCCTACGCGGTATCGGAAAGTGTGGTTCGACAAAAAGTCGCGCAAGATGAGCACGAGACGGTCCGGCACACCTAGTTGATACAGCTTATATAATAAGCCGTTGTGCCAGACTTTGTCGAAAGCTTTCGCTATGTCGAAGAACAACGCACCCGTTATCGACGAACGCTGGAAACCAGCGCTCAGGTGTTCGACGATGCGGTGGGCTTGTTGAATGCACGAGTGTTCGGTCCTGAAGCCGAACTGTTCGTTGGGAATGAGGCTCTTAGCTTCGGCGAAATCTAAGAGACGCTTATAAATAAGTCTCTCATAGATTTTTCCGAGTACTTTCAGGAGACTGATAGGACGGTAGCTCGAGGGGTTCGCCTTGGGTTTACCGGGTTTGGGAATTCCGATAACAGTGGCCTCTTTCCATACTTGGGGGAAGAAATTGTTACTTAGGTCACCATTGAAGATGGCTGCCAGTAAAACTATGAGTTGACCGGGGAGGAGTTTGAGCACTTTATTGGTGATTCCGTCGGATCCGGGTGCTTTACGCGGTTTAAGTCCTTTAATAATGTCGTACACTTCCTCAGCTGTGACAGGAGGTAGAGGATCATCAGGGTCTTCGAAGGGGGGAAGCGGAGAGTGGGTACCTGGGTTACTTAAATACTTTGCCCTGTATATTGCAACCACTGGGCAGTGCAGAATCACGTGGGCTGCTGCCTTGTCTTCATCCATGCATGCACGACACAGGCTGCTGTCTATGCTAAAGAGGTGTTTATTAAAAGAGCCGTGTCCGGTGATTGCGATACATGTTAATCCCAAGGTTAATGATTCAATAAATTAAAACGACAGTTATCAAATCACTTTTTAGAGTTAAACAGACCTTTATTAATATTTCTCGCGATCAAGGCGAAGGTTGTATTTGGCAATTAGAATATAAATAGAAGTAAACATTACTATGTCATCAGATCAACTTGTGTCGCTACATGAGCAACATGTTGACAGTGGTTTCAGTGATACTACTATGCGTAGTGATTGCTGCGTGGCCGTGGTTGAGACAGCATCCCAACGCGCCCCCTCAGTTACCTGGGGCACTTCCAATCATTGGACATTCACTGCAGGTCATAGGAGATCGAATACGTGAGTAAAAAAATATTATTTCAAGCGAAAACGTTCGCTTTTCTCAACTATATTCCGCGCCTCGAAAAGCTATAACTTTTGGAAACAAAGAATTTCTACCAGCCCCAATTAAATGACTTTAGTGTGTTTAATTTAGTGCTGCAGTTTGTACAGCAAGTAGATGATCACTGCTACAACCATTTTAAATCATTTTCTACAACAACAGTTACAGTAGATGTAGTTGAAACTATTGCAGAAACTACAAAAGCTCAAGCAGACTCTAAACTGGGTCTAGGATCAATGAAGCTATTCACTGAAAAACAGAGAATGGTGCTTTAGTGCAAAGCATTCTAGAAGGTTATAAGGTGCCAGAAACAAAAGTTATTAAAAGGGGTATGGCATTAGAAAAAGAAGTACTCAAGGAGATAGAAAAAGAATTTGGAGCAATTCAACAAACAGGGTTGATTTTAATATCCCCTATCATTGGAGTTTCATCTGATGGGATTTGTATGGACTTTGTTATTGAAATAAAATGCCCTATAAGTGACAAAACAAAGAAAAGTTATGTGAGAGACAGCGAACTGAATGAAAAATATAAAGCCCAGATAATGGTACAAATGCATGCTGCAAAAAAAAATAAAAGGACTGTTTTGTGTCGCTGATCCTAGTTTTGAACAGACAAAACTCCTACACAAGTACTGGGTGGAGTATGATGAAACATATGTGAAAGATTTATTAGATGCTGCTGAAGAATTTTGAAAACAATTTATTTTAAAGACTGTTTTACAAAGTGCAAAATAGAAATCAATATAATATGTATGTCTTTTGTTCATTCTTAATAACACATCGTGTCTTTAATATAATAATAATAATAAATAATAATAAAATTTATTCAAAAAATATAAGGTAAACGTTTACATTTTTTCTTAAATCTATGTCAAGTTCACACTATGTTTTGAGCCTGAACTAGGTAATCCTGTGTTTCAGGCAATTTGAGGTAAAATTAATTGATTTAATAATCACATATGATAATAAGATTATCGGTACTAATATGAAAAGGTATATAGAATAATACTATCTTAACTTAGTTAACTAGTTTAAAAAAACAACAATTCTATGAACAATGTTTACTTTATCACAAGTAATAAATTCTCTGTATCTTCATAGGACATAGTTTGAAGAGCTTCCTTAAGGATTTTCTTGCAATTATTGCCATTTAAAGGATAGATGTTTACTTTTTCATTTAGCCTGTTATAGAGTAGCGGTCCGAGGAACATATAAAACTTGCCCGTGAAAGCATGTTTTGTACTTTTTTGAGGGCAAACTATATCTATCCGTCTTTTTTTAGTAAATTCAGTGCTGTATGGAAGTGCTGCGTGTTGTTTTAGTACAGTGCTCATAATAAATAACTGTCGAACTGTTAGTACTTCGCAAGATTTATACAGGAGGTTAGTGGGGAAAAGGAAGGGGCGGCAAGAAGCCACCTTGAGAATAGCTCTTTGAGCTCTTTCAATGGACAATAACAAAGTTTTATTCGCCCCACCCCATGAGGTAATGCAATAGGTCAGAATTGACTGACAAAGAGCAAAATATACTTGCCTAATTATTTTTGGATCTGTAATAAATCGCAGCTTTTTGAATACGAATATTAGCTTACGAATTCTATTATTAAGAGCTTCCATATGTTGTTTGAAGGAAAGGGTTTCATCTATTATAATACCCAGGTATTTTATTTTATTAGTTTTCTTAATATTAGGACACTTACACTGGCTATCAGCCGGGACTGGGCAACAATGAGCATGCAACTCTGAGGGGATATTGGGTATCTGCTTGCGCATCGAAAACTTAATGTAATTTGTCTTCTCTGCATTTAAAGTTAGTGAGTTTTTAATAATAGTACTATGTAGATTTATCAATCCGCATGCCACAATAACTGCATCATCTGCATGTTGAATTAATTTATTATTTATTACAGAGTGTGGTTTCAAAAATTAAATAGCTTTACACTTCTTATTACCCTCTCAACATGGATACTATAGTATTTTCATGTTTCAGACACTTTATACTTATGAGGAAATATAGTATTTAGACACTATAGGTACTTACACTTTATACATCATTCATATTCATTATCTTTGCATATTTTTATACATCTACGTCGCGCTTTGGCAGTAGTTATTTTAGCTTGCGTTAGATTCGATCTAGAACGATGTTTTAACATTGATTTAGCTGAAATAAAAATTATTTTCTCAATATTTACTTTGTTGACATTACGTCAATTGTCAAGCTGTCAGTTACTTTTCCTCTACTTATAATTTTCTTACTGGTCTAGGCCTATGAAGGTTTCTTTTGATTTATATAATTTAATTTAATTTTATTAATATATTAGCTCAAATAATGTATTTTAGAGATAATTACGATTGTTTACTAAATAACAGTATCTTATCTTACTTTTATAAAATTAATTAGCACGCTCTCAGAATTCTTCGAGGAAGTTTTTACTGAATAATACTGGCTGTTTTAAATACAGGCAACTGACATTTTTGATTTTAAAGTCAAATAATTCTTGGGAGAATTATAGAATTTTATTAAAACAACTGATATGGAAAAACTGCGGATTTTTGGCTATAAAAGGAGACTTTCTGTCACATTCGGCAGTCTGGAACGGGATCTCATACGAGATATATTATATCGTCACTACTGACAGTCAAAAAGTCAACGTACGTGGAAGCTGAACGCCGGTCTGCAAATCTACCTTGCCTGCCCACTGACGAGCCCCAAGCCCTAAAGCAGCTGAACGCCTGTCTCAAGAACTACCTTGCCTGTCCACTGTCGCGCCCCAAGACCTGAAGCCGACGCGGAAGCCGATCGTCGGTCTTCAGTACCCTGCAAGTCGGAAGCTGGTCATCTGTCTCCAGTGAGGGACCTCACAAGTCTACCTTGCCTGTACACCGACGCGTCCCAAGCCCATCAAGTACAGTAAAACTACCTACTATAAGTCCATTCTGAGCAGCATATATGTTTAGGTCTTTTTTAAAATAAACTTATTTGTTTGTGTTACCTATTTTTTATTTTCTGGGATAAGTAACACGACAATTTGGCGCCCCAACGGAAAATCAAAACTAGATATCACTCATTCTTTTCAAAATTCTGAAACAAACTAGCACTAGTATTCCCTTTTGACTCTTATTTGGCTTATTCTCTTTTTATACTCTTTCATCTCATTCTAAACACACTTACACACTTTAACATACGATGCGCGTCATCGAATCATAGCAAGATCTAAAATTGCTATCGGATCCTCTAGAGTCCTCTCTAACACTCAAGTCCTCCTCTTAGACACTTATATCAAACTAAGTATAGTGTCGTGGGCTCTTAACTATTTATCGGCTTTTTAAATAAAAACCCACTAAAGTTTTTATTACTAGAATCATCGGTTTACGATTTTAATTATTTTATTATGTAGGATCCTCTCGTCCTCTCATCTTTAATACTTGAGTGCTTTCTAACACTTGAGTTCTTTACGCTTGAGTCTCTCTCGAGTCCTCTTGAACACTCCTTTTTCACTTGAGTTTTCTTTAACTCTTGAGTCTTTTTCAAAACTCACTCTCTTGAGTTATCGTTTGGACTTTTTCCCTCATTTTCCTCCCTTTAATACAGTTTTATCCTCTTTAACTTTAATTCTTAAATCATGGATAGAATTATTTTCTTTGAACTTCTTAACAAAGCTGAGCTAGAATATGAGATAAAAATAAGATTAGAAGAACCAAAAGATACTGTAATACAGCTTAAAAAACAAATTCTTCAACTCGCACCTCGTAATCCCTCTACAGATATTTTGGACTCGATATTAGAGGTTAAAACTGATTTGGATGAACTTACCACTACCTTAAATTATATCGAATCAAAAATAATATTATTAGAACAAGGTAACAATAGATTAAACAAAAAAATTGAAACCTTTATTAATCATCTTTATTTTCGATTAGAGAGGATTGACATAGACTCAGATCCCTCAGAGATCAATCGTTTATCTCAAATTAAAGAGAGATTTTTCAACTTAGAATCAAAATTTAACTCTTTAATCACTGTTTCTATCAATCCTCAACCTATAACAGTTAACCGTCCCTCTTCGACTCCTAATACTCCCAATGAGACTATGTTCCATACTATTTTACCGGACATTCAGTCTCAACCTCAAAACTCAATTCCCAATAATTCCCTTAACGAATTAAAACGCATAAAATTCGACGGCACCACTTGTCCGCGTTCATTCATCCAAAATATTCAGGAATTTAGTATTTCAAGAAATATTACTTCAAACTAATTATTGGATCACGCGTTTGAATTACTTACCGGTAACGCTTTACATTGGTACCGTTTTAAACGTGATTCTTTGTTATCATGGGACGAACTTTGCGAAGCTTTGATTTCAGACTTTAGCGGTTTTGACTATGATCATAAATTACTAGAAGCCATTCATAGTCGAACTCAAGGCAAGGATGAACCAATAGTTATTTTTGTTTCCATTCTGACTGGAATGTTTTCCAGACTTTCAGAGAAACTACCGGAAACTAAAAAACTACAAATTATTATTCGTAGCATCCGACCATGTTATTCACCTTATATCGCGAATAATAATATCAACTCAATCATTTCGCTTATTTCATGTTGTAAAAAATATGAAGAATTTTTGGACAAAGAGAAACGTTTCAGCGAACCTCAAACTATAAATAATCCTTTCTGTGTTGAATTTAATTATAAATCTTCTTCTAATTTAACGTCAAAGACTTCAACATCTAACTCATTTCCTCCTAAAACAAATTTTAATCGCTTTAACTATAAACCACAGGTTAATTCAATTAATAAAGTTAATAATAATGCCTTTTGTGTACGATGCCGCACTAATGGGCATACACTGAATAATTGCTCGCAACCTCGTACATTAATAATTTGTTTTAGATGTGGTTTAAAAGATGTTAAATATACTGATTGTCCTAACTGTAACAAAACTAATTCAATAAAACTAAACAACGCCTTGGATTATAAAAACTGGCAGGATTGGTTACAAACCTTAAAAAATTTCTTTCATTGTTACAAAATAACTTCAATATATAATAATGAAAAAGATTTTAATCGTCCTTTTATTGATATTTCCATCAATAATAAAATATTTTCCGGTTTACTAGATAGTGGTAGTTCTATTACAATACTTGGTAATAACTCTCACTTAGAAATTTTAAAATTAGGCTTCACGTTATCCAAGTCTTTTCCAATGACGATTACTACTGCCAGTAATCATAATAGTAGATCCCTTGGTTCAATTGACATTCCGATTAGATACAATAATCAAACTCATCTAATCCAAGCCTTCGTATTTCCGAATATATCTCCTTCAATTATCTTAGGAGTCGACTTTTGGAAAAAGTTTAACCTTGTTCCACACATACTTTTTTCTGTGTGGGTAGACACAGGGTTAACACTCATATTTTGGTTACTCCCAGTTTTAATTAATTTTATTATATTTTAAATTGAATTTTTAATGTTATAATTATATTTTATTTTTCTTAACCACCCAACTCTCACTACTTACAATTTCCAAGTCTTTCTGTCATCACACTCTTCCATCATTTACTTTTACCCAACCATCTTTACTTATGGACACTAAAATGGCTACAAGTTTGGAAGAATTGGAGCAGCTGTTCAACTCTCGGATGGCTGAGTACGACAACAAGCTCAAAAATGCATCCTCAGGATCTGAGCCAGGACCTGATATCACAGCACTTGCACGTGAGTTCACAGAATTTAAAACTTTTGTATGGCAGACACTCTCAAAATTTAAGTCCCAAATAGAGATGCTCTCTCTTGGCTTTGACAGGCATGAAACAATGATGAGAAGAAAGGTCCTATTGTTTCATGGAGTTGCCGAGCTAGCAAATGAAAAGTTGCATGATGTGGTTCTCAAGGTATTAACCGACCAAATGAGCTTGACGGAGGTCAGAAAGGAAAACCTTCATGTCTGCCACCGATTAGGTTCTGCGCAAGGCAAAGCCAGACCTATCCTAGTGAGACTTTACACCACTGAGCACCGTCACTTGATTTGGGAGAGTAAAAAGTCCCTGAAAGGTACTGGCATCACTATCTCAGAGTTCTTGACGCACACAAGACACCGTACTTTTATGGACGCACGCAAGCATTTTGGGGTGCCGAACTGCTGGTCAGTGGAGGGCAGGATAGCAATTGTCACGTCTGATGGTAAGCGACACAAAATTGAAACTCCGGGTGAACTTCAAGCACTGGTTTCGCGGTTCCCCAAGGCCACAGGTGATTCTGGTGATACTGCGCTGTCAGACGTACATACTTCTCCAAAGAGTACGAGCACAACCGAAGTTACCGCTACACCTACTAGAGGCCAAAGAAAAGCGCGCCGGCGTAACTAATGTTAGTGCTATTAGTTTGTTTGTTTTGTTCCAAGTTACTTTATAACTTAGCCGCATTGTACGATCACTTTTCATAGGTTCTTTACTTTTAACCACGCCGGTACTTCAACATTTTATATTCTTTGTATCACCTTGAATTATGTTTTAACTTAAAATTATTTCGTGTCGGTATGTTTACAAAACTTACAAAGTCAATATTATGTCACTTCACTACTTTGATTGATGTTTGATTGTCACTGTAAAATATGACATTATCGTTTTGACGTATAGCGTTCCATACCTGTTTCGTGGTTATGCGTATTTGTGTGCATTGCGGTTGTGATTCGTTTTACGTTATTTTTTTTGTCTCTGTAGTTAAAATATTTTTTTTGCATTATTGTTTTTCATGTTCTTTTTTTTTTTTGTTGAATGTTATGGTTTTACTACATCATTTATTGTACAATTTCTTCCAACACTCTAGTGAGTTAGGGTGGTTGTATTTGGAAACAATCAGCCGTATATTTAGTTATAGTTATTGTTATTTTCTGATTAGATTTTTGTTATATGTATTTATATATTGTATGTATCTATGAATATTCCAGCTGACTTAAATGACAGTTTTTTCTCTTGTTCTTCCTCGACTTGTAGCTTTGTTAGTGCGGATAGTGAGCCTACACTTAATACTTTGCATGACAATATTTCCTCTCTTTTTTCTAACTATCCCAATAATTTGCATATAGCCCACATTAATGCTCAGAGCGTTCCTGGTCACTATTCCGATCTTCTGGCATCCTTTAGCAGTGTTCATCTTGATGCACTCCTAATATCTGAGACCTTTCTCAAACCCTCTCTCCTTTCTACGCACTACTCACTGCCTGGTTTTGTTCTGGTCAGAAATGACAGAATTGGCAAGGGTGGTGGTGGTGTTGCCATTTACATACGCGCCGATATACCGCACAAAATTGTAAGTTCGTCTCCATCTCAGTACTCTGGGTCGGCTGAATCTTTGTTTCTAGAGATCACCTTAAATCATACCAATGTATTGCTTGCTGTGTTTTACTCCCCTAACCTTCACGTTGACTATTTTGACTCCTTAGAATCCACGCTGAGTAATCTTTGCCCATCATACGAGCATGTCATTTTAATGGGTGATTTTAACACGTGTTTAATTAAAAATGATACCCGTTCACATAAACTCCGTTCGCTTTTATCTTCTCTTAACCTTGATATTTTACCTCTTTCTGCGACCCATAACTTCCCAAATTGCACGCCTTCTCTCCTTGACCTAATGATCGTTTCTTCACCTCGCAATGTTGCTGAGTTTGGGCAGCTCACTGCAACCTTTTCGTATCATGACCTCATTTACCTTTCCTATCGTATCCGACCCCCTAAACGTAAGCCTCAATTCTGTTTTCTTCGGAGCTTTAATAGCATAGATCTGGAGGCTCTGAAACGCGATGCTGGTGCTATTGATTGGAGTCATGTTATCGAAAGTGCCAGTATCGATGATAAAGTGAACAGCTTCAATACAATTGTGTTAGATCTGTACGATAAACACGCCCCTCGTCGCCGTATTAAAATTAAGCATAAGCCTGCTCCGTGGATGACTACTGAAATAAAAAACGCCATCGCTCGTAAGGATAAGGCGAAGAGTAGGTATAGGCGCAGGCCCACGGAAATTAACCTCATTCACTTCAAAGCTTTGCGTAACCGCTGCAATCGTCTGTGTCGGGATGCCAAGAGACGCTATTTCCACGAATCTCTCGTTGATCGTAGCTCCTCTGATGTCTGGAAATTTTTAAAATCTGTCGGTATCGGTAAATCTCCCACAACTACCTGCAAAGATGTCGACTTGTGCGCTCTTAACAGGCACTTTTCTGTATCACCTGTTTCTCTGGACCCAAACGTCAAAGCTTCAACTTTATCTGAGCTCTCTAACTTGCCGTTACCAAACTGTAATCCTTTCAATTTTAATCCTGTTTCTGAAGACGTTGTCAAAAAGTCCCTTCTCTCTATTTCTTCCTCTGCTGCGGGCCATGATAATTTGTGTTCGAGAATGATAAATCCCATTATTTCAGAGCTGCTCCCCATCCTTACTCATATTGTTAATTTTTCTTTATTCACGGGTATATTTCCGTCGGCCTGGAAACAGGCTCACATTATACCACTTCCCAAAGTTAGCAATCCTTCGTCCTTGTCCCACTTTCGGCCTATCTCCATTCTGCCCTTCCTTTCCAAAGTTCTCGAACACATTGTTCATGGTCAAATTTCCAGATATCTATCGTCTAATGCTCTTATTTCCCCATTTCAATCTGGTTTCCGTACTGGCCACAGTACTGTAACTGCACTTTTGAAGGTAACTGACGATATCCGCTGGGCTATGGACAATAAATCTCTGACTGTTTTAGTGTTACTTGACTTTAGCTGCGCGTTCAACTCAGTGGATTTCGACATCCTTCTTGGGATCCTTCAATCTTTTAACTTCTCTGCCTCTACGGTAGCCTGGTTTGACTCGTATCTTCGGGGTCGCTCTCAGTGTGTCCGCCAGGAAGATATCTACTCTGACTGGTGTGATCTTACTGCTGGTGTACCTCAGGGTGGCGTTCTCTCTCCTCTTCTTTTCTCTATATTTATTAATACTGTTATCAAGGTTATCACCTCTAGCTTCCACCTCTACGCAGACGATTTGCAGCTGTATCGACATTTCTTGCCAGCTGATGCGGAGTCGGCAATCAATGCCATGAATCATGACCTGGAAAGCATCTATCAATGGGCTAAGTCGTTCGGCTTACAGATTAACCCTGATAAGTCGCAGGCCATGATCATAGGCAGCAAATACTACCGCACTGCGCTTGACTTACCATCATTGACTCCGTTATCTCTGGGCTGCTCGACCATTGCGTATTCTGAAACAGCCAAGGACCTTGGTGTCTTAATTGACAGCAACCTTTCTTGGCGAGCTCAAGTGAATGAGGTTAGTCGTAAGGTTCACTTTTCTTTTCACTCTCTCAAATCCTTACAGAGCTTCTTGCCATTCAAAACCAAAGTTTATCTGGCTCAAACTATGATTCAGCCGATTATAGATTACGCTGATGCCTACTATTTGGATGCCACCGAGGAGCTGTTAAATAAGCTTGAGCGCTTACAAAATCTTTGTATTCGTTTTGTGTATGGTCTGAGGAAATATGACCATGTTTCTCACTTCCGCAAGGAGCTTAAGTGGCTCCCTATCCGTCTTCGCAGGAACACTCGGATATTATGCCTCCTTTACAATATCCTTTATAACCCTGCATATCCCAGCTACCTGCGCGATCGCTTTTCCTTTACCCGTCCTTCTGATGCTCTCTGTAGATCCCACCTTAGGCATCATCTTAATTTCCCATCCCATAAAACTGAACTGTATTCCTACTCCTTCTCTGTTCACGCAGTACGTTTGTGGAACTCACTTCCGCCTAACGTTCGAGATTCCAAAACTTTATTTCTCTTTAAAAAACAAGTCAAAGAGCACTACCTCTCTTCTATACAGTAATATTCTACATATATATGTATGTATTATAGGTAAATATTTACAATAGTAGTTAATTTTGTTTTTTAATAATATGTGTATGTATTTGTATGTTATATGTTTATATTAAATAGTCATAGTTTTGTTTTAAGTTTTAATTTAAATTTCCTTGTTTGACTTTTCTACACACTGTGTCTACATTTCTTATCAGACTTTCCTCTCGCAGGTCTGCTGGAAGAAATTTCTTTTGAAATAAGCAGTACCTTTGTGCTCTTCTATGTTAATATATTGTCCTTTTATGTATTTTGTGTGTACATGAATAAATAAATAAATAAATAAATAAAAATACTTTCTTCGGCTTTTAAGCCAAATACTAAATGTTCAGTGGTTACTGAAACTACTAAACAAGTACTTCCTTATAATCACCTCTCTTTAGAGCAAAAAACTATCGCTGATGACATGATTAAACGATTTAAAGCTATATCCTTCGAAAGTAGAGGATTACTGGGTCGCACTTATCTTATTAGTCATCATATCGATACCGGTGATACTCCTCCAATTAAACAACGTTGTTATCGCCTATCTTCCGAAAAACAAAAAGCTCTCATTATAGAAGTCGATAAAATGTTAGAATGGGGCGTTATTGAAAAATGCGAAAGTCCTTGGCTTTCTCCGGTTATCATTACACCTAAAAAGAATGGCGAATGGAGATTTTGTGTTGATAGCCGTAAACTAAATTCAGTTACTCGTAGAGATGCGTATAGCCTTCCATTTGTTAATGAAATCTTAGATAATCTCAAAAACGCAAAATTTCTTTCAAGCATCGATATTGCTAAAGCATTTTGGGAGATTCCTTTGAAAGAAGAATCAGATAAAGATAAAACAGCTTTTTATGTCCCTGGTCGAGGCATGTATCGTTTTGTTATCATGCCCTTTGGTTTAACTAATGCTCCAGCTACTCAGCAAAGACTTATGGACATGCTTTTTACTCCAGAATTTGACAATAAGGTCTTTTGCTACCTTGATGATATAATTATAATATCTGAATCATTTGAAGAGCATATCTCTTATCTAGTTAAAGTTCTCGAGAAATTAACGTTTGCTAAATTGACTATTAACTTCGAAAAAAGTCAATTCTTTAAAAATGAACTTAAATACTTAGGATGCATTGTAGATGAGTACGGTTTACGCTCAGATCCGGTTAAAATTAAAGCAATACTCGAATTCCCTACTCCCACTACTCGTAAAGAAGTGAGGAAATTTATTGGAACTTGTAGTTGGTTTCGTCGTTTTATTCCTAACTTCAGCACAATTGCAACTCCACTTAATAAATTAACTTCTTCTGGTAAAGATGCCCCTAAATTCATTTGGGATAATAATGCTACTCTGGCATTTAATAAGCTAAAAGAAGCTCTGGTAACTACTCCTATATTAGCTTGTCCTGACTACGACCTCCCTTTCTCTGTACATTGCGATGCTTCTAACTTCGGCATCGGAGGTATGTTAACACAAATAAAAGACGACAAAGAAGTAGTTATAGCTTATATGAGCAAATCTCTTAATAAAAACGAACGAAATTACTCAACTACAGAAAGAGAAACTCTTGCGGTAATTTCAGCTTTAGAACATTGGCGTTGTTATATCGATAATGGTAAACCATTCACTGTTTATACAGATCACGCAGCACTTAAATGGTTTCTAAAATTGTCCAATCCATCTGGTAGACTCGCGCGGTGGGCTCTTCGGTTGTCATCTTTTAATTTTATTCTAAAACACAAAAGAGGTAAAGACAATTTAGTCCCTGATTTACTCTCGCGTACATCATGTCCACTCGGTGTTAATCCTGTCTCACTTAATCCTCAACTCGTACCTCCAGCATTGGAACGCTATAATAACCTACTTTTGGAATGTCGTAACAATCCTGATCAATACCCTAATTATACTATTCGCGAAAATAAATTATTCCGCTATACTCAATCTCCCTACGCGTTAACTGAAGATTTCGCGTGGAAAGAAGTTCCTCATCCTGATCTTCGGGAAACCCTTATCAAAAATAACCATGGGTCCCCAGACCAGCCTCATCTAGGAATCTTTAAAACTTATAAAAAACTATCACTTCTATATTACTGGCCTGCTATGTTTAAGGATATCGCTAAAGTAATTTCTATCTGTGATAATTGCTTGACTTACAAACACGCAAATCACTCTCCCTTCGGCCTTATGGGTAAACCAAAAATTTGTTCAAGGCCTTTTCAAACAATTTCTTTGGATCTAATGGGTCCTCTACCTATGACTAGACGAAGAAATCAATTTATCTTAGTGGTTAACTGTTGTTTTACTAAATATTCTCTGATCTTTCCACTAAAACGGGCTTCTAGTACTAACATCATCTCTAACTTAGAAAATTTAGTTTTTCTCGTTCATGGAGTACCTCAGACTGTTATTATGGATAATGGATCTCAATTTCAATCCCATGAATTTCGCAACTTTCTGGGCAGATATAACATACCACACATATTCTTCTCTCCTCATTATTGCCCTCAAGTTAATCCCACTGAAAGATACAATCGTACTATAATCACAGCTTTGTCATCTTTGGTTGGTGATGACCATAGATCTTGGGACACCCACCTCTCTAAAGTCCAATACGCTATGAACAGCACAACTAATGTTACCACTGGTTTCTCTCCTAACTTTTTACTATTTGGACGAGAAACAGTTACTTCTGGCTCACTTTACACGCCAACTAATAATCTTGATGAAATCGTTTTTCTACCTAGGGACATCTATGCTACTAACATAGGTTTATTATCTGCAATTTTTGATAAAGTTCAGATAGCCCTTCATATGGCTCATGCTCGTAACTCTGCTCGTTATAACGAAAGTCGTTCCTTTAAAGAATATAACGTAGGAGATACCGTCTGGCGAAGAAACTATGTACATAGTCAGGCTGGGATTTATTTTAGCGCAAAATTAGCGCCAAAATTTGTGAAGTCCACTGTGTTGCAGAAACTATCCCCGTTAGTTTATATACTTGAGGATTCTAATGGCAACCAAGCTAAATGGCATATTAAAGACTTTAAAATATAATGTATATAGTTATGTAAATACATTCCTTCTTCATAGTTATGACTCATCTTTTCCTTCTTTCGTTCTTCTATAACAGAGTTCTTTGCGGCCCATTAAAAACTCTATTTATTTTATAATTCATTCATCGGTTCTTAAACCATTATTTTTTAAACTTTCTTTTTATCCGTTCCGATCAGATATCCCTAAGAAGTGCTTTTAGGTACAAGTTACCTAACCTTCGTGTCAACTAACTCTACAAGTTAGTATGACTTGTTTCTTACTATCGACTCTAAAAATTGATTGATAATTTTTTAATCTTTCTTTTTATCTGTTCCGATCAGATATCTCTAAGAAGTGCTTTTAGGTACAAGTTACCTAACCTTCGTGTCAACTAACTCTACAAGTTAGTATGACTTGTTTCTTACTATCGACTCTAAAAGTTGATTGGAGCGGCTGATAACTCCATTCAAAATAAGCCCTTATTATATAGCTACTAAAGTCTATTTCATTTCATTATGGGTTTTAGACGAGAGCGGATTACAACTCCGAAAAGAAGCCTTAAAGTTATTGACTTATCAGGTTGAGTAGTGATCATTGAATGTGAATCCTACCTGACTAACTACGTAAGATGTCGGTGTGATTGAATGAAGTATGTACGTTTTGTGAATGCTGTTATACTTTAACCTTACAAAATTTTTGTTCTAGACCAAAAATTTTCTCGGGGTCGATGGGGAAATATAGTATTTTCATGTTTCAGACACTTTATACTTATGAGGAAATATAGTATTTAGAAACTATAGGTACTTACACTTTATACATCATTCATATTCATTATCTTTGCATATTTTTATACATCTACGTCGCGCTTTGGCAGTAGTTATTTTAGCTTGCGTTAGATTCGATCTAGAACGATGTTTTAACATTGATTTAGCTGAAATAAAAATTATTTTCTCAATATTTACTTTGTTGACATTACGTCAATTGTCAAGCTGTCAGTTACTTTTCCTCTACTTATAATTTTCTTACTGGTCTAGGCCTATGAAGGTTTCTTTTGGATTTATATAATTTAATTTAATTTTATTAATATATTAGCTCAAATAATGTATTTTAGAGATAATTACGATTGTTTACTAAATAACAGTATCTTATCTTACTTTTATAAAATTAATTAGCACGCTCTCAGAATTCTTCGAGGAAGTTTTTACTGAATAATACTGGCTGTTTTAAATACAGGCAACTGACATTTTTGATTTTAAAGTCAAATAATTCTTGGGAGAATTATAGAATTTTATTAAAACAACTGATATGGAAAAACTGCGGATTTTTGGCTATAAAAGGAGACTTTCTGTCACATTCGGCAGTCTGGAACGGGATCTCATACGAGATATATTATATCGTCACTACTGACAGTCAAAAAGTCAACGTACGTGGAAGCTGAACGCCGGTCTGCAAATCTACCTTGCCTGCCCACTGACGAGCCCCAAGCCCTAAAGCAGCTGAACGCCTGTCTCAAGAACTACCTTGCCTGTCCACTGTCGCGCCCCAAGACCTGAAGCCGACGCGGAAGCCGATCGTCGGTCTTCAGTACCCTGCAAGTCGGAAGCTGGTCATCTGTCTCCAGTGAGGGACCTCACAAGTCTACCTTGCCTGTACACCGACGCGTCCCAAGCCCATCAAGTACAGTAAAACTACCTACTATAAGTCCATTCTGAGCAGCATATATGTTTAGGTCTTTTTTAAAATAAACTTATTTGTTTGTGTTACCTATTTTTTATTTTCTGGGATAAGTAACACGACAATACGCAGACTCGCAATGACCTTGCTTTTAATAGCATCCTGCTTTGTTAGTTTTTGACCTTGAGTGGCCGAAGCAGATTATTCTGATTTCTACTTAGTAAAGTATCAATATATTTAAATCAAAACAATATTTTGGTTCCTTTAACGGCGTATATGTTTCATTGGAATCCATTTTATTAGCGAAATATCAATCAAAAGTTGATAATACTAACAGTAAACGTGTTGAGTTGATAGGAAAAATAAATTGAACATATCATCATCATTCTCTTGCCCTTATCCCAATTTATTTGGGGTCGGCGCAGCATGTCTTCTTCTTCCATACTCCTCTATTTTTCGTCATCTCATCAGACACTTCTTTTCTTACCATATCCTTCTTAACACAGTCCATCCATCGTTTCTTTGGTCTTCCTCTACTCAAATACCCATCCACATTCATACTCAAAACTTTTTTCACGACATTTTCCTCATTCCTCCGCATCACATGTCCATACCACGACAACCGATTACTACACAACTTTTCAGTCACCGGCGCCACTTTCAGACTTCCTCTAATATACTCATTCCTTACTTTATCCATTCGCGTAACACCACACATCCCCCTTAGCATTCTCATCTCCGCGACATGCAGATGCCTTTCATTCATCCCTTTTGTGGCCCAACATTCTGATCCATACAACACAGCAGGTCTAATCATTGTTTTATAAATCTTCCCCTTAAGTTTTAGGGGAATGCGGGAGTCGCAGATCGTTCCCGTGACCTGCCGCCATTTCATCCATCCCGTGTTAATTCTGTGCTTTACACTACGATCTATTTCGCCATCGCTTTGCATGAGTGAACCAAGATACCGAAAGTCGGAGCAGACAGGAAGAGACGCGCCATCTAGCGCTATGGCTCCAGAGCTGGAGAGACCGCCAAAATCGCAGAACATGTACTCAGTTTTGCTTCTGCTGATTTTCAAGCCAACATTCTCCAGTTTCTGTTGCCATCTCTCCAGTCTGCTCTGGATCTCAGGTCCATTTTCACCGACAAGAACAATGTCATCGGCAAACAGCATGCACCAGGGTGCTTCTTCTTGGATGTCCGACGTCAAAGCGTCCATGATCAACAAGAAGAGGTAAGGACTTAAAGCCGACCCTTGATGCAAACCTACAGCCACATTGAACTCATCGGTGTTGCCAGCAGCTGACCGGACGTAGGTACAAGATTGACTGTACATAGCACGAATTAACTCTACATACTTCCCAGGTATACCTTTCTCTTTCAAGGCCCACCACAACACATCCCGAGGTACCCTATCATACGCTTTCTCCAGATCAATGAACACCATGTGCAAGTTTTTGTGTGCACGTCTGTACTTCTCACACAATTGGCGGAGTGCAAAAGTGGCGTCCATTGTTCCTCGACCTGGCATAAACCCAAACTGATTTTGGGTGATCTTACTCTCCTCTCTTATCCTTTTCTCTATCACTTTCTCCCATACTTTCATACTATGTGACATGAGCTTTATCCCCCGATAGTTGTTACAATCCTGCACGTCACCTTTATTTTTGAAAATGGGCACAAGCGAGCTATTGCACCATTCTTGTGGGATCGTTCCTTCATACAACAACTTATTGAAGAATAAAGTCACTTATTGAAAAATAAATTGAACAATTTTATTAAACTTCAGTGACATAAAACATTGACAATTGAAGTCTTGTTTGACATTAATGTTTTCATCAAAAACATTGATATGCTTAGGCAAAGGTAACTTACATCATTCAACCGTATATGTGACGTCATCACATGTTTTTTGGTTTTCATTTTTTTTTTCTCAGAAATGAAGAAATCGAAAAATATAAAAAATACATATTTGAACTCAGAACTCAGTACGAAAATACAGAAACGGTATTTTTGTTTTAAGGTGGTGTCAGTTTTGAAATGTTGTGAATTACAGTCCGAAATACAGGTACTTCAGAATTCACTAAGTTCCCTTTCACTAGAAAGGGTTCTGAGATATCAAATACCTACTAAGGTATTTGATATCTCAGAACCAAATTAGGGAACATATTTTTGCAGCAAATGAGTTGGTAATGGGTCAATGTAGTTGTCAGACCGTTACCAACCATGACAATTTCCAGCCTGAGGTAATGGACGACCCGTCCCAGGTTGAGAATTTGTCTCAGGACAGTTTACCGAACCGACCATCAAATAATTTTACTCATGATAGTCTGCCTGAGAGTGGTAATTTTATTTCTCATAATAGTCATGATTGTAATCTCTCAGTTATGTTCTCTGACAGTATATGTAAGGGGCTAGGTAAATAAATTAGCAATAACCTTATTATTGTACCCAAAACAATTGTATGCCAGGGTCAAGCTACAAACAGGTTATGGCATCTGCGAAAAAAACCGTTTGTGATCCTAGTACCACCATAACTATATGTGTAGGTAATAGTTCTAAGATTAAGAAGGAAGATATCACTGACTGTGTATCCGAGTTGTTAAAGTTAAAATGTAGTAAAATCATATTGTGTGCTTTTCTACTGCTATTATCTTATAGTATTCACACAGACATAAATAGTATGTCTAAGTTTAGTTATATTATTAATACATCGACAATTAGAAATTCTACTAATGTTCAGGTGACAGACACGAATGAATATAGCACTAGTGCTATAAATGTTTACACACATACTGAGAAGGATCCATTTGTCACCATGGAAAATTCTCAATTAGGGTTTATTAGTGATAGGGTCTTGTTGTCAGAGGATGGCACGGGAGTCTCCGGCCTCACTCCATATATTAATATAAACTAGAAAGTGAGACAACAGATGGTACCATTAACAATATTATTCTTAATCCTACCAACAAAAAGGTATCTTCTTGCACTCAATTAGTTAGTAAAAAAGCGCCTCAGCAGAAGACCTTAAAATTATTCTACCAAAATATCCAAGGCATTTCTTCCAAATTATTAGAAATTGAATTGTTTTTAGAAAATAGTAAGTTTGACATTATTTGTTTTACTGAACATTGGCTAAAGGATTACCAAATGCTTATTAATTATGAGAACTATATGGTGGGTAGCTGCTTTAACCGTAAAACTATGCTTCGTGGAGGATCCTTAATATTAATAAAAAATAGTTTGAAATATAAGCAACGTTATGACATAGTAGTTCTCTCGGTTGAGCATGGCGTCGAACTGTCCTGTGTTGAGCTAGATAAGCATGTAGTTGTGTGTGTGTACAGACCCCCAAACTATCAAAACTTTTCCTTATTCGAATCAATAATGGAAGATGTCCTGGCAAAACTTGCAGCCAGTATTAAGTCAACAATTATTTGTGGTGATTTCAATATCAATATTTTAGAAAAGGATTCAAATAGGAGTCGGTTATTAAATCTTTTTAAGTCATTTGACTTGACCAACACTTTTATAGAACCTACTAGAGTAACTTCATCTTCTGCTACTTGTATAGATAATGTTTTCTGCAATTGTGATTATTTAGATAAAGCCATAGTGAATTGTTTGCCGTCTGACCATAGCGGACAAACTGTAACTTTTAGGTGTAAAACTCCAATACAAAATGTTCAGATTCAATTCAAACCTATTACTTCTTGCTAATTAAATAGTTATAATATTTCCCTACAGAACAAGTTAAGTGAAATGAGCTAAGAGGATATTAATATTAATCAATTGTATGATCGTTTCTTTTCATTAGTTCACACGGAATTCAACAAAACTTTTGAAAAGAAGACAAAGAGTATTTGCCCTAAATTTATATTTAGTGATTGGGCAACTAGAGGTATCAGAAAAAGTAGGGAAAGACTATTTGAGCTTTATAGCCTTAAGCCTTTTATAAACACAGAAACTTTTAGCAAGTATGTTGCTAAGTATTCAAAGATTTTTAGAAATACTTGCAAAGTTGCTAAAGCCCTGCACATTAGCAACAAGATCAAAACAGCAGAAAATAAAATAAATACCGTTTGGAAAATCATAAATAACGAGACTAACAGAAAGAAAAAAAGTAATAATAGTTAGACATTAGATACAGCATGTGGTCCTAAAAGCTCTAATCAGGAAGTAGCTCAAGAATTTGTAAATTTCTTTACTGACCTACCAATAAAAACTACGGAGGCCCTTAATTCCTCACCTGAAATATCAATTAGCTTATTAAAGGCGAAGGTGTCTAGCTGCTAGGCTGAATTTAAATTTAAACACATTAACCCTATGACAGTTTTTAAAGCTTTCCGGCAAATAAAAATCAAACTGACCGAAGATCTATGAGGAATGTCTATCAAAGTTTGTACATCTATACTTGAGACCATAGCCCCGTACTTAGCTTTAATTTTTAATTCATGTGTAGACCAAGTAGTGTTCCCAGATTTAATGATATACAGTAAAGTCATACCTCTTTACAAATCCGGGGACAGTAAAGATGCCAATAATTATAGACCTGTATCCATGTTACCAGTTTTTAGCAAGGTTTTTGAAAAAGTAATGCTTAATCAAATGCTCTATCATTTTAACACCAACAGAATCTTGCATGATCAACAGTATGGTTTCACCAAGGGACGTTGTACAAATGTACAACTGACGCCAGTGTAACCTTATTAAAGCATGTTTTTGCTGCGTGGGAAGATTCCCAAGACGCGAATAGGAATTTTCTGTGACCTCTCCAAAGCTTTTGACTGCGTAAATCACGACACATTACTTTTGAAACTGGAGCATTACGGACTGAGTAAACTTGCACTTAGCCTGGTTAAATCATATTTGAGTGATAGTAAACAACATGTTCAAATAAATGGTGTCAATTCACAGGGTTTGAAAGTAAAAATGGGGGTTCCGCAAGGCTCAATATTGGGTCCTTTCCTTATTCTAGTCTATATAAATGATCTACCCTATTTATTGAAAAACCAACCACATCATATGGTGTTATTTGTTGATGACACTTCCCTAATTTTTAAGATAAATAGACGGGCCCAAAATCTAGATGAGGTGAATAACGCCCTTCTTCAGGTCCGAAATTGGTTCACAGCCAACAATTTGGTATTGAATGAAAATAAAACTAAATGCATAAGATTTTCATTGCCGAATGTTAAAAGTAGTGATTGTGAGATAATATTAAATAAACTCGAATTCGTAGATGAAACTGTTTTCCTGGGGCTTACGCTTGATTGAAGGCTACTATGGGGGTCTCATTTAACATTGCTTGCGGGGCGCTTAAGTTCAGCAGCATATGCCATCAGAAAAATCCGTCAATTCACTGATGTAGATACCGCTAGACTGGTCTATTTTAGTTACTTCCATAGTATAATGTCTTACGGTATTTTGCGATGGGGACGGGCTGCTGATATTGAGTCTATATTTATTCTGCAGAAAAGAGCCATCAGAGCCATATAATAATCTTCGTAGGCGCGATTCTCTAAGGGAACTATTTAAGGATATTGGCATCATGACGGTTCATTACCAATACATCTACGAAAACATAATGTACGTCAGAAAAAATCTGCATCTTAATGGTAAAAGAGGTGACAGACACAATTACAGTACTAGAAATAGGAACCAACTAGTTCAGCCAGGCTTTAGACTCGCTAAAGTAGACTCATCTTTCATGGGGTACTGTTTGAGATGCTATAATAAAATTCCACAAAGTATTCTTGAACTGAATGAGAAAAAATTTAATACATGTGTAAACGCACACTATCTAAACAAGCAAATTACAAGTTAAGCGATTATATCGCTGATAAAAATGTTTGGCTTAATCCTGGTCCTGCTCCACATGGACAGGGGCGCATAAATTGATAGCATTAAATGGTATTGTTGGAGCTGCTGAAGATTGTATTTGTACTTAACTATCTTTGCATTGTATAGATTCAATGTTAGTATTATATAATCGCATAGCCCATATTGTGTGAGTACTATGTACTAGTAAGCTATCATTCACTGGAAACCTACGGCAGTTCTTGACTTGAATGTGCCCTGGCGGTTGAGAGTATGTCATGCTCTCTCAAATGTCTCGCTGATGGTGGCGCGTGTGTCGGACCATTTAGTTCCCTTCAAAATGGTTGAGCTGAATGGTGCTGATCCATGCGTCATGTTCGTGAACGGGCGCTGTCAGTTGTGACTTGTCATCTCTTAGTCGCCATGGTTTATTTGAATTAATTATTTTGTTTTTGAGTTGTATTTTATTTTTGTTTTGCTATGGACACTTTTAACGTGCACATCTTGCTACATTGTTCTCACATAATATACCATCTCAACAAGAATATTGTAACCAAGATTTTGTATTAATATTTTGATTTAAAAGAGTGTCCATGGAGTTTTATGCCCGTTCTTTTTCATAGAGATCTACGCTAGGGAATGGGGAACTACAGTACTTTCACAGTTTTGATGTCTTGTGACTGGGACTGTAGCTACTTTAAATGTTCATTTTTGTTTCGACAGTTCAAAAGTGCTTGTAACTGGCCTACTTGAAATAAATGCTTTGATTTTGATTTTGAATGGGTTAAATTTAGACCAATGGGTTAAATTCAGAGCTAAGAGAACAATTAATGTATTTGTTTTCAAAATTTTGCTCATACTACCAAGCTATGACGAGTTTAATGATACTTTTAATACATTCTATTGAGGCATTGATGGTCTCAGATTTCTTAGTAGTAATTTTATTATTTGAAATTCAGTTACAGTGTTAGTACCTATTTAATGGGTGTCTTGCACAGCGCCATCTATCGTTTTTTTTCAGTACAAAGATTACAGTAATTTGTTCAAACAAATTTACTTCCTTCTCCACAATATTTGAAAACAGACACACTTAAATAATAAATACTTACGATACTTACTAGCCAATTTTAAAATCTAATTTACACCACTTTAATACGATTTTATTGTAAACGTTTTTCCTGCTGGCATCTTGAACGAGAAGGCCGGCACGAAATCCACGAAAATCGATTCAGCCTAAGAGCATGAACTTTGTAAGTCTGTGCCAACATTGGGAACTACGCGCATGGACTTGGTGATTCCATGCCTACGAGTTACAAGCTAACAATATTGAACAACTACGATTAAACCAAACTACAATATTATAAATAATAAGTCTTTGTATTAAGTAATGTATTTACAAAAGAAAACATGTATATGTCACCGTAAAATTGTCAAACACGTTTTATTACAATATAACGTGTTTCTCTCTAGCGATATTGTAATATCTCGAATTATTGTCAACTGAACATACGGAAGTATCTCAGCCACAATAATCGGGACTTGGGGCACCTCCCCGTTAGGTTAGTTAGGTTCCTTTAAGCCCCGCACTCGGAAATAGGGGCCAAGTTCACGAAAAATAATGCGTATTGTTGTAAGCAGTATGTTCATTTGACAATATTTCGAGATTTTACAATTTCGCTAGAGATATTACAATATAACGTATTGGAAAATTTTACAGTGACATATATAATTATGTAGGACTATCTGGTGTCCACGCCAGAAGCCTCGATGCTCATTGTGGCACTAGAAAGTTGTGTATCGGTGTATGTAATGTCTAGCAATATTTATTGATTTATATTTCAGATCTTTGGAACTTTTGTCGGAAATTTCAGATCACTACAACCGAAATGGGTGGTTTTAGTAGATTGCAATTGCTCAATCAGTCCGTGTACGGTAAGTGAAGGTCACAGAGTAAAGCCATTAATTTCTATTCGTGTATTTAAGAGTAAGTCCGCATGCCGAAGTCAAACTCAAAATTGTAATTTTGTATGCAAAAAAAACGTTATAATAACATTAATAACTATACGTATCCCATGACGGCATTGGAGAAAACGAAAAAGTGGATAATCTAGCCAAAGAAGCATGTTTTGATGGTACCGGTGGCATTTATAAACCATACTGGCCTGAAGACGATGTGTTGGAAGACCTCCCACTAGGTTGCGGAAATCCGGTGGATGCGAGTCGCAAGGGACCGGTCAATGTGGCAACACTTGAGTAAGGCCTATGTCCAGCAGTGGACGTGTTTCGGCTGAGATGATGATGATGATGATAACTGGACTGAGATTTTAGGAGAAGTAAAATCGAAATGTGCAATTAAACTTACCTATAGATCGGCCCGAGCGTCTGTTTTACTTAGCTACGGGACTACACGTACCATTGAAACAATTTAGAAATAGTGTGCGTCGAAATAACGTCATTCGATATAGCGATATTCGATCTAAAGTGCTTTCGAACTGGCGTACCACTCGTATTTTTTTTAAAATAGCGTGTGTCGAAATAACTTTATTCGAAATTTCATAACACTCCCTCTCCAGGGAGAACTGCACAGAATGCGAAAGGTCGAAGACGTTACTCATATTATAGTGGAGTGTGTCCGGAATGAGGCAGAAAGAAATTTGATTCAAGACAAATTTAACACAAATATTAACGATTTAAGAGCATGCAATGTGATTCTAACCTTTCCAGCATCTAAAACGCCTATAATTGGCGACTGTGTAAGTCTAAGCCCTTAAAACATTTTTATATCTAAATGCTGTACACAGAAGCTGTTGGTGAATCTATGTTAATAAATAAATAAATAAAACTGCCAGAATAAGATATAAATTAGTTAATTTAGGAATAAAGCGTAGATTGCAAGTTTTGCATGTAAAGTGTTCCTATTAGGGTGACATGTTCGCTATACATAAAATATATCGCATATCAATTTTCGGTGGAAGTTGACACAGTAATAATGTACATCATATTTAGTAGGGGGGGGACATACATTTTACCGCTTTGGAGTGTCTCTAGCGCAAACTATTCAGTTTAGAAAAAAAACCTTTTTTTTTTTTTTTTGGTTGAGAAATCATCAAATGACTTCTCCCACTCTGGGCGGAGCGGGAGGGAGTGTCAGACTTTTACTGACTAAAATCCATCCATGTTCCATCCTCGCCCTTTATGTTCCGGGGCCGCGGTATCTCTTTCGAACAGGCGCGCAACCCCGGCAGGCTTCGGCCCTTGCGGGCCCGTCCCCTAATGCTTACATCTATTTGAGGCGCGCGTGGAACACGAACGCGCCGTCGACACGGCCTGTCGTCGTCATTAGACGGACGGACGGCTAGCTAGCCCATAGCCAACCGTCCACAGGCCCGCATCTACGGTGGCCGGTAGCCACCACGTGGCCCCCGAGGCCCGGTGCGTCTCCCGCGGCGGCCAGGAAGAGAGGCTCTTTCCCTCTCTCGTTCCGCCACCTCCTTCGCTAGCATGACTGCTTCGCAGAAGGAGGTGACGGCTTCCCATTCCTCTCGCTCCGAACCATGGATTGAACCAGGGCCGGACGCGAGAGGTCGCCGCCGCCGATCGCCGCTACGAGGACACGGCGGTTCTCCGCCCACGCAGGGCAGACTTCCACCGTGTGCTCCACCGTGTCCTCCGGTCGATCCTCGCAGTGGAAACACCCGGGCGTTTCCTCCCGCCCGATTCGGTGCAGGTACCTCCCGAAGCATCCGCGTCCGGTGAGGACCTGCGTCCGGCGGAAGGTGAGGACGCCGTGGCGCCTCTCCAGCCACTCCTCAAAGAGGGGACTTACCGCCACCATCGTGGCGTGCCCTGCACGGGGTTGCGTCAGTCGCTCTCTCCATGTCGCTATGAGATCGCGCTGGAAGTCCGTCCGCTGAGCGGCAATTTGCCGCGGTAGCGGAGTTTCCCCCCGGCGTAGTACCTCCGCGCGCCACTCATGCAGGCGCGCGAGGACTATCGCCTCCAGATCCCATGGCGGCAATCCGGCAAGTAGGCCCGCCGCCTCGCGGGAGATCGTGCGGTACCCACGGACCATTTTTACAATAAGATTAAACCACCGACCATTTTTTCAATAAGATTGCCAAGGGTGCTATGTCCGCAGCCGCCCCACGTTTCGGTCCATATAACAAGAGTTGGAAGGGCCATGGGAAGGTTGGAGGGACCATTTTTACGGCCACCACTTTCTGGGGCGCGTTCAGGTAATGGGCGGCTCGCCGCCTCAAGGAACGCGCACACACTGGGGCCTCGTAAAGGGCCATGGACCGCACGGCCCCCGAATAGAGCCTGCGGCAGGAGGCGTTTGGCCCCCCAAGGTTGGGCAGGAGCCGCCTGAAGGCAGCCCCGGTCCATTCCAGCCTGGGGGCCAAACGTCGGAAATGTTCCACGAAGTTCCATCGGCTGTCGAGTACGAGTCCCAGGTACATCAACGTCGAAATATTAGAAACCTCAAAATCATTTTTGAAGACCCCCCCTTACACTTATGGATTTGATGGAAAAAAAAATGAGTTTCAGTTCCATGTATAGGGAACCCCCAAAATTTATTGTTTTATTCTATTTTTGTGTAAAAATCTTGATGCGGTTAACAGAATACAACTACTTACTATATACAATTACAACAGCATAGTTCTTATAGTTTCGGGAAAGAGTGGCTGTGACATACCGACGGACAAGCAGACAGACATGACGAATCCATAAGGGTTCCGTTTTTTGCCTTTTTCTCCGAAACTCTAAAAAGGCACTACCGTAGGAAAAATGCAGACTTAAGAAAAAAACTGTAGAAAAATTAACTGTTGCGAAACAAAAAAACATCACAATGTTTGAATTTATTTTATATATGTTACAGTTATAACCGATCCAGAAGACAGCCAAACAGTAGGTAATTCATGTTTGAGTAAACCATATATCTATGATTTTGCAAAGGATTTTACAAAAAATGGACTTATCGTAGCTGAAGGTAAGTGATAATTTAATACTGTTCGATGACTTTTCTCTGGGGTTTTGACCATTGTGTTATGAATGAGTTCACGATGCGTTAACTAGTAATAAGTCTAGAATCAGGACTAATAGTATACAAGGTGAAAACAGACTTTTATACAAGGTATAAACGGTTTGAGATCACGGTTCTGCCTGTCCACCGGGTTTGCTTGAGGATGAGTTAATGGAGTTAGTGACTGCGTAATGCCAAATGAAAGGCAATCTTGCTGCATTATCTCGCTTATGAATTGTACATAATATATGGACATCGCGATTCGTTTCCTCAGCACAAGGTGGTCGCGAGAGTATCAGCGGCGCTCGGAAGTCAGTCAAGTAGGAGTACATTATTTTCTCTACTTCCCATATTTGCGCCCAACTCTCATAGAAAATTCACCTTTGTTCGCTTGCACAAAATCAAGATTTAGTTTTGTTTAATGTAGAATTTTACATTGGCTAAGCCTTTTTGAATTTAGATCAAACAGTACTCTAATGCACCAATGCAATATGTTTGTTCCAGAGTCAGTTTGGAAATCTCATCGTAAACTATTAAATCCTTCGTTCAACCAACAAGTGCTGAACACTTATTTGAATGAAATGAACGTTCAAGCTCGAGGTCTTGTCTCTCGATTGGCTTCGAAAGTTGGGAAAGAACCGTTTGACGTGCGACCGTTCTTGATAAACTATACGCTGTCAACTGTTACTCGTAAGTATCCTTTTTTTTTCGGATGCGTAATCATCAATACCTTCCACGCTGGGCAAAATGAAGGAAGTGTCAATGTTCCAAATTAAAACCAAATCATTAATTTCAAGTAGGCCAAATACAAGCACTTTTGAACTGTCAATACAAAGATGAAAATAATTAAATGCAGCTACAGGCCCAGTCACCAGACTTAAAAAGCTGTGAAAGTGCTATAGTTGCGCATTCCCTAGCGTAGATTTCTATGAAAAGAAATTCCATGGACACTCGTTTAAATCAAAATGTTGTTACAAAATCTTGGTTATATCATTCAGGTGTAGATGGTAATTATGTGAGAACAATTAAGCAAGATATGCACGTAAAAAGTGTCCGTCAAAACAAAAAAAAAAAACAATTTAAAAATAAAATAATTCATTCAAAAAAGCTTTGGCAACTAAAAGTTGACAAGTCACAACTTGTACTGTTTATACGATATTCGAATTAACGCAAGTGACCATGAGCATAAATGATAGGCGTTAAATCACATAAAACCTGCCTTTATGTGATTTCACAACTACCGCTGCGACACAGGGACAATTTTGACGTCACAACAACTATTATCAAAATGATTGCGTGATGTACTGAAAAACATTTTCTCCTTTTCAGGGACTTCGCTGGGACTAAATACGCAACATCAAACCACTATTGATACAGATTATGCAGAAGCGATTGAAGATTTATTTGCTGTATTTTGCGATCGATTTCAAAAAGTGTGGTTGCATGTGTCATTTATATTTGACTTGAGTGCAATGAAGCGTAAACAAACTAAACTTTTGAAGAAACTGAAGAACATTATGGATTCAGTAATATTATTTTACTTTAGTAACCGATGTTATTTTTATTGGCAAAGCTGCAAGTATAGCTCAGGCAAGTCAAACAACCCCAGAACGGAAAGGGCGAGGAAGGAACGTGGATGGGTTTTAGTCAGTAAAAGTCTGACACTCCCTCCCGCTCCACCCAAAGTGATTTACCTTACACCTGGCCAGCTTTGCATAATCTTACTGCTTAAATGCGAATGTTTATCAAGATAGATGGATGAACATTAATTTGATACTCTACACACAAACTACACCACAAATTTGTATGGAATTTAGCAGAAAGATAGTTTATGACTTAGATAGAATAAAACGAATTTCAGTAGCTTGATTCCGTGGGACAATAACCACATACAGGGTGTAAAAAAACTCTTCACGAAGCCGTGAACCAAGTATTCTGTACATTAAACTAAGTAGTTTTAAGCGAAAATTATTGCTAGGAACGACTTTTTCTTGGATTTTAAAATCACGTATTGTGGTAGAACTTAAATTACCGTGATCAAAACATTGTGCTGATTCAATAGTATGGGATACGTGGAGGTGTTCTAAATAAAAATATTACTTATACATATATATTTGACCCGTTATAGCAAATTCGCATATGGAAGAGGTCTTTTAATAATAACTAAACCTTTCTTTTCCTAATTATAACTTAAAGTTTTATAGTTTAGGAGATAATATGTCAATTTTTATACTTTATTGATACTTTTTCAAAATTTGACCTGCAAACATTCATACCTTTTTTTTTGCATTATTTTAGTAGTTTTGTTTACTATTTGTTGGTACTCATGTACATTGGTGAATTTGCCTTAGGCTAGGGTCACAAAAATACTAACAAGAACTCCATTCCTATCTAATTAAACCTGAAATCCTACTAATATTATAAATGCGAAAGTTTGTAAGTATGGATGTATGGATGTTTGTTACTCTTTCACGCAAAAACTACTGAACGGATTTGGATCAAATTTAGCACACAGATAGTTTATTACCTGGATTAACACATAGGATACTTTTTATCCCGGTAATAAGATCCCGTGGGATAATTTCAAACTTCACGCGGGCGAAGCCGCTGGCAGAAGCTAGTATAACATAAAGCTGCCTTGTTACAATATTTTCTTTTTATCAGAATTAGTTTTCTAATTTCTCACCATTCTAACGGCACCGAATTTGGATTATAACGTTGCTAGTCAAAAAATATATCAATTCAGTAAAGGTTTGTTAAAGCGAATTGTGGAAAGTATTTTTCGCAAATTTATGACCACATAGGTAAAAATTAAGTGCTTGTGTACTTACATAAACTTTACCCTACTTTACCTTACTTTCATCATTAGCCTGTTAATGTTCCCACTGTGCACTGTTAAGACAGGCCTCCTCTCTATGAGAGGAAATGGGCTATAATCCACCAAGCAGTCCTAGTGTGGATAAAATTATAATGAAAGTACAATTTAATGGTATACCGCCGTTTACCCGAATTTTATTTGCCCTAATATCATTTGCCATAATAGTCAACAGCCATAATATCATACGACATAATACTCATTTGCCCTACTCTTATTTGCCATATTAGTCACGTGCCAGAATCATTGTTTCCCATAAAGTCACTTACCATAACATCATTTGTCATAATCATTGTAAGCCCTAATTATCACATGCCCTAATTATCACATGCCATAATTATGATATGCCATAACATAATTTGCCATCGGCATCGGGTGTGTAACGGTTGTTTATATCAAGAGAAATTGGATGCAATTGGGACTCTAGGGCACCCCGACTCGGACAGGTTAGGTTAGAAGGGGATGGCGGGGTCGTGTGAGCGAGCGAAGCGAGCGAATAGACCCCGCCATCCCCTTCGTGGTTATTTTTTTATAAACCACACAGAAGTAGGAGCCCCGCGAAGCGGGGCTCCGTCGACCTAGCCCACCATCAACCATGCACAGAAAAAAAAACCATGCACAGAATAAATAAGTTTGTCTAATACTTGTTATGCCATTTAAATATTATGCCATTTAAATATTATGTCTAATAATTATTATGGCACATAAAAATAAGGCAAACAATACTTATGGCATTCGTATCTTATGGTATCTAAAATTCGGGCAATTAAAAGTATGTCATATGTCTTTTAGGGCAAATGAAACATTCGGGCAAATGAAATTCGGGTAAATGAAATTCGGGAAAATGATGATTATGGCATATAATCTTCGGGCAAACAATAGACAACCCAATTTAATTTCTAGTCATAATCTTGCAAAAAATAGTTTTCTATACTGATTTTTTTTAACTAGCACGATTTTTAATACAGATTTGGTACCGTTGGAAAAGTGACGAACTGAAAAACTTATTTAGTTAAAAATAGTTATTGTAACACCGCTGCTTTTTTATTTCAGGATGAATTTTATCGTAATGTTTTTTCGTAATTTTTTTAAAGCGTATTATCTTATTTTGTGACCCTAGCTTGAGGAAAGTTCCGAAGTATTATAATTATCAATGTCCAACCATTAAATAGTAGTAACGGACTAAAATAATGCAAAAACAAAGTTATGAATGCTTGAAGATAACATTTCGGAGAAATCTCAATAGTATTACTGAATTCGTCTATTGTATTATGTGCTAGTATTACTAAGGATTTTCCATGTGAATCCTGAACGTTTTTAACTTTGTTTTAAATATTAAATATTTCTTCTTCGAACTTAGCTGCATCTTCGTGATCGAAGTTACCGGTAATAGCTTTAACGACAGTACCTAATCCATCTGTAAGACCGCGTCGCTTTCTAACTTGCGGCGTTAAAAACTTAATCTTCTTACCTATAATATTAAGGCTATATTTCTATGTTTTATGTAATTCTCCAGATGCTGTATTCTCAGCATTTTTCATATTTGTATATAGAGACATTAATTGAATAGATGTAAAAATTGGTAATGTTGTAAACGCAAGCCATGCTAAAGTAGTTGCCTTGTTTTAGGAGTTGACCTAGCTTTAGGAGTAGGATCCCATTGTCATTACATTTGTAATGGCTATGGTTGCTGTTGTGTTGAGCACGACGGCCTCTGCGATGAAGGTCCTCCAACAAAATGAGGCCTCCATAGTAGCTTGAAGTGAACCCTATATAATCGCTTATGGTCCTTTGAAGACTGGCTTCGTTTTGTTATTGCGTGCTGACGTCACTACCTGTTTATTGACGGTTTTACCTACTCAGAGTTTCATTTCTCCTGTTTCTTGGTAACGTTTAGCAATCACCTGCTCCTTGTTTTTGGACATGTGTGCAGCGATGCACTCTTGGACGGCCTCTGCATTGGCGCGATGCTTAATAACATAGTCCTGGTAAAATTCTTTTGGTTAATATAACTCTAATGGGTTTCTGGATACTGTGTGTCCGAATATTAACTCATGAAGTGTATAATGTCTGTTGCCGAATGGATAGCGTTGTTGTATTCTATTATGGAGTACTTCATGATTAGCTGTTTAGGGTCATCTTTATTGGTCATTCTTTGTATCTTAATCATTTCACTGTATATAACTGTTGAGCGAATTTTGGTTTTTCTGACTTACCTGCTGTACGCATTGTGACGTCCGATGATATTGGTGTGGGAACCGGTGGTTTCGGAATGTTAGGTTTATTCCTAAAGTTATTTTAACCATTTGGTCTATAGTTGCCTGATGCTGGTCTAGCCTTCCAAGGTAATGTGGGTTGGGATTGCGGGTCTGTTCGAAAGAGATACCGCGGCCCCGGAACATAATGGGCGAGGAAGGAACATGGATGGGTTTTAGTCAATAAAAGTCTGACACACATCCCGTTCCGCCTAGAGTGGGAAAAGTTATTTGATGATTTCCCATCCTAAAAAAAAGGAGTAATGTTGGTTTTACCCATTGTTGACGGTGTTCGGGGGTCATATTATTTTGTTGAATTACAAAGTTTTGTGCGGGGGCAATAAAGCGTTTACTGTATTAAGGATAGAATTATAATTTCCTGGATATTTTGAAAACTCCTTTGGCTTTGTTTGTGACGTTGAAGGATTAGTATTAATGTAATTAGCTCTATTATAAGAAAACTCTTCTTGTCTAGCCGCTTTGATAGCTGCTTTAAAGGTGTCAGGTTTGGCGACTCGATTAAATAACGAAACGTGGAAGTCTAATTGGTTTATATACTGTTCAGTAACCATCAGTCATCGAACAGCTCATGGAGGCGTTTGACGAAGCTTTCAGTGTCTTCTGCCTTAGACTTACGCACTTGCGTTAGCTCCCGCATTACTTGTATTTCGTGCCGTGGTTCGCCAAAGCGTCTAGTTTACGCGTTTTTATTGATAACCATGAGTCTAAGTAGCCTTCGTACGCTATTGCGTCTACGGCTGGACCACTGAGCTTACTTTTAATTGAGTAAAAAATGGTAGGTGCAAGCGATCTGCCTCAGAAGTAAACTGTAATAAGTTTTCTACTTCCCTAATATAACAAATAAGTAAGTAGTTTAGGATTGCCATCATATCATGTTATTAAATCTGCAATTAGTTTATACGGTTTATCGTTGGCATCATAATCCCTGAGCGATATTGTTTTTCTGCCGCTTGACTGCCTGGTGGCGCTTGACCTCAAACAATAGCGGTGTCAAAATAAACACTTTGGAATGTACTCGTGGGATATTTAGCGCTACTTGTTATAATTTAGTGGTTGCCTACTGCGATTTTAGCTTATAGACAGACACACTTAGTTTAACATAAAATATACAAATATTAGAATAAGGCAGGAAATCGAGCAAGGACACTGGTAAAGCGATCATTGTGCCGATTGTCGTGTCAGCCCATGGCTTAATTGCCAAGAGCCTCGACCAACACCCGAGGAGGCTCTCGTGAGGCAGCTGGATCGAGGCCTTGATTCAGAAAGCGGTACTCCTGGACACGGCACGTATTGTTAGGAGGTTCCTCTCTCTGGAGCCCTAACCGCCGGTAGCTTTGACCCTGTTCCCGATACCAGTGTGCTACAATTTTTTTATAATTTTAAATGTTTATTATATATATTTTTATATGAATATTTAAAAATGTAAAAAGTCTGTGAAACAATGAATAAAGGAAATAATAATAAAATTTGTATCAGACCATCGAGTCCATATTTAAAACATTACAATTTTTAATGATAGAACACAAAAATAAACATAAAATGAAAAGATACACATATTCATTATTTAATGAGAATATATAATGTATATAAAGGTTGTAAAACACCTCTTCACGAAGCCGAGAGGCACTTGTTTTCCCCGTCAGTGTGATATTTTTTTTGTTTTACATCATACCTGGTAACCTTTTAGTTACGGAGATATCCCCCATATCTCCGTAACTAAAAGGTTACCACTTTTTGACACGATTTTTTTAAAATAAAAGTTTTTTTTTTAAGATTTTGACCATTAACACCTCCACGACCCCCGTACTATTCAATCCATCCATCAGCACAATGTTTTAAGTGCATTACATTGAGTTCTACCACAAAACATGATTTATAACCTCAAAAAAAAGTCGTTTCCCATCAATAATTTTTGCGTAAAGTAACTTAGTTTGATGTACAGAATGCTTGGTTAACGGCTTTGTGATGTGGTGGTTTACACCCTGTACATAGTATATACAGGGTATATTGGTGTGGTTCATTCGCTAAAGCAGAAATGTAAATTTAATAAAAACATGGGCCTGGCGTGACCGGGCTAGAATTTTGCCGTAAATTAGAGCATTTAGGAAGGATTCACGAGCCCAATTTTACGTCTCCCAGCTATTGCTAAATTGGTAAAATCAGACAATGTTTACATTTTAGGTACTGCAATCTCCATTGAGGGGGATGGAGAGTATCTTTTATATGACGCAGATGAACTTGCGTGGGTCAGCTCGTCTATAATATTTCTGACTTCTTTGCATTCTTTCAGGTCATACAAAGAAGAAAATCTGAGCTAAAGGCAAACAATGATGCGAACATGTACGATGACTCGACACCAGGTAAACAATAAAAAAAAACGAAAATTAAAACATAAAACTTATACCTACTTCCCCACTTCTTCGAGTAGATAGAAACCACGACACCGCTAAGACTATAGGTACAGAACACATGTCATTTCTTTTAAGGCAAATTCAAACCAGTGTTGGATCAAATGCTGCAATTGGCTGAAGAACAAGACGCTTTCACAGACAGTGACATTAGAGAACACCTGGATACATTTGTGGCCGCAGCTTACGATACAACTTCTTCGGCTTTGACATTCCTTCTGTTACTGTTAGGGTCAGACCCAGATTTGCAAGAACGAATTTTCAACGAGTGAGTAATATTCACAATACTATTACTAACTGTCTGATAAACATTGTCATACAATCTAATTGCTTTCCCACAGCTGGGACACAGGCCTCATCTCTATGGGATGCAATAAACCGTAATCCTCCACGCGCATTCCACTTCGGTTAGCTAAACTGGTAACGACGAAAGAGGTTTCTTTTAAATTTCATTACAGATTACAAGATGTGCTTAAACAGAAAGACGATGATTTAACTAAACAAGATCTACCAAAGCTGGTGTACTTAGAGGCGGTGATTAAAGAATCGATCAGAATGTACCCAACCGCTCCACTGATCGGAAGAAAAATTGACAAAGATATTAACCTGAGTATGTATAATACTGTTACGACCTGGGTATGGGATATATTAATTACTACCGATTAAACAACAGAATAACTTTATTAATTAAAAAACAATTTAAACTTAATCACAAATACACCACGGTTCACTATTCGCTTAGATATCGCAGTTCTAGTTCACTACGATTCGCTTCGTTGTGTAGCCAAAATCAGACTGCCTGCTGCGTGTTTGCTCCATGGTTTTATACTGTTAACACAAAAAATATTCAAGAATACTAAATTAGTGAGTGGAACTGCTTCATAAAAAAATATCAACAAAGAGCGAGTAGTAAAAAAGGAGTTGTAGGCAAAAAAAGATAATAAAACACTTGAATAAAATAAAAAGTAGGTTCTTTATGTCCTCGACGCATGGTCGAAATTATAATGACAATTCCTGATGTATTTTTTTTTATAAAAAGGTTCGGAATACCTACCGGTATTCGGTTCAGTTTCGGTGTACCTCAAAACAAATAATAACGAGAAGTACTCGAAGTTACAACGCAAACACACTGCAGTCACATGCTTTCTCGAATGTTTTCGTGTACGATGTAACAATCCATGCAAAACTAAGTTTATTAAATTGTCTGTTCTCAGAGAACTGCACGTTGCGAGCTGGTACTACTTGCGCTTTAGGGGTGTATGGTCTCCTCCATCACCCCTTGTGGGGCCCAGATGCTGAGGAGTTCAAACCGGAGCGATGGCTGAACTCTGCCACTTTGCCAGATCACCCGGGCCTCTATGCCGCCTTTGGTGTTGGCAAGCGAAACTGCATAGGTAAACATACCAATACTGCCCACTAAACCCATTTATTGTCCGCAATAACGGATATTAATCAATGGACCAACCGACAAAAACCACATCGTTTTGGTAAAAGAGATGACAGCCACAATTTTAGTACTAGAAATAGGAACCAATTAGTTCAGCCACGCTTCAGACTCGCTATAAAGAAGTCTTATCTTTCATGGGATATTGTTTGAGATGCTGTAATAAAATTCCACAAAGCATCCTTGAACAAAATAAAACAACGTTTAAAACATGCATGAAAACGCACACTATTTAGGCAAGCAAAATACAAATTGGAAGGTTGTATCGCTGATAAAATGCTTGTTTTAATGCCAGTCTTGATATACAAGGACAGGGGCGCATAACTGGATAGCACTAATAAATTGTTTTGTTGGAGCTACTGAAGATTGTACAACTATCTTTGTATTGTTTAAATTCAATATCTTTTTAATAATTATATAAACTCATGTCCCTAATTCTGTGAGTGCTATGCACTAGAAATTCTATCATTCCCTGGAAACCCACGTCTTTTCTTGACTTGAATGTGCCCTGGTGGTTCAGAGTATGTCATGCTTACTCAAATGTCTCGCTGATTGTGTCGCGTCAGGTCATTTAATTCCTTTCAAAATGGTTGAGTTGAATGGTGCTGATACATGCGTCATGTTCGAAACGGGCGCTGTCAGTTGAGACTGGTCAGTTCTTGGTTGCCACGGCTTATTTGAATTGTTTTTTTTTTTTTTTTTTTATAATGCGCGCTTTTAACGTGCACATCGTGCTACACCATCTTGTTCTCACATAATGTCAATATGAATGATGGAACCAAGGTTTTATAAAAGTATTTTTTATTTAAAAGAGGGTCCATTAAGTTTCTTGCCCGTTCATCTCTATTGAGAATGGGCAACTACAGTACTTTCACAGATTTTATGTCTTGTGACTAGGACTGTAACTACATTTAATTCTCATCTTTGTTTCGAATTCAAAAGTTCCTGTAACTGGCCTACTTGAATTCTTTCTAAATTATATTCTTCTTATTATTATTATTCTTTGTATTCTTTGATTTTCATTTTCATGTAGTAGTTTCAAATTATAAATTTTAAATCGTATTTGTGCATTCAGGTCCCATTGTCAAACTCACACTGGCCCGTTTTTTTTTTGTATATTGTTAAGCTGCCAGAAAATCCAACGGCAGATATTAGTGTAATTACAACGTACGTTGTATTTATTTTTATTTATTTATTTATTTATTTATTTATTTATTTATTTATTTATTTATTTATTTATTTATTTATTTATTTATTTATTTATTTATTTATTTATTTATTTATTTATTTATTTATTTATTTATTTATTTATTTATTTATTTATTTATTTATTTATTTATTTATTTATTTATTTATTTATTTATTTATTTATTTATTTATGTATTAAAATGTTATTAGCAAAACGAAGAGACATATTAAAAAATTAAAACCAAAATGCAAGAAAGTGGCAATAAAATTAGCTATGGCCGCTGCCAGAGAATTTGCTGATGATACATCCATTAAACTTCCTCGTGTTATTCCTATACTAAAAACTGGTGGAGTTTTGCCTTTGGTTCCGATTTTTGCGGAATTATCAGCGGTAGGGGCTTTAGCAGGTGGTGCAGCTGGTATTGCTAAAACCATTAATGAATTCAAGATGGCTAAAAAGTTATGGACTGAATCGAAGAGACACAATGAAAAGATGGAAGCTCTCTGTATCGGAAAAGGACTACACCTTAAACCACATAAAGATGGGCTCGGAATTTTTGTATCAAAAGAAAAAAAAAACTCAGATATCGGCTACCCAAACGAGCGTTGACTAATTTAGACATTTTGAAGTATGGAAATAACATTCCCTATTTCAGAGGTGTCTTTATGAGAGATAAGCTCCCTAAACACCCTTTTAAAAAAGAATGTGGAGTTATAAATTTGGATAGCTCGCCCGGAACAACAAAACAATAACATCCGTGCAGACATAGTTATTCAACCAAGTTTTAATTTTCGTTTAACATACTTTCTTTTTATATAATAAATACTTACTTTCAATACATACTTTCTTTTTATATAATAAATCAAATTAACACAAAACAATAATAGAAAAGAAACACAATAAACAATATCATCCCTAAAATTAAGTTTACGGTTGGTAATAATTTTTATTTTGACTATACCTTATTAAATGCAAGGTGGTTACTCAATCTTAAAACTACAATAATCGACACCCTGTTCCCGATACCAGTAGGCTACGTTTTTTTTTTAAATAAAAATGTTTAAAATTTGTAAAAAATAAATGAAGGAAATACACAAATATTTGGTCATCGCGCCTCCTGCGTCAATAACAGGCGTCGCATTGAGATGCGACGCCTGTTATTGACTCGAATACTTTCTTGAGAGAAAGTATTCGAGTTGACCCATAACAAATTGACAACAAAACAATAATACCCGTGCATAACTACTTCACCAAGTCTTAACTCTCGTTAATAATAAAATTAGACAAACATTTTGAAATGATTCAACAAATCAAAATAAACAAAAAGAAAACAATTATTAAAAAACAATAAACAAAATCAACCGTCATCGTCATTCATCATGTCAGCCGAAAGACGTCAACTGCTGGACATAGGCCTCCCCCAAGTGTCGCCACATTGACCGGTCCCATGTGACTCGCATCCAACGGATTCCCGCAACCTTCACCAGGTCTCAAATCAACCGTCGTTAAATAATAATTATTTTTACTATTCTTTATTATATACAAGGTTATCACAATAATCACTCACTGACTACTCAAGCTTAAAATATTAAAATAATACTTGATACCCTGTTCCCGATACAGGGGGCTACAACTTTTTATATTTTTTAATCTCTTTTTTTAAATCATAATGAGAATTATAATGAATATTTGTGAGAAAATAAATACACTAATATTTAGTCATCGCGCCTCCTGCATCAATGACGGCGTCGCATCTTGTTTTTAAAGACTGGATCAGCACTTCACACAAGTTGGAACCCCTTACAGACTCCCAAACTTCGTCAGAATGAGCAGGAAGTTCCATTTCTGTTCTTTCCCGTCGGTGATCCCATCTCTGGACCTTTATACCCGACAAATTCTCGATGGGGTACAGGTCAGGAGATCGTGATGGCCAGCGCAATGTTTTTATTTCTGGTTGTTGGTTTAACCTAGTCTGCACAATGTGAAGTGAATCACAGATTACATATTAATTTAGTAGCAAGTGAATATCTGCGCCCAAACTTCTGACTCCCAAACTTCGTCAGAATGAGCAGGAAGTTCCATTTCTGTTCTTTCCCGTCGGTGATCCCATCTCTGGACCTTTATACCCGACAAATTCTCGATGGGGTACAGGTCAGGAGATCGTGATGGCCAGCGCAATGTTTTTATTTCTGGTTGTTGGTTTAACCTAGTCTGCACAATGTGAAGTGAATCACAGATTACATATTAATTTAGTAGCAAGTGAATATCTGCGCCCGCGTCTGTGTTCGTCAGTGTTGCTAGTGAAAGGCATGGCACAGATTGGCGAACAGGATTCGTTACGTGGGGTGTAGGTGTTAATATTTTTTCTCTACATTTATTTACACTTCACACATTAATTTATTTGTATTGTTTATTCGTCTACACTTTATTTTTATTTTTATCCGTATCTGGCCTGACCGTGGCATCACCTTCACTTTGGGCCCTATCAGAATACCAGCGCTGTGACGTTTTTTTTAATGTTACAGCACCATGCTGAGATAGGTGCCTTTTGGCCTCGTACAGGACGAGTTTCATTCTTTTAATTTTTAAATAAATATTTGTTTTTTTTTCTGTGTAATTTTTATAAGTACTTTTAATTTTGATGTGTTTGTCCTGTGTGGGCTAATAAATGCTTTTTCTTTCTTTCTTTCTTTCTTTCTTTCACAATGCGTTCTTGATGTATAGGACAATTGTCCTGTATAAAAATAAATTCGTGGAGCTCTGCTCTCGGATATACTACGCGCACTGTAGGCACCATCACGGTTACCAATATTTCGCGGTAAGCTGCGCCATTTGCTCTCCCTGAGATATGGACAAGCTCTCCGGGACCTCCAGCACCACATATTAGAGCATACCCTTCCAGAATCATTATTTGGTATTACATTTCTGGGTTCGTATCGTGTATTCTTCACGCGCCATAAATGTTGACGCCCATGTTGGCTCGACCTAAAACACTTCTCATCTGCAAAGATGGCGGTTGAGAAGTCCATATCTCTATAGTCTCTTGCGAACCTTACTCTTGCCGCTTTTTGTTGCTCGGTGAGCACGATTTTCTTTGCTGGCTTCCTGTGGTGAAGCCCCGCTCTATGTAAAGCACGGCGAACTGTGCGCAGTGACACGTCGTACTCCTCGGCGAACACTCTTGTCGGCGTGAACGCGTTCTCTTGCTGGTAGGTGTTTACCATACGTTGATATAAGATGGAGGATATAAGATATGGACGTGGTACCCGCGGTCTATCCTCTAAGACACCCTCTTCTTCATAGCGTCTGATTCACAGCCGGACAGTGTTTCTCTACAAACAATAAAAAAACCTCATAAGTCACATTTTTTTTAACTGAATCAGAACGAAATTACTACTTTGCCCTATATTTACACCTATTTAATTCTCAATGCTGTTATTTATGTGTAGATAACAAAACTTGACGACTTGACTTGAGCCTGATTTTATTGGCATATTAAAGATAATAAATAACAAAGCATGTTTTTACTTCGGCATGCAATTTGAATCAAACAAAATAGTTAATCGAGATTTCAAGAAAAACATGCGGTCGCCAGCCCTTTGTTTGCATTTTTAACCATAAACTTAATAATACGCTTTGTTATCACTTTTTAAACTTAGTCGGCAAAGGATTAAAATTCTTTGATGCCTTCTGTTGTTTCTAATGCTTTGTTATACTGAGGTAGGATTTTGGGTTTGTCTAAATATTATTATATCGTTTTGCATTCAAACTAATATGAAGCTCGTTCGATATTCAAGATACAAAGAGATAACGTTTCTATTGACATTGAAAAACCGACTTTTCATACGATTTGTTTATTAGGTCTCGCTAGTCGTGTCCTGGGGCCTGTAATGGCTGCTTTAACAGAATCGTAATAGGATAAAAATATGAATTACACTACAATTCGTGAAATGGTCACAAAGTGACAATTCATAAAATAAACTGTGACCATTTCAAGATTTTTTTTATTGTGGTTTATATTAGTATCCGATAATGATACTGCTAAAGCGGTCATTTAGTCATGAACACAAAATCATCTATACCTACATTAGCTACGTATAACAACGACTCGGGAGGCGGGTTGAGCGCTCTCACGAACGAATGATTGTTCGACCCATACGCTAGAAAATGATTGGCATCGAAAGTGATAAACAAAATTATTAAAGGGACTGCAGGAGCGTGGTGGTTCAAACTTCGTTTGAAATACTGTTAGAATAATGTTCTAATTAGCTTACAATACAAAGTGGCTGTTACGTCAGTCACTGACGGACCGAATAGTGCGAAATCAGCACAGATCGAATGGTTTCGATCGATTTACAAAAAGTCTATTGTTTGGACTAAAAAAATAAAACACTCTGATGCTAATATGTTGCTTGTAGTATTATTTGTCAGAAAATCAGAATGATCCAATGTATTTAGTACGGTTTATATTCGTTAATAGAATTTTTAGTGATAAGTTCGTGATTTTTTTTATATCTCTCGAGTAAAATTAATTGTATTAGGTTTTCAAAACACTATCATACTAGCATGTATCCTTTTTCTAGTTTTGTTTATTGCAGTGACTCATCATACTTTCAGGCATTAAAAAACTCGCGTTTGGCACCTGTAGTACTAATAAAACACTTAAATACGATACATAGTGGCAAAGTTTTTTCCTTCAAACCAACAACAGAAATAAAGATAGATAGTGCGTGTGTTAGCGAGAAAACGGAGAATAAAGAAGTGTTAGAGTTCGCGCAGTAATAATTGTTTTATCAAATTTAAAAATTGAATATTTTTTCTGCTTGTTTCTAATTTAATTATATTTATGAATCAATACTTATACCCTACTCTTGTCACATGAAAATTAAAAGTTTCTAATTATTTACATATGATAACAGTTGCATGATACACTTTGCATTGTTTATAGAGTTTTATTGATAAATTAAGTTAATTAAAAATTACAAAATGTATCTTATCAACAAATAAAATAGGTGGTGGGCTACTATTTTTTAAATGTTTTTCATAGTGTTTTATACAATAGAATGTTTAAAAATGTAACATAATATGTATAGTAAATAAAAGGAAAATTGAAATAATTTACTACTTACGCTTATATGCAGCTGCTCAGCGATTTGGCTGATGTTAAATCCTTGTCCATGCAAAATTATAATTTCATTTCGGTCTTCTTGTATGCGATTTCTGGAAGACATTATGCACAAAATGTTCCAGCAGAGGTTCTCAGGAGTCCAATATTATCGCACAGGTTAACGTTTAGGCAATCCAAGGTCAGGTAAGCTGAGCAATGGTCAATGTTCAAAAGGTCCGTAAGCGCCAAAGTTCGTCCGTAAAATTCGCAAAAGGTGTACAGAGGATACGCCACTAAGCTGCGCAGTGCAGATTGCAACTAATTACGTTGACGATTCTCTAATTTAGGCCTAAACTTCGAGGGGGCGTGGTTTGGCGCCTACGCATGATGTATGCGAAAAAATTTTTTACTGGGCAGGCGGAAAAGACCGCCACTGCACCAGCCCCTACTGCTCCGTCTCATAAATTATCCTGTATTTGCAATAGTCACGTCACTGTGAAGTAGTATACAGGGAAGAATAAAAAAAAGTATAGTAGAAAATAACAAATGTACTTTTACAGGTAAATTGTACAGCATGATGGTGATAAAGGTGGCGTTGGCGCATATTGTACGGCGATACCATGTAACCGGCGACATCAACAAACTAGTGTGTGAATTTGATATTACTTTAAAACCAGTAGAAGGACATCATATTAGTTTATCACAAAGGGCTTAAATGTGTATAATGAAGGTAGCCAAGGTTACGGTGATTCTCACCCAACGCCGCTTATTTTGTGAAACTAAAGTATGTACGGGCTTGTACCGCTGCCCTTGATACAAGTTATTTTGTAACTTAGTAAGGGTGCCGGTTGCAACACCTACCTATTTTGTTAACTAGCAATAACTCAAGTGCTCATAAAATGTTATTATTTTATTTTGTGTTAACATTGTTATTTGAAATAAAAATTATTATTATTCCCTTTATTCATTTTTTCACAAACTTTTTACATTTTTAAATATTAACTTAAGAAAATTTATAAAAAAACATTTAAAAATATAAAAAATTGTAGCCCGCCGGTATCGGGAACAGGGTCCAAGCTACCGGCGGTCAGGGCTCCAGAGAGAGGAACCTCCTAACAATGCGAGCCGTGTCAAGGAGTACCGCTTTCTGAATCAAGCCCTTGATCCAGCTGCCTAACGAGAGCCTCCTCAGGTATTGGTCGAGGCTCTTGGCAATTAAGCCATGGGCTGACACGACTATCGGCACAATGATCGCTGAGTCCACTTCCCACATGTCGACAACCTCGCGAGCCAAGTCAAGATACTTGATTTGTTTATCTTTCTCGGCTTTCACGAGGTTCTCATCATGCGGGACCGTTATGTCAACAATCATTGCGCGCCGATCTGATCGATCCATCACCACTATATCAGGTCTATTAGCTATAACAGTCCTGTCAGTGATGATGGATTGATCCCAGTACAGTGTGATACTGCCATTATCGAGAACTGGGTCGGGCACATACCTATAGTAGGGCACTTCCGATTCCACAAGATTGTATTTTAGAGCAAGTTGCTGATGGATAATCCTGGCTACAAGGTTGTGTCTATGCAAGTACTCTCCGTTAGCTAGACAAGAACACCCGGAGATAATGTGACGGATTGATTCGCCTGGACGGTGGCATGCCCGACATATGTCAACCGTACCGTCCTTCACAATAAATCTCCGGTAGTTATTCGTCATCATAACTTCATCCATAATTGCACAGACAAAACCTTCGGTTTCTCCGAAGAGGTCCCCGGATCGTAGCCAGGACACGGACGCTAGAAAATCTACATCGGGCCCATGAAGAGCCCGGTAAAAGCGCCCGTGAAGCTCCTTGCTCTGCCATTCTTTCCTGCGGTCATCAGTAGTAAGTACTACAGGTTTGCGCCAGTTCTCTTTAGCCAAGGAGAGCGGGGTAAGGCCCTTGTCCATCGCGACCACATCTCGATGCATCCCCACGTTAGCTTCTAGGAAATATTCCCTGAGACTGCATATCTCACGATTGTGGAGGGTCTTAGCGTTTAAAAAGCCTCGACCCCCACACTTCCGCGGGATATACAGTCTCATTACCGAAGAACGCGGGTGATGCATTCGATATGCCGTCAACAATTTACGGACCTTCGTATCCAGGACGTCTAGTTCCGTTTGAGTCCATTTGAGTATGCCGAAAGAGTACATCAAAACCGGCATGACCCAACCGTTGAAGACACGCACCTTATTTCCGCCTGATAAAAGACTATTAAATACTTTTTATTTATTATTATTATTGTTATGTCGTTTATTTACTATTCTACTTATGGAATTACATTTTTAAGTATTTCTTAAAAAAAAAGGATACAAAAAAACACTTAAAAATATAAAAAATAGAGTTCCGCCGGTGTCAGGAGCAGGGTCCAAGCCACCGGTGGTTAGGGCTGCAGAGACAGGAACCTCCTCACAATGCGAGCCGTATCGAGGAGTACTGCCTTCTGAATCAGGCTCTTGATCCAACCGCCTAATGAGAGCTTCGAAAGATGGTCGTCTAGGCTCTTGGCTATCAGCCCGTTGGCCGTCACGACAATCGGCACAATGATAACCGAGTCCATATTCCACATGTCGCGATCCTCGTGCGCCAAGTCGAGATATTTTATTTGTTTCTCTTTCTCAGCTTTCACGAGGTTCTCATCATGCGGAATGGTAACATCGATTATCATTACGCGGCGCGCTGATCGGTCTATCACCACTATGTCAGGCTTATTGGCGACAATAGTCCTGTCAGTAATGATAGACTGATCCCAGTACAACGTGACATGGTCTTTCACGAGACCTGGGTCGGGCACATACTTGTAGTACGATACTTCCGATTCCACAAGATTATATTTCAAGGCAAGTTGCTGGTGAATAATCCTGGCTACTTGATTGTGTCTGTGCAAGTACTCGCCGTTAGCTAGACGAGAACAACCAGAAATAATATATCTGATGGACTCACCCGGTAGGTGGCATGCCCGACACACGTCAACCGTCCCGTCCTTCATAATATATTTCCGGTAGTTGTTCGTCAACAAAACTTCGTCCATAATCGCACCAACAAAACCTTCAGTTTCCCCAAAGAGGTCGCCAAAACGTAGCCAGGACACGGACGCTAGAAAATCTACATCGGGCCCATGAAGAGCCCGGTAAAAGCGCCCGTGAAGCTCCTTGCCCTGACATTCTTTCTTACTTACGGTCATCAGTAGTAAGTACCACAGATTTGCGCCAGTTCTCTTTAGCCATGGACAACGGGGTGAGTCCCTTGTCTACTATGACCACATCGTGATGCATACCCACCTCGACTTTCATAAAATATTCTCTGAGGCTGCACACCTCGCGGTTGTGAAGGGTCTTCGCATTTAAAAAGCCTCGACCCCCGCACTTCCGCGGGATGTACAGTCTCATCACCGATGATCGTGGGTGATGCATCCGGTTTTCGGTCAACAGTGTACGGACTCTTCTATCCAGAGCGTCGAGCTCGGTCTGAGTCCATTTGAGTATGCCGAAAGAGTACATTAAAACCGGCATGACCCAACCGTTGAAGGCGCGCACCTTGTTCCCACCTGAAAGAAGGCTATTTAATACCTTCTTTAGGCGACCGAAGAAGCGCTCCCTCAACGATTGCTTCATGTCAGTTACGTTAATGCCTAACGCTTCCGACATACCCAAATATTTATAGTTCTCGGTTGAGGAAAGGGATCTTAGGTGTATGGAATCCGAGAGCTGAAGTCCCTCGGATTCCACAATCTCCCTCGCTTTACATACATGACTGCACATTTGTCCAAACCAAATTCCATCCTGATGGCGCTACTAAAAGTTTCGGTTACTTTCAATAGCTCCATCAGTTGCAATTTGTTGGGGGCAAAGAGTTTCAGATCATCCATGTAAAGCAGGTGAGATATGACCTGACCATCGTTCCTCAACCGGTGTGCTTAGAGGATTCAGGGCTAAACAGAACCAAAGTGGACTCAGACTGTCGCCCTGGAATATTCCCCGTTTAATCCATACAGGTTCATCGTTCCCCTGGATCTGTCGACATCCTGGATATCGAAGGACCGTCCTCCATTGCCCCATACATGACTCAAGGAAGGCGCGTAGAGTTGCATCTATCTTGTACAACTCCAGCACCCTCATGAGCCATGAATGTGGCACAGAGTCGTAGGCCTTCTTGTAATCTATCCAGCATGTTGACAGATCCTTGCGGGATCGACGGACCTGTTGGCTAATGGCCATGTCGATGAGGAGTAGCTCCTTAGTCCCACGGGACCCATTCCTACATCCATTTTGAGAGGCAGACATGATAGAGTTTTTGTCAATATGTGTATTAATTTTCACTCTCAAAATGGATGTAAGAAGTTTATAAACCGTCGACAAACACGTGATTGGTCTATAATTCTTGGGTTCCGCGGGGCTACCTGACTTATAGAGTAGGTGGGTAACGCCTGTTGTTAAAAACTGCGGTAGGGACCCAGACTCTAAGGATGACTGGAATTGGGATGCCAGGCAAGTGTGCGAACGGTACTGAGCCATTTGAGCCAGAAGTTGTGCAGTCCGTCCGGCCCCGGTGACTTCCTGTTTGGTAACGAACGAACTGTTTTGGCTATATCTATTGGTGTAATAACAATTGGCTCCATTTCTGGAATAGGTTCACACACTCGCTCGACATCACGCATCCAGTCAGCCTCAGTATGACAAACGGGTGCCGACCATATGCTGCGCCAGAAAGAACTCGTGGCGGCATCATCTGGGTGGCACACGTCTGTCACATTTTGCGCAGGTCGCTCCCAAGCTCTGTATACCCACCTCTCATCGCTCCGGAAAATGCGATTCTGCGAGTACCGATCAACCCGCCGCTTATACCGCCGAATACGGTTCGCCCATGCATAAACTTTCTGCTTCAGGAAGTCGATGCGCTCTGTGACACGGGACATGTATTCTTGAGGACTGATTTCAGTCCCCGAGAATGCCCGCCTCACAAAGCGCATCACTCGTGGTTGTGTATTCCCCTCCCTGAAGCAGTATAGTTTGCCGATGAGTACCCTGGCCCCGTCGATACGTCGCTCAATCCTGCGCTGCCAGGCTGGTACGGCTGGTTTTGGTCGAGTAACTACGTCACAATTTGGGAACTTGACATTAGCTACTCGACATGCCGCAACAGCCCCACAGCACAGAATTGAATGTGTATCAACGAGGTCCTCGCTACTCTCGAATATATTCTTGAGTTGCGAGTCCAAGGCACACACCAACGCCCTATTTTTCTTATGCATGGGTAACCGTGGTAATCGGGGCCTAAGTTCGGTAGGGGTTGACCGATATTCACGAAGCGCATCCTCCAGAGCGCTCCTCAATCGGTCGTTGCACTGGCTACTTACCGTGGCACCTATATCATCCTCCTCTACAACAACAGGGTTCGGCCGCGGTAAGGTTGCATTAATAACTGACACTTGCACCGCGGTTTGTGTCGTAGTCTGGATGATAGGGTTGCTGAGTTCTTCTGAGCGCAGCATATCAAGCGCGGCATCATCCAACCTGTGATTTCGTTGAATGACTCGCACCTGATCCGACAGTCGTTGGGCCGAGACGTTGACGGTTGGTTCCAGATCCTGAAACAGAGACAGCATCCTATCACGGTGCGCAGTGAGATTAGTTCCTCTCTCTGTAGACCTGTAGTATGCGCGCATGACGTTCTCGTTCATGGACTGAGTCCATCTCATGCGCTGCACACAACCACCGGTAGCGGGGACCCGGCTCGGGGGCATCACGTAAAAACTGCTGGACGGGTTTTAATGAAAACTTCACTAATCTATTTAAATAAACTCAGAATAACGTTTAGGCTATAGACATTATGGAAAATTTTGGAAAAAGGGGTTGAAAAGGGGGGGTAAAGTTTGTATGAAAAAAACATTTTAGATTGTTCTAGATTCATGAAACTCAGAATAAATACTTATTATTAAAAATAAAGAAATACCTGTTTCAGCATTTTTTTTTTTTTAAAAGAGGGTTTTTGTGTTTAAAATGGGTGCTAATTAAACAGGCTTCTTTTTATTATCATTACTAGCTGACCCGCGCAACTTCGTTTGCGTCACATAAGAGAAAGAGAGGGTAACAGAGAGTGGGTCGTAAGCACCTATAGAACAGTTATCAAAGAGCACATCACACACATCCTTCCGCATAATGAAAATGCGCGCCCGGTACATGATCATTATTTTGCTGCGGAATTACTTAAAACGGTGCATCTCCTAAGATATACATTGAAGTCAATTTACGTACCCAAGGGCAATTTGTTCAAAATCAAATACTTGTGTACTATTTATTTGAATAAGAATAAATTACCATGTTTACAAAAACAGCTTTAAAGACTTCTATTGACAGCTTTACATCTTCATACTTAGACACTCGATGACAGTCATACTCCAGCTAGGTCTGCAGTTCTCATCAAGGTGCATTAAATGAGCCGCAACACGATATAGCTGCTGTAAACCGTTGCAGACCTCTTACAACTGCTTACCATTTAAAATTTCAAACTCTACGTCCCTACGCTATGACGCCGTGTCTTAAAGTGCACAACCTCTTCAAAGCTTAGAAACCTTCAAATGGGGTATTAATATTTTTCACTTCTCATGCTCTAAAAGTACGCCATTATAGCCCTACGAAGCGGGATTAAAGTGACCGTTTATTCCCTAGGGAGTAAAAAGTAATTTCAAAATGGAACGATCTTTTACTCTGAATCATGGTCACAAAAGAGTAACTTGTCCAAGGTTTTATTTAAATTTCGAATTGGCTTGCAAATAAAAAGCGGTACATTGAAAAAAAAAACAAATAAACTCTTCAACGCGGGAAAATTTATGGTTGTCTGTGTGCATCGTTGATTTTGAAAAAGTATGTGGAATACCTCTGTTGCTAGCCGCTGCAGTAATGTAGGTACTATAATTATTTGTGGAGTATGGATCATCTTCATTGCGAGAATGTTGAGAGTTTGTGTAGTGTTTTAAATTTTTAATCTGAGACTGACCTGATAGAAGAAAATCTGACTGCTCAGTTCAGAAGTTTAGTCGAGTGTAATTTTTTTCAGTTTTAAATGACTATTTTTCTCGCACTCGAAGTGAAAAGTACAGTTTGCACCTCGAGACTAAACGCCAATTTAATATACCCTCGCTTTCCTTGCCTCCCTCGCAAGCTCGGGAGTCAAACCACCTCGGGTATATAATGGCTTCGTTTAGTCCCTCGTTATAAAATATACTATTACGGTGACTTTCGAGACATTCCAATTTTAAAGAGTATTAGCAATTTTGCACCAAATTTTTATGTGAGTTCAACCTTTTTGGAATAAAATCGGATTGGGTTTTGAATGTATCAAAATAACTTGTAGTTCTTAGCAAAATCTCGAAGGAGTATTGATATCAAATTCGAAACAAATCACCGCCAAAATAACTTTCTACCACCTTTTTAACCCCGTTAGGGGATGAATTTCAATGCAATATGAAACGCGTCCATCAATATTCTGTTAATGTTGTTGATTGCAAAGTTTGAAGTAGATTGGACCAAGGAATCACATTTTCCCATACAATCTTTGCCCCCCCGCTTTTCACCCCCTAATAATTTCAAATTTCTTTCTTATCGTATGGCCTACGTTATACAGAAAATACACCCTCCAAGTTTCAGGTTTCTACAATCTGCGGTTTAGGCTGTGCGTTGATCCATCAGATAGTCCTTCAGAACAAAGCATTTTTTATTTGTAAATAGTAGGATTAATTTGTACTCGTTTGTAATGTTTTTGTAACTTTTCCGGCTGTTTGTCTTAAGTAAAATAAAAAATAATGATTGGCATCAAAAAAATGTTTTGTGTAAAATATCAATTTTCTGGCTAACTATTTTCCCTACACTGCCCCGCTGAAAGTTATTTTTTTGCGATTTCTGACTTTTTGAGTACTCTAACCTGGGTTGGTTTGGAAGAACTTCTAAGAACTTCTTCTTCTTCTTCACTTCTTGATTGGTGTCGGAAAGATGATCGATTGGCATCAAAAAACTTGTTTTATGTAAAATGGCAATTTTCTTGCTAACTGTACTTTGTTTTTTAATTAAATCTGTGAATGGGGATAAACATTTTGTGAAAAAATTACGAATTGTTACCTAAGACCATTTTTGTGTAGCTGCAGCTCCCCTTACTGCCCCGTTTACCGTTTCCACCCTGTATTACCAACTACTTATGCCGAGGAAAGCCGATTTTCTTGAATTCCGCTATTTTGCGCGAAATCACTTCAAAAATCAAATTTCAAGAAAATTGAGAAATTACATTTACCTGTATTAGATTTGAAGTATTTATAGCAACTTGTAAAGGTTTCCACTTCAATGGATTTTATTGTATAGGTGTATGAAGTTAATTAATTTTAAACACAAAACCCTCTTTTTTACGTCTCTGAATGATTTTTTTTTTAAATGCTGAAACAGGTATTTCTTTATTTTTAATAATAAGTATTTACTCTGAGTTTCATGAATCTAGAACAATCTAAAATGTTTTTTTCATACAAACTTTACCCCCCCTTTTCACCCCCTTTTTCCAAAATTTTCCATAATTTATATAGCCTAAGCGTTATTCTGAGTTTATTTAAATACTGAAGTTTTCATCAAAATCCGTCCAGCAGTTTTTACGTGATGCGCGGTCAAACAAACAAACACGAATTTTAAAAATGGTTTTAATATGATCAGTTACTTATTTTAAGTCACCCTGATTGGTTTTTTTTTTAATTTTCAATGTACAGATTTTTTGGTCTCAACGATTTTATTATATGTATAGAAGATTTGCCTCCAAAAATGTACGTTGCCTTCTAAATTACTAAGTCAGCCACAATTAACGAGCATCTAAATAATACTATCTTAGCCACTAGTTATCTTCTATGTAAACCACTCTAAATACAACTCAGCATGATGGTTATTTTTAACATCTAAATTTGTAACATGCATTCTAACAGTAAACTTTTAAAATACTATTAAATGACATCAAAACTTATATTTATTTAGCTTCTATTTTTGTAACTCTGTACGTTTAAATGTAACTCATCCCATATTAATTGATCGTCAAAAGTTTGCTAAAAATGTCATCAAATAGTACTTATATTGGCCACTTTATATATATGTCACCGTAAAATTGTCAAACACGTTATATTGTAATCTCTCTAGCGATATTGTAAACTCTTGAATGATTGTCTAATGAACATACTGCTTACAATAAAGCGCATTATTTTTCGTGAAATGCATGCGATGGTAGTCAACTCACGCGGTGTTGAGGGAAGGAGGGGTCCCCCTTGCCCAGTGGTACCACTCTCATGAAAAGATACTGTACCATTCCTGAGAAATATCGATTAATATAACCTAACCTTAAAACACTTTATATTCCCCTAAAAAGCATAGTCGACGGAGCCCCGCTTCGCGGGGCCCCTATTTCCGAGTGCAGGGTTTAAAGGAACCTAACTAACCTAACGGGGGGGTGCACCAAGTCCCGATTATGGGGGCAGAGATACTTCTGTATATTTAGTTGACAATAATTCGAGAGTTTACAATCTCGCTAGGGAATAACGCACGAACTACAATAAACAATTACACGTGATCAACTCAACTCGTCGTTACATGAATCGAATGGCGCTCTCTGATTGGCGCAAATGACCGGTCGCTGTCATCTCGCGCACTCGCGCCAAATCATGCAGTAGCTATTTTGACGATAAAAGAATATGATGTATTATTTTACATGCTAAGTTATAATAAATTATGCTTTCTGTGGAAGCTTGAAATATATTTTTTGAGGACATTGCGTTAACGTAAAATGGCAACGAGATGTAAAATCCGTGGCCGAGTTAGTAAATTAAGTGGCTATGTATAAATAAGAAGGACAAGTCACAATAATTGATGATTTTACTTGACGCTTTCTATAGAATATTTAGTTGGCGTTGTAAAAAAGACGAATTAGTTTATTAGAGGCTATGTCATTTTCGCGTTGCTTAGTTATAAAATTAGAAGTTTATTCACGTGTCCAATACATAATTTTGTGGCTAGACTTATTATTTCCCGTTTAAAATTAATTAACTTCATACACCTATAGAATAAAATCCTTGAAGTGGAAACCTTTAAAAGTTGCTGTAAATACTTTAAATCTAATACAGGTAAATGGAATTCCCGCCGCGAGGGTGCCGGGGCTGCTACGGAGAACAGTAAGTTCTTCCGCAAGCGGTCCCGGAAGGACGGCGACTGTTCGTCGTCCTCAGAGGAGGAGCAGATGGCCTCTGCTCGCAAGATCCCCACCAGCAAGCGCGGGGGGATCCGAGGCAAGCGAGGGGGGCTTTCTGCCACAGAAAGGTCGGCACGACTGGCCGAAGAGGGGCGCCACCCGGGCATGACTGCCCCGGGGTCTGGCAGCGAGGCGAGTGCACCTGGCGGCTCCGAGGCGGAGCGTAAGTCCAGATTTGCAGAGGAGGTGGCAGCCACGTTAAAAAGTGTGGCCGTAAAGGTTAAGGTTTCTTCGAAACTTAAGGCCGTACCCGCGGCTTCCGCCTCCATCTTGGCGGCGGCGGAGGCGTATTTCTCGGGGCCTCCACCTCCCTCCTCACAAGAGGATGAGGTGACAAAACTGCGCGCGGATGTGGCCCGTGTGACGGCTGCCATGGAGCTTCTCCAAAAGGAGAACGCGAAGCTCCAGGCGGATCTGGCCAGCCTCCGAGAGGCAAGCTCTCGCGCGGCGCCTACAAATGGGGGGGCCCAGGCCCAAAAACAGCCAATGCCGGTGGAGAACCAGGTCCTGGACCTGGTCCGAAAGGAGCTGGCCTCCTTCCAGGCACGGTTCTCCGTCCTGGAGGGAATTGTTCTGCGCCCTCCCCTGGGCGCGAACAAGGCGGTTGCGGGCCCGAGGACGGTCTCTTATGCGGCGGCTGCTGCTGCTGCATCCGGACCGGGACCGTCCAGCCAGCCCTCTGGCGGGGCTGCGTTGCCTCCCCCATCAACATCCGTGAAGCCGACCAAACATATGCCGGTGCCGGACAAACGGGTGGCGGCGCCGGCCGAGCAGACGGCGGCGCCGGCTAAGAAGACAGGAGGCCGGAAGAAGAAAGGCAAGGGCAAGGCAGCGGCACAGGTTGCAACAGTGCCGCTGCCTCCGCCAACGGCGAGTGGGCCAGCGCCAGTGCCTGCGGGACGTCAGCCGCAGCCAACACCATCGCCTCCCCAGCCCCCTGCACCTCCCACGGCTGAAGCCGGATGGCAAGTGGCCGGGGAGAAGCAGAAGGGGCGAAAGGCGGCCAAAAAGGCCCGTAAACAAGAGCGGCAGCGCCAAAACAAGGCGCGAAAGGTCGCGGCGAGGCTTCGCGCCCCGAAAACCGCCGCTGTAGTGATTACACTACAGCCAGAAGCGGAAAAGAAGGGCGTGACCTACCGCGACCTGCTGGCGAAGGCCAAACAGAATGTGGATCTCGGTGAGCTCGGGATCACCGGGGGCCTCCGGCTCAGAGTCACCGCGACGGGGGCTCGGATGCTGGAGATCCCCGGTGAAACCAGCGGCTCGTCCGCGGATGCTCTCGCTGAAAAGCTGAGAGCGTCCCTAAACGCGGACGAGGCCCGAGTCTCCAGACCCGTCAGATGCGCCGATCTGCGCGTCATGGGTCTGGAGGACTGTGTCACCGAGAAGGAGGTGGTGGCCGCCGTCGCTAGGTCCGGGGGGTGCTCTGCCGACCAGGTCAAGGCAGGCACCTTTCGTCCGGACCCCTCGGGAATGCAAACCGTTACGGTGAGCTGCCCCGTGGCGGCGGCGAAAGCCATTGTGGAGGGCCGAAGGCTTTTGGTGGGCTGGATATCGGCGCAGGTAAAACTGCTCGAGCCCAGACCTCTGAGGTGCTTCCGCTGCCACGTGGGACACCACGTGTCAGTGAAGTGTGCCTCGGAGGTTGACCGCAGCGGTCTCTGTTTCCGCTGCGGTCAGCCCGGCCACGTGTCGGCTGGTTGCAGCGCTGCGCCGCACCGCCCTGCATGTGCGGCGGCCCGCAAGCCGGCCGATCATCGGGCTGGGAGCAAGGCCTGCGCCGCTCCCGCCAAGAGCGGAGCCAAAGGCAGGGGAAGGCCCTCCGCCACCTCCGCCAACGCCACTGTCGCCACTGCCGCTGCCGCGGCCGCCACAGCCGCTGTCGCTGTCGCCGCCGCCGCTGCCGCTTCGAGCTCGCCTGCGGAGGGGCCCTCACAGGGGTCCCGAGGGGGGGAAGCGATAATGGACGTTCAATAACGGCGCCATTACGCTTCCTCCAGGCGAACATCAACCACTGCGCCTGTGCTCAGAACCTGTTGCTTCAGAGCATGGCGCAGTGGTTGATCAACATCGCTGTGGTCTCTGAGCCGTACTTTGTCCTGCCCAGGGAAGACTGGGTGGCGGACCTTGACGGCTCAGTGACCATAGTGTCATCGGCCGCCGCCGGTACCCCGACCCTTGAAAATGTCAGGAGGGGTCGGGGGTGCGTAGCAGCACGGTTCGGGGAGATCGTCGTGGTGGGAGTCTACTTCTCCCCGAGCCGAACTCTCGCCGAGTTCCACAACTCTCTCGCAGAGTTGAGTGTCGTCGTCGGAAGCCATTCCCTCCCCGTGCTTGTCCTCGGGGACTTCAATGCCAAGAACCTGGCTTGGGGTTCTCGTTGCACAGATGTGCGGGGAAGGATGGTGGAGGACTGGGCCCTGGAGAGGGGCCTGGACGTCCTTAATCGGGGTTCTGTTCCCACGTGTGTGCGGATGCGGGGTGAGTCGGTGGTGGACATTTCGTTCGCTAGCCCCGCTCTGTCGCCGCGTGTAGTCGACTGGCGTGTCATGGAGGGGGTGGAGACACATTCCGACCACCGGTACATCCGGTTTGAAGTCTCCACCCAGTCCTCGAGCGCGCCGGTCCAACAGGCCCCGAGTGGTCCGCGTTGGGCGCTGAAGCAGCTGGACCGGGAGCTCCTCCTGGAAGCCTCGATCGTGCAGGCCTGGGTGACATCACCGGACAGGCCTGCCGACGTTAACACTGAGGCAGAGTGGTTCCAGGGGGCCATGTCCGACATCTGTGACGTGGCAATGCCCCGAGTCCGGCCAGGAAGCGCCCGACGCCAGGTGTACTGGTGGTCGCGCGAAATTACGACTCTGAGGGAGGCGTGTGTCGAAGCGCGGCGCCTGTACGCCAGGCATCGCAGGCTCCGCATCCGCCCGCCGGATGCGGAAGCCATTGAGGCGGAGCTGTACGAGGGATACAGAGCGGCGAAGACCGCCCTCCGGGAGGCTGTCCTGCGGGCCAGGGAACTGGCCCGCTCGGAGATGCTGGAGACTCTCGACAGAGATCCGTGGGGGCGCCCTTACAAGATGGTGCGGAATAAACTCCGCACCTGGGCCCCCCCGCTGACGCAGAGTCTCCGGCCCGACCTCGTGGAGGACGTGGTGAGCGCTCTGTTCCCCTCGCGGGGGGAACATCCGCCCCCGCCTATGGCTGCGCCACCTGCGGTGTCGGACCTAAGCGACGACGACGACACTCCGGAAGTGACTGGGGTAGACCTGAGAGTGGCGGTAGGTAGGCTCAAGGCCAAAAATACCGCCCCGGGACCTGATGGCTTGCCTGGCAAAGCCTGGGTCCTGGCCTCGGATGCGGAGGCTCTCGGGCCCCGACTGAAGGGGTTCTTAAGCGCATGTTTGGAGAGAGGCCTGTTCCCGCTTCGTTGGAAGACGGGGAAACTGGTCCTCATCCAAAAGCCGGGGCGCCCTGCGGACTCTCCGTCCGCATTTCGGCCCATTGTGTTGCTCGACGAGGTGGGCAAGCTCTTTGAGAGAGTCATTGCAAACCGCCTCGCCGAGCACCTTGAGGGGATGGGGCCGAATCTTGCGGAGAATCAGTTTGGTTTCCGCAAGGGGCGCTCTACAGTGGACGCCATCATGCGCGTGAGAGCCCTCACGACGGGGGATGCGATATCCCGGGGCGGGGTTGTTTTGGCGGTGTCTCTCGACATCGCCAACGCCTTCAACTCCCTGCCCTGGAGCTGCATCATGGAGGCACTCCGGTATCACCGGGTGCCGACCTACCTCCGTCGTGTGGTCGGGGACTATTTGACGGACAGGGCCGTCATCTACCCCAGTCGCTGCGGAGATTGGAACCGGCGAGAGATGTCGTGCGGTGTCCCACAGGGATCGGTTCTGGGACCGCCCCTGTGGAACATCGGTTACGACTGGGTGCTGCGCGCGGACCTCCCTAGTGGTGTCAGCGTCGTCTGCTACGCAGATGACACCCTGGTGCTGGCACAGGGGAGGTCGCACGAGGCGGCGGCCGACAACATGACACGCGGGGTTGCGATAGTCGTTGAGAGGATCCGGCAACTGGGTCTCGAGGTGGCATTGCACAAGTCCGAGGCCATGTGTTTTCATGGGCCTCGGAATGCGCCACCGTCGGGATCCACACTGACGGTAGGAGGGGTATCCATCGGCGTCGAGTCGACGTTGAAGTACCTAGGACTCGTCCTCGACAGCCGGTGGAACTTCGTGGAGCATTTCCGACGTTTGGCCCCCAGGCTGGAACGGACAGGGGCTGCCTTCAGGCGGCTCCTGCCCAACCTTGGGGGGCCGAACGCCTCCTACCGCAGGCTCTACGCGGGAGTCGTGCGGTCCATGGCCCTCTACGGGGCCCCAGTGTGGGCGCGTTCGTTGAAGCGGCGAGCCGCTCACCATTTGAACGCGCCCCAAAAAGTGGTGGCCGTAAAGATGGTCCGTGGGTACCGCACGATCTCTCGCGAGGCGGCGGGCCTGCTTGCCGGATTGCCGCCGTGGGATCTGGAGGCGATAGTCCTCGCGCGCCTGCATGAGTGGCGCGCGGAGGTACTACGCCGGGGGGAAACTCCGCTGCCGCGGCAAATTGCCGCTCAGCGGACTGACCTCCGGCGCGATCTCATGGCGACATGGAGAGAGCGACTGTCGCAACCCCGTGCAGGGCACGCCACGATAGTGGCGGTAAGTCCCCTCTTTGAGGAGTGGCTGGAGAGGCGCCACGGCGTCCTCACCTTCCGCCTGACGCAGGTCCTCACCGGACACGGATGTTTCGGGAGGTACCTGCACCGAATCGGGCGGGAGGAATCGCCCGGGTGTCTCCACTGCGAGGATCGACCGGAGGACACGGTGGAGCACACGGTGGAAGTCTGCCCTGCGTGGGCGGAGCTCCGCCGTGTCCTCGTGGCGGCGATCGGCGGCGGCGACCTCTCGCGTCCGGCCCTGGTTCAATCCATGGTCCGGAGCGAGACGGAATGGGAAGCCGTCGCCTCCTTCTGCGAAGCAGTGATGCTAGCGAAGGAGGTGGCGGAACGAGAGAGGGAGAGATCCTCTCTTCCCGGCCGCCACGGGAGACGCAACGGGCGTCGGGGGCCACGTGGTGGCTACCGGCCACCGTAGATGCGGGCCTGTGGACGGCTGGCTATGGGCAATAGCTGGCCGTCCGGCCGTCTAACGACGACGACAGGCCGTGTCGACGGCGCGTCCGTGTTCCACGCGCGCCTCAAAGAGATGTCAGCAAAAGGAGAGGGGCCCGCAAGGGCCGAAGCCTGCCGGGGTTGCGGGCCTGTTCGAAAGAGATACCGCGGCCCCGGAACATAAAGGGCGAGGAAGGAACATGGATGGGTTTTAGTCAGTAAGAGTCTGACACTCCCTCCCGCTCCGCCCAGAGTGGGAGAAGTCATTTGATGATTTCCCATCCTAAAAAAAAAAAAAAAAAAAAAAGGTAAATGGAATTTCTCAATTTTCTTGAAATTTGATTTTTGAAGTGAATACGCCAAAAATAGCGGAACTCAAGAAAATCGGCTTTCCTCGGTATAAGTAGGTAGTTGGTCATACAGGGTGGAAACAGTAAACAGGGCAGTAAGGGGAGCTGCAGCTACACAGAAATGGTCTTAGTTAACAATGCGTATTTTTTTTAAAAAGATTTAATTAAAAAATAAAGTACAGTTAGCAAGAAAATTGCCATTTTACATAAAACATTTTTTTTTATGCCACTGATCTTCTTTCCGACACTAATTAAGAAGTTCTTCCAAACCAACCCAGGTTAGAGTACTCAAAAAGTCAGAAATCGCAAAAAAATACTTTCAGCGGGGCAGTGTAGGGTAAATAGTTAGGCAGAAAATTGATATTTACACAAAACATTTTTTTGATGCCAATTTTTATGTTTTATTTTACATAAGACATAAAGCCGGAAAAGTAACAAATACATTACAAACGAGTACAAATCCTACTATCTACAAATAAAAAATGCTTTGTCCTGAAGGACTGTCTTATGGATCAACGCACAGCCTAAACCGCAGATTGTAAAACCTGAAACTTGGAGGGTGTATTTTCTGTATAACGTAGGCATACGATAAGAAAGAAATTTGAAATTATACCCCTAAGGGGCAAAGGGAGGGGGCAAAAATTGTGTGGGAAAATGTGATTGCTTGTTCCAATCTACTTCAAACTTTGCAATCAACAATATTAAAAGAATTGATGGACGCGTTTCATATTGCATTGAAATTCATCCCCTAACGGGGTTAAAAAGGGGTAGAAAGCTATTTTGGCGGTGATTTGTTTCGAATTTGATATCAATACTCCTTCGAGATTTTGATATAAACTACAAGTTATTTTGATACATGTTTCAAAAGCCAATCCGATTTTATTCCAAAAAGGTTGAACTCAAATTAAAATTTGGTGCAAAATTGCAAGTACTCTTTAAAATGTCAATGTCTCGAAAGTCACCGTAAAATGTTAATACCGCATTTGAAGGTTTCTAAGCTTTGAAGAGGTTGTGCATTATAAGACACGGCGTCATAGCGTAGGGACGTAGAGTTTGAAATTTTAAATGGTAAGCAGTTGTAAGAGGTCCGCAACGGTTTACAGCAGCTATATCGTGTTGCGGCTCATTTAATGCACCTTGATGAGAACTGCAGACCTAACTGGAGTATGACTGTCATCGAGTGTCTAAGTATGAAGATTTAAAGCTGTCAATAGAAGCTTTAAAACTGTTTTTGCAAACATGGTAATTTATTCTTATTCAAATAAATACGTTGTTAATCACAAGTATTTGATTTTGAACAAAATTGCCCTTGGGTACGTAAATTGACTTCAATGCATATCTTAGGAGATACACCGTTTTAATAACTCCGCAGCTAAATAATGATCAAGTACCGGATGCGCATTTTCATTATGCGGAAGGATGTGATAGGTGCTTACGACCCCCCCCCCCCGACAGGGTCCATATTGATTTTATATTATTTTGATAACACCATCTATGTAATACATATGGAATGCAATAAAGACTTGAGTATTGAGTATTGACCCACTCTCTGTAACCCTCTCTTTTTCTTATGTCACGCAGACGAAGTTGCGCGAATCAGCTAGTATTAAAATAATAACATACTTTTTATACGTCGATGACATCAAAATACTAGTGTGTGAATTTGATATTGCTTTAAAACCAGTAGAAGTATATCAAACTAGTTTATCGCAAAAGGCTTAAATGTGTATTATCAAAGTAGCCAATGTTTACGGCGAATCTCACACAACACCGCAACAAAATCTGCTTCGCCGTCTTTGCCTGTCGTCATGAGATTGGACCTAAAAGTAAATATTTTTTGGAAAAATTACAGTACTTTTGCTTGTAGAAGAAAACTTCTTTATTTTAACTTTAATGTTTCCTGTCTCCCCAACTATACAAACACAAATAAATAACATTGAATTAGATACCTATCTGTGTATTATACGAAAACAGCGCAAGTTTTACAAAAAAACAATACTTGTTTTATTTCGCAGAGACGATGCACAGCATTCATCCAAAGTGACCTATTGAGAGAATTCTATGACGTAAAAGTCCGCCTGAATCTGTACAATCACGAGCACCAATATGTTAACACTTTCCTTAATATTATGTAGAGTCGTCCCTACCTGCTGGAAAACCGCTGTTATCACGCCCATACACAAAACTGGTTCCATAAGTGCGCCAGATAAGTACAGGCCTATATCATTGCTCTGTATGTCATCGAAAATCCTGGAAAAACTTGTAAGCAGCCGCCTTGTAAGCTTTCTGGAGAAAAATTATCTACTTTCAGACAGGCGGTTTGGGTTTCCTCGGGGAAAGTCTACTGAGCAGGCTATGAGTCTCCTAACTAGCACTATCTCCACAAACATCTCGAAAGGCCATCGCTCAGCTGGAGTCTTCCTGGACCTCGCCAAGGCCTTTGACACAGTATCAATTCCTATACTACTTAAAAAACTCGCATCCTTTGGTGTCAGAGGCCTTCCCTTGGATTGGTTCAAAAGCTACTTGTCAGATCGTCGTCAGCGTGTGAAAATTGGAGAAACCCTCAGTGACAGACTTCCGGTTGCCTTTGGGGTGCTTCAGGGAAGTATTTTGGGGCCTACCCTTTTCATTATGTACATGGACGACATTCTGAGGCTCAACATTGCACAGTCGGAAGTAATCTGCTACGCTGACGACACTGCTATTATTTTTCATGGAGCTACTTGGGAAGAGACTGTGTCTGTGGCTGATAGGGGGATGAGCATTATAACGACGTGGTTGGGAAAAAACCTCCTAACACTAAACTTAACAAAAACGAATTTCTTGATCTTTTATGTCAATCGACGTACTAAGCCAAGTATTGATTCAATAAAAGTGCATAACGACAAGTGCAGTGTCTCAACAGCAGCATCCGTCTCTACCTCCGTATGTAAATGCAACGCCATTGTTGGAGTAGAAAACACAAAATACCTGGGCGTCATAATTGACCAGAACCTGAATTACAAAGCACATATTCGAACACTCGCTAAAAAACTCGGAAATTCATTTACAAAGCTAAACTCTTGCGAGCCCGTGCTCCAAAGAACATATGTATTCAGGTCTACATCTCTCTGTGCCAGTCTGTCCTCCAATATTGTGTTCAGGTCTGGGGTAGCGCTGAAAAATCGTGCATGCTGGAGCTGGAACGCGCTCAACGAGCCGTCCTCAAGGTGCTCTTGGGAAAGCCACGTCGTTTCTCTACGGACCAACTGTATAGGGAGACCGGGGTCCTTCGCGTACGCCAATTATATATCCTTCAGTCAGGTCAGTTCTAAAAATCGTCAAAAACAACAAAATCCGCTCTAGTTGCAGTAGAGGTGGCAGGAAAATAGTGGAAAGAATCCCCCTTCCAAAAGTTAAGACCCTCTTCGCGGCGCGGCATTCGTCATACTTGCCCATAAGAGTGTTTAACGCTGTAAGTAAAAGTCTCAGTTTACCCAACAATTACATAGAAGCCAAAACCAAACTTATGGAATAGTTGTTGAGCCAAACTTACGAGGAAACAGAGGGCCTACTCTGTGGCTCATGTTAACATAATTCTTTTGATGCAATACCATCACTCACTAACACACACCCCCACATAACTCACACTACACTCCCACAAGAACTCACCTTAACTGTTGTTTTTGCAACCATGTGTATTCCTACTTTTAATTTTTCTTTTCTTTTATCAGTTTTTTGTCATTTTGTTTGTAATTTGTAACTAATATTTATCAATTTGTTGTTTTTCATTCTAATTATTCCAAAACCAATTAATTTGTTTGTTTATCTAAAGTTCATGTGTAGCGCTAGCAGAACACTGTATAATAATAACCTCGGGTAATGCATTGTGTTTGGGTCACCAAGATACAGGCTGTGCCTAGTTTGGGACCCGCCGTTAAAACTATCTCAAATTTGTACGAAATGTAAATAAATAAATAAAAATAAAATAAAATAAATTGTAGCTATTTTCACGAGAAATAACGATTGCAACTAGGAGATATATTTTTGTTGGCATGAGAAGATAGTTTCCAGTCTAAGTGTCTGTATGCATATGTTCCATTGTTAAATCATTTTAGAGGTAATGTTTTGTATTGTATAACGGATTGGTGTCCGCAACTCCACGTCAAAGCGCGTATTTTGCGTACGGGTGGGAAATTCACTCGATCCACCCTAACTCCCCGAGAAAGGCCAACAGCGGACCGCTGTTGCCGACAATCTAGCGGAGAGTTTTTTTTTTTTTTCGGAATGGTATCTCGCAGTTCAACCTAGAAAGGTTGTCGTCTGCTTAACCGGACTATCCTGTGGGTGCCTTGAGTGTAAGGCCTCCAGCCAGGGCATAAAACTTACAAACTAAGCGACTACACGCTAGGGGCACCCCCTGCGGGGTACGGGCCTCGGCTTAGGGCGTCGCTGGAAGAGGACAGCGAGGGGACAGGCTGGATCTGAGTGGTGTCATTATTTAGGGACTGGATTTGGACTACAGGCTCAGCCCCGCGGGCTGGCACGAGCAAGGGACGGGGAAGGTTTGAATCGGGGCATCGCGACGGGCCTCGACGGCGAGGACGGAATGACGGCTGTTTGCGTTTGTGCTTCTTGAGCGTGCTAGTTTCTTTCCTGCTCTCTTGGAGAAGGGTAATAGCGTCATCGGGTTCGACTAATGCATGCCTTGGGCGGCGGATCTGACAAATTCGCGAGGGTTCGTATCGGGCGGCCGCTGCGATCAGGGGGTTATGGTGTTTGATTGCGGAATCGAAGAAGCGCTTGGAGAGGCGCTTTATAAACTAGGCTATTGTGGGGATTTTTAAATCTAAATGTAAACGATCATTACGAACGTAATAGGGAGCTCCCGTGATTTTACGTAAGAATCGGTTCTGAAGGACCTGCATCTTATAGAGATGTTTAGGCTTGGCGTGAGCATACACGACACAAGCGTAAGTCATAATGGGACGGATCACTGCGGTATAGAGACGTAATTTGCACCTGAGAGACCATTTGCTCTTTTCCGTTATTAAGTAATGAAGTCTACTCATCGCGAAAGAAGCTCGGTCGCGAGCTGCTTTGATATGAGGCCCGAAGGACAGATGGTTATCGAGTATTACTCCTAAATATTTGGCTTGCTTCTCCCAGGGGATAGGCTTGCCGTACATAGTGATCGGAATAGGGGAAGTGACTTTCTTGCGCGGTCTCGAAAAAAGAACGGCCTGACTCTTATCGGGGTTGACCTCGATTCTCCATTTCCTAAACCAAGTGGCTAAGACGTTGGCTGAGGTTTGGAGGGTTTTGGCGATTGTGTTTTTACAGCGACCGGTGTAATAGATAGCCGTGTCGTCCGCGAATAGGGCTAACTGAGCCTTTTTGCTCTTGGGGATGTCACTGGTGTACAACGTGAACGCGAGTGGAGAGATGACGGAGCCCTGAGGGACTCCAGCGCGGACAGGGTGAGGTGAAGAGAGCGATTTTCCTACGCGGTATCGGAAAGTGCGGTTCGACAAAAAGTCGCGCAAGATGAGCACGAGACGGTCCGGCACACCTAGTTGATACAGCTTATATAATAAGCCGTTGTGCCAGACTTTGTCGAAAGCTTTCGCTATGTCGAAAAACAACGCACCCGTTATCGACGAACGCTGGAAACCAGCGCTCAGGTGTTCGACGATGCGGTGGGCTTGTTGAATGCACGAGTGTTCGGTCCTGAAGCCGAACTGTTGGTTGGGATTGAGGCTCTTAGCTTCGGCGAAATCTTTGAGACGCTTATAAATAAGTCTCTCATAGATTTTTCCGAGTACTTTCAGGAGACTGATAGGACGGTAGCTCGAGGGGTTCGCCTTGGGTTTACCGGGTTTGGGAATTCCGATAACAGTGGCCTCTTTCCATACTTGGGGGAAGAAATTGTTACTTAGGGCACCATTGAAGATGGCTGCCAGTAAAACTATGAGTTGACCGGGGAGGAGTTTGAGCACTTTATTGGTGATTCCGTCGGATCCGGGTGCTTTACGCGGTTTAAGTCCTTTAATAATGTCGTACACTTCCTCAGCTGTGACAGGAGGTAGAGGATCATCAGGGTCTTCGAAGGGGGGAAGCGGAGAGTGGGTACCTGGGTTACTTAAATACTTTGCCCTGTATATTGCAACCACTGGGCAGTGCAGAATCACGTGGGCTGCTGCCTTGTCTTCATTCATGCATGCACGACACAGGGTGCTGTCTATGCTAAAGAGGTGTTTATTAAAAGAGCCGTGTCCGGTGATTGCGATACATGTTAATCCCAAGGTTAATGATTCAATAATATTAAAACGACAGTTATCAAATCACTTTTTGGAGTTAAACAGACCTTTATTAATATTTCTCGCGATCAAGGCGAAGGTTGTATTTGGCAATTAGAATATAAATAGAAGTGAACATTACTATGTCATTAGATCAACTTGTGTCGCTACATGAGCAACATGTTGACAGTGGTTTCAGTGATACTACTATGCGTAGTGATTGCTGCGTGGCCGTGGTTGAGACAGCATCCCAACGCGCCCCCTCAGTTACCTGGGGCACTTCCAATCATTGGACATTCACTGCAGGTCATAGGAGATCGAATACGTGAGTAAAAAAATATTATTTCAAGCGAAAACGTTCGCTTTTCTCAACTATATTCCGCGCCTCGAAAAGCTATAACTTTTGGAAACAAAGAATTTCTACCAGCCCCAATTAAATGACTTTAGTGTGTTTAATTTAGTGCTGCAGTTTGTACAGCAAGTAGATGATCACTGCTACAACCATTTTAAATCATTTTCTGCAACAACAGTTACAGTAGATGTAGTTGAAACTATTGCAGAAGCTACAAAAGCTCAAGCAGACTCTAAACTGGGTCCAGGATCAATGAAGCTATTCACTGAAAAACAGAGAATGGTGCTTTAGTGCAAAGCATTCTAGAAGGTTATAAGGTGCCAGAAACAAAAGTTATTAAAAGGGGTATGGCATTAGAAAAAGAAGTACTCAAGGAGATAGAAAAAGAATTTGGAGCAATTCAACAAACAGGGTTGATTTTAATATCCCCTATCATTGGAGTTTCATCTGATGGGATTTGTATGGACTTTGTTATTGAAATAAAATGCCCTATAAGTGACAAAACAATGAAAAGTTATGTGAGAGACAGCGAACTGAATGAAAAATATAAAGCCCAGATAATGGTACAAATGCATGCTGCAAAAAAAAATAAAAGGACTGTTTTGTGTCGCTGATCCTAGTTTTGAACAGACAAAACTCCTACACAAGTACTGGGTGGAGTATGATGAAACATATGTGAAAGATTTATTAGATGCTGCTGAAGAATTTTGAAAACAATTTATTTTAAAGACTGTTTAACAAAGTGCAAAATAGAAATCAATATAATATGTATGTCTTTTGTTCATTCTTAATAATAGTACTATGTAGATTTATCAATCCGCATGCCACAATAACTGCATCATCTGCATGTTGAATTAATTTATTATTTATTACAGAGTGTGGTTTCAAAAATTAAATAGCTTTACACTTCTTATTTCCCTCTCAACATGGATACGCAGACTCGCAATGACCTTGCTTTTAATAGCATCCTGCTTTGTTAGTTTTTGACCTTGAGTGGCCGAAGCAGATTATTCTGATTTCTACTTAGTAAAGTATCAATATATTTAAATCAAAACAATATTTTGGTTCCTTTAACGGCGTATATGTTTCATTGGAATCCATTTTATTGGCGAAATATCAATCAAAAGTTGATAATACTAACAGTAAACGTGTTGAGTTGATAGGAAAAATAAATTGAACAATTTTATTAAACTTCAGTGACATAAAACATTGACAATTGAAGTCTTGTTTGACATTAATGTTTTCATCAAAAACATTGATATGCTTAGGCAAAGGTAACTTACATCATTCAACCGTATATGTGACGTCATCACATGTTTTTTGGTTTTCATTTTTTTTTCTCAGAAATGAAGAAATCGAAAAATATTAAAAATACATATTTGAACTCAGAACTCAGTACGAAAATACAGAAACGGTATTTTTGTTTTAAGGTGGTGTCAGTTTTGAAATGTTGTGAATTACAGTCCGAAATACAGGTACTTCAGAATTCACTAAGTTCCCTTTCACTAGAAAGTACCTACTAAGGTATTACCAAAGAACAAACCAAACCAAAACACAACCAAACGAAGAGAACCAAAGTAAGGTAAGGTAAGGTAGAACCAAATTAGGGAACATATTTTTGCAGCAAATGAGTTGGTAATGGGTCAATGTAGTTGTCAGACCGTTACCAACCATGACAATTTCCAGCCTGAGGTAATGGACGACCCGTCCCAGGTTGAGAATTTGTCTCAGGACAGTTTACCGAACCGACCATCAAATAATTTTACTCATGTCTGCCTGAGAGTGGTAATTTTATTTCTCATAATAGTCATGATTGTAATCTCTCAGTTATGTTCTCTGACAGTATATGTAAGGGGCTAGGTAAATAAATTAGCAATAACCTTATTATTGTACCCAAAACAATTATATGCCAGGGTCAAGCTACAAACAGGTTAATCTGCGAAAAAAACCGTTTGTGATCCTAGTACCACCATAACTATATGTGTAGGTAATAGTTCTAAGATTAAGAAGGAAGATATCACTGACTGTGTATCCGAGTTGTTAAAGTTAAAATGTAGTAAAATCATATTGTGTGCTTTTCCCTATTTTGAAAATTTGAGTAATAGAAAATACAATTATATACACATGTTAAATAACCATATTCATTTTCTAGTAGGTCACTATAGTGTTTGACTTATATATCTGGACATCAACACTATTGTTGGTAATCTTAAGTCGACACGAGGTAAGGTGTATCTACCTATTGGATGTAGACACAAAATAGCTCGGCTATTATCTTATAGTATTCACACAGACATAAATAGTATGTCTAAGTATAGTTATATTATTAATACATCGACAATTTAGAAATTCTACTAATGTTCAGGTGACAGGCACGAATGAATATAGCACTAGTGCTATAAATGTTTACACACATACTGAGAAGGATCCATTTGTCACCATGGAAAATTCTCAATTAGGGTTTATTAGTGATAGGGTCTTGTTGTCAGAGGATGGCACGGGAGTCTCCGGCCTCACTCCATATATTAATTTAAACTAGAAAATGAGACAACAGATGGTACCATTAACAATATTATTCTTAATCCTACCAACATTTGCTTTGCTCAGGCTGGCGAAGTCCCTGATCAGACGACGTGATTAACAAAAAAACCCCCATCCTAACCCCAAAACCCAAAGCCAATACATCCCACTCCCAAACAACTCTGTTACCAAAAAGAGAATGTAAAACTGCATGGCAAGGTGAGTCTGTCATACTCACGTAAAAACAGTGCCGATGGTGGCGCTGCACATCCGGTCGCTAAGTTCCCTACAAAATGGTTGAGCTAAGCGGCGCGGATGTGCAGGATCAGCTTGTGAAAGAAAGAAAGAAAGAAAGAAAGAAAAAGCATTTATTAGCCCACACAGGACAAACACATCAAAATTAAAAGTACTTATAAAAATTACACAGAAAAAAAAACAAATATTTATTTAAAAATTAAAAGAATGAAACTCGTCCTGTACGAGGCCAAAAGGCTCCTATCTCAGCATGGTGCTGTAACATTAAAAAAAACGTCACAGCGCTGGTATTCTGATAGGGCCCAAAGTGTAGGTGATGCCACGGTCAGGCCAGATACGGATAAAAAAATAAATAAAAATAAAGTGTAGACGAATAAACAATACAAATAAATTAATGTGTGAAGTGTAAATAAATATAGAGAAAAAATATTAACACCTACACCCCACGTAACGAATCCTGTTCGCAATCTGTGCCATGCCTTTCACTGGCAACACTGACGAACACAGACGCGGGCGCAGATATTCACTTGCTACTAAATTAATATGTAATCTGTGATTCACTTCACATTTTGTAGTGATTATTATACTCTGTGCTGTGCATTTTGTTTTGTTTTGATTGGAATATTTACGTATGTCAAAACATTAATACCAAATAAAATAAAATAAAATAATACTGTGATCATAATCATAACAGATAGTGTGCAGTGATAGTGTAATGTAACATAATAATATACGAATTAAACTGGGGCTGTCAACAGAGTCCATTTATCGGTAAAAGAAGTGCTTCTCAGTGTTGAGGCGACGGGAAATCTTAACCAGATACTAGAAAATGAGTTATCATCCAAATAACCTACAAAAATAATTACGACAAGACGCTCCGTCACCCTTCGCCAGATGCGTGCAGAACCATTGGTAAGTTTAACTAGATAAAACTTTTTGCTGTTGGAGTAGATATCTTTTGTATTTATTTCTAAAAGTACCAATGGTTTTTAGGGCACGAAACGGTGGTGGGAGGTCATTCCAGCAGCGACTGGCGGCGAATTTGAAACTACCACGGAAGGCAGCAGTTCTGTGGGAGGAAGCCAACATCAGGTATGAAGATGCTCTAGTTTTTATTTGACCGTCACGCATGCATTGTTCCATACGTGACCTAGTTACGCGAACCGCGAAAATATCCACCAACGCGCACCTCCGCCGTCGCGCCCTGTGATTGGTCGTCGCTCACAAAAAGTGAACTCTTTTGTGGGTAGACGCCAAAATCGCGTTCGCGTCCTACCGCCCGAGCCGCTTATTTTTCCTCGGTGGAAAAAAACCGTCGCCAACGGCTCTTTCGCGACGGAATATTCCATACCCAATGGACTAACATCCTCGTCCAGTGTAGGGCTGCGGTGCGTCACACATACAGGACCACCACGAAGATGAATAAGGAAAAACCGCCGCCAAAATCTCCGGCGGACCAGCCACTGAGGGACAGGACAACGTCGCTCCCGAATATCGGGGGCTCGCCGCCCGATGCCCGACCGCACACCGCCGCTACGGGAGCTGCCCAGCGCACCCCGTCTCCACCATCCTTCACCCCGCTGTCGCAGGCGCCGACAGCGAGCCAGGTACTGCCGAACCCGCGTCAACCCGCCGTACCTGTGAGGCCGCCCGCTTTTAGGCCGGTCCCAACGCAGGCACCGGGTCCAGCAAAACAACCCAACCCGCGTACTAAGGGCACCTCTGCCCCACGCCCGACCACAGCCAGCGCGCGCGTAGCAGCCTCGCCTGCCCCCCGCTCGGCACCCGCGCCCCTCGCACACCAAACGACCGCTGCGCCTCGCCCCGCGCCACCCGCGCTCGCCTCCGCGCGCGCCGGCGCAAGCACGAATTTAAATTCGGCCGTTAGCACACGCTCTGCGCCCGTGATGGGCCGCGTCGCTAACAATAACACACCGGCGCCTAACCGTTTGCTGGCAGGCTCAGCCGCCGCAACACAGATAAAACAAGGCACAGACTCTGTATACATGTCGCCACCGCCACCGAGAACCTCTGCACGGGATTCTCCAGCTGTGCTGTCGCCGTGCTCGTCCAGGGAAGGGAGCGACCTCTCGGCGACCTCCTACTCCACCCCGGCGCACCACGACCACGACCATGATGACCATCAACAAGAAATCCCGGCCCCCATGGAGGTCAGTAACTACAACACCAACACACAGGACGAACTCTACGATTCCGGTAGCGACATGTGTACAGAGGACGCGCTGGAACTCGGGCTCGAGTACCACACCGATGCCCGGGCCCAGCGACGACCAAGGAGCTCCAACGGCGAGGCCGCTGAAGAGGCCAAGCGACCGTGCCCTGACTCCCCGCTCCCGCAGCGCGACGCGCGCGGTCGAGCGGGAGCCGGCTCACCGACGTTCGCGGAAGCGACTCGCCGTCCCACTACTACTACCGGACAAGACGCAACCGGACCTACTACACCCACCGCCGCAGCCCCAGCACAGGGCACTACCGCGAGCACGGCCGTAGGTAACGGGAAAAAAGAAAAGAAGCCACGCTACCCTCCGCTTATAGTAGAGAGGCTGCCCAACTGGGCCGCCCACTTCAGGCAGCTGAGCATAAAGCTGGGCCATCCACCCAACGCTCGGCCTTTCCAGGGGGGATTTAGGTTCCTCCCGGAAAGTGAGAACGAGTACCGGACGACCCAGAGTTATCTCACCGAGCTGGAGAGGTCGGACGGCATCAGTTGGTTTGCCTACTCGCTGAGAGCGGAGCGTAGCATGAAGGTGGCCATCAGAGGGCTGCCGGCGGACACCGACCCAGCAGACATCGTCGAGGAGCTCAGCCTGCTGGGCTACGAGCCGGAGTACGTGCGCAACATCAATGCGCGAGGCGGACGACCCGGCTGTATCTTCCACGCAGTGCTGAGGAGGCAGATTGACATAAGGAGGATTTACGACACCACCACCCTCATGTGCATGAAGGGGGTGCGTGTCGAGGCATGGCGGAGCAAGAGAGGGCCCGCCCAGTGTCACCGGTGTCAGAAGTTTCGACACAGCTCGCACCAGTGCCACCGCCCGCTCGCCTGTGTAAGGTGCGGCGAGGAACATGCCGCGCGTGATTGCCCGCGCCCTAGAGAAGAGCCGGCCACCTGCGCAAACTGTGCGGGCGACCACCCGGCATGCAGCACAAGGTGCCCAGTGATGAAGAAGGAGGCGCTGAACAAGCGAGCGGGCACTGTCGCCATCACCACAACCCAACCCCGCCCCCGCAACACCAATGTAGACGACCACGAGGCTCCGAGCGCAACGCTGATGGCGGCAGCGAACGGGCCCTCGAACACCAACAACAATGACGTCACTGCCTCGAGGCGGAGGAGAAAGAGACGCGGGGGGAAGAAGAGGGGTAAGGCCCCCCAACCACCCGCGTCACAACCACAACATCAAGAAGAGGGCACTGCCCCTGCCGTGGCACAGGCTGCAATGTCGCACCTAGCCGCTAGCATTCCGACGTCGCAACAAAACATTGCCGCGACTATTCAGTCAGGCGCTAAAAAAGTAGGCGCCATGATCTCTAAGAAGGGAAAACGTACTGACAAGTCGACCCCAGCTACGAATGTGGCCTCGATACCTGCACAACTGGTGAGGACGGCAGGATCGCAGCCACAACACCAACAACAACAACAGCAGCAAACCACCCAAACACAGATTCCTGGCGCCTACAGACAGCGGTGCCATCTAGCGGCAAACACGCAAACTGCGGCCAATAGTAATATAAACAACAAGGAATTTACAGCCTGTGCCATCAAACTTCTGATGGACTTGATCACAGCGATAAGGCAGGGTCAGGACGCGGGCATCGTGATCCTCGACGGGCTGGCCGAGCTACTAAGACTGTACAATGGCTAGCTCGTTGAGAATCCTTCACTGGAACGCCCGCGGCCTTAGAAACAAGGTCGCCCCCCTCCGCTTCCTCCTGAGAGAACAAAGGATCGACGTGGCGCTCATCTGTGAGACACTCCTGGGACCTGCGGAGAAGACCAGGTTCCCAGGATACATCACCTATAGGAGGGACGAGAAGTCTCCGCTCGGCACTACAAACCGCGGGTTGGCGGTACTGGTCAGCCGGAGGATCGTCCATCAACCGCTCCCGGAACTCACCCCTACCCCTACCACCTTCAAGGCACTGGGAGTACAACTCCATGTCGCCGGCAAGGACATGAACATCTACGCTGCCTACAGACCACCAAACTCAAGCTTCAGCCTGCAAGAGCTGAGGTGCGTCCTACAGTCGCCGAACCCGACACTCCTTGCCGGCGACTTCAACATCAAACATCCGGCCTGGAATAGCCGGAAACAGCATGCCTGGGGCGGACGACTCCTCACGGACGCAGAGGCCCACGGATACACGGTGTCCGGCCCTGACACCCCCACCTACTACCCTGACAACCAGGCGCACTCTCCGGACGTACTGGACATCGTGATCCACCAGGGCCTCGGCTGCCAGCTCACCCAACAGGTGATAGACGACGAGATGCAATCGGACCATCAGCCTGTACTCGTCGTCCTATCAGAGATGCCGACGAGACTTTCGCCTCCCGCGCCACGTCGACGCACGGACTGGGACATCTTCAAAGAAAGACTGGAGACCACCACACCCACTTGGCCCATCGAGACCGCCGCCGACGTTGACAGACTAGCGGAGGAGCTCACCGCCTGCATCCAGCGCGCCTTGGAAGAGGCGACAACAACAATGCCGACGCCGACGGGAGGGATTGTTTACAATCCCCTCCCCACCCACATCAAGCAACTAGTCGCCCAGAGGAGGCGCCTTCGCAGGCGGTGGCAGGACACAGGATGCCCCACGGTCAAGCGTGACCTCAACCGTCTGGCGGAGAAGGTCAGGGTCAAGCTGCAGGATCATAACGCCGCGGGCTGGGAGGAACGAATCGACGCCGCAGAGGGTGACTGGCCGTCGATTCACAAACTGTGCAGAGCTCTCACGCACACCCCAGCCCGGTGCGCCCATTGCGCCACAGCGACGGGACGCTTAGATACGTCGCAGCAGACCGAGCCGAGATCTTCGCGGAGCACCTGGAGCGTCAGTTCCAGCCGAACCCGACCACCAACCTGGACCATGTCGCAGCAGTCGAGAGGCACCTTGGGGAGTACTTCGCCTCGCCGGTAGCTGCAGATGAGGACCCGGTCTACTTCTCGCCGAGCGCCGTGAGACGCGCCATCCTCCGGACGAAGCCGAGAAAGGCCCCAGGAGCCGACGGGATCACTAACACAGCGCTGCGCCAGCTGCCGTACCGCACCGTCGCGGCACTCGCGCGCCTGTTTACAGGGATCCTGCGCACCGGGGTTTTCCCGGCTGCGTGGAAAGAGGGGCGCGTCATACTAATACCGAAGCCGCACAAAAACATACAGAAGCCTGAGAGCTACCGGCCCATCACCTTACTCTCCTGCATCTCCAAGGTGTTTGAGCAACTCCTGCTGCGACACCTACAGAGGCACTCTCACCCACGCGAGGAACAATTCGGGTTCCGTGCTGAACACTCCACGACGCTCCAGCTGTCGAGAGTGCTGCACCTGCTCACATCAGCGGTCAACAAGAAGGAGCGAGCAGCTGCAGCATTCTTAGACATGGAGAAGGCATTCGACAGGGTATGGCATGACGGTCTGCTGTACAAGCTGTCTACGACAGAGACGCCCCGTCGCTTGCTACGGGTGGTCTCCTCTTTCTTACAGGACAGAACATTCAGGGTGGTGGTCGACGGAGCGTTATCCGTCGCCCGCCCCATCGCGGCTGGGGTGCCGCAGGGCAGCTGCGTCTCTCCGTGGTGCTACTCCTGCTACACCGACGACATCCCCACCACACCGGATACCACGCTCGCGCTGTACGCTGATGACGCCGCGTACATCGCCACCTCACTCAACGCGCAACACGCGGCAGTCAAGCTGCAGCGCGTGCTCGAGCTGCTGCCAGAATGGCTGTCCAAATGGAGGTTGTCGGTGAACGCAGGAAAAACGCAGGCACTGCTGGTGGGCGGCTACAAACGACCACCACCCTTGAAAATACAAGACACCGACGTCGAGTGGCTCCACCAGGCCAAGTACCTGGGAGTCACCATCGACAATGGACTCACTATGGCGCCACACGTCCGCACGGTCATCGCGAGGAGCAGGAGCGCCCGCTTCCTGCTGCACCCAGTGCTCTCATCCCGCCTCCCGCTGCGGGCCAAGCTGGGCGTGTACAAAACTTATATTCGTCCGCTAGTCACCTACGCCGCCCCAGCCTGGCTCGCCCTCACGAGCGAGAGGGCGAAAAAGGAGATGGAAAAGCAACAGAATATAACTCTCAGAAAGATTGTCGCAGCCCCTCGCTACGTGAGGAACATTACATACAAACATTAATTCACAAACTTTTACTTGACAAGCAACGATTAGAATTATTTGACATTTCATCAGTATACGACTACAAATTAGACAAATAATTCACTTCGCAAAATAATTATCGGATAAACTTTTATTTCATAGCGTATTATTTGACTAACAATTCATTATTAGTTTTTCGTTTTATCTCATAAAACAACATTTGAAATAAAGGCGTTACGCAAATAAATTGATGGTGCCATTAAAAAAAAAAGAAAACAAATGAATTTGGATTCCTATAAGCACAAATTTGTGACAGAAATGAATCGCACAGAACTGACTCCACGTAGTCTTTTCTGCCCTACCCCTAGAGTGTAATTTAAGCCCGCGTAGGCGCGGAGGGCGAGGCGGGTCGCGAGCTAAGGCGCAGGTGGCTTCAAAACTCGCCGCCGCGGCTGAGGCTGGCCGGCTTCAACCGGCCAGCAAGTCGAAGCTACGGTAGTGAGCGTTAAAACCCTCTGCGACGATAAGCTCGCGTATGACCGCCGGAGCCCCGCAGCACCGGAGCCGTGACAGAAACCATTCCTGTTACATGCTGCATGCATGCTGCATGCTTGCTGCATGCTTGCTGCAAGCTTGCTGCATGACCGCCGGAGCCCCGCAGCACCGGAGCCGTGACAGAAACCATTCCTGTTACATGCTGCATGCATGCTGCATGCTTGCTGCATGCTTGCTGCAAGCTTGCTGCATGCATGCTGCATGTTTGACGCATGCTTGCTGCATGCTTGCTGCATGCTTGCTGCATGCTTGCTGCATGCCTGCTGCATGCTTGCTGCTCGTTTGCTGCATGCTTGCTGCATGCATGCTGCATGCTTGCTGCTCGTTTGCTGCATGCTTGCTGCTCGCTTGCTGCATGCCTGCTGCTTTCTTGCTGCTTGCTTGCTGCATGCATGGAGTATGCTTGTTTGCAAGTTATAAAAAACTATGCATTTCCTTATTATTTATTTTCATAAAAATGAGTGAAAAAAAATACTAGCCTGTAAATTATTTTGTAAAACGTGATTTGTCCAAATGTATATGTCACCGTAAAATTGTCAAATACGTTATATTGTAATATCTCTAGCGATATTGTAAAGTCTCGAATTATTGTCAAATGAACATACAGCTTACAACAAAATGCATTATTTTTCGTGAAATGCATGCGATGGTAGTCAACTTACGCGGTGTGGAGGGAAGGAGGGGTCCCCCTTGCCCAGTGGCACAACTCTCATGAAAAGATAATGCACCATTCATGAGAAATACCGTTTATTATAACATAACCTTAAAACACTTTATATTCCCCCTAAAAAGCGTAGTCGACGGAGCCGCGCTTCGCGGGGCCCCTATTTCCGAGTGCAGGGTTTAAAGGAACCTAACTAACCTAACGGGGGGGTGCCCCAAGTCCCGATTATGGGGGCAGAGATTCTTCCGTATGTTCAGTTGACAATAATTCGAGATATTACAATATCGCGAGAAAAAACACGTTATATTGTAATATAACGTGTTTGACAATTTCACGGTGACATATCGATGCCTTAGTTCACAATTGCACTAACTATAAAATTTACAATTTTTACTTTTTTAATGCCAAATACACTAAATTTTATGCTCTTTCGTTTCCACGCATCGAAATACCGTTATTCCGTCTCTTTCTACCAAATACGTGGGTCACAGTTGTATTAAATGAGTACGTTTAATGTTCCATGAATGTGGTATTATACTAATGATCTTTATTTTTGTAAAACCAATCAAGATATATTTTAACTGATTTTAAATTTCTCAACTGCAGGAAATTTCAAAACACAAACGTATTATATACATTTGCAATATCTGCTCATACTTTTAAGCAGTGCTAGAAGAGTGTATCATGTGTTGGTAGTACAAAAGGATCAAGAAAGTTGATGCACAAGTGTGCTAAGTACTTTTACTGGAACGGCCTTGGCATTTTTTTAAGTGCACAAATACATCCCTACGATGTTATTATTATGAAACACGGAGAATTCTATGATTTGAAGGGATTCGAAAAAACTTTGAATTCCAATACAACAAAAAATACAAAAAATGAGCCAGTACAGTGGCTGAAAATTATGTGGCTGCGGCTGCAGAAAGAATCCCCCACTTCAATTTTTTACAAATACGATTTGACCGATCCAGATTTCAAAGAAATAGACATTTGTAAGACAAAAACAATGAAAAAAAAATAAAGACATGTATAAGCAAACTAAAGAAACCTCTGAAAGGAGCATATAAATCACTGATTGCAGTGTCGCAAACTAAAAAGAAAGATCTGATAACACTTTTAAATGATGGGGTTATACCACCAGAATATGAGCACTATTACAAAGATATTCCATTCCATCCACTTCTGCAGCTATTGTTAGCAATAATTGTGATGACACTGAATCATCTGATGATGATCCAGATGAAGAGTCCATTGTTGAAGAAATTTAAGTTTTGATTCAATTTTTAATTACCAATTAGCAAAAATGAATAATTGTTACCTGAAACTGAAGACTGACTTTATTAATTTTCTTATAAAAATCTTATTTTAATGATTCAGAAACTAATTGTTTTGTGAAATAGCTAAAGATTGGCCTATAATTGGGCTTCAGTCCCTTTAATTTTTTTGTTGTGATTTTGAAATTTATTTTATTTGATTGTGGATAAAAACTGTTTATGTTTTATAATAAAAATAAACATTATGAATATGGATCACTGGTTTATTATTTTGTCTATTTAATGCAATATCCATAACTACTATTATCCTTCTTCTTGGACCTTGAACCAGCCTGGTAAAGCTGTTAAATATTTTTGAGTTTTTCACTTAATGCCGGTCAGCATAATCAATCTTAGTGCACAAATGTATTAAATGGGGGGTTTTATGTTTATTTGGCCATTTTGATAAGGTTACGTTTGAACTAATATTACAATATTGAGATAAGATGGAGTAAAAGGACTAGTCTTATGAATAGATGCATATTTTTTTCGTTATTTTACTTGGATTTTCTACTGTTCTCATCTAAACTTTAAAAAACTTTAAAGCTCTCTCCTCAAAAATGTAAATTTCGTAGTTAGTGCAATTGTGAACTAAGGCATCGATATATAAGTAAAAAATGAAAAATTTACAAATGAATAAATATCATCTGATGCATTTGATAAAAGAAGTATTTGAAAACATTTGCGGAAAAAGTTGTTTGTGAAATAAATAGAATACGATCGTTGGTTGTAAAATCAAAATTTTTCAATGGAGTTTTGGTAAAACTTTAGTGAACCTTAAATTCTATGTTCGGTTCACAATCCTTCGAGAGTTTTTTCTTACATTTTCCGTATATGGCTTGCATAAACTTGTAAAGACCCACACAACTGATTGTTGTTTTCACCATTTCTCCGCTTGTATTTGGGTGTGATCTTTTAACCAGTTTATTAGCTGCTTAAAGGGAATGGACACAATGGGTTCGAGTCCGTAGGGTTTTGTGTTGGATCCTCTTCTGGCAAGTTCGTTAGCCGCAACGTTGCCAAGTGATTGCCTGGAGGTGGTGAGAAAAAAACAGCCTCCTCACCTCCCAATCCCACACCCACCGCGGGTGTCTCAGCTGACGCTGGGTTCACATAACAGTCATTTGAGATCTATTGAACCAGATGGCAACCGATCGGCGTAAAAACACTCTAAAATCCAACACCATCTCCCGGACTATCACAGCCAGCGCACAGACTGCGGGCTTACGCCTCCATGACGGCGCGCGGTTGTTCCACGTCACCACTGTTTTTTTTTTAGGGTGCCGTAGTCCTGACAAGAAACTCTTAAAGTTTCGTCATGTCCGTCTCTCCGCCCGTCCATCCCAGGTTTTGATCAGATACTGTTAGTACAAGAAAGTTGTAATTATGTATATAATTAAATATCAATTACGACGAAAAAACGGTAAAAATATTTATTTTTTCAGGGTAACTCCCCTACATGTGAAGTGGGGAGTTTTTTTTTACTTTAAACCGTAACCGTAACTCAATTCACCGAGAAGTTATTAAACCACAAAATATCTGAGGTCACCCAGATTGTGGTAATATTTTTTTCAAAGTCAACCTTATCACTACCACATATGGTCGAATACGAGCCGGATCAAACCTTTAAGATTTGACGGAGTGTCGCCGTGAGAACAATAGAACCGCATTCCATTGAGAGATAAGGGACCACCTGGTGTTGTTTTGCACGGATTTCTTAGAACTGATCAATTAGTGTGCGTACAAAGTGTATCGGTGTGCTATCGGTATATCATTTGAACATTAATAAGTAACTTAGCAAATAGACGATAATTTTTGAAGATTCTTGTGATTACGCGTAAACAACGACGAGTCAAGCAGACCAAGCGTTAACTGTGTTGGAAGATTTGGCGTTAATACTCAAAAAGACTCAAATAAACCTTAAAAAGTGCCCAAAAGAACGGTTATTGAAACCTGGATATTTACAAACTCGTATTCAAACGATTGAAGAATACTGGGTTGCGTTTAAGAAGGCACACAATGATCTGTTGAAAAATACAACTCGGGAACAACGTGGAAATATTCCTTACCACGTGAATGAAGAATTCCTCCTTCACGAAGACTTATACCTATGTATGTTAGGAGATCTTAGAGAGTTGTTGGCTTCGTGTACTTCGAATACGACTGACCAATCTTCATGCAGCAATACGACGTGTGATGGAAAATTACGGTCAAAGGTGATTCTACCTAATATACAACTCCCTCCGTTTTCCGGTAATTACGAAGAATGGCCTACATTTAAGGACTTGTATGTGTCATTGATTCAAGAATGTACTACACTAAGTGAAGTTGAGAAATTACACTATTTGAAAACCAGTATCACGGGCGAAGCGGCATCATTATTGAAGCACATTCAGGTGACGGGTGCTAATTATGTTCAAGCATGGGAAACGCTGAATCACCGATACGATAATAGGCGCATAATAGTGAACGCATTAATGAAGCGATTATATTATCAGAAAAAATGTACCAATCAAACGGCAGCACAATTGAAGGCCCTCCTGGATTGTACCACTGAGGTTATTAACAGTCTAGAAAACGTAAAGGTGTCTACCGGTTCCTGGGATCCAGTACACATATTTCTGGTTGTGCAGAAGTTGGACCCGGAGTCGCACAAAGAATGGGAACAGACTACTCGGTGAACTCTCAAGAGCTGCCTACATGGAAAGAATTGCGCGAGTTTTTAGAAGCCAAATTCCGGACGCTTGAAATGGTTGCCCCGACGACTACCACTAAACCAACCAAAGAGCGTGTTCTTCATGTAACAGCAACAGAAACTGATAAACAAAAACCATGTGCTTTATGTAAGGAACCGCACACACTGTGTCATTGTAGCAAGTTCAATAAAATGACGATTGATGAAAGAAGCGAATACGTCAAAGCAAACAAACTATGTTTCAACTGCCTTGGGGCGGGACATTTGGTATTCAAGTGCCGAGTGCCAATGTCTTGCCGCGCCTGTAAGAGACGACATCACACACTTTTACATCAAACCAAGAAGATTGATGAAGTGGCTCCAAACGTAGAAACCAAGCAACCGACTTCGTCTAGCCAAGCAGATGTAGAAGAGAAGAAAGTTCATACAATGATTGCGTCTCATTATAACGCGGGGCAGAAGATATCACTATTGGCTACCGCAGTAGTGATTTTGAAGAGTGAACACGGACACACTACTGTTCTAAGAGCGCTGATAGACTCAGGATCTCAAGCATGTTTTATAAGCGAGAAGGCAACTCAGATCCTGAACCTAGAAAAAATATCGGTAAATTTAATCGTCTCCGGAATGGAATCCATGAAAGTCCGAGTCAAGCATGAGGTTAAATTTCAAGTATTGTCACGATGGGAAAACCAATTTAACTTACCTATAAGAGCCTACGTGATGTCCAAGCACTTGACCTCCAACGTACCGATAAACACCACGATGGGGACTGATTGGCCGCATATAGCAAACCTCGAACTAGCAGATACAAATTATTATGCATCAGGACCTATTGATCTGTTATTAGGTGTAAACGAATATGCATCAATTCTCAAACAAGGGCTCATTAAAGGTCCACCAGATACACCATGCGCCCAAAATACCCACCTGGGCTGGATCTTAATGGGTGGAATAACAATTAAACTGAACGCTCGAGAAAAATCACTAACGGCCATGAAACAAGAGGTTAACATAGAAGATTTACTGACTACAATATGGGAAGTCGATACGGACATGAAAAGAAAACTAACCTTAACCGAAAAACTATGTGAAGACATATACGAGAAGACACACAAGCAAGATAAAGAAGGAAAATACATATGTTGAGGACAGCGCCATCTATGAGAAAACGGAAGTAACTACGAGAGCACCGTCCACATCGCTGCACTGCGCGCGCGCCACGAGCCAAGCAGCGAGCTACGTGGTTCATCCGACGACGACGAGAGGGCGCCTCACCAAGTCTATAAATAGCTTCGATGAGCTAGAAACTGCCCTTCTTTCTGCATCTCTCTACCACGAACTGTGTCTTTCCTGTATCCTCAAATTGTAAATCTCAATAAAGCTTTCATCATCACGAAGAATAAAGTAGTCACTTTGTTACTTGAGTACATATTGAGAAAAACCCCAATACATGAGGAACACGCCTCAACATTGGTCCTTCTGAGCCGAATAATCAAGATCACAGCGCTACCAGTGAAAGACTTCAGGGGTGCCGGGCTATCCTCTCCTCACCTATTTAATTCTGTGTGTGCTAAACTCGTGTTTTTTGTACAGGAACACGTAGACCAGCTCCGTGCGCGCGTTTTTCACCGCACCAGTGCTGCAGGAAACCGTGAGTACCCACGCTTCTCATAAAGTGCCACAATGAGTGAGTCGGATAATATCAAAAAACTAACAGATTTAAAAAAGAAACGAGGTACCATTAAGGGTATGCTCACCCAATTCGAGAAATGTGTAAATTTGTTAGTGGGCAGTGAAATTAATCCTAAACAAAGGGCAGAACTAGAATTACGCATAAAGTCTGCTCAAGGATTGCATCACGAATTCAATAAAATTCAATCCTTAATCGAGGAATTAGTGCAAGAAAAAGACATGTCGGAACAATTAGAGTATAGAGAGTCCTTTGATAATTCGTACTATAGTTCTGTCGCTGAAGCCAATTGTTTAATAAATCAGATTAGTAGTCTAAAGCATGAGTGCAACTCCAATGGTTCAGAACACACGTGCAATTCCAATACAATAGTAAAATTGCCAACTATTTCGCTCCCCAATTTCGACGGCAGTTACGATAGTTGGTTGGAATTTAAAGATATGTTTTTATCAATGATCCACAATTCAAAGCAACTGGATAATATCCAGAAATATCATTATTTAAGATCATCGCTGTCTGGAAACGCGTTGCAAGTTATTAAGTCTCTGGAGTTCACTTCAGATAACTACAGTATAGCATGGGAATTGATTGAGAATAGATTCAATAACAATCAATTGTTGATACGCAACCACGTCAAAGCGTTATTCTCAATGTCAGCTGTGTACAAAGAATCGCCAGCACAGATTAGAAAACTAATAGATACGGTACTCAAGAATTTACGTGCTTTGAAAACGCTTGGTGAACCCACAGAATCATGGGACACCTTGATAATTCACATCATAACCACAAAATTAGACGTAGTGATTGAAAAAGAATGGGAACAGTTTAAAAATACCAGTGCTGGCAATTCAGATAAGAAATTTAATTTAGAATCACTCATACAGTTTTTAAAATATAAGGCTGACACCTTGGAAATGGTTAAGGTTCTCCCTACGCCATCATCTCATGCAGGTCAGGATAATGCTAAAAAGCAATCTCACAGTTTTGTTGCTACTCAAAACAAGAAAAAGTTTTATAAATCCACCCGCACATGTGTTAAATGTAACGGGAAACATCCATTGTATGGGTGTCAACAATTTTTGGATTTAGACTCCAATATTAAGCTTCAGTTCATACGGGATAAGATTCTCTGTATTAATTGTTTAAGGCCAGGGCATGCGGTCAATGATTGTCAGGCCGGTCCCTGCAAACAATGCTACGGCAAACACAACACTCTTTTACACAATGAGCTCAATAAGGATGGCACGGTGCCCTCTGCAGCTCAAATACACCAAGATAGGCCTTCAGATTCGCAGCATAGGTCGTCGTCAGTAGTTCAGACTCTTCACACAGTCGTAAATTCACACAATAATAATTGTAAAAGTTTACTCAGTAAACACGCTTTACAATCCGTTTTACTGTCGACAGCTACCGTTGAGGTCGCTGGTAAAGATAATAAATATTATAAGGCTCGTGCATTGTTAGATAACGGCAGTCAACACTGTTTTATCACAGATTCTTTCTGTAAGAAATTAAACACACAACGTCTACAGTCCACTTCTCTAATTAGCGGAATAGGAAATTCAGCCACACAAGCAATCCATTCCTGCGAAATTAATCTTAGATCGATACACGGCGATCATGATTTTCACATTAAATGTTTGGTTTTACCTAGCATTACGTCGACTATACCGGCCACAAGTATAGACATTCACAATATTTCAATACCCAAGGACATCAAGTTAGCAGATCCAACTTTCTGCATACCCTCACACATTGATTTATTAATCGGTGCAGATTGTTTCTGGGACTTAGTTGTTAGTGGTAAAATCCGTCTACCCTCCGGTCCTTATTTAGTAAATACCAAATTAGGATGGATAATTACGGGTCCGTTATACACTGAGAACTCACACACAAATAAAGTTCAGTGTCACGTTGCTCAATTCACACAATTAAATGAGCAATTAAAACAATTTTGGGAAATTGAAGAAATTTCTTGCTCAGGTCAGAAGCTTTCTCGGGAAGAAAGTTCGTGCGAGAACCTGTTCACACAAACTACCACACGGGTAGACAATGGCCGTTTTTCGGTTCAAATTCCACTGAAGGAATCAGCGGAGTCACTAGGCGATAGCTATGAGGTTGCCAAAACCAGATTTTTATCACTAGAACGTAAACTTGTACGTAATCCACAATACAAACGCATGTATAGCGATTTCATGCAGGAATACTTAAGCCTAGGACACATGACCCGCATCGACAACGATTATACGAAGCCATTTTATTTTTTACCACATCACGGCGTCCTCCGTGAGGATAGCGTGACAACTAAATTACGCGTAGTGTTTGACGCTAGCCAAAAAACATCCACACAAAAATCGCTTAATGACATACAGCTTATCGGGCCTGCATTGCAAAACGATTTATTTTCCATTCTCTTGCGTTTTCGTCAGTATAAGTACGTTGCGTGTGCAGATATTGAGAAAATGTTTCGACAAATTCTGGTTCACGAGGAACAAAGAAATTTGCAATTAATACTGTGGCGAGAAAACCCGTCAGATCCTCTCAGTGTGTACCGGCTTAATACGGTGACGTACGGTACGGCATCGGCACCGTACCTGTGTATTCGCTGTGTCAGACAATTGGGATTAGAGTGTACAGACGAATTGGTTTCTCAGACCATATTGGAAGATTTTTATGTCGACGATTTAATTACCGGGGCTAATTCAAAAACACAGTTATCATATATATGTAAAAAGGTAACAGAAATATGTCAATCCGGTTGTTTTCCTCTGCGAAAATGGATAACGAATTCGCCGAACATTGTCTCACACACAGCACAAAATGCTAATAGTTCCAAGTATTTGTCATTAGGTGAAAATGTATCTAGCAAAACATTAGGCCTTGGCTGGTTTAACAGCAAGGATGAGTTCCATTTCACATCAAAAATAAACAACGACTTCTCAAACGTGACTAAACGTTCGATTTTATCCGCTATTTCTCAAATTTACGATCCTTTGGGGTTATTAAGTCCGGTGGTTATAGTGGTCAAAGCTCTCCTCCAGAAACTGTGGCTCACTAAAGTAGGTTGGGACGATGCTCTGCCTCCAGACATAGTATTATATTGGAAAAAATTCGTTGAGTCAATATCGAATTTATATAAGTTGCGAATCCCTAGATTTGTTATGTGTGATTCACCTAAAGTAATTGAGTTACACATATTTACTGACGCGAGTCAAATTGCTTACGGTGCCTGCGCCTACATTCGCACCTGGAACGCAAACGGCGACATTACAGTGAAATTGTTGTGTGCCAAAAGCCGAGTAGCTCCTGTCAAACCAGTTAGCATTCCGCGACTCGAGTTGTGCGGCGCGCTTGTAGGAGCAAAATTACTAGAAAAAGTCAGGCAATCACTTCGCGTTACGTTTAATAATATTGTTCTGTGGACAGACTCCACTATAGTTTTAGGTTGGCTTAAAATGTCTCCTAATCAACTCAAAACCTTTGTACAAAACCGTGTTGTGGAGATCAATGAGTTGTCAAACAACTTGTGTTGGTTTCATGTGAGCGGAATAAACAACCCGGCAGACCTGTTATCACGCGGCAAAGGATTAGACGAATTAAGTGCTCTGCCACTGTGGTGGACTGGACCGTTATTCTTGCACGAAAAGGTAAACGATTGGTCAAGCACACAACATAACCTAAATCAGATTCAGACCGAAATATTACCCGAACTAAAATCGAACATTGTCAGTGTACCGACGTGTGTCAACAATTCGGACGGAGTAATTAAATTTGAAAGATTCTCTTCGTACAATCGACTCCAACGCGCCTGTGCTTTCGTGTTACGATTCATAAATAACGCGAAAACGAAGGATCACTCAAAACGTTTTACCGGTCAACTCACAGTTGAAGAGCTAAAGAATGCAACAACATTACTTGTGAAATTAGTTCAAAGAGAATCGTTCCCTAATGAACTAAAAGCATTAACAAATAATTTACCTTGTAAACCATCACGTAATTTGTCAAGTTTAAACATATTTTTGGATAAAAATAAACTCATACGTGTGGGTGGCAGGTTGGGAAATTCAGATTTTCTGTATGATAAAAAGCATCCAATATTATTGTGCAGTAAACATCACTTTACCTTATTACTCTTTAACTTTCAACACAAACAGTTACTCCATCCGGGACCACAGATGCTCCTAGCACAGATTAGGGAGTCCTGGTGGCCGCTCGGTGGCAGGAACTTGGCCAAACAAGTTGTCCACCGATGCACTAAGTGTTACCGCTTGAAAGCTATCACATCACAACCAATTATGGGTAATTTACCTAACGAGCGACTGCAGCCAGGTTTCCCTTTCCTGCGGTGTGGAGTAGACTATGCTGGTCCAATGTTCATACTTAACCGTAAAGGTAGGGGCGCGAAATTGGAAAAATGCTATTTATGTCTATTCATTTGTTTCTCAACTAAGGCTTTGCACTTGGAGCTTGTTACTACCTTATCATCCGAAGGTTTCATCCTGGCACTGAAAAGATTTATCTCACGAAGAGGTAAACCTCTACAAATCTTTTCTGATAATGGTAGGAATTTCGTGGGTGCAGCTAAGGAATTCACACATTCCTTGAACAAATGTTCTGATGACTTACAAAATTTTAGTTCAGAAAATCACATTGAGTTCAAATTTATTCCTCCGTACTCACCTCATTTTGGTGGCTTGTGGGAAGCGGGGGTAAAATCCTGCAAGCACCATATTGCCCGCGCAATAGGCAATGCACATCTTACTTACGAGGAGTTCAGCACGGTTTTAGCACAGATAGAAGCCGTCCTGAACTCCCGTCCCATATACCCTATGTCTTCAGATCCTGATGACTTCACACCCCTCACGCCTGGGCACTTCCTGATCGGTCGACCACTGACTGCACCTGCAGAGAGAGACGTCATGACGGTGGCCACACACTCACTGTCACGCTACCGCCGCATCGAGCAGCTGAGGCAGCACTTCTGGGCCCGATGGTCGAGCGAGTATGTTCCTGAGCTGCAGAAACGTTCTAAGTGGAAGACTACCAAGGAAGCACTCTCACCGAACACACTAGTCCTATTGAAGGATGATAACATGCCGCCCCTCAAGTGGCGATTGGGTCGAATACTGACTGTGTTCCCAGGCAAGGACGGCGTTCCCAGAGTAGCCTCCATCCGCACTGCTACAGGTGTCATCGAGAGGGCCTTCTCCAAGATCTGCCCTCTCCCGGTACCCAGGGACCACCTCGAGGCTTCAGACACATCAGCGACGGTCACATCATCGCATCAAGGCAACCTTTGAGAGTTATCCTAAGACTCTCAAAGCCCCGGAGTATGTTGAGGACAGCGCCATCTATGAGAAAACGGAAGTAACTACGAGAGCACCGTCCACATCGCTGCACTGCGCGCGCGCCACGAGCCAAGCAGCGAGCTACGTGGTTCATCCGACGACGACGAGAGGGCGCCTCACCAAGTCTATAAATAGCTTCGATGAGCTAGAAACTGCCCTTCTTTCTGCATCTCTCTACCACGAACTGTGTCTTTCCTGTATCCTCAAATTGTAAATCTCAATAAAGCTTTCATCATCACGAAGAATAAAGTAGTCACTTTGTTACTTGAGTACATATTGAGAAAAACCCCAATACATGAGGAACACGCCTCAACAACATAGTCAAGCTACCGTTCAAAATAGAACAACCAAAATCAATAGAAGGCAACACAAGAGAAATAGCAAAAAGAAGACTCCTTCAACTAGAAAGAAGATTTAATCAAAACACAGAACTGAAGCAAGAATATACTAAAGTGATTAACGAATATAAAGAAATGAAACATATAGAAGAAATACCTAAGGCTGAAATAAATAATAAATCAGTATACTTACCTCACCACGCGGTGATTCGTAGTGACAAGGAAACAACAAAGACTCGCGTCGTGTTCGACGCCTCGTGCAAGGGCTCCAACGGTACTTCACTAAACGATGAACTCTTGTTGGGTCCAATGTTACAAGATGACTTGAGAAGCATAATCATTAGATGGAGAGTTCATGCTGTTTGTTATGTTTCTGACATTCACAAGATGTACAGAATGATCTGGACAAATAAAGAAGACATAGATTATCAAAGAATTCTATGGAGAGATAAGGCATCAGAAGACATCAAAGACTACCGACTTTTGACTGTAACATTCGGAACGGCGTCCGCACCCTATCTCGCCGTTAAGACACTAATGCAATTGGCTGATGACGAAGGTGACAAATATCCTGAAGCTGCAAAAATATTGCGCGAAGACTTTTACGTCGACGACGTTATGTCCGGACACGATGATCTGGAACAAGCCATAAGAATCAGTCAAGATCTCAAAAGGCTACTGTGTCTAGGTGGCTTCGAACTGAAAAAATGGTTTTCTAACAACCGTGATTTCATGGAGACTATTGAACCAAGCGAAAGATCATCGAATGCACATCTCGAACTAAAGATTGATGGAACGGTTAAAGCCCTGGGCATACAATGGAATTTAGGTAAAGACCAGTTCGAATATAACCTGAACTTACCAGTTATCGGAACAGCAATAACGAAGCGAAGCATTCTATCCGACATCCAAAAGTTATTCGACCCCCTCGGATGGATTGCACCTTGCCTTGTAATGGCTAAGATTTTAATACAACAACTCTGGCAAGAAAAGATTGATTGGGACGAAATCTTGAATACGACACTGGCTGACAAATGGGCTACAATACGATTGGATCTTGAAAATATAAACGGAATCTACATAAATAGATGGATGGAAACATTTAGCTCAAGAAAGGATTCTATCGAAATCCACGGATTCTGCGATGCCTCTGTACAAGCATATGGTGCTGTGGCATACTGCCGAGTCACAAACTCTGACGGCACAGTAAAAAGCACAATCATTACTGCAAGAACAAGAGTAGCTCCTTTGAAAACTATCTCATTGCCTCGACTCGAACTGTGTGGAGCTTAGCTTCTATCCAAACTACTCAAGCAAATAAGCCAAGCAATGAGGATACCTACAACACAAATCTATGCTTGGACAGATTCATCTATTGTTATCTCCTGGCTACATGGAGATCCGAACAAATTGAAAGCGTTTGTAGCAAACCGCGTTGTCGAGATCACAAACAATGTAAGTTGCAGTCAGTGGCACCATGTCCAATCTCACGATAATCCAGCTGATATTGCATCAAGAGGTATGCTAGTAGCTAACTTGAAAGGTTGCGACCTATGGTGGAATGGACCACGGTGGTTATTGCACCAGAAGATACAGTTCACTAAACTACACATAACACCAGTAGAACTAGAGAGAAAGAAAAGCACCATACAAGCTCTGAAAATAACAAAAAACGACAACGAGAAAGGATTATCCGAACAACTGAAAGATTTTGATACATTGACGGAACTACTGAGAACAATCACCTACTGCCGAAGATTCCTGAAACAAAGGAAATTAAAGGAAAACATAGATAGTACAATCACAACTGAAGAACTCCAACGCGCCTTGCAAACCTGTATAAAAAAAGAACAAGAGAAAGAATTTACAGAAGATATAGAAAGCTTAAAGGTCAAGAAAAGAGTAAAAAAATCAAGCAAATTGAAATCATTAAATCCTTACCTTGAAGAGAATGGTGTCCTTAAGGTGGGCGGCCGGCTCCGGAACTCAGAGTTGAGTGATGAATGCAAGCATCCGAAATTTTAGGTAAAGACAGCAAACTTACTTACCTTATAATAGCAGAAGCTCACTCGAAGACGTTGCATGGAGGTATACAGTTGATGCTTACTTACCTCAGATCCAAGTATTGGATACTGCGAGCAAAGACGCTGGTCAAACAATACATCCATCGTTGTTTGGTATGCGCTAAACTAAACGCTAAAGTGAGAACACAAGTAATGGGTGACTTACCAAGCGTACGGGTGAAACCAACACGAGCATTCCTCAATTCAGGTGTGGACTTTGCGGGACCATTCCAAGTATTGATTACTAAGGGCAGAGGAGCCAGAACTAGCAAGGCCTATATAGCCATATTTGTTTGCATGTCCACAAAGGCGCTTCATTTGGAATTGGTTGGCGACCTAAGTACAGCAGCATTCATAGGTGCCTTCAAAAGGTTTTGCAGCCGCAGAGGAAAATGCATAAATCTGTGGAGCGACCAAGGACGGAATTTTGTAGGCGCCAACAAACAACTGTATGAAGCCTGGAAAGAAGCTGGTTTGCAATTTGATGGACAAATCGCTGAAACACTTGCCAATGACGGGACTCAGTGGCATTTTATACTATATTCACCTAACTTCGGAGGACTATGGGAGGCCGGAGTAAAATCCATAAAATACCACTTGAAGAGAGTTCTCACTACAAACTTGACATTTGAAGAGATGACGACGGTTCTCTGCGAAATAGAAGCTTGCCTAAACTCGCGTCCGTTATGTCCAATGAACGACGACACCATGCAAGCACTAACACCTGGTCATTTTCTGATAACGGAAGCGCCAGTCACCGTCCCAAACCCAAACCTAAAGGACGCTAAAATAAGTAATCTGACGCGCTGGCAATATACACAAAAATTGTTGAGTGACTTCTGGTCAAGATGGCAAAAAGAGTACCTAACGAGACTGCAGCAAAGACCAAAATGGTTAAAACGCGAAGAAGAGTTCAAGAAGGGAGATATAGTGCTGATCAAGCAAGATAATCTCCCGCCGGGAAAATGGTCCATGGGACGCATCACTGACAAGCACCCCGGTCCCGACGGTTTAACCAGAGTTTATAGCGTAAAGAGCGGTGACAGTATAACCAAGCGATGTGTCACAAAGTTGTGTGCTTTACCAATCGACACTATACCAGACGATATGATAGTTAATTAATCTTTATTTTGTATGCATGTTAACTTAATTAATATTGTTTTTAAAGGACTATTATAGTCCTTTGGTGGGCGGCTTATGTTCACGCCAATTTAACGTCTATAAGATATGCAGTAGCCATGTTGATTTTAGTTGCCAATAAACCTCGTAAAGAACAGTCGTCTTTCATTTTAAAATACATCGACACAGTGCAAAGGAAAGTCAACCTTATCACTACCACAGCTAGAAAAAAATTACCCCAATCTGGGTGACCTCAGATATTTTGTGGTTTAATAACTTCTCGGTGAATTGAGTTATGACTTAGACGTAATAATAAAAAAATGTTGATATCTATAACCTCTATTTAATTATTGCGTTTATACAACATTATTTTTAGTATATGCGAAACCTGAATATAATTTGTTCAGAATCAGTAACTGCAGTACAAGTACGTAGGAATCGATAGGGATCGATAAGATAAATTTGACAGTTATTCTCGATAAAATGAGTTTTTATGGAGTCGAAAACTCATTTTATCGAGAATGACTGTCAAATTTATCTTATCGAGCCCTATCGATTCCTACGTACTTGTACTGCTGAATCGATTCCAATAATTTTTACACCATGTTATATTTTGTCCCAAAATTATTTAAAAAAGCTTACGAGTTGGACACCTATCTGCGATCATACGAGCACAACAAAGATTACGGCAGGTCATAGCGATCAGCTGACTACACGCGCGGCGCACAGGCAGCGGGGCGCCCTTCCCCTTCAGTCGTCCGGTTGCAACAGTCACACGCGCCCGTGTCACGCTTGCGCTTAGCGATACAACGCGATACGCGAAATAGTTTAGTTTGTATCTGTTAAGTGATCATGACAAATGTCGTTTTCGTACTCAAACGTCCAGTACACCGAAATGGTGTGCACACTAGCAGTCTGTAGTGATAACGTATCCTTGGCAGTGCGGCGATAACGGATAGCGGCGGAACATTTCGGCATCCGAGTGTCGTGGAACACTATGCTTTCCGCCACTCAACGATCAAGGGACTACGGTACCTTTCGGCCTCCGACAGCCGTTGATAGAGGAGTAGCAGACACGCATTCCTACCACACTACCACCATCGCTCGTCTGTGCATAAGGCAATGAGGGGAACTTAAAAAAAATGTTTTTGTTGCTCGGCAAAAAATCGGCAATAACGCTAGTTTTTCATTATGATAGCGTGGAAATCACTCGATGTGGAATGATCGATCAAGCAAATAGGGGTCAATTTGTTGCTAATTTGTTGCTAAAAGATGCAAAAGAAAACAACAGAAATAAACATGAAAATTGATTTTTGTTAATTATGCCAAAATAAATAATGTTCACGCCAGCTTAACTCTCAAGATTTTCGTAGAAAATGCTAAGTAAAAATTTGTTGCTGCTCATACTGAAGCTACTCTGAGCACAGAGAGTCAGCAACAATATAGAAACTGAAAGTCGGATTAGTTAGGAGATCGGTAAACGAAAAAGCCGGCCATGCCAGCTTCACTCTCGACTATTCCGTAGAAAAACTATAATAACAATTTATTGTTGATTAAATTGTAGCTAATCTGAGTACAAAGAGTCAGCAACAAAATAGAAACCGAAAGTCGGATTAGTTTGGAGATCGGTTTACGATAAAACCGGCTACGCCAGCTTCACTCTAGGCACTTCCGTAGAAAAACTATAATAAAAATTTGTTGCTGCTCATACTGCAGCTAGTCTGAGTGCAAAGAGTCAGTAACAAAATAGAAACTGAAAGTCGGACTAGTTCAGAGATTGGTAAACGAAAAAGCCAGCCACGCCAGCTTAACTCTCGACTTTTCTGCGGAGAAACTATATTAAAAAATTGTTGCTGGTTAAAGTGCAGCTAATCTGAGTACAAAGAGTCAGCAACAAAACAGAAACCGAAAGTCGGATTCGTTTGGAGATCGGTTTACGAAAAAACCGGCTACGCCAGCTTTACTCTGGGCTATGCCGTAGAAAAACTATAATAAAAATTGGTTGCTGCTCATACTGCAGCTAGTCTGAGTACAAAGAGTTAGCAACAAAATAGAAACCGAAAGTCGGATAAATTTGGAGATCGGTTTACGAAAAAGCCGGCCACGCCAGCTTAACTCGATTTTTCTGTGGAAAAACCATAGTAAAAATTTGTTGCTGCTCATACTGCAGCTAGTCTGAGTACAAAGAGTCAGCAACAAAATAGAAACCGAAAGTCGGATAAATTTGGAGATCGGTTTACGAAAAAACCGGCCACGCCTGCAGTGCGTAACTCTCGACTTTTCTGTGGAGAAACTACTTATATTAAAAAAATGTGGCTAGTTAAACTGCAGCTAGTCTGAGTACAAAGAGTCAGCAACAAAATATAAACCAAAAATCAGATTAGTTTGGAGATCGGTTAACGAAAAAGCCGGCCACGCCAGCTTCATTCTCGACTATTCCGTAGAAAAAATATAATAAAAATTTGTTGCTGCTCATACTGCAGTTAACCTGCATGTACCGAAACTTGTTTATTAAGTTTTGTTTTGACCTTTATACATATTATATATATATACAAGTTATTTAGTTAACAAAAGTCCGGTTCCTAAAGCGTTGGTCACACCACCAGTTAGCGAGTGAGCGAAAGAGCTGGGACAGATATCCGTTGATGCCAGTGTTGCTATTCGTCGAAATTATATTAATATTGTTAGCGTAGCTTCTTTCTGTAGTTCACCGTGTGAACCAAAGTATGATAAGAGGTAAAACGATGATGGCCCGGCTCGCTCACTCACTCGCTAGTAGGCGGTGTGGCCTACGTTAAAAATCTAACATAGAATATCTTAATGATTTTTATTAACAAAACATTTCCTATATCTACCCAGTGGCTTAGTCGAGTCTGCTCTATGAGAGGTAGTAAACCGTTAGGCCTCTGCCTCGAATCTTGCGGGCAGCGGGGCGGCGGCGGCGGCGGCGCGGGAGCGACAGGATCTTTTGCGTAAAATCAAATGGACCGGCCCTGGAAAACAGCGGCGCGGCAGCGGGGCGGCGCCGGCGGCGGGCAGCGAGCGGTGTACTTTAGTCAAGCGGTGACCGCCCGTGCGTCTGCGTTGTAGTGTTGTGCAATTTATTTTTGTGACGTGTCGAAATGTCCTCGGACGTGTTAGAGCAAATTATTTCAGCAATTTTTGAGAGGACACCGATATGGAACAGCAGAGATGTGAACCATAAAAACAGAAGAGTAATTAACCAGTTATGGGAAGAAATAAGAAACGAACTGAATTCTGATTCACTGATTCTGGTGTAGTCGTAGAATTTGTCGGGACATTGTCTCTGTTTTTCATAATTTCGATAAAACTCGCATTTTATTTTACCTTGCTTTATAGCAGGGATTTACTTCTTCTTTTGCAAACAATAAATCGAGCGTTAGGAATAAATTTGAATCAAAAAGATGTTGCCGCCATTGCTCTGACATTTTTTTCGCGAATAAAAACAAATATCTCGAAGACACAATCACGAAAACAACACTAGGCGGCTATAGTGACGCGCGATCTGCCCGCTAGTTTCGAGAACGGGTCTGCGATGCCCGCGCCGCTCCCGCGCCGCCGACGCCACCGCCCCGCTGCCCGCAAGATTCGAGGCAGAGGCCTTATTGCGACCTCCGTAATGGCAACGAAGAATGAGGTTTTATTAACCGACTTCTAAAAAAGGAGGAGGTTCTCAATACGGATGTTTCTATTTTTTTTTTTTTTTTTTTTTTTATGTTTGTTCGGGCATAACTCCGTCGCTTGCCAACCGATTTGGAAAATTCTTTTTTTGTTGGAAAGGGTATTCTTTCCAAATGGTCCCATAGCCACCAAATCAGGATCTGATGATGGAATCTTGGCGAAATCGAGGGAACTCTTCAAATTTTATATGAAAACGTGTTGCGATTTTGGTATTTTCTACAACAAGTGAAGCATTTGCGTTTGATAAGAACCATTCTACCATCAGATCTGATGATGAAGCCAAGAGTCATGGAACTCCATAATGAGACAATGTACCATAGTCGTGTTTGGGCTTGTTGCAATTGTAACGGTATGCACTTTCCATGTATCAAGCACACGTGAACCACTAAAAAGTTGAAAATAAAAACTTTTTTGCAAAAAATAAAACCGACTTCAAAAAAAACAAAAAAGTGAAAAATAACTTTAGCTTCTGAAGTCGGTGACACAAAAACTAAAGCAATCAAACAAAGGTCACCGACTTCAGAAGCTAAAGTTATTTTTCACTTTTTTGTTTTTTTTGAAGTCGGTTTTATTTTTTGCAAAAAAGTTTTTTTTTCCTTATTGCAAGTTACAAGATGTGCTTCAACATGAAGATGATGATTTTAATAAACATGATCTACCAAAGCTAGTGAACCTGGAGGCGATGATCAAGGAATCGATGAGAATGAACACACCCACTTATCAGTAGAAAAGTTGAAAATAACCCTCACTTTTTTACATCTACACCAAGTTGACGACCCGAATAGTGAGGCTGCCTTACCTTCTTAGGGTCCTGGGTTCGAATCCCGGTAGGATCTAATGTTTGTGTGATGAGCATAGACATTTGTGTCCGAGTCATGGATGTAAAATGTATAATAAGTATGTATTTACAAACAAAAAGTATATATGTAGTACATGGTGTCCACGACATAAGCCTTGCTTAGTGTGGCACTAAAAGGCGCTGTGTGTAATGTCCAGCGATATTTATTTATAATTATTTATAGTTACTATCCAAAACCATTTCCATACCACTTTGCTTATGATTTATTTTTTTATTTATTAAAACTTTATGCACAAGTAAACACTGTACAAAGCCGGACTTAATGCCTTGGGCATTTTCTACCAGTCTACCTTAGGGTGATGCAGAGACAATACAAAGTAGGTGCAATAGCAGAAACAAAATAGTTAAAACATAAAACTAAAATACAATAATAAATACATATATATGTTACTGTAAGACCCCGAAGTACGGTAAATCTTAAGGTTTCCCAGTAAATTCTAAGATTTACCAGCATGAGTTGGTAAATGTTCGAATTTTATAAAAAAGAGACAATATTTCGGGCTTTTACCAGCAGAGTTTGGGAAATGCTAAGATTTACCAATGATGGTTGGTTAATGTTGGTTATGGGAATAAAATAATGACTATTTCTTAATCGTTTATTTTAATTATCGGTCAGTCAAAGCTTTACATAGTTTTAATTATATTTATGATGATACAGTTTTAATGTTATTATTTTTTATTACTTTTGTTATCATGTGTGTTTCTTAACCATTTATTTATTATTAATAATCAGTCGCATCAATATAATTTGACTTCTGTTTCTTTAGGCAACGTTGGCAAAGTCTCAAATAGGTCTTAATAGACTCAACTGTTAAATTTTTATTCTTGCGGTTACATTCCATTATCATCCTTGTCCTCCCACCGTGTCCAACAGTAACGTGTATTTCTTCGAGAACGTTAAACAAGTCTTCGTAACAAACGTAGGTAATGCCTGATTTCACCAGTTTTTTCTTTTATTATATTCAATTTCATATATAAACGAGCAAAACGATCGAATGAAGCGCGTGGAGGCGAGCGCGCTTTTGTAGGGGGCTGCAGAGTGCTCGCGAGTACGCCACAGTGATCTAACACGTTTCGATTTGTCAATTTTTTTACATTCACCGCTTCTCTGGGGTAAATCTTAAGATTAACCGAGTGTATATTGGTACATGTCCAAAATTAACCATGATCATAGAACATTTCGGACATTTACCACTGAAGCTGGTAAAACTTAGGTTTTACTGGGAAATTTTAAGATTTACTGCACTTCGGGCTTTTACAGTAACATATACATACATAAAGCAAATATAAAAAAAGGTTATGAGAGATTAACAAAAAAAACTACAAGTTAGTTCTGAGACGACTCTGCCAACTTCTTGTGAATGTGCTCTCGAGCTATCACTTTAAAAGTTAACCGATTGGTTACCGTCCTGATATTCTGAGGTGTTATGATCGCTGCCTATGTTATTCAAACTTTAGTAAACCTTTAAAATGTTAATGCGATAACTTGTTTTATCATCCATTTTTTGTGACATAATAAATGTCCGAAACACGAACAACAACGCCAATAAAATTCATGACAACCATCAGTGTAGAACAAAAATACAAACTGAACAAGATTTGTCGGCTACCTCCGGTTAACGTTCACTCGTTCAGCCGTGCTACGCATGGATGGCGTTAACCCGTATACATAAATACAAGATTGCCACTAAAATACTCTCACATCGTTGTTAGATTCGTAAAATGTCTGTGGTACTGGTGTCAGTAATATTACTATGCGTAGTGATTGCTGTGTGGTCGAGGTTGAAACAGCATCCCGACGCGCCCCCTGAGGTACCTGGGGCACTACCAATCCTTGGACATTCACTCCAGGTCTTTGGAGATCGAAAACGTGAGTAGAAATTATTTTTTTGTACATCTTCGTTTTGAAAAACTCCTCGAGACCTCCTCGGACTGCCTAGTGGTCTAGTGTTCGTAAATGCAACTGCTGAGCAAGAGGTCCTGGATTCGATTCCTTGATCAGGCAAACTGTTAAAGGGTGAAGAAAAAATTGCATCATATAGAGTGTAAATGTACCCTTCATGAAGTCGTCAAGCAAGTATTCTGTAAGTACGAGAAAAAGTTAAACATGCGAAAAATTGGCAAAAATAAAAATATATGATACTTTATATAATAGATGAGAAACTATTTTTTTTGGGTGAAAGTTGAAGTTTTTGACTCTATAACTAAAACTTAATGCATCGCACTCAAAACGTTGTGCTGATGAATGGATTGAATAGTGCGGGGTGGTAAAGAAGTTTTTAGTAAAAAAAATACATAAAAACACACTACTACAATTTTGTTTTAGGAATTTTATCGTTTTGCTGAAAATCGGGAAAAACCCGTTTTTGTGACCTTTGACCCCGGTTTTTTTTTGCACTCGGGATCGATGAGGACTTTTCTCATTTCCTCTATTATAGTGTATTGAACTGTTTCGTACCATGCGTGTATCCGAACGCACACGTCTTGTCATTTCGAGCATCTGACAGCTTTTTTTTGACGTTTGTTGTCTTGTCGTGATCCATTACGAGTTCACATTGATTTTTGTTGATTGATTGAGATAATTACCGAATCTAAGAAAATCTCCTTTGTTTGCAAGATTTTTGGTTGTGATTAATCGTTGATTGGACGAAACGCCCCTAATTGTGTATTAAACCGGGCTTATTGTTAATTGTCCGCGCCGATTTGAGGTTAGCTCAGCCCGCGTGTGAAATTGAATAAAACATTAAAATTGTGAAAGTTGACGTGCATTTGTGCAGTTGAACTATTATTGTGCTTCGTCCAGACGTGTTATACGCTGCTGGGGCAGCGTCTGTTGAAACATAGTCGGATCTGGTAAACCACTCGACCACACATCACTTTACACATACCCACACAGACATACAGTACCAGAGCCGGCTTGATCAAGGACTAGTCATCCCCTTCAGCCCACCGGCACCAGGTAAGTTACCTTCATAAGGGCAATTTGATTTGTCTCCGCGAATCGCGGAAGGTTCGGTCACACCTTGCCCTGGGTTTGGACCGAACAGAACAATCCTATCAATTTTCAGCCTTGTCGGAATTTATGTATTCTTACCCCTATTTCTTTGTCTAATTTGACCGGACTAATACTCAAACTTAATTTGCATTTCACAATGTGTAGGTACTTTACTTTGGTGGTATATCAAAAAAATAAGATCATTGTGGGCACAGCAAAAAACAGACATAGTAGGAGAGAGGAAGCTTTAATTACAAAAAAAAACATTTTTTTTATTTATCCCAAATATTTCCCACTGCTGGGCAAAGTCCAAAAAAAAAACTTAATCCAAATTATTGGATTAAGTTTTTTTTGGCTTTCATGCGATTATCCGCAAGAAGGTTGCGTCTATTTTTAAGCGCGTGAGAAGCAGCAGTAACGGTATCCTAAAGATGATTGCGTCACGTGCGGATTGCCCAATCCAAATGAGATGGATGAACATCATGTTGGGGCGTTAGATGTTGTTTGCTAACTGCTGCCTGGCGGAGGCCTTACAGGGATGTAGGTGACGTGTCTGGCTCGCCGATTGATTGTTGTTTTTATTCTTCTATTTTTTTTTTTTGTGTGTATTTATATGACTTGTAATTATGTTGTATTTCATTTTTATATTATTTTTTTAATTTGATAATTTAATTATTAATAATTGTGTAATGTGTTATGATTGCAATGTTATTGTATTGTGATTTTTATATTTATTTTAATTTTGTATATTTTATGCTATGGACATTTGTCTGAAATAAACGTTTTAATAATAATAATTAACCATATTAATTACGAAGGCTGTAGCCGGAGGATGGAAAAAAATACAAAATTTATTTGAACTTAAATTTAATTACAGAAATTACAATGTAAAATATTAACTAAGATGTCGACAGTTGACCGATGCTGTGCCAAAAGTGACGATTTCGCGAAGGCCACGATGTACGGTGCCGGGCTGCATCACGTTGAGCTGCGTCGGCGACTCGTGTCTCCGCTGTTGCAATCCGCGGTAATTAGGGTAACGCGCGATCAGCGGTTCACGTGTTACGCGAATATGTAACACCTCCCCCCGAAGATAAGCAACTATTTCGAAATCTTGTGTGAGAGAGATGGTGAAATGTTGCTGTGGTCAATTTTTATCTTGCTGGGACTGATTCCATGCGATTCTTGAATTTCAGCATAATTTCCTGGAGATGTTGCGTCATCATTTTGCATTGCTTGGTTTCTTTGAAGGCGTTTCGCTCGATATCGTCGGTACGTCAGTGTGATAATGAGTACACTTGCACCGGTTAGTATCAGATAGATTGGAATTGTAGTATGGTAGAGAGCTGGATCAACTACTTCATTGAGTTTTGCTGGTGCCTGTTGCATGATCTTTGTGTTAATGGAGTGCAGATTTTCTAGATTTGCAGAGTTTAGTATGATTGGTGATTCGCTCGACGTCTCTAAATCTTCATTAATTGTGGGCAATTGCATAATCTCCAGAGCGAAACCTTTGATGTGATTGTTAGAGTTTGCTATAGTAAATTCGGGCGTTTTGATGTGGCAATTGTAGGGGATGATCGCCAAATAGCTTCCTTCCAGGGTTTTATATGTTTCTTGTCCGCATGATATCTTCACCTTGGTTGGATGTGGGAAACTGATGGTGTAATGCTTCTCGTCGAGTTGTTCTACAGCTTCTTTCTTCAATGCGACTGAAGACAGTTTACAGAATGGGAGAAGTTCTTGCTTGGAGATCAGATGCTGGATGCAATCGAGATCATCTCGGGCCTTGTATTTTGATTTAGCTTCACAGAGGTACAGAGAATTTACCTTCGGGCATTCAGCCTCCATGTACATAGAATCTTGACCAGAAATCGCAATGAAAGGTGAGGTTGGTAAAAGGATTTTGTTATTCTTGTTAGGGACGGTGGACAGTTTATAAAGGTTATAGATTGGAGGGAAGGCAATCGGCACCTTAAATACTATAACTATCTGATTATCTTTATAAAAGTAGCCTAGCTTAATTACGTCATAATAGTCTCTTAATTCTAATTCAAGGATCTCATCGCCTGAATATAGAATCCTTAGTTTCTGTTTCATATTCTTAATTTCAGCTATATTAACTACCATGTGCGGTGTGCTTAGTGCGCGTATAAAAGCTAAAGTATACTCTAGTTTATGGAGTTCTTTGGACAAATTATCTATGTTATCACTTAAGATAATTAAGTGTTGAGCCATGTGGGCGTAGTGGATTAAATCAAGATTTGCTGTTGTACTATTTATTATCCGATTTAAAACATTGCCTATTAACTCTTGATTTTTAGTTATATTAGTTAATAAGTTGGCATTTTGTGAAACCCAAGTTTTAGATAAACTAACATGTTGATTAAGTTGAGCTTGAATCCTATACTCATTTTCCTTAAGGATTTTTATGGCGTTGTCGTATTTAATTGCATCAGTTTGATCAAGATTACCGGATATACTTTTGATTACAGAACCGAGGCCATCAATGAGTCCTCTTTTATAGCGATTATGTTCAAATGACTCTAACTGGGCAGATATCTTAACTAGTTTGGATGTAAGGTAATCCATGTGCGGTTCGAATAATAGAGATGTCTTATTATTTAATGTGTGTCTAACATCAGTCATTCTGGTATTAACTGTATCTATTTGAGATTGTATACTATCGAGGTTGACATAATTGAGAAAAGAGTGATAATGGGAAATGATGCGCGTCGCTCCTAGATTAAACGGAAGTATTCCAGGGCCGTTCCCTAAAGGATCAATCATTACTTCTTGTCCTTGCGTCATTTGGAGTAGTAGTAGCAGTAACATCCTGTAACAATACAGATTCCTTAGGGCTTCTTTTAAGACGAGATTTTGCAACGGGACCTCGTTTCTTTCTGGTGTAAATATGTATGGGAAGGTCGGCTAGGACTATGTCTTTGGTAAAACGTGGAGCTAATTTTTGTCTGCTAGCTAACGGATTGCGGACAAATACTTGTTGGTCAGGGACATACTCTTTTTCAGGTTCGCGGTCCTTGTTCCTGTTTTCGGTTAATTCAGTCCGATGGTGAAGAGAGGTTTCATTTATTATATCGTAGACTTGTGTTAGTCGTTTTTTGTGGTCTTGTAAGTAATTTTGCAGTAAATGTTCCGATAAATTTAAATCTAGGGAATCACGGGGATCAAAGTGTCCTGTGATTAAGTCTATAGGCCTACATTTAGTAAAGCTGTGTATTGAGCTGTTGTAACCTAAAATTGCATAGGGCATGAGATTTACGGCAGGTTCATTATGCTTTTCTAATTTCAGGATTCTGAGATGTTCGAGAATAGTAGAATGGAAGCGCTCTACTATGCCATTATCGTTAGGGGTATGTGCAAGTATCTTATGATGCTGTATTTTATGAAGACGGACGAACTCCGAAAATAATGCGTTAGTGAACTCAGGTCCTTGATCTGTAACTATGGTGTAGGGGACGCCATGATGAAAAATGACAAAACGTTAAAAGTGCTTGGACGACACTTAACGCGGTACCATCTCTGAGATGATATGCTTGTGCATATTTCGAGAAAGCATCAATTAAAGTAAGAAATTTCTCGTTTTGTGCTGTAAAAAGATCAAGATGAACAATTTCAAAGGGTTTGGTTGGGGGAGGAACTATAGAGAATTTTTGCTTAATAGGGTTCCGATCGTATTTTGCCTGTCCACAGATACTACATTCACTTTTTTTTTAGACATTGCGTCATAGGTTTTGTTATACGAGCAAAGTCTGGAATGAATTTCCTATAGTAACCCAACAGACCTAGGAAGCGTTTAATTTCTGTTGCCGTTTTGGGAATTGGGAATTTCTGGATGGCCATAATTTTATCCGGGTTAGGTTTAATACCGTCTTTGCTAATAATGTGTCCTAAATATGCAGTTTCTAACTTTAAAAATTCGGATTTGTCCATTTGTATTTTGAAATTAGATTCCCTAAGTCTCTGAAATACTTTTTCTAAATTAATCATGTGTTCCTGAAGGGACACTGAAAACACAATTATATCATCCAAATATACTAAACACACGACATTTTGAAGGTCCCGTAAGACATTGTCCATTACCCGTTGAAAGGTTGATGGAGAATTTTTTAAACCCATTGGCATGCGGAGGAATTCGAAGTGTCCATGCTCTACTGTAAAAGCAGTTTTGTGAATATCATCTGGGTTCATCTCCACTTGATAAAATCCACTCGCGAGGTCAAGGGTGGTAAAATAGTGACAGTTACCTAACTTGTCAAGGACGTCCGAAATGTTGGGTATAGGATAACGATCATCTATAGTTTTCTCATTTAATTTCCTAAAGTCTATTACCAAGCGCCATTTGGTTTTTCCGCTGGCGTCGGCTTTCTTGGGAACTACCCAGATGGGGGAGCTCCACGCAGATTGAGACGGACGTATGATATTCTGTTCTAGCATTTTAGAAATTTGATCCTGGACTTCCTGCTTATGTATGAAAGGATATCTGTATTTTTTCGTATAGATAGGCACATCATCTGTAGTTCGAATAGAGTGTTTTACTTGGTTCGTAAAAGATAATGGTTCGCCATCAATATAAAATACATCAGCGTACCGAGCGCAAAGTACTTCTAAATTAGCTTTTTCTTCGGGGTTCAAATGATCCGTACGCAGACGAGACAAAACTTCCTTTACGCGGTCGGACTGTTGTTTAGTGCGCGTGCACTGGACATTGAACAACTCAGCACTAATAGGGCGATCCATAGAAAAGACTACGTCATGACGTGACGTATTCGCTACCTCTATTACACCTCTATTATTTCTAACTGTTGTAACGCAATCACTTATTAAACAATTTGAAATGCACTGTTCAGGAATAAAAACGTCACCATCCGCAGAGTTTATAGGAACTTTAACTAATTTAGATGAATTAGCAGGTATTATATCCTCGTATAAGTTACTATTGCGAGAGTCGTACATTAATAAAGGGTTACTAGAATTACGAGTTATCAACAATCTGTTCTTTAAGTCAATGTTAGATTCTAATTTTTCTAATAAATCATAGCCGATCAAACCATCAAAAAATTTATGAAATGCATAAACGAAAAGAGTTATATCACCTGCCTCGTTAAATTCCTGAAAGCACGGTAAAGTAATGGAGTAATCACTCCTTGTGGTAGCGTGAATATTCGTTACTTCAAAGGGATCATAATTGCACGGTATGTGGGAAAAGAATTTTTGAACAACTTCGGGACTCACAAAAGACATATTTGCGCCAGTGTCAATTAATAGTTTAAGCGGGGGATTTGAAATCTGAATATATGGTAATTGCCTTTGCGTTTGCAAATTAATTTCTATTTTGACTTGTCTGATTTGGGGTCCTTCTGAAAATCCTCTTTTTCAGCAGACGGGGTTGGATCCTTAACTTCCTCGACTATAATATAAGAATCTGTACGCTGTGGTTGCTCATACACATATTCACTCGGGTACGCGTAAATGGGATACTCAAAATATTCCTGGGGGTAATAATCGCTAACAAAATAATCGCTATAATTGTCATACTGCAACTGGTCATTAAAATCGTTAAAGTTAAATTCCCGCGTTCTGAAATAATTCGAGGGTGGCGGATTCCCAGATTTGGACCAATCATGGGACGCGCGCGGCGCGAATGGTTTAGCCACGTAGTGACTTACGCCACTCATCGGGTGTGGGGTGTTACTTGTAGTTGGCCTGGGACCAGGCATTCTAAAAACTTGACCCTGGGGTATATAATTAGGCGGTGGAGAACTGAACATTTGTTGAGTACGTGTGGGCCCGCGATTTTGTGGGGGTTGGTTTCTCCAAATTGGGACAGGGTGTTGTCCTTGAAGCATAGGTGGTCGCGATGGCCCTGGCATATTAAAAGATCCTGGGGGTTGCAAATTAGACGGACGCGGTGTGGGTGGTGCCACGTGAATTGGTGGCATAAAGCCATAAGGAATTTTTGGACTAACCTGAGGCTGCGTCTTCCTATCGGGAACATGGTCGTTGCGCTGCTGCAGGTACAACGTGTTCATTTCCTCGTGCACAAACTCTAAGGCTTTCTCTATTGTATCAGGCCGCATGCAACGAATGCGAGAGCCCAACGGGTCACGTAGACCACGTAAGTACGACTGCAACGTGAGTTTCTTGTACAAAGTGCGTTTCGATTCAATGGTACTCGCTATCGTTTCATGTAGGCTGATATAAGTCATAATAGTACTGAAAAGGTTTTGACAATGCTCATAAAATTCTTGCGGGGTGGACGAACCCTGCGTTAAAAGTGCCAAGTCATTATATAAAGATGTTTCATCGCGTTGATCGGCGAAATTATTTATTAAAGCACTTCTAATTCCCTCCCAAGTCTCCGGGATACCATTCGAATTAATCGTACGCGATGCGGGTCCTACTATTTTGTTCAAAATCCCGTTTAATAATGCTAAATTAGCTAATTGAAACTCCGGTCCGTTTCTTATAAACTGCTGTACTAGTTGATCACATAGTTTTATAAATCGAGTTAATACGTTCGAGTTTCCGTCGAACTCCGGCAACAATCGTAGGGCCTTGTAAACTTGATCCACTGAGTCAGCCATACTTGATATATATGAACTATTACTATCCTCCTGTTCTGCCTCTAAATTTCTATTAGCGTCTAAAATATTAATTCTATTACCTAACCTAGGGGACCGAGATTGCCTTGGATGGAAAATCTTGGAATCTTATAGGATAAAAAAAAGGGAAGCGACTCTAGAGCGATTCTAAAGTACTTACTTGCAATGATTTTGTACCTCTTCTGTATCGATGTCTGGATACTCCTCTGGACTGCAGCTCTTGTAGATTCCGGATACTCGTACGGTGCCCGAAGCCACCCGGGTGACCCGCGATCCTAGCAATTTACTCTCGCGAACCGGCCCGCGAGTATCCTACCGACTGCGCCAATTACGAAGGCTGTAGCCGGAGGATGGAAAAAAATACAAAATTTATTTGAACTTAAATTTAATTACAGAAATTACAATGTAAAATATTAACTAAGATGTCGACAGTTGACCGATGCTGTGCCAAAAGTGACGATTTCGCGAAGGCCGCGATGTACGGTGCCGGGCTGCATCACGTTGAGCTGCGTCGGCGACTCGTGTCTCCGCTGTTGCAATCCGCGGTAATTAGGGTAACGCGCGATCAGCGGTTCACGTGTTACGCGAATATGTAACATATTAGTTTTTTTTAATAATAATAATAATAAAATAAAATAATAAAATGACAACCCCGTACGTCATCAGTTTATAACATCGCATCGCAATTTCTTATTTTAATTAAATACCTACACGAAGGTCTATACAATATTTATCAAAAACAGTTCAATTTTCTCCATTAACACATCAAATAATATATAGTTTATAAAAAGCAAAAGAAAACCAGAAAGTGCAAATGAAAAATTATGTTATACTACAATGACAGATGTCAAAACCTGTCAAACCATTAGATAGATAGATAGATAGATAGATAAATCATTTATTTAGTGCACACAAAAGACAAAGCACAGCACCCAGAAATACAATTAAATAAAGCAGTTCACTTAAAACAAATAAAAACATATTTACAAAATAAGTATAGTAACATTATGACAAACTTCAAATAATAAAAAAAAAATAACAAAGAGGGTATGCAAGGTGCGGTGTGCGTCTCAAGGTTACACCAAATGGGAGTCCAGCTCAGCATGTGTCAGGCATGCACCTGACGCTGATATTCTGCTGGATCCCTGTAGTGACGTACGGACGTCGAGCAGACGAGATAAATTCGTGTTGTGATAAAGTGTTTCATGCGCGGAGTGAAATTACGTAAGTATGTCAACTTAAATAAAATATTTTACCAAAAGTTTACTGTGTTGGAAATGTTTGGTTATATCATATTTGTAGGTGCTCAGATGAATAATCTTATTAAAATAATATTGTAGTTGTGCAGGTGTGAATAAGAATAAACGATTTGATTTGATTGTCATGAGAAGGTAGTATAATTATAATTATTGGCCAACTAAATATCAATAAACAATGCAATATATAAACAAAGCAATCTCTTGTTCACAGGTTTGCGACCACACGCTACAGATAGACAGATTGTCTCGGGAAGAATAGGTACCACAATCAGTTACCTATATAATGGACGTATTCGAAACAGTGATACCCAGTTTTTTCTGCTCTTCGATAAGAAACTGCCGCAGTCGAACTCTGAAGGTACCAAGACATTTAAGATTTCTTACCGGCGGGGGAATATTGTTCCAGCATTTGGATGCGGCGTATCTGAAACTTCCCCTAAAAGCAGCTGTCTTGTGCGATTGAGTGGAGAGTTGTTGCGAGCACTGCCTCCTTTCGCATTCTCTTCTGCTAGCGATCCAGCTCAGTTTATTGTATAGGTAGGTCGGCTGCCTGTACTTTATTACTCCAAAAAGTATACATGCCAGGTGCAACTTACGCCGCGACTTCATCTTGAGGATGGAGTGCTTATTTAAGAATGGCGTTACGTGAGTTCTTGGTGGGATTGAAAAGCAGAATCGAGCGCAGGCATTTTGGACCCTCTGAATCAGTCGCTCAGTTCTTGCGAGCAGCCGAGGGCCAATTACTGTATCTGCGTAGTTTAGGTTAGAAAGCACGAGTGACTCCACCAGTTTAATACGCAACTCCTCGGACAGATACGGCCTTATTTTATAAAGGACTTTTAGCCGATAGAAACAAGTGCGCACTGACTCTGCCACGTGCGCTTCGTATCTTAACCCAACATCCATGTTCAGACCAAGATTACGTGCCTCGCTGACTCGACTGACCGTCTCACCCAGCAGGGTAACGTTGAGTGATGCCGGCACTGCGCTGATTTGGTTCTTGGTTCCAAACAGCATGTATTTGGTTTTTGTGGGGTTAAGTACTAAACCGTTATTTTCAGCCCAGCATGCTATTCTGTCAAGATCTTCGTTTAAATCCCTTATCGCAGTGTCATAGTCGCTTGGTTTAAAAGAGATATAGACTTGTACGTCATCCGCATAAATATGATACCTACATTTCTTCAGGGAACTTATGATATCAGCACAATACAAAATGAAGATGATGGGGCCCAGTATTGTGCCCTGCGGGACTCCCCTGTAAACAGAAGTGAGTGATGAAACGAGAGATGAACCATTGCTCAGTCGTATTTCCACACGCTGCCGACGGTTAGTAAGGTAGCTTTGGAACCAGTCTATTGCATTTTCGTCAAATCCATAGTAGTGAAGCTTTGATAGAAACAAGTCTATATTTATGCAGTCAAAGGCTCGCGAAAAATCGAGTAAGACAAGGAGTGTGCATAGGCCCTTATCCTGTGCTGAGAGAATGTTATCTGTCACGTCCAAAAGTGCTGTAGAAGTACCACGTTGTTTGCGAAAACCTGACTGTAGCTCAGGCAGAATGTGTTTATCTTCTAGATACTTTGACACCTGTTGACAAACCGCCTTTTCAGCGATTTTAGACAGGCAAGGCAGAACACTGACAGGCCTCAGGTCTTTTAAATCTGTTGGATTTGGTTTTTTTGGCAATGGCCTAACAATAGCAATTTTCCAGATGTCAGGGAAAGTTGCTGAAAAAATTGAGCTGTTCACAATGTCGGTGATGGATTTTAATGAATGTGGGAGAGTAAGCCAAAGCATGTCTAGGGTGACTTGATCACAGCCTTCAGCGTTAGATTTTAGCTGGCGGAAGTATCGCAGAATTTGATCAGCAGTTACTGGTTGTAATGAGAAAGCGAAACTATCATCACCATAACAATGAGATTCAAAGAAAGTGCGTTGCGATGTATTGCAGACAGGGTTACCAGGAACGTTCAAAAAGTGATTATTTATTTGGTTTGGATCTCTGAAGGTAGTCGGAAGGTCATCAAATTGTTTCCTCGGTAATACTGTTCTTTTTAAATTTTTCCACAACGTTTTAGGATCCTTGATCTGACCATTAATATTAAAGTTAAAATATGCCATTTTTTCTCTAAATAAGGAGGTTGCTACCAGAGATTTCAGCTGCTTGTAGTATGACTTTTTGGAGTCTGATTTCGTTTTACGGTACTTGGACAGGGCATCATTCCGCAAGTGCATCATCAATTTTATTGTATCCGTTATCCATGGGTAAGACGGTTCCTTAATTAAACATTTCTTGACCGGAGCGTGCGCATCAAAAATTGCCAAAATATTCTCGTTCAACTCCCCAACCATGTGATTCACATTTTGCAAGGCGCAAATGCTGTCCCATTGTATTTGCGATAAATCACTATCTAGCACCTCTCTATTTATTTCTTTAATGGGTCTATAAGTTATTGTATGGGGTTTATATTTATTACGCCTAATATTAAACTCGCACACAACAAGTGAGTGACCATTTATTGAGCCATAGGGCTCAACAGATATAGCTTTGTGGTTGATATTCGTACAGACAAGGTCGATCAATGTTTCGCTATGGTCTGTGAAATGGGTGGGCGAATTTACCAGTTGTTTTAGGTTCATGCTATTCAAAAACTCACAGACTTTCTTAGTTTGCCCATTAGCATTCAGTAAGTTGTGAAGTGCGGTGGTTGCGCGAAATTTTTATCGCCGATAGAGGCCGCTAAATGCCGTCAGTGCAGCGCCTTGTACCATCGCGTTTGCGTTAACTTGCCTGCTGCGGGTGTTGTTGGATCCACCTGGCGCTGCCCTGAGTGCCTAAAAAACCAACGGCGAGACAACAGGACCGAGACACCAGTTCGAGGTGGGACGGATCCTTCCCAGGCAGAGGAGCACTGCAGCCCTGAAGAGCTCATGGACTTGGACAGCTCAATAAACAAAACGGCACTGGATGCTACCGCTAATATTTCTCGCGACTTGACGGACGAGTTGCGGTTATTTAAAGAGGAACTGCGTACCGAGTTTCGCTTGATGCATGTGGAGTTTCAAGAATTGCGCGCAGAGATGGCTCAAATAAAAGAATCCTTAAGGATATCTGATGAGCGGATAGATACCCTTGAAACACGAGTAGGTGCCCTCGAACATAGATTGCAGCAAGAAGTTCCGCCAGACAGGGACCCATTGGAGAACACCATTGCTGAACTGAAATGCCAACTAAACGAGCGCGATCAAGAACTCTTGCTCAACGACATTGAGGTAACCGGAATACCGGAGAGCAAGGATGAGAGCACTCTGCACCTCGTTCAAGTCCTAGCCATAAAGCTTGGCGTCGACATCGACGAGAGGGACGTAGTGCATGCTGAGCGAGTCGGATCTACGCGTCGTAATCGAGTAGAGACTTCAGACGGTTCCATCCCTGCCGACCCCGCTGCGCAGCGACCGCGGTGTATATCCGTGCGCTTCGCAAGGCGCGCCACGCGCGATACACTACTGCGCGCGGCTCGGGTCCGCCGCGGTTTGAGTGCAGGCGACCTTAATATCGCTGGGCCGCCGCACCGAGTGTACGTTAACGAACGTCTGACTCGAGCAAACCGCCAGCTATTTTATCACGCTCGTCAGGCAGGGAGCCAAAACAAATGGAAGTTCGTATGGACAAGGGAAGGAAAGATCTTAGCTCGTAGAGAAGATGGTCAAAAAGCCGAACGAATTAGATGTGAGGACGATATCTGTAGGATTTTTGGATAATGGTTGGTTTGTACCACATCCGAGCGCGTTCTGTAAACTTGCTTCGTATACCTTCTTATGCTTCTGTACGAGTAGATGTTAACATTCTTTTGATCTCTTTATTATTATTTTGTTTTGCACTTAAAGGATTGTTGTATACTCTGTGCTATATATTTAGTTATGTCGCAAGGCGGTGTGTGTCTCTTGGAGTACCGGGTTGGGAACTATTTTTTCCTCAAAGACTTTGGGCAACACTACGCGAAATAGATGGTAAGGATGTTGATTATTTTGGTAAATTGTGGAAAGTCATGCTATTTTATCAATTACCGTCAGCTTACAGGAAGTTGGAAATATTTTCGAGCACAGATTACTTACATTTTAACACTGATTTATATGCAGAAATAATTTACAAACTCATCATTACTGATATTATATACACTTTTATATTTTTTTATACTTATATTTTAGTAGTATTGTTAACACGGGACAAAATGCAATTATTATTTACAATTATTTTCTTTACATTATTATTTATATTTCTTGGTGCTTACAATGTTTTTATCTTTGCATATTTGGTCCTTGTTTATAATTATTTTTATGAACTTCAATTCTTTGTTGCCTACACTTCTAGCAATCGTTGGAAATATTGCCACAGAATTACACATTCTAATGTTATTTTATCTTCTATGACAAACGCGAAAACGTCAACATTTTACGTCTGCGACATTGCTCCACTGTTCTGTTGTGTATTTAATTGTTTAAATGATTGAAAAATATCTTAAAGTTGGTTTGCTAAATGTAGGTTCCCTTGGCACTAACCACGATGATTTTATAGCAGCAGTGGAAAGGCATTCCTTCGATGTATTAGCAGTAAACGAGACTTGGCTAAGGCCGGGCGAAGAGGGGCGAGCGCCCACTGTGCCAGGTTACCGCCTGCGTCACATACCACGACCGCTGTGTGTTCACGGGGGCCGGGGGGGTGGTGTGGGTTTTTATCTTAAACGTGGTCTGACCGCTCGTACCTGGTCCACCCCAAGTGACCCTAGATACGATACTATCGAACAAATGTGGATTACTCTCACAATCAATGGAAGTAAAATTGCTATAGGCACAGCGTATCGTCCGCCACGCTTCGACTTGGACATCTTTCTCGACGCTTTAACTGACTCTGTTAGCTCCTTAGTCAAATGTGATCACTTCGTGCTGCTCGGCGATTTCATTCAATCAAAATATGAAAATTACCGAAAAATATAAAAGGAATGCATGATGCGATAAAATAATGATCACGAGAGCTGCCTCCCGACGACGCGCACGCCTACCATCCCCGGACTCGTCGCTCAGCTCCGCCTCGCCGCCACCGGACCCCGGTTCACCAGTGTCAACGGTTGCGGCAGTTGCGTCGAGCTCGAGCGACGAATATTTCTCTCCGCCGACGTCGCCAACACCTGTACGTCGTGCGGGGAGAGGCCGGCCACCGAGAAGCTTGGGACTTAGGGGCCAACAGGCCCCGAGTCGGGTCCCCGCTACCGGTGGTTGTGTGCAGCGCATGAGATGGACTCAGTCCATGAACGAGAACGCCATGCGCGCATACTACGGGTCTACAGAGGGGGGAACTAACCTCACTGCGTACCGTGTTAGGATGCTGTCTCTGTTCCAGGATCTTGAACCAGCCGTCAACGTCTCGGCCCAACGACTGTCGGATCAGGTGCGGGTCATTCAACGCAATCACATGTTGGATGACGCCGCGCTTGATAGGCTGCGCTCAGAGGTACTGAGCAATCGTATCATCTTGACTCCGGCACAAACCGCGGTGCAAGCGTCAGCTATTGATGCAACCCCACCGCGGTCCAATCCTGCTGTTGTAGAGGAAGATGGTAGGGTTGCCACGGTAAGTAGCCAGTGCAACGAGCGATTGAGGAGCGCACTGGAGGATGCGCTTCGTGAGTATCGATCAACTCCTACCGAACTTAGGCCCCGCTTACCACGGCTACCCATGCATAAGAAAAATAGGGCGCTGGTGTGTGCCCTGGACTCGCAACTCAAGAATGTATTCGAGAGTAGCGAGGACCTCGTTGATACACACTCGATCCTGTTCTGTGGGGCTGTTGCGGCATGTCGTTTAGCTAATGTCAAGTTCCCGAACTGTGACTTAGCTACTCGACCAAAACCTGCCGTACCAGTCTGGCAGCGCAGGATTGAGCGTCGTATCGACGGGGCCAGGGTACTCATCGGCAAACTATACTGCTTCAGGGAGGGCAATACACGACCACGCGTGATGCGCTTTGTGAGGCGGGCATTCTCGGGGACTGAAATCAGTCCTCAAGAATACATGTCCCGTGTCACAGAGCGCATCGACTTCCTGAAGCAGAAAGTTTATGCATGGGCGAGCCGTATTCGGCGGTATAAGCGACGGGTTGATCGGTATTCGCAGAATCGCATGTTCCAGTGTGACGAGAGGTGGGTATACAGAGCTTGGGAGCGACCTGACCAAAATGTGACAGACGTGTGCCACCCGGGTGATGCCGCTACGAGTTCCTTCTGGCGCAGCATCTGGTCGGTGCCCGTCTGTCATTCTGAGGCTGATTGGATGCGCGATGTGGAGCGAGTGTGTGAACCTATTCCAGAAATGGCACCAGTTGTAATCACATCGTTAGATATAGCCAGAGCAGTTCGTCCGTTACCGAACTGGAAGTCACCGGGACCGGACGGACTGCATAACTTCTGGCTCAAGTGGCTTAGTAGTTCACACACTTGTATGGCATCCCAATTCCAGTCATCCTTAGAGTCTGGGTCCCTGCCGCAGTTCTTAACAACAGGCGTTACTCACCTGCTCCATAAGTCAGGTAGTCCCACGGAACCCCAGAACTACAGACCGATCACGTGTTTGTCGACGGTCTATAAACTTCTTACATCCATTTTGAGAACGAAAATTAATACACACATTGACAATAACTCCATTATGTCTGCGTCTCAAAATGGATGTAGGAATGGGTCCCGTGGTACTAAGGAGCTACTCCTCATCGACATGGCCATTAGCCAACAGGTCCGTCGATCCCGCAAGGATCTGTCAACATGTTGGATAGATTATAAGAAGGCCTACGACTCGGTGCCACATTCATGGCTCATGAGGGTGCTGGAGTTGTACAAGATAGATGCAACTCTATGCACCTTCCTTAAGTCATGTATGGGGCAATGGAGGACGGTCCTTCGATATCCAGGATGTCGACAGATCCAGGGGAACGATGAATCTGTATGGATAAAACGGGGAATATTCCAGGGCGACAGTCTGAGTCCACTTTGGTTCTGTTTAGCCCTGAATCCTTTAAGCACATTGCTGGAGAATTCAGGGCTAGGCTACCAGTTGAGGAAAGATGGTCAGGTTATATCTCACCTGCTTTACATGGATGACCTGAAGCTCTTTGCCCCCAACAAATTGCGACTGATGGAGCTACTGAAAGTAACTGAAACTTTTAGTAACGCCATCAGGATGGAATTTGGTGTGGACAAATGTGCAGTTATGTATGTAAAGCGAGGGGAGATTATGGAATCCGAGGGGCTTCAGCTCTCGGATCCCATACACCTAAGATCCCTTTCCTCATCCGAGAGCTATAAGTATTTGGGTATGTCGGAAGCGTTAGGTATCAACGTAACTGATATGAAGCAATCGTTGAGGGAGCGCTTCTTTGGTCGCCTAAAGAAGGTTTTAAATAGCCTTCTTTCAGGTGGGAACAAGGTGCGCGCCTTCAACGGTTGGGTCATGCCGGTTTTAATGTACTCTTTCGGCATACTCAAATGGACTCAGACCGAACTCGACGCTCTGGATAGAAGAGTCCGTACACTGTTGACCGAAAATCGGATGCATCACCCACGATCATCGGTGATGAGACTGTACATCCCGCGGAAGTGCGGGGGTCGAGGCTTTTTAAATGCGAAGACCCTCCACAACCGCGAGGTGTGCAGCCTCAGGGAATATTTTATAAAAGCCGAAGTGGGTATGCACCGAGATGTGGTCGCAGTGGACAAGGGACTCACCCCGTTGTCCATGGCTAAAGAGAACTGGCGCAAACCTGTAATACTTACTACCGATGACCGCAAGAAAGAATGGCAGGGCAAGGTGCTTCACGGGCGCTTCTACCGGGCTCTTCATGGGCCCGATGTAGATTTTCTAGCGTCCGTGTCCTGGCTACGTTTTGGTGACCTCTTCGGGGAAACTGAAGGTTTTGTCTGTGCAATTATGGACGAAGTTATGTTAACGAACAACTACCGGAAATATATTATGAAGGACGGGACGGTTGACGTGTGTCGGGCATGCCACTGTCCGGGTGAGTCCATCAGACATATTATTTCTGGTTGTTCCCGTCTAGCTAACGGCGAGTACTTGCACAGACACAATCAAGTAGCCAGAATTATTCACCAGCAACTTGCGTTGAAATTTAGGCTTGTGGAATCTGAGGTACCGTACTACAAGTATGTGCCCGACCCAGTTCTCGTGAAAGACCTTATCACGCTGTACTGGGATCAGTCTATCATTACTGACAGGACTATTGTTGCCAATAAGCCTGACATAGTGGTGATAGACCGATCAGCGCGCCGAGTAATGATAATCGATGTTACTATCCCTCATGACGAGAACCTCGTGAAAGCTGAGAAAGAGAAACAAATTAAGTATCTCGACTTGGCACACGAGGTTCGCGACATGTGGAATATGAACTCGGTTATCATTGTGCCGATTGTCGTGACGGCCAATGGCCTGATAGCCAAGAGCCTCGACGAACATCTGTCGAAGCTCTCTTTAGGCGGTTGGATCAAGGGCCTGATACAGAAGGCAGTACTCCTCGATACGGCTCGCATTGTGAGGAGGTTCCTGTCTCTGCAACCCTAACCACCGGTGACTTGGACCCTGCTCCCGACACCGGCGGATCCCTATTTTTTATATTTTTAAATGTTTTTATATCTTTTTTAGAAATATTTAAAAATGTACTAAGTAAGATGAATAATAAATAAAGGAGATAATAATAATAATTATTATTATTAAAAAAAAAACTAATATTAAATTTAATACATTATTTACATTTTATCGTTTAAATTTCTTTTTTGATAACGTCAACTAACTGAATGCAATTTGCGATGTTTGAAAACTGTCTTTACACACACTGTCTGCCTTCTTAAATATTTTTGTTTATAAGCTCTCTTCTATCTGTGAAATCTTTTAATTGGCCTTACTTTTTTTTACTCTTGATCGTGAGTAAATTTTTAGCTGTAAGTTTTCCTAAAACTGTAAAATAAAATAAAATGAAATGAAAAAATAAATAAATAGGGATTCATTTACTCTATAAATAATTGTATATCTTCGCGCTTTGCCAAAAAGTGTTAATAGTTAAGACATTTGCAGGTTTTTAATATGGTATATACTGGGGAGTGTTAAAATAATTATAATTTTGGAAGTGAGGTTTGCAGCTGTCAGTTATTCTAACATTTTCTTTTGAAGGGTACATAGTGTTGGTGTATATTCTGTGATGTTTCCCCAAAGGGTAACACTATAGCTAAGCTAATCCTAAACATACACATTGCAGGTAGTGAGCGCTGTACGAAGATTTATGTTTTTTTTATTTGACATAATTATGAAAATCTTGATTTTTTTCTCTACATTTTTGTATGTGTGATTTCCAATTTATCTAAATTAGCAACACAATGGAATGGTGAAAAAATACAGATTTTTTTTCCAATAATCAATGGGTTAGATTCCTGATTAGGAAAAATTGTTTTTTCTAAAGTCTAGTGATGCAGTTTTAGTTTTTATCAAAATCTGGTTCGAGACTCCTTTTGGCATTTTTTTTTACTCCTCATGGTTTCGTATTGTACATCCACTTGAAAAACTCACCCTGTATATCTCCGAACCCAAATAGTTTTAGACTTTGACGCCATAGTAAAAAATAATGCGTTACACGTGTCATGTGCTATAACAATATTATTGATGGCCGCTAAAAAACCCCGAAGTGGATGACCTCCTTTGACCTAGAAAAAAAAACTGAGGTAATAATCACGTGTTTGGTATCAAAAGTTGCCTGTTAATTTTAATTTAGTACGATTTTCTGCCTACCTAGCGCCAAAACTCTCCAAACGTCCAATAATGACGTGATTGAAAGTCAATGCATGGTCTTTGAGGCCGGTACGAAACGTTTGCAAAATTGCCCTCCCGTTTTTTTAAACGGTGTTCCACTCGAAAGGGTGGCTCAATTTAAGTACCTAGGGTATGTAGTTACGACCGACCTCAAGGACAATGCTGACATGGAGCGGGAACGGAGGGCCTTGTCGGTGAGGGCGAACATGCTAGCACGTAGGTTTGCGCGCTGTTCGAGGGAGGTAAAGATAACGCTCTTCAAGGCGTACTGCACGTCCCTTTACACGTGTACCCTGTGGGCTCTCTGTGGTGCACGCGTGTACAGAGGTAAACGCGTGCATCATACGGGGCCCCGCGCGTCCAGTTCAACAACGCACTCAGGGCAGTATTGGGGCTGCCTCGCTACTGCAGCGCCTCAGGTATGTTCGCTGAGGCATGCACTGTTTGCTTTTACGCGACCATGCGCAAGCGGGGTGCGTCGCTGGTGCGTAGGGTGCGGAGCAGCCCCAATGCTGTTCTAGAGATGATCGCGGACCGGATGAATTGCCCATACATATAGAAATCAAAATCAAAATATTTTATTTCACATAGGCCTGGATGGGCACTTATAAAACGTCGAAAAAGGTGCACGGTTCGCGTTGGTCGATTCCATGGAGAAGAACCGGCAAGAAACTCCATGGTTACTCTTTTCAAATCATTTGGTATTACAATATTATTATGTTTCATTACAGCATTAGTACTAAAGTATGGGGGGACAGCGTAGGCCCGACAATAGGTCTTTGCTTGCTATACAAAAAATGTAAAACAAAAGGAATATTTAACAAAAGTTAAACAGCATCCGGGAATCTAAAAGGCCTTCAATGTTCACTCATTCACAAATAATAGGTAAAAAAGCACCTATACAAAGGTAAGTAAATAAAAAAATAAAAATAGAATATTTAATTATAGAACTAAATTAAACCAGTGACACAAATATTGTCATCAGTGCTGTAACTATTCTGAGCAAAATATGAGAAAAAAATTGGTTGTCTGTAAAGTCGGTTTACGGACGATAGATTTACGTGATAACGTCATAATCATTATTTTATGTAATACAAAAAAGGGGGTGGAACGTTACTATGGAACGTTACTATGGAACGTTACTATTTTTCATGAGTGTTGCTGGTATTATCAATTTATAAGACGTTATCACGTCAAAATGACGTGTAAAAGTGTTTGAGAAAACCTACTTGCTGAATAAATATCATTTATCATTTATCATTTATCATTTATCATTTATCATTTATCATTTATCATTTATCATTTATCATTTATCATTTATCATTTATCATTTATCATTTATCATTTATCATTTATCATTTATCATTTATCATTTATCATTTATCATTTATCATTTATCATTTATCATTTATCATTTATCATTTATCATTTATCATTTGTGTTTAAAAAAAAAGGAGGTGGAACGTTACTATGGAACGTTACTATGGCATGGAACGTTACTATTTTTCACGAGTGTTGCTGGTATTATCAATTTATAAGACGTTATCACGTCAAAATGATTTGAAAACTACTGTAATAATCTGAATCAAAAGAAAAAGAATAATTGACTTTGGCAACTTGTTATAAAAGCGTATACTGTTTATAATAAAAGACTTGCTAGTTTTTGTTAATCTGAATTTAGGTATTACAATTTCATGTTTACTGCGTGTATTTTTATTGTGGAAGTCGCTTCTAATTTTGAAAAGCCCTCGATTTTTGCGGACATATAAAATACATTCAAAGATGTAAAGTGAAGGCGCTGATACGGCACTGATGTCATAGGCATGTTGCCGTCAGCAGGGCCGGTTGGAAGTTGCCTTTTTATTCTGTATTATTTTTGTTTTATTTGTGTGTTATTTATTATCTTTTGTGTGTTGTTTGTAACTGTGTGCACTCCACATATGAGTTAATGTTTCTCGAAATAAATGTATTTTATTTAATATGACGTCGGCAAACAACAAAGGATATCACCCAGCCTCTATAAATTTTTCGGCTATTTTCAAAAGCACCAAACAAAATAAATTTAATATTTGGATAAAACACAACATTGCAAACATTTCTTATTATCACACCTAAGTCGTAAGTCGGGAAGTAATTCAACCACAAAATATCTGAGATCACCCAGATTGATTGATGAATGAATTGATGAATGAATTGTTTTTTTTTTAAACGCAATAATCAAATAGAGGTTATGGATACAAGCATTTTTTTTATTATTATAGGTACCCAAGTTTCCCAAATTTGTCCGAATCACTAATCATATTTTTTCCATTTTAACACAGTCATGTTTCGCACCCAAAGTTGAAAATATTTTATCTTATACTAGCTGACCCACGCAACTTTGTCTGTGTCACATAAGAGGGAAAAAGCTACCTACTACTACCTACCTACTATTCCCTACCTACTACTACCTATCTACTACTACCTACTACTACCTTCTACTACCTACTACTACCTACTACTACCTTCTACTACCTACTACTACCTACCTACTACTACCTACCTACCTACTACTACCTATCTACCTACTACTACATTTTTTTTTTCATAAGAACCTTCTCCTGGCAATAACAAACACAACAAAAAAAGAATCATCCAAATTCGTCAAGCCGTTTTCATGCTATGTCGTGACAACGGAAAACGGGTTTCATTTTTATATATATAGATTTGTGCTCGAGTTTAATTAGTGTCGGTACTCGTGATCACAGTAAATTTATACCAATTATTATAATAATAGGTTTTGAGAACAAAAAATATAAGTCTTGACGTAGGCTGTCTAGTTTTTTTTTCACTAACGACTTAGGTGTTTTAATAATAAAACTTTATTATGTTATGTTCTATCTAAATAATAAGATTTTTTTTTGCCCAATCTCCTATGATGGCGTTTTCCAAAGTTTAATGAAAAATGGAATGCTATGGAAGAGTGTAGTGACAAATAGTAGTGTGAATTTAGCTGTGACGGACTCGAATAATTGAATTTTCATGCATATATCTCGGAAAGAATTTTGTAGGTTTTAAACGAAGGTAGCCATGTGACAGAAATAAAAAGATGAAACATCTCGGTAATGGCGCGTTTTTTTTTTAAATGCATGTTTAATACTTCAAAAAAATTGAAATGAAGAGCGTAGGCCGAAGGCCGGCCAGCTTTAACGACATAGCTGACGGGAGATAAGGCGAATTAATAAGGCGAGGAATTAAAAAGGGATAGAAAGTTATTTTGGCGGTGATATGCTTCGAAGTTTATAGAAATACATCTTAGTAAGAGACCCGGGACCATAGAAGAAACCCAGTTGACGGTGATTTGCTTCGCGGGTCCCTTATTTTTGTATGGTTCATAAAAAAATAACCGTCTATTCGTGACGTTTGTCATCAAAACCTCATTACAATCTGGTGCAACCAAATTCAAAATCAACCAAAATCAAAGCATTTATTTCAAGTAGGCCAGCTACAGGCACTTTTGAATTGTCGAAACAAAGATGAAATTTAAATCTAGCCACAGTCCCAGTCACTAGACTGTGAAAGTACTGTATTTGCCCATTCCCTAGCGTAGATCTCTATGGAGAAGAACGGGCAAGAAACTCCATGGACACTCTTTTAAATCATAATGTTACAAAATCTTGGTTACATCATTCATGTTGAGATGGTACATTATGTGAGAACAATGTAGCAAGATGTGCACGATAAAAGTGTTCACAGTAAAATTCAAAACTAAAATAATTAAATTCAAAAAAAGCCGTGGCAACTAAGAACTGGCCAGTTCCAACCGACAGCGGCCGTTTACGAACAGAAGGCATGTATCAGCACCATTTAACTCAACCATTTTGAATGGAACTAAATGACCCGATACACGCGCCATCATCAGCGGGACATTTGAGTGAGCATGATATACTCTTAACCGCTAGGGCACATTCAAGCAAAAAAAAAGAAGTAGGATTCCAGCGAATGTTTGCATTCTAGTACCACTCACACATTATGGGATATGAGGTTATATTATAAAGATATTGAATTTATCCAATACAGAGCTAGTTGTACAATCTTCAGCAGCTCCAATAATTCAATTAATGTGCCATGTGAAATCCATTAAGGCAACCCTGTCCTTGTGGAGCAGGGCCAGTATTGAGCCAAGCATTTTTATCAGGGATAATTATAATCATTCAATTTGTAATATGCTTGCTTACATAGTGTGCGTTTAATGCATGTTTTAAATTTAGTTTCATTTAGTTCAAGAATGTTTTGTGGAATTTTATTATAGAATCTCAAACAGTATCCCATGAAAGGCGAGTCTACTTTAGCAAGTCTGAAGCCTGGCTCAACTAATTGGTTCCTATTTCTAGTACATACTGGCATTGTATCTGTCACCTCTTTTACCAAAAAGATGTAGATTTTTTCTTTCTTCTCAATTATCAATTGATATTTTAGGTGATAGATGTTAGTGGTCACAAAGTTATTTTGGTGGTAATTTTATTTTTTCCCGTTTAGTAAAGAGTCTAGGCAGTTACCATGGCGTTGCCATGGCTTATTTGAAAGAATTATTTTGTTTTTACTATGGACACTTTTAACGTGCACATCTTGCTACATTGTTCTCACATAATTTACCATCTCAACATGAATGATGTAACCAAGATTTTGTAACAATAATTTGATTTAAAAGAGTGTCCATGGAGTTTCTTGCCCGTTCTTCTTCATAGAGATCTACGTTAGGGAATGGGCAACTACAGTACTTTCACAGTTTTTATGTCTTGTGACTGGGACTGTAGCTACATTTAATTTTCATATTTGTTTCGACAATTCAAAAGTGCCTGTTATTGGCCTACTTGAAATAAATGCTTTGATTTTGATTTTGATTTTTGTTATTTTAAAGGCTAATTAAACCGGTTGAATGTGACAACTAACATCAATCACCTAAAAAATAAATACTGGTTGTAAGCAACCTCATCACGAAGCCGTCAACCAAGCATTCTGTATGTCAAACCACTTGTAACTTCGTGTAAAAAATATTACCGGGAAACTACTTTTATTTTGGGAAGAAAAATCATATTTTTTGGGTGAACTCAATGTAACGCTCTTAAAACATTGTGCTGATGGATCGATTGAATAGTACGGGGGTCCTAAAGGTGTTTTAAGTAAAAATCATACAATAAAACAAACTTGGAACGTCGAACTTTGACCCTTAATATCTCCGTAACTAAAAGGTTCCCAGGTATAGTGTAGAATAAGCCACCATTGCAATATTTTTTACACTCGAGAATATTTGATTATTTCTCTAGAGAGTGCTTAAAATAAACATCACAATTTTCTTGGATTAGAGTAATAGACTAAACATACCCAAGTACCTCTTACGTTCGTTTGTAGTTTACACTACAAACGAACCTTTTTTTTAAGTATTATTTCAACTTTATCGCTAACGCATTAGGTCCAAGATTGATCGGGAAAAAGAAGTTTAGTGTGCTGGTGTCTACACCTACTACGTCACTAACTTGACTCAATACTACAATTACTAATTGTTTCATTTCAGATCTATGGGATTTTTTTCGGGGAATCCAGATCAGTGCAACAGAAAATGGAGGTGTCGTTGGGTTCTGGTTCGTCACTTATTCATTATACTGTAAGTAACAGAAAACGAAGCCATTTTCAATTCGGCCATTTTGAATTAGTTAGGTATGTCGCTCGGGCTTGGCATGGGATTGGATTTCACCAAATGTCGTGTTAGTGAGTAAAACTCACATATAACTGCATTGTCGAAACGAGAACACTAACACTTTTAAGCATCCTTAGAAAGATAGGTGATAAAAAACTAGTAATTGTATGAGTTATTACAGCAAATTGACGTAGAGTAAACTAGCCTTAAATGTAAATAATTTTAAAGATTATAAGCTTCTAATGCTATTTATTTACGCTTAAAGTTGCGTTAAGCAAATGAAGACTCTTAAGTATCCTTTATGATCAGAGTGTCTAACTTTCAATTTGTATACGAAGCAAAATGCCTAAAATGCAATAATTTCTAAGTAGTAAATCGCCTGCAGACCAAATTGCCTACCCAAGCAATTTTTCTAAAATGCAATAAGTTTAGGCAGCAAATTAAATGACACTAATATTTTTGAATTTGAATTTAAATCTAAGTTTCGCTAAACTGAATACTAAAGTGTGGAAGCAATACAATCATTGCCTTGGACTTGCCTTGGTTTGCAGGACAACTTATCAGTCTTCGTTGCTCATTAGTTCCAAAATAAATTTTTTTGACTGTTCAAATAAACTATATAATAATGATGAAACAAACCAGTTATGCTTGGATTTCAAAAATGATTTCGTACGCTTTAAAACTCAAGCGCTGTGTAAAGTTTGACTCCGGGATAAATAAATTACCTACTCGATGTATTTTATCATTGTAGACTCATCTATAAATTATCAAAAGACAAACAACAAAAACAAAAACTAGTAAATATACATATATTTCATCCATAATTAGTTACCAAGGCTAAAACACACTTTTAGCCTTGATATTATTACAATGTGTCGCTTGTTGGTCAAGGCTAGCCGGAATCTCTTTTTTTGGTCGGTTATAAAGCGCCGGAAAACTTCATGACGAACATATTTATGAAGTAAAAGTGTTATCTATAAAGGTTGTAGGTACGTTGTTTTGTAGAACAGTTTTGTACAATTTCATTTGACATACAATAATTTTTCTCGTGTATATTCGCGTATATTCTATACGCAGAATACTTACCTTGAAAAATTTTAATCGTTAATTTTTGTGACAAATAAAATGAAATGTTTCGAACAAATAAAACCTTCGTTATAACGTCAAGGTAAAGGAATATGTTGTAAATGTAATTAGACATCATCGAAGTCTTTATTTTTGTCTGCACAGTCTAAAGTAGGGTTGCCAACCGTACTATTAGGTATATATGTACTATATTTCGGGTCGGCGTACTATATACTGTTGAAATAATATATACTATGCAAAAAAACTATATTTTCAACACCGAAAATCTAACAAACAAAACCCTTCATTAAAAAAAGTATAAACGTCTAAAAATTGAATATGTAACATTAATTTTTGACTGATGCCGTCGCCTTTATCATTCGATGCGAATAATAAAGTTATTAATAATACAAAAACACTTATATTCGCATTTAACGTCGACGAAATGCAAAAGGAGTGATAGTTTAGTAGTATGACCGTCTGCCGACTGCCAAGTCATAAGTCTCAAGTACGAACACAAGACGTGCACCTCTGATTTTACGGATTCAATTATTACTTTCTTCTGTGAAGGAAAACATCGTGAGGAAACCAGCATGCCTGAGAGATATTTCTCGACGACATGTAAGGCCATGACAAAGGCCCATGTACTGCATAAAAACTCTGACACCAAGTTAGGTACTCACCACACGATAAAGAAATAAGAAAGAAAGATAAATTTAATATTTCTTTTTCATTAATAAATTAATTTGATTTATGTTGCAGCGGTGACCGATCCAGAAGACAGCCTAACAGTTGCTAATTCATGTTTAAGTAAGCCATTTCTCTACGATTTTGCAAAGGAATTTTTAAATAATGGACTTATCACAGCTGTAGGTAAGTGGTAAATAAATACTTGTTATTAAAAATAAATCATGACAGTATTATTAAAATAGAAAGTCCGCTATCACCTATTACACCTGACATTAAAATAAACTATGTTTTTATCAGATACAGTGGTCAGAAACTGATACAAGTGTATCAAGGGTACATTTTAGGTACAGTATGGGTTGATAAACGTCGTTTGACAAGTTTCATGTTAGAATCCATTACTCTCTTGCCTCGGCAAACTTGTTCCGAGTGTAACCTTTGCTCACTTAGGTACACAATATTTAAGTGGTGTTTATTTGTTTTAGCCGGTTAGGGTTAAAACACTGAAAACACTAGTCCGAGTGCCCGTAACACAATGATGATATGGTTTCGGTTCACTAATGTATCACCATAACTCCATTGACAAATTTTCATTTTACAACCAATGTTTCGTATACTATTCAATTCGCAAACAACTTATTTCGCAAATGTTTTATTTTAAAAACATTCGTTTTACAAGCGTTTATTTGGCAAATACATCCATACCATTATATAAATGTGAAAGTAACTCTGTTTGTCTGTCTGTCTGCTACCTTTTCACGAGAAAACGGCTGATCGGATCGTAATGAAATTTGGCAAGGAGATGTATTTCAACCCAGGGAAGGACATAGGCTTTATATTATCACGCTAATTACTGACGGGGGTGAGCAATATTGCATTTCTTCATAGTTTTCAACTGTTTGACAACTGACAACTGTCATAACATGCATTGTAATAGAATAACTATTTTAGACAGATTGTCACGAGAACCAATAGCCCGTCGGTGACGGCAACCGCCTTTCAAACGGTGAGTCGGAAGGTCAAGCCTCAGTACAGACAATATAATGTCTGGAATTATTGTCAACTGAACATACGGAAGTATCTTTGCCCCGAAAATCGGACTTGGGGCACCCCCCCATTAGGTTAGTTAGGTTCCTTTATTAACAGATACAAACTAAACTATTTCGCGTATCGCGTTGTGTCGCTAAGCGCAAGCGTGACACGGGTGCTGTTGCAACCGGACGACTGAAGGGGTAGGGCGCCCCGCTGCCTGTGCGCCGCGCGTGTAGTCAGCTGATCACTATGACCTGCCGTAATCTTTGTTGTGCTCGTATGATCGCGGATAGGTGTCCAACTCGTAACCTTTTTTAAATAATTTTGGGACAAAATATAACATGGTGTAAAAATTATTGGAATCGATTCAGTTACTGATTCTGAACAAATTATATTCAGGTTTCGCATATACTAAAAATAATGTTGTATAAACGCAATAATTAAATAGAGATTAGAGATATCAACATTTTTTTATTATTACGCCTAAGTCATAACTCAATTCACCGAGAAGTTATTAAACCATAAAATATCTGAGGTCACCCAGATTGGGGTATTTTTTTTCTGGCCAACTAAAATAAACGCAATAATTAAACAGAACTTTTGGATAGAAACATCCTACTAATCCTACTCCTACTAATATTATAAATGCGAAAGTTTGTGAGGATGGATGTATGTTTGTTACTCTTTCACGCAAAAACTACTCAACGGATTTGGATTAAATTTTGCACACAGATGGTTTACAACCTGGATTAACACATAGGATACTTTTTATCCCGGTAGTAAGATCCCACGGGACAATTTTGAAACTTCACGCGGGCGAAGCCGCTGGCAGAAGCTAGTTTTTCATAATGCTACTCAAGTTTTAAATAAGTAGTAATGATTACTATAATAAAAAAAGCTACTGGAACTTTTCCAATAAGTCGAGTGACTTGGTCTGAGCACCGTAGGTTAGGACGGTCAGGATAAACACATCGATGAGTTTGGGCTTCACGGAAATTGGCAGATCTCCATTGATCATCGACCAGTAGTATTTTAACCATAGTTGTCATTATTAATTATTTAAAACTTGGGTATAGTTGGTATAATAAAAAATATTTGTATCCATATCCATCCAGCTTTATTTAATTACTGCGTTTATTTTAGTTGCCCGGAAAGAAACTCCCCACTTCACATGTATGTTGAGATACCCTGAAAAAAAAAATAGTTTTACCGTTTTTTCGGCGTAATTGATATTTAATTATATACATAATTACCTTAACAAAATTACAACTTTCTTGTACTAGCTAACAGTATCTGATCAAAACCTGGGATGGACGGGCGGAGAGACGGACATGACGAAACTTTAAGAGTTTCTTGTCACGGCACGGCACCCTAAAAATAAAAACAGTGGTGACGTGGAACCAATTCTTAATGTCTTCACATTAAAAATTTGTATAGTGAACAACAAAATAATTTACAGGCTAGTATTTTTTTTTTTTAAATAAGGAAATGCATAGTTTTTTATAACATGCAAACAAGCATACTCCATGCATGCAGCAAGCATGCAGTATGCAAACATGCAGCATGTAACAGGAATGGTTTCTGTCACGGCTCCGGCGCTGCGGGGCTCCGGCGGTCACACGCAGGCTTATCGTCGCAGAGGGTTTTAACGCTCACCACCGCAGCTTCGGCTTGCTGGCCGGTTGAAGCCGGCCAGCCTCAGCCGCGGCGGCGAGTTTTGAAGCCACCTGCGCCTTAGCTCGCGACCCGCCTCGCCCTCCGCGCGTACGCGGGCTTAATTACACTCTAGGGGTAGGGCAGAAAAGACTACGTGGAGTCGATTCATTTATGTTACAAATTTGTGCTTATTGGAATCCAAATTCATTTATTTTCTTTTTTTTTTTTTAATGGCACAATCAATTTATTTGCGTAACGCCTTTATTTCAAATGTTGTTTTATGAGATAAAACGAAAAAATAATGAATTGTTAGTCAAATAATACGCTATGAAATAAAAGTTTATCCGATAATTATTTTGCGAAGTAATTATTTGTCAAATTTGTAGTCGTATACTGATGAAATGTCAAATAATGTGTTTTCTAATCGTTGCTTGTCAAGTAAAAATTTGTGAATTAATGTTTGGTGAACTGACTGGTCACCAGAATTTAAAGCATAAAATTATCTTATTTTTCATCATGGGTGTCGTTTTCATGGTTTTCGAGGTGGCTGATAACGAAAATAAGGTTAAACTTAACTTTGTCAAGTAGTAACGTGACCAAATAATTATATAATCTGGCAGTCTTATTAAACTAGGGTCAGTGTAGTTGACTCTCTATCTAAATATGTGACTGTATGCTGTTTTGCGGGCGACTCGGAGTCGGCGCGCAGCCAGCGCGCGGACGTCGAGTCACCCGTGAGTCGAGTCGTTTGGTAGCGGCAAGCGCGTTGACCACCTTTTTTTTTTAGGATGGGAAATCATCAAATGACTTCTCCCACTCTGGGCGGAGCGGGAGGGAGTGTCAGACTCTTACTGACTAAAACCCATTTATGTTCCTTTTATGTTCCGGGGCCGCGGTATCTCATTCGAACAGGCCCGCAACCCCGGCAGGCTTCGGCCCTTGCGGGCCCCTCCCCTTATGCTGACATCTCTTTGAGGCGCGCGTGGAACACGAACGCGCCGTCGACACGGCCTGTCGTCGTCGTTAGACGGACGGACGGCTAGCTAGCCCATAGCCAACCGTCCACAGGCCCGCATCTACGGTGGCCGGTAGCCACCACGTGGCCCCCGACCACCCGATGCGTCTCCCGCGGCGGCCGGGAAGAGCGCGTTGACCACCTTTTTTTTTTTTTGGAGTGGTGCCGATGCGGTGCTTGTCAAGTGAGCCATGACGAGTTGGTTACCTCCTCATTATTTAACGGTTAATGATAATGGACAAGATTTGTTTTTTCTACATGACACGGCTTCAGATGTAACAGTTATTTTAATGACAGATAAAGATAAATATTTAAATTAATTTCCATGAGTAAACTGTGATATATTTCTTTAAAAAAATATCAAACTATTATACAACCGCAATGTATTTTACAAAATGTAACAGTTAAAATATATACTGGATTTTATAAAATAAAAACTGACTATTCATGTTGTGAAAACGACAGTTCCAAGGATTATTGGAAGAGATTGGCTAAATGAATTAAAATTGTGACCTTCTAAAATGCAGTATAATTTAAACATTAAAACTACTAAGATACATAATTTTACAGCTGGTTAAGCATCAGTTCGCAGAGATATTTAGCACGGGTTGGGGAAACTTCAAAGGTGAGGAAATAATATTGAAATTACATGCTTGCTTGCTTACCGGTTTCGGCGTGTGCCATTCGCATCACGTGAATACGTGAACAATGAAGTGCAAAGATCTCAATAAAATGTTCGAATTAGTAGGTACTGTATATCAAAGTGAAATGGGCACCAGTTGTTCCAATTTTGAAACCAGATGGCTCGGTTCGTCTGTGTGATGATTATAAAGTAACATTTTCACTTCCTCACGTTGATGCCATTTTGAACAAACTCAAACATGGCGAATATTCCTGTGAACTGGATTTAAAGAAAGCATATTTACAGGCTAATATTAGTGCTAAAAGTAAAGATTACATTGAGAAACTGTAGTGACAGAACTTGGGAATTTTATGTATAATGACCTCCCATTTGGAGTAAGTACAGGACGTGGTTCACTACAGCGTTTAATGGCTAAAAAGTTGTATAATATTCTAAACACTATTGTATTCAAACACAATATCTATAAAGGAAACAGTTTTTTTAATTCTTAATTTTTCTGGACTTTTATACTACATGTTGTTTACGCTAGCAACCCTACGCCCCATCTAGCAACCCCAACGGTGGGGGCCATCATCGCATCACCATAATCTCCAAGGCTTCTCATTGGTTCAAAATGACGTGATATCTGTCGGCAGCCAATGAGAGGCCCACAATTACGCCTTCGTCGTCGCCATTTCCTTTTTTTTTAATAAATTTATATTCGCTATTGTTCCCGCACCCAACGCACCTCGATTTTTGTAAACTACTAAAATAAATCAGAATTATAACTTTCAAGAAGTTGCATATTATCTATACGCCTCAAGACCTCACTAAACATCTTGATCCATTCGAGTCCGAGCAACAACAAAAGCGCCAGAAAAGAGACCAGCAGTCCAGCAGACCAGGACAGCAATGCCCGTTGGAACTAGGGTCAGCCATCCTGCCCAATTCCCCTGTGACTCCATTTCCACTGTGTATTTTGTAACAATTTCAGTGAGAACTTCTGTGTCTGATTCGTGACGTGCCAACTACTCCGCAATCTGCGTCGTCATCAGCATCACATTTTAACCTTAAGTACTCTATCTTCCTATTGCCTACCAAAATGAGCGATTCTGAAGTTGCCCCAGTGAAAATAAGCAACCCTAATCCCGTCTTGGCTAGCAAATCTCGCGATAAATCCCCTTATACCTAGTGTTTATAATTACAAAGTCTTAAGGGATCTATCAAAAAATCGGGGTATAGTGAAGGGAAGGTTTACAAGATTTATTAATTACATACATGGCCTGATAAATGAAGACCTTTTTAATAAAGACCGCATATATTTAAAATTAAGGATTCAAGGGACAAGTAATTAATTCGATGAATTTAATCATATTCAAACTCAGCTCGAGAAATCGGTCCCTAGAGCGCTGGTAGACGAAGAACTAACTAAACGGGAGCAGTTTGTGGACAACTACTATACCATAATGTCGCAAGCGGAATGCATTTTATATAAAAATAGTAGCCCTGCAGACTGTTCTAAGAAGTGCGCTCACAAGTCACGAACAATTAAACTCCCTACTATTGCTATGCCCACATTTGACGGCTCATACGAGAAATGGTCACAGTTCAGGGATTCTTTTCTCGCATTGGTGCATAATTCTAGTGAAATGAGTAACATACAAAAGTATCACTATTTAGATAAAATCTCATTGTATGCTTTTGCACATAATGTGATTTTACTACATTTTAACTTTAACAACTCGAATACACAGTCAGTGAAATCTTCCATTTTAATCTTCCTTTTTGTTCATTTTGATCTTCCTACACATATTGTCTTTGTGGTACTAGGATCACACGTTTTTGTCGCAGTATCTTCCTTTTTAATCTTGGAACTATTACCTACACATATTGTTATGGTGGTACTAGGATAACACGTTTTTGTTGCAGATCTAGATGTTGTTAACTTGTTTGTAGGTTGACCCTGGCATACAATTATTTTGAGTACAATAATTCAGGTTATTACTAATTAATTTACCTAGCCGCTTACCTATAATGTCAGAGAACATAACTGAAAGATTACAATCATTATGATAAATAAAATTACCACTCTCAGGCAGACTATCATGTGTAAAATTATTTGATTGTCGGTTCGGTAAACTGTCTTGAGACAAATTCTCAACCTGGGACGGGTCCTCCATTACCTCAGGCTGAATATTGTCATGGTTGGTAACCGTCTGACAACTACATTGACCCATTACCAACTGCAAAAATATGTTCCCTAATTTGGTTCTGAGATATCAAATACCTACTAGAAAGGGAACTTAGTGAATCCTGAAGTACTTGTATTTCAGACAGTAATTGATGAGTATCAATTTGATAAATTTTTAAACTGTCTTCCAATTTTGTTTGATAGTTATTTAACTTATTGACTAAATTAACACGCTCTTTCCTCAGTGGAATATATTTGAAAAACGTTTTTGTTGTTTCTTAAATTGATTACATTTTTTTATTATTCTAATAAAAACTCAAAATGTCAACTTGAAAACGTATTTTACATCATATTAAGTTATTGCAATTTTTTTGAAATTATTTTGTCGAATGTTTTTTCCCATATCAAAAATGAATTTGAAGTGTTTGTAATTTTAAGATTTACTTTAGCTATCAGGTTTTACTCATTACGTTACAGATTATGTCCAATTACAATGAATTTGACAAATAATTTCAATTTTTATACGGGGCATTTTAAAACTTATGCAATGTTTTATGAATTACTGAATGTCTTGTCTAACCTCTGTATGTTTTTACTGCTATCTTGTGAACCAATTTTAAAATACCTAATGAGTTATTACTACTTTTACGAAATTCAAATGTTATTCTTAATGGGAAATCTTTATCACACACTCTACAGAATTAACACACACACACAAAATTCTAACAAACTTATCATACCCTCAGTCACTCGCACTCACTGCATATCTCAAAATTGCTCTAATACTTTCCGCCAATTATTCGTATCTCCCGATTTCATTACATGCCTAAATATTAACTTTTTAATGAACATTCAATGATATAATTCAATTAAACGAAAATATTGATCAAGTTTCTGTATCTCAATCGCAAATAGCTACTGTTGAAGACTGTCATAAAATATTACCCTCCTCGGAGCAAGATTTACTTATTTTTACGCAAAACATGCGCAACATTAACTGCAATATGCCAGAGTTAGATATTTTATTTAAGAGGATGAAACTCAAGTGTGATCTAGTCATATTGACAGAGAGCTGGCTCTCGAATAAAACTATAATACCGAATCTTCCGGGATATTGCCATGAAGGATCTAAATTAAACACGAAACAAAACGATGGTGTAGTGATTTATTACAATGAAAATCTAACTGTAAATATTGAAGAGCCAGTCATGCAGGACTGTAATAGTCTGATTGCTGTAATTGATAACAGTATCGCTATACTCGCTATTTATCGATCACCTTCCTATAAAAACATCGATCAATTTCTCTCATCATTAGATGATACCCTACATAAACTTTCCCGTTTCGAACATAATATCGACATAAACCCCGAAAAAATCAACCAAAACGGGGAACGCTATTTAACTCTAGCAGCTACTCATGGCCCTTTACCGGCTCACACTTTAATTACTCGTAGTTAAAGTGACACTTGTCTGGATCACGTATTAGTAAAAACTAATTATTCATGCACCACCATTGTACAGTAAGCGTTCATAAGCGCACAGGCACGCGAAGGATCATCTTGCTGTGAACGCACGGCCGAGCGTCCGTGCGGCTGTATGTGTAAGCTGTCTCAATACAGTACCTACGCACACCACAGCCACAGAGTCGCCTACTGTCGCAAGTTGTCGCGTCGCTCTCCACGAAACAAAAAGATATATATTACCGTCTCTTTTGTTATACACGCAGCAAACGCATGATCGTATTTGCATTGGATAGGTAAACTTCGACCATATCTACCAGGTGTTGATAGCTGTTTAGGTTAAGCAGTGGATTCACGATCAACGTGTCTTGAGTTCAAATCCCGTTTACATACGGGTTTTTTTTTTGTAACCACTTTAATTTATATTTGTATTTTATACAAAAACTATTTACTTAGGTATTTATTTTGAAATGGGTTCATGCTCATTATTTATTTTTTATAAAGATTTAAATATAAGTTAATAATCATAACTATTTATGAGATTGTGTAATATTTTTTCGGTGTTGGAAGGTGGAAAAAAAGTCGTGCTGACAGATAACAAAAATTGTTTTATTCGTTTCATTTATTCATATAATTAACAACTTTAATAAGATTTGTAACGTCACATTCCTACCTAGATATAAGAAGTTCTCTTGTTACCGTTCATAAGATTTTTTTGTGTGTCTATATACCCACTTTGAAGTTATTTTTTATTAACATAACAAGGATATTCTAATAACACAAATATAATTGTTGATACCCACTTCTATCTATCGGTATTCAACAGAGCTTACTGAAAACTAACACATAATTTATACTTCGTGAATATGTTTTTTATGTGACGTCACAATAAATGTAACTCATATTGAGGTTATAGTTTAAGTGTTCATTTTCCTGAAGAAAAGAAGATTGAAACTAAACCTCAATTTAGGAATTATTAATATCGCTAAATATTTTGTAACACGTCTAATTAAAACTAGAACATTAGGGATTAATATTTTGTATAACCCCCATTATTTTCAATGCAGTCAAGTAGACGTATGCGGCTTAAAGTCACCCAAAGGGCAATGGAGAGGGCTATGCTCGGAGTTTACTTGCGTGATCGCATCAGAAATGAAGACATCCGCAAGAGAACCAAGGTCACCGACGTAGCCCGAAGAATTGCTAAACTTAAGTGGCAGTGGGCAGGGCACATTGCTCGCAGAACGGATGGCCGATGGGGTCGAAAAGTTCTGGAGTGGCGACCGCGAACCGGAACAAAATGGAAGTAATCCAGTGAAAGTCTAAATATTCCCGTGCGAAATGTAATCGTTCTTCTTTATGTCTTTCTGTCAAGAAGGGCATTTTAGCTGATCTTCTGTGATGCAAGCCTTCAGCGTGGAGGGCACGGCGAACAGTTTGCGGTGACTCCGAGTGTGTCGTAGGTGTGAAACCATTGGTTTCATACTCGCCCACGATATGTTGTCGCTGCGCTTCGCTAATAAGCGACGACCTTCCACTTCGCTGTCTACTTGCAAGGCTCCCTTCTTCCTCATACCTTTTGATCCAGAGACTTACTGCATTTCTCTCAACAAAAAAAATGATGTTAGGCAGCTGTAATAAATACTAAAGTGACTTCATTCACTCTGCATTTATAAATCCAATAATAAACACTAATTATTTATCTTGAATGATAGATTGAAAAAAAAAATAACGAATTAAGTAAACCACAGGTCACCAAATAAATGAACAATTTATAATACCCATTCGTTTTTAAATTTTTAATGTTTAAGTTACAATTCATAAATAATTATAATACTCACATTTAGTCCTATTAAGGCCACTTTTATGAAGCGCGGATAATTCGCGATAATAGTCGCCCTCGCCTTAATATTAATATTTGCCCGCATTTTAAGAATCACACCAACAACAATACCGCTATCTATTAAACCACACGTCACTGACCATCAAATACCACATTATATAGTGTATTCTGTATGACTACAACCAAACGACAAAGTTCATTCCGATCAAGTTAAAATATTCATAAAACTCATGTCTACCTCACAGAAATCTAACAAAATTCTTGACTTATTTTTCTATCTACCTCCCTAACTTTACGAAATGTGTGAACAAAGCAAACAAGTTAAATAATATAATATTTCTGTAGAGTAAAAACTTACAAAAAGACTAAAAGTAACTGTGCGGGATTTTAACTCACGGCTTACTGATTCGCTCTTAATTCTGGACGGGCCCAACCGCTAGGCCATCATGTCTTAGATATTGGCATTGAAATTATGAACTACAACTAGTTGCTGACAATATCTATTTTGTTGAAAGTAGAAGGTCGTAAGTCAAACTAAACGTCAAGCTATTGCTTTGTGAGATTGCTTATCGACTTTTGGTCGGCACTGTACCTGAAACTACCATAACTGACCATTACCCCGTTTTGTTAAACATTAACTTGAAGAAGAGAAGACATTATGCTTTTTCGAAAAGATTTAAAACAGACAAAGATGGTCTGCTACAAGATCTAAGAGACATTGACTTCGAACCAATTAATTATTTATTAGATCCAAATGCCTCCCTTAACTACTTGACGCAATCTATACAGCAAGCAATTCATAACAACACAATAGAAATAACTATACCTAAACGAAATAAGATTATAAAACCGTGGATGACTGAAGGGTTGCTTCGTTGTGTTAGGCATAGGGATAAATTACACAAAAAGTTAAAACGAGATCCAGATAACGATATTGTAAAAATTACATTCAGTCGATATAGAAACTTTTGCACTGCCATAATACGGAAAGTAAAAAGAGCGTATGAGAAAGACCAACTTCGATCTGCAAAAGGGGATAACAAAAAACTGTGGAAAGCAATCAAGGAGATACAAATACATCTAATAAGTCTGTTACTGCAAAGGAGCTACTGACCATAGCAGAAAATCCTGAAAAATCTCTCAATGAAGTTCATAGCTACTTTGTTAACGTGGGAAGTACATTGGCAGACAAAATTCAGGAAAAAAACAGACAAACGTCAAACAGTATTGCACCAACTACAAGTACTGACACAGATCCAGTCAATTCATTTGTATTAATGGACACCACTGAAACGGAGGTTGAACGTCTCATCCTTGGACTAAAGTCTAACTGTGCCAGTGGGAGTGATAATATTAGTGCTGAATTTTTGAGAGCATATAAAACATTCTTTTACCTCCCTTAACTAAAATATTCAACAGATGTCTGCAGTCGGGAGTGTTCCCGGATTGCCTGAAGAAGGCAGAGATTGTTCCAATTTATAAGAGTAGAGATAGAAATCGTATCATTAACTATAGGCCAATATCTATCTTGCCCGCACTGTCAAAGATCCTTGAAAGAGTTATTAATTCAAGACTGGTCGACTACTTGGAAAATAACAATTTTTTGTCTCCCAATCAATTCGGTTTTCGGCAGGGTAAGTCGACTGAGCAAGCAGTAAGTAAACTTACAAATTACATAAGCTCTAACTTAGATACCAGAAAAAAATGTCTCACTATCTTCCTCGACCTGGCAAAGGTTTTTGATACGATTTCTGTCTCCATCCTCCTGAGCTTTTCAAAAGCCATCTGTGTGGGCGATCTCAATGTGTTCGTTTCGATACGCATAGGAGTGATACCCTCCCAATCTCACACGGAGTACCGCAGGGCAGCATCTTGGGCCCTACATTATTTCTGGTCAACCAGCTCACAGATCTCAAACTCTCCCATGGCGAAATAATCTCATTTGCAGATGATACTGCCCTCTGTTTTGCTGCCGAAACCTGGGGAGAGGTATTTGGTGCTGCGCAGCTTGGTTTTGACATGGTTCAGGGGTGGCTGCAGAGTAACATTCTTACTATAAATGTGGACAAGACTAAATGTGTCTGTTTCGGCATTAGGAATGTAAGTGGAGTGGCTAATACCCTGAAAATCGTCTCAAACGACTGTCAATCAAAATCAACCTGCACTTGTCCTTCCCTTGAGCGTGTGCAGGCGAATAAATACCTAGGCGTAATAATTGACAGCAACCTTAATTTCAAGGAGCATATAAAACTTGTGTGTGGGTACGTAAATTAATATTTGTTTTTAAAAATTTACGTCATGTCGCTGAAGCAGATATATTATGCTCTCTGTCAGTCGCTCCTGACATACTGTATATCCTCCTGGGGTGCTCCTTTAAGACTACGATGAAGCGTATTGAGATCGCTCAACGTGCAGTGCTAACAGTAATTACGTTTAATCGCATTTTTTTCCCTACCACCCAATTGTACAAGAACTGTGACGTCCTGACCGTAAGGCAGCTTTATTTACTAAGTATCACTCTTCTACAACACAGTGAACAAATATTTAATCCCCTAACCCTACATAAACGAAGAAACGATAGGGTCTGTGTCAGGAAAGATTCTACAAATACTAGTTTCAGTACTAGATTTGCTAACTTCATTGAACCTTACATCTATAATAAGATAAACAAAGTTATTAACATCTATCCCTTGACTAAAACGCAATGTAAGAAAAAGGTAACTGAATACTTGCAAAAATTTACTTACGATGAGACTGAAGAGCTTCTGCATATACCAAAGTGATTGACTGCTTACCACAGATACTCACCCTCTCACACTCATATAATCATATCACACAAAGAGAGGACTACATACACACACCACCCAAATCCTTTTATTTTTATCTATTGGCAAACTTTAAAATCTGTTAATATTGCTTTGTTTTTATCTTAGGAATTGTATTAATTAATATTGAATCTACATGACATTATTGATATGGTTTTATTATTTGTTTCAAAGATATTATTTATGGATTTACTTTATTTTAAGTGTTTTAATATTATTGAATTTTTGAGATGATTTCTTCCGATTTTATTCTTTATTATGCTTCTTTGATTTTAATTTAATGATCTAATTTATTTGTGATTTTATGTAGAGGAAAATACATAGTCAATGATTGTCATTAATTTTTTTGCCTCTACGATTTTATAATTAATTTAAATTTTACTTTAACAATATGAATTTTCAAATTTTAATTAGTTTTGCTAATTTTTTTTTGTTGTATACCCACTAAAGGTTAACATGTCTATTTGATGGCTACCATTAATTATTAATATTTGAGGGGATTGGCGCTGATAACCGAAATACAGGCTTTCGCCTAGTTCGGTTACAGATGGTAAATTCTTTTGTAAATGTATAAAACTAGCCTTAAGAATAATGTAACATTGCCAACTTTTTATTGAATAAGTATTATTATTATTATTATTATTATTAAGTACTCCATGGTACAAAAGCCCTCTTATTAAAACAAAATCAAAATATCATCCAAAATTGAAAACCTATGGAAATCTTTCGGACTATCATTCTTTTGTAATCTTACGTCAACGGACTAAATGTTTGATGACTAAACATCGAATTAGCCATTTCTAAAAATCCCTGGGCTATTTGGCAATATTTTAAATCTAAACAACAAACTAACTGTTACCCATCTGTACTAAAATTTGGTGAAGTGTCGTCTGGTCACGGGGAGGAAATTTGCAATATGTTAGGCGACTATTTCTTTTTGAACTTCCAAGAGCAACTCGACGCGAATGTATGATTCGCGTCGACTGATCCATTCCTAAATGGATCAGTCTACTGGTCTCTTATCAAACATCTGCTCTATTGATGTGAGGAAGGAGGACGTATTTCGCTTGCTTCGCTGAAAGTGGATGTTAACAAATCCGCTGGTCCGGATGTGCCAGGTGTCTATCCAGTCCATTAGCAATATTATTCAAACGGTCATTTGAATGGGGAGTGGTGCCTACTCAGTTTGGAAGTCAGCGTATATAACACCGATTCATAAAAAAAGACCTAAGCGAAGCGTTGAAAACTATAGACCGATCTCCAAACACTGCGTGTTCGCTAAAAATATGGAGAAAATCGTACACGTACAACTTTCTTCTTCACTTAAATTAAGTTTCTCCGAACACCAGCATGGATTCTTAAAAGGTGGATCCACCACATCCAATCTCGTGGTCTGTAGTGACTATCTTTCAGAGCATATGTTCAAGAGGTCTCAGGTCGATGTTATATACACTGACTACAGTAAAATGTTTTGATCGAATAGATATCATGCACTTCTAATGCGCAAACTCTTAGAGATTGGTGTGAGGGGTAGCTTGAACAGATGGTGTGTATCATATGTCGAGGATAGATGCCAGACTGCAGTCCTAAACGGTTATACCTCGAGAGCGATGTTCATCCCATCGGGGGTTCCCCAAGGACCACTTTTATTTAATATTTTTGTTAATGACATCGCCACTTGTTTCTTAAACTCTAAAATTTTATTGTATGAAGATGATATGAAAATTCCGAGTGATGTTTTAACCATTAATGATGCACATCTACTACAGGAGAATCTAGACCGATTCCATGATTACTGCGTCCAAAATAGGTTAGATTTAAACATTTCAAAATGCTATGTATGTACATTTTCGATGACTCGAACGGCGTAGTGGTTCTGGGTTCGAATTCCGGTGGGAACAAATGTTTGTGTGTTGAGCAATGGACATTTGTTTCCGAGTCATGGATGTTTATATGTATAATAAGTATGTATTTACAAACAAAAAAAGAATATATATAGTATATCAACTATCTAGTGTCCACGACACAAGCTTTGCTTAGTGTGGTACTAGGTGGCGCTGTGTGTTAATGTCCAGCGATATTTACTAGGAAACCAAACCCTATTATGTATGGCTACAAATTATCGAATACCTCAATTTCCAGAGTCAACGTCATCAAGGATCTTGGGGTGACTTTTGACTCGAAGCTTTTGTTTGATGTCACCGTAAAATTGTAAAATACGTTATGTTGTAATATCATTCTCTAGCGATATTGTAAAGTCTCGAATTATTGTCAAATGAACGTACTGCTTACAACAAAACGCATTATTTTTCGTGAAATGCATGCGATGGGGAGGGAAGGAGGGGTCCCCCTTGCCCAGTGGCACAACTGTCATGAAAAGATAATGCACCACTCCTGAGAAATACCGATTAATATAACATAACCTTAAAACACTTCATATTCCCCCTAAAAAGCGTAGTCGACGGAGCCCCGCTTCGAGTTTAGGGTTTAAAGGAACCTAACTAACCTAACGGGGGGGTGCCCCAAGTCCCGATTATCGGGGGCAGAGATACTTCCTTATGTTCAGTTGACAATAATTCGAGACATTACAATATCGCGAGAAAAAACACGTTATATTGTAATATAACGTGTTTGACAATTTTACGGTGACACGCATATTGATAATATAGTCAACAAGGCTTCTAAGGCTATGAGTTTTATTTTTAGGGTTGCTTCTGAGTCTAAGAATGTCAAAACCATGAAAATTCTATACTGCCATGTGTTTTTGTCCGTAGACATCTCGAATATGCTTCTCAAATTTGGAATCCAAAATTCAATGTTTATAGTAACCGCCTCTAAGGCGTACAAAAGCGATTTTTAAGGTTCATTCAATATCGTTCAAATACTTATCTTCCTAACTATACTAGTCGATGTAAGAAAATTCATATTCTTCCTTTGCAACAGCGATGAAAAATTGCAGATCTCGCTTTCCTATTCAGCTTAATGAACGGATCTACTGACGTGCCTGAGCTGGTGGCCAAGATGGGACTTCAGGAGACCTCATCTCTTTCATGTACAGTTAGCAAAACAGATAGGTATGAGGCTAGCAATCTTCTTACGACTATTATAAATGTAACAGTCTGTAAAGATCGATACTTTTTAATTCTTTCACGCATATACTACTGAAAGGATTTGGATGAAATCGCAAACAGATTGATTATATTTTTTCATTTATAATAGTAGTAAGAAGATTGCTAGCCTGTAAACCTAACTGTTTTGCTGACTATACCTATAGTGAAAACTAACTACCTATAGGCAAAATGCATATATCTGGCATGTCGAATGTTTCATATGGTGTGCCGGGATTTTAAGCTTGATAAAACCTTCAGTACAAATGGTTTTCGAAATCTACTAAGAAATACGAATATTTGTAATATATTTTACACAATAATGTCAATATTTACGATATTACCATTCTATTAAATTCCTTTCAATGGAATGTCAGTGGTTGACCATTGGAAAGTCACAATGACCCCATTATATTAGTAGATTACCAAACTTGTCAAAGCTTGACAAAACTTGACCATTATGAAATCAATGATCGACTATTCTGACACTATTGCAATAGCAGACTTGAGACCCTGTTTGTCTTGGCACCATTTTATTTAGCTTTAAACGTCTTTCTAGCTTTAACCATTATTATTCTACAATTGCCCGCGAGAGGGTTTACCCGCTGACACCCATACCAGAAAACTTAGTCTGGCCCCACGATGAGCCCCGCTAACATGCCGGCCGATTCCAACCTTTAATATAACCTCCGTTTCTTTTACAATGCGGACCAAGGCGCAAAGCGGCTTAAGGTTGACATTAAGAATGCTTTTAATTCCGTAAAATTACGGACACCATGTTGACAGAGGTTCTAAAAGAAATACCCAAAATTTACAGTTTTTTTTACCAATGCTACAGAAATTCGTCAAAATTACTCTATAAAGACAAACTTTGGGGAGCAGCCGTTGGATGTAACAGGGTGACCTTCTTAGCCCGGTTAATTTTAACTTAGCAATGAAAAAAAATGAATTGAAGAAATCAAAATAATCCTAAAAAGACCTGGAAAGTAATTAACAGTATAATTAACAAACCAACATACAGATCATCTCCTAGGCAGTTTTTGTCTGTATCCAACCTAAACAGCAAAGCTTCATTAAATGAATTCAATAGCTATTTTGGGAATGTAGGCAGGGAACTTGCAGCTAGGCATGCACATTCTGGTACAAAACATGAGTCATGTGAGAGGCAGTATGAGCAGATCAACGCAATGGCTCTACTTTGTAAGTCCAAGTGTCTAGGCTTATTTTTGGACCTTTCCAAGGCATTTGACATTGTCTCTGTTCTTATTATTCTAAAAAAAACTTGAGCAAATAGAAGTTAGAGGTCCTGTACTTGCAGTCTTCGCAAGTTACCTTTCCGAGCGAACGCAGTACGTTAAAATCGACACATATGTTAGTGACGAGCGTACATTGTCCTTCGGTGTGCCTCAAGGCTCCATCCTGGGGCCTACACTTTTTCTAGTGTATGTAAATGGCCTATGTGAATAAGCACTCCCATATTGTTCCATTTATACATAAGCAGACGATACAGCCCTTCTGGTGCACGCCGAAAATGGGTACGAAGCCAAGAGGAGAGCTGAAACTTTAGCATTTTTATGTCTTGGCTAGCAGCGAATAGTTTGACCCTAAATGTAGAAAAAATGAATTTCATCACTTTTTTACAGAAATCTTCCTCGCAACCAGACAACTCATTTACAGTTAAGGCGCACATTTGCAATGCACTACCGAATCAATGCGCGAGTCGTCCCCTGACAAGAGCCACCAGTGTGAGATACTTGGGTCTTGGTTGGTCTGAGCATTCCACGAAACAAGATTGTCTAAAAGTATATAGACAATCTTGTTACGTGGAATGCTCAAGTCAGGATGTTGTCTGGCCAAGTTAGAATAGTTATTTATCTAACATGTGAGGAAAGTTCGTTTTTCCTATGAGTTTTGATTTTGAGTCTTGAGCGAACGAAGGATTGAAAAATAGTGATTATAAATTTTAATCCTGAGTAAGCGAAAGACTCTACAAAACGAATAGCAAATGAACTTGCTCACATGTTGCAAACAAAACTTTTCACCACTCCCAGCAAGAAAGTATTCAGCCATCATAGGTAAATAAATTAAATAGTCACAAAAAAAATCAAAATAATTCTTTATTATAAAATAAAAAGAGCTGTTAGCCATGAAAATATAAATATAATTTAAAAATAAATTGTAAAATTACTGCAATCTTTCAAGTTAAAAGTAACGTTTTTATTGGGTTTTTCTCATAATTTTTCTTCTTAGTATTCAAAATCGCACTCAAACAAAACTTAGAATTTTCGCGCTTCTAATGTACTTATTTCACAGGCTTCTTTCTTTGAGTGCGTTCAAAAATTCTAATCCTAAATTTGACGATGTAATTTCATCAATACCTTATTGAACTTTTTTAATGTTTCTGAACTCATACACAATAATTTGTAAAATTTTATAAGAAACATTAATCTTAACTTATAAATATTTCTATTCTAAGCACAAAAATTATATATTATTTTAAATATCTTTATAACTTAACATAAAAAAACAGGCATGGTTAGTTTCTGAACGGGATCATTACTTTCCTCACCGTTCAAACAGTGAGGAAAAACCAACTTTCCTCACTGTTTTAGTAGAGGCAAGACACTTTCTTTCGTGCGGAAGTGGTGAAAAACTAATTACCGTGTTTAAAAGCCTGCGATATAGTGCTGATGCGGATACTTTACATATGGTTTATTTTTCTCTTTGCCAGTCAATATTTACCTTTGGCATTACGGTCTGGGGTGGTACTCCTAAAACAACCATGATACAACTGGAAAGGGCACAGAGGGCTGTCCTCAAGGTCATGACTTTTAAACAGTACCGGCATAGTACCGCACAAATGTACATGTACAAGGAATGTAAGGTCCTGACCGTGAGACAGCTCTTTGTGTTGAACTCCACGTTGCGTAAGCATACCAGCCTGCCGTTGAGTCCCGCTTGTCCTGCAAGACGTCGGACTGCTAACGTCTGTCCCTCCGTTAGACATAGAACTACGCTTGCACAGCGTCATTACGCGGTACTTGGTGGTGATATATACAACTTGGTCAACAAACAGTGCAATATTTATAATTATAATATATACAACTGCTAGGCTCTAGTCACGAAATGGATCAGCACTCTTTCTTATGATGAGGTCGAAAGAATTCTGCATTCTAATTCTTATTCATGACCATTTCATTACCCTCCCCCCTTCCTAAACCCTCCTCCTCCTCCTCCCCTCACATACACACACATATACACACATTCCAACACAAAACACATAATTATGGTTTGCCTTCTAATTAATTAATTAATATTTACTTTCATATTTTTCTTTTCTTTATCTTGTTTCCCGTTTGACGTGATCCAAATTCCGAACTATGATGTATTTAACGTTCTAGTGAAATAAGAGAGCCCTGACACTCACAACACAAGTTTAATCTTAGCTTGGGTGTCAGAGATTCAATTCTCAACTTGAATGATACTCGTAATTATATTTTAGAAAGAATGTAGTGATATTGGAATTGTAAGCTGAAAATATAGATTTTCATTATTATTTTATTATTTATAATCAAAAATAATTATTCCTATAACTTACGTATTATTGTAATACCGATTATAACGAGCAGACATGGACCGGTGACCTGGTGATGGTATGGATGATCGAAATAATTTTAATTTCGATCATCCATATAGAATTTGGTACTTAGTAGTCTGTAAGAGCAAGCGTAGTGAGCTCAAATATTTAACTAAACTACCTTGCTCGCAAGGCAGATTAGAATTGTTAAGAATCTGCATACAACAGTTACTTGGTTGACTTCTTTATAAAGTTAAGATTCAATAGCATGTAGGCTGGTAGAGCGAGCGAAACAAGCTCGAAGTACAGCTTAGAACGAAGACGAAGTATTCTAGTTAAGGCTTGTTTTGCGAAAATCAATCAATCATCAATGATTTATCTTGTCCCTCTGTGATTTGAAAGTCTCTACACACATCGTTTTTCAAAAAGAGTGTTGAAATTACATTATAAATAATGAATATGTGAAAGAACAAATAAAACTAACCTTAAGTATATTTTTCCAGAAGCACAAGCATTTATTTATTCATTCATGTAACAATGCGGTGTTTGAAATAAGTAGTGCATGGTACGGCACCGGCCACCGTGAAACAGCACGGTACCGTGTACAGAGCACCGCGGGCACAAGGCAGCCTTTCAGTTTTTGTCATGATAATGGACCACGAAAGATTTATTTTACTGCTCCTGTTATTATGGCCAATTGAGAAAAAGCAGAATCAAAGTAAATATTAACTGAATCCACATCGTTCTGAAATGAACTGTGATGGAGATCCTTTTGAGAGGAATTATGAACATAAATATATTTCAAGTATGAATATATTTCTAAAATATTTCAGCAGACATCTTTCCATCTTTGTTTTTTTCAATTCCTTCTACTAGTTAAAATAAAAAGTCATCATCGTTGAGCCATATGCATTAATTAACAGGTGCGAACTAAACAAGAACAAAACATAACAAGCACTACTGAGCAGATCGCCCGTATACTACCGCGGTATACCGGTGCATACAGCACCGTGCCTCGGAACAAGGGCGTGCCGTCTCCCAGTAGCGGTGTCGTGCCATAGACGGTGGCCGGTGCCGTACCGTAGACATGTGCTCATGCACTACCTCGTGGTGTTTGCTCGTTCGTAGGGTCAGGCGGTGGCGGGGCTGTGGCGACTGTTCCGGGGCTGTGGGAGTGTTCGATAGAGATACCGCGGCCCCGGAACGTAAAGATGTAAGAATATCTTCAACGGAAAAATTATATGGACATACAAATCCATGCCGCATGAGATCCACTTCGCCGTCTGCCGTGCAGCGTGTGGCTACCCTGATAATGCATGTTTATGTCCTTTTTGATAAAGTAATAAGCTGCCCTTCTATTGGTTTTAAAACAACATTCCATTCACACACTAGTTTGCTGATGTCACCAGTGACATGGTATCGCCGTAAAATATGCGCCATCGCCATCTTCATCACCATCATGGCGTATAATTTACCTGTAAAATAAAAAGTAAGGGTATCAGTTTAGTTATTCTCTACACTAACTCACTTACACACTTCTAACGTACACAACACATTTCTTGGTACAGACACAATAATATATTACAAGTAATATGATACATGGTGAATAAATATAAATAAATATAAAGTAGGCGTCTTGAGAAACTCCGACATAGTTTCAGTTTTTATTTATTTTCAAAACTAGTTAAACCCGGAACAATTCTTTTTCATTAAAAAAAAAAGTACCCATGTGCGATTCGCACTCGCCCATGGAGGGTCCCGCAGCAGCAAGTTTAAAAAAAAACTACTTAGGGCCATGCTCACCGGGAAGATAACAGTCTGATTATCTAAAAACAGCTGTCACTATGACAATTGTTCCCATACAAAAAATGTGTTTTAAACAGCTGTTTTTAGAAATTCGTCCGTCATCTTTTTGGTGTACATGGACCTTACTAGATCTCGTTCTAACCAATCGACGGTCCCTACTTTCATAAAGAAATGTCAAATATGTATTTTTTTTACTGTAGAATTGACTTTAGATTTTCCCAAAGCACCGTCCTGTATTTTTTATACTTTTTATATTACGTATTTAACGTCATTAACAAATCGTATATGAGAACAAGTATTACATTTACAACGAATAAGTGTCGTAGATGCGGATATCTATACATATTGTTTTGTACGGTGTTTCAAAATTTGCTCCACTTGGTGCGAACGCGGTCATATCACACATGACCCGCTTATACTATACGGTAAATAATAATATTACTATTTCACAAATAATTAAAATGTTACATGCTTCTTCAAAATATGAATTCCTGAATAATTATTACACAACAAAGTTTTTTATTGTTATTGAAATATATGCAGTCATTTCCTACATGGTTGTGTTTTGTATACGTGTAACTGTTAAATTTATTTATAGATGTCGTTATGGTGGCAGCCGGATTGAATAGCACCATCCGATATCTTCCCGTGGGTGTCGTAAGAGGTGAATAAAGAACTGCCAGAAAATGGGGAGCAACGCTCTCTGTGTCTTCTTTAAGAAACGTACTGCGATCGCCAACCCGCCTGCCAAGCGTGGCGATTATGGCTAAACTCCCCAAATGAAAAGCATCACTTGAATGGCCCCTAGTGCCCGGCAGCCCGTCTACCCTCAACTCTTGCAGCGGTTGGAGCTAAGAATCAAAGAGGTGCGAAGAATCTCTGGCTGGGATCCGGCTGCCAATACCGGCGACTGGACCTGGCAATATACAACACCACACGCACACTTCGGACCGACGAGAAGATGGCGGAACTCGAAGAGGAATTGAGCAGGCTGCGATGTAGTATTGCGGGGTTATCTGAAGTCCGAAGAGAGGAGGAGGACACGGTAATCCTGAAATACGGCAACCTACTCTATTTCCGAGAGGGTGACCGGCAGTCCCAGGGTGGTGTTGGGTTTATCGTCCATAAGTCCCTTATGAACAATGTTTTGAAGATCGAGAGTGTGTCGACCAGGGTCGACCTGGCGTACCTTATACTCAGAGTATCCTCAAGATATTCACTGAAGGTCAGGACTACGCCCCGACCTAGACACACCCTGACGAAAAAGTGGAGACCAAGTATGAGGACCTCTTTAAAGGCATCCATGGTTTCAAAACTCACTTCACCGTTGTCATGGGGGACTTCAACGCGAAACTGGACAAACGAGACGGGGATGAGCTGCAGGTGGGGAAATTTGGAGTTGTTCGTCGGAATCACCGGGGTCACCAACTGGCTTTCCACCGTTGCACTGCCTCCAGTCCAGGACCTTGAAGACATCCTCATGTCTTCAAGGTTCTGGACTGGACAGGGCTAGGCATCAATATCAATGGCGGGTGCATCACTCACCCTCGGTTTGGCGAGTGGTCATGCCTGAGACCATGGAGAACCTCAATACAATGCTCGATGACCTCAGTAGAGCTTCCGAAAGAGTGGGTCTTAAAATGAACATGGACAAGACCAAGGTTATGTGAATGCACATGTCATACCCACTCCTATCGAGATCGGAGATTCTATACTCGAAGTTGTAGACGATTATGTGAACCTGGGACAAATGGTCCAGTTAGGTAGGGCTTACTTTGAATGAAAAAGAGGTCAGTCCTCGAATCCGACTCGGCTAGGCAGCGTTACCGCAGTTTCTCAAGACGATAGTCTATAACCATCAGTGTGAGTTTCCAGTGATTTTACATACGGAACCGAAACGTGGTTGGGCCTTATCAAAAGGGTAAAAGCCCAAAGGGCAATGGAGATGGCTATGCTCGGAGTTTCAAGAGAACCAAGGTCACCAACGTAGCTCGAAGAATTGCTAAACTTAAGTGGCAGCGGGCAGGGCACAAGGGATCGGTCAATGTGGCAACACTTTGGGGAGGCCTATGTCCAGAAGTGTGGCAACACTTGGGGGAGGCCTATGTCCAGCAGTAGGCGTCTTTCGGCTGAGATGATGATGATGATGATGATATATATTTTTAATATCCATGGGTGGCGATTTTAGGTTGTTTGACGTCATATCCGTTTGAAAACAATAACATAATTCTACGTTTTCATAAAACATTGTTTTAGTAATCTGTTTTAAAACTATTTTCTTCTTTCCTGCGTATAAAAAGGTATCATAGACATGTATGACATGCTTTTATTTTAATGTCAGCGTACAAACAGTGATGTATCAGTTTTTCTAAGAAAATATAAAGAAAGAAAATATGTATAAATACAATTATAAACTTCCTTACGCTAATAAAACATAAGAGAAAAAAAATATTTATAATTCTACACATAATTATTTCTAGAGTGGATTGAACATAAATAACGCTGTCCTGTAAACCTCGGTTTTTGACATTGTATGTCTTTATATACGTAGGGACCGTCGCAATTTTCGGTGGAAGTTTACATGATAATGTATATTCTATATTTTTTTTGTTTTCTCATTCTCTTATTTTAAAAGTAACAGGGGGAGATGCATTTTACCACTTTGGAAGAGTCTGCCGCGCAAAACATTTGGTTTAGAAAAAACTAAATTAGAAACCTCAATCTCATTTTTAAAGACCTATCCATAAACACCCCACAAGTATGGTTTTTTTTTTAATTTCAGTTCTAAGTGTAGGGTGCCCCCAAAATGTGTTGTTTTTTTATATGTTTTTTGTAAAAATCTAACCCTTTTCCTGTCCCATGAGCCACATATGGTTCAGAGCGATTGTTTAACTATTGTCTCTTTTCGTGGACAGTGAATGTGTTAACGGTTCACAGAATGCATCTACTTACCATGTTTCACAGCATAGTTCTTATAGTTTCAGAAAAAAATAGCTGTGACAAACGAACGGACAGACGGACAGACATGATGAATCTATAAGGGTTCCTTGTTTTTCCTTTTATTTTTTCTAAGTATTATTATGTTTACCTATGCAGTTTCGCTTGCCAATTCCGAAAGCGGCATTGAGGCTCGGGTGATCTGGCAAGGTGGCAGAGTTCAGCCATCGCTCCGGTCTGAACTGCTCCGCGTCTGGGCCCCACATGGGGTGACGGAGGAGACCGTACACCCCTAAAATGCAAGTACTACCCGCTCGCAACGTGCAGTTCTCTGAAAAAATACAAAATGTGTGAGTAGGTATCACTAGCAGGTTATAAGGCTATCGTTGTAAAGGTACATACTCAGCTTAACATCTTGGTGAATATGTCTTCCGATAAGTGGAACGGATGGGTACATTCTCATCGACTCCTTAATCACCGCCTCTAAGTACACGAGTTTTGAGAGATCTTGTCTAGTTAAATCATCATCTTCATGTTTTAGTACACCTTGTAGTCTGTAATGAATTAAAAAATAGATCATTCATCTAAGCTATTTGAGCAAAGTGTTGTCCGTGTGTGTGTGTCCGTGCTTCTTGTAGATATGAGGCCTGTGTCTCAGCTGTGGGATAGCAATAAACTGTATTTTTGTACAAGTCCGTCACACCATTCCCAAACCACTGTTACAAACCACTTCTGAAAGCCAGAATCAACAATGGCGACCACCAGAAAAGTGCTGAGACAATGAAGATTGACGAAGTCCCAGAGAATGAATTTAACTGTCATGGTTCCCGCAACGAAATTATTCAGAAAAGTATAGAGGTCTTCCTCTATACTTTAGGAAAAAAAACGTAATTTTTACTTCCCTCCATATAAGCAGGAGACAGAACCAAACAAGGCCAGTAGGCACAAAGAGACGAAGTTGGAAACGTCCCCAATAAACTGTCGGATGAACATACAGTTCATTGGGGACGTTTACCAGACAGTAACTACTAGAATTGTGAATGTTACTCACTCGTTGAAAATTCGTTCTTGCATATCTCGGTCTGACCCTATCACTAACAAAATAAGTGACATAGCTGCAGAAGTTGTGTCGTAAGCAGCGGTCACAAAAGTATCCAGGTGTTCTCTGATGTCACTGTCTGTGAAAGCACCTTGTTCTTCAGCCAATTGCAGCATTTGATCCAAGACTGCTTTGAAATTGCCTGAAAATAATGTGTTCTGTATAGTTTTAACGTCTGTTAACTCGAGGAAATGGTAGGTATAAGTTTATGTTTCTATTTCAGTAAAACAAAACTGCTTTGTTTTTTTACCTGACGTCGAGTCATCGTACATGTTCGGATCATTTTTTCCCTTTAGCTCAAATTTTCTTTTGGATATGATCTGAAACAACGAACAACCATAAAAAAATATTACATAGTTGGTCTCATAACTTTAAACCAAACTATTTATTTAAGTACCTATGTTTATTCGTGACATTTTGAAATTATTCCTGATCTGTTCATTTGTTGTGAAGAAAGAGATATTAAAGATAAAGACAATTTGTAATATTAAGAAACAAAACCAGGGCTCAAATTATTTTATAAATTCGTCACTCCAACACGATTCCATTCGGTATTGGAATTATATTGCTAAAAGTTCTAAATTCATAATGGTTGATCATTGCTCGGTCAATGGTATCATAATAAAATTGTGTAATAACGACATTGTCGTATTGCCATGATTGTAAAACCCGTTAGTACAAATGGTTTTCGAAATCTACTACAAAATTTTAATAATAATATTATGTATATTTTTACACATTTGTCAATATGTACGAGAGTACCATTCTTTGATATTTCTTTTAATGTTAAGTGGTTTACCATCGGAAAGTCACAACGGCGCCATTATATTAGTAGTCTTCCAAAATTGACACTTATGAAATCAATGATAGACCATTCTGACACTATTGTAATAGCAGCAGCAGTGTTGCGTCCGTGGTCAGTACGACTGTGTACACTTATCATGAGCTGTACTTACAACTTCGCTAAAAAAACGGAACGGTAACATAAATAAAAATATATATTACTGGATCTGTGATGTTCTTCAGTTTTATCAAAAGTTTAGTCTGTTTACGCTTCAGTGCACTTAAGTTGAATATGAATGGCAAATGCAACCACACTCTTTGAAATCGATTGCAAAATAAAGCAAATAAATCTTCAATTGCTTCTGCATAATCTGTATCAATTTTTATTTGATCTTGAGTATTCAGTCCTAGCGAAGTCCCTGTGAAGGAAAAATAGTATATTGTTACCCTAGGGTTGAAAGTAACTTATTTAGTCCCGAGACGGAGTTGAGCGCTAATAGTTCGAGGGACTAAATAAGTTTTTAACCCGAGGTAAACTAGTTGTAGCTGTAGCTGGTAGCTTTTTATTACGAATACATGGAAAATAAACATAAAAAACATAAATCAATCGATAAAACTAATCAAGATCGTATTGCCGCTTTCACATCTATTTTGTTTTTTTTCTGTGGCCGGCCGCCAGCTATTCAGCCATTATTATTATTTTCATCATTGAAAAAAAAATGGATAAGAAATCAAAATCAAAATCAAAGCATTTATTTCAAGTAGGCCAATAACAGGCACCTTTGAATTGTTGAAACAAAGATGAAAATTAAATGTAGCTACAGTCCCAGTCACAAGACATAAAAACTGTGAAAGTACTGTAGTTGCCCATTCCCTATCGTAGATCTCTATGGAGAAGAACGGGCAAGAAACTCCTTGGACATTCTTTTAAATCAAATTATTGTTACAAATTCTTGGTTACATCATTCATGTTGCGATGGTATATTATGTGAGAACAATGTAGCAAGTAGTAGCATCTCAACATGAATGATGTAAACAAGAGTTTGTAACAATATTTTGATTTAAAAGAGTGTCCATGGAGTTTCTTGCCCGTTCTCCTCCATAGAGATCTACGATAGGGAATGGGCAACTACAGTACTTTCACAGTTTTTATGTCTTGTGACTGGGACTGTAGCTACATTTAATGTTCGTTTTTGTTTCGACAATTCAAAAGTGCCTGTAACTGGAAATAAAATAACAGTAATATCTCAGCAAAGGTTATCTCAATGACCGATTTAGTATTGTCTTTTAACTTTATATGTGTATCTAAAGTGGAAGCAAAATTCACTAAAACAGACTAGTACTTACTTTTTTCGGTTTTATATTAGCAAAAAATGGCTTAAATGTGAAGGCAGACGTCCGAAATAAATATGCGAATACTCACAATAGCTAATTTGAATACTCGATCAATCACTTAATCAAACATAAAATTATGACTTACTAATGTCGTAAAATAAAATCACATCCAGGAAGCTTTAATGTGATTTAACATCAATGTTCAAGCTACTGACGACCCTTCCGATCATAATAAAATTACACTTACGAGTTACAGTTGACAGCGTATAGCTTATGAAGAACTTTAACGGGTCAAATGGTTCTTTTCCCACTTTCAAAGCTAATCGAGAGGCAAGACTTCGAGCTTGCACGTTTATTTCATTCACGTAAGTGTTGAGCACTTGCTGGTTGAACGAAGGGTTCAATAGTTTGCGGTGAGGTTTCCAAACTGACTCTGGAACAAAATTATTATTGCATTAGTGCCTATTTGGTTATAAATTCACAGAGGATGTACAGTCGAGGACTGCCACTGTTATAGGTATTCCCAAACCTGGGAAACCGACAGCCCAGCCTTCCAGCTACAGGCCGATCAGTCTCCTGAGTGCTCTCGGCAAAATCTATGAAAGGCTTATTTATAAGCGTCTCAGAGATTATGCCGAGACAAAGGGCCTCATCCCGAAAGAACAGTTCGGCTTCAGGACCGAACATTCTTGTATACATCAAGTCCACCGCATCGTCTAACACATTAGCGCTGGTTT